>JAWDJD010000002.1:364178140-365579640 GCA_035047305.1 Bradypodion pumilum
GCACATAGCATGGAGCCACTAAGCCAGAAGGTGCTTCGTCTGGGTTCCTGTTTTGAATAGAGCTATGGGGTTGTTGGCATCCCTCCCAGGTGTAACCATCATACACAGCCAGGAGGCTCCCTGACAACACGCCCCCGATCCCCATGAGCTTGTGACAGCTGGAGAGGGGACAGAGAGGAACAAAACCCAGAATGTGGCTAGAAAAGGAGCAAGGCTGACTCAGAGCCATTAATGCTGGCATTTCTCCTTTGCACAATGAACTTGCGGAGCAGCAAAAGGGCTTGGCAAGCCAAGCTACCTTGTTTGACTTACCCAAGGATGGGTGCTTAGTTTTAGAGAGCTAGGCTTCTTGGGGTCACCCCCATTGCAATTTTTGTTTGCCCACAGGCTGTGAACAGCTTTATCTAGTTCTGATACTAGCAACTTATTCCTTTGTCTAAATATGGGGTTTTACAAAGCTGACTTCTCTTTTTGCTAAAATACCATTTATGTTAGTTCTCGAAACTCATTCAGGCTTCCCTGAATAATAATAAATGATAACCCCAACCAACTGAATGTTGAAATGCAAGTTACATTTTTAGCTCAAACATCTCCTAAGGTGTAAGAGACAGTTTTGTATGGTTATTTTGTCCCTGCACTCCTAGCTGCCCCAACACCTTAAAGTTTTGTTTTTTAAAAACATTTTGGCCCCAGCCTAGAGCCATAAAATGATTTTTCAGTATGAAGAATGTCCTTTAAAATGAAGACTTTTGGAAGGAAAGTGTGGAGGAAAGTGTGGCAAAGTTTGGGGTATCTGTGTGTACAGTTCTTGAACCTCGAGAAATTGTCCATCCCTGTTGTAGATACTTGAAACCCACATGAGCAAGGCCTGCATTGGTGGCTACAGTGACTAAAACTATCTGATGTGATACAGTTCCTCCCAGGTCAAACATCAAATGAAATTAAGACCTTAGTCTGATGCATCCTTGCCTAGGTGAATTTAGTGTCTTGCACGGAAGACAAAGAAGGAGCCGCAGTGAGGGCTAAAACACAGCATTATTGCATGATGGTCAGGATGAACATGTGGTAATGGTGGAGGTACAACTCATTTTATACTGCAGTAATACATTTGAAAAGGGTTGCACGGTAGCTCATTGGCTGCTACCTGCGTGACGTCATTCTGAGTCACGCCCATCTTCTCCAGGTGATCCTTGCGCGGGAAGGTTCCCGCGGCTGCCAGTGATTGGGGGAATTTGAACCATGTGAGCTGAACGCTCACAGCTGCCCTCTATGGGCAGCTGGCTCACGTTCCTTTAACAGCTGAGTTACATTGTAATCATTGTCAGGTTACATTCATACATTCTTAAAGTAATACTGTTACATACACAACACTCCTCCCCCCTAGGATGGGATGAAGTCCCTCAACGATTGTGGCTTCCCGCATGTGCGCTTGGGGCGTACGACTGCTTGGCTGAGCTCAGGGGAACTAGGGGCTCCGAGTTCTGCAGACTCTCGTCCTGCAATGGAAAGGGGGGACTCATTAGTCACTTGACAGGTATTCTGTGACAACCTTGCGTTTGGAGAGGGGAACGGAACATGTAGGTGGGATGTGAACCCTTGCCTGTTGCTCGTGGTGCCTGGGGACCCCCCAGTATGAACCCCGGAACCGACGAGGAGACCCTTGTTGTCTCGCCCCGGACTCTTGCGCCTGCACCCGGCGTACTTGCGCTACCCCCTGCTGCCTGACTCGGAGTTCTTGGGGATGGAGAGGACGAACTTCCCCCTGCTGCCTGGTCCGGGGGTCTTGGTGATGGGGTAAACTCTAAAACAAAAGGGCTAGGAGGACTGGAGGTACCAGGGGCTGAACTAAAACCCCTCTTCTCGCTCGGACGGGTGGGGGACCACTCCGCAACATAAGGTCAAACTCATTCCACTCTTCCAACATATCCTCCTCCTCGTCTGAGAATCCAGGGTATGCATTTGTACCCGAGAACATCCCCGTGTCTCCCCCTTGGGTTATGCGGGTGGGGGAGGACCCTAACGCTGACTCCCTTTCACTGGTAACTCGCCTTCTGAGTTGGTCAGCGTGCCTTCTCCACAGTAGACCTGTGCTAGTCTTGATCCTGTAAGACACTGGCCCCGTTTGCTCAATGACCGTTCCTGGAATCCACGTTGGTCCCGAGGTTGCGTAATTCCTGCAGTGGACCGGGTCCCCTACTGCAAAACTTTTGGAGCTTCCTAACTCTATATTTCTCCCCTCATCCTCCACCCTGATTGGATCCAACCGACCAAAAAGTGTTACCGGCTTCCTCCGTAAGAGGAGCTCAGCCGGCGACAATCCTGAAGCTAGGGGAATTGCCCTATAACAGATGAGGAACTGACACAGTTGGAGGTTCAACTCACTGGGACCCATGCGCCGCAGTGCGTCTTTCATAGTGTGCACTTGGCGCTCTACCTGACTGTTTGTGGCGGGGTGAAACGGGGCAGAGGTGATATGCCGGATGGCATTTCTTTCGATGAACGCCTTGAATTCCGCAGATGTGAAGGTACTGGCGTTATCGCTCACAAGGACGTCCAGCAGGCCGAAGCAACTGAACACCTTGCGCAATTGTTTACCGGTTGCGGCAGATGAAGTGTTGGACATGGGAATGACTTCCAACCACTTGGAGTATGAGTCGACTATCAGCAGAAACATGGACCCACAGAAGGGGCCAGCGAAGTCAACGTGTACTCAGAACCATGGCCCGCGGGCCGTGTCCCATTCCCTATGGGGCAGCCGGGACTCCTCGGGCTGAGAGCTCTGGCAGCTCTTGCATGTGCCCACCAAATGCTCTATATCCGCGTCTATCTGGGGGCCACCAGAAGTAGCTCCTGGCCAGTGCTTTGGAATGCACTATTCCCGGGTGGCTGGTATGCAGTAGCCTCAGTAACTTAGCTCGTAACTTCTCTGCGATGACTACCCGCTGGCCCCAGAGAAGGCAGCCCCTTTCAAGGGAAAGCTCCACTCTGCGCCTAAAAAACAATTTGAATTCCTCCTCGGGGGGAGTTGTGGGCTACCCTTTTCTCACCCAGGAACTAACTTGGGACAGGATCTTGTCGGCCGCCATGGCTTTGGCGAGGTCTGCGGGAACTATGGGGGGCGAGTCGAGAGACTCGATAAGCAGGACTTGGTGGTCCTGCTCTATCTCGCATTTGGGGTCTCCTAAACTAGAGAGGGGAGATCGGGACAGCGTGTCTGCATGAGAGATCTCCTTCCCTGGGTGATGTACCAGCTCATACTGGTAGGCGTTGAGGAAAATCGCCCAACGAAGCATCCTGGGGGACAGGATTTGTGGGGTGGGCTTGCCTGTAGTGAAGATTCCCAACAGAGGCTTGTGATCAGTCACAATCGTGAACTTGCGGCCACATAGGAAATCGTGGAACTTCTTTGTTCCCGTGATTATGGCCAGGGCCTCTCTATCTGTTTGCGCGTAATTGCGCTCTGCCTTTGAAAGTGACCTGGAATAGAAGGCAACCGGGGCTTCCTGCCCGCTCTCTAACACGTGGCACAGCACCGCCCCCACCCCCACTGGTGATGCATCACAGACCAAAACTACTGGTTTCCTCGGGTCGAAATGAGTCAGAACAGCATCTGAGGATAGGAGTGCCTTGAGCTCTTTGAACGCTTTCTCCTGCCTGTCTCCTCACCGCCAAACCGCATCTTTCTTAAGTAGCCCATGCAGGGGCTCTGCGGCGGATGCCTTCTTTGGCAAGAAGGAACGGTAAAAATTCAGGAGCCCTAGAAATGACTGCAGCTCCGGTTTCACGGTGGGACGAGGGGCGTTTTGCACAGCCGCAACCTTGGACTCGGATGGCTTGATGCCCTCCGGGGTTATCTTGAACCCGAGAAACTCAACCTCCCTTGCGAAAAACACGCATTTGTCCCTTCTCAACCTCAGTCCCGCTCTCTCGAATATGGAGAGGACCTTGTCTAGTCTTCTCGCTAGTTCCGATTCGCTCCCCGCTGTTATCAAAACATCATCAAAATATGGGAGCATGCCTAGAAGCCCCTTTAAAAGGCATTCCACGAGGGACTGGAATATCCCGGGGGCCGAATTTACGCCAAATTGTACGTGCGTTACCTTGAATGCCCCCTTATGCGTGACGATGGTTTGTGCAGCGACAGCAGCTGGAGTTACCGCGAGCTGCTGGTACGCCTGCGCCAGGTCTAGCTTGGCAAAACACCTCCCCCCATGCAACGTGGCCAGGAAGTGGCTAACTACCGGCACCGGATATGCAATTGGCCGAATGGCCTTGTTAATTGTACATTTGTAGTCAGCACAAATCCTGACCTCCCCATTGGATTTTAAAGCTGTAACAATCGGAGTTTCCCACTCCACAGAATCAACTGGAACTAAAATCCCCTGCCCCACCAATTTGTCCAGTTCCGCCTCAATCTTGTCCTTGAGGGCGAAAGGAACTCTTCTTGGCTTGAGACGTATGGGCCGGATTTCTGGGTCCAACTCAAAAGAGACCGGGGGCCCCTTGTAAGTCCCAAGCCCCTTCTTGAAAACGTCCGGGTGCGCATCGCACACATCCCGAATTGGGTCAGTCTCTATGGTGTTTATGCTGGACAGTTCAATTCCCAGGGGAGCAAACCACTGGGTTCCCAAGAGGCAACAGTTCCCCCCCTTGAGAACCACTAAAGGCAGTTTTTCTGTGAACCTTTTGAACTTCACCATAAAGTTCCCCACCCCCAACACTGGGATCCCATAACCCTGCATGTCCCGTAAGTACGACTTCATGGCCCGCAACTTGGGCCGCACATTTGGGGGAATGTGCATGAACTCCTTCTGGGACAGGATGGAGTAGGATGACCCCGAGTCTATTTCCATCCTAACTGGAACCCCTTGTAACAGTACCTCTACGTAGAAGCGCTGGTGCTCCAGGCCCACGCGGTTCATGCCTGCCGCATCATCGTTGGCTGAGACCTTTCCGATGCCGGCTGCCTTGCATTGGTGTGCTTGAGGGTGTCTCGATGTGCCCTTGTCCTCAGTTCGCCCACGCCTGCAGACCCTGGCGATGTGGCCTTTCCGGCCGCAGTTGTGGCACTCGGTCTTCCGGAATGGGCACCTTGTCCAGTCGTGAGATGCCCCGCAGCCATTGCAGCGGTGGTTTCCTCGCTTGCTGGTTCGGCGCCTTTCTCCGTGCCTCTTTACTTTCTGCACGTCGTCGTCCTTGCTGGAGCAGGAGTCCGCAGTCGTGGATGACTCCTCGGAGGTTGCTGGGGTGCCTGTGGGCTGTCGGGGGGCCCGCCAGGCCGCCTGCGCCGAGGTCCGCCGGGCCGCTTGCACGGGTGACTTGGCCCTCTCAGGTGCGGCCCCTCGAGACTTAAAGACTCTGACCACACTCTTCGCCATCTCGGCCGCTTGGGCCTCTCGCAGCACCTCGTTGAACGTGAGGTGATGGTCGCGGGTCATCAACTTCCTCTGGACCTCTTCGTCCCTCAGGCCACACAGCATGCAGTCTCGAAGGGCTGTGTCCAGGTCCTCCCATTGGCAGTGAATGGCCGCCAGCCTAAAGGCCGCCGCGTAGGTGGATACGGATTCCCCCGGGCGCTGATCCCGCCTGTGGAACGCGACCCGGGCCGGAAAAATGGAAACGGGTGGCTGGAAGTGCTCCCTCGGTATTGCAAGGATACGGTCAATGGGCACCACGTCGACCTTCCGGGGAGCCATCAGGTTCATCAGGATGCGCAGCGTGGCCGGCCCCACCTGGGCTAGGAAGTGCGAGCGCACCTTACCTTCGTTGTCGATGCCTGCAGTGTCCATGGCATGCCGAAACTGGCACTCGTACAGCTCCCATTGCTCGGGATCGCTGATGTCGAACTGGTGAGGCTTGATCTTGGGATGCGCCATGGATCCCACCTTCGTCGCCAATTTAGTGTCTTGCATGGAAGACAAAGAAGGAGCCGCAGTGAGGGCTAAAACACAGCTTTATTGCATGATGGTCAGGATGAACATGTGGTAATGGCGGAGGTACAGCTCATTTTATACTGCAGTAATACATTTGAAAAGGGTTGCATGGTAGCTCATTGGCTGCTACCTGCGTGACGTCATTCTGAGTCACGCCCATCTTCTCCAGGTGATCCTTGCGCGGGAAGGTTCCCGCGGCTGCCGGGGAGTGGGGGAATTTGAACCATGTGAGCTGAACGCTCGCAGCTGCCCTCTATGGGCAGCTGGCTCACGTTCCTTTAACAGCTGAGTTACATTGTAATCATTGTCAGGTTACATTCATACATTCTTAAAGTAATACTGTTACATACACAACAGTGAAAGTCCCACTGAGTTCAGTAGTGAGATTTGCTTCTGAATGAATACACATAAGATCATTTTGACAAATGATTAACAAATCTGAGCATCACATTAGCATTGGTCAATGTTTCAGACTGGATTGGTTTTACAGAAGCCCTGTAATGACTGTTGTTAATGTTGAGTTTGCAGCAGGCTATCCCATCCTGCTTTCTGTTTGTGTTGTACATTGTACTGAAGATGGGAAGGGCCAGTATTTAACAGACATAGTCATTGGCTATTTTTGAATTAAAACAGCCAATCGGTAGGCTATGCATTCCAGATGAAACCAGATGTTTTCAGGTCACTTCCACCTATAGGATTTTTAAAAACTTGGTTTTATAAAAACAGCAAACAGATTTCCTACAAAATCGAGCAGGCAACGTTTTATCCACAGGATGCATGTAATCCTCTACCATTCTTTTGAACCCTGTCCCCAACACTCCTGGGGAGCCTCAGATTCCTCCCCAAGCCCAGTAAGTTAGAATATCTGACTTTGTTACCTGTACTGTATGGGGAGAATACAAACAGGCAGAAGTGAGAGATTTTTGCTCTGAGGGTCTCAAAAATGGCTTGTAAAGACACACATTTCCCACCCCACCTTGCTATAGCACAAATCTTAATAAACTTTAGCAGATAGACAAAGTCTTCTCTAAATTACCAGTACATATTTTCATGAGGTAGATGGGGTGATCATGTATTTGAAATTACAGCCTGAAGTTTTAATGACCTGTGTCCTGTCTGTTTTAAGGATTTGGGGAAAACCTGAATAAACTCATCTCTTTTGCTTCTTTCTACACATTTTTAATTGTTTCCTTATTTTTATTTTTAATGGCATCAAGCTTGCTGAAAATCCTCTTGACATCTGTCAAGAAAACCATATTCTGCTCTGGCTTTCTGGGATTACAGGGTTCTTATCAACCCTCACCCACTGATTTTCCACAGCCAAGACTTCCTTAGAGAAATGCATGTGTGTGCTGGGTGGAGAGTGTTGAGCTTTGTTTTAAATGAATAATCTTTAGAAGGAAAGAAGAATCCTGCAAGAAGCCCCCTGTGGTTACATTATTTGGAGACAATAAGTGTTCAGAACTTTAGTGTATGGGACCAAAGACAACAGGACAACCGAAGGGTTGGTTTAACACAGGTTTATTGCATGGTGTTCCGGTGAAGCATGAGGTAATGGCGGTGATACATCTCAATATATACAGTAGCCCTCTACATTTGAATCTTGTAGCACGGTAGCTCATTGGCTGCTACCGGCGTGGCCTCGCCCAGGCACGCCTCTTTCTTCTGCTGCTGAATGCGGGGAAGGTTTTCCCGCGGCTGTCCGTGATTGAGCAATGTGAACCATGTGAGACTGAACGCTCGCAGCTGCCCTCTATGGGCTGTCTGCTCGCGATCCTTTACAGCTGAGATCGTTTGTATTTGGAGTGGTTACATTCTTGCCTTTACAGTACAATGAACATGCACGCATACATACACAACATCCCTCCCCCCTAGGATGGGACGAAGTCCCGCAACCATTGTGGCTTGCCGCACGTGCGCTTGGGGCGTGCCTGCGTCTGACCTAGTACTGGAGAGCCTGTGATCCCTGATTCCGCGGGTGCTTGTCCTGCAACGGGAAACGGGGATTCGTTAGTGGCTCTGTGGGGCGTCCGTGCCTGCCTCGCGCCCGGGGATGGGAACGGAATGAATAGTTGGGAGGTGAACCCCTGCCTGTTGCTCTCGGACCCCGGGGACCCGCCTATTGTGAACCGCGGAACCGATGAGGTCGCCCTTGTGGTCCTGCTACCTTCCGATCCTTGCTCGGGGGACCTTGAGACTGTGGTGGGCGGACTTGCTGTTGCCTCCCGTCTTGGGGGTGTCGGTCTCCGGGAAATTGGCGCTATGTTGCATTCTAACTCACAGGGACTACTTGGGCTGGAAGTACCAGGGGCTGAACTGAAACCCCTCTTTTCGCTAGGACGGGTGGGGGACCACTCCGCTAACTCCCCCTGGTACTGTAAATCAACGTCTAAACTTCTATGGGCATCTGTGTTTCGGGGAAAATTCCGGGGTGTGTGTGTGAGGTCGGGGCTCTTCCTTTCTGCCGCGAACTCCCGCAAAAGATCTCTGTGGATCGATTCCCTTTCCTCCTCCCTTGGTGGGGGCCCATGTTCCCCTTTCCCTCCCCCTTGGGCTAAACGGGTGGGGGAGTACCCTAACGCTGATTCACTGCTTGTCTCGTCTCCGTCCTGCTCTCCGGGGACCCTGCGCCTGAGTTGGTCCACGTGTCGCCTCCACAGGAAACCTGTACTGGTCTCCACGCGGTATGAGATGGGGCCGGTTCGTTCTATTACGGTGCCCGGCACCCAGGCTGGCCCCGCGCTGGCGTAGTTCCTGCAGTGCACCGGGGCGCCTACGCTGAAACTCTTTGAAGGTTCCACCCCTATGTTCCACCCTTTGTCCTCTACTCTCGTGGGGTCTAGCTTGGAGATTCCCATGGCCAGCTTCCTGCGCATCAACAGCTCTGCGGGGGAGTGCCCTGATGCCAATGGGGTGACCCTGTACCTTAGCAGGAATTGGCACAATTTCAGGTCGAGGTCTCCGGGGCCCATGCGCAGCAGCGCGTCTTTCGTGGTGCGCACGAGGCGCTCTACTTGGCCGTTGGTGGCCGGGTGAAAGGGGGCGGAGGTGATGTGCCGAATGGCGTTTCGCTCCATGAACGCCCCGAACTCGGCGGACGTGAAACAGCTAGCGTTATCGCTGACGAGGGTGTCGGGTAAACCGAACATGGAAAAGACCCTCCGTAGCTGTTTAATTGTTGTGGCCGAGGAGGTGCTCGAGACTGGGATGACCTCCAACCACTTGGAGAACGCGTCCACCACAAGGAGGAAAAGCGTTCCCCTGAACGGGCCAGCAAAGTCTACGTGTACCCGGGACCAGGGCCCCCTCGCTGCGTCCCACTCCCTATGTGGCGAGCGGGCCTCTTCTGGCCTGGAGCTTTGGCACGCTTTGCAAGTGCCGACCATGTGTTCGATGTCGGCGTCTAGCTGGGGCCACCAAAAGTAACTGCGGGCCAGCGCCTTAGAGCGGACGATCCCCGGGTGGCTGACGTGCAGCAGTTTAAGCACCCTCGGCCGGAGAGACGTGGGGATCACTACCCGCTGTCCCCACAAAAGGCAACCCCTCTCTAGGGACAACTCTAGTTTCTTTTTGAAAAATGTGTCGAATTCCGCTGCTGGGGAAGACACGGGCCACCCTTTCTGTACCCAGGAGCAAACTGTGGCCAGCGTTTTGTCCTTGCCGGTCGCTTTAGCAATGTCGGCCGGTACTACTGGAGGGGAGTCTAGGACCTCTATCATTAAGACCTGGTGGTCCCTCTCTACTTCGCCAACGTGGCAGCAATCCCGGGGAATGGGGGACCTCGACAGGG
This sequence comes from Bradypodion pumilum, assembly GCA_035047305.1. Lineage (NCBI taxonomy): Eukaryota > Metazoa > Chordata > Lepidosauria > Squamata > Chamaeleonidae > Bradypodion > Bradypodion pumilum. Next base: position 364,187,864 of record JAWDJD010000002.1, read on the forward strand.
CATCCGCATGGCTGATCTCCTTCCCGGGCCGGTATACCAACGCGTGCTGATACGCGTTGAGAAAAATGGCCCACCTGAGCATTCTCGGGGACAGGATTTGGGGTGTGGGCTTATCTGCGGTGAAAATGCCTAGCAAGGGCTTATGGTCAGTCACTATGGTGAAGGGGCGGCCGTACACGAAATCATGAAATTTCTTAGTCCCCGCAATTATCGCTAGTGCTTCCCTGTCTGTCTGGGCATAGTTCCTCTCCGCTTGGGACAAGGACCTAGAGTAGAACGCTATCGGGGCCTCCCTCCCGTTCTCCAGTACGTGGCATAACACCGCCCCCACCCCCACCGGGGATGCATCGCATATCAGGACCACTGGGCGTTTGGGATTGAAATGGGTCAGTACCGCATCTGATGCCAGGAGTCGCTTCAGGTCATTGAAAGCCCTCTCCTGGTCGTCGCCCCACTTCCATGCCTCGTCCTTTTTTAACAATTTGTGTAGCGGTTCCGCTACTGCTGCCTTCCGCGGAAGGAAGGAGTGGTAAAAGTTGAGCAGTCCAAGGAACGACTGCAACTCGGGCTTGGAGGTGGGGCGAGGGGCCTTCTTGATGGCGGCCACCTTGGATTGGGATGGCCTGATTCCCTCGGGAGTAACACGGAACCCTAGGAACTCAACCTCAGTTGCGAAGAAAACGCATTTGTCCTTCCGCAACCGCAACCCCGCTTTCTCGAATATTGTCAGGACCCTTCCCAACCTGCTTGCTAATTCGGCCCGGCTCCCCCCTGTAATCAATACGTCATCAAAGTAGGGTAACACCCCCTCTAACCCCTTCAGAAGGCGTTCCACGAGTGACTGGAAAATCCCGGGCGCCGAATTCACGCCGAATTGGAGGCGCGATACCTGGAATGCCCCTTTGTGGGTGACTATGGTCTGTGCAGCAGCTGCGGCGGGGGTCACCAGGAGTTGCTGGTAGGCTTGGGCCAGGTCGAGTTTAGCGAAACACCTCCCCCCGTGTAACCTGGCCAACAAGTGGCTGACTACCGGCACCGGATAAGCATTAGGGCGGATCGCCTTATTGATGGTGCACTTGTAATCAGCGCATATGCGGACCTCCCCGTTGGCCTTGAGCGCTGTTACAATTGGAGTTTCCCACTCCGCAGAATCAACAGGAACAAGAATCCCCTGGCCCACCAACTTGTCCAACTCCGCCTCTATTTTGTCCTTTAGTGCGAAAGGCACTCTGCGCGGTTTAAGTCTGATTGGGCGTACTTCAGGGTCCAGGTCGAAAGTCACTGGGGGGCCCTTGAATTTTCCGAGCCCCTTTTTGAAAACCTCGGGGTGCGCGTCGCACACGCTCTGTATTGGATCAGTCCCGGTGGCGTGTGCTCCCACGGCGTGCACCCCCCCCAATGAACAACCCCAGGGGCTGGAACCATTGAGTCCCGAGGAGGCTGCACTTTCCTCCCTTGAGGACGACTAGGGGAAGCGTTGCGGTGTGCTTTTTAAACTGGACCTGGAACTTCCCAACCCCCAACACTGGGATGCGGTTCCCTTGCACGTCCTTTAGTGTGGCCCTCAACGCTTTGAGCTTGGGCCGCACGCGGGGGGCGATTTTAATGAACTCTCCCTGGGGAATAATAGAGTATGACGAACCCGAGTCCACCTCCATTCTAACAGGGGCCCCTTGTATTACTACCTCAACGAAGTAACGGGGGTGCTCCGTGGAAACGCTGCAAACCGGAGCGTCGTCCTCGCTGTCGTCGGAGATGCGCCCTACGCCGTCCCGCGTCCTCGTGGTCCGGGTGCCGTCCTTGGGCCTCGTGGTGCGGTCCTGCCTCGCCGAGCGGTCTGGAGAACTCCTTGTTGTGGCCTCGCGCCGTTTCCGGCAGACCTTGGCGATGTGCCCGCGCCGGCCGCAGTTGTGGCACTCGGCCTTGCGGAATGGGCATTTGGCGCGGGCGTGGGCGGCGCCGCAGCCGTCGCAGCGCCTGCCCTCTCTCTGGACCCTCCGGACGTCCTCGTCGTCGCTGCTCTCCGCAGACGAGTTCGAAACTTGCCGGGCCGCGCGCACCGAGCTCTCTGCCTTGGCGGGCTTCGGGCGCCAGTCCTGAAGCTCTTGCACCCCGGCAGTCGTGGCCTCCGCGGCCTGCGCCGTGTCGAGGGCTGGTTGCCACGTGGGAGGCGGCTCCCTTTTCATCAGCGCGCGCTGAGTCTCGGTATCCCTCAGACCGCAGAGCAGGCAGTCCCGGAGGGTGACTTCTGGGGTCTCCCACTTGCATGGGCCAGAGGCCAGCCGCAGGGCCGCGGCGAACTCGGCGACCGATTCCCCGGGCGCCTGGACTCGCCTCCAGAACGCGCTCCGAGCGGGGAACATCGCTATCGCTGGCCGGAGATGGGCGCGCAGTGCCGCCAGGAGCTCTGTGGCTTTGAGGTCGCCCACCTTCCTCGGCGCGATCAGGTCCACCAAGGTCCTCTTGGTCTCGTGTCCGAGCATGCGGACGAAAATGGCCCTCTTCTTGGCCTCATCTGAGACTTCGAGCTCCACCAGCGCTGCGTTGAAGTCTATCTCAAACAGCTCCAAGTCTCCCGGTTTCCTGATCTCGTAGCCGGCGCATGTCTTGGTCCCGTGGGCAGCCATATCCCATCCTCGTCGCCAATTTAGTGTATGGGACCAAAGACAACAGGACAACCGAAGGGTTGGTTTAACACAGGTTTATTGCATGGTGTTCCGGTGAAGCATGAGGTAATGGCGGTGATACATCTCAATATATACAGTAGCCCTCTACATTTGAATCTTGTAGCACGGTAGCTCATTGGCTGCTACCGGCGTGGCCTCGCCCAGGCACGCCTCTTTCTTCTGCTGCTGAATGCGGGGAAGGTTTTCCCGCGGCTGTCCGTGATTGAGCAATGTGAACCATGTGAGACTGAACGCTCGCAGCTGCCCTCTATGGGCTGTCTGCTCGCGTTTCTTTACAGCTGAGATCGTTTGTATTTGGAGTGGTTACATTCTTGCCTTTACAGTACAATGAACATGCACGCATACATACACAACAAGAACGGCAAGCTTGAAGCAGTTGTGCTGGAAGGAGCTGTGTTATGTCAGAGAGTCAGAAATGGAATCCCAGGCAGGCTTCCAGACCCTTCCCCGCCAATGGCTGGGAATTTGGGGATGCTTCATCACACCGTCAAAATGTTTTCATCTGCTGCCAATTCTGTTTCCTGTTATTGACTCCAGTGGGTTTTGCAGTCTGACTCACAACAGCGATACATTTCAAGGTGCTGTTGTGTGAGCTACTGGGCAATGAGGTTGGCAAGTGCCGACAAGTCAGGGCTGCTTTAGTATATGAGTATATGAGAGTCAAGACACGAGGCACAGCCAAAGGCTGGGTTAACTCAGGTTTATTGCATGGTGGACAGAGGGAACATGAGGTAATGGCGGACGAACAGCTCTATATATATGGTAGTAGCGTCTTTGAATGTGGCTCCACGGTAGCCCGTTGGCTACTGGTCCGCGTGACGTCATGGCTGGTCACGCCCTTCTTGTCCAGGTGTAGGTAGCGGCGGGAAACTTCCCGCGCTGCGGTCTTTGATGGGTTTGAACCAAGAGAGCTTGGACGCTCGCTGCTGCCAGCTGGTGGTCATTAGCTCGCGTCCTATTACAGGGTTTATGTGATACAGCTGAAGGTTACATTGTTACTCATAGGTAAGGTTACATTGGTTCAGATACATTGATATCACATGTGGAATGTTACACTATTAGAACACAACACTCCTCCCCCCTAGGATGAGACGAAGTCTCTCAGCCAAGGTGGCTTATTTCGAACACGCTGGGGTCTCGGCGCGGGCTGCCCTGACCTGGCTTCGCTCCCTCCTCCTTGCTCCCTGGCTGCCTGCCCTGTAACGGGAGAGGATGACTTGTTAGTGGTTTGCCGCGGTTCTGCGGCTTTGTTGGAAGGTGTGTGCTTTGTTTGGGAAGAACCGGGGGCACTGGGGGCTAACGAAAAACCCCCCTTCTCGCTTGGATGGGTGGGGGAACACTCCAAAAAACCCCCCGGCTAGCAAAATCAAAATCAAAATCGGCTTCGGGGGAAGCGGCAGCGGCGGCCGCACACTCCTTTTCCCTCCCCCCGGGCTCGGATAGAACTGGGGTATCAAAAGGATATGAGTCGGGTGTCCCTCTCTGTCTCCCCCTTGGGCTAAACGGGTGGGGGAGAACCCTATCGCTGAATCCTGTCGCTGAGCCCCACTGATCGGCCCCTCACTCACTCGGTGCCTCAGTTGGTCAGCGTGCCTCCTCCAGAGGAGGCCGGTGCTAGTTTCCACCCGATATGACACTGGCCCCGTCTGTTCTATTATCGTCCCTGGCACCCAGGCTGGGCCTGCGTTGGCATAGTTCCTGCAGTGTACAGGATCGCCTACGCCGAAACCTTTCGAGACCGCTAAACCTATGTTCTTCCCTTTGTCCTCGACCCTCGACGGGTCCAACCTGGACAAAAGCGTCGTCAGTTTCCTCCGCATCAGCAGCTCAGCCGGCGAGTATCCAGACGCTAAGGGGGTCACTCTGTATGCTAATAGAAATTGACAAACTTGGTGATTTAGATCTCCCGAGCCCATGCGCCGCAACGCATCCTTTGTGGTGCGCACCAACCGTTCCACTTGGCCATTCGTGGCCGGGTGAAACGGCGCGGATGTGACATGCCGAATTGCATTTGCCTCCATGAATGCTGCGAACTCAGCGGACGTGAAGCAACTGGCGTTATCACTGACCAAAGTGTTGGGTAAACCGAACGTGGAAAAGACCCTCCTTAGCTGGCGAATGGTAGTGGCAGAGGATGTGCTCTTTACCGGAATGACCTCCAGCCACTTTGAGTATGCATCCACCACCAGGAGAAACATGGTCCCTCGGAACGGGCCAGCAAAATCTACGTGCACCCTGGACCACGGTCCCCTTGCTGCGTCCCATTCCCTATGCGGGAGGCGGGCCACCTCCGGTCGGGAGCACTGACATGCCTCACAAGTGCCAACCATATGCTCTATGTCGGCGTCCAGCTGGGGCCACCAGAAGTAACTCCGGGCCAACGCCTTGGAACGGACGATTCCCGGGTGGCTGACGTGCAACAGCTTTAGCACCTTCGGCCGCAGGGACGTAGGAACCACCACCCGTTGGCCCCACAAAAGGCACCCCCTCTCTAAAGACAACTCTACTCGCTTTCGGAAAAATGGGTCGAATTCCGCGCCTGGGGATGACGCCGGCCACCCCTTCTGCACCCACGAACATACTTTCTCTAGTGTTCTATCCTTTCCGGTCGCCCTGGCAACGTCGGCCGGTACTATCGGGGGTGACTCCAAGACCTCTATTAATAATACCTGGCGGTCTCTTCTTGCCCCTGCCTTCTGGTCGTCCGACAAGGGTAACGGCGACCGTGAGAGCGCGTCTGCATGGCTGATTTCCTTCCCTGGCCGGTATTCTAACTCATGTTGATATGCGTTAAGAAAAATAGCCCACCGCAGCATCCTCGGGGACAGGATCTGTGGCGTGGGCTTATTTGCAGTGAATATTCCTAACAGGGGCTTGTGATCAGTAACGACCTTGAACGGCCGACCATACAGAAAGTCGTGAAATTTCTTGGTTCCCGCTACTATCGCTAATGCCTCCCTATCGGTCTGTGCGTAATTCCGCTCTGCTTGGGACAGGGACCTTGAATAAAACGCTATCGGGGCCTCCCTTCCGTCGTTTAACACGTGGCAAAGCACCGCCCCCACCCCCACCGGGGATGCATCGCAGACTAAAACTATGGGCCGTTTGGGGTCGAAATGAGTCAGGATTGCCTCGGATGTGAGGAGTTGCTTTAACTCTGTGAACGCTCTTTCTTGCTCGTCACCCCACAGCCATTTTTCCTCTTTTTTAAGTAACCGATGGAGCGGCTCGGCAACAGACGCCTTCCGTGGAAGGAAGGTATGGTAGAAATTGAGAAGCCCCAGAAACGACTGTAGCTCGGTTTTGGAAGTGGGGCGAGGGGCTTTCTTAATGGCGGCTACCTTAGATTTGGACGGCCTAATTCCCTCGGGTGTGACACGGAACCCTAAAAACTCAACCTCTGTTTCGAAAAATACACATTTGTCTTTTCTCAGTCGCAGCCCCGCTTTCTCGAACACGGTCAGGACCTTATCCAATCTGTGAGCCAGCTCGGCCTTACTCCCCCCCCCCCGTTATCAACACGTCATCAAAATATGGCAACACCCCCTCCAGCCCCTTCAGGAGGCGTTCCACTAGCGACTGAAAAATGCCAGGTGCCGAGTTCACGCCGAACTGTAACCTCGACACCTGGAACGCACCCTTATGTGTGACTATTGTTTGTGCCGCCGCTGTGGCGGGGGTTACCGGGAGTTGCTGGTAGGCCTGTGCTAAATCGAGTTTAGCAAAACACTTTCCCCCATTTAGCCTGGCCAGAAGGTGGCTGACCACTGGCACCGGGTATGCATTAGGGCGGATTGCCTTATTAATGGTACACTTATAATCAGCGCAAATGCGCACCTCCCCGTTAGCCTTCAGTGCTGTTACAATTGGAGTCTCCCACTCCGCGGAATCCACAGGAACAAGAATCCCTTGACCCACCAGTTTGTCCAGTTCCGCCTCTATTTTGTCCTTTAGCGCGAACGGTACCCTGCGCGGTTTAAGTCTTATCGGGCGGACCTCCGGGTCTAAGTCGAAGGCTACAGGGGGTCCCTTGAACTTTCCCAGTCCACTTTTAAAAACAGCGGGGTGTGCGTCACACACCGCTTGTATTGGGTCCTCGCCTACGGCATGCACCCCCCCTATGAACAGACCTAAGGGCTGAAACCACTGGGTTCCGAGGAGGCTACAACTCCCCCCTTTTAGCACCACTAGGGGAAGTTCCGCAGAATGTCTCTTAAACCGAACCCGGAATGTCCCGACCCCCAACACTGGAATGCTGTTCCCCTGTACGTCCCGTAGTGTGGCCCTCAACGCTTTAAGTTTGGGCCGCACGTGGGGGTCAATTTTCAAGAACTCTCTCTGGGGAATTATAGAATAGGAGGACCCCGAGTCAACTTCCATCCTAATGGGGGTCCCTTGTACTAGTACCTCAACAAAGTAATGGGGCTGTCCCGCAGACACGCTGAACACAGGAGCGTCGCCCTCGCTGTCGTCCGAGATGCGGCCCACGCCGTCCGGTCCTCTTTCCGTTTCCTGCACGCCTTGGCGATGTGCCCCCGACGTCCACAGTTGAAACACTCGGCTTTCCTGAATGGGCACTTCACGCGCTCATGGGCCGCTCCGCAACCATCGCAGCGGCGCCCGCCTCTCCGGACCTTCTGGACCTCCTCGCCATCGCTGCTTTCTGAGGACGATTTCGAGGTCGGTCGGGTTGCATGCACCGACTGACCGGACTTCCCGTGCGACGAGTTTTCCGCTTTGCCGGCCCTCGGACGCCACTCACGCCACTTGTGCATCTCATCTACTCCAGCATTCGTGGATTCCGCGGCTTCCGCGGCCTCTACAACCTCTTCCAGCGTGGGTGGTGGCTCCTTGTTCATCAGGCTGCGCTGTACTTCCTTGTCCTTCAGGCCACACAGCACTCCGTCCCTGAGGGCCATCTCTAGGATGTGGTCCCATTTGCAGGGGGCGGCGGCTACCCTCATAGCCGTTACGAAGGCTTCTACCGACTCGTCCGGCGCTTGAACTCGCCTCCAAAACGCGCTCCGAGCGGGAAACATTGCCCTCGAGGGTCGGAAACGCTCACGCAGCAGTTTCATGATGTCACCGGCTTTGAAATCGCTCACCTTCTTCGGTGCAAGGATGCCCACCAGCGTCCGCTTGGTTTCCATCCCAAGCATGCGGGTGAGGATGGCCCTCTTCCTTTCCTCGTCGTCTTCTTTGACTTTGAGTTCCACCAGTGCCGCCTGGAAGTCCATCTCAAAAAGCTCCCAGTCTTGCGGTTTGGTGATGTTGAACCCGCTCTGTGTCCTGGCTCCATGGGGATCCATCATCCCATCCTCGTCGCCAATTTAGTATATGAGAGTCAAGACACGAGGCACAGCCAAAGGCTGGGTTAACTCAGGTTTATTGCATGGTGGACAGAGGGAACATGAGGTAATGGCGGACGAACAGCTCTATATATATGGTAGTAGCGTCTTTGAATGTGGCTCCACGGTAGCCCGTTGGCTACTGGTCCGCGTGACGTCATGGCTGGTCACGCCCTTCTTGTCCAGGTGTAGGTAGCGGCGGGAAACTTCCCGCGCTGCGGTCTTTGATGGGTTTGAACCAAGAGAGCTTGGACGCTCGCTGCTGCCAGCTGGTGGTCATTAGCTCGCGTCCTATTACAGGGTTTATGTGATACAGCTGAAGGTTACATTGTTACTCATAGGTAAGGTTACATTGGTTCAGATACATTGATATCACATGTGGAATGTTACACTATTAGAACACAACAGCTGCCAAAGAACAAACATTCGTCCAAAGTTTAATTGTTTCTGTTGCAGCGGTCGGGCCTGTAATCTAAGACTATGTCCTTTGTGTTTCAGCCTTTAAATCAAGAGTTCCCAACTGAAGGCCTGTGGGCTGGATCTGGCCCATGGTGCCATTTTATGTGGCTCCCACTCCTCTAAGGGCATTTGAGAAACAAAATAGCCACCCCTTTGAAGCTGTTGAGACAAAATAGCCACTCCCATCGTGCAGGCAGGGCAAAATGGCTGTTTGGCCCTTGAAGCTGACTGAGAGCGTGACCCGGCCCCCGGCTTCAAAGGTTGGGAAACCCTGTTTTAAATTCCCATGTGCTTGGGGCAGAACCAGGACTGGGGAGCAGAGGTTATAATGCAGTATGGATTGCAAGTGCATTGTTATTGCAGGGGAGAAAAAGGCAGTTCTCAGGGTTGTTGCTTGAGGCAAAGGATGAGATGCCAGCTTTCGCTCACTCACCCAAAGTGGGCCACTAAAGCCACAGCTGAAGCTTACTACATTTCTAGAGCTAGGAAGCTGGTCTTTCCTATACCTGATACAGCAGGAATGCGCATGAGGCATAACGAAGGAGATGAGATACTCACAGAGCTCTGTGCAGTCTGTGTGTCTCAGCATCTGCCCTCTAATTGGGTTGTCTCCCTCTGGCTAATGGTAGGGCCAGCCCTGGTGGTAAACTGATAATCCATGTACAATGGGAGATTGATTGACCTTCCCACTGGATCATTAGAAACAAAACTCATTTTAGGTAAACTGAGTCATTTCCTATATGGTTGGTCTTCTGTCTGGGAGTGGGGAAGCCTGTCTGTTCAAATGATATAATTGTGACTAATGATTATTTGGGAACTTGTCCTGGAATGAACCAAGCTGCAAGGCAACGAGCTCACAAAGGCTGAGACAAGGAAGAAAGCACACATTATTCGGTTCCAGTGATAATGGCAACTCTGTCTCTTGGTAGGAGTTGAGATTTTCTGTGTGCTAAAAGTATGCATTAATCTCCTTTCCATATTCCTTCTCTGGCCCTAGAATCAGTGCTGTGCTGGCCCACAGGGATACAGGGACTCATCACGGTGCACCCCAGTGACTGACGCCCCCCAGAGTGAGCCAGAGGTAATGGGAATGTATGGGATTTCTCCGCTAACCCCCAATAGGTGCCCCCATTAATTCCTGTCCACCGCACTCCCAAGGTGCACAGCACACCCCTGCCTAGAATCATTATTATCTTTATATAAGAAGATCAGGGCAGTTAAACCAAGCAGTGACAATGACTTCCAATACCTGTCACACTGCTGACCTTAAAAATTGGCCAATTAAACAAGGATCAAAGTAGCTGTCATGAGGAATGTCCCTCCTCTACCAACCCACCATTTTGTCTCTGTAAGCCAGGGGTGCCCAAACTTTTTAGGCCACAGGCCTAACAATGCCCCCCCCAGACAGCTGATCAGGCCGGTCACATGGTTCCTCCCACTGAAAGCGGAAGTAAAATGCGCTTGCATGAGATGCGTTATGCACTTGCGCATAAATGACCCGCAGCTGTAGTAAATGCGTTTATGACAGCCATGGGTCATTTATGGCAGCATTCTGTGCATGCGTGAGTGCATAAATCACCCACACATGTGCATTTTACTTCCGCTTCTGGAAGCAGTGAGGGCGTTGGGGGGTGGATGAAATGGCTTTGGGGCCAGATCTGGCCCACAGGCCATAGTTTGGGCACCCCTGCTATAAGCTTATGGAATGGCTTACCTAGAGCTTCTGCCCTGAAGATCCCTTGGGCCAAGGTTAGTCTCCTCACCAGCACATCATTACTGGGTCCTGGCCAAAGGCCTTATGCTGCCTGAGGCAAAGGACAAGGCACTACCTCTCCCGCACTCTACAGTCATATAAGAGAGACAAGTAGCACAAGAGAGGAAGAGGCTAGTTCAGGGGTGCCCATACCTTTTGGGCTGTGGTCGATCATGTGGTTCAGGGAGCTGGTCACTAAGGCCTGGTGGCCAGATGCGGCCCCTGATGCCAATTTATCCGGCCCACAAAGCCCTGTATGGGCGCTTTTTACTTCCACTTCCAGGAGCGATGAAGGCTTCACAGGCCAGATGAATTGGCGTCGGGGGCCACATCCGGCCCCAGGGCCGTAGTTTGGGCACCCCTGGGCTAGTTCATCAATCCCACTCTCTGACCATTCAATCTGTTCTATAAATGAATGCCCCTTTCAGCTACATTTTTCACCAAATGTGGTTTTGGGACCAAATTCATACTGAGACAGTATTTAGTCGTGGGCCTTTATATATAACAAAGATAAAGGAGTTTCCTTACCCTTGTGCCTTAATTTTGGCAAAGGCCTTCAGCACTGATTCACCCTGCTGACAGTCTGTTCCCTGCAAATGCCAGACAACTGCAACTGTAGATAGCCACCCTATTCTTAAAACCCACAGGCTCTGGGAATGTATACATATACAGTATGTTTAATGTAAGAAAAATGCCAGGTGTTGTGTTCTGAGTTCTATGCATTAAAACAACCACCAACTGTATCAATGTATTCCGTGTAATTAGGTCGCGAGCTAATGTCCACCTGGTGGCAATAGCGAGTGCCCAAGCTCACAAGGTTCCAATCCCCAAAGAACTACAGCGCGGGAAGATTCCCGCCACTACCTCACCTGGACAAGAAGGGCGTGACCTGGAATGACGTCACGCCAGCGGTAACCAATGGGCTATCGTGGAGCCACATTCAAATGTATAACCACCGTATATATTGAGCTGTTCGTCCGCCATTACCTCATGTTCCCCTAGACCACCATGCAATAAAGATGTGTTAAGCCAGTACTACGGCTGTTCCTGTGTCTTGTTTCTCATACACTAAATTGGCGGCGAAGGTGGGATAATGGATTCCCATGAGATCAAGACACACGCTAGTCATGCCGGTTTCGACATCAACAAGCCGGAAGATTGGGAGCTCTTTGAAATGGACTTCCAAGATGCGCTGGTGGTGTCCGACATCACGGACGAGGGAAAGAAGAGGGCCATCCTCACCCGGATGCTAGGAAATGCCGCCAAGAGAGTATTGGTGGACCTGGTATCACCGAAGAAGGTGGGCGAACTGACGGTCAAGCAGCTCCTGAAGGCCATGCGTGACCATTTCCAGCCCTCGGTTTCGATGTTCTCGGCTCGAGACGCGTTCTGGAAGAGAGTCCAAGCGCCCGGTGAGTCCATCGCCGCCTTTGCAGCGGTCCTGCGGTTGGCCGCCGGCCCATACAAGTGGGAAAACCTGGAAATCGCCCTCAGGGACCGCATGCTGTGCGGCCTGTGGGACGAGGAGGTTCAGCGAAAGCTAATGAACCAGGAGCCACCCCCGACGCTGCGCGAGGTTGTGAAGGCGGCGCAGGCCGCGGAAGCCACGAGGGCCAGAGTCAAGGGGTTCAGAGAAAGGCCCCCACAGGCCGACAAGGCAGCGGGGTCGGTGCAGGCAGCCAGGCGGACGCCAAAATCTTCTACGGAGAGCAGCGACGACGAGGATGTCCGGAAGGTGCGGAAGGAAGGCCGCCGTTGCGATGGATGTGGAGCGGCCCACGACCGCGTCAAGTGCCCGTTCCGGAAGGCCGAGTGCCACAACTGCGGCCGCCGGGGGCACATCGCCAAGGTCTGCAGACGACGGCGCAGGGACCGGAAAAGCTCGCCAGACCGCTCGCCGAGGACCAAGGAGGGCGCCCGGCCCGCGAGGAAGCAGGACGGCGTAGGCCGCATCTCTGACGACAGCGGCGGCGACGACGCCCCAGTGTACAGCGTGTCCTTGGGACACCCTCGTTATTTTGTTGAGGTACTGGTGCAAGGGGCCCCTGTTAGGATGGAGATAGACTCGGGTTCCTCCTATTCAATCATGTCCCAGCGGGAGTTTTTGGGAATTTCCCCCCACGTGCGCCCTAAGCTCAAAGCGTTGAGGTCCACGCTGCGGGACGTACAGGGTAATAGCATTCCGGTGTTGGGGGTTGGAAAGTTCAAGGTCCAGTATAAGCAGCACGCCGCAGAACTGCCCCTGGTTGTCCTCAAGGGGGGAAGCTGCAGCCTCCTCGGGACTCAATGGTTTAAGCCCCTGGGTTTGTTCATTGGGGGGGTGCATGCCGTTGGGACTGACCCAATACAGGAGGTGTGCGACGCGCACCCCGAAGTGTTCAAGAAAGGACTTCGAAAATTCAAGGGACCCCCAGTAGCGTTCGACCTGGATCCGGAGGTCCGCCCAATAAGACTCAAACCGCGCAGAGTGCCTTTCGCACTAAAGGACAAAATAGAGGCGGAACTGGACAAACTGGTGGGCCAGGGGATTCTTGTTCCTGTTGATTCCATGGAGTGGGAGACTCCGATTGTAACTGCACTGAAGGCCAACGGGGAGGTCCGCATATGTGCTGACTATAAGTGCACCATTAATAAGGCGATCCGCCCTAATGCGTATCCGGTGCCGGTAGTCAGCCATCTGTTGGCCAGATTACATGGGGGAAAGTGTTTTGCAAAACTTGACCTGGCGCAGGCCTATCAGCAACTCTCAGTAACCCCTGCAGCAGCTGCTGCGCAAACAATAGTCACGCATAAGGGGGCGTTCCAGGTGACGCGCTTACAGTTCGGCGTGAACTCAGCGCCCGGTATTTTCCAGTCGCTTGTGGAACGCCTCTTGAAAGGACTGGATGGGGTCTTGCCATACTTTGATGACGTATTGATAACGGGGGGGGGAGCGAGGAGGAGTTGGCTGAAAGGCTAGACAAGGTACTGGCGGTGTTTGAAAAAGCGGGGTTGAGGTTGCGGAAAGACAAATGCGTCTTCTTCGCGAAAGAGGTTGAGTTCTTGGGTTTCCGGGTAACCCCTGCAGGAATTAAGCCCTCCAAATCAAAGGTAGCCGCCATTCAAGGTGCCCCTCGCCCCACCTCCAAGCCCGAATTGCAGTCGTTCCTAGGGCTCTTAAATTTCTACCACTCCTTCCTGCCTCGGAAGGCTTCAGTGGCGGAGCCGCTGCATAAGCTACTCAAGAAGGACGAGGCGTGGAAGTGGGGTGAGAGCCAAGAGAGGGCGTTCATTGAACTGAAGCAACTCCTAGCGTCTGATGCCATCCTCACCCATTTTGACCCCAAGAAGCCGGTGGTTCTGATATGTGATGCGTCCCCAGTAGGGGTGGGGGCGGTGCTGTGCCACGTGCTGGAAAACGGGAGGGAGGCCCCGGTAGCATTTTACTCCAGATCCCTGTCCCAGGCTGAGTGAAACTACGCCCAAACAGACAGGGAGGCGCTAGCGATAATAGCGGGGACTAAGAAGTTCCACGATTTCCTCTACGGCCGCCCCTTCACCATAGTTACTGACCACAAGCCCCTGCTAGGCATCTTCACTGCGGACAAGCCCACACCCCAGATCCTGCCCCTAGGATGTTACGGTGGGCCATCTTCTTAAACGCGTATCAGCACGCGTTGGTGTACCGCCCTGGGAAGGAAATAAGCCACGCGGACGCCCTGTCGAGGTCTCCCCTTCCCCTCACGAGTAGCACCATGGGCGAGGAAGACAAAGACCGCCAGGTACTCCTGATAGAGGTCTTAGATTCGCCCCCCATTGTACCCGCAGACATCGCCAAGGCGACCGGGAAGGACAAAACGCTAGCTCTAGTCTGCTCCTGGGTGCAAAAAGGGTGGCCAGCGTCCTCCCCGGCGGCTGAGTTCGCCCCGTTTTTCAGGAAGAGGCTAGAGTTGTCCATAGAAAGAGGGTGCCTTCTGTGGGGTCAGCGGGTGGTGGTCCCCGAATCCCTGAGGCCGAGGGTGCTTAAACTGCTGCACGTCAGCCACCCTGGAATTGTCCGCTCTAAGGCTCTCGCCAGGAGCTATTTCTGGTGGCCCCAGTTAGACGGCGACATCGAGCACATGGTAGGCACTTGCGAGAGCTGCCAATGCTCCCGGCCAGAGGAGGCGCGCCTGCCGCACAGGGAATGGGACGCGGCGAAGGGGCCGTGGTCCCGGGTGCACATTGATTTTGCAGGCCCTTTTCGAGGGACACTTTTTCTCCTCATTGTAGACGCCTATTCCAAGTGGTTGGAGGTCATCCCAGTCACGAGCACCTCCTCGGCAACGACCGTGAAGCATTTGCGCAGGGTTTTTAGCACGTTCGGCATACCCGACACCCTAATTAGCGATAACGCTAGTTGTTTCACGTCTGCAGAGTTCAGGGCATTCACCGAGATCAACGCCATTAGGCACATCACCTCCGCCCCCTTCCACCCGGCAACAAACGGCCAGGTCGAGCACCTCGTGCGCACAACCAAAGATGCGCTGAGGCGCATGGGCCCTGGGGATCTCAACCTACAAGTGTGCCAATTCCTGCTAGGTTACAAGGTCACCCCCCTTGCTTCTGGGTACTCGCCCGCAGAACTCTTAATGCGTAGGAAGCTGACCACGGTCCTGACCAGGCTAGACCCCACTAGGGTGGAGGACACAGGGAGGAATATCGGGTTGGCGGACACGAAAAGTTTCGAAGTCGGTGCCCCGGTGCATTGCAGAAATTACGCCAGCGCGGGGCCGGCTTGGGTCCCGGGTGTCGTCGTTGGAAGGACGGGTCCCGTGTCGTATTGCGTAGAGACCGTCACGGGTCTGCTATGGAGACGACACGCTGACCAACTCCGTCGCAGGGTTCAGGAGCACCAGGGCGCGGCCGGCGAGGAAAAGGACTCAGCGTTAGGGTTCTCCCCCACCCGTTCAACCCAAGGGGGAGGTGAGTGGGGCCAATGGTCCCCACCTAGGGGGGAGGAGAGGGATTCTGTCCCCATAGATATCCTGCGGAATCTTTCTAATGGTACCCAGGGCATAGATATCCTGCGGAATCTTTCGAATGGCACACCAGGTGATAATTCTGATTTTCATTTACAAAACCGGGGGGTTTTCAGGAGTGGTCCCCCACCCATCCAAGCGAGAAGCGGGGTTTTCCGTTAGTCCCCAGTGCCCCCAGTTTTTCCGTCCCTTCCCCAAGAACCGCGGAGCCGCGGCCAGTCACTAACGAGTCTCCCTCTCCCGTTGCAGGACAAGGAGCCAGGGGACAGAGAAGCAGTAGCACCCCCGGGACAAGCCAGTCAGCGTCTCGCCCAAGGCGCGTTTGCAATAAGCCATCTTGGTTGAGAGACTTCGTCTCATTCTAGGGGGGAGGGATGTTGTGTTCTGAGTTCTATGCATTAAAACAACCACCAACTGTATCAATGTATTCCGTGTAATTAGGTCGCGAGCTAATGTCCACCTGTTGTGTCCTAAAGCCTGTGCCTTTAAACAATGTACCTATCCATGTGTATCCAATGTAACCGTTTCTATGTGTAACATTGTAACCTCCAGCTGCATCACTGTAACCTTAATAGGACGTGAGCTAGTGGCCACTAGATGGCAATAGCGAGCGTCCAAGCTCATTGGTCCAAGACTCACCTAGAACAACAGCGCGGGAAGATTCCCGCCACTACCTTCACCTGGACAAGAAGGGCGTGACCTGCAATGACGTCACGCAGCCTGTAGCCAATAGGCTATCAAGGAGCCACATTCAAATGTATAGCCACTGTATATATTGAGCTGTTCGTCCGCCATTACCTCATGTTTCCTCTGACCAGCATGTAATAAAGTTGTGTTAAGCCAGCTCTTCGGCTGTCCTGGTGTCTTTGGTCCCATACACCAAATTGGCGACGAAGGTGGGATCATGGCTGCCCACGGGACCAAGACATACGCCGGTTTCGACATCCAGAAACCGCAAGATTGGGAACTCTTCGAAATGGACTTCCAAGGCGCGCTGGTGGAGTTCGAGGTTAAGGACGAGGCGAAGAAAAGAGCCATCCTTACCAGAATGCTCGGGCACGACGGCAAGAGGGTCTTGATTGACCTCATAGCACCCAAAAAGGCGGCTGAATTCAAGGCAGAAGAGCTCCTGATGGTGTTGCGAGACCACTTCCGGCCCTCGGTAGCGATGTTCCCCGCTCGGAGCGCGTTTTGGAGGCGAGTCCAGGCGCCTGGTGAGTCGGTCGCCGCTTTCGTAGCGGCCCTGCGTCTGGCTGCCGGCCTATGCAAATGGGAGAACTTGGAAGTCACCCTCAGGGACTGCGTGCTATGCGGCCTGAAGGACGCCGAGATTCAGCGCACGCTAATGAATCAGGAGCCGCCCCCCCACGTTGCAGGAGGTCCTGAAGGCGGCACACGCCGCGGAAGCCACGAAGGCCGGGGTGCAGGAGCTCCAGGACTGGCGGCCGAAGGCCGACAAAACAGAGAGTTCGGTGCATGCGGCCCGGCGAATTTCGAAATCGTCCGCCGAAAGCAGCGACGACGAGGACGTCCGGAGGGTCCGGAAGGAGGGCCGCCGTTGCGACGGCTGCGGGGCGGCTCACGACCGCGTGAAGTGCCCGTTCAGAAAAGCCGAGTGCCACAACTGCGGCCGCCGCGGGCACATCGCCAAAGTCTGCAGACAACGGCGCAAGGACCGGAGGAGCTCGCCAGACCGCCCAGCGAGGGATCGGAGGAGCTCACCCGACCGCTCAGCGAGGCCAGACCGCTCGACGAGACCGAAGGATGGCGCCCGGCCCACGAGGAAGCCGGACGGCGTGGGCCGCATCTCCGACGACAGCGACGACGACGCTCCAGTTTTCAGCGTGTCCATGGGATACCCCCGTTACTTTGTTGAGGTACTGGTGCAAGGGGCCCCTGTTAGGATGGAGATTGACGCTGGCTCCTCTTACTCCATTATTTCCCAGAGGGAGTTTTTGAGAATTGCCCCCCGCGTACGGCCCAAGCTCAAAGCGTTGAGGTCCACGCTTCGGGACGTGCAAGGGAACAGTATCCCGGTGTTGGGGGTTGGGAATTTCCAGGTTCAGTACAAGCGGCACGCCACAGAACTCCCCCTAGTCGTTCTTAAGGGAGGTAATTGCAGCCTCCTCGGGACTCAATGGTTCCAGCCCCTGGGTCTGTTCATTGGGGGGGGTGCATGCCGTTGGGTCTGACCCGATACAGGAGGTGTGCGACGCGTACCCCGAAGTCTTCAAGAAGGGACTTGGGAAATTCAATGGACCCCCAGTAACGTTCGACCTGGACCCGGAGGTCCGCCCAATCAGACTTAAACCGTGCAGGGTGCCTTTTGCACTCAAGGACAAAATAGAGGCGGAACTGGACAAATTAGTGGGCCAGGGGATTCTTGTTCCTGTTGATTCCGCGGAGTAGGAAACTCCAATCGTCACAGCATTGAAGGCCAATGGGGAGGTTCGCATTTGCGCCGATTATAAGTGCACCATTAATAAGGCAATCCGCCCTAATGCGTACCCGGTGCCGGTGGTCAGCCATTTGCTAGCCAGGTTACATGGGGGAAAGTGTTTCGCTAAGCTCGACCTGGCACAGGCCTATCAGCAACTCATGGTAACCCCTGCCGCAGCTGCTGCACAGACCATAATCACGCATAAGGGGGCGTTCCAGGTGACGCGCCTCCAATTCGGCGTGAACTCGGCGCCTGGAATTTTCCAGTCGCTCGTGGAACGCCTCCTCAAAGGGCTGGACGGCGTTTTACCATATTTTGATGACGTATTGATAACGGGGGGAGTGAGGTTGAGTTGGCTAAAAGGCTAGACAAGGTCCTGGCGGCGTTCGAACGGGCGGGGTTGAGGTTGCGAAAGGACAAATGCGTCTTCTTCGCGAAGGAGGTTGAGTTCTTAGGGTTCCGAGTAACACCCGAGGGGATCAAACCGTCCAAATCCAAGGTGGCCGCCATCAAGAAAGCCCCTCGCCCCACATCCAAGCCCGAGTTGCAGTCGTTCCTAGGGCTCTTAAATTTCTACCACTCCTTCCTTCCACGGAAGGCTGCGGTGGCTGAGCCGCTTCACAAGTTGCTCAAGAAAGATGCGGCATGGATGTGGGGCGATGACCAGGAGAGGGCATTCACGGAACTGAAACAACTCCTGGCGTCTGACGCCATTCTGACCCATTTCGACCCCAAACAGCCGGTGGTACTGGTCTGTGATGCATCCCCGGTGGGGGTGGGGGCAGTGTTATGCCACGTGTTGGAAAACGGGAGGGAGGCCCCAATAGCGTTTTACTCCAGGTCCCTGTCCCAAGCGGAGAGAAACTATGCCCAGACAGACAGGGAGGCGCTGGCGATAGTTGCGGGGACCAAAAAATTTCACGATTTTCTGTATGGCCGCCCCTTCACCATCGTGACTGACCACAAGCCCCTACTAGGCATTTTTACCGCAGACAAGCCCACGCCACAGATCCTGTCCCCGAGAATGCTTAGGTGGGCCATTTTTCTCAACGCCTACCAGCACGCGTTGGTGTACCGGCCCAGGAAAGAGATCAGCCATGCGGACCCTCTGTCGAGGTCCCCCCTCCCCCTGACGCCCAGCCAGGTGAGCAAGGGGGAGCGAGACCATCAGGTTCTCATGATAGAGGTGCTGGATTCGCCCCCCGTAGTGCCCGCCGACATTGCCACAGCGACAAAGAAGGACAAGACGTTGGCGGCGGTTTGATCCTGGGTACAGAAGGGGTGGCCGGCGTCTGCCCCAGCAGAGGAATTCGCCCCATTTTTTAGGAAGAAGCTGGAACTGTCCCTAGAGAGGGGGTGCCTCTTGTGGGGGCAGCGGGTGGTGGTCCCCACTTCCCTTCGACCGCGGGTGCTCAAACTGCTGCACGTCAGCCACCCCGGAATTGTGTGCTCCAAAGCGCTGGCCCGAAGTTACTTCTGGTGGCCCCAGTTAGACGACGACATCGAACACATGGTCGGCACTTGCGAGAGCTGCCAATGCTCCAGACCGGAGGAGGCCCGCCTTCCCCACAGGGAATGGGACGCGGCTAAGGGGCCGTGGTCCCAGGTGCACATAGATTTCGCGGGCCCGTTCCGAGGAACCCTGTTTCTCCTTGTTGTGGACGCTTTCTCCAAGTGGTTGGAGGTCATCCCAGTCACGAGCACCTCCTCGGTCGCGACAATTAAGCATTTGCGGAGGATTTTTTCCACGTTCGGCATACCCGACACTCTAATTAGCGATAACGTCAGTTGCTTCACGTCCGCTGAGTTCAGGGCATTCACAGAGATCAACGCCATCCGGCATATCACCTCTGCCCCTTTCCATCCGGCCACCAATGGCCAAGTGGAGCGCCTCGTACGCACCACGAAGGACGCGCTGCGGCGCATGGGCCCCGGGGACCTCAACCTGCAAGTGTGTCAGTTTCTGCTAGGGTACAGGGTGACCCCGCTAGCGTCAGGCTACTCCCCTGCGGAGCTTTTAATGCGCAGGAAGCTGACCACCATACTCACTAGACTAGATCCCACAAGAGTTGAGGACAAGGGGAGGAACATAGGGTTAGAAGCCACCAAGAGTTTCAGCGTGGGTGCCCCGGTACATTGCAGGAACTACGCCAGCGCGGGGCCGGCCTGGGTGCCGGGGGTGGTTGTGGAACAGACTGGTCCCGTATCGTACCGCGTGGAGACCAACACAGGTCTACTGTGGCGGCGACACGCGGACCAGCTCCGGAGCCGGGTCCCAGGAAATCAGGGCGCCGGAAACACGGATACAAATTCAGCGTTAGGGTTCTCCCCCACCCGTTTAGCCCAAGGGGGAGGAGAGGGGGGTCGAGAGTCCCCACCAAGGGGGGAGGAGAAGGAATTTGTCCTCGTAGATATCCCGCGGGATCCCCCAACAGAGTTTGATTTTGATTTTCAGAACCGGGGGGGGGGGTTTCGGAGTGGTCCCCCACCCATCCAAGCGAGAAGAGGGGTTTTACGTTAGCCCCTGGTGCCCCCGGTTCAACCACAACAAAATCTTCCCTTTCCCCTAAAGCTGCAAAACCGCAGCAAGCCTCTAACAAGTCTCCCTCTCCCATTACAGGACAAGGGTCCAGGGAACAAGGAAGCGGGAGCGGCCCCCGGGTGGGCCAACCCACATCGCGGCCCAAACGCGAGTGCAATAAACCATCTTGGCTAAGAGACTTCATCTCATCCTAGGGGGGAGGGGTGTTGTGTCCTAAAGCCTGTGCCTTTAAACAATGTACCTATCCATGTGTATCCAATGCAACCATTTCTATGTGTAACATTGTAACCTCCAGCTGCATCACTGTAACCTTAATAGGACGCGAGCTAGTGGCCACTAGATGGCAATAGCGAGCGTCCAAGCTCATTGGTCCAAGACTCACCTAGAACAACAGCGCGGGAAGATTCCCGCCACTACCTTCACCTGGACAAGAAGGGCGTGACCTGCAATGACGTCACGCAGCCTGTAGCTATCAAGGAGCCACATTCAAATGTATAGCCACTGTATATATTGAGCTGTTCGTCCGCCATTACCTCATGTTTCCTCTGACCAGCATGTAATAAAGTTGTGTTAAGCCAGCTCTTCGGCTGTCCTGGTGTCTTTGGTCCCATACACCAAACCACCTGGTGGCAATAGCGAGCGCCCAAGCTCACAAGGTTCCAATCCCCAAAGAACTACAGCGCGGGAAGATTCCCGCCACTACCTCACCTGGACAAGAAGGGCGTGACCTGGAATGACGTCACGCCAGCGGTAACCAATGGGCTATCGTGGAGCCACATTCAAATGTATAACCACCGTATATATTGAGCTGTTCGTCCGCCATTACCTCATGTTCCCCTAGACCACCATGCAATAAAGATGTGTTAAGCCAGTACTACGGCTGTTCCTGTGTCTTGTTTCTCATACACTAAACCAGGCCTGACAGTTTTTGCACATACCACGTGATCAACATGTTTATATAGGCATATACATGCCTCCATTTTGTTTTTCCTCAAATAAGCGGGAAACATATAAGAAAGGCAAATTGTTAGATTCCTTTCTATAAAGGGAAGAGGGCAGCATAGAATCATGTATTGTACAGGTATCTTGTTTAAAGGACATGAAGCATTGTTGAATGGTATTCTTAATGGCTTGTAGTCCATCTTTGTGTGGGATGTTTAGATCTCAAAATGAATAAAAAGATACACAGATTTTGCTTCATAGTGTACTCTACAGAATGTGATGAAGATCGAGTATGCTCAATAAGGGATTCAATGTTATTTATGATGCTAAACACTGCCTCTTGATTAAAGGTCATCTACATTTTTCACTTTCTCATGCAATGTTTGGCTAATTATGAAATGTGTGTGTGTGTGTGTGCATGTGCATGGGTGCTCGTTTTATTATTCAAAATACTAAATAATACATTTCTATTATAATTCATCTGCTACTACAATCCATTGTCTGGCAGTCTGGATTATCCTGTTAATCAACCTGTCATAGAGCATCAGGACGCTTATGTTCCCTTTACCTAGAACTACCGTATCTTTTGAATCTTTCAAAAGGAATGCCTATCAGAGTTTGAGATTGCAACATGTCAGTTAATGAAACAGAAGAAGAACCAGCTTTGCAGTCCAAGTTTAGACAGATGCACAGAAAATCAGCTAGTTAGGAGAGTGTTTTGTTTGTTGTTTGTTTGCATGTTTGTTTGCTGCCAAGTATAGCCTTGGGGGATGGATACAAAGGCCCCAGGGAATCTAAGGTAAGAAGCAAGGCTATGTTGCTGCTGTGCACAAGAGTATATTTACTTCCAGTATGTACATTTGTGAATAAAATAGGTATTACAAAGCTTCCCCCTAGTTCTCCAGGGCTCTTTTGCTCCAAATAAACTGAACCGTGTGACTCCAGTCCTCTATATTCATGGAAGTAGGAAGCATGCAAACCTATGCATTGCAAATTTTGAACTGTGAGTGGAGATCTTCTGCACTCCATAGGGAAACAAGATGAAAATGATTAATGATTTTTAATGATTATATCATTTTTAATGTCATGCTGTTTTTATACCTGTTTTAAGAGATCAATAAGGCACAGCTGGGGTGGTGGGGGTGGGCAGAATTATTATGTTGGAAGGGCTTTTAACTGTTTTTATATATATTTTTAATTGTTGCTAAGCAGCCAGTGAGGTGTTTGCTGGACTGTGTACACCGCCCAGAGTCTATTGATTGGGACGGTATATAAATCTATTGTAAATAAAATAAAAAATAAAAAAATAAAATGAAGACAGGCTTCTTGTAGTGTTCATATTTGTTTAGAAGAAAGAATTGCATTGGGTGCAGCTTTTAAAGTTGGCCACAACTGTTAAAAGTACCCAGTGTGGTGTTGAAGATTGAGTGAAGGGCCAGGACTCTGGAGACAAGGGTTCAAATTTCCCATGAAAGCTCACTGGGAGATTTGAATTGGTAAAGGTCTTGCTTGAAAACCAGTCGTATCCGACGCTAGGGTTCAGTGCTCATCAGTGCTCATCTCTGTTTATAGCCAAAAAGCCAATGCTCTCTGTGTCTGCAGACATTTCCGTGGACATGTGGCAGGCATGCCTCGACACCGGAGCGCACGGGATGCTGTAAAACCTCTCCTTAAATATCTCACTTCCTCTGAAGACTGTATTGTACAGTATTAGGATTGCTATAAATCAGTTCTGGATTGATGGCATATAACTAACATCTGCCAAAATGTCATTCTCCACACAACTCTTGAAAGTCCAGAAAACTCATCCTTCCTTTCATCTGATCACCCTGGCACTGCAGTATGCTCTGTAAAGTTACTGCTTTGGACTACAACTCACAGAATTTCCGAATGGCCACATTGGCTGCGGGCTCTGAGAACTGTAACCAAAAAGTGACTTTTTAAAAAGCTTTGTCTCTTGGAACTGTCTCTTTGGATACCCCATTTGAATTTTGCTGGTATTTTATAATTTAATGCTTGGATTTCTTGCAACCCTATTTGATTTGTCTGTCTTGGTTCTTGGAATTCCTAATGAGGTATGGTGTGGTATGAAGAACTGCTGTCATTCATGGAGCCACAAAGGCTGATATGCAAGTCAGGTGACAGCGGTACTTCCTTACCCTTTAATTTCAAACCACCTCACCACCCACAGAATCCAGTAAAGCTGAAGCATTCCTTCTGACAAGACTATATCATTACCCCATGTGCTTCACCCCACAGTTTTGCTTTCAGGGCAGAGTTGTCTCTTACTTCCAGCCTTTAACCTGATGCCTCTCCTCTAACTCATGGTCCCTGTGGCAATTATTTTGCCATGTAAAGCAATGCTGTCAAATCAGGGGAGTGTTTAGTATATTTTTAGCCTCTTTAATGTGATTTAGCAGCTGGAAATGAGGGGAGAATTATAATCAAAAGGTAACAACTGTGGGATCTCATGGCTGGAGGAGGAGGAGGCAGCTGGGCTTCAGCTGTGCAGATTAAAATCACAACATGCCTTCCTGGCAAAGTGAGCCTGGGTAACAGCAAAGGCAGGAGTGGAGTGAGCAAGCTTGGTTAGATACATAATCAATGTTCAGTCTAACTAAATGGGTGGTGGGATCAGATTTGGAAAATTGCCTCTCTCCAAGTAAGGCCATCCCTTCACCCATTTGTGAAAACCCATTTGGTTGCACTTGTTTATGATGTGCCTTGTTTGAAGATAAAATTCAACCTTCAAAAAAGAGAGAACACAGCTATGTTTATAATTGCTGGGGCAAAAGACAGGAGGTTAATGGGACTGACTTTGGGGAGACACTGAGCCCTCTGGCCATAGACCTGGTCTGTCTCCCTCTCTTGTGGCTCCATGAAATGCAGTGACGCATGATTAGTCTGGCCGAAAACACCTATTAACGTTCCAACTTGGAGGCTTCTTGTCACATAGGATTCATCAGTGTAATTCTTAAGTTTATAGGCTTTGTTCAGGACAGCTCCTTTGACTTCAGTAGTATAACTGGCAGAAGTGGCTTTAGGTTTGTAATCTCTGCCCCAAGCATGTGATAGCCAATCTTTATAACCAAAAGGAAGATTATGTCAGCACTGCCATTCTTGAATGTGACTGGCAGTGTGGCCTTCTTCAAGGAGACTTACTGCATGAGATGGATGGTATTGGCATTGTCGGAGCAAAATGCTTATTATATAATTTGTCTGAATATAAAGTAGGAATATTGTACTGTAATAGGAAAGTGTTCTGAGTGTTGATCTCAGAAATGGCTCAGATACAGTATCTAGGTAACTGGGACAGAAAATTTTAAAAGATGCTCCTCATGCTTAAAGGTTAAACAGAAACTCAGTTTGCTCCTTTTTAATAATTAAACCTGAACACTAGGTGTAGAATAGATAGAAATAAATAAATATACTGTACAGTAATTGTTATTAATGTTTACCACAGAAAACCCAGAAAAGATTGCAGAGAGCAGTGGAACAATATAGTTGTTATCATTGCAGTGCCCTTTAATGAAAAGCTTGCTTTCCGACTCTTACCACAAATTTATGGATTAGCCTTACCTTATTCCCATTTCATGGGTGGCTAACTGATGGTTCAGAATAGCAACATGGCAATCTTATTCATGTTTGCCTAACTGGCTGAATCTCCTCTTTGGTCTTGTAGCATGTCATGCTCAGGTGCCTAATTGCCTAGCTCAGGGATACTCAGCCAGCCACAGCAAAAAACGCAAACCTTATGCAAACATCAGCAGGATTCTGGCTGTTGAGCGTTTCACTGAGGTGTGGTTTGAATTGAAGTTCTCTGGCAGGGAGTGACTCTGAGCTTCTAAAATTTCATTACCCAAAAATTCATCCATTAACATGACAGTTCTAACTCCCAAAATGGAACCTCGACATTATTTTGCTAAAATTGTTCTCAGTAGAATGACTCCTGCTCTGGGATCCATATTCAGGTTGAAATACTGTCCCTCTTATCACCCTGGGCTCCACAGATGGTGCTGCGCAGGGACTTGTTTCCATGTATCAATCTCATCTCATGATGCTTTATAAAATTAAAATCCTGGAAGATGAGATTAGTTATATCAATAATAACCCCGGACTGAACCACAGTTGAACTCTGACCTTGCAAACCTGCTCTGATCAAGCTGCTTAGGTTTAAATTTTAGGAAGAACAATTTCCAGGTTCTAATTAAATCATTCCCCCTCCTCTGCCCTGCATGTTCCTGTTCCTGACACAGTTACCCCAGCAACCACCACCCAGGTCAGCTATGAATGCTGGCTTTTTAGCCCTTAGCTCTCTCTGGAGGTCACTTTCCGGAAGTTTGCTTCTGGTTACCTTCAGTATTTATTTTTGCACCTATCTTCCCAAGAACTATACTTTTTTCCCCCTATGTTTGAGGGATAACTCAATTTCCTACTTAATATACTTTGCAAGAATCTCTTGATTGGGCTGAAGGAGGAAAGTGCAAAAGCTGGCTTGAGACTCAATATCAAGAAAACCAAGATAATGGCAACAGGCCCAATCAGTTCCTGGAAAATAGATGGGGAAGAAGTAGAAGCAGTGACAGATTTTACTTTCTTAGGCTCAAAGATCACTGCAGATGGGGATTGCAGCCATGAAATAAAAAGGCGACTGATTCTTGGGAGACAAGCGATGAGAAACCTGGGGAACATAGTGAAAAGCAGAGACATTACATTGCAAACAAAAATTAGAATAGTCAAAGCAATGGTTTTCCCAGTAGTAATGTACGGATGTGAGAGCTGGACAATTAGGAAGGCTGAACGCAGAAGAATAGATGCCTTTGAAATGTGGTTTTGAGAGTCCCCTGGACAGCGAGGAGAACAAATAGGTCAATCTTAGAAGAAATTAACCCTGACTGCTCATTGGAAGGTCAAATAGTGAAGATGAAGCTAAAGTACTTTGGACATCAAATGAGAAGGGAGGATTCACTTGAGAAGGCATTGATGTTGGGAAAGGTGGAGGGCGAAAGAAGAAGGGGGAGGCCAAGGATGAGATGGATAGATGGTATTATAGACACAATGGGCACAGAGCTGGGAGGGTTGAGGGGGATGGTAGAGGACAGAGGCGCCTGGAGGAAAATGGTCCATGGGGTCGCAAAGGGTCGGAGTCGACTGTGCGACTGAACAACAACAATACTTTGCAGGCTGACTGTGTCCAATCCAATTTCCCCTCCTCCCTCTCTTCATCTTCCTTTGAAAGGCCGAGTCCGGCCCAAGGGAAGGAAATCCAGGCCGGGCTTTTCCACTGCCCTTTGCTTCTGAGAAGTGAGGAGGCGCGGGTGCTGTTGGCTGCCTGGCTGGATCCAGACCGGATTTTCCCTCCGCCCCAGCAGCACCGAGCCGGAGACTCTCCCGGGCTCAGTTTGCCTGGAGTGGAGAGTTCAAATCTCCACGAGGGAAGGAAGAGCGGACAGAGGGTTTGGCAGGTGGAGGTTGCGGGATGGAGTCGCAGCCGCCCTAGCAGGGGCTACAAGTAGCCAGTCATGGTGAGTGAGTCCCTTGCTGGTTTGGCTGGCAGCCGGAGGGAGGGAGGGAGGGAGGGAGGGGAGTCCCCCTCCGACTGGGATCTGCCCGGGTTGCCTGCCTGGTGGTCCTTTGTTCTCGCCCCCTTTCGGACACCGGCTCTGGGTTGCCCCGAAACTCAGGTCAGCTCGATCCTTTTTTTAAAAAAAACAAACTACACGTGGTTTCTCCCGGCTGCTTCCCACGGGCGCGATAGACCCTGCGATGCTCTTAATCTCTAGGCGAGACGGAGCGCCCCTTCGGCTGCCCCCCATACGGGGCAAGGCGACACAGCAGCGCATACTGTACATGGAAGGGGTAAGGCTTGGGGAGCCCCGTCTGTGAATATTGTTCATGGAGGGGTGGGGAATAGATCGGAGGAGGGCGATCGCTTAGGAGTCTCCCCGGGGTGCCGAAAAGCGAATTTTTTGAAGTGGTGGCCGTGTTAGGACTGTGCAGTCCTATCAGAGTAAACAAAAGACAAAAAACGGTGTAGCACCTTAAAGACGAACTCCTGCATTGTAATGTGGATCAAGTCCAGTTCGTCAGACACAAGCGAGATTTCCTCTGGCCAGAGACGAATGATGATCCCTGCCTAGGATTATGGGGAGGGAGGACGGACGCGGATGGAGGGATGTCGGCCGGCTTAGTTCTCAGCCTTTCATTTGTGAGAGAAACCCTTTATTATACTTCTCTGGTTTAAAATAATCTGTTTTCCTGTGCGGCTGCAGTAAGGGTCAGGATGGGATGGAGCTGAGCGTCCTGGGAAGATGCCTCTTTTACAAAGATTGCCTGCTGGGTTAACTTTACATTGTGACATCTATTTCAATATTATTATTTTTACCTAGTTGTAGATCTGGATAAACCGGAAAACTTTATACACGTGTGTGTGTGTGTGTTTAAAAAATAATATACTGTAATAGGCTTTGACAGGTGGAATAAGTTATGAGAAGGAAGCTGAGCTGTTGACATAGAGTCTTTTTTTATATGATGAAACACATGGTGGAGCTGGATCTGCTGCCACAGTATAGGTAGAGTTTAAACTGCCCCTTTTTTTACTGGTATACCATAAAGAAGCACCAAAACACTCTTTTGGATATAAAAGTAAAATCTGGAAAGCACTGAGTAGAAAGTGCTTTGGCTTTTAATAGAGAATGACATAAACTGCTCTTCATTTTGTTGTTGTTCAGTCGCTCTGTCTTCATTTAGTACTGATTAATGAGGTCCCTTAACATTTCTCAAAAATTGTTGAAATGTGATCTTGAAACCAAGAGCCTTCAACATGCTGCAAAGAGCACCTTTCTGCTGTTTTAATGCATGTGTGAACAATATGTTGCTATTTTCTCATGAACTATGAGAATGAGTCAAAGGTATGGCACATACTTTGGTGAAACTCTTCTGAATTTAGCTTTGTGCTTTAGAAGTTGTGCCCTCTGTTGTGCTTCTATTCCACCTTTCTTCCACTTCTCTCTTTCGCCTGAGTCTTTCATGATAAGAAAGGAACTGTGAAAATTATCATTTGATTCCATTCAAATTTCCTGACTAGCACAAGGCAGAGAATTTCATTCTGAGGTGCCTGCTGTGAGATTGCTGAATGCAATTTTTGTTGGAAGAGACCACAGTGATGTGAGGTGAAGTGTTGTGAGCATTTGTTCTACATACATTCACCCTCCACTTTGTAAAACAAGACAAAAAAAAATCAAAGAGTTGAGCTCAAGTAGCATACAAAACGAGCTCTTCAACGTTTTGTAAAGATGTGCCTTGCTGATTAGAGTTGTAGGAGCTTCTATCGGGTAGACTTCTTAGCTCCCTATAGATTATACTAACATCCTATGATAGTTCTTCAATCAATTGGCTCATGATTGTATGACTTTGGGGGAGGGATTGATATGAGTGCAATCAATTGAAGACACCTATTTCCAAATCTCCATAACCTTCACACATTCAAGTTAAGTAGAAAAATAGGCTAATTGGAATTTTGGAGGCTTCCATAGAGAATACTAGCAATTTTTGCCTGGCCTTGCCAGGCAGGTATAGTTTGTGTGTTGGTGGTTGGGGTGGTTTTGGGGCGCGTGCGCGCACGCACGCATGCACGCACACACACACACACACACACACACACACACACACCGGGGGGGGAGCTCAGCATTCGGCCCTTGCATATTGGAGAAAGCAAGCCCTTCTTCGACAGGCAGGGGCTGAATGTGGAAGGTGCTTGCTTCCACAGCACCGTTCTCTGCCTTTACTTCCCGGGGAAGTGGCTCGCTTCCCTCGGTTAGTGGGGGCCGAAGGCAGCAGTGCCCTCGGCCCCTGCCCCCACCCTCCGCGGAAGGCATGACTGAGGGCGTGAGGGGCAGCAGGGCAGAGCCTATGGCGGCTCCTCGCCTGCCCGTGCCCTCAGGCAGACCGTTTCCTCAGCCCGGGCTCTGTCTGGCTCAGTAAGGCAGGGCCCTGGGCTGAGGTGTTTTCTGGGCATGTCGGCCATTTTTTTAATGTGTGCACTGGCTGTCCTGCTTCCTCCGCGCTCGTGTCCTTCAGCCTGATTGGCTGAGGGGTGGTGTGATGCGGAGGACGCTGGGAAATGTAGAGTTGATGTCCGGGAGTTAAAGTAAGTGTTGCCGGCTCATTATGGAATAGGCTGGACGTGTGCAGACACGCATTCCGGACACGCACGGCCACATCCCATTTTTATAGGTATAGATCTGGAACAGGATATAGACTGTTACTTGGTGTCCCTTTGACAGAGATAGAAACACTAATAATTGGTTCATCAAATCCATTGATGCAGCCCTATCATTTCAGTTTTGGCATTGTCAAGCCAATAGATGGGAATGATGGGAAGGTTGCCCCAGCCTGCTGGCTCATCCCTAGCTAAATTGAGTTCAGTCAATGCCCCTGTTTTTGTATTTATGTATTCCCCCTTGCCCCTTTTTAGCTTTTTAAAGGGGATGTGGAAGGAGGGTGGGTGGATAAATGGGTGATTGGGGTTTTTAACTTTTTTAAATGCATTTTTAATGGTTGTACGCCGCCCTGAGTCGGGCTTTTGCCTGAGTGGGTGGCATAAAAATTGGAATAAAATAAATAAATAAATATTGGCAGCCCACTAATTCACTGTCAGATCAAGCCACACACAATGCAAAATAGTTCCCTGGAAGCAGAGAGTGGGTACATGGCAAAGATAACTTGTTATGACTCACATTACAAGACAAGCTACACATGGAGGGGAATAAAAAAGCCCCTAGGCTCACTGATCACTGGCGGAAATTCCTAACCCTGTCAAACTCTGAAAGAACCTAATAAGATCAACATTGCACAAGCTCTTTTGTTGATTTCCAGGCACATGCTCTCAAGCAGTGCTGCAAGCAAAGTATAACCCAGCTCAGAAACAATATTGGCTCTAGTCCAAAACCAAATGCATATGTTTTCATTATACAAATTATATATATTTTGCATGACTCACAGCAAGGTACCTCCTTCATTACTTGGTGTTCCACCAAGTCTTATTGATGTATACAAGAATGTTTGTCAAACCTGAAGAATAGGTGTAAGATTTATGAGATTATCTGTCTTGGCAAAGGAATCCAAGCTACGTTTGTGGGATTGTAAACTCAGTTTAAAACTTTATGATGCTTGGGTCTGTGTCTGATTCTCAAAAAGGTAGTTATTAAAAAATATTATCTTCAACTATCAATAGTCTGATGGGTTACTGTAACAGCAATTCATGATGCAGGTTGTTATATGCTGCTATATATGTTGTATGTTGTTATACCACTTTCACAGAAACCTTTCAGTAGAATTCTCATTCACAACATAGGCAACCTCACAGAACAAAGGGTGAACTCACACAATTGCCAATAGATGCTGAAGCTTAAACTCCTTAGCAAATGTTTAATGTCTGGTGTTTGTCTTGTATCCTCCTACTATTTGTAATTCAAAAGGGCAAAAATTCGTAACTAATCTGAATAGCAACCTGACATAATCTGCTATTACCAAATGTAAAAAAGCCATACAGTATTGATTTGTATACTTATCTGTTATGCTAATCAACCATTCTGCATCTCTGTATCTGATGTATATAAATTGATGCCATGAAGTCTCATTCCTAAATCTGATGAAGTGGACTTGATCCGCTAAAGCTAACATTAAAATACAGCAGTTAGTCTTTAAAGTGCTACAACGTTTTTGGTTTTGTTTTGTTTACTCTCTGATAGCAATTGATGGGGGAAAAAATTGTGTCAGAAATTATTCTGGGTTGAAAGGATTTTTGCGGAAGAAACTCTGCTCAGGGAACGCCCAAATGAGGCTCCTTCTTTTCATGTCCGCAAGAGCTGGGACAGAGACAGGTTCTCAGTCCATCATGCAGCCGAGTTTCTTGTTGGCATGAACATTGATGACACTTCCTCCCGTACAAGAATATTTTTCCTCTTTGTTGTTGTTCAGTCGCACAGTCGATTCCGACCCTTTGCGACCCTATGGACCATCGTTCTCCAGGCGCCTCTGTCCTCCACCATCCCCCTCAGTCCTCCCAGTTCTGTGCCCATTGTGTCTACAATACCATCTATCCATCTCATCCTTGGCCTCCCCCTTCTTCTTTTGCCCTCCACCTTTCCCAACATCACGGCCTTCTCAAGTGAATCCTCCCTTCTCATTTGATGCCCAAAGTACTTTAGCCTCATCTTTACTATTTGACCTTCCAATGAGCAGTCAGTGTTGATTTCTTCTAAGATTGACCTATTTGTTCCTCTTTGCATCCCCCCCCAAACTGTTCAGCAAAGCAATTATCAAATTCTTCTTTCATGTCCCAATCAAATCTTGGACTGCCAAAATGAAGCCACTTTCTAGGGTTTGTCATTGGCCATACTTTCTGTAAATCCTCATCCGTGCATGTTTCCGGCAGCATTCTTCAGTTCCTTTGGTTTGATCTGGTACTGTATTAGAAAGATTAACCAGCAAGGTTGCCACTCAGAGTATGCCTGATTCTATTCACAATCTTTGAGGAGACTTTCTATGTACCCCATTATCAAATGACAATATGCTTAACTGAGGGAAAAAGGTGCAGTGTGTATATTCTAGTACTAGCCTTTTTTGCCCGGCCTTGCGGGGCAGGTTCTGTTTTTTTTTTTTTAATGTGTTGGGGTTATTTTGGGGTGTGAAAGACACGGTAAGGGTGACAGGCAGGGATCCGGCTGGGTAGGTTTCTCCCCTGATGAATTTCTGCCTCTCGCCCTTGCAATTCTCCTTCCGCTGTTTTGAAAACAGCCCTCAAAACAACGGAGGGAAAATTGCAGGGCGAGAGTCAGGGATTCGTCAGGGTTGGCTTCTCCCCTAACAGATTCCTGTCTCTCGCCCTTGACATTCTCCCTCCGTTGTTTCGAGGGCTGTTTTTTCGAAACAACGGAAGGAGAATTGCAAGGGCGAGAGGCAGGAATCCATCAGGGGAAGAGCCTACACTGGCAGATCCCTGCCTGGCACCTTCTCCCAGAGGGAAGTGGTTCGCTTCTCTCTTGGTTGGCGGGGGCCAAAAGCTTTGGCCCCCACCAACCAAGAGAGAAGCGAAACACTCCCCCCCCCATGGAAGACGATTGCTTCCCTCCAGGAGGTGAAGGCAGAATGGAGCACCGTTCTTGGCCTTCGTCTCCCGGGGGGAAGTGGTTCGTTTTCCTCGGTTGACGGAGGGCGAAGCTTTCGGCACCTGCCCTCCATGGAAGACGATTGCTTTCCTCCGGGAGGTGAAGGCGGAATGGAGCACTGTTCTTGGCCTTTGTCTCCCAGAGGGAAGTGGTTTGTTTTCCTCAGTTGGCGGGGGCTGAAGCTTTCGGCCCCTGCTCTCCATGGAAGGCAATGGCTTCCCTCTGGGAGATGAAGCCCGAGAACGGAGCGCCGTTCTCAGCCTTCGTCTCCCGGAGGGAAGTGGTTCATTTCCCCACTACCATGCTGAAGCTGTGCGGGGAGAAGAGGGGCTTCCCCTCCACCCACAACCCCACCGAAGCCACGGCAAGGCCGGTGCCAGCCTTCATCCCCAGGGCTGTGGGGATGGCTTCCCTCCAGGAAACGAAGACCAAGAACAGAGCGCTGTTCTCGGCCTTTGTCTCCTGGAGGGAAGTGGTTCATTTCCAAGGCGATCGTGCATCGGCCATTTTTTTAACGTGCACGCTGGCTGCCCCACCTCCTCCGCACTCACGTCCTTCAGTCTGATTGGCTGAGGGGTAGCGTGGCGTGGAGGATGCTGGGAAGCGTAGTTTTTTTTTGTTCGGGTTCATGGGGCGTTGGCCCCACTCTCGGACCCTTGTGGTCAAAAGGTAAGTGTTGACAGCTCATTACAGGATAGTAGGGATGGGTGTGGCCATGCATGCTGGACATGCATGGCCCAACCCCCTTCGTATAGGTATAGATAAGTGTTCTTGCAGAATTTAGAATATGTTTGCCACGGAGCAGTGTCATAGCAGGAAGAAAGACATGGACCAAAAGGAAATGTGATTTCTTATTATTATTTCCCCCTCCTAAAAGAGGCTGTTCTGAGTTTGGATGCAGCAGCTCTAAACAATGTTGTTGTTGTCTCTTCTTCAAACGAGTCTCCAGGGTTCTTAAGCCAGTATGTTCTTCTCTTTCAGCCTGTTTTTCACCATTTATTTTACCTTGAAGTGATAGAGCAAGAGGCTACAAATGCCTGGTGGGGAGAGAAATCTTATCTCATCTTTTCCACATTGCTTTTACTCCTTTAAACAAAACTATACATGTGATAAGGATATCTTTGAAAAGAAAAACCAGGATTCTCAAGGATTTAGTTTCTGCATTCTAACTGGTTTTGTATATTATTCTCCATGTATAATATCCTGTGAGGAGCTGTGTTGTGGTAATTGAGCCCATGTGGTTTAGATCTTTGCATATTCGATAAGAAAGATATCACAGGATCCCATTTCTGAGAAGTGAGGGGAGAATACTTCTGCCTTGGAAAAGTTACTGTCACTCAGAAAATGCTATCTGATTGGATCTTGTGAACTTCCACAGTGTAACACAGCTTTGCATGTTTACCTCTAAGACTAATGGCACAATCCTACATGTTTGTTGCTACATACAGTACCATCAAATCATCACTGATCTATGATGATCCTATGAATGAGAGATCTCTAAAATGGCCTTGTCTCAATTGTTCAGCAATAGCAAACTCAAGCCTGTGGCTTACTTTATGGAGTCAAATCATCTCCCATTTGGTCTTCTTTTTCTGCTGCTTTCACCTTTTCCCAGCATTATTGTCTTCCCCAGAGAATCTTGCTTTCTCATGATGCCCACAAAGTAGGACAGCCTCAGCTTCATCATTTTTGTTTCCCTTGCTCAAAAGCCAGTCGTATCTGATTCTAGGGTTCAGTGTTCATCTCTGTTTCAAAGCCGAAGAGCCAGCGCTGCCTGCTTCGGCAGGTGTTTCCGTGGTGATGTGGCAGGCATGACTAGACACCGGAATGCTGTTTACCTTCCCACCAAAATGGTCCCTATTTATCTAATTGCAATTTATTGCTTTAAAACTGCTAGGTTGGCAGGAGCTGGGACAAAGACAAGAGCTCATTCCGTCCTGCCGTACTCAGGAATTGAACTGCTGACTTCCCACCTACAGTCAGCATCTTAGACACTTGAGCCACTGCAGTCCCTGTTTTAGGACCCATTTATTTGTCTCTCTGGCAATCCAGGGTATCCACAAAGCTCTCCTGCACCATATTTCAAACAAGTCAAATTTTCCCTGTCAGCTTTCTTTACTGTCCACCTTTCACACCCATACATAATGATCAGGAATACAAGAGTGTGGATAATTTTGGTCTTGGTCTCCAACAAAACATCCCTATACTTGATGACTTCCCCCCAACCATAATTCCTGCATTACTATTCCTCCCCTTCCACATTTCAGTCTTCTGATTTCTTGGCTGCAGTCTTCATTTGGATTGATGACTGAATCAAAGAATACAAATTCTTTCATTATTTCATTTTCTTCATTGTCAACATTAAAGTTGTATAGTTCTTTTTGCATGTTGTATAGTCGTGTTTTTTCTTGTTCAAGTGCAATCCTGCTTTGTCACTTTTTTCACATTCCTTAAAAGTTGTTTCAAGTCAAGTCAATGCTGCTTTCTGCAAGGAAGATGGTGTCACCTGCGTTTCTTATGTTACTGATGTTTATTTTACCAATTTCCATTCCTTCTTCTGAATCTAGTCTGGTTTTCTGTATGATACAGTACAAGTGAAACTCGGAAAATTAGAATATTGTGCAAATGTTCATTCATTTCACTTAAAAGGTGAAACAAATATTATATATGAGGTAGACTCACTACATGCAAAGCGAGAGATGTCATGCCTTAATTCATTATAATTGTGATGATCATGGCGTACAGCGTACATGAGATTATGTGATGATTATGGGGTACATGAGATTGGGGGGTTGGGGTTTTCATAAACTGTAAGCCATTGTTGTTGTTGTTCAGTCGCATAGTCGATTCCGACCCTTTGCGACCCCATGGACTATTGTCCTCCAGGCACCTATGTCCTCCACCATTCTCCTCAGCCCACCAAGCTCTGTGCCCATTGTGTCCACAATACCATCTATCCATCTCATCTTTGGACGCCCCCTTCTTTTCTTGCCCTCCACCTTTCCCGGCATCAAGGCCTTCTCAAGTGAGTCCTCCCTTCTCATTTGATGTCCAAAGTACTTTAGCTTCATCTTCACTATTTGTCCCTCCAATGAACAGAGTTGATTTCTTCTAATATTGACCTATTTGTTCTCTTTGCCGTCCAGGAGACTCTCAGGACTCTCCTCCAACACCACATTTCAAAGGCATCTATTATTCTGCGCTCAGCCTTCCTAATGGTCCAGCTCTCACACCCATACATTACCACTGGGAATACCATTGCTTTGACTATGCAAATTTTTGTTTTCAAGGTGATGTCTCTGCTTTTCACTATATTCCCCAGGTTTCTCATAGCTTGTCTCCCCATAATCAGTCGTCTTTTTCTTTCATGGCTACAGTCGCCATCTGCAGTGATCTTAGATCCCAGGAAAGTAAAATCTGTCACTGCTTCTACTTCTTCCCCATCTATTTTCCAGGGACTGATGGGACCTGTTGCCATTATCTTGGTTTTCTTGATATTAAGTCTCAAGCCAGATTTTGCACTCTCCTCCTTCAATCCAATCAAGAGGTTCTTTAGGTCTTCTTCACTTTATGCCATTAGGGTGGTATCATCTGCATATCTCAAATTGTTGATGTTTCTCCCAGCAATTTTGATCCCATATTGTGATTCCTCCATCCCTGCATTACGCATTATGTGCTCTGTGTATAGATTGAATAAGCAGGGTGATAAAATGCAGCCTTGTCTTACTCCTTTTCCTGTTCCAAACCACTCTGTCTTTCCTTGTTCTGTCCTAACTGTTGCTTCTTGGTTCGTGTACAGATTTCTCATGAGGCATGTGATAACAATATTATAACATATGATAACAATAACAATATTATAACATATGATAACAATATTATAATAAAGTTAGGCTTGAACTATCTTGCTTTGCATGCAATGAGTCTATCTCATATATTTGTTTCACTTTTTAAGTTGCATTACTGAACTGAACGAACATATTCTAATTTTCTGAGTTTCACCTGTACATTATTTGTAGAGATTGAACAAGGAAGGGAATAAAATGCACCCTTTTTGATGTTTTTACTCAATAATTAGTACTCCTGAGTAGAGACTGTAGCATCATAGTACTGTGTTTGAATCTCTGTTATATACTTGTTTGGGGTTCATAACTGGGCATCCTCTTTGTGGATTATCTTAGTATTAGTAACTCCTTCCTTCCTTCAATGGAAAGATTGTCAGATATCTGAAGTTACATATTTTCATAGCACTTTTGTCTCTGTCATCTTATAGTTCCAAATGGCATAAGTCAGAAAGGCAGTTCTAATTACAGTATCTAGAAGCCCTGGTGGCACAGTGGTGAAATTGCTATCCTGCAACCCAAAAAGGTTGGAAGTTCGATCTTGACTCAGCCTTCCATCCTTCCGAGGTCAGTAAAATGAGTCCCCAGCATGTTGGGGGCAAAATGCTAATTAACTTGTGAACCACCCAGAGAGTGCACTAAGTGGTATAGGGCGGTATAGAAGTGTGATTACTTTACTTTATCTAAACATATATAACTTTACTGCTGTTGTAGATAAAACAATCCCTTTCACTATTCTTTGCAGGACAGCTAAGGACATTTTTTGTCTTTTGTGGTATGATAACCGAACGGCTTGAATGCTGGCTGGTTTAGCAATTCTTTTTCCTCTGAAAAAATGCTGATTAACCAAGTCTGAGAATATTCATACTCAAAGGAATGTATAGGTACAGCTTTGAACCTCAAGTGCTCCAAGTCAGTCCTACCTGCTTGGGGGAATTTCACAAGAAGCTTCCTGCGGAATTGCTGTATTGTACTGAATTTGTATTTAGTACTCTAGAGGAAATGCTTGCTGCTTCCTTGTTTCAAACTGCAGCCTCATCTTGTTTTGACAAGAAACTGTACAGCTTACATGGGCAGTCCATGGGATAAGTTGTCCTTTTTCTGAATTGTATCTGGTTAGTAAACCTCAGTAGGTTAAGACATGTCGACTGGGAGGCGGAAGGTCAGCAGTTCAAAACCCAAGTTGCATGACTGAATGAGCGCCCGTCTCTGTCCCAGCTCCTGCCAACCTAGCAGTTCGAAAGCAAGAAATTGCAAGTAGATAAATAGGGACCACTTCGGTGGGAAGGTAAACAACATTCCATGCACTTTGATGTCTAGGCATGCCTGCCACATGTACATGGAAACGTCTGCAAACACAGACAGCACTTGTTCTTCGGCTATAAACAGAGATGAGCACTGAACCCTAGAGTCAGATACAACTGACTTTCAAGCAAGGGTGACCTTTACCTTTACCTTACTGTTGTTATATCAATACTGTCAGTCATGAGCATTCATACTGGCAAGCCAGCAGATACTAAGTACTGTACCTGGTTAGTACACCTCAGTAGGTTAAGACGTGTCTACTGTTGTTACGTTGGATCATGGAGAAAACAAAGGAATACCAGAAACAAGTCTACTGTACTTCTGTTTCATTGACTACACCAAGGCCTTTGACTGTGTGGACCACAATAAAATGTGGCAAATGATTAAAGAGATGGGAATACCAGAACACCTCATATGTCTCATGAGAAATCTGTACATGAGCAACAGTTAGGACAGGATATGGAATGATGGAATGGTTTTGAATAGGAAAAGGAGTCAGACAAGGTTGCATTTTGTCATCCTGCTTATTTAACTTATTCAGAGCACATAATGGCCAACGCAGGGCTGGAGGAATCACAAGTTGGAATTAAAATTGCTGGGAGAAACATCAACAATTTGAGATATGCAGATGATACCACCCTAATGGCAGAAAGTGAGGAAGACCTAAAGAAGCTGCTTAGGTTGAAAGAAGAGAGCGCAAAAGCTGGCTTGAGACTCAACATCAAGAAAACCAAGATAATGGCAACAGGCCCTATCAGTCCCTGGAAAATAGATGGGAAAGAAGTAGAAGCAGTGACAGATTTTACTTTCTTAGGATCCAAGATAACTGCAGATGGAGATTGCAGCCATGAAATAAAAAGGCGACTGATTCTTGGGAGGCAAGCTATGAGAAACCTGGGGAAAATAGTTAAAAGTAGAGACATCACCTTGCAAACAAAAATTTGCATAGTCAAAGCAATGGTATTCCCGGTAGTATTGTATGGTTGCAAGAGCTGGGCCATAAAGAAAGCTGAGTGCAGAAGTATAGACGCTTTTGAGATGTGGTGCTGGAGAAGAATTTTGAGAGTGCAGTACCCTGGACAGCAAGGAGAACGAATAGGTCAATCTTAAAAGAAATCAACCCTGACTGCACCTTTTTGGAAGGTCAAATATTGAAGATGAAACTAAAGAGCTAAAGTACTTTGGACATCAAATGAGAAGAGAGGATTCACTTGAGAAAGCCTTGATGCTGGGAAAGATCAAGGGTAAAAGAGGAAGGGGGTGGCAGAGAATGAGATAGCTAGATGGTATTGCTGACACAATGAGCACAGAACTGGGCGGGTTGAGGAGGATGGTGGAGGATAGGGGTGCCTGGTATGCAGTGGTCCATGGGGTCACAAAGGGTCGTACTCGACTATGCAACTGAACAACAACAACTTGTTATATCGATACTGTCAGTCATGTGCATTCATACTAGAAAGCCAGCAGATACTAGGTATTTTCCTATATGCAAATGCCTTCTGTTTGGAAGAGCAGACATTGGACAGAATCCTATTTGTATAAAGTTATGCAGTAGAACCAGATAAAAATAATTTAAACTCATTAAAAGCTTCTTGTTTCTCCACCCACCCACCCACCCAAATTTAGATTCCAAGTATTCCTTAGGGTTCCCTTTTACCCTGGGAAAACCTTGGGAGCTTTGGGAAAGGGTTGGGGGTGAGGATAGGTGGGTAGAGCCTTTAAATGTAAAAAATTGCCACTGAATTGCTGCTGGCAGTCCTGATCACTTGATCGGGACTGGCACTCTACAACCCATGCTTATCTGTTGGAATAGTTTCCCATTTGACTGCTCAAATCTGATCAATCAAAAGGAAATAATTTGAAGCGATATTATCATTTTATGGGATCTACTATCCTAACATATGACAGGGACCAAAGATATCAACAGGTAAAAAGAACCGTAGCTAAGGTAACATAGAGGAATTCTTTCTGTTATTATGGTTTTGGAAATATTCTATCTTATAAAGACTTTGTAAATTTATCATGACTTCAGTCTTCTTGGACCCTGTTACCTTAGCTACGGTTCTTTTTACCTGTTGAGCTCTACTCCATTTGCTCCTCTTTTCTCGTAGGGACCAAAGATATGTCAGTATTAGCCATAGAATTCCCCAGCCAAAACATGTTTTGTCCTCAACTCTAACACACCAGTGTTTAAATATAAAGTTGTGATATACTGAATGGCCCAATATGAACCCTTGGGGAATAATCCACTGAGGCAGTGGACCATGTCCAGACTTTCCCTAATTCTCTCTGAATTAACCATGATTTTCAGGGAGCAGGAAAGCATGGCTTTGTATATTATTGGCCGTGTAGGTTAAAGCCAGCACATGGCATGAGATATATTCTTCCCTATCCTCCTGCACGATCACATATCTGATATCATCTGAAATCTGTTTACTCCTGGCAGTTCCACATGGATCTGATTCATTTGAAAACAACCAGGAGGAGAGTTTTTAGAGTATCAGCTAGGGAATGTCATTCAGTAGGAATTCAGCAGGTACCAATGCCTCTTTGTTTTGGGCCATTTCTACATACCTTTGTTTTCAGACGAGCATTTTCTGACTGATAAATTCCTTCCACACTATTAATGTATCTGTTTGAGGGAGTGTATGTGTGTTTCTATTTAGATGTTTCAGTTTATTGTACACTGCTCTGAAATCTCTGATGTGGGATGGTCTATAGATTAACCATCCTTAGAAATCTGAAAATCCACTTTATAATCCACTCACAGACAATTTATGCAGCAAACATATCCTTATTTATGAAACATGTCACCCAGACCAAATAATTAATTCAATTATTCAATTTAATACGAATAATGATGATTAAATTGATAGGATATTCCTAGTATCTTTGACTACATTCTTTAATACTAATCTTTGCCAGAAATCTTTTACCTATTTCTTTTCATTAATCTCACTAACCTCTTTAATATATGTCTCATTGTCTTGTACTAAATCCAGTCCTAGCTCTGGTCTCTTATTCTTCTCACTGTCCTTCTCTATTCTAACAGATTCTTAACTCCATCCATCATTGCATTCTGGCCAGAGAAGCAAACCTAAAATTAGTGTGATCCCCCCCACCCTATGGCTTTTTGGGAAAGAAACTAATCAGAGTGTTGTTTCCTGCCATATTCAGATATGATATCAAGCCACAGACGAAGGTTTCTTCACTGTAATCTGGAGTGACATTAACTGCCTGATGTTCATCCAACTTGTATCATGCAGCAGGTGGATCATTCAAGAATTTCAGTTTGTTTTGACATCCCAGTTTGAGGCTTATAGGCCTCAAATGTTCTTAATAACCTCTGACCATGGTCTATTCTTCGGTTTCTATAGTCTCCGTTCACCCTTGCTTCACTTTCTGCCCAGAGTCCTTCTTTATGTAACAGGATAAGTCCTGTCCATTTGCTTTCACAGCTGAAATGGAAGGCTTTCAGATGTTGCATTGTAGCACTGAAAATGGGATAATTGTTCCATATGCTGGAGTAAAACCCAAGGTGGCAAGGTATGTCACTTTCTTATTAGGAATGATATAAGTT
This sequence comes from Bradypodion pumilum, assembly GCA_035047305.1. NCBI lineage: Eukaryota > Metazoa > Chordata > Lepidosauria > Squamata > Chamaeleonidae > Bradypodion > Bradypodion pumilum. The sequence continues at coordinate 364,228,930 of JAWDJD010000002.1, forward strand.
GGATGAACATCTGGCATTTAATGCCTTAAAGCAATGAAGGATAATGGATTGGTCATTTATTCTCACCCCCCTTGATTCTGGATAACATCCAAAACCATCTGAGGTTTCACAGGCAATTCTTCCTTCACCTTTGAAGCATATCCATCTACCTGACTCTCCACCTCCTGCCTTATTTCTTTATGAGTGTGCTGACTATCCAGAATTTTATGAGTCTGCTGACTATCCAGAATTCATCTGTCACAGCTAAATCTTGCTAAAACTGGGGTGCAACTCCAAAAAATCTTCTAGCTATCCTTGTTCATTAGCTGTGTTGCTTGCTCAGTCCTTGGACTTACAGCCCAAAAAGTAACTTTTCCAGGCTTAGATCTCCACCAGGTTGTTGGGTCACAGATTTGCCCAAATCCATGGGAGATGAGAACTAAGTTGCAGCAAATAAATGACAAAAAATGATCCCAGGTGTTACTGGAGTGTGTGGCCAAATTTTTGACCTTTCCTGTGGTAATGATCTCTCTGCACAAGAATGAACTGGAAGCAATGCTGAATTTAGAAATGAATTGGCAAAGTGACAAACTCTATTGTCAGACTGCTAGAATTAATGTGACTCTTTTTGTTTGATTTCATGTTTACTAAATTTTAGTTTGACAGTAAGTTATAGAAAATGGTAAATAATGTCTGTGCTAAGAGAACAATGGAAACTAGGAGCTGGTTCAGTGTTCACTGATGAAAGGATGTGAGTTCAGCCCGTACTGAACCATATCTTAATTCATTTCTTTGTGTGGATATGATCTCCACAGGAATTGCTAAGTTCGCTCAGTTTGCTGACAGGAGCAATTACTGATATTTCAGGAAGAGATAAATAAGTCATGCAGAGAGCATATTAGGAAATAATATGCCTCAGAAAGGTCATAGCTATATTTTCTGTAATGAGATGACATTTCTCTCTAAACCATGAAGAATTTATGCTCTCTTCAACTATGTAACACCAGTTATTCTTGCTGTACTTATTTATAGAATTGTCCAATTTTATTTCAAATCTTGTTTAAATTTTAATCTTCAAACAACCTATGGGAGAAGTTTTCATATGTCAGTTAGAAATTACAGTACAGTATTTAAAAATGTTTCATTGCTGCATCAGCCCTTGATAGTTAAGCTAAAATATCAGAATCCGATTTAATCGAGAACACAAGTGTAATAAATCTTGTTGGATTTTAAAATTATTTAATGTAGTGTCATATACAAAATTAATTCATCTTTATCAAAGAATTCCTAGCTATTTTAAAATTTATTGTAGACTTTCCAGGTATTTTAAATGAAAAAAGACATTTACTGTACCTCCCTCACTTTTATGATGGCAGCATGTATAGAGCAGGAGGGTTTACTGTTATCCAGGTTCCAGGTATCCATGTTTGGTCTTGGAATGTATCCCTTTACCTGGAGATACCTTTCCAGGTTCTCTGCAGAATATTGCAACATAGACACATTCTCCTGTGTTTTCCAAGTCCAGGCTAGTTTGAGCAAAGTAATGTTTTTGTGTGTATGCTTTTTCTCCAAAGTTTCCCGTCACTGCCATTCTTTCTTTTGAACTGGGAGTGTGGAAAACATGAGGCCAGAGAGATGAAATACAGTTTCATGGTACACAGCTTCACACCACTCTGGAGTTTATACACTGTGGATGTAGTGTGGATGAGTACTGAGTTAAACTCTATTCTTTGATCTGTTGAAGCAATATGGACAGGATAAGACAATCATCAGAAGAGTAAGCTTTTAGAAGCAAGCTCTTCAAGGGAAGTTAATGGAAAGGAAATTGCTTGGGTGTCAGATCATGGGCTGGTATAAACCTATCAACAAAACCACAATGGTGGTTTGAAGTGACATGAGATACTGTACACTCTTAAACATGGTTTGTTGGTAAAGGAACTATGGATATGGATATCAACAGCAGAGTTGACACACGCTGGAGCATTTCACATTTGGTAGTGACTTAAGAACCCTTGACTTATATTTAATCCTTTCAAATGTGTTTCCAGTATCCATATATTTTTATCTCATCAGTTTCCCTTTAAAGTATTGTTCTGTAGTGTTTCTTTTCCAGCACAGTGACTCTTTAAACCCTTTGAAGAGTGTCTGTGTAGATTGAAATGTTCTGAAACAGATTTCTCTGTATTGCTATTCCTAATGTCTGATTTAATTCTGTAGAGTGCAGAGGAGCATTGTTGGCAAAAGATGGCATAGATCCCAGGCTGCCATCAGAAATTTCTGAGCCCCATACTGAGCAATCCTATTGCCCCCCCCACACCCACACCCACTTTTCTCTCTCCTCGCATTGGGGTGGCGGGGGCGGGTGGAATACACAATTTCCCAAAAGAAATCAATGGGCAGTTGTATCCAACTTTGGAGTTCAGTGCTCATCTCTGATTACAGACAAAGAGCCAGTGACCTTGATCCACAAAAACTCACATTAAAATACAGCAGTTAGTCTTTAAGGTACCACACATTATGCCCAAAAAACAGACTTTTATATCAACACGAACATAATTAAAGAGTAAAGGTTTCCCTTGCTCGGAAGCCAGTCGTATCCGACTCTAGGGTGCAGTGCTCATCTCTGTTTCAAAGCCGAAGAGCCAGCGCTGTCGGCTTCTGCAGACGTTTCCATGGTCATGTGGCAGACATGATTAGACGCCGGAGCGCACAGAATGCTGTTACCTTCCCACCGAAGTGGTCCCTATTTATCTACAGGTACTTGCAATTTCTTGCTTTCGAAATGCTAGGTTGGCAGGAGCTGGAACAAAGACGGGAGCTCATTCCGTCCTGCAGTACTCAGGAATCGAACTGCTGACCTTCCGCCTCCCAGTCAGTGTCTTAGCCACTTGAGCCACTGCAGTCCTTATGACCACAGTTTTGCGCCACCAGGGCTCAGAAAGAAAGGAAGGAAGGAAGGAAGGAAGGAATGAAAGAAGGAAGGAAGAAAGTATGGAAGAAAGGATGGAAGGAAGGAAGGAAGGAAGAGAGGAAGGAAGGAAGGAAGAGTGGATTAGTGAAGATAGATAGAAAGACAGACAAATGGACAGACCCGTCTGGGAGGAGAGGGGGCAGGCCAAAAGAACAGCAGTGGCCCGCCTGAACTGCCGGGAGGGGGGGGGGCAACCACCAATCCCGGCTCTGTTTCCCGCCCCCCACCCCTGTGGGCAGGCAGTCCCCAATGACGCCAGGCTTACCTGGCAGTCGTGAGGTGTTTTGCCCGGCATTATGGTGGGGGAAGGGCGGGTGGAGGCCGCGATGGCCAGCAGTGCACACAGAAGTGCCTGCCTGGTCCAGGTGGTGGTGGAGGAGGCGGCAGCCTGGGGCCCGACCCTCCGTGGGCTGAAGCCTTAAGGCAAGCAAGCCTTAACCCTGGATCCAGGTCGAGGCAGGGGGCCCTCTGGCAGGGCATGCGCAGTGGCGCCACGTGCCACGATATAAAATAAAATAAAAAGTTTAAAAAAGTTTTTTTTCAAAGTTTTAAAAAATGGGCTGCCCACCGCCAGGCCCCCTGCCAGCTCCGGGCCCGGGACGGGAGTCCTGGTTGTCACCCCCACCCCCCACCCCCTGACGATGGCCCTGCATGGATCAGTTTAGCAGAGGAACAAGTAAAGGTGGCCCTGATGTTGAGTGTTAACATTTTTGGGGCATGTAATTTTGCTGCTAGAGTAGAAGTGTTAACAGAGCTGGCATCTCTTCTGTGCCATCCTACCTGCTGCTCCACCCCATTTCAGATCTCATTTCAACTGCTGCAATTATGTATCTTTATGGATAGAGTGGCTCCACCTGCAAAGTGTTCCATTTATGTTGCATCTATGTTGTCTCTTCAGTTTCACTGGCACAGCAAGCTGGCATTATATCCTACAGTCCAGCCTTCTGACACCCACCACCACCACCACCACCACCACCAAATCATCTATATGTGTGGGACTAATCTGTATATAATTTCTCACTGTACAAACTACCATATTGTGGAAATTAAGCTCAATAAGTGCACTGTTTTTCTGCCATTATCTTTAGCACAATTTGTATAATTAAGACTAATAAGAGAGGGAGGGTGCAGTAGTGTTTAGAGCAGTGTTTCCCAATCTTTACTTTTTGGACTTCAATTCCCAGAAGCTTAAGTCAATTCCCCAAAGCACTGATCAGCCAATGTACTGACTTAGGCTTCTGGGAATTGAAGTCCTCCTTTGGGGTTTGGGCACCACATTGGTAAACTAGCTTAGGGAGATAGACTTGGGAACAAGGAGATTCAGGATCAAATCCCTGCTGTGTTATGAAGATTTCTGTAGTCTATTGCTATACAGAGTTGTGGAATTGATAGGGACAAGGAATTATATAAAGAACTGGTCGTTTGCCCTGTGGTGCTTCAAGTGGTCTCCCGTGAGCTCACACATGGGAGTTTCGTCTGTTTTTGCATACAGTGTACTGACACTTTCTGGAACTGAGCTGATGAGCTTTGGTGGCAGCCTTATCCACTCCACTGAATATGTCAACAGGTCTGTCCCTCTAGTTTCTCTCAGTATCATGTCTAACTATAGATAGAACATGTCAGATTTTCACAGAAGGGAGTACTGTGGGTTGTGTGAGTTCACAGAGATCTACTTGCCAAATCAGAGTGAAAAATAAGCAATTTACTCTCTGTTTTTTCATGGTCTCTATGACTCACACCTATGGAAAATTAAAAGTTCACATTGGGAAGAGGGATGTCACAGAAGAATTAAGGACAGGGCAGCTCTGCCAAAACTTTCACCTTGACGTGACCTCACTCACATCTTGTGATAATGCAGCTGCTTTAGATGTCAAGTAATAGAATGGTTCTTAGAAAAACAGTTTACCCAGAAGGTAGATGAGTGGAGTTAGCCTGAATCCCTTGAGCAATAGGTAGCCATACCAGCTTATAGGTAAACTTGGTATTTGGTCAGAAAATAAACAAAAACGCTGTAGCTCTTTGAAGACTAACTGTTATATTTTAATGTTAACTGGATCAAGTCTACTTCATCAGACAAGGGATTGAGGCTTCGTAGCATCAATTCATACACATCAGGTACAGAGTGATTGGTTAGCATAACAGATAAATACTGTATACAAATCAATTGAATGAGCTTCCGTCTTTGTCCCAGCTCCTGCCAACCTAGCAGTTCTAAAGCAAGAAATTGCAAGTAAATAAATAGGGACCACTTCGGTGGGAAGGTAAACAGCATGCTGTCCACTCAGGTGTCTAGGTATACCTGCCACATGTCTACGGAAACGTCTGTAGAAGCAGACAGTGCTGGCTCTTTGGCTATGAAACAGAGATGAGCACTGAACCCTATAGTTGGATATTACTGGCTTTCGGGCAAGGGTGACCTTTTCCTTTACCTAATGGCAGATGATCTGGTTGTTCGGATTAGTTGTAAATTTCCCCCTTTTTTCAATTTCAAATAGTAGGAGAATACAAAACAAACACCTGGCATTGAACATTTGATAATGAGTTTAACCTTTAGCACTTATTGACAATTGCATGAGTTCATCCTTTGTTCTGTCAGACAGCCTATGTTCATCTGCTTTACAATTATTATTTTTTACAGAGGAATGTGAGGACAAGTTGGAGGAATGGCAGGAAAAAATGTGTGGTTTTCAAGATACAAATTAAATATTTATTTAAAATTAGATACTAGGGAGGTCTTGTGTTTAATTCTTCATTACAGTACATGTTAATCAGCTCATTTATATTGAGACATCTTGTGCTACCATCCAGTTATTGTTTGTCGTCAAGGACCACAGTTAAGGGAATAACCCATATTTGTACCTTTTTTGCTTCAGTTCCTTCCTATCTAACTAATTACATTATCCCACCCAGCCATGTGTATAAATAATCCAGGCTTGTGATAAAATTGGCTGCAGTCTACAAAAGCATTTGCCAAACCAAACTTCTTAATGTTCAAGTTCCCCAAGCAAAGTAAATGTGCGCTGCTTCCTCTTCCTGCTACAGCATGAAGCTGCAGCAGAAGCAACAATACCACGGTGGTTGTTACAGTGGTGGCATCCCCAACCAGTGCTGTGGTGGAGCCAGGGCTCACAAAGTCAAAGCCATGGGACTTTTTGAAGAGCAGGGACTATGACATCAATCACACACATCCTCAGGATCCCCTCTTTCATTTAACCTTAGCTTCAATCCTGAACAGTGATTTAGAGCCATAGTCACAACAAAAGACTGCACCTCAGTTGTTGATATGCATTGATTCAGCAATCTGCACATTTGAACTCTCCTTATGTGATGCAGTGGCTACATGGACTGTTAGGCTGAGGACCTGAACTTCAAAATATTCTGCTCAAGCACTGACCTGATGTTGCCAAGAAGAAGAAGAAGCCAATGGGGATAAGGAAGAAAGGAGTGACTGTTCCTGGGTGGGGTGGGAGGGGGGTTTGCAGTGCTGCACTGAAGCATCCATTGCAGAACAGCACTGCTGCAGCAGTGATGACAGTGGTGAGCTGATGAGACTCCCAACACATTGCAAAATTCCATTGCCCACTGTGTCTCCTGGGAGAAGAGCCGGTTGCACAGTCCCAGGGAGAAAACCCTGGAAAGAGTCATAAGTCAGAACTGACTTGACATCACACAATTATTATTTACTAGCAGATTCCCTTCTTCCGTCTCTCTCTTCCCTCACCCGTCCCGCTTCCCTCACCCGTTGACGGTCACTTACCACCCTTATCCTTCCCATACATTTGTCCACAGACCCTGCCGGTGGGGGTGTCCCCTTTTCGTCCCTACCTGGGACTATGACATTACCCAGCTCAATTACATCACAATGCTGTCACAATCTCAAGCTACCTGGGTTAGCATCACTATGCCATCACTGGGCAACACACCCACCCTCCTGTCAGGTATGCCCCCCTTTGCAGATTAATTTTGGGGGCTACATCCCCCATGGTGCTTGTGACCCCCACAGTGCTGATCTCATCAACCCAAGGTATGGATGTGCCGATCGGTCCAAGGGTGTGGATTTCTATAGAGCACATACAAACCCACACCTCTGTTTTATAGATATAGATTATGTCTTCTCTTATCTCATAAACCCAATATGGGTTTGACTTTAGGAGAACATTTTGCCAGAAAGCAGAGCATTCTTTGAACAGAGTTTGCCAAAGAGTAAATCTGGCAGGACAAATGCATTCAGGACTAAAAGGAGGAGTGTACAAAAACATGTCTTAGGGTACAATTTTGTGTATGAAATTTAGCTAAAAGACTGGGGTACACAGAATGAGCCTCCTCAAAGATTGTGGTATATTTTTGAATCACCTTGTTGTGACAGCTAATCTTTCTCACACTAGGTCAGGCCAGGCTAAAAGGAACTACAGAATGAATTCACCAAAAGGTGGCTTCATTTTGGCAGTTTAACATCTGACCTAGACAAGATGAAGCTAAAAGGCCAAGTGGAAGAAAGAAACATTGAAGCACATATTGGAGGAGGAAAGTAGCTGGGTAGGAAGGAAATGAATAAAGAAATATTTGCATAGAATGGGAGAGTGACAAGGATGCTGAGAGGTTTAATGAAGAGACAACCAAAGAGAACAGAACACATCCTGCAGAGTAAAATGTTGGATGTAATAAGGCATTATCATTCAAGGTATGATGGAAGGGACCATGGAAGAAAGAGCAGAAGGAATGGCAAAAGCCAGAAGATGAAATATTTCAGATACATGCTCCCAGGGTGGTGGGGTGGGTGGGTAACACAGGCAGGTTTTGGATGTCAGTCAACACAAACTGCCTTCCATCCTAACAAATTTGAGTTAATTATAGAGTCAGTCCAGATGTGAACATGAAAAAGTACATTCATCAGTAGCCTGAATCAACTCAACTTCACAGAGGGTTTAAAGCATTCATTCTGATTCTACCCTTTCTCAATGTCAGACCTCCCACACACACAATTTGAAGCTCCCAGAAATAAGCAGCAGAGCATGAATTCCAGTAGCTGGCTTCATTTTTTTTTTGCCTGGGAGCCTACACATATAGCTCGTGGGAAGAGTTGCATGAGTGCTGTTGGACAGGTTGTGTGTTGTGGTGAGGGGAGCGAAAGAGTGTACAATTAAAGGTGTGCCATGATCATTATTTTTATTTACAGTGTAAATATAAAATCAAGGGGTGTGATCATCTAGGCCAGGGAAGCTCTAAGAGCCAACGGACTTGGCGCTGTGTGAGAATATGAGTCACCACCTCCCTGAGATATATACAGAGCCACTCCATCCTATCTGTCATCATGATGGGACAGATTCATTATAATGAAAGTCTTAAGTTAACATTCCTGCTTTTTCTCTATGTGAATTGGGAAGCCAGTTATGTCCTTTGAGGGTGGAGAGGGCATACTCCTCCACAACAACAACTGTGTCAATATCTGCTAAAGCTTAGTTAACTTTGCTTGGAACAGACTAGATATCATCAGTATGTGTAGGAACATAAAATGCTGCATGGAAGACGGCTGTCTGGGATTCTTCCCCTTTGGCACTGCCTTGATCCTGACCATTTGATATGATTGCAGTTGGCTTCCTGGCCTCTAAAGGAGAATGTCTGGAAACTCAGGGTTTCTTTTTATTTGCATTTTTTAGTGATTGGTTTTGTTGTGCTTTTGTCAAAGCCCTGTTTTAATGTCATTTATTTCTCTAATGATGGTAATTGTTTAAACCCAGGTTAAACTTGCAATGCTTAGAGTCATTGTCTTGCAGGGCAAGAGCATAGGTGTGTAGAAGGAAGCTCATTTAAAATGGAGCATGTAAGTCTTGGTGCCTTGACTAATTCAGGAAATGAGCCCTCACAGAGTAAAACTGAGAACTGGCCTTTCCTTAATAACAACTTGAGATTTGTTTCCTGGTGGCCCTTGGTTAAAAGCACCCTCAAAAAAGTGTTAGGGTGCAATCAGATGGGGATTTCTCCTGCAATTTGGGGACAGGCTACTTTGCTCCTTATCTTGGCTGCCGCATGACTTATGGGCAATAATGAACCAGCCCAACTTTTATCATTGCCTACCCATACCTTTTTCAGTCTAAGCCAGGGACTACTGTTTGTTTTTGTGTGTGCACGCAGATAGGATTGTTCCATCTTGGTTTTGGTTTTTCCACATATGCTTGTTCTAAGATCAAATCAAAATAGATGGCTTAATTAAACTATTATTTTGTTAAGATGCTTCATAATACAGTAATACCCCGCAAAACGAACACTTTGCATAGCGAAAAATTCACATAATGAAGCGTTCATTATGCAAGGGTGATATTTATTTATTTGTGAATTTATATCCCGCCCTCCTGATAAACATCACTCAGGGCGGCTAACAACGTATATAAAATACAATATGACCACAGATAAAACAACAACCGCTAAAAAAATACCTAACCAACCTACTAAAAACAACATTAAAAACATATAAAACTAATCAGTTTATAGCTGGAAAAAAATCCTCCCCCTCCCCCCACCCAGCATAAAATTGCAAAAAAAACAACAACGATATTAACAGCGAAAAGCAGGATCCCTCAAGAGGCTAAATAAGCCACCGGGCTTGTACAGAAGAGTCACACATGCCCCAAACCCGCTGATATACCCAGGTCTTCAACATTTTTCTGAAGGGGAGAAGATCCAACTGGAGACGCAATTCTGGTGGTAAAAGATTCCACAGGGCTGGGGCAGATACGAAGAAGGCTCTCTTCCTGGCCCCACTAAGAAGGACTTCTTTCACAGATGGGACCACCACTGAGCCCCTCCTGTCTGCCCTTGTAGGATGGGCTGACCACCTTGGGGTAACGCGGTCTCTTAAGTCGCCTGGACCAATGCCATGTAGGGCTTTAAAGGTCAAAACCAGCACCTTGAATTGCACCCAGAGGCAAACCAGAAGCCAGTGCAACTCCCGAAGCAGTGGTGAGGCATGCGCATAGCACCCACACCCCATCACCACCTGGGCAGCCGCATTCTGGACCAGCTGAAGCCTCCAGATGGTCGCCAAGGGCAGCCCCATGTAGAGTGCATTACAATAATTCAATCTGGAGGTGACCAGAGCGTGAATGACCATGATCAAGGAGTCCCAGTCCAAGAGCGGGCGTAATTAGTAGATGACACAAAACTGTGCAAAGGGCCTCCTAGCCACGGCTGCCACCTGCTCCTCGAGCAGTAGCCGTGAGTCCAGGAGGACCCCCAAATCATGCACCAAATCTGACTGGGGCAAAGATGCCCCAGCCAGAACCAAAGATGGTAGCTCTAGGGAAATCACAGGGCCCCTGACCCATAGCCACTCAGTCTTGCCAGGATTCAGTTGTAGCCTGTTGTCCACATAACGAAAAAAAATCCCACATAACGGAAAAAATGTTCGTTATGCGGGGTTTTCGGTAGCTGAGGTATACCTGGTCAATGGGAACCCCAGATAATGAACATTTTTTGTTCGTTATCCGGGGCATCTCCCATAGGCTTCGCATAATGAAAAAAACCGCATAGCGTAGCAACTTGCAGAATTGAGTTTTTTCATTATGCAGGGTTCTACTGTATAGGTAATTGAAAGCTTTCTCCCACTCCCCCATGAAGAGGGACAGAGAGGAGGCTACACTGGATTGTTCGCTCAGCAAGTCAACTGAGCACTATACAACTTAGAAATATTTTTTAAAAGTTGGACGCATCTCCCTCCCCCCCCCCCCCAGGAAGAAACAAGGAGAGAGATTTTTTTGTTGTTTCTTTTCTTTTAAAGGGACGAAGGGCTAAACTGTGTTGCTTGAGATACAGTGTGGTCTCCTACTCTGACACTGCCCAGTCCTTGCATGTGAATCAGCTCAAATGACATACCACACTTCAAAATGACCACGTTTAGTATGATTTAACCCAATCCAGACCAATATGACCTCTTTGCACCCTCAGTTTAGGTCTGCTAACTGGCACAAGTAGCGTTCATCCGATCAATCGGCTCTGTTAATGCTTCAAGCACATATTGAATATGTCCGATTTTAGAGCGAAGGCAGAATAGAAGTGCAGCTTTCTATACTTTTTGAGTCTCACCTTGGGCTCTTACACCTGCTGTACATATGTTGCAGAAGGAGCTGGTAGAATGAACTTCCCCAATTCAAACTGAAACTGGAGATACCATTTTTGAATATTTTAAAGCAAAGCGACACAGACCTCAGGAGTCTTTCACCTCATTCTTCTTACCTGTGTGCATATCTGAACTTTAGTGTTGGGAGACCAAATTGCATGAGAGAGAATGGGGACATATCTGGTATCTTTTGCTTGGAAGATGTTAACTTCAGTCTTCTACCTAGCAGTATAATGAGTATTGAACTTTCACACCTGCTCAGGAAATGATATAGTTTGGTCTGTTTTACTCACAAATAGCCTTTCCTGTTTCCACCAGTTCAACTGTTTGCACCAACCCTTCCCCTTAACAGCTGTTGTCAGTGTAAATGCTGGAACATTACCTACAAAAGGGAAGCTCTGTTTTGTTAGAAAGAGTTGGTGCCAAGATGCTTCAGTTCTTGGCCAGAGAAATCAGAGGATCCTTCCCCAGAAACAAATATTTTCTTAAACTAGAGCAGTGATGGCCAACCTTGGCACTCCAGGTGTTATTGGACTTGAATTATCAGAAGCCCAAGTCAACAACCTGCTGATCAGGGCTTCTGGGAATTGAAGTTCAAGAACATCTGGCATGCCAAGGTTCACCATCAATGAACTAGAGGGTCACAGAGTTGTTCTTTCTCATGGGAAAATAGGGAGGCAGTAGCTAAAAAGCAACATATTCCCTTTTTATTTTCCAAACTCATTTGGAATGGCTAAATTTCTAGAAATAGCCCTGATAAGTGTACATAGGAACCTGGTGGAATGAATGAGCCAATACAAACCACAGGTTTCTCTTGACCTTTTTTAATAGGTAATATCTTCTGGCAAGGGAGGCAAAAAAGTGCTTTCTGTGAATCATAAAACGTAGGCGTCAATTCCATTATTGCACCAAATCTCTTCTTTCCTGCTCGCCTCTTCATGACATATGAGTGCAGGACAATGTGACCAGGCTGCCTTATTCCTGAGCCAAAGCTCATCCTAGCTGTAGCACATCTTAGTTGTGAGATGGAGTGGGTAACATGCATTTTACGCACAGCAAGAGTACCTGTACCTAAGGGGAGAGGAATTGAAATGGGAAAGATTTTCAGCTTCTGTTGGGTGCCTGTCTTTCCATGTCAGACTCTAAATTAGCTAAACATCCAGTTGAACACTGAAAGGAACTGCATCTGTATTGTCCACTAACACTTGGTAGGAGACATGAGCAGGGACTTTGTATCTTAGACCAGTCAAAGAACTGATTGTGGGTTAAAGATAAGAGCTTACACTAGCCTTCATTAACAAAGGGTGTGTGTGCGTGTACAAGTACTGTGACTCTGAGAGCTCCTTCTTTGACACATCCCACATATCTATGGCAGTTTTTTCACCTTTTTACCTGAGGCAGGTGGGAGGAGCTAGATTTGGGAGTCACTTGTCATGGGAAGGGAATGGCAGCAGCTTAGGCCTGGGTGGGGTGGATTTTGTTGGACTTACTTCTTCCTGCTGAGGCATCTCATATGCTTGGATTCTGCTCTGGCTAGGTGTGTAAAGCAAGCCAGTTAAGAGGATGAAAAGAACGAGAGCCCCAAATTCTGCTTGGGAGAATTTGTAAACATCAGTGGCTTGTGTTCGTGATGTCGGCTACTGAGGCCAGAGATGCATAGGGACCGATAATGATCACCGATAATGACCTGGAATCAACTGGGATAGGTTTTTAGCTTGATACCCTCCAGGGACTGGTGAGGGACAAAATTATCAATAACTGTTGCATGCATGTGACTTCTTTTGGCAGTGCTGGAACCCTGCTTGTCTCTGAATCTCCATGGCAACAGCCCAGACCTCTCATGTGACCTGTGACCCCAGCCATTGCATTTTTGATCCTTACCCTTTGGATTCGGAGCCTGAAAACGACAGCAGCATGGGTAGCGTGGGCAGCCTGGTAGAGAAACAGGATTTCTCCCTGGCTGGACCAGGAGGTCTGCGAGGAGGCATGCGCCAGCCAGATGGGCTGCTCCGGAAAGGAATGTCACACCGGGAAGTCTTTGGTTACTTCCATGGGGGCAAACGTGATGCTCGGGCGGAGAAAAAGTCAACCAGTGGTGGCTTTAAACGGGACTATGAGAGTGACCGGGAGAACCAGTCCCCTGAGTGCTACTTCCAGGACAATCCGCGTGGGGCAGATTTCTCCAAGAGTTCCTTGCCTGAACGTGGACGCTTTGACAAGGTGAGGAGGTAGGGGAGCCACAATGGGAAAGCTTCTCATCAGAGGCTGATGAGAAGGGAAACTGTGGTGTGTGTGTTTTTTTTTGGGGGGGACCTTTGTGGTATAAACCTAATGCTTTCCCATCACTGGAATTTAGCATACACTCTCCCTTGTGCCAGAGGTGGGTAATGTATGAGTTGTGGGTCACATATATACTATCTCTGGACCATTCACATCCCCAAGGATTGGGTTTATTTTTTTGGGTTTTTGGCCAAAATATGCTGAAACCCGCTCTAGAAAGTGTGATCTCAAATCAAGGCAGACATGCCCTATGAATCTTGTTTTAGGTTTTTCTTCTTTTCTTTAAGTGAAAAACAAAGCAAACTTTGAGCCACTTCTGGTTCCAGTGGGAGTAATATTACCTAAAGTTGGAAAATTGGTCCCACACCCTCTTAAAGTTACTCACTCCTGCAAAATACCTATAGCCGTGATGGTGAAGCTTGACACTCCAGATGTTCTTGGACTTCAATTCCCAGAAGCCCAAGCCCCCTAGAGTTCACACAAATGGGTTTACTGCGATTCACCCGGTCTGCGCCGCTCTTATCATTCCCGGAAGTGGAAGTAAAATGCACCCGTACGGGTGTATTTTACTTCCACTTCCAGGAGCAATGAGGGTGGCGTAGACCGGATGAATCACAGTAAACCCATTCGTGTGGATTCACGGTGGCTTGGGCTTCTAAAAATTGAAGTCCAAGAACATCTGGAGTGCCAAGCTTCGCCATCACAGACCTATAGTGTTTCTGGGTGTATGATGCATTATGAGACATTCCTTTAGGTTTAGAAATGATCTAGTGCATGGTGTGCAATTCTTGGTGCAATAGAAAACACTAGAGTTTTGCTCATTTAGAGCAACAGGAGGAGCTAACCGGTAGAGGGGAACTGAGGTCACCTGTTCTGCAGTGGACAGAACAACTGACTCAGCGACTGTTCTCTTGGAACAGGGGACACAAAGCCTGCAAGCAGATCCTGGGCTACACCTAGCCTTATTAGCAGCTCCCTGTGGTCTCTGAGATGATGTTGGTCTGGAAAGTATCTCTACTTGGATCAACAGCTGGGTGTGTGAGTCACCATTTCCTTGCCAGTTGCCTCTCAGCCCTTCCTGGTGCTAAAAGGAAAGATGCCCCAGAGGTCTCCGTGTCACTGCAGCACCCCGAGGATATTTCTCTGTGCTAGCACACTAAACGCTGGACATAATCCAATGAATTGAGAATGCCACAGGACTTTAAGGCCTGTCAAGCTTGGTTGACTTTGTTCAACTGATGCCTTGCTTCAGGAGGAATGCTAGCCATCCAGTGGTGGGATTCAGCAGGTGCGCACCAGTTCGCCAGAACCGGTAGCAGAAATTCTGGCTGGCCCCGCCCATCCAGTTTTGAAATAAAGTAGTCCTAATTCGGGTGCATTGCATAGGGCTTTCCCCCTGGCCACGCCTACCATACCATGCCCACAGAGTAGGTAGTAAACAAATTTGAATCCCACCACTGTAGCCATCTTAAATGCAGCTGCATGCTCTTTCCAATATAGCCAGCTAACATTTAATTTAATTTAATTTTCATGCTTATATGCTGCCCTACTCAGGGGAACCTGACTCGGGCGGCTCACAACAGTATATATAACGTATACAAGATAAAAGCATAAAACCAGTAATAGCATAAAACAGATAAAAACAACCCCATTAAAAAGCAAACCCACCCTCCCCATCATAAAAATAGGGAGAGTCCTGGCTAGTGCACAAGCCAGCAGGCGGGGGCTACATTCCCATCAGTGCCCCACACCTGCCCTGCCAGCCAGGTTTTCAGTTCTTTCCCAAAGGGCAGCAATTCCATCTGCAGCCGTAACTGTTGGCAGGAGGTTTCATAGGGATGGTGCAAACACAGAGAAGGCCCTCCTCCTTATGCTAGAGAGACAATCCCCTCTAGCTGATGGTACAGTTAGAGAGCCCCTCCGGTCCGCTCTGGTTGGATGGACAGATGTTCTTGGGGAGACACGGTCTCTTAGATATGCTGGCCCACTATCATATACGGCTTTAAAGGTCATCATCACCAGCACCTTGAATTGCACCTGGAGGCAAACTGGTAACCAGTGCAGCTCCCGGAGCAGTGGCGAGGTGCGGGCATAACGCCCGTACCACATCACCACCCAGACAGCCGCATTCTGGATCACCTGGAGTTTCCAAATGGTCATCAAGGGCAGCCCCATGTAGAGCGCATTACAGTAATCTAGTCTGGAGGTGACCAGAGCACGCGTGACCATGAGCAAGGAGTTTGGAGTGTTCCTTCTTCCTGAAGGCCTTGTGTGATCTTCATCTGAAAGAGACAGATTTAATCTGAGCAGTGGGACAAAATAGCAGTGCACAATATGGATGCAACCAGGCAGACCTCCTTCCCCCCCCTATTCTGGTAAACTACATCAGCTTGTTAACTTATTTGCTATAACTGCTAATGCCCGATGTGTTCCTTCTAGTGTCGGATCAGGCCCTCAGCTTTCAAGGTCGTGTCTGGAAGGAGCCTCCTGCCCATGCAGGGGCTGTCGTCAGCCAAAGGGCAGAAGCTGTCCAAGAGCAACGGGAGTCTCCACACCCTCTTGACGCAGAGCAGCACAAGCAGCTCCTCGCAGCGGGGGGGCCTGCGAAATCATCTCCTGCACACCATCAGCCTTGATGAAGGCACCAATTCCATACAGAGCTTTCCCACCTATACTCCTCGCTTCAAACCAGCTCCTAGCCAGCTCAGCGCGTCTATAGGCCACATCAACCACATTGGCGGCTCCTTAGACAGGGCTTCTCGAGGGCCTCGCGATCCCTTGCATGTAGAGAAAGCCCCCCTCTCCTGTAAGAGCATGAGCCGGCTGCAGAGCTCTGGGGAGCCACCCCCTCCCTATGAACCCACGTACTCTTTGGAAGAGGTGGTGAAGCAGCTTGAGGACCGGCTAAGTGAGAAGGGCATGGAGCTCCGCCAACTGAAAAGGAACTTAAGTGAGAGTGATGACCCCTTCACACAGGTTGGTTTTTTTCCTCCATGGTCATCACTTGGTCCTGTGGGTGTTACAGGATTCAGCTTCTTCCTAAAGCTCTCCTATACTCTCGTGCATTTCATGTTGTCTATTATGCCATTCTTTTCCAGGCCCCTTTCCTGTAAGCCTCTAATTAAGCAGTATTGGGGCCATAAATAAATGTTTATTTAAAATATTAATTAATTTGCAACAACTAAGTTGACTTTGAAGCCCATTGCTTCAAAGTGAGCAACCTGAAGAATGTGCTTAACAAAGAGAGAGCAGGTTTGCCTCCCCCCCCCCCGCTTCTTCATGTTTTCAGTATGCAACAAATGAGTAACACAACTATATTTGAGGCATTGGACAGTAGCTGTTTGACACCATTTTGGAAGGCTTGTATTACTATTTTACACATCCATCCTGAACCACCTCCTAACACTTGACTTCATCCTCAGAACAGCTCCTTGCACAGTCCTCATTTTTCTCAGTAGTAGATATGGGGCAGGAGGAAAACATGGGAGATGATGTGGTACTTTCCAGAGTTTTATTTGCAGCAGCCTGTGTGTCTGTGGGAGGTAGGAGCGGTGTCTGCCCTGTGGTGCCGGTAGTGCTTTTCCTTATGGAAATGAGCTCTATGGGAAGTTGTTTGAACACATCTGCTCTGCATAAAAATGGTTTGGAAGTAAAGCATGAAAAGTACCAATGGCATTTGTGATCTGTTACTTTTTTTGGATGGTGAGAGCATAAGAACTCTCCTTTTTTGATGGAATAAACAAGAATACTAAACTGTAATCAGTTACAGTTTCAGAGTAGTAATCAATAATGTGTATGATTTCAAAAATATTGTTTTAAAGAGTAATTTGAGGGGACTGGGGACATTATTTCCATATTAAAATGTTTTAATGTAAAAATCATATGTTACCAACCCATCATTAATCTGATATTCGTGTTAGTCACAGTGAGAAAAGAATACAGTAAAACCCTGACTTACATATGCCTCGAGTTACATAAAATTTGACTTACATAATGATTTTGTGCTAAAACCATGTCCCAATTTACACAATTTCCTATGGGTTTGCTTCGATTTACATAAAAAATCATTTTCCTATGGGTTTGCTTCGAGTTACATAAAAATTTGATTTAAGCAAAAGCCTATGGAATAGAATTTTTTTCATAAGTAGTGGTTTTACTGTATGTAGTTTTATAATAATAATTAAAACTAACATGTCAACCATTTTTACCAGTTTTCTACTCTCTGGTTGAGAAGTTGTGTTCCTGTTTTACTGGAGATGTTCTCTTTGATCTGTAATGGTCTCTAGTGTCTCTAGTGATACAGCCTTACACTTGAAAATCTATTCTAGTTTCTTCATAGCAGCTATCAGCTGCCAGTCATCTTCTGATTTTTTTTCTTGCTCTGATCTTCATTTGGATTGATGATTGAACCAAATTATTAAATCACTCTCCGGACTTTGTTTTTGCTATCTTTTATTCAACTGCAATCTTGTTTTTGTACTTTAATTTATTCCTTCACTTTCATCAGGAGTTGTTTCAAACCATTACTGCTTACATCTATTTTCACCCCTTCACCTGAATCTAATTCAGCTTTCTGTATGATGTGTTCTGTATAGAAATTGAACAAAAAGGTGGATATCTGAGTATCTTCTTATCTAGAGTATAAGTTTTATATCAAGACAGTCAGCATTGAGACACACCAATCTCTATTACAATAATCCATTGCTTTTCATGATTTGCATAGTAAAAGGCTTTGATATAATTTATGAATGAATGATTTTTTCCCCTGAAGTTCTTTGGTACATATCGGTGTCCAAAGCATATTTGCAATATGAACTCTAGTGGCTCTTCCTTTTTGGAATCTATCTTGAACATCCAGCATTTCTTGTTCCATTTATGGCAACAATGTTTCTTTAAAAATGTGAGCATCTTTTCATTTGCATGAGAAATTAATGCAATGCTTTTATAGTTACTGCATTCTTTGACATTTCTTTTCATGGGAACTGGAACATATATTGAAAGTTTCCAGTTTTCATTATTTTGTTTTTCTTTTTTGTTGGCATATTCTTGTTAGGATTTTGATACTCATTGCAATACAGACAAGTATGTCATTATTAGCATTTAACTGCATTGCTCATTATTTGAGGGGAAGACATTACGATCAATAAGAAAACAGCCATAATAATTGGATAATTCTTGTCAAAATTTATCTAAAAATAGCCTTTAGAAGTCAGCACAAAATGTAACTAGAAAACATTGCTTGTTATAACAGTACAGTAGATTTTTCACTTGCAATTTTGAGGTGGGCTAGCTTTTTACAGGCAGCTGCATTTTTTGGTTACTGACTGTTTCCAGGCTCTGGGGATGAGCGCCTCCATAACACTCTCTTTGTTCCATCAGATATTTGAGGACAAACAGCGTTTGTGGATGGATGAGTTGGATGAGCTGAAGCAGATGTATGTGGTCAAACTTCAGCAGGTGATGCAGCAAGCCCAGCGGAGCCAGCGGGCACTTCAATTGCAGCTCTACAAAGCGCAGCAAGAGAAGAAGCGGCTGCAAGAAGAGCTGGATCTTCAGCAGAGCAAATGTGAGGAGCTGAAGCTGATGCAGCAACAGGCAGAGCGTCTGAGTCCCAAGCTGGAGGAAACCAAATGGGAGGTGAGTGGGGGAACGTACATGCAATATAGCAGCATCTGGGCATGTTGTTCCCACTCAGATCATCGCTCTTGGTTGCTCCTAACCCACACATAATGGTTCTACTGATGTCTGCACTGCCCCATGCCAGAACCTGGGGAAATCACCTTTTTGGATTCTCTGGCTGGGGGATTCTAGGACTTTTGCACTCTGAAACAGTAGCCTTTCCAAGCATTGAAAGTAGGTTGCCAAGTTTTATTAAGGTCCCTAAAGTCAATGAGAAGCAGATACATTTCCCCAAGGCAGTTGGCAAAGTAGCGGTTGCTACTGTTTTATAGGGACTGCGGTTGGCTTAGTGGTTAAGACGCTGAACTTGATGACTGGACGGTCGGCAGGTCAGCAGTTTGAGACTCGAGTGCTGCATGACGGAGTGAGCTTCCATCTCTGTTCCAGCTCCTGCCAACCTAGCAGTTCAAAAGCAAGAAATTGCAAGTAGATAAATATGGACCACTTTGGTGGGAAGGTAAACAGCGTTCCGTGCACTCTGGTGTTGGAGCATGCCTGCCACATGTCCATGGAAATGTCTGCAGACGCAGACAGCACTGGCTCTTTGACTATAAACAGAGATGAACACTGAACCCTAGAATTGTATATGACTGGCTTTTGAGCAAGGGTGAGTTTTACGTTTACCTTACTATTTCATGATTTGCCAAACTGCGGAACATTTTCTCAGATCCAAAATCACAGCAAATCCTTCCCCAGTGCATTTTTCACAAAAACCCCTCCGAACAACCAATCTCTCTTTCTCTGTGGCATCCTTATGGTTGTCCAGCTGACTCCAGTGTGGTCATTAGAACATGCTTGTGTTTTTCTGCACTACACAAAGTCTGGTGGCCTCTCATTCTCCTCCTTAAGTCTTATCTGTGCCCTCACTTTAATGTATTGTCTTGGCAGGTCTGTCAGAAGAGCGCAGAGATATCACTGCTCAAGCAGCAGCTCCGAGATGCCCAGGAGGAGGTGGCACAGAAACTCGGCGAAATGTTCAGCTTGAAAACACAGCTGCGTGAAGCCCGAACGGAACTGCAAGCCAAAGAGTTGCAGCTAGCGCAACTGGGGGACTCTTTGCAACCCTTGCCAGACAGCAGCTCCCTGGCTCCACCAAGGGACTCCCCAATGCAACCGTGCCAGGACTTCTTAGGTGGTGAAACAGATGACTCTAAATGCCGGGAGATGCAGGGGGAGAGTACAGAGAGCACTGAGTGGCTATGGGCAGAATTGCTGCGGGAGCGGCGCCAGGCTCAACTACGAGCCACAAACTTTGAGCAGGAACGAAAGATCTGGCAAGAGGAGAAGGAGAAAGTCTTGCGCTATCAGCGGGAGATTCAGGCCAGTTATATGGAGATGTATCACCGGAATCAGGCCCTGGAGAGGCAGCTGAGTGAATGCCGGCAGTACCAAGCAGAACCTATAAGTCTCAATTCAGAGTCACCTTGGATCGAGAGAGTGGAGTCTTCAAAAATCTGATCAGGATGGGAGAGAAGCCATATGTGCCATATGGAACATAGGCTTGGGGAGACAAAGTGCTTGTAAGCTAAAAGGGCTGGCTAACTACTTCCTGTAGTAACAGACAGGATTTTGCAGACTGTTGCCATGCATGAAATGGAATCTTGGCATTACCTCTGGCATTTCAGGTCTATCCAGGTAGGCTGTTGCCTCCCTATCATTGCCATTTTGGAGGACACATTGTTTTCTTGTTGTGTCCTGCTTCGTTGGCATGACCTACCAGGATAGGTTCATTACTGGGGAATGTGAATGACCTTTGTGGAACTTATGACCACTCTTTATATGACCTGAAGGGATGAAATCTCTTGAACGGATAGAAGATTATGCACGAAGTAGCCAGAGGTTTGTCCCATCGCTGCTTGACGTGGCTTGTTTTTACTGAAACAAAATGGCTGGGTCTTGCCCTGTAGGATTTTCCCACCAATTGTCCATCTGGCTTGTCTTCCTGCTGTACCTACCTGATTGTACTTTGTCTTGTAAATGACTGAAGAGATCCTTCTGTGTTTGGCTCTGGGTTGTGTATGAAATGGAAGTACAAGCCTCAGCTCCAGGGTCCTGTCAGACGAATAGTGCTCAGCTACTCTAAAAGACCATTGGTCAGGGTCCACCTGGGCTGGGGTCTTTTTCTTCATAGATAATGGGAGAGTGGAAGTGGAGCTGTGGGGATCTCGAATCCTTCTATTCTCTCGATGCTTTAGTGCTCTGGTTCAAGATTTGAAGGTTCTGGCCAGAGTCATGAACCCTGAAATGGAACCTCTGCCTGGCAACTCCTGGAATAAACGTTTGCATGACCCTTCCGGCTCCGTGGCTGTTTGCTTTCTCCCTCCACTGTTGCATTGTTCCCAGCATTCTGGTACAGTATTGTGGACAATAGCATCCATGCTAGAAGAGGTATTCTCAAAAGACATTTTGAAATGGCCTGAAATGGCTGTAGAGCTTTTTCCAAATTCAGTTAGCAAGTGGAATAGGTCAGGCACATATGACGAAGAGGGAGCAGGAGTGGGTGGCATATAAGTCCAAATTAATAATAATAATAATAATAATAATAATAATAATAATAATAATAATAATAATAATAATAATAATAATAATAATAATAATAATAATAATAATAATAATAATAATAATAATAATAATAATAATAAAGGGAGAATCTTCTTGAGGTGTTTTATTGAATCCAGCCACTGACACCTTGAAACAATCCTTATAAAACCTACAACTCTACATCAAGAAAGCCCCTTGAGATTGGCTTTCTACCACCCTGCACTTCACTTCTGACTTTGAAATAAATGTGTCTAACCAAACCAGCAAGGGAAGTAGAAGATAATTTTTTGCTCAAGAGAGATTACACAGAATTTATTTATTTAAATTGGTATGCTGCCCTTCTGGCCAGAGCAGTGAACATATGTTAAAAAATACCTATTTACAAATATAAAAAGCAATTAAAATACAGTAGTTAAAACCCATCGGTTTAGAATAAACACTAGGACTAAAGGTTATATGATATAGAACAGGCTAGCGACAACAAATATAAATGTCATTCGGGAAGCAAAATGTCGCAAAATGTCTCTTTAAAGAGTTTGGCTTTGAGAGCCTCCTGGAACTCCTGGAGGGTGAACATATGTTGGAAGAATGTTCCAGATAATTGGGGCCACCATAATTAAAATAATAAAGAATGCTGTCTTACCATGTTCCCCCTGCAAATATACTGTCAGCATTCTAAAACCATAACTGCCTTGGGACTGCCACTATCTAATACAGTACAGGGATTCTCAACCTATGGCTCATGGGCAGGATGTGGCCTGTGGTGCCTTTTCATGTGGCCTCCCCCCACCACCTTCACCACACCAGGAAGTGCCATGTGGTGGCGGAGGAAAGGCAAAATGGCCATCCGGTCCCCAAAGCTGTCTTAAGGGAGCATGATCTGAGTTTTTCTTCCCCTTCTACTTTCTATGTTTTAACATTATACGCTGCCTTGGTCCTGAGGATAAGGGAGGGGTATAAATACTGTATTTTCTGGCATATAAGACTACTTTTTAACTCTGAAAAATCTGTGCCAAAGTCGGGGGTCATCTTAAAGGACAGGTACTTAACTGCAGCTTGTTTCCCCTTGCTTCATATGTCCGGTGCATATGGTGGGGGGTGACGCGGCCAAGTCCCTGCTCTGTGCGGGGAGTATGAAGCAAGGGGAAGCAAGCTGCACACATCTTCCTGTACCTCGAGGAGGAGAACGTGAGCGTGGATTGGCTCTCCACCAGAACCTGCCCATTCGACTCGAAGGGCTGTGCGTCTTGGTTGAGTGTGGGTTAATTTTTATTTGGTGTGCATTGGAAGAGGGGTAGTCTATATTTTAACTGGAAAAGTTGGGGGTCGTCTTATACGCCCAGTCGTCTTATATGCCGGAAAATAAGGTATTTAAAATAATAAAAATGAGGAGCCCTATTGAATCAGTAGAACTTACATAGACATTGACTCACTAAATCCTCCCTCTGATTCAATGGGCCTATTCCAGTGCAATTTACTATGCTAAGCAACAGGATTACAGCCAGTGTGGAGTAAGCAGGCAAGCCCACATATGAAAAGTTTAAATGATACTGGTGTCAAGACACTTATTCTAAACAATTATTCATTTACGTGTTGGGCTGTGCATGAAATAACGGATCTTGTTTGCATTGTTTGTTTTACTCCATACACCCAGCTGGAGCTGGTTTGTTTGTTTGTTTTTGCTACTATCGATAAGCTGTTCAGTGGTTAGCTGTATAACTCTGGGCACTCACAGCCTATAACAATTTACTTTCTAGAGCAGAAAACATTTGATTACTTGCAGGCTGGCAGCAATTTGATGTATCTTATAGCAACAAATACTTTACTGGGTGTGGCAAAATCCAATCTTTTATACCATGAAATGCAATGCAAAATCCTCTCTAAATTATGTCACAGCATGAACATCTAAGCATTTAATATTCATTAATGTGACACACTGGTTGATGTGTGCTTTAGGTAAAGGCCACTCATGCTCAAAAGCCAGTCGTATCCAACTCTAGGGTGCGGTGCTCATCTCCATTTACAGCCAAAGAGCCAGTGCTGTCTGCGTCTGTAGATATTTCCGTGGTCATCTGGCAGGAATGACTAGACACCAACTCACACAGAACGCTATTTACCTTCCCACCGAAATGGTCCCTATTTATCTATTTGCAATTTCTTGCTTTCGAACTGTTAGGTTGGCAAGAGCTGGGGCAGAGACAGGAGCTCACTCCACTGTGCAGCACTCAGGTCTTAAACTGCTGACTTGCCAACTTTCCAGTCAAGTTCACCATCTTAACCACTGAGCCACTGTAGTCCCACAATGTGTGCTTTGCTTATGTTCAAATATCTAGTCTAAGTGAAAGTTTAAAGGTAAAGGTCTCCCTCGCTCGAAAGCCAGTCGTATCCGACTCTAGGGTTCAGTGCTCATCTGTTTCAAAGCCGAAGAGCTAGCACTGTCCACTTCTGCAGTCATTTCCATGGTCATGTGGTCAAGTTTAAAAGGAACTAGTGTCAAAATAAACTCACAAAAGCAATCGACCTGAACAGGTAACATTCTTTGTTCTTAGTAGTATTTGACTTCCCTGGTCCCAGCAAACTGTGAAAGCTTGTTTTTCTTGTAGAGCAGCTGCCAGTTGTAATACCTTGTTTGTTTCATTGTGCCCACGCCAATCCAAGCCTCTGTCGGTGCATCACTCCAAAATCCCTGGAGCAGGTTTCCACCCATCAATTAGCGCTATGGGGAGCTGAGGAGTAACACGGGAGAGGGTGGCACCAAAACTTGGCAGACAGACCAGAAACTAAGCTGCTGGCTCCAATGCCACAGGGAAGAGTCAGAGCATCGCAGGGAGAAGCAGGAGTGTTTGCCTACTAAAGCTGCCGGACAAGCTCGATTCCTGAATTCCCCAGGAGTGATTCATTCCCTGCAAGAAGGGGGGGGGGCTAGGCAGGTGCCACTGGCAGGAGGAAGTTTGCAGCTTTTGTTCAAAAACATTTGGAGAGCTAAGCCATGCAGGCCCCATCGCACCAGCGTGGATTTAGCATGTGTTTCCTCCCAAGACATCCTATGACAGCAGCCTTTCCTTCTTGGCACCCAGCCCAGAAATCTAGTCTTTGTATATTTCCCATTATGCTGATAGCATGTCACCCTACTTCCCATTTCTTTCCTTTCCCCCCAACATTGAGTCATATCCTGCAGGCATGGCTTTATACCCAGCTGGACCCAGACAACCTTCACAGCATACGATGTACTTGCCTTTTTACTCTGGAGGGATAGTTCTCAATTGCTTTGCTTCCTAATCCTGCAGTTAAACATCAGTCAAGAGCCTCTCCCATGTTTCTGGTCTATAGCCAGCAAAAAATAAATAAATTAGACACTGTGCTTGTCATACAGCAAAGTCAGACACTTGCCACAGGCTCTCTTCTAACTTAATTCGGTGTTCATAGCCTAAATTAGCTGTAGATATACATAAGACCAGGACTGCAGTGGCTCAAGTGGCTAAGACGCTGACTGGGAGGCGGAAGGTCAGCAGTTTGATTCCCGAGTACTGCAGGATGGAATGAGCTCCCGTCTTTGTCCCAGCTCCTGCTAACCTAGCAGTTCAAAAGCAAGACATTGCAAGTAGATAAATAGGGACCACTTTGGTGGGAAGGTAACAGCGTTCTGAGCATTCCGTGCACTCCGGCGTCTAGTCATGCCTGCCATATGACCACGGAAACGTCTGCGGAAGCAGACAGTGCTGGCTCTTCAGCTTTGAAACAGAGATGAGCACTGCACCCTAGAGTCGGATACAACTGGCTTTTGAGCAAGGGAAACCTTTACCTTTACCTACGTATGCCCATTGGGGATTCTAACAGTTACCGATGTCCAAATGTATGTCCATCAGCAGGAGTTGAAATAAAGTATCTTTGCCTGCCACAGTACTGTATGGCCAAACTGCTTTTCACAAGCTGGAGAAATTTTGCCTAGCAGTTCTATCAAATTGAGTCATAATAATTGTGTGGAGACTTAGGACAAGATTAGCGTTCTCACTGAGCTGTGAACCTCGCCTTGGCTTGTCTTGAGCAAGTCGCACACTCTCGGCCAATCCTACCTCATAATGGCATTCTGAGGCTTGAAAAAGGAGACGAGACCCTGCTAATCTCACTGAGGAGAGAGAATGATAGTGTTAAGTCATACCTGTCAAGTTTTGGAATTGAAAATAAGGGAAATTTCCCAGCTGAAACGGGAAACTTGACAACTATGCTTATCCTGTGCTGACCTCCAGTGGCAGCATTAGGGCATTGCAGTCTAACTAATATGGGAGGACGGCGGGAAAGAGGGTAAAATACAGGAGTTTCCCGGTCAAAACGGGATACTTGACAGCTATGGTTAAGTGCTGCCAAGTCATCTCTGACTTATGGTGACACTATGAACGTGAGATCTCCAAAGTGTCCTCAACAGCCCAGATCGACTCATGCAAAATCAAGGCTGTGGCTTCTTGTAGGGAATTAATCCATCTCACATTTGGTACATTTCTTTTTCCCTGCTGCCTTCAACCTTTCCCACCATTATTGTCTTTCCTAGATAATCTTTACTTCTCATGATGTGCGTGAAGTAGGACTGCTTCAGCTTTATCATTTTTGTCTCCAAAGACAGTTCAGGCTTAATTTGCTCTAGAAACCACGTTTACCTTTCTGGCAATCCAGGGTATCCACAAAGCTCTCTTCCAGCACAAAGTCAATTATTTCCCTAACAACTTTCTTTACTGTCCCACTTTCACACCCATACATGGAGAAATATTAATATAGAAGAAATTACTACTGAAGTGTAAAAACTGACTCACCCATGGACTGGTAAGTAAAAAATAAAGCTGTCTTAAAGTGTCTAAGACAAGAAAATCGGAATTTCTGTTATATCTTACCCATAGTTTCCTACATAATACCCCAGCTGACAAATATAATAGTTGATAGCTACTGAGGGAAGCAGTGAAGCACAATGTGTTCCATACAATTGGAAGTTCATTTAGCAAAAGACAAAGTATGTCTTCCAGACTACTTTTACAGTTAATGTTCTAGAAAGAACACTGGCCTCTCTCTCTCTACTCCAGGGGTTCTCAACCTTTTCCAGCGGTGGGCTGAACCATGCCCCTTCAGACAGCTGAGCGGGCCAGACACGTGGCTCCACCTGCTGTAAACACTGCCAGAAAACACATCCACGGCTGTTGTAAAAGTGTTTACAACTGCCACGGGAGCATTTATGGCACATTTTGGCCTGTTTTCACTGCTTCTAGCAGCGGCGGGAGGGCGGCGGCGGCAGCGAGGGTGGCGGCCACATGAAATGGCGCTGTGGGCCGGGTCCCGCCTGTGGGCCATAGGTTGCAAACCCCTGCTCTACTCCAATGACAACATAACTCTGGAGTAGATGGACCCCAGAATGTCAATATCCTTAGGCATTTAAAACTTTGCAACAGAGCATTCATTGAAATCAAGTTTTGAAAAAGCTCTTTCACTAGCATTTGAAAACCATGTATGGAGTATACAGAAAAGTTTAGCAAGTCCCTGACTCAAGGAATTTACAGGCTAAACAACTGGGAAAGAAGGGGAAAGTGGCTGCCTCTTCTTTATCCTGAACAAAAGTAGTAGTAGTGGCTAAGGCTAGTGATCTTAATGGGCATAGTGAATTACTAGTAGTCTTTGCTATGAGAAGCACACTGCATTCCAGGAACACTGTAGTTCCCAAACGGTCAAATAGGCACTGGCTGCATAATTTATAAAATTTAACTAATGTTTATCTATTTTAAAGATCCCTGTGCTGTGTTTTACAAGCAGCTTTCCTCAAGTCACCACACAAGACAGATAATAGTTAGAAGAAGAAAAAATATCAGCAGTAAAGTGGCGACTTGGGGAGTCTGAAATTTGACCATATTGTCCTAATTCTAACCCAACTGCATTGGCTTCCTGTAGGCTTCTATGCTTGATTCAAGATCAACATATAAGGTCCTTCATGGCTTGAGATCTCCCAGTGAAACAATGCCTGGCCCACCTGATCTTCCCAGTCATTACAGCTTCAGGTTCCCACCCCCGAGGGAGGCTTGGAAGATTGCAACAAGGAGTTGGCCTTTTTGGTGGTAGCCTCCTTGTGAAATGCCCTACCTTGCTATATATGTCAGGCTCCCTCCAAATATTTTACAAGTTGGTGAGGGCCAAATTATATAGGGAGGTATTCAGCAGTACAGTATTTTACTTCTCCCTTGGTCTGAGCCCTTTAGTTATTTGTTTTTCTGGCTTTAGTGTGTTTCTGAACTCACTGGAATGATAGTTTATTTTATGACTCACCATTTTATGACTACAGGTATTTGTTTTTAATTACATATGCTAACTGTCCAGAGTGACTTTGGCCAATTGAGTGGTATACAGTATAAGCACAATCAAATCCACTGAAACAACTGAACAAAATACTTCTAAAAAGCAATCTAATGCAACCAGTGTCAATCCTTAGCTTGTTTCTAAAAACATAAATCACACCAAATTATGATTCTAGGAATTCTTTTGTACTCTGAGAATGCTGGATTTTTTAAAAAATGTATTTATTGTTTCTATGAACATATATGCTACTTTTCAACTGTTCTATTTTCCAAGTGATATACACAATAAATACAGTGAGACTAATCATCAAACCTAGAAATAAATACATACCATAGATATAAAGAGATACAAGACAGATTAAAAATAAAATAAAATGAGTATTTAGTGTTTTAAATATGGCCAATAATGCAAATCTGGTTGTCTTTCCTTGGAAGAAATCTCCACAAGGTGAGAACTATCATAAGTTAGGTAAGGTCTCCCTTGCTCAAAAGCCAGTTGTGTCTGACTCTAGGGGTCGGTGCTCATCTCCATTTAAAGCCAAAAGGCCAGCACTGTCTGAGTGTACAGATGTTTCCATGCTCATTTGGCAGGCATGACTTAGATGTTGAAGAGCACCAAAGCAGAATCTATTTTCCCACCAAAGCAGAATCTATTTTCTGTATCTACTTGCAATTTCTTGCTTTCAAACTGCTAGGATGGCAGGGGCTAGGACAGAATGGGAGCTTACTCCGTTGTGCATCACTTAGATCTCAAACTGCTGACCTGCCTTCCGATTGTCAAGCTTAGCATCTTAACCACTAAACTATAATAGACCCCCTAGGTAAGGGAATACCTCACCCTTAAACAAAGAGGAGATACCTGTGCTATTGTGGCCCTGAGAACTATCATTTGTTGTTGTTCATTTGCACAGTCGATTCTGACCCTTTGTGACCCCATGGACCATTGTCCTCCAGGTACCTCTGTCCGCCACAATCCTCAGTCCGCCCAGTTCTGTGCCCATTGCGTCTACAATACCATCTAGTCATCTCATCTTTGGCCACCCCCTTCTTCTTTTGCCCTCCACCTTTCCCAGCATCAAGGCTTTCTCAAGTGAATCCTCCCTTCTCATTTGTTGTCCAAAGTACTTCAGTTTCATCTTTACTATTTGACCTTCCAAGGAGCAGTCAGGATTGATTTCTTCTAAGATTGACCTATTTGCTCTCCTCACTGTCCAGGGTACTCTCAAAACTCTCTCCAACACCACATTTCAAAGGCATCTATTCTTCTTCACTTAGCTTTCCTTATGGTCCAGCTCTCACAACCATACATTATCACCAGGGATACCATTGCTTTGACTATGCGGACTTTTGCTTGCAAGGTGATTTTTGGGACTGCAGTGGCTCAAGTGGCTAAGACGTTGACTGGGAAGCGGAAGGTCAGTAGTTTGATTCCTGAGTACTGCAGGATGGAAATGAGCTCCCGTCTTCGTCCCAGCTCCTGCCAACCTAGCAGTTCGAATGCAAGAAATTGCAAGTAGATAAATAGGGACCACTTAGGTGGGAAGGAAACAGTGTTCTGTGCGCTCCGGTGTCTAGTCATACCTGCCACATGACCACGGAAACGTCTGCAGAAGCAGACAGTGCTGGCTCTTTGGCTATGAAACAGAGATGAGCACTGCACCCTAGAGTCGGATACGACTGGCTTTCGAGCAAGGGAAACCTTTACCTTTACCTATCATAGGAAAGTTATTTTTAACACAAGACAATTTTGTCCTTTCAGTGATGGAAGAGAACAAGCCTTTTTCTTAGTGAGGGCTACAAAAAAAAAATGCCCTGCTGTGTTCTGATCCAACTTTTTTATGCTTTCCAGATCAAAAGAGGATGGAAATGTTATTGAGGGGGAGGCAGTTAAATCTACTGAAATCTCCCAGCCAGGAAGAAGAAAAACCCTTCAAAAATAATTAATCGATTAAGCTTCTTGTACAACTAATAAGCCACTGTCTTTTGAGACATCCTTCAGATGATTTGCTGCTTGCCACAGACTGGTATGTTTCTGCCTGGTCATTCACATGACCTATCGCCAGTAATACCTGTAGGTGCTCCCAAACGACCAATAGTTAGTGAGGCGCTACAAAACGGCTCTCACTGCAATCCTGCGGCGCCTCACTTAGTAGCGATGTAAAAAAAAAGAAAGATGTTCCACCCAGCTGTTGCCGGTTTATGGTACGCTCCAGTCAATACCCCGACTAGTGAGAATGGTTTGCTCCGTCCTTAGCGAACTTTAGCATTAAATGCCCGTCCAGGGCCGTACCAGAAAAGAAAAGAGGGGGCGGCGGCGGCATCCAAACAAAAAAATGATCCCAGCGTTATCCTGGCCAGAAGACGACTGACGCGGCCTCAATCCCTCGACTCTCAGGTTAGCGCTCTTTTAGTTTATCTCCCCCCCCCCAAACCCAGGAATCCCTCGAAATGGTACCTTCCAGCCAGCCTTTATGTTTACTGATAAGGGGACGTACCATTTCAGTGTGTAGGGGTTATTTTATTTTATTTTAAATTCCTTCCTTAGAGGGAAGCAAGTAAGTGGCTTATGTAGCGCAAGGACTGCCGCGGGCTGAAGTTTCCGGGCTTTTCGTTGTTTATCCTCACCGCGTTCAGACACTCAGACACACACCAAAAAAAACCCTGAGGGCCTAAATGGAACGTCCTCATTACTTGCTCCCTCCCTCTCCCCCCCCCCCGTTCTTTATGGTGAGTCCCAACCGTGGTCCTCCCTCAGCGAATACCCGGCTCGAGCTGGCTGGGGCTCGCGGGAAGGAAGGAAGGCCCCCTCTCCCTTTCTTTGACACTGTGTGTGGCTTCCTCCTCCTTCCGCCTGCAGGGCGGGCCAATGGAGCGCTGCGCCTGCGTGGAGCGCGAGGTGGACAAAGTGCTCCAGAAGTTCCTGGGCTACGGCCAGCATTGCGAGCGAGGCCTGGAGGAGCTGCTTGGCTACGTCACCCAGCTGAGGGAGGAGCTGGGCGCGGCAGGTAGGTTAGCCCGGAAGGGCAGCTCGGGAGGGGGAGGAGGGGGAGGAACACGGAGCTATAAAAAACAGGAGGTGACATGACGTCACAAACTTGAAGCCGACTAATCTGACAATCCGCCATGTTAGTTGGCCCAAATCATTGCTTTATGGCGCTTTGATTGTGTGGAGTCGTGAAAGTAGATCGGGGTTTCCCCTTTAATATCAGTGGGTGGAGGGGGGGTTGCGATCCCTCTCTCCGCTGGCTCCCCTGGCTCCAGAAGGGTTGGGGGGACAGACCCCTTTTGTTCCCCCCAAAATCCCCCCCCCCGAACCCAGGGGACCCAGGGTTCCCCCTCCCCTCCAACACAAGAAGCAATCGTAAACGGTAGAAGTCTGCTAATGTTTTGGTCCACCTAACATGGCGACAGGCCACGCCCACTGCCTTCAAAAAACTTACAGCATGAAGCCTGTAGTGCCATCTCCTGTTTTTTATACCTCCATGGGGAGGAAGTCTAATGGGTGAAAGGAGGGAAGGAGCCCTGGCTGGACAGGCGAGGAAGAAGCGCCTTCTGCTGCTCGGAGGAAGTGGACTTGACCCACGGAAGCTAATATTTAAATATTTATTTATTTAAATTTGTAGGGATGATAATTAGTGTGTACCCAAGATCACCCAAAAACCATATATTGTATTATTTAATATAAAAGGATTCTGAGCCGGGGTGATAGAATTATTGCCCGGCCTGGCTTTTGCTCTGAGAGATTAATGGCACACCATTCAATCTCACAACAGATTGCAACGTGGAAGAATTCTTAACTAATTAAGCTAGGTGAAAGACCTGGCAACGTTAATTGACTATTTGACTTGGGGCATACTAACCTCTATTGTTTCAGTTGTGTAATTAATATATTACTAGTCTAGTTTCTTTGCTTTCCGGGAAACCTTGGCCAGGTAATCCCTCAGTCAACAACAGCCAAACTGATTTACTTCTGCTACCTATTAAACATGTACGCAGGGTAATTCTGCTGTTATTCAGCAGTTAGCTATTTTTGTTAGTCTATGCTTTTTCTGCTTATAAAATTGGATGGAAAATAAACTGGGGGAAAAAGCCGTACCTCATTACCCATGAGGTTTGTCTCATTCCTTCTCTCCGCTGGGTAAGGCTCATAGCAACATATATACATAGGTTTCCCTGGCTCGAAAGCCAGTTGTATCCGACTCTAGGGTGCAGTGCTCATCTATTTCAAAGCCGAAGAGGCAGCGCCGTCGGCTTCTGCAGACATATTCCATGGTCATGTGGCAGGCATGACTAGACACTGGGGAGTGCACGGAACGCTGTTTCTTTTCCCACCGAAGTGGTCCTTATTTATCTATTTGCAATTTCTTGCTTTCGAACTGCTAGGTTGGCAGGAGCTGGGACAGACGATGGGAGCTCATTTCCGTCCTGCAGTACTCGGGAATCGAACTGCTGACCTTCCGCCTTCCGGTCAGCATCTTAGCCACTTGAGCCACTGCAGTCCCACATTTGTATATAGTACATACATACATTTATACATACATATATTTATACCCTACCCTTTTGGTGCAAGCACATCAGAGAGTAAACAAAACAACAACAAAAGGACAAAAACGGTGTAATTTTTGAAATGGTAGCTGTATTAGTCTGTGTTTCAAGCCTATCAGAGTAAACAAAACAAAAAGGCAAAAAAAACAACAACCCAAAACCTTACAGACTAACTACTGTACAGTATTTAAATCTGAGCTTTCATGAATCAAGTCGACCTGATGGCCAAGGGGTGTGCTGGGCACTTTGGGAGGGCGGTGGACAGGAAGTGATGGGGGCACCTATTGGGGGGTTGGGAGGAGAAATCCCATACA
The DNA here is from genome assembly GCA_035047305.1 of Bradypodion pumilum. Lineage (NCBI taxonomy): Eukaryota > Metazoa > Chordata > Lepidosauria > Squamata > Chamaeleonidae > Bradypodion > Bradypodion pumilum. Next base: position 364,261,678 of record JAWDJD010000002.1, read on the forward strand.
TTCCCATTACCTCTGCCTGCCTCTGGGGGGCACCAGTCACTGGGACGCACCGGGATGAGTCCCTGTATCCCTGTGGGCCAGCACACCACTGCTCATGGCATCAATTTATACATATCAGATACAGAAAAGTATGACCCTCAAATCTACAGGCTCAAATCCAAGAAAAGCTTTATGGCAAAAAAAAAACAAACCAAGCATTATTGAAGATACACAAGAGCAAAACCAAATTAGAAGATGGAAGAAGGAGCTCACTGGACAAATAACAACATTAAAGTAGGATATAGCTGAGGAACTCAACCTCTTCTACGTCACATAAAGGACCCTGAATAGGCTGAGGGTTGGAGTCCCTAAATCAGTGGTTTTTACAGGATTTAATTTTAGTCTTTAAGGTGCCACAAATTTTTTTTTTGTCTTTTGGTGGTCTTTTGTTTACTCTCTGATCTCCTTCTGGAGTGGTTCAAAGTCTCTAGTGTCCCTACCAAGCTTGTGGTCTGTTTGCCTTCAGCTCGCACCAAGACTCCTGTCCTGTGGATCATTGGAAAGTGAACCCAATTAAACCTAGAATGAAGACATGCCCTTTCTTTCATTTCCAGATCGAACTTTGGACTGCCAGAATGAAGACAACTTCTTGGCTTTGCCACAGGCCAAAATGAAATCTTGATTAGTACAGTACATGTTTCTGGTAGTCACCAGCAGACTAGCAGATGATCTGAATTCTGTGTTTCTCCACATTCACACAGAGTGTCTCTCTACATTCACACTTGAGCATGTTGGTCTTGCATTTAGGACACTTTGGTTTTTGGACTTCAATTTGCAGAAGCCTAAGTCAATTCCCCAAAGCACTGACCAACCAATGTACTGACTTAGGCTTCTGGAAATTAAAGTTCCCCTGTGGGTCATGTGGTTGGGAACCACTGATTTAGGGACTTCAACCCTCAGCCTATTCAGGGTCCTTTAAGTGACGTAGGGGAGGTTGAGTTCCTCAGCTATATCCTCCTTTAATGTTGTTCTTTGTCCAGTGAGTTCCTTCTTCCATCTTCTAATTTGGTTTTGCTCTTGTGTACCCTCAATAATGCTTGGTTTTTTTGCCATAAAGCTCTTCTTGGATTTTGAGCCTGCAGACATGAGGCTCATATCCATCCAGAGGATGTCAAGGGTCAGTCTCTTGCTCAGTTCTCGGTGTCTGCAGCTATTTCTACCCTTATATTTGGTGGAGCAATACCAACAAGATGATATATTTTCTCAACTTGTGTAGATTTGAGGCATCCTATCACACCCTTTCTGATAGTGGTGATCTGAGCGATGCGGTCAAAGTCCTATCCAGGATCTGGATGGGGGACAATGGGCTACAACTGAATCCCAGCAAGACTGAGTGGTTGTGGATAAGGGGCCCTGTGCTGTCTAAGGAATTACCAACTTTGGTACTGGATGGGGCTCCTTTGCCCCAGACAGACCCGGTGCGTAATCTGGGGGTCCTCCAGGACTCACAACTCCTGCTCGAGGAGCAGGTGGCAGTCGTGGCCAGGAGGGCTTTTGCTCAAGTTCAAGTGATTCGCCAGTCATGCCTGTTCCTGGACCGGGACTCCTTGCTCATGGTCACTTATGCACTGGTCACCTACCGGTTAGACTATTGTAACATGCTCTACATGGGCTGTCCTTGATGACCATTCAGAGGCTGCAGCTGGTGCAAGCTATCCCCCCCCCCCTTCTGAATTAACTGTAGATGAGCATATGCTTAGTATTTTCAGGAATGATAGTCTTGATGGCTTGTAGCCTTTCTTTGTGAAGGCTGGTACATAGAATAATTGCAGCGGTCTCCCCCAAGCTGGTACATTGCAGCTGTGTAGGACTACAACTTCCGCCATTCCTAGTTAGCACAACTATATCACTGGGAAACATTCCATGCATTTTCTAAGGAAGTCTGAAACAAAGGTTGAATCCAGCATAAAGTTGGTGAGCTGGAATTTATGAGTAAGTTTGTTTCCCTTTACTTGGCACATGAAATACATTTTTCTAGTAGTAGTGTTAAACCGTAAGAGGAAATTTTTTATCACTAATAAATGCCATTTTGTAAGGACACTAGGCATCTGTATCTTATTCATATTGGAGTTTGTCACAGAAATATTAGGCTGTACCTTCTGTATTTGTTTCCTCAGGGCATGTTCTTATTAGTGTTCTAATGTGAGTAGCTATTTCCTAAGATTTAAGGAAGCAGTAGAAAGGGTTATGCTTTCTTGAGATGCTGCCTGAATTAAGATATCAATGCTTCTGGTATTGCAGCCTTGCAAAGGACACCACTGTCTGCTACCCTTTCCCTGGTTATGTCCCAATGCTGTAAGAAGATCAAGGACACTGTGCAGAACCTAGCATCAGACCACAAAGACATTCACAGCAGCATCTCCCGTGTGGGAAAAGCAATTGATAGAGTAAGTAATTTCACTAGCTTGATTTCGGTTTCAGGAAGAAAATGGAAACAAAACAATTTCCAGATGAGTATTTTCTGAGCTGCAAGAGCAAATGGCAACCCAAACATTTCCTTGTAAATATTGTCAGGCAGCACCGAAGAACTAGTTGATTAAATGTCTTCCACTCCTTTATTTCCTGCTTCCAGAGGCTGAAATCCAGCTGTACAAAGTTATGCTGCATGACCAGGGGAAATTAAACATTTCTGATTCCTATTCTGTGAAGGGGAAAAGTATAAAATTACACTGCACAACAACAATTTTGCTACTGGGAATAACACAGGTGATTTACATATCGAGTATGCTGATTCCAAATCTGAACTCAGAATTTGCATATTATGTACAGATTTTAAGTTCTAAGTGTGCTATCCAATTACCCAAATGGTATTGGGTAATGTATTTTTACATGGGAACATTATAACAGTTGCAGCTACCACTATGCCTCAGCTGAATCACGTCTTCTGGTGGCATGCATGTTCCAACAGTGGCTGGTCATGTCTGGGTAAGTCAGTGAGCTGATGTCAGAAATAGGTATATAAGGAGTGATGGACCAAGGGCTTGTCTCTGTTTTGAGCTAAAGATGAGTAGCCACAGCTGTGTTAATAAACCAGACAATTTTTGCTACATTTGTGGCAAATATATCCTGTGTGATCAACGCAAGAACCTAACCAAGAGGGTGAGATTTACTTACTTAAGATACTTAAGATACTGACATCCTAGGCAGAATCAGACTTAGGATTTGGATTCAGCGCACTTGTTTTAGTATAGCCGCCCTGAGTGGTGTTCACACCAATAGGGCAGAGTATAAATAAACTAAATAAATAAATAGGACACATGGATTAGACCAAGTATCAAACAATATTCACTTTTCTGTGATGCAGTGTTATTTTTTCCCTTAAAAATGTGTATAAAAACCGAGGTGCATCTTATACTCCAATGCATTTTATATGCCGGCAAATAGGGTATATCAAGTGACTCTAATGCTATTTTTAAGGCCAAGCTGAAGGAACAGTAGCATAACCAGGCTAGCAATAAGCTGTTTGAATTGAAACCTGTACTTTGTGGTCAAATACACAGGCTAAGAACCTAAGGAAGGATGTGATCCTGTCTCAGCTGATGGTTGGGGATCAATTACCTACCTAGCGGTCACTATTGAATGGAAACATCTGCACAAATGCATGCCTTGTTCTATTCCTGTTACCTTTAAATAAGATGCTGTTAAGAATACCCATACATTTTAAACTGTGCAACAGGCTTGCTCAACATACCCTGCTCCTTGCTCTAAATCAGTCTGTTTTGGTAGTCCAGTAATTACATTGGTCTACAATGTTTATTGAAGTTTCTGAATGCTTTCTGCCTGCCTGTCACTTTTAAAAGACTGGATTATACAAAAAAAGATACAGGTGTACAGTATGTGTGTCTCTAATATTTTGAGTCAAATTAATGTGTGGCTTAGTTGCTGCTGTACTATATATTTCAACATATTTTCCCACATCTCTGTGGTTAGTTCACAGTCATCTGCAATTTGGGCTGGTACTTAGCTTGGTCTTAGTAGGAATGACGGCACTGTTTTGGGATGTGGAGGAATACTTGTTGGGGAAATTCCTGTTAAGCATCTCCTCAGCTCTTGTGAATGCCATAATTTCTCTTCTGTTCCAGAATTTTGATGCTGATTTGTGTGGCATTGTTCCTGCTATGGTTTGGGAGTCCCATGAGAAGCAGGTCCTAGTGTTGGCCATTATAGAGCACCTCTACCAACAGGGGCTGCTGGGAGTGGCTGAGGAACTATGTCAGGTACTGGAACTTAGGAAGAAACAAAGGCAGAAACAGTTTTTATAAGGCATATAGACACTGATGGTTGTAGCACTACATTGTGTTGTGATTAATGACTACTTCTTCAGGTGTTGTGTGTTCGATTCCGAATATTGGCTCTCATCATGATCAGCCATGAAGATTGAACTGGGAACAATATAACACAGTGACCTTCCATTTGCCTTCTGCATCGCAGCATGACACCCGTACCACTAATCCATTACTGTACCTTGAGTCACTTTCTGGTCCTGAGTCCTTTTGCCACACAAAGTCCCCCTCAGCCCCAGGCTAGAATTAATGAAGCTACTGCTCTCTATCAAGATGGATTCAAGTGTGATTTAATCCACTTGTGGACCATCACCCTTCCCTGTGGACTTTGTTACCCAAGTCACTTCTCAGGGTGGTCAGGTTAGTTAACCACCACCTGACAATTTGCGTACAGTCACTGGCAGTATGGTCTACTCTATTACCATAGCAGGATAACTTGGCCAGACTTTAGTGAATACTACTTTGCAGGGCTTTTTTTTTTTTGCCAAATGATGTCTTTATATTCTTGTCCTGACTATCATCAGTCAGCACCTAAATAGCCCAAATTACACAAAAAGTGACTTGGGAGTAGAATGGTGGGAAAGGTTTGTCAGTCACTTTTTAATTATCTGACATATTTCCTTCTCACACTTGTTAGGTTAATATTTCTTAGGGAAGCCATCTCTCTCTCTCATGGAGCATATTTCTATTTAGTTAGACTTTGGCATTTTTAAAATCTTGCATGTATCTTTTTCAATAAAAGTTAATTATTTCATTTTAACTACTGCTGCTTTCTTGTGGTTTCATTGTGGGACTGACTACTGACTTACCTGCCACACTTATGCCATCTGTATCACATTGTGAGCACTCATGGTGTCTCTCTTGGCTACAAATAAAAGAGAACTACTATCTTGATCCTGCCAGTTAGGTGTTAATCCTTACTCTAGGACAGTGTTGGTGAACCTTGGCACTCCAGCTGTTCTTGAACTTCAATTCCCAGAAGCCCTGATCAGCAGGAGTGCTGACTTGGGCTTGAAGTCCAAGAACAAGCTGGAGTGCCAAAGTTCACCATCACTGCTTAAGACCTGCTTATTGCATTAACGCATAACAGGATGGATCCCTGCATGATTATCTGTAAATACAGTAAAACCCCAAGTTACGGGGGGGGAAACTGGTCCCTTGGCCTTTTTTGTAACTCGAGGCATCCCCATAGGGAGGCATAGGGACCCCCCAAAAATAATAATAATAAAAAATAAATGGAGTGATGTCCTTACCTTTGCTGCTGCTTCCTCCTGCTTCTCCAGAGTAGGAACCATGTCGCTGCTGCTGTAGCTCCGCCACCCCTGGGAGGGTCAGGGGACCCGATCTGCGCTGTTTCCAACATCCCCCGACCTTTCCTGGCAGTGCTGCAAGACAAAATGCCAGGGAAAACTCCTTTGTCAGCTGCAGGTTTTACAATGCAATGCAAAACCTGCAGCCAATGAAGGAGTCCCCCCCGCCCCCCTGGCATTTTGCCTTGCAGCAGCACCCGGGGACCAGCCACCTCCACAGTAAGTCATTTCTTGAGACTTCCGGCAGTGGAGGTGGGTGGATTTTTAGTGATCAAAATGGCAGCAGTGCCATTTTGATCTCTAAAGACTTGTTAGGGTTTTGCTGTATTTCGTAAATTGGGGAAATTTTGTAAATTGGGGCATGGATTTCAGCACAAAACCCTTTTGTAAGTCGAATCTATTGTGACTCGAGGTATTTGAAAGTCGGGGATTTACTGTACATCTACAGTATTACCCTTTTTCAATCATTATTCTTTTCAAAAGAGAGGACTAGGATGTGTTTTCCCCTCCCATTTATTTATTGTTGTGTGACAAATTCTTACTGAAGAGGAGTGAAAAGAGGCAAAGTCAGTTAAAAAGTGGGGTAACAAAGGTGACTGAAAATACAGCAATGAGAATTTATTTTAATATAATTGTTAAGAAATTTAGACCAGATATCAAAAAAAGATACTCATGTGTAGTTGATGTCTTGGATAGGGTTAAGAGATTCTTGGTCCACAGCACAATCTCTGGTGGGATTTTGTCATCCAGAGTTGCAGTGTAAATGCTGTTTCCACCAACAATGGGTCAGAGAATCCATTTCCATTGACCCATCGTTAATTTCCAAAATATAGTTAGTTTAAAAACACATGCCTATTGGCAAATGTAAGAGTGCTGCAAAACAGATAATGAGTAACAACCCCTTGCCAAAAGGAAACTGCCATGGGGAAAAGATAAAGCAGACATTTAAAAGATGTATAAGAAGAATCACATTGTCAGAAATTAGCCTGTATAATCTCTCATAAATCAACATCATGGAGTACAGTGTACTAAAAAAAAGCCTTTTTGCTATATGAGCACTTTATAACATTCATTTTGAGTATAGTATCTCAAAGGGTAAAATGTAAAGGTACCTATCTGTACAAATCCAAAGATATTTCAGCTATCAATTTATTCAAGTTAATTAGAATCATATGCAAGATTGTTGTAAGTCAATTTCTGCCTTTTTCCTCATAGGAATCCAATATGAATGTGGATGTAGACTTTAAAAAACCGTTCCTGGAACTTAACAGCATATTGGGAGCTTTGCACAAACAGGACTTGGAGCCTGCTCTGAAGTAAGAATAAAACACCATGTATAGCTTTTCTCCTTGCGCATCCCTATTTTCTCTCTTACTGCCTCTCAAGCATGCTAATTGTTGCCAGGTAGGCCACATAGGATGGCCTCTTGGCATAACCAGGCTCACTGCCTAGTACAGTGATGGTGAACCTTGGCACTCTAGCTGTTCTTGGACTTAAATTCCCATACAATACTGTATGCGCAGGAAACCCATTCGTGTGGAATCACAGGGACTTGGGCTTCTGGGAATTGAAGTCCAAGAACAACTGGAGAGCCAAGGTTTGCCATCACTGTACTAGGCACTGAGCCTGTCCATTCTAGGAGGTGGCAACGTAGTCTTCTTTTCCTTGAGATGAGCACTGGAAAGTGGTGCTAATCTTCAAAAAAGTATGCTAAAATAAATCTGCTATTTTAAAAGTGTTTCAAGATCCTCTTTTTATTTATTTATTAGTCACATTTTTATTGCCGCCCACTCGGCAAGCGACTCTTGGCAGCATACAACAATTTATTTATTTATTTATATACCGCCTTCCTCACCCTAAGGGGCAACCCAAGGCAGTTTACAAGTAATAAGATATTACTAGAGTGGGTGGTGGTGGTGGTGTTAGATGTCAAAGCCACCCCCTCTCCCCAATGGTGCCTCTTCTGCCCTCCCAGGCCCCTAGGGGCCGAGGGCTAGAGTCCCGGGGGGGGCAGATGTCAAAGCCACCCCCTCTCCCCAACAGTGCCTCTTACATCACAAACTACATAAATCCCACTAGGGAACTATAAAAAACTTAAAACCAGTAAAAACCCCAATTAAAACTAAATATGAAACTAAATGTGCCTACTCCTTTTGAAAATTGTATGAGTTTAGTGATTTCCCCAAATTTTGAAGGTGCGTGTCCCCACTTGAAACCTGCTTTGGCCAACATGGGGGCTGTGAATGTGTACTTTTGATCAGAGTCCTCTTTTTCCTTTCCTTTTTGTGAGCTTCCTTCACAGAGTCTTAACACTGACTCAGTGTTGTCCTTTGCCCAGTTGGGCAGTCTTTCACAGACAGCAGCTGGCAGAATTGAACAGCTCCCTGGAGTTCCAGCTGCATCGTCTCCACTTCATCCGTCTCCTTGCTGGTGGCCCAGACAAGGAGCTGGAGGCCCTGAACTATGCACGCCACTTCCAACCCTTTGCTCATCTTCACCAGCAAGGTAAGGCTGTTCCCAAAAGCTCTGGTAGTAGCTTTTCTTTCAGTAGATATTGGTCTTTTTCTCCTGGGTCTGCTACAATGATACGCTCAGCCAAGAAGCTTTCTATTAGGACTGCTTTGAGGCATTGCCACTCTGGACTTAACCAGCATCGGTGGCATCACTTCCCGAGTTTTTGCTCCCAATGGGCTCTCTTGTGTGAAAGAATTGTGAGGCTCTTCCCTCATTCCAACTTCTTTAAAAGCAGACTAGAAGGAACTTTTTGAGATCATTCATGGTCACTTGCCATTGCTGATTTCTGATAGATCTGTGTAACACACCAGTATGTGAGTAAAAAAGCATCTTAACGGGACTGGTACTTCTTTTGTCTTTACTACACAGAGATCCAGGTGATGATGGGCAGCTTGGTGTATCTGCGCTTGGGCCTTAAGAATTCCCCATACAAGCATCTGCTAGATGATAGTCACTGGACTGAGATATGTGAGACTTTCACTCACGATGCCTGTGCCCTGATGGGGCTCCCAGTGGAGTCACCTCTGAGTGTCAGGTAAAGCTTGAGATAGGGGGTGGGATCGAGGGCAAGGCTGGACAGTGCTGAACACCCTTGTCTCTCTTTCCAGCTTTGCCGCAGGGTGTGTAGCACTTCCGGTGCTGATGAATATCAAGGCTGTGATTGAGCAGAGACAGTGCACAGGAGTCTGGAGCCACAAGGATGAGCTGCCTGTAAGCTCTTGGTCCATCCTGGGGAAGGATGCTATGGTGAATGTGTTACAGAATGGGGTTAAGCATCTTCTGTTAAAGCCAGATGATGTGGCTAACTAACCTTTCTTTTAATTATAGATTGAAATTGAGCTAGGGATGAAATGCTGGTACCACTCAGTCTTTGCGTGCCCCATCCTGCGCCAGCAGACGACAGAGTCTAACCCACCTGTCAAGCTAATCTGTGGACATGTCATTTCTCGAGATGCACTCAACAAACTCATCAATGGCGGGAAGTGAGTGTTTATACCAAATTTCACTGTTTTTGTCTGAATCTGGGAGACAGTGGATGAGAAAAATATGAGTGATCCCAGCCTCTGGTGTAGTCAGGCTTTTCTAAATTGATTTTCTCTGGGAAACATTGTGGTAATTAGATGGTTTTAAGCAGGGGTTCTCAACCTACGGGCCAGATCCAGCCCACGGTGCCATTCCATCCGGCTCACTCCTGCTGCTGCCACCTTCCTTTTCCCCTCCGACTGGCTTGGTGTGACCCTAACACCACTCCGTAGCAGGGTGCATGTTGTAAGGTTTACAACATCCGCCCTGCTACGGATTGGCATTAGGGACACGCCAAGCCAGGCGGAGGGGGAAAGGTCGGTGGCGGCAGAAGTGGCAGATGCATGTGTCTGCCCACATCCTTCCTGGGTGCCGCTCTGGCCGAGCGTGGGCAAGCACAATCAGGACCCCTCCTTCACCCATGGCAGGCCGGTAAACAGGGAAGTGTCGGCGGTGTTGGGGGAGCGTTTGCAGGCCAGACTGGTAGTGTGGTGGGGTGTTGGCGGTGTGCAAGGGTGTTTGCGGCACCAGTGGTGTGGGGGGAAGTGTTAGTGGGCTGGACTGGTGGCGTTTGGGAACGTTGACGGCGGCGGCAGTGGGAGGGGGACACCAGTCCAGCCCGCCAACAGTCTGAGGGGGCATGATCTGGTTTCCAGCTTTAAAAGGTTGAGCATCCTTGGTTTAAAAGTTCAAATTTAGCAAGCCCTTCTTTTAAGCAGTTCCTTCATTCCGCTTTTGAGCATCCCCATGTTATAAGTGTCTTGCATTTGGTGCCCTCGGCTGGACAACTGAGCAAATGTGTACTACTACTACTACCTGTAGTTTTTAAGATGGGGATTCACAACTGAAATTACCAAAGTCCAGCCAAACCTTTTGTGGAAGACTAGGGCTAAATATACAGAAGAGCAGATAGGGCAAGGTTTGCTGGCAGTCCACTGAGAAAGTATGGGCCAGAGATAGCTTTCTGCGTCCTTCCTTTAGAATGCATGTTACTGCAGAACTACAGATGTTGGCTTTACAGCTTTTCCTTTTTGGTCCCTTCCAACAGGCTGAAATGTCCATATTGCCCCATGGAGCAGAACCCAGCTGATGGAAAGCGCCTCATCTTTTGATACCGGCAAGCCTTGGAAAGACTGTGAAGTGGGCTATGGGGACAAGGCTTGAGAGGAAGCATCCTATACTAAGGGGAGTGCCTACTGTTGGGTTTAAAAACCACCGGCAGCTACAGCTAAAGGTTACTGTGGCAGTGATCTGGTGTGAGGTTAGAGACGCTGTTCTGTACTCCTTTCAATGTACGACTTTATCCGCCTCTCCTCGACCTTTTCCAAGCGGCACCCCCTTTTTGGCAAGCTGCCATTCTCTCTCCATAATTTTGTTTCTTCCTTGCCACAGGGTCTGTTCCACAGTAAATGAGGAACTGTGGCTGCTTTTATTTTTCAGCACAGAGGCACAAAAGAGACGTTTAAGCCAATCAGATTGAGTAGGTTAGCTTTTGCTTTGAAAAGTAGGAGGCTACATCAAGATGGATTATATCTATGTTCAATTTTTAAAATGTCTTTAGAACTTGGCTTGGTGTTATTCTGAAGAAAGCTTTAAAGCAAGTTAGAAAGGAAACCAGGACAACAGTAAGTTTGCTGGAAATACCAAAGGCAGTGCTGGACCTACCTTGAAAAATATCTCTCTTCAGAAAATGAAGTGGAAATAGTAAATAATTGTTTTTGTTACAATACAAAACATCTGATGTTCTGACTTGAAGGACTAGCACAATAGTATTAATACTTATGTGGAAGAATGTTTGACGAGAATACGTATTAACATTCAGTACTGTATTAGAGTAAGGACAGGAAGAAACAACAACTAAGCTACCTTGCCTGTTATGAATGAAGAAAACTGAACATAGTAATGGGTGCAGGATAAAAAGCTTGATTCAATAGTATACATAATTAAGATCTCTTAAAGTAGCTTGTTATATAAGATAGCTACAGTTCAACATATATAGCAACTGATAAACATTGTCATATACAGTGTGTGTGTGTGTGAGAGAGAGAGAGAGAGAGAGAGGCTCACACACAAACAGAGCATTATAATACAAATGAGAGTAGAGATTCTTAGCAGTGATTGTAAATGTACTTTAAGAGATATGAGAACATATGGGGATAGACTAGAATATAAATACTGTAATCAGTGGCAGGGTTGATAAAAGTCTGGAGTTGGTTTTCTCTTGAACTATCTTGTCAAACGTAGAGCCTAATACTTAAAGGAAAATAAGAATTGTGAGCTATCTACAAATACATTCTCAAGAGATATGCTGGAAAGCTTGTATATAACTTGAAATGGTTTCTTCTAAGAGCCAGTGCCTATACTGTGCAGTTACCAAATCTGAATTAAAAACCAAGGGTCCAGCTTGAAATAAACATGAAGAGTAGCATACAGGAAAACACATGGGTTTTTATGCCATTTTAGTGCACTGGCATCAGCAAGGGGCTTTAATCTCACTATACATGTGATTTCTCCTCTTCTCTAAGACACAAGCAGCAACAATGACCAGAGATAAATAGGGTACAAAACATTTGAATAAATTTATTCCTAAATTGTTTGGTTGATGCTCTATTTAAAAATAATTATCATTTTCTTCTGGCAAATAGCCCTTTGAAAATATTTCAGCAGAATAAGGTTAACATTTATTTTCATGATGAACTCACTATTGTTGTTTGAAGCAAAGAGAAGTAGTAAGTTCTGTCTTGTAGTTGAGTTTACCGTCATAATTCAACATTATAAGTCAGTCAGCTTTTTTTTAAAAAAACCCACAGAATCATTTCATTTAAAAAGACAAGATTTATTTTTTACTGTAAAGGGAAGGAGAGAACAGACAATTAGAAACCTTTGAAGCAGCACAATGTGTTGCAAACCACATCTGAATTAGATATAAACATTATTTATAAATACTGTACTTTAATTTTTTTCCCCTTAGGATTCCATAGGCTTTCTTTGTAACTCAATACAGAGCTGCTCTTCCAGAGGCAAGTTCATTTCACTATGAGAAAAGCTACCGATATTTGTCCTTGCTTTATTGCTGCCTCTTAAAAGGACATGAATAGTTGTAGGTTAGATACTCTTCACTTTCTTTAACAGCATCAGTTCTCATACCAGAATTTTTAACATCTGTGTCAAGTTACAGGACATCAGCACCTGCTGGCTGAATTACTTTAGGGTTTTTACAGTGTCACTCATTACAATGCTTTACAAGGGGAGGGGAAGTGCTTCTACCTCTTCCAAACACTCATCGTAAGCTTCCTGATACTCCTCATGAGGCTTGATCAAAATAACACAGGTTGGTCGTTTTGAGCCTGCAGCTGCTCCTAAGTCCTGAAAGGGGAAACAGCATTTAGTTGCCCAGTCCCAAGTCCTTTAAGTGCCACAGAGCAGATCATACATCAAATCATACAAACATATTAACATGATAGTTATTCTAGTACATAGCTCTACTGGTTTCTGCTGTTACCCCATTAAGATGCTATTATTAGAATTGGCACTTCATTTAATTGTAGGAAATAGAAGCTACATCACAGTAAGGTAAAGGGTTCACTGCTCATCTGTTTGTCTGCCAGTGCTGTCTGCTTCTGCAGATGTTTCCATGGACATTTGGCAGAAATGAATAGACACCAGAGTGCACAGAACGCTGTTTACCTTCACACCGAAGTGGTCCCTATTTATCTACTTGCAATTTCTTGCTTTCAAACTGCTAGGTTGGCAGAAGCTGGGACAGAGACGGGAGCTTACTCTGTCGTGCAGTACTCTGGTCTTGAACTGCTGATCTGCCAGTCAAGTTCAGCATCTTAACCACTAAGCCACTGCAGTCCCTTTTACATCACAGTAATTCCATGCAAATAAAGTAATGGCAGAGAAACTGAAGGGTCAAAATCCAAACTCTTTGCTGTAAGGCAAAAATGGCCATACTGTATTGAAACTGACTACAGGTAGCTAAACGTTGGTGGTGAATATTACTACAAGGCTTCTTTGACTAACAACGTCAAGCAATTTAAAAACTGACAGTTTTGCTGTACTAGATTTTGCATTTGCAGGGAAAAAATAACTGGAGATTTGTTATAAGATATTTAACCATCAGCTCAGGCTAGAAAGGAACTTCAAAGAACTACATAAAAAATTAACTGATATTTCAAGCCAACAATCAAATGCTTACCACACTTATAGTTAAAAGGTAGTATTCCATGCAGTAGTAGAAGCCAAAGATTATATGAATTCAGATGCAACATGATCTAGTATTGCTATAAATACCCTCAGTTTTCAAGACTGCTAATGAAAAGGTCTTCTAGAGATTCATAATCACCAAACTGAAAGCAAGCTGACTGCATATGACCATATTACATTTATGTTCTATGGCAGTTGTGCTGTTTGTCCATTAGTATTGTACACTAATGATAATTGTGGGCTGTCAAGTCAACCCTTGCCAGGTTTTTTTTTCATCAGCAGAGAATACTCTTAAGTGGCTTACCATTCCTTTTTTTCTGGGGGTGCCTGGGACTGTGCAGATTACCGAAGACGACATAGGCTGACCCTACTCACAGAAGTCACAGTGGAGAAACAAACTCCCAACCTCTGGCTCCATAGCCAGATGTCCTGAAGGAAGAGTTTTTCCTTCCTGATTTTCCTCTAAAATCTTACCGTTTTGGAGGGTATATAGACATATGGAAGACTTCTGTCTTCACACATGACTGGAATGTGGCAATATACATCAATTGGCAGTGTGTCTCCTGCAAGAACTGTGATCCTGAAAGAAACATATACATATAAACATTAGAAATTAAGGAACAGCAAAATTAGAGAAGCCAGCTGCAGATATTTTTACTGTATCCAACTTTAAATGAGACACCAATCCTATATATATTTGAAATAAGCCTTATCAATCTTTGTATGACATAGCCTAAGAAATAAATATTTGTACTGGTCTAAAAGCATAGAAAGCAAAAATATATTCACTTATATAACAAGTTGTGTCCCCTTAAAAATCTAATGTTTAAAAGAGCCCTGGTAGTGCAGTGGTTAAACTGCTGTACTGCAGCCAAAACTTGAGTTCAATCCTGACAGAGATCAAGGTTGACTCAGCCTTCCGTCCTTCGGAGGTACGTAGAATGAGTACCTAGCATGTTGGGGGGCAAAATACCAATTACCTTGTGAACCGCCCAGAGAGTGCACGAAGCCCTATGGGGTATACAGGTGAAACTTGGAAAATTAGAATATTGTGCAAATGTTCATTCAGTTCAGTAATGCAACTTAAAAGGTGAAACAAATATATGAGATAGACTCATTACATGCAAAGCGAGATAGTTCAAGCCTTACTTTGTTATAATATTGATGCTTATGGCTTACATTTTATGAAAACCCCAACTCCCCAATCTCATGTACCACATAATCTCATGTATGCTGTATGCCATGACCATCACAATTATAACGAGTTAATGCATGACGTCTCTCGCTTTGCATGTAACAAAACTATCTCATATATTTGTTTCACCTTTTAAGTGAAATGAATGGACATTTGTACGATATTCTAATTTTCCGAGTTTCACCTGTATGTGTAATTGGGGCATAGGTTTCCATGGGTCAGGGCCTCCTCGCCTGTGGGGCGATCTCACAAATAAGCACCAATGTTTCAAAACAAGGCAAGGAGCCCCAGCAATGCAAGAAATATGTGACGTTATTATGGGGGAACAAACCAAAAACAAGGACTAATTTGTTGTTCAGTCGTAGAGTTGATTCTGACCCTTTGTGACCCTATGGACCACCGCCCTCCAGGTATAATCATCATCATAGTTTTGTTTGTATCCCGCTTCCCTCAATCCAAGGGTAACTTGAAGTGGCACCCCTGTCCTCCACCATCCTCCTCAACCCGCCCAGCTCTATGCCCATTGCATCTACAATACCATCTAGCCATATCATCCTTGGCCACTCCCTTCTTTTTATGCCCCCCACCTTTCCCAGTATCAAGGCTTTCTCAAGTGAATCCTCCCTTCTCATTTGATGTCCAAAATACTTTAACTTCATCTTTACTATTTGACCTTCCAATGAGCAGTCAGGGTTGATTTCTTTTAGGATCAACTTATTTGTTCTCTTTGCTGTCCAGGGGACTCTCAAAACTCTCCTCCAACACCACATTTCAAAGGCATCTATTCTGCGCTCAGCTTTCTTAATGGTCCAGCTCTCACACTCATACATTACCACCAGGAATACCATTGCTTTGACTAATATAAAGTATCAAAAAGGCCAACTGAAAAGGGGGCAGGAACTGAGAGTTTACTGGTTTTCATTCGCATGGATGGTGCAGAGAGCCGCGGTGTGTGTGCCTGTCTGTAAAGTTAACAGCGTTCCCTGCGCTCCGGTGTCTAGTCATGCCTGCCACATGACCACGGAAACGTCTGCAGAAGCAGACAACGCTGGCTCTTCGGCTTAGAAACAGATGAGCACTGCACCCTAGAGTCGGATACGACTGGCTTTCGAGCAAGGGAAACCTTTACCTTACCCTTTCTCGCCTTTGTTGATGAACTTCTGGACCTCCTTCACCCCGCGCCGGATCTGTTTAACTTTCGAAGCTGAAAGTCAGGAAAAAAAAGGGGGGAGCGTTGGTTTGTTGGGCCAAGAAGCGCTCAAGAGCTCCTAAGAGCATACTAAGAGTTCCTTCCCTCCCTCCCCGCACCTTTCTTGATGCACTTGTAAAGCTTGCGCGTGAGCTTGCGGGAGGCCAGGGGCCGCGCGACCGCGTTGAGGAGCTCCACCTGCTCGTAGTAAGAGCGCTCGGGGGTCGCCTCGGGCTCCGGCGCCTCCGCCGCTTCCTGGTGCTTGACTTTCCCCATGGCCAGCCAAGCCGTTAAGGAAGGAGGCTGCCTGGAACCCACGCGCCGCTCTCCTCCTCGCGCCCCAAAGGACGCCGGGAAAAGAACGCGGGCCGCCCGGAACCATAGAGAGGAAAAGGGGAAGCGAGGCCCTGTCCGGCAACAAAGCGCCTCCCTCCGCTCAACACGACCCCGCGTTTAGCGTTCCGCTTCCCGGCAAGCACCGCGCCTGGCAGGGCTGGGCTGGGCTGCTGCTGCTGGCCTGGCTGAGGCTCCAGAAGATGGCGGCCGGAACGGGTAGTGAGTGACTATCTTGCTTTTGAATGGGAGGGGTGTGTGTGTGTGTGTGTATGGCGACTTAGAATTAAGCCCGTTCGCTTTGCAACCTGAGGAGAGACCCGTCCTTAAACATAAGCTGAGAGCCAGGGTGATGCAATGGCTCGTTTTTTGGCTATTGAGCTCTCCGTGCAGGAGAAAGGAAGGGGGGGGAGAGGAAATAGCTGCCTGCCACTTTCTTAAACCTACAGGTGAAACTCGGAAAATTAGAATATCGTGCAAATGTTCATTCAGTTTAGTAATGCAACTTAAAAGGTGAAACAAATATATGAGACTCATTGCATGCAAAGCGAGAGAGTTCAAGCCTAAGGTAAAGGTAAAGGTTTCCCTTGCTCGAAAGCCAGCCGTATCCGACTCTAGGGCTCAGTGCTCATCTCTGTTTCAAAGCCAAAGTGCCAGCGCTGTCTACTTCTGCAGACGTTTCCGTGGTCATGTGGCAGGCATGACTAGACACGAGCGCACGGAGCACGTGTTACCTTCCCACAGAAATGGTCCTTGTTTATCTACTTGCTTTCGAACTGCTAGGTTGGCAGGAGCTGGGACAAAGACGGAAGCGCATTCCGTCCTGCAGTACTCGGGAATTGAACTGCTGACCTTCCGCCTCCCAGTCAGCGTTTTAGCCACTTGAGCTACCACAGTCCCTTACTTTGTTACATTATTGATGTGGAAGGTCAGCAGTTCGAGACCTGAGTGCTGTGTGACAGAGTGAGCTCCCGAAAAGCAAGAAATTACAAGGAGATAAATAGGTACCACTTGGGTGGGAAGGTAAACAGTGCTCGATGCGCTCTGGTGTCTAGTCATGCCTGCCACATGATCACGGAAATGTCTGCAGAAGCAGACAACGCTGGCTCTTTGGCTTTGAAACAGAGATGAGCACTGAACCCTAGAGTTGGATACAACCAGTGGTGGGCACCAGCAGGTTCACACCAGTTTTCCAAAACCAGTAGCAGAAATTCAGGCTGGCCCCGCTCATCCAGGTTTTGAAATAAAGTAGTCCTAATTCAGGTGCAACGCAGGACTTTTCCCCTGGTCATGCCCTCCATACCATTTCCAGTGTGGTAGTAATTTTTTTTTTGAGCCCAGCACTGGATGCGACTGGCTTTCGAACAAGGGAAACCATTACATTTAGTATGGCTTACACCTTATGAAAACTCCAACCCCCCAATCGCATGTACACTGTACAACATGATCATCAGAATTATAATGAATTAAGGCATGACATCTCTTGCTTAGCATACAGTGAGTCTATCCCATATATTTGTTTCACCTTTTAAGTGAAATGAATGAACATTTGCACAATATTCTAATTTTCTGAATTTCACCTATACATGGATCACATTATATAAACAAAGCAGACTAGCTGTGTGATCCATATTCAAATTACAAAAAAATGCAGGAGGAAGGCGGTGCCTTTATTGGATCACTGAAAATAATGGTTTAAGGCTGGTTCGCTTTGAGGTATAGCAGAAAAAAACATTCTTTTAAAATGTGGGTGTGTTGCAACACTGCAGTGTTTGTCTCTTTTTTCCTTTCAGAGCACAAGTTGTTGAGCGCTGGACCCACAGAGCCATGGTCTATTCGAGAAAAGTTATGCTTGGCTTCTTCTGTCATGCGGAGTGGGGACCAAAACTGGTAAGAAACCGTTTCTTTTTAAGTGGTAGCCGTGTCAGTCTGTGCAAGCATATCAGAGAGTAAACAAAACAAAAAAAGACAAAAAAATGCTGTGGCATCTTAGCTTTTAAGATGCCACAACATTTTTGTCTTTTTTGTCTTGTTTACTCTCTGATAGGTTCCTTTTTAGTTACAGGAAGCTGCTAGTGTTCTTTATAATGTTTGAGAGTACAGTATTTTTTGAATGTGCCTTGCCCACAATTCTCAATTTTAGGTGTTTTGAATGTCAGAAGTGTTTAAATTGCTTTTAGTGATCCTATGAATAAGTGACCTCCTTTTGAATAGTGTGAAAAAATGAAATTGTATCAATGTAAGGTCTGATAATTTTGGATTAAATACAGATTTTCTATTTGCTAACCACTGTACTAGGAAATGTAACTCTAGAACAATTAGGGGAGAATTCTTTGGCTTGAAGCAAAAGGTTATGATTGAAGTTGCCCACTACCACCACCAAAGGAGATTCAGGCCACAGATCATTCCCCTCAAAATATGAGCACACTGATGATTTTTTCTTACATTCCGTTTTATTTTATAATCCAGGTAGGTACTTGAAATGAGTTATACTCTGATTCTCTGCACAACAGAAATAACTTCTGGTTATTTAGAATTAAGCCAGTTAAGTGCAACAAGATTTTTTTCTCCACTGTACAGATCAGCTTCCCATTATAGTAAAGATTGTGTAACTGTGTATATCACAGGGATTCTCAACCTGTGGCGTGTGGGCCGGATGCAGCACGTGGTACCATTTCATGCGCGCCCCCTACTTCCACCATTCCTGGAACTGCGATGTGGTGGAGGAAGGACAAAATGGCCATCCTGCCCCAGAAGCTGTCTGAGGGAGTGTGACCCGGCCCCTGACTTTAAAAGATTGAGAACTCCTGGTGTATATTATCTCATATAAACTTGTCTGTTTCAGTATATGATTCTATCAAGCCTATAATCCCCCCCCCCCCAGTTTTTTACACTACTAAGGATGTGCAGGGAGTAGATTTTTAACAGACTTGGCCGTATTCAGGGAGAGTGGTTTTTTTTTTATTTCTACTATTTGAATTATTATTTCAGCCATAATTACTTGCTTTAAATAAAGAGTATTTTTATTTTTCTGGATCCACATTTCTCTTGCGTTAAAAAAAGTAGCCATATATCTGTACTGAACAAGTTCAGGTAGTGGTAAGTTCTTGTCAAAACCCCTGATTAACCAAGCAGTTAATAGGACCAAAGCAACTTGGATTCGCCAAAATTTCCCAAACAGCAAAATCTCTTTTAAAAAACCCCACATCCACTCACCAAAAGTAGGGACTTGTCATTTAAGGGTTTATCTTAAAGAGACATGTTCTGTATACTTAGGTTGATATGTGGCTTTTGACAGGATAAGACATATTCCACCAAAAGCTTGTCCTGTCCAAATTGTGGGAGTTTTGGGGGCATCCACTTTTCTTCCAATTTAAAAAGGTTTTTTTTTTAATTGAAGGAGACTTACCGGTATGTGATCTCTCAAACCCACCAAATGCAGTTGTCAGTTCCTGGAAGCTTCAGGGAGCAGAATTTACAATTAAAAAAATAATAATTATTTCATCACTGAGCTTCACTGTTCATACTAATGAATAACAATGGTTATTGTTTCAAGAGGCAAGGTTGCCAACATGTACTTTCCATTTGTATTTCATCCTCACAGTAGATGTGTGAAGTAGTTTAGCCTGAGGGAGAAAATCAACAGCCTATGCACCTCCCCAGTGGACTTCTTGGGTCACTGCCTGAGCATAATGTCTCAAGGAAAGGGACTATAGCTTGGGTTGTTACCTGCCGAGAGACCTTTTAACACAATTTAATATTATAGAATGGAATTAAATAATTAAAATTAATTAATCATGTTAAGGTAGTTCAGTATCATCTTTATGTGAAGATTTTTCTGAACCCATTGAATGCAAGACCAGAGTTTCCTTACTAAATTCCCTTAAAGGAATAGCGTAGAGTTTGTTCTTTGTTTTCTAGGGTGTCTGTCAGCAGAGCCATTAAACCCTTTGCAGAGTCAGGCCGTCCACCTGATTGGTTTTCTCAGAAGGTATGATGCTTTTGTTTGATGTATTTTGTTTTGTGTAGCATGACTAGTTTTTATTTCATGATGGGCAAAGTCTGAGGGGCTCACTGTTAGTGTCTATTCAGTACTAGGTTAAAACATGCTGCTCTTTTATTATTTATTATTATTATTATTGCTTTAAATTTATATACCGCTTACCTTATCATTTGACAACTCAAAGGTTCACCATCACTGCTCTATGCAGTGGAGAACTACCCAACATTGTAGTTTGTTTTTAAAGTAAAGGGGAATGGCTGTTGAGCATGGATTCTCAACCTGTGGGCCACGGCACCATTTCATGTGGCCTACAACCACTTTTCAGCAAGTAAGACAAGTAGTATTGAAAGATGGGGGTCTTCTGCTTACTTCTCCCTGTAGAGCGGTGTTTCCCAACCTTTGGTTTTTGGACCAAAGTTCCCAGAAGTCTAAGTCAATACCCCAAAGCATTGATCAGCCAATGGACTGATTTAGGCTTCTGGGAATTTGATCACCCAGTGAGGCATGGGCCCCACATTGGGAACCACTGCTTTAGAGGGAAGTAAGTTTTGAGATGGGAAAAAGGAGTCTGATTCTTCCTTCCTACTTTGTAACCTTTACAACCAAGGCCTTAAACTCTGCAATCTTCTTTGTCAATTATATAGTGCTGAGCTCCTTGTCTCATTCTGGAACAGCTAGCGACATATGGTTAGCACCTCCTGTTTCTATTTGAAAGCTGTGTGCAGTTGGGGATGCAAATTCGTCAGTAAAGCAAAACCTTGCCAGTGTATCTAAGAAACAGTGTTAATACACAGAACATCTCTCCTTTTTGAAGTTAGTGATTTTTACTGACTGTTTTGTGAGAATTGTGTACTTTTTCCCCTAGCATTGTGCATCACAATATTCTGAGCTCCTGGAGACCACAGAGACACCAAAGTGAGTTTAAAGGCTGAGTTTATGATTTGTGTGTGTGTGTGTTTCCCCATTTAAAGAAAAGCCTTGCAGGAGTTGATGTTGCAGGGAAGATTCTATGCCCGTGATGGCAAACTTTGGCACTCCATGTGTTCTTGAACTTCAATTCCCAGAAGACCAAGTCCATGTGAATCCACACAAATGGGTTTAGTGCCATGCCTGGATTTTACTGCCGTGCCTGGCACACCTGGAGTGCCAAGGTTCACCATCACTGCTCTATGCAGTGGAGAACTACCCAGCATTGTAGTTTGTTTTTAAAGTAAAGGGGAATGGCTGTTGAGCATGGATTCTCAACCTGTGGGCCACGGCACCATTTCATGTGGCCTACAACCACCTCCACCATGCCGGAAGTGCCATGATGGAGGAAGGGCAAAATGGCCGTCCGGCCCCTGAAGCTGTCTGAGGGAGCGTGATCCGGCCCCCAGCTTAAAAAGGTTGAGAACTCCTGATATAGAGATTATAAATGCAGCTGAAACTGCTTGTATCATCTGTTTCTTATTAAGTCTACTACAATAATTAGTATGTTTTGTCCTATATTTCCCATTGATCTACTATAATTAGGGTTTATTTTGTTATACTTCCTATGAGATTGCATGTTTCCCTTATAATAAGGCACAGTATCTCCTTTTTTTTGTCCCTCCTTGATGAATGATGTTCTAGAGCAATTATGGCAAACTTTGGTACCCTAGCTGTTCTTGAACTTCAGTTCCCAGAAGCCCAGGAGTGCTGACTTGGGCTTTGGGTAATTTAAGTTCAAGAACATCTGGAGTGTCAAAGTTTGCCATTACGGTTCTAGAGTTTAAGATGTCTTTTTTGTCTGATTAGTTTTAAAGTATTCCAGAAGTTTTTTTCTGAGGTTGTGGCAATAGCACTGCTATGGCATACTTCCCACAGGTATCGAGGCCTCTTTGTGTTCATTTCCCCCCACTTACTGGTCACTTTTTAAAAGGCAAAAGTAGGATTTTCGTTTGCTGTTACCATTTATCTCCTATTGTTTGGAATTTTTGCACCAATCAGTCACCTTTGCCTTTCCGGTCCTGGTTTCCTTAAAGTTGCCTGCTTTGCTTCTCTTTCTCTCTATCTCAATTTGATGTTATGAATAAAAGTTGTTAACTTCACTGGGTTTTGTGCACAGTACTACTAACAGAGCGTACTTTCAAATGATGATTCAACAAACTCTTAGGGATGTTACAGGTATCTAGAACAAGCAAGCATGATGATACACCCTGTTTGATCATTCCCACGGAGAAAGAAGCCTTATCCTTTCAGGATTTGCTTAATGTGGTACAGTATTTGAACTAGGATATGTGGCTTGTTACTCTCATAAGATAAGAATAGGCTCGGTCTTATGATTCTGTACAAGGATATGCCAGGTAGGCATCATGTTGATTCCAGTGTAAGCAACCAAAACAACTGACTGAGACTTGTAATTTAATATTCTAGCATAGATCCAATATTATATTTATCGTCTGTTGCTGAATATCAAGAAAGAGAAGTGGATAGTTGAGGTGAGGAGAAGGAACAGAGTAGTGGATTTGGGGGACAGAAATGGCTGCCTATGGGAGGATTCCACATCTTTTTTTCTTGTTTTCTGGATTGTTATCTTCTTTTGTGCAGAAGGAAGCGTGGTGAGAAGGGAGAAGTAGTAGAAACTGTGGAAGATGTTATTGTGAGAAAACTAACAGCAGAACGAGTGGAAGAATTGAAGAAGATGATTAAGGAGACCCAGGAGAAATACAGGTACAAGTCAGACTGTGAAGCTGAAGCAAGTGTATTGTTTCAGGGCAGGTTGATAATGACTAAGTGGGTGAGATATATTTTGCATTTTTTCTACAGGCAGCTGAAGAGAGATGCAGACCTGATCCAGGCGGGGCATATGGACCACAGGCTTGAGGAAATATATAATGAAATCATGATGTGGGTCATCTTGTTATTTCCCTGTTGTAGCTTTATTTTTTGGGACTGAATCTCTGAGTCTTTAGTCAGCCCATAGTGTGTAATCAAAATGGCTGAACTTTCAAACTTGGTAGCATCCTTGAGTATGATGTCATTACATTAGTTTCCCCACTGTGCCCCAAAAGTATCAGATTATGCCACATGTTCATGTTGTGCATGCTTTTATTCTGTTTTCCCCCACATCTCTTACAAGCCCTTTTATAAAAATCAGAGGAAAGTTTCTCAGAAGAGGTTCTGACAGTCCAACTTGCCTTTGTCTTCACTGAAACTTTCTTAGTGTTCAACTGTGAAGAGTTTCTTGTTTTAAATACTATGGGTCTAATGCAGGGTTTCCCAGCCTTGGGCCCTCAGATGTTCTTAGACTGCCATTCCCAGAAGCCCTGATGAACAGGTGTGCTGATTTGGGCTTCTGGTAATTGAAGTCCAAGAACACCTGAGGGCCCAAGGTTGAGAAACCCTGGTCTAATGCATGAATGGGAAGCATCAATTCCATTTTGTGCTCATCCTGAATTCTGCTAAATTCCTTCAGGAAGAAAAGAATGGAGGAAGAGGAGGCAGAGGGGAAGAGGAAAGCTACAGATGCTGCTTATCAAGGTTAATTGAAAATCAGCCCTTTCCCTCATAGAACCATATTGCTGAGTATAGAAATATTTAGTGTAAATTTGAGATTTGAAATTTAGTTGCTAGCAGACCTCAGTGACCTACAGGAATGTTTCATTGTGCTGATTTTCCTCAGGCTGTCATATGTAAAATTGAATACTTGAACAATGATTTGGGGCCCTTCTGACGCCTCTTAATCAGATATTTCACAAGATTGTTTTATGGCAGGGAAGATTCCCAGAAATGTTCCTTTGACAGGAAATGGAATAAAAAAGGGTCTCTTATTTGCTGTAGATGTAGAATATATTTAGGAATTAAATTGGAGTGACTGAAGACAGGTCTGCTGCTGTTGCATTCAGAGAATCTGTGCTGGGAGAAACATTAGGGCTTCAGAAGGTATATAGCAACTAAATGTTTGGAGTGGTATTTGAAAAATTGTATTTTGCATTGGCTTTCTTATTTACTAAAGTTATGTTTTGAGAACTTTTTCAAAGTAATTTTCTGCCGCCTTTCCCCTCTAGCTCGTCAAGCAGTTAAAAATCCATCACGAAGACTGCCAGGAATGATGGTTCGTTCTCCAGCAGGTTCAACCTCTCCAGGAACGGACTATACTCTAGGGGAATTATCTCAACCCAGTGTGGAAGAGGCTAGTTCAGGGGTAAGGATTTGGCCATCACAATATACAGGTTTTTTTAAAAAAACACCATGCCTCTTTCCTATGCCATTGGTAACATGAAAGGCTTGTCTGTAGTGCAGAAACCAGTTTTGCTTTGTGACAGGGACCTGTAACCCCTTTTGGTGTCATTGCTTAGAGTAGCAGTTAAAAAGTGGAGGCGAAGAAAGCTCTGCAGGAAGAAGCGTGATGGAGGAGGTGCTTGGGCTATGCTGGGCCCTTGGCCCTCATGGGAGGAAACGGTGGGATGTGTCCAAATGGTGAGGATGTGGCTTTTGAACCGTGTGGTTTTTCTCTTTCTCAGGTAACTCCAGGGACCTTGCCCAGCACCCCAGTTGCCTCCTTCCTTGGGATCCCTGACACCCCTTTGGGCTCCACCTCCTTGGATGCCCCAATGACCCCAGTCACAGATGATTCAGCCCAGAAAAAGATGCTAGGACAGAAAGCAACTCCGCCTCCTTCTCCTCTGCTTTCAGAGCTGCTGAAGAAGGGCAGCCTCCTGCCCACAAGCCCCAGGCTGGTATGGAGCCCCCCACTTACATATGCAACCAATCCCGGTGAATCTCTGTGACTGATTTTCACCACCAAGAGGAAGAGGGACAAACCACTGTTGCCAGAGGGAAAGCCTAGACCAGTGATGACGAACCTTGGCATTCCAGCTGTTCCTGGACTTCAATTCCCAGAAGCCCAAGTGTCTGTGAATCCACACAAATGGATTTACTGTGTATTCTTGTTGATTCACAGAGACTTGGGCTTCTGGCAATTAAAGTCCAAGAACACCTGGAGTGCCAAGGTTTGACATGACTGACCTAGACATAAGTTAGGAGCCAGGGTGACATGGGGCACATTTTCCCAAGGCACACCAGCGTGCCAAGTATTTGGTGTGCTTTGTTTTAGCAATCTGAACAACTGCCCTGCATGGCAGGCCATGGTTGTTTATTCCCATTATGACAACTAGGTACTGAAACTTAGGGCACATGGTCTGCAACACCACCCAAGGTGCTTATGGCTGAGATGGGATTTGAAATAGTAACATTTAGTTCATAGTAATCGTTAACCATATATAAGAATATAGTTCAGGTTTTACTAAACTTTACTTAACAAAGTACCTGCTAAGACAGGACCCTCTGCCCTGGGTCTCTTGCTGTCTACCATTTTGCCTGGGTGTTAAAACTTGCCCAAAGTACATTATACAACCAGGACTTGGGAAGTCTATCTTACACTTTCACTTTGCTGAGTAAAGCTTACAGCCCCTATTGAGGTATAGCTCCTAGTGTTAAGCCACCTCTATGAGAGAACAAAAAAAAAGAAAGAAAGGTAGCACAGGCCTTTCTTAATAAAAGCACCTTTTGCATGCCAACACTAAAATCCTCCCCCTTTCAACATGATGTTGAATTATTTCATTTATTAAAAATATGGGATAGTAAAAGCAATGATCTTCCAAAGGTACAAAGTTCCAGTATCAAAATTAGATATAAATAAAAATAACTACAGTATTTGCCAGTGTCTAAGATGCATTGGAGAATAAGATGCACCCCGTTATTACCAAAATAGCCCACTATAGGCCACTATATACAGTAGAAGATGCACTCCATTTCCCGGTGTATTTTAAGGGGGGAAAGGGGTTTTTATACACCAGTAAATACGGTAATTAAAACATATTCAAGCAAATCAATAGAGTTCCTTCCCAATAAAATAATAAAGTCATTTTGCTAGATTCCTAATCCATTTTTAGCAAGATTACGTGACTACGTATCCTCCCTGGGTCTAAACTTGAACTAACTCAAAAAACCCTCTTTTTACTACTCTTATACAGAGATGGCTTAATCCAAGGAGCTATACCTCAATAGGGGTTGTAAGCTTGACTCAGTCAAGTGAAAGCTTAAGATAAACTTCCCGTGTCTTGATTGTTTAATGCACTTTGAGCATGTTAAGTTTTAACGCCCAGACAAAGTGATAACAGTGGGAGACCCAGGACAGAGGGTCCTGTCTTAGCAAGTAATATGTCTGGTAAAGTTTAGTAGAACTTGAACTGTACCCTTACATGGTGGCAGCAGTGGGATTTTTTTGTCTTAAACACACACAGCTTGGAGTTTATTTGGAGGTGTTTTTTTTTGCAACACTCAACTCCTGATTTTTGGTTGTTGAGGTACCCTTTCACGATATACAAGAAATAAGCAAGACTGAAGACCGTATGTGGTCTTATTAAAGAAAAAAAACATTGCTAATGGGTTGGGATTTTAATTATTTTTAATTCAGTTGGCTTTTCCCCAGCTGGTGCCCCTAAATGGATTGGAATACAGCCCCTCACCATTTTGGCTAGGCTGCCTGCAGATAGTGGTAATTGTAGGTCAGCCTGTCTAGATAGGCAGAGGGTTACTGAGGTTTGTTCTTAATTGTTGGTTTGACGTATGTTTGGTCTTATATAATATTCAGTGTTTTACTGCATTAACATGGTACTGCCAGTCATTTCCAATCAGGGCCTTTCCAAATGACTCATGGGTAGTAAGTAGTGCTTCACAGTGAGGTGCTCGCAGATTTCTGTGGGTATGTTTATGTTTAGCTTTTGGTATGGTAGAAACTGTGTGCAGGTATTGAGAGAGTAGAAGTGGAAATGTTTTAAATGAATTTTGCCAGCACTGATACAGAAAACTAAAGGATGAAATTACGTAGAAATAAAATAATTACATGAACGCTCACATAGTTCCATACTCTATTTTCTGGCATATAAGACCCATGTCCCTCCCCCCCTTAAAATACACTGGGAAAATGGGGCATGTCTTGTACTGTGTATAGTGGGCTATTTTGGTGGTAATGGGGTGCGTCTTATATTCCAATGTGTCTTATACATTGGCAAATACGGTAACAGCTTCTACTGCTTTTGCATTTTTGTGTTATCTTGGATACCTTAATATATTTAGGGCACATTGTGTCCCTGTATATGAAGGGATTTCCCTAGAAGATGACAAATTTATATCTTCGTTTTTTTCTACCTTTGATGGCTGTGCATGGGCTGCTGTGTGAATTGGGGCACCGATTTTGGAAGGAAGGGATGAAAAGGATGACTTTTATTGAGCTGTATGAATATTCTCTGAGTTTGGGTACAGCACTTGCTTTGGGAAGAAGTTTGCACTATCGATGTAAGCAATAGACACAATGGAGGTTTTCCTGTGTGAACTTTGATTGTTCCCCCATCTCTTCTGAATTTGATCTCTATATACTAATTCCTTTTCTATATTTTACTGTCATTGATTAGTGAATGGGTTTAGAAAATTCTTCCCATTTTCATGCAGACCTGCTTTAAGGACCTAAGTCAGACATCTTTTATTTTATCAAAACCAGACAAACTAACAACAATGTCCAGGTCACTTCTCAGGGGGCATGGTGCTCTATTCGTGTGGATAAGAATAAAGGCAATGTTGATTTTTTTTCTTTGTATTTGGTGGATCCTGTCCAGAGTATTAGTACCATGTTTAAATGCTGTAAGGAACATGTTGGCAAAAAGGTAACAAAAGCCTGGAAGAAGTTTTCTACTGCTGCAGTGCAGTTGCATACAGAAGCAAGATCTTATGTGGAGCGATGGGATGGTCTGTGGTTTGTTTCTTTTATAGTTTATGCCCTTTTCCTTTTGGCAGGTGGGTGAGAGTGACTTGTCAGTGGTTTCTGGTCACACAAACGCTTCTGGTATCCTTCTGGAAGTTGGAGGGGTTCTTCCAGTTTTGCGTGGTGGAGAACTGCAGCCAGCTACAACTACTGTTCCTGCATCCCCTGCTGCTTCAGGTAGGCTACAGTTTTTTTTAAAAAAATAATTTTATGAAAGCTGCAATCTTGCAAGATCAAATGATTTGCATAATAGGTTTGTTTGTGTGTGTGTGTGTGTGTGTGTGTGTGTGTGTGAGAGAGAGAGAGAGAGAGAGATAGAGAGAGAGAGAGAGACAGACAGACACGTTGCTTTGTCTAGGAACAGCATTAGCTTGTATCTTAGATACTTCCTGTTATCAGTTGTCTCATTCAACTGTATATTGTATCCTTTCCCCTTCATTTTTCTGGTTCATATTTGGTAATTTAGAGCAAAATTGTATCTAGCTATGCTGACTTAAGGCTGATGAGGCTGATTTAAGCCAGCTGAGACTACATTTATCCCCATTCCTCCCAGCTCAGGAGGAGGAGGCAGCTAAGTTGGCTTAAGGCTACGGGTGGCCAACCTTGGTTCTCCAGGTTTTCTTGAACTTAAATTCCCAGAAGCCCAAGTCAGCACTCCTACTGATCATGGCTTCTGGGAATTGAAGTTCAAGAACATCTGGAGCACCAAAGTTGGCCACCCTTAGCCTAAAGAGAAAAATAGCACACAGGGACAAAATTAAAAACCTCAAATTTAACATCATTGCTGTGGAAACTGCTGGCAGCTACCAATCAGCAGCCAGCACAGCCCTTAAATCCCTCCAACAGAACAACCAGCCTAGAAGAGCCAGCTCTCCAGTACAGGTGGCAGCACCAGTTTGTGCCCAGAAGGCTAAGCCTCTCCTAATGCACCTAGTGTGGTCAAAGTGCCCCTAAGCCAACCTTTCTCTCTCATTTACATATACACATACACACACTGCACATTCTAAGAGACCCACAGCAGACAGCCAAAGAAGGTTGCCCCTGTGTCTGATATGGAGATTGGCACAGGTCCAGAACACAGTGACCAGGCTGGTGACAGGTATAATCATGTTTCCCCAGCCATGGCAGGATTGTACTGGCTTCCTGCTCTCTACTGTGTCAGATACAAGATGTTAGTATTCTCATATAAGGTCCTATATGATTTGGGGCATAGTTATCTGTTGGAGTGTCTCTCCCTCAGAACAACTCCCCGCATCACCTGCTCATCTCAATCTGCACAGCTCCAGGTCCCAACCCTGAGAATGGGTAGAAACTCTGTGGCTAGAAACAGAGCCTTCTGGCTGGTGGCACAGTCACTTTGGAATGCACTACCCGTTGAGCTGTGCCAGGCCCCATCCCTGGACATCTTTTTTAAAAAAAAACAACTTAAAACTTTCCTTTTTAAGGAAGCCTTTAAAGCAGGGGTTCTCAACCGTTTTGCACCGGGTGCCGGATCAAGCCACATCAGACAGCTGAGCGGGCTGGACATGTGGTTTCTCCCTGCCGTAAATGTGTCCACTTCGGGGGTCGTCACCATTGGCTGGAACATTTGTCTCCACAGGCCGGGTCCGGCCCACGGGCCGTAGGTTGCAAACCCCTGCTTTAAGGAAATTATGCCATTGACAATAGGTTAGCTGGCCAAGTTTGAGCTGTTTGCACTCAGATACCAATAGGTTTTTATTTTGCTGTTTATTTTATTTTGTTATTTGTTTTATTATGTTGATGTTATTTGTCTGTACACCACCCAGAGTGGGAAATATTCCAGATGTGTGGTATGTAAGAAATAAATAAGAATGTTATGCTTTAATCAGCACACAAAAATGTACAAGAAATCCAAGAACAGGATAGTGTCTTCCCTTTTCAGTTGTAAAGCACCTAATTGTATGTGCTATACAGTGATACCTCATGCAACGTCCAAACTTGGTTCCACAAGTTTGGACTTTATACGGATTTGGACTTTGTATGAGGCATGCAAAATCCTACCCGCGATGCCTCATACAACGTCCAAATCCTTGCCGCGATGCCTCATACAATGTTGTTTCCATAGAGATACATTGTACTGTAACAGCACAGACTTCAGGGCAAAGTCAAGGAAACAGACACGAAACTGACAACTTTAAGAAATCATTGTCTGAAGGCTAAAAACATTACAAAAACATGTCAAACAACCCTGATTGTCCAAGAACCTGAAGAATGCTGCAAAAATCCCAGAAATGCTTCTAAAAATTCTGATGAAACAATTAAAAAAAATCCAAAGTTGTGCTCAAAACCACTCCTAAACACTCTTCACTTCATGCAAAACCCACAAGAGCAATGCACGCATGTGTCCTGCCTTTTATACTGCCCAGGCACAATGCAACCTGGGAAAAACCCAACGCCTCAAACAAAGTGGCACGACTTTGTATGAGGCAACTTTTTTCAAGGAATTAGACGATGTTGTATGAAGCGGACTTTGTATGAGGTATTGCTGTATAACAATTTTGTGATTGGATTGCGGAGCTCTAAAATTGGTACTGGATGAAAAGTTGTCTAAATGGTCTCTGTTTAAGTGGTTTGGTCTTTTAAAGCAGGGGTGGGCAGAGTGCCGTCCTCCAGATGTAGTTAGAGTTCAGCTCTCAGCATTCCTCACCACTCGCTATTTTAATTAGGGCTGATAGGACTTGCAGTGCAATACTGCGTGGAGGGGGCTGCCCTTTGTCCGTCCTCATTTTGAACCAAGGGTCTATCTTTACAAGCAGACGTAATAAAATTGGAAGCATCAAATTCCTGATAAAACTTCAAACACCAAGTATGGTGAGGGCACTTTGTATTTTATATAGGCTTCAGAATCTACTTGTTTGGGGTACAAAATGCAGATTTAGGAGAAGGACCTGGCCAGGGCTTCCAAGACCTTCTATTCTTGACCAGTTTCCCTGTGGCTCTGAGTATCCTGCTTCCCCCTGGTGTCAACTCCCTCCTTCCTAGGCCTGCATCCCTTTTTTCCTTTAGCGTTAAATCTGCACGCAATATTGGAAATCCTGAAAGCCTCCAAAACTGGATAACTGAACTTAGTTCTATAAATTGAGGGAAAGCTACATAAATGTTCAGAAAGCCTTTATTCTGCAGGAATGTGGTGCTTGGAGTGTCAAATCCAGATTGTCATGTCATGTCATGATACAGGCTTTGTGGAGTTTTGTTTTGCCTTCTGATGTTGCCAGCCCTTACAAGTGAAGCATGCTGTGTCTTTGCTTATATGTTGTGCTCTTCAGCTCCCCTTCCCCCCGCCCCCCAGCACCTTGGTTAGCTATCTGTAGCTGGTTTTGTGACTTTGTTATTGTACGCAGCCATGGTTGCTCTTTTAGGAGCCCTGGAAATGCTTGCTTTGTAGACTTCTGTATTTGTTGGATCTCGGCTAATGTGCCTTTCCCCCTTTTCCTACTTTGTTAGGTGCTCCTACTCTTTCCCGCCTTTTAGAAGCTGGTCCAGCACAATTCACCACATCGCTTGCTTCTTTCTCTGCTGTTGCCAGTGAGCCTCCAGCCAAACTCCTGCCTCCCCCTGTAGAGTCCGTGTCTCAGGCAACCCTAGTCATGGTGCCTACGCTGCAAGCACCACCTGCTGTGCCACCTGCTGCAACTCCAGAAAGTGTAGTGACAGGTGCGTCATTGCACATGTATCTCCCCCTATACCTTGTGGAAGACCTTCCCCTTTAGCTCCTGCAGAAGTGCTGCTTGTGAATGTGGGTTGTGGGGATCTCAGACCTGTTGCCGGGGTGGTGGTGATCACAGGAGTGGCCATTGTGGGGGACAAAAGACTGGCCTGAGATTGTTACAAAAGAGTCTCCCTAGGATTTCAGTCAGTGTGCAGAGAGATGATTGAGATAATGGAGTGAGGCGTAGGCTTTAGGTTAGATTGCGATGTAAAGGCATGGCTCCTCTTTTGACTGAAAGTTGTAAATGGGGAGGATAAAAAGGGACATCAGCCAGATGGTGCCTTTATTTGGAGTTGTGGAATGTTTGTTAATTTCTTGATCTGGCTTATATTGCTGGTTAGTGCAACTTGCTAGGCTTTCACTTGACTTGTCACTCTTGTCCAGTGAGTCAGCCCAACACCTGTGTTTCCATGGAGGCAGTGCCTGATCCTCATACTGTGACAGTATCCATGGACAGCAGTGAAATTTCCATGATAATTGATTCCATCAAGAAAGACTGTCTGGGCTCTGGGGCAACTGGTGCTGTAGGGACTTCCAAAGACCATGGCATGGATGGGAAAGAAGACCTGGATCTGGCGGAGAAGATGGACATTGCTGTTTCCTACACGGGGGAGGAACCTTCCTACACTGGGGAAGAGCTGGACTTTGAGACTGTTGGAGACATCATAGCCATCATTGAGGATAAGGTAAACGAGTCGTGTGCTGACTATTGCTTTCTGTTATTTTTGGGAATACCTTCATCAAATAGGCATGTTTTCCTGTCCTCCCCCCCCCTTTAAAAAAATTATTATTATTTTTTTAAAAATAAATTAAAAAAATTACCGTATTTTTGGACCATAAGACGCACTTTTTCTACCCCAAAAGTGTGTGTGTGTGGGGGGGGGGGGGATGAGGGTGTGTGTTATAGTGCAAATGCTGGTCTTTGGCCAACTGCGGCTGTTGTAAAAGGATATTTTACAACAGCTGCAGCTGGCTGAAGACCTCTACTGCCCATACCTGTCAACCATCCTGATTTGGCTGGGAAAACCCTGTAATTCGACGTCGATTGACGTCATAACCCACCCCCCGCTGCCAAAACCCCGTAATTTGGCAGCGGGGAAAAACGCTTTCCACGCATGCACGGAAGCGCTACGCCGCTTGCACAGCCCCTACGCAAGTGGCGTAGCGCTTTCCGCGCATGCATGGAAGGGTTTTACCCCTTCCACGCATGCGCGGAAGCGCTACGCCGCTTGGGTAGGGGCTGCGCAAGCGGCATAGCGCTTCCGCGCATGTGTGGAAGGGGTAAAACCCTTCCACACATGCGTGGAAAGTGACCTGCGCACATCGCTTGTGCGCAGGTCCTGTTTTTCCAGAGCCGAGGGTTGACAGGTATGCTACTGCCGCCTCTCAGCTGTTCTGGGGCAGGGGAAAGAAAAACAAATGAAACAAGTGACCACTAGTGGGCGAAAATCGCAATTCCCCATTTAAATGCATTGGAAATAAATTTCTTGTATTCAAAAGTTTTCTGTTTGTATGTTCCCAATGCATTTACGTGGGAAACGAAACCTGTGCTTAAAAAGAAAGGGTTTCACTTACCTTCAATGCGTTTGTCTCTACTCCAAGTGGACAAAATGGAGGGGGGAAACATGCTTCCTGGTTGAAAGGAGATCAAGCGGCTAGGCTAGAGTATTGCTTTCTTCCTCAGTGCAATTGGCCTACCTGCCCATTTTCCCTGCAGCGCCACCACTGGTTGCTGGTGCAAAATACAGTACTAAATTATTATTATTTTTGTTTGTTTTCCTGCTCTGAAAACTGGGTGCGTCTTATGGTCCAAAAATACGGTAATTTTTTAAAAAAATGAGCCTTACCACTGAAATAACTTCTTGCTGCTAACACTGGTCAAAGCTAAAAATCTACAACTGCTGGGAGGCCTTTTGGGACTCACCATGACCATGCCTGACAGAACTCATTGTGGTGAAGCTGTTGAAATGTTTCCTTAAACGTAGTCCTGTCAGTGATGGCGAACCTTTTAGAGGCCAAGTGCCCAGACAGAGGGGCAGGGCGAATTCTGCACTGGGGGAAAGGAGGAAGCGCTCTCATTGGGTTGCTGGGCAGAGGGGCGGAGCAAACTCTGTGCTGGGACAACGACGCGTGTGCCAATAGACAGACTTCTCCGTGCCCTCTGTGGCACGCGTGCAATAGGTTTGCCACCACTGTCCTAAGTATTCAAAGCTGGGGTTTGTGTATCAAGGAGATGTTTGTAATTCTGGATCAAGACAGCTTTCTTAGGTTTCATGAACACTCTCTGCATACCATAATGTACAATAGTGTACTTCACATAGTATTCCAGTTATGCAACATTCTTCTGTTTGGGATTTGCTACAGCCTCAGAATCTTTTGAAATCATTACAGAGCCTTCACATTCATGTCAGTGTTTGGCATCAAGGCATGCCTGGGTTTGCTCTGGTCTAGATTCTGTCTTTATATGCATGTATTGTTTTTTTAAAAATTAAAAAGTAGTGAGTTTTTTTTAAAAAAAATGTAATAAATTAGTCCACCCAGATGATTTCTTATTTTAGGTTGGCTCTGCGATCACAACAGTGAATAAAATAAGCTCATACTGGATTTTCATTGCAAGTAGGATGTTAGATCTGGGAGTATATCCTGTGTTTCTGACAGTGGAAAGCCAGTTGCATATTTCTTCATGGACGATAAAGTTGCCTGTTTTTGATAGTCCCAGATAGGCATCTCTCAAAGCAAAAAAATAAATAACTTCCTTTTTAAAAAAGTTGGTTTACCATTCATT
Organism: Bradypodion pumilum; assembly: GCA_035047305.1. Lineage (NCBI taxonomy): Eukaryota > Metazoa > Chordata > Lepidosauria > Squamata > Chamaeleonidae > Bradypodion > Bradypodion pumilum. Next base: position 364,296,074 of record JAWDJD010000002.1, read on the forward strand.
GCAATCATCAGCATTTGTCCAGAATGTGTATCTTTGTGTTCTCTTGGAGCTTCAGGTACCATCCTGTTGATACAGAGTGCCTGTTTTAGGAAATCAAGAGAATAAAACATGTTTCAGTCTGTGGCCTTTCTATAAGTGTTGTTCTCCTAGCCTATAGAACAGAAAGGGTTGACTTAGTTGCAAGGGCTATACTCATCTATATACTCCTTTCATTGATTGTGATCTGATTTTTCTCTCTGTGTCCTTGTTGGTGAAGGTGGATGACCATCCTGAAGTTCTGGATGTTGCAGCAGTAGAAGCTGCTTTGTCTTTCTGTGAAGAGATTGAGGACCCTCAGTCCCTGACAGGCCCCTGGGAGCATCCACTACAGCGGGAGCACCCAATCCAACAGGAGCATGAGAAGCAAAACCAAATGTCTGTGACGGTCAAGCAAGAGAGACCAGATTGTGAGGAATCGGAGGCTAAGGGAATGCATGATCTGATGAACATTGGGGATCTGGGAGCAGAAGTGAAAAACGAGCCTGCTGAACCGGGGCAGAGTCATTTGGTCTCTGAGGAATCCTCTGCATCGGCAGCCAGAGGGAATGAACCCTCTGAGTTGAGGGGTCACATCTCTGAAGATGAAGAGACAGCTGTTTCTGGTCTGGAGAGCTCTGAAATGGAGATGGAATCGTCAAAGGATGAAATGGATCATGGTACAGTGAAGACGGAGGTGAGCAGAGGGGTAGCTGTCAGCTGAGAAATGGGAAGGGAGAAAGCGGGTTTGAAGCCATTGCTAATGTCTGCTCAGTGAGGTTCTATTGCAGGGGTGGCCAAACTACGGCCTGTGGGCCAGATAGGGCGTGTTTTACTTCCACTTCCAGGAGCAACAAGGGTAAGATGAATTGGTGTCAGGGGCTGGATCTGGCCTGCAGGCCATAGTGGCTGGGCCCCTTAACCGTGTGGCCAGCCCGCGGCTCGAAAAGTTTGGGCACCCCTGTTCTATTGGTTGGCCAAATGCAGGAGGAGGTTCTCTGTGCTGAAACAGTGATATTTTGCACTAAGGTAGTCCAGAATATCAACACCTATGTAAGACTCTTAAGGAACCTGTATTGGAAGGGTTTTATTGCGTATACTAACTGTGGTATTACCTCAGTGACAGCATTTGGTGGCTGCTACTTTGGGTATTTTTTTGGGTGAAATTGTTGATCCTGCTTACAGTGATGGCGAACCTTAGCATTCTAGCTGTTCTTGAACTTCAGTTCCCAGAAGCCGTGATCAGCAAGAGTGCTGGCTTGAGCTTCTGGCAATTGCAGTCCAAGAACACGTGGAGTGCCAAGGTTAGCCATAATGGTACTAGGATATCTCTTTCCTTTCTAGCTTCTTGCTGATGATGAGACTTCCTCTCCACATGCTCCAAGTCTGAGTGAAGACTCATCACAGGCAGACCTCCAACACAAATATGAACTGTCAGGTAACTGAATTGGGTGGCTTGGAAAGGGGACTCACTATGATCAGGTTGCCAGAGAAAGTAACCGAACTGTGCCTTTTCCTCTTTATGCTTCCCAGAATCAATGAAGGAGGAAGCTCAAGCGCTTTTTGAAAACCAGATGAAGGTATTTGGCTTTAATACAAACTTTCTAATGTTCATGCAGATTAAAAAAAATAAGTCCTTAAATTATTGCATCTGAGTCCATACACAGAGGAAGTCAGAATCGATACAGAATGCCATTTCAACATAGTTCAGGTGCCCAGAGATCCTATACAGTAAGGGAAAGGGTCAGTTCTCCACTGTAGCGGTAGGCTTTTGTTATGTGAATGTCAAATTCTTGGAGGGGGCTTTGAACAGAAAAACAGCATAGACATAACACTGAAGTGCAGTATGATTAATAACTGAATCAAAAGTCAGGAAATGTAGTCTCTACATCAGGGGTGCCCAAACTTCAGCTCGCAGGCCGGATCCAGCCTCTGACACCAATTCATCTGGCCCACGCCAACCTTGCCACTTCTGGAAGCATTTTCTGCTTTCAGGAGCAGCAAGGGCGGTGTGGGCCTGATGAATTAGTGTCAGGGGCTAGATCCAGCCCACGGGCCATAGTTTGGGCGCTCCTGGTTTAAGCAGAGAAAATGGTAGCCTAAAAATCCGTCTCATCCTGTTGCAAAAACAGATTGCAAGGCCAGAGTCGGGTTTACCTGATTGGGCGGCATATAAATTTGAATATAAATAAAATGTTTTACTTCCACTTCTGGTGGGAGGAACCATGTGACTGGCCTGCTGAACCATGTGACTGGCCTGCAGCCTGAAAAGTTTGGGCACTTCTGATCTACATGTTTAATCAACCCCCCTGATATGAGAGAAATCAAGGGAAATGAAATGGGGAAGGAGGGGGCGGGCTTACTAATGATAAAAGGGCTGGTGGGTGGCGTCAAGGGCTGAGGAAGTCTTGGCCTTGGACATCCAGCAGTCATTTCATAGTGGCCCCCACCCCCTCTAAAAAAAAACCCTCACTCCATAGGTAGGCAAGGACCACATTGGCTGGGGAAGGAAGCTGGAGAGGGTCTCCCTCCCTGAGCACGTTCTAGCATTATTAGGGGAACTTTTTTGCTTGTAGCGTGTGCTTTCCCCAGTGCCGTCCCCTTTGGGAGGCGGGTGCGAATGCCGCTAAGTAGCAGCTGCCTCTGGGCTGTGCTGATGATTTGCTGGACTTTTAATCCTGTATCTCGGGATGCTCAGGGTGAAGAGGATGAGGAGGATGGTGCCAGCGAGGCTGCCAGTTTGGAGGAGGAGCCCAAAGAGGAAGATCAGGGTGAGGGGTATCTCTCAGAGATGGACAATGAGCCCCCTGTCAGTGAGAGCGATGATGGCTTCAGTATCCATAATGCGCCTTTACAGTCTCACACGCTGGCTGATTCCATCCCCAGCAGCCCTGCCTCCTCACAGTTGTGAGTATTGGTGAACCTCCCTCCAGCTACTCTGTAGGTAGCCTCCTAGAGCCTGCGGCCAGCTGGCTGAGGGCCGCCAAGGCATACTTTGGCCCTTTGCCTCAAGGCCTGGAAGTGTGGCATTAGCTGGGATGTGTGTAATCCTCGGAGGTCTTTTGACTACTTGCTTTGCTGTGTGGTGGTTAGACTCCAGCTGCGAGGAGACCTTATTGCTATTAATTTTTGGCTGACTTGGAGGAGCGTGAAGCAGGCGGGGATAGAAGTTGGGTGGTGGTGGTGGTCATGGCTAGTTGCTTGGCCATAAGCTGTAGACTTTGTTTCAGGAGCCTTGGCTGAATTGTTTTCAGACAGATACCATCTCTTTTTCTCTCTCCAGCTCTGTTTGCAGTGAGGATCAAGAGGCTATTCAGGCCCAGAAAATCTGGAAAAAGGCTATTATGCTGGTCTGGAGAGCAGCAGCCAATCACAGGTAAAACAGGAACCTTTGGGACTTGCTTCACCCCAATGAGAAAAGACTTACATTTTTTTTACTTTGCCCTCTTTTTTGGCTTTATTAATGAAACTTGTGTTTTTAGCTGATTAAACATTACAATCCTAAATGATAGTTTCAAAAAGTTAATTTCTAACCCACAGCTTCCAGAATTTGCCACCTAGCAAGCAAGGCTATGCTGACTGGATAATCCTGATTTGGGGGGCTGGGGTAGCTTTTCCTTTAGAACAGGGTTCGCATCCTACAGCCCATGGGGTGGATCCGCCCCACAGGGGCAAATCATCCAGCCCGCAGCGACGACCCTGGAAGCGAATGCGTTTATGACAGCTGTAAGTGTGCCCGCACCTGCACAAATGTGCCCCTCACGCTTTACGGCAGCATTTACGGTGGGGGAAAACCATGTGTCCAGCCCACTCAGCTGTCTGAGGGGGCATGGTCTTGCTGGTGGTGTGAAAAGATTGAGAACCCCTGCTTTCTTCTTTTAACATGTAGTATGGTCATTTCAGAATTCCTAAAATGTACTGTATATTCAGTGAAATGATTTTACCTGGTACTCTTGACTACAGTAGACAATTCTGAATAGGTGATGGCAGTGCACAGCTGGAATAGGCATCTTGCACCAGGAACTGCCCATCTTTACTCTGTTCTACTCTCAGTTCATGCATCTGACTTTATGTACCTGCTGCTACTCTGTGTTTTCCATATTTCCAACTGTGCTTTGCTGACCTGGTAGAACATACATGTAAGAAAGGAAGCAGAATTCTTGAATAATCAATGTAGGATTGCAGAATCTCAGTGGCATATTGAGCATATTGAGCAAATGGCAGTGGCTCCAATCTTGAGAAAACCTTCCACGTTCCTGAAGGTGAAAATTGTATCAGGTGCCTTTCACCTGGTTCCATAGTCCAGCTTTCAGTACTCAGTGCTATGTTTGTCTTGAGGACTTGATGATTTTCTTTTTTCTCTCCAGGTATGCAAATGTCTTCTTACAGCCTGTGACAGATGACATCGCTCCAGGTTATCACAGTATTGTACAGAGGTTAGTAGCCAGTGTTGCATTGGTTTTAATGCCATTGGTCACAAATCATCAGGTGTTTTTTTTTTTTTTTTGGTAAGCATCAAGTATTGCTGATCTGTATTTGGTGCAGTGTGTGTCCTGTCCAGTTTTGTGCTGGAAAGTTAGATTGTGGTCATAGACAAGGATATAGGAGTTCTCATGAAGCATTGATTTTTTGTTTTGTTTTACTAATAAATAAGTATTACTTTAGATACTGACAGAATTGGCTTGATGGTTCCTTTGACAGACCCATGGATTTATCAACCATTAAAAAGAACATTGAAAATGGACTGATACGGACCACAGCAGAGTTCCAGCGGGATATCATGCTAATGTTCCAGAATGCTGTGATGTACAACAGTTCTGACCATGATGTATACCACATGGCTGTGGAAATGCAGCGAGATGTCCTGGAACAGATCCAGGTAAAGGCACAGCTTCCCTATCCTAATTTGGTGCAGCTTCCCTATCCTAATTTGGTATAGGAGGTGCTGAGAGTGTTTGGGGAAGTCATTTGCTAATTGGGGCATCTTGCATATCTCACTGGTATGCAAAATGCCCATAAAAAGAAATCAGTTAAACCATTGGCTCTTATGTCAGGATGTTGTAGCACATGATTTCTTTCCCCAAAAGCAGGGCAGGCTTTGAATCAAGCCATTACCTTGAAGTTGCCTCCAGTATTGTGATAGAATTCTACTAAATTTGCATTCATGTTGCAAATACTAATCACTATTCTGTGCTTCTTTCCAGCAATTTCTAGCCACACAGTTAATCATGCAAACCTCTGAATCTGGGATCAGTGCAAAAAGCTTGCGTGGACGAGATTCCACTCGGAAACAAGACGCATCGGAGAAGGTTAGGTTTAATTAGTGCTGGTGAATTTTGTATTTTGTTTTGGGGGAGATGGTTTATGGGATTCAGTATATACATCTACCCAAGGCTGTTTATGCTAGCTGTGGGAAGAAACTTCATTTCTAAAGTCTAATTTGGGTTAGAACTGTGTTCATCTTTCAATTACATTAGTAACAAAGATGGCTTGTCTCAGTCTCTCTCTCTCTCTCAGCAGTCTTCAATATCCAGTAAAGTTGAGGGTTAACTTGATCCTTGAAGAAAAGTTTTGGCTTCTGGATAGGAAAAGGGCTGGTGATTGTTTGAATTGAAAGATAGTTCCAAGCCATAATCTATGGTGGATTTAGAGCCCGACCAAATCAGAATTTCGTCCTTGCAAAATGTTAAACTCAGCAGCCCTTCTTCTTCTATGTCTAGTCCAGACATGAAACTGCCAAAATGAAGGCACTCTTTGGTGAGTTCATTCTGCAGTTCCTTTCACCAGACCTAGTGTGAGAAAGATTAGCTGGCAACACAAAGTGGCCATTGCCAGGTTACACCCGATTGTGGTTCAAAAACACCACCAATTTTTCGAGGAGGCTCTTTCTGTGCAGCCCTGAGCACTTTCAAATCATGTTCTTCAGCCTTCAGAATTAAAGGAATGTGTTCATATGTGACACCTTGGGAGTATCCTATGGCGTGGGAACTACCTGATGCTTAAGCACCCATCACAGGATTAAGGAGATTCACAGTGGCTGTCCTAAGTTTGCTTACTCAGAATCATGTCAATTGTGTTCCAAGTAAGTGTTCATAAGGAACGTAGCCTCTTTGTCCAGAATTTTTTCTCAGCACTAAGGTCTGCTGTCCTCTGGGATCTGAAGTAGCTCAGAATATTTTCTGTGCTGAGAACTCCTTAGAGTGGATATGACCTCTGGAGAGTGGCTTTGATGGACACCAGGTGGCTAGGTACTTCATGTGTTTCTCTGTCAAATCCATCCCTTATTTCTGTTTCTTTTTAACAGGACAGTGTCCCTATGGGTTCCCCAGCCTTCCTACTCTCTCTGTTTGTAAGTACTTAATGGTATTTGGCGTAGCACAGCAAGGTGGGAGCACTGTCTACATGGTTCCCAACGTGGGGCAAACACCCATACAGGGGGTCTTCAATTCCCAGAAGTCTTAAGTCAGTACGTTGGCAGATGAGTGCTTTGGGGAATTGGCTTAGGCTTCTGGGAATTGAAGTCCAAGAACCAAAGTTTGGGAAACACTGGTCTACATGCTGAGATATCACTCATTTATTTGTTCTTCTGTTTTATTAAAGTATTTTAATTAACCCTGTGGTAAAAGCTCTTGAGGTCAAGTAAAATCAATAAAATTGTATTTTTTTAAAAAAAAATCTATATGATTTAGAAGTGAAATTGAAACATGATTAAAATAGACAAAATTTAAAATGAACAGCTATAAATCTCTAGTTACTCAATGCTTGGGTAAACGGCAAGGTTTTAATTTTGTGCTGAAGACAAGACAGTTGAATTCTAGTCAAATCAAGGTAAAAGCAACAGAAGAAGCGTCTCTACCCCACCCCTGCCCCTTAATGTTCCAGTGTATTCATTCATGATTCTGTTGGGAAAGTCATTCGTTGTTGCAAGACTCTTTATTTCAATTCCATAATCTACGTCCTAGCTTTCTGGCATCATGTTGAGCATAAGTGCACAAATTACAGAAATTCACAATTAGGGATGCACATGGTGAGATTATTTATTTTCTTACAAGTTCTTTTAGCGGGTACTTTTTCATTTGTGTGTGTTTTCATGTACTAGTTCATTCATTTTACGTGAACGAGAAAGCCTCTTCCAGGCCATTCATTTCATACTTTCCCCATTCATTTTTTTTCTGGCACTTGAAAACCCCGGGTACCTCTTCAAAACTACAAAAGCAGGCGCAAGGCAACAGAAAATAATTCTACTCCTTTCTTTATTCGTGTCAGATGCACCACCAGCATATAATAACAGCATACAAAGCTAAAATTAACACATCTACAAGCAAAATAGAATTTAAAAGGGCTAGATGACATCTGCCCAATATTAGGCCCCATCAACAGCATTTCCTCTTGCCAACATAAGGTCTTCCTCAGTGCACGTTGAGGGGCATTGTGTGCATTGCATCATATGGGAGATAGTTTGTACTTTTCCGCATTCACACAGGCTGTCATCTATAGGGAAACCCCACTTTCTCAGATTAGCCCTTGCTTTTTCTATCCCTGCACACAGTCTGTTTAAAGCTTTCCACACAGGCCATGGTTGTTCTTGGCCAGGTGGTAGACAGTCATGTGGTTCTTCTGCCCAGTTATCTGGGCTCCTTGCTCGCCTTCCATAGTTCTAAGGCAGTCTGTGGGGGCTGGTTGTTCGGAGAGGCAGAAGTTGCGAGGAAGCTATGCCTTGATTTCTGTCTCTGTTTTAGTGGTTGGTGATCAAATAGAAGGTGTACTACAGAGGTCTACTCCAAATGTAGACAACAGTACGTGAGAGACACAAAGCATAATCAGAGCTATCCTTTCATTAGTTTAGGTTATCACATTCATCATTATCATTATCACCCATCACAACAGAGACCCTCTTGTGCCTGTTAAACAGTGGAAATCAGGCAAGAAGTCCAGCCAGCGAACCATGCACTGGCTGTCTGCCACACAGAGATACCCACTAACCAAAGCAAACAACAAAACATGAGAGAGAAATGCCCCAAGCTATGCTCCGCCAACAAGTATTGCCATGCACACAACTTAGTGGCACTTTGGCACAGTCAAAAATCCACCACTCTGGCCCTTACATTCTTGTTAGCGGAATTCATTATGACATTTTATTTATTCATTTTTATGGTGTCTAAATTTTCAACAGCTTAATATTCTAAGAGCACCTTATAGGTTAAATAAATATTAAAATATACAATAAAAATAAAATGCAATCCAGTTAAGTTCTTTTGCTGGTGGAACTACTTCCATGAGCCGAATGGGAAAGGAGTATTTCTACCTGTTTCCTATAACCTTCTGTAAACCTTCAAAATCTGCATAGAAGGAATTGGGTTGTGCATCAGGGAGTAAAAGACAAAGTCCTGTTGCATAAAACAGTCTTCACTGTTACAGGGTTAGAATTTGCCCTTGCTGAATATAGTCTAAGGAGGCTCTAATCTTACTCTAATCCGGCGTGGGCTGGATGAATTGCACTAAACCCATTTGTGATGGCAAACCTTGGCACTCCAGAGGTTCTTGGAATCATAGGGTTCTTGGGCTTCTGGGAATTGAAGTCCAAGAACATCTGGAGTGCCAAGGTTCGTCATCACAGACATATGATAACAATGAATTCTCTCTTTATCTCTCTTTAAGTTTTTATCTTTATTTTTCATTTTAAGGGTTTAGGGAGGGTTTTGGAGGGTTTTCAGATGCTTTTAGATTGTATAGGTTTTTATATTCTTTTGAAGGCGGGGTATAAATGGCATAAATAAATAAATACTAAATAAATAAAATAAATACTCTGTTTCTTCAAACCTTTAGCAATACTGTTGGTATATAACTCTATCCCACATTCCCCTGGACTAAGACATAATTCTGGGGGAATTGAGGCATGGACCTCAAGTGCATTGCTCTGAAGGGCTTCCAATCTTGTTTGCAACATGGAATTAATTATTATTTAATAAGTATATGGTATTATTTTTAAGGTTGCACAGAAAGACTCCTTAAAACAGGAACTTTCTGTGATGCGTATTTTTAGGTTCATCCTTTACAAAAAGAAATCAGATGGCTGCTTTTTCTTACACACTTCTCACTAAAGTTGGTCTCAAAGCTTTGACCACCACCTTTGTATTGTCCTGCCTTCTGACTGTAGGAAAAGTCTAGATGGCACACAGAAGAACACTACAGTGTAGTGATTTCATTTCTTCATCCATGGATACCTGAGCAGCCACAATCCAGCATCTCTATTGATCTGCCCCCCCCCCAATAAATAAATAAATAAAAATAAACACTTTTTAAAGTTCATCTTCCATCCAAGCAAATGACATTGGGGAATTGTTTGCTAATACTTATGTGTTAAAGACAGAAAAGCATATGGGAAAAGGCAGCCAAATGGACAGGGCAGCAGATGGAAGCACACTGTCTAATTTACCTCCATTCATGGACAGCTGCTGTGAGGAGATGCTAGGGAGATAGTGCCAGGGCCTCGCAGATGGAAGAAAACTTCTCTAAAGAGCAGCAAATGAACAGGTATGTTAGCCAGCATCCCTTCTGACCACTGGAAGAAATGATTGGACCCTTTCCTCATGGGGCCCATACAACACGATCTGTTGTTGCCAAAAGTCCCTAAGCAAGTTACAAGATGTGTTGCCCCCTCTGCCTCTCTTGAGTTGATGCACAAGTCCTATCATCTGTTTCATAAAGGAGTCCTCTGTGTTGCCAGTTTTGTCAGTCTGTGTACTGAGTCTCTTCTGGTAACACAAAGGGCAGCCAACCCTTTTTGTCCCCTTTTTATTCAAAGTTTGCTAATAACAATATTCTCATTTTTATTAGGATGGGGGAACCAGAGGACGTCGTTGTGCCATCGAAGCAGATATGAAGATGAAAAAATGAGGCTGATGGCAGAAGACAGCCTAGTATCTTGATGAAAGAGGAGAAAGCAAGAAACTTGTTAACGCTGCGGGGGGGAATAGCTGTGGAGAAGGAAGGGCTGCCCTGTCTGTATTGGGAGGGGTGTGTGTGTGTCTCATCCTGGAATGTATATTTGGGGATTTTCCAGGATTAAAAGAGCATCTCCACTGCCTGTTATAGGGCAGCTTGATTGGAGTCCTGATAGTATCCTTGTATTATCTAGCAAACTGGTGGGCTAGTACATGCTGTAATGTGAAGTGTACAGTTTCTTGTTTTTGTACTTGTGAAGTGTAAATGTGTACAATAAACTATAGTAGATAATTCTGTATAGCAGTGTTTGTTGGCTGCATTTATTTGTCCATATTAGTACACTCTCCTTTATGATGAATAGATCTCTGTCTCTGTCCAGGAACAGTTATAGCTGTTGTACTAGTGTACTACCCAGATCGTTCTTTGTACCACAGATGCTACTTAAGCCTTTATTGCCAGTGATGTATCGAGGACTACTCACAAACTAAGCTGTTGTTGCTTCACAGAAAGTGAAACTTCATCCAGATGAGGCAGCTTCCCTAATTCTTGACACACGAACTACTAGTCCATAGTGTCTCTGTCTTGTTAAGCTTTAGCTTATTGGCTTTCCTCCAGCCCATTGGTGCCTCCCAGCATTATTTCAGGATCCACACAGCCTTTCCTGGTGTAGAGGATCCTACAGGCTGGAAATGTGACTAAAAGAAGGAATGTATTCGTTGCTACTGTATTTGAATTTGGTGAAGATCAGATGACTTTTTCTTGTTTCCTACAACTTGCAAGTTTTTAGGCATTGTTTATTTACTTTTCTGTAATGATCTGCCCTCTCTTAAAAGTCACCGTCCCATCTCCTCTGCTGAATCCATGTTGGCAGTGATAAACAAGAGAAATATGACGGGACGGTGTAATACAAGTAGAATGAGCAAAATCCGTCCGAGCCTTACACCAAAGCTTCTGAGTTTTCTTCTTGTATTATTTTTCTTATATTATTTTATTTTATTTCATTTCATTTCTTAGTCACAGTCACAGTCTCTTTGTCGTATGCACTAAAGAATAGACAAAGAGGCTGTGATGCTAAGAAATGAAATAAAATAATATAAGAAAAATAATACAAGAAGAAAACCCAGAAGAAGCTTTGGTGAAAGGCTAAATATTGAAATAGCTTCGGTTTTCTTTTTACCTGACTTTCAGGAATTTAATTTTACAATAAATTCTATTTTCTCGGACGGATTTTGCTCATTCTACTTGGCAGTGATAAACAAGGCATAGAGATAATCCATGTACCTTGTCTATAATCCTGTTAGAGCTTCTTGGAGGCCTCCTTGCAGAGAAGCTGTGTGTGTCCCACATGGAATTTTCATCAAAATTTTAAGAAGCAGGAAAAGTTAGTTTTCAGTGGGCAGAGTCGCCTTGCATAAATTTACGCTGGCAGAGGGCAGATGATGTCATCATTTGGTGGTGGGGAAACTGGATTTAAAGTTATTGAAAACTTCTTTGTGAGTGGGTCTACTGCTAGTGGAGCCTGTCAAGCCCATCCCCATCATCAGGTTGATGGGATGCTTGTGTTTTGCTGAAAACTGACTCTTTTATTAACGTAGAATGATGTACACTTTCCTTGGGAGGTAGTTACTTCACTCCCCTCTATTGATGCAACTTTTATCCCCTTGTTGCACTGCAGGGGAAACCAATTACAGTACAGTAAAACCTCGCATAAAGAGTGCCTCACTTAGAGACTAACTAACTTAAAGAGCAGAATTTTCTCTGCATGGTCACCTTGCTTAACCAAAACCAACCAAAAACTCGCTTAACAACTAAATTGGGGTTTGCAATCCCCCCACCCCCCGAAGTCACAATTGGTCACTTACAATGGTGTTTCACTTAAAGAGCAAACTCGCTTAAAGAACAATCCCATGGAATGCATTATAATCTTCAAGCGAGGTATCACTGTATACTGAATCTTTAGTCTTTCCCAGAATTGGCGCTAGGAACTTGCCTGTGCTTTAAGGTCAATTGTAAAGTCCTTTCCAGTTCTCTCACCTGGCATTGCCAACCTCTTTGCCTCTCCTCCCCTTTTCCCTTGAGGGGAGAATCTTTTTGTGGGTTCCTCCTTCCCAGTAAGAAGGTTTGAGGGTTTTCTATGTACTTGCCATGAGGTTGCCCACTCTCACAGGTACACAAAACCTCAAGGGCGTTCTAGTCCAAGGATCCTACTTTGTCAGTTCCCACTGGGATTTCCTTCAATCCTGCATCTGTACCACACTTGTTGGTTTCCTCAAGGCTTCCTGCTTTCCTGGTCTCGGCATCTTTTCCCCTTCACCAGGTTTCTGGGGGGAAAGTGGCACCCTCCCACTTGCTCTATATCAGCCCATTCTTTCTCCCAGAACTCCTTAGTCTCCTCAAAGTCCCCTTTGATACTTACCCCTTCTTACTCTTCTCCCTCCTTGCATTGTCTCTCAGCAGTTTCTGTCATCTGGAAGGTTCTTCCATTGGACCTTTTTTGCCATCATCTCTCTCTTGTCTGTGGGAGAGCGACAGGAAGAATAATCCTGGGAGATGGTGGCAGTGGCTCCCTAGCTGAGTTGAGGTTCCCCCTGACTCTCCTTACATTCCTATCTCCCTCTTCCAGGTTCCATAACTCCTCAGAGATCTGTCTTGCTCTTTGGGAATCTTGGTACAGTGGAAAAAGGAGCCTTTAATAGTCAGCAATCACTGCCAGATAGCCACTACCAGGAGCTGAGATATCATCATTCAGTGCTATCCTCTGGACATGATTGCAGATAAAAGTGGAACCATTCTGCTACCATATCCCTGACTCTCAGCCCAGATTCTGTTCAGGATATAGGATGTTTTGGTTGGTAATATAAGAAGCAGCTAAGGCAGGGATCCTCAACCTACGGCCTGTGGGCAGGATACAACCCACAGCCCCAATCTTCCAGCCCACGCTTCAGCTGCCTGCATCTTTCCCAGGGGCTGCTCTGGCTGAGCATGTCTTTCCCGGAGACCGCTCTGGCTGAGCCTGAGTGAGGATAGCCTGGACCCCTCCTTCACCCATGCCATGCAGCTTCTCCAGGATGGTAAGCAGGGAAGCAATGAAGGGGGGGGGGCTTAGGGTGGTCCTGCTGTGCTGCCACCAGTGGGACCACCCCGAGCCCACTCCCCATCACCACTACTGGCAGGACCACCAGTCTGGCCCCTCACCAATCTGGGGGTGTGAACTGGCCCCCGGCTTAAAGAGGTTGAGGACCCCTGAGCTAAGGGATAAAAGAGAATGAGCAAGATTTCTGTCCCCATGTCTCTCAAGCTTCTGCTAACCTACCAGTTTGAAAGCAAGAAACTCCCTTGCCGGCCTTGGTCGGATGGAGGCAGGAACAGCTGCATCGGCAGCCGGGCTGCAGCTACAAGAATGCCGGCATGGCAGCCAGCCTCATTGGTCAGGATGCCACCTGACAGGACACTTCCCTTGCTGGCCTCGGTCGTAGGGAGGCAGGAACTGCTGCGTTGGCGGCTGGCCCCTGGCTACAAGAACGTCGGTACGGCGGCCACCGCCACTGAACAGGATGCTTCCATTGCTTCCCTCGGTCGGATGGAGGCAGGAACTGCTGCATCGGCAGCCGGCCCCTGGCTAAAAGAACACAGGTGTGGCAGCAGCTGACACCGATCAGGATGCCACCGGATAGGAGGCCTCCCTTGCTGGCCTCAGTTGGAGGGAGGCAGGAACAGCTGCAGCGGCGGCCGGCCCCCGGCTACAAGAATGCGGCACAGCAGCAACCACCACCGGACAGGACGCCTCCCTTGCCAGCCTTGGTCGGACGGAGGCAGGAACAGCTGCGTCGATGGGTGGGCCCCAGCTACAAGAACGCCAGCATGGCGGGGCCACCACGACAGGACGCCTCCCTTGCTGGCCTCGGTCGGAGAGAGGCAGGAACAGCTGCGTCGGCAGCTGGTCCCCAAATACAAGAACACTGGCGCTGACCAGGCTGGAGAGGCAACGGGCATCCGGGGCTCCCAGAGAGGCAACGGGCGCCAGGACTGCCCCAACATCGGTGTCCTGGGTCCCGCCCCTGCCCCTGGCTGGGGCTCAAGAGGCGGCCACGGTGGCAGGACTTGGCCAACCCTCCACCAAGGACCTAAGAGCACTTGGGGCTCTAAGGAGAGTGGGGAGAGTTGGAGGGCTGGTTTTGGATGGGGTGGGGAGAGAGGGAGCAAGAGATGGCCTTACCGGCTGGGTAAGAGGGGCTGCATTCTGTCTGGAGCTGAAAGAGGTTTCTGGGGCCCAAATGTGTTGTGGCGGCATGGGGCGATTTGGCGGGTGCTGAGGGGCAGGCCACACTCGGGGACTGCAGGACCGATGTTTGATATTTGTCCCTCGTTCCAGCCCCTCGGCTACACCTCTGGGTCTTGAGCAGCTGATCCAGAGTGACCCCACCCCCAGACTGCTCCTGCTGAATGCCAGGTTGGTTTGTAACAAGGCTCCCCTGATTTTAGATTCTATTCTGGGGAAGTGGGCTGACCTGGTTTGGTGTATGAGAGTCAAGACACAGGAAACAGCCAAGGGCTGGGTTAACTCAGGTTTATTGCATGGTGGACAGAGGGAACATGAGGTAATGGCGGACGAACAGCTCTATATATATATGGTAGTAACGTATTTGAATGTGGCTCCACGATAGCCCATTGGCTACTGCCCGCGTGACGTCATGGCTGGTCACGCCCTTCTTGTCCAGGTGTAGGTAGCGGCGGGAAACTTCCCGCGCTGTGGCCTTTGATGGGTTTGAACCAAGAGAGCTTGGACGCTCGCTGCTGCCAGCTGGTGGTCATTAGCTCGCGTCCATTTACAGGGTTTATAGTGATCAGCTGAGGGTTACATTGTTACTCGTATGCAAGGTTACATTGGTTCAGATACATTGTTATCACATGTAGAAGGATACACTGTTAGAACACAACACTCCTCCCCCCTAGGATGAGACGAAGTCTCTCAGCCAAGATGGCTTATTTCGAACACGCTGGGGTCTCGGCGCGGGCTGCCCTGCCCCGGCTTCGCTCCCTCCTCCTTGCTCCCTGGCTTCCTGCCCTGCAATCGGAGAGGATGACTTGTTAGTAGCTTGCCGCGGCTCTGCGGCTTTGTTGGGCGGTGTGTGCTTTGTTTGGGAAGAACCGGGGGCACTGGGGGCTAACGAAAAACCCCTCTTCTCGCTTGGATGGGTGGGGGAACACTCCAAAAAACCCCCCCGGCTCGCAAAATTAAAATCGTAATCGAATTCGGGGGAAGCGGCAGCGGCGGCCGCAAGCTCCTTTTCCCCCTCCCCGGGCTCTGATAGAACTGGCGTGTCAAAAGGATATGAGTCGGGATCACTGCTTTTCCCCCTGGCTTCGGACTGGTGTCCTTCTCTGTCTCCCCCTTGGGCTAAACGGGTGGGGGAGAACCCTATCGCTGAATCCGGTTGCTGAGCCCCACTGATCGGACCCTCACTCACTCGGCGCCGCAGTTGGTCCGCGTGCCTCCTCCAGAGGAGACCGGTGCTCGTTTCCACCCGGTACGACACTGGTCCCGTCTGTTCTACTATCGTCCCTGGCACCCAGACTCGGCCTGCGTTGGCATAGTTCCTACAGTGTACAGGATCGCCTACGCCGAACCCTTTCGAGACCGCTAAACCTATGTTCTTCCCTTTGTCCTCGACCCTCGTCGGGTCTAACCTGGACAAGATCGTGGTCAGTTTCCTCCGCATCAGCAGCTCAGCCGGCGAGTATCCGGACGCTAAGGGGGTCACTCTGTACGCTAATAGAAATTGACAGACTTGGTGATTTAGATCCCCCGAGCCCATGCGCCGCAGCGCATCTTTTGTTGTGCGCACCAACCGTTCCACTTGGCCATTCGTGGCCGGGTGAAACGGGGCGGATGTGACGTGCCGAATTGCATTTGCCTCCATGAATGCCGCGAACTCAGCGGACGTGAAACAGCTAGCGTTATCGCTGACCAGAGTGTCGGGTAAACCGAACGTGGAAAAGACCCTCCTTAGCTGGCCAATGGTAGTGGCGGAGGATGTGCTCTTTACCGGAATGACCTCCAGCCACTTCGAGTACGCATCCACTACCAGGAGAAAAATGGTTCCTCGGAACGGGCCAGCAAAATCTACGTGCACCCTGGACCACGGTCCCCTTGCTGCGTCCCATTCCCTATGCGGGAGACGGGCTACCTCCGGTCGGGAGCCCTGACATGCCTCACAAGCGCCAATCATATGCTCTATGTCGGCGTCCAGCTGGGGCCACCAGAAATAACTCCGGGCCAGTGCCTTGGAACGGACGATTCCCGGGTGGCTGACGTGCAGCAGTTTTAGCACCTTCGGTCGCAGGGACGTAGGAACCACCACCCGTTGGCCCCACAAGAGGCACCCCCTCTCTAATGACAATTCTATTCGTTTTCGAAAAAATGGGTCGAATTCCATGCTTGGGGATGACGCCGGCCACCCCTTCTGTACCCACGAGCACACTTTCTCCAGTGTTCTATCCTTTCCGGTCGCCTTGGCAATGTCGGCCGGTACTATTGGGGGTGAATCTAGGACCTCTATTAGCAATACCTGGCGGTCTCTTCCTACCCCTGCCTTCTGATCGTCCGACAAGGGCAACGGAGACCGTGAGAGCGCGTCTGCATGGCTGATCTCCTTCCCGGGCCGGTATTCCAACTCATGTTGGTATGCGTTAAGAAAAATAGCCCACCGCAGCATCCTCGGGGACAGGATCTGTGGCGTGGGCTTATTTGCAGTGAAGATTCCTAACAGGGGCTTGTGATCAGTCACGATTTTGAACGGGCGACCATACAGAAAATCGTGAAATTTTTTGGTTCCCGCTACTATCGCTAATGCCTCCCTGTCGGTCTGTGCGTATTTCCGCTCTGCTTGGGACAGGGACCTTGAATAAAACGCTATCGGGGCCTCCCTTCCGTCGTTCAACACGTGGCAAAGCACCGCCCCCACCCCCACCGGGGATGCGTCGCAGACTAAAACTACTGGCCGTTTGGGATCGAAATGAGTCAGGATTGCCTCGGATGTTAGGAGTTGTTTTAACTCGGTGAACGCCCTCTCTTGCTCGTCACCCCACAGCCATTTTTCCTCCTTTTTAAGTAACTGATGGAGCGGCTCGGCAACAGACGCCTTCCGTGGAAGGAAGGTATGGTAGAAATTGAGAAGCCCCAGAAATGACTGTAGTTCGGTTTTGGATGTGGGGCGAGGAGCTTTCTTGATAGCGGCTACCTTAGATTTGGACGGCCTAATTCCCTCGGGCGTGACACGGAACCCTAAAAACTCAACCTCTGTTTCGAAAAATACACATTTGTCTTTTCTCAATCGCAGCCCCGCCTTCTCGAACACGGTCAGAACTTTATCCAATCTATGTGCCAGCTCGGCCTTACTCCCCCCCGTTATCAACACATCATCAAAATATGGCAACACCCCCTCCAGCCCCTTCAGGAGGCGTTCCACGAGCGACTGAAAAAGGCCAGGTGCCGAGTTCACGCCGAACTGTAAACGCGACACCTGGAACGCCCCCTTATGTGTAACTATTGTTTGTGCCGCCGCTGTGGCGGGGGTTACAGGGAGTTGCTGGTAGGCCTGTGCTAAATCAAGCTTAGCGAAACACTTTCCCCCATTCAACCTGGCCAGGAGGTGGCTGACCACTGGCACCGGGTATGCATTAGGGCGGATCGCCTTGTTAATTGTACACTTATAATCAGCGCAAATGCGCACCTCCCCGTTAGCCTTCAGTGCTGTTACAATTGGAGTCTCCCACTCCGCGGAATCCACAGGCACAAGAATCCCCTGACCCACCAGTTTGTCCAGTTCCGCCTCTATTTTGTCCTTTAGTGCGAACGGCACCCTGCGCGGTTTGAGTCTTATCGGGCGGACCTCCGGGTCTAGGTCGAAGGCTACAGGGGGTCCCTTGAACTTTCCCAGTCCACTTTTAAAAACGGCGGGGTGTGCGTCGCACACCGCTTGTATTGGGTCCACGCCTACGGCATGCACCCCCCTATGAACAAACCTAAAGGCTGAAACCATTGCGTCCCGAGGAGGCTACAACTCCCCCCTTTTAGCACCACTAGGGGAAGTTCCGCAGAATGTCTCTTAAAGCGAACCCGGAATGTCCCGACCCCCAACACTGGAATGTTGTTCCCCTGTACGTCCCGTAGTGTGGCCCTCAACACTTTAAGTTTGGGCCGCATGTGGGGGTCGATTTTCAAGAACTCTCTCTGGGGAATTATAGAATAGGAGGACCCCGAGTCAATTTCCATCCTAATAGGGGTCCCTTGTACTAGTACCTCAACGTAGTAATGGGGCTGTCCCGCAGACACGCTGAACACAGGAACGTCGCCCTCGCTGTCGTCCGAGATGCGGCCCACGCCGTCCTGCTTCCTCGTGGTCCGGGCGCCATCTTTGGACCTCTCTGGACGGTCCGGTCTGGCCGAACGGTCTTGTGACTGTCTCCGGCCCTCTTTCCCTTTCCTGCACGCCTTGGCGATGTGCCCCCGACGGCCGCAGTTGTAGCACTCGGCTTTTCTGAATGGGCACCTCACGCGCTCATGGGCCGCTCCGCACCCATCGCAACGGCGCCCTCCCCTTCGGACCTTCTGGACCTCCTCGCCGTCGCTGCTTTCCGAAGACGACTTCGAGGCCCGTCGGGTTGCGTGTACCGACTGTCCGGACTTTCCGTGCAACGAGTTTTCCGCTTTGCCGGCCCTCGGACGCCACTCACGCCACTTGTGCATCTCATCTACTCCAGCATTCGTGGATTCCGCGGCTTCCGCGGCCTCTACAACCTCTGTCAGTGTGGGTGGTGGCTCCTTGTTCATCAGGCTGCGCTGCACTTCCTTGTCCTTCAGGCCACACAGAACTCCGTCCCTGAGGGCCATCTCTAGAAATTGGTCCCATCTGCAGGGGGTGGCGGCTACTCTCATAGCCGTTACGAATGCTTCTACCGACTCGTCCGGCGCTTGAACTCGCCTCCAAAACGCGCTCCGAGCGGGAAACATTGCCCTCGAGGGTCGGAAACGCTCACGCAGCAATTTCATGATGTCATCGGCTTTGAACTCACCCATCTTCTTCGGCGCAATAATGCCCACCAGCGTTCGCTTGGTCTCCATCCCAAGCATGCGGGTGAGGATGGCCCTCTTCCTTTCCTCGTCGTCTTCTTTGACTTTGAGTTCCACCAATGCCGCCTGGAAGTCCATCTCAAAGAGCTCCCAGTCTTGCGGTTTGGTAATGTTGAACCCGCTCTGTGCCCTGGCTCCTTGGGGATCCATCATCCCACCTTCGTCGCCAATTTGGTGTATGAGAGTCAAGACACAGGAAACAGCCAAGGGCTGGGTTAACTCAGGTTTATTGCATGGTGGACAGAGGGAACATGAGGTAATGGCGGACGAACAGCTCTATATATATATGGTAGTAACGTATTTGAATGTGGCTCCACGATAGCCCATTGGCTACTGCCCGTGTGACGTCATGGCTGGTCACGCCCTTCTTGTCCAGGTGTAGGTAGCGGCGGGAAACTTCCCGCGCTGTGGCCTTTGATGGGTTTGAACCAAGAGAGCTTGGACGCTCGCTGCTGCCAGCTGGTGGTCATTAGCTCGCGTCCATTTACAGGGTTTATAGTGATCAGCTGAGGGTTACATTGTTACTCGTATGCAAGGTTACATTGGTTCAGATACATTGTTATCACATGTAGAAGGATACACTGTTAGAACACAACACCTGGCATGCATCACGGAAACCTGGCTGACACCAGAGGATGGTGTGCCTCTGTCAGATATGTGTCCAGCCAGGTTCGGTATTTGGCACCAGCCTAGGGGGGAAGGGGCAGGGCGGTGGCATCGCCACTGTAGCTAGAGAGTCACTGGGAGTTGCCAGAGCTGCTGCTCCGCAAGTTCCGCAAGTACCCTTGCAGGGTAGCAGATTCCCTGCCTGGGCTCCTCGAGGCCGTCTCAATGTTGGCGTTGGAGTTCCCTAGGCTGATGGTTCTGGGGGACTTCAATTTACCTTCACTGGGGACTGGTTCCGAGGCAGCGCGGGAGTTCATGGCTTCCACAGCAGCCATGGGCCTGACTCAGGTAGGGCCTGACTCAGGTAGGGCCCGACCAGGGGCATTGGCCACACACCAGATTTAGGTTTTGTTTTTTTGTTTTTTTGTCGGAGCAGTGGCAGAGTGATCTGTAATTACAGAAATTAGATATAACACCTGTGCTATGGTCAGTTCACTATCTGGTGACTCTGGACTTTCTGGGGGCGGCGTTTCATCGTAGGGAGGTAGGGCCTATTAGATTGGCCTGTCTCCAGCGACTAATGGATCCTGATGGTTTCCAAAGGGAACTGGGGTGTTTTCCACTGGATCGGTTACACGATTTGCCCGAGGTGCTCATTGACTTCTGGCACGGCCTTGGATGTAATCGTGCCACTACAGCCTCTCTGCACACGCCGGGCTCACTCATCCCCGTGGTTTACGGAGGAGTTGAGGGAGCTCAAACAGGCAAAGAGACGCCGAGAGCACCGCTAGGTGAAGACCCGGTGTGACTCCGACCGAACAGTTGCTAGAGCTGCAATTAGGGCCTACCTGGTGGCGATAGAGGTCATGAAATGACAATATTTCACCACCCTTATTGCCTCTGTGGACAATCGCCCAGCCACCCTGTTCCAGGTGACCAGGTCTCTCCTTGGTAGAGGGGGGGGGGGCGTTGCCTGGTTGGCAGGGATCGGCTGAGGATTTCGCTGATTATCTGATGGAGAAAATCACTCGGATTCACTCAGGGCTTAATCTTGGCATGGATTGTGAGGGTCTGGAGCTGACAGGATCGCAGTCTAGCCATGTTATCTGGGATCAGTTCGATCCAGTTGCTCCTGAGGAAGTGGACAGGCTCCTTGCAGCTGTTCGCACCACTACATGCCCTTTAGATTCCTGTCCTGCCTGGTTGGTAAAAGCCTCCAAGGTGGTGACAAATAGCTGAGTCAGGGCAATAATTAATTCTTCATTACGGGAGGGGGTGTTTCCTGCATCTTTAAAACATGCTTTGGTGCGCCCCCTCCTAAAGAAATCATCACGCGACCCGGCAGTGATATCTAATTATAGACCTGTATCAAACCTTTCCTTTTTAGGGAAGGTATTGGAGAAGGCAGGGGTGCAGCAGTTGCAGGGGATCCTGGATGAAGCGGATTAGCTGGACCCCTTCCGGTCAGGATTCAGGCCCGGATATGGTACAGAGACTGTATTGGTCATGCTGATGGATGATCTCTGGCAGGAGCGGGACGGAGGTTATCCATCCGTCCTTGCTCTTCTTGACCTCTCAGCGGCCTTCAATACCATTGACCACTGTATCCTTCTGGGAAACCGTTGGGGATCCAGGGCACTGTGTGGTCCTGGTTCTCCTCATTCCTGAAGGGCCGGACCCAATCGGCATGGCTGGAGAGTGAAAGCTCCAGTCCTAGGCCCCTCCAATATGGGGTGCCTCAGGGCTTGGTGCTTTCTCCTCTCCTATTCAACATCTGCATAATCATCCGTTCCCATGGGGTGAGGTACCATCAGTACGCTGATGATACTCAGTTATACATCTCGGCCCGTGGTGATCCAAGCGATGCTGTCAAAGTCCTATCCAGGTGTCCGGAGGCTGTGGGGGTCTGGATGGGGGGCAACGGGCTACAACTGAATCCTGGCAAGACTGAGCGGCTATGGATTAGGGGCCTGGCCCTGTCTCGGGAGCTACCATCTTTGGTCCTGGATGGGGCTATTTTGCCCCAGACAGACCCAGTGCACAACTTGGGGGTCCTCCTGGACTCACAACTACTGCTCAAAGAGCAGGCGGCAGCTGTGGCCAGGAGGGCTTTTGCACAACTTCGTGTGATTCGCCAGTTTCACCCGCTCCTGGACCGGGACTGCTTGCTCATGGTCACACATGCTCTGGTCACCTATAGACTAGATTACTGCAATGCGCTATACATGGGGCTGCCCTTGACGACCATTCAGAGGCTGCAGCTGGTCCAGAACGCGGCTCCCCAGGTGGTGATGGGGTGCAGGCGTTATGCCCGCGCCTTGCCACTACTCCAGGAACTGCACTGGTTACCAGTTTGCCTCCGGGTGCAATTCAAGGTGCTGGTGTTGACCTTTAAAGCCCTACATGGTAGTGGGCCAGGATACCTAAGAGACTGCATCTCCCCAAGAATGTCTGTCTGTCCAACCAGAGCGGACCGGAGGGGCTAACTGTACCATCGGCTAGAGGGGCTCGTCTCTCTAGCACAAGAAGGAGGGCCTTCTCTGTGTCCGCTCCGGCCCTATGGAACCTCCTGCCAATAGAGCTGTGGCTGCAGATGGAATTGCTGCCCTTTAGGAAAGGACTTAAAACCGGGCTGGCGGGGCAGGTGTGGGGCACTGATGGAGGTGTGACCCCCACCTGCTGGCTTCTATAAGATCCTCCCTCTTTTTACAGATGGGGTGGGTGGGATTTTAATGGGGATGGTTTTTTAAACGATTTTATTATTATGTTTTATTGTCTTTTATGCTTTTATTTGTGAGCCGCCCGGAGTCGCTTCGGCGAGGGGGTGGCAATACAAATTTTAAAAATAAATTAATTAAATGAAGTAGTTAAATAGGTACCGTTTAAACAAGAAAGGTAGCGTTTCGGAGTCTAGTCATGCCTGTCACATGACTGCAGAAACATCTGCAGACACTGTATGCAGATAGCACTGGTTCTTTGGCTAAAAACGGAGATGAACAACACCGCCACCACCACCCCTAGAGTCAGGCACAACTGGCTTTCTAGCAAGGTAGACCTTTACCTCTTTAAAGGGAGACCAGAGCTAAGCCAATCTCAAAATCAGACATTAGCCTTAATTGGAGTGGGTAGTACACGGGCAACATTTGACACTTCCCCCAATCTATATGTGACTTTCAAAGCTTACAACCACCCTCTTCTGTTGTTCGTTAGTACATATTTCTTCTCATTTGTAGCGAACCATGCTCTTCCATATAGTTAAAGCAAGAGCAATGTTGACCAAAGTGTCCATTTGTATCACTGCACATGCCGGTTCAGTTCCTTCCCAAATACTGCCAGTGTAGCCGGTTTTCTACGGTACATCGCATCCTTTAAGGTCCCCATTAGGTAGAAGTAAGAGGGGTAATAAGTCAGGAGAGCATGGGGGAAACTCAACCACACCTCTTCAAAATGATCTTGCGCTCCTTGAATAACCGTGCTTTCACCATTTTCTTTTACTGTCCTGCCTGTCACATGGTGATGCTGGCATGCATTCTTTTGTACACATAGTACACATTACAACCTGAAACATTGCTTTCTTGAAAGGATCATTAAATAAATAATGATTTAAGACTTTACATCAGAGGCTCCCAACCTTTTCAAGCTGAGGGCTGGGTCGCTCTCTCTGTCAGCTTCAAGGGCCGGACGGCCATTTTGCCCTGCCTGCACGATGGGGGCTGCCGTTTTGTCCCAACAGCTTCAAAGAGGAAGGCCATTTTGTTTCTTGAATGCCCTTGAAGGGGTGGGGGGCACCTGAAATGGCACCATGGGCCAGATACAAACCACGGGCCTTAGGTTGGGAGCCTCTGCTTTACACAGTAAGGCCAGTAGAGTCAATATCTTTGAGAAACTTTTAATAGCATATCCTTGTCTGTTACGTTTACCTGCCCTCCTGTGAGATTAAGAAAAAATTGAGTATAGTAAGATGGTGGTCTCCCAATGGTTTTTCAAAATGTAGCCACTGATAGATGATCATACTTCCTAGAAATCTTCATCTTCTGATTTCATTCTCTGCCCTCCTGAAAATGAAGTCCTTTAACCCTTGTGAATTGAATTGTCTGCATTTCCAACTGCTAACAACCTTCGTGCCCTGTCTTCGTGCTTTTAGCCTCACACAGAAACACCCGGGGATTCCATGTGGAATTTTCTAGTGTAAAAACAAGTATTCTTCCTAACCTTGGATGATATGTCACCACATGGACAGTGATGGCGAACCTTTTAGAGACTGAGTGCCCAAACTGCAACCCAAAACTCACTTATTTATTGCAAAGTGCCAACACGGCAAGTTAACCTGAATTTTGTTGTTGTTCAGTCGCACAGTCGATTCTGACTCTTTGCGATCTCATGGACCATTGACCTCCAGGCACCCTTGTCCTCTACCATCCTCCTCAGCCCGCTCAGCCCTGTGCTCATTGTGTCCACGATGCCATCTAGCCATCTCATCCTTGGCCGTCCTCTGCGCTCAGCCTTTCTAATGGTCCAGCTCTCACAACCGTACATTACCACCGGGAATACCATTGCTTTGATTATGCGGACTTTTGTTTGCAGTGAGATGTCTCTACTTTTAACTATGTTCCTCAGGTTTCTCATAGCTTGTCTCTCAAGAATCAGTCTCCTTTTTATTTCATGACTGCAATTCCCATCTGCAGTTATCTTTGCTCCTAGGAAAGTAAAATCTGTCACTGCTTCTACTTCTTCCCCATCTATTTTCCAGGAACTGATGGGGCCTGTTGCCATTATCTTGGTTTTCTTGATATTGAGTCTCAAACCAGCTTTTGCACTCTCCTCTTTCAACTTAATCAGGAGCTTCTTTACCTGAATACTGAGGGGTAAATTCTGTGCTGGGGGAGGAAGGAAGCGCTCCCATTGGGCTGCTGGGCAGAGTGGCAGGTTGAACGTGGTGCTGGGGCGATGGCGTGCGTGCCCACAGAGAGGGCTCTGGGTGCCCCTTCTGGCACACATGCCATAGGTTCATCACCACTGACATAGGCAATTAGAAATTGGAAATATGTTTTTTTAAAAATACTGTATGCTCCTTCCTGAGTCATAACTAAGAGCAGATCCTTTAAGAGTTCCTTTTTTTGAAATACAAGTTCCCGAATCCCCCCCCCCACCTGCCAGTGGTCAGTGGCTATGTTGGCTGGAGGATTTCAGAGGTGTAGACAGGAAGATTCTGGGAGTCCTGAAAAGTAACCTTTCAGAGCTGTCAAGAGCAGCTCCTGTGCTTGAATCTCAGAAATAATTCTGGTTCTTACTGTGCCTTTTGTGTCATTTCCGATGTGAAAGAAGCATTGTGCTGCAAAGGGAAGCTTGAAGAAGCTGGAATGCACTTGTGTAACAAGCCCTCTTCCCATCTTGTGTACCTTGCAGATGGGTCATGTATGGACTTGGCTGGAATCCAAAGGGGACTTCGTCACCGAGTCTGAGAAAAGCAGCTACTGCCAGTCTCCACAGGACTCCTCTGATTCTAGCTTGGATCTTGAACTGAGCAGCTGGAGAGAAACGAAAGAAACCACTGAGGTAGAGGAAAGCAGCAGCGAGGAGGAGGAGGAGGAGGAGACCAAGCTAGATCATGATAACTTTGCACTATGGGCAAAAGACAGCAAAGGGGAATCAGAAGAGCCAGGAAGGTACAAAGAGGACACTGTCCTGAGGTTCCTGTCAGAGGTATGGATACTGGTGGGTGAGGCTGATGAAGGGGGAAGAGATGTTGAGGTAGGATAGCTGCAGTTTGTCCTGATAAAGGGGGTGGGGAGGGGGGAATCTGTTGAGAAACCAGCACTCTTGACCAGGGGTGCCCAAACTATGGCCCATGGGCCAGATCTGGCCCATGGCACCAATTAATCTGCCTGCATCACCCTTGCTACTCCCGGAAGTGTAAGTAACACGTTCATGTGCATAAAACATGTTTACGTTAGCTGTGGGTCATTTACGGCGGCGTTATGCGCATTTTACTTCGACTTCGTGTGGGAGGAACTGTGTGAACTGGCTCAACCACGTGACCGGCCCATGACCCGAAAAGTTGGGGCACCCCTGCTCTTGACAGTGTGACAACTTGCCCAGAAGGACACTTTCTGACTGCAGAGAAACCTGGAGGCAAAGCTGAAGGCTACCAGTGCTATATGGGACCTCCAAGAGCAGAAGTTCTTAGGGGAACACAGGCAGAGGGTACTATTTTATCTTCATGGTGGTCTTCCCATAAGAATCGTCTTGGCCATTGTGAAATGGAAAGTTGAAGCTATTAAACCATTAGTCTAAGCCAGCAGAGCTCTTCTTAGTCCCTGTGATCAGGATAAATGCCATAGATATATTGACAGAAGCCAATCCCTTCTGTTTAGAGAGCAAGGCTTAGTTGAGATGGTATGGCTCAAGTAGCTAAGACGTTGACTGGGAGACGGAAGGTCAGCAGTTTGATTCCCGAGTACTGCAGGACAGAATGAGCTCCCGTCTTTGTCCCAGCTCCTGCCAACCTAGCAGTTTGAAAGCAAGAAATTGCAAGTAGATAAATAGGAACCACTTTGGTGGGAAGGTAACAGCATTCCGTGTGCTCCGGTGTCTAGTCATGCCTGCCACATGACCACGGAAACGTCTGCAGAAGCAGACAGCGCTGGCTCTTCGGCTTGGAAACAGATGAGCACTGCACCCTAGAGTCGGATACGACTGGCTTTCGAGCAAGGGAAACCTTTACCTTTACTAATTGGCACAGATCTCACACTCTTGGAGTATGGACCATGCTACAGATGTGTCTGTTATCCCCATATCTCATGAAATACTCTGTGCAAAGCACAGCTTTTAGGAGTATGGGCCAAAAGATCCACACATGAATACTCTGATCTCTAAGCAGTCACTGGTAGTGGAACAAGCTCATGATGTTAACCTGTCATCCTCTGTTCCAGGTGACAGAGTTGATGGAGCCTCTCTGCATTGGCAGTAGAAACCTGGACCCAGATCCTCTGGCTTCCTCTAGTTCAGGGGAGCAGAATGGGAGAACAGTATCGCCTCACAAAGAAGACATAAAAGGAATACCAGTCCATAAAGAGGAGGAGGCAGAAGAAAATTACTCACAGATCTTAAACAAAGAAGCCAAGGGAAGTCCAGTTCTCCAGAGAAGTGAAAAATGGGCATTTCAGTTCTCAGAAGAACTGTCAGTCATTCATTGGGAGACAGAAGGAATGGAAGAGTTTCAGGTCTCATATAAGGAGGCAGGAGATTCTCAAATTCACGGCAGCAAGCTTGAGGGGACGACAGGAGAGAAGGTGCTGAACATCCTGGAAAAGAGTGTAATAAAAATGGAGGAAGAAGATGAGGACTGTTCTCCAGATCTTATGGTTCAGATCCCCTGTAAGTGGAGAACAGGCAGCAAAAAGATTCCACTAAGTGAAAAGGTGAGCCATAAAATTCTTCAGAGGGTTGTTTCTTTACTAAGTGGCTGGGCTAGGTTTTGGAAAACCAGAGGGGCAATATTGAAAAGTTAAGTACTGTACAGTGAATGACCAACAGGAATAAGGAGGCTGTGAGTTGTCAGTAGTAGGAGATGGTGATGAGAAGAGAGGAAGGAAGTGAAAGCTACTGGCAGATTCAGGTGAATTTGGGTCAGAGCTTCCTGAAGTGAAAAAAATGACACATCTCCCTAGCTGGGAAGTCTTTGTTTTAGCCTTTTGTCATGAACATGATTTACCAAGTGGCTCATCCATGTTCTCTCATCAGCAGCAAGATGTGGCTATAGAAAACACTGAAGAGCCAACTGAGGACTGGAAGAATAGTGACTTCCATCTGAGTTACACCAGTGATGACTCCAGTCTCTGGGGAACACACTTGAGTTCTCCATCAACAAGTTCAGCCTCCTTGCCTTTGTGAGTATTGTTAGCATAAAGGCCTAAAGCGAAGATCAAATGCAAACATCAAGCCTACTGCGTTATGGATAGGTAGTGGGTTCAGTCTCCCCCATAGGGTTCTTAGGGAGCCCTGGGAAGTTAGTCTAGGATTGCTGCCTAAAGATATCCCTAGAGAAGTCTGGTCCACTTTACCTAGCACGTTAGCCAAGAATAGACAGTGACATTGTTATCAGGAAAGAGAAATACGGGATCCAGAAAGGTCTCTGACTTTCTGGGGAATAAGCAGGTTCTGACAAAGCTTATGTAATATATGTATTTATAGTGTAAAGGTACATCCCATTCGCCATATTCCTTTATAATGTCCCAAGTGGATTGTCTCTACTCAAGCTCCATGTCCAGGAATGTATTGCACATTTCCTGTGGAGGTGCAGACGTTCCACTTCGGATGTGTCAGAAGGGCAAAGAGAACCGGGGCTCAGTTCTTCCTCTCACATCCTCCCAGGAAGAAAGAGCAAAAGCTCAGGGGTGGAGCCCTATGGATGTAGAAGGTGGTAGGTGTTGTCCTTGGCATCAGGAGGGCTGCTACTCACCTTTGTAGAAATATTGAGCCGGGTAGTCAAGTGATTTAACACAAACCCAGTGGTTTTAAGTCAAGCTTCTTAGAAAAGAAGGGGGCAGGGAAGGAACTATAGTAGATCCTGAACTAACAAAGCCTTGAGCGATATGAAACACAAGCATCTGGTGTAAATTTTAGCAATGGTTGTGTAGGTTGAGGGAATCTGGTGGTGATCTGTAAAAGTAACTTTTCCAAGCTCTGGTGTAAACCTAGTATGTTTCCCCTTAGCAGCAAGTAGGCTAGTCTGTTGTTTATGACTAGAGCAGAAGAATATCTTATCCTAGAGACAGTCATTTAGAAATAAAAGACTTGTCCTATATAAAGCTCTTTGGAAGGAGTATCAAGGGACAGGCCATTGGCAAAATTCATTGGGATGGGTTTTGCCCCAATTTCCTCTGAAATAATAATTCATAATGTGAGAACATTAAATTCAATAAATTGTGCTGATAAAACAACACATTTCTGAATTGCACAAATTATTCTTCAGTGAAGAATAGCCTAATCCTAGAGTCAACTCTAAACTGGCCTAAGTAATGGATCTCACCATGCCGGGTTTAGAATACTAACTATATTTCTTCTTTGGACCAATATATGAACTTCACTTGTAACTATTTAGAATTTGATCAGTAAGTTCCCTTTGCTATACTCTTTCCATCCCATCAACACCCTTTTCTCTTTAGTGAGGGCACAAATCTTATATATCTCTTTTTCTCTGTAGGATGCAGCTGAACCAAAATGAATCACTCCAGCAATGTTTGCTCTTCAAAAAAACTCTACTGTCCCTCTGGAAGATGGTGGCTGGTCACAGGTACTGAGATGTAGAGGGGAGGAAGAGGATCAGTAGTGTGTCCAGTCTGTAACTGTTTCTGATACCTAACCATGCAGAGAGATGGATGATACAGTTCACAGATACAAATCTTGTGACCCCAGCCCCTGTAGAGACAGTTACCCCACTTAACCCTGTCTTAAAGCCTGGTCAGGAGATCGAGAGTTAAAGAGGCTGGGTTGATCATTAAGGCTGCTATTGTTCCTTTAAAATCCGCATACACACACTCCTTCTCCACACAGCCTGTTTAGTCACCTCTGAAACCCGACTCCTGCCCAGCTAAGATCTCTCTCTCTCTGTACGTGTAAAGTTTGGTAGCGTTGTAAGGTAGAGAGCTTCTGTGAATAAATGCCTGTTAAAAACAAAGTCCAGATCTTCAAACAGAATAAAACTTAAAGAAGACAAGTTTATTTCTTTAACAAATTAGTTTCAGCAAAAGAGCAGCATAAAATATTTCAAGTAGTCATAAAGCAAAAAGGATAAGAAAATTTCCAAGTATTCTTTTCTCTTAGAAAGATAGAGACAAAGTCTTCTTCAGTGTAAAAAAAAACACCTTTGCCTAAAATCAGGGGTACGTATTCTTAAGAATAGGGTAGCCAAGAATAAAGGCTAGCCATTGTCTGGCTGTTAGGATAGTCTTTTTATAGTCCTCTGGGCTTGGGGACTTTCCCATCTTTAAGATGTTAGGGTGGAGATTTATTTTATTTATTTTTATTTATACTTAAATTTTTATACTGCTTTACTTCCCCTAAGGAAACTCAAAGCGGTTTACAGAGTACAAACTACAGAATACAGTGTACAAAATATAAATTAAAACAATAAGCACATATCAATCATAGCAAAAATACAATTTGTACATATGATACACAGTTTAGCATTGAAACATCAATGACCAACAGTCAACAAGGTCCAGATCCTAAGCGGAGCCTGGGCTCGACGCTACCAACGGAGCCCCGGGACTCAACGCTACCAAACGGAGACCCAGCTCAAAGTTACAGACGGAGTCCAGCTCATGCCCCAAAACAACAGCAGGCAGGGCTTCTGGGAATTGAAGTTCCACAATAGCTGGAGTGCCAAGGTTGGCCATGATTGGTCTAGGCTTTATGTCTTTGGTTTTGCACCATAGGCACCTGAAGTTGCTCACTAAAAACACAGAAATGTGGGTGGTTTTGTACTGAACATCTAAGCCAGGGAGTCACCAGGGCCACCACACCACAGGTGCAGGGTTGTGAGGTGCTCTTCCTTCGGGTCGGCCCTAAGGGTCGGTCGGGAATCCTACTCCTGTACCTGCCCCCTTGCCAGGTAGCAGATTCCCTGTCAGTCTTGCTCGAAGCGGTTGCAGCATTGGCAATTGAGCTGCACGGGCTTATGGTTCTGGGCGACTTCAATTTGCCATCGCTGGGACCTGCCTCAGAGGCTGCTCGGGAGTTCACGGCTTCCATGGCAGCCATGGGCCTGACTCAAGTAATTCAGGGTCCCACCAGGAGCAGTGGCCACTCCCCTGACTTGGTTTTCCTGTCGGAGCGGTGGCTGAGTGATCTTAAATTACAGGATATAAAGATAATGCCAGTGCCATGGTCAGATCACTATCTGGTGACTCTGGATTTTCTGGGAGCGACGCTTCACCGTAGGGTGGTTAAATTGGTCCGGCCACAGTGACTGATGGATTCCAAGAGATTCCAGAGGGAGCTGGGGTTTTTTCCTCTGGACAGGCTGCACGATTTGGCTGAGACCTTAGTCGCCCTTTGGGAAAAGGAGCCAACGTCGGTCTTGGATACAATTGTGCTGTTGCGGCCTCTCCCAGCCCGCAGACCACGTAGGGCTTCCTGGTTTACAGAAGAATTTGGGGAGCTGAAGCAAGTAAGGAGATGCCTGGAGCGCCATTGAGTGAAGATCCAGAGCGAGTGTGACCAAACACAAGTTAGAGCCGCTATTAGAGCCTATCTCGTGGCGATGAGGGTGGTGAAGCGCCATTACTTCACCACTCTCATCGCCTCTGCTGATAATTGTCCGGCGGCCCTGTTCCGGTTAAGGGGGGTGGTAGGGGCCTGGGTGGCAGGGTTCAGATTATCATTTTGCTGACCATCTTACAGAGAAAGTTGCTTGCAACAGTTCGGGGTTGAATCCTGACGTGGAAATTGATCGCCTGAAGAGGGCTGGAGCAGAGTCTAGCCACATTATCTGGGATCGGTTTGATCCAGTTGCCCCTGATGAAGTGGACTGGCTCCTTGGAGCTGTTTGTGATTCCACTTGCTTATTAGATCACTGCCCTGCCTGGCTGGTTAGAGCAGCTAGGGCCACAACGGGCAGTTGGGTCGGTGCAATGGTGAATGCATCTCTGCGGGAAGGGGGGTTTCCTGCAGCCTTCAACTTGCATTAATTGGTTTGCCCTCTCCTGAAAAAACCATTGCTCGACCCTACTGTTATTTCTAATTTTAGACCAATTTCCAAACTTCCCTTTGTGGGGAAGGTATTGGAGAAAGCAGTGCACGGCAGTTCCAGGGGGTTCTGGATGATACGGATTATCTGGACCCGTTTCAGTCAGGATTCAGGCCCGGTTATGGTACCGAGACTACATTGGTCGCACTCTTAGATGATCTCTGGTGGGAGCGGGATGTCTCTAGAGAGCGGGCTGTCCAGCCCTAGGTTGCTCCCATGTGGAGTGCCTCAGGGATTGGTACTCTCACCTCTACTGTTCAATATTTACCTGAAACCGCTGGGTGAGATCATTCGTTCCCACGGGGTGAGGTATCATCAGTATGCAGATGATACCCAGCTGTACATCTCGGCTCGTGGGGACCCGAGTGATACAGTCAAAGTCCTGACCAGGTGTCTGGAGGCTGTTCGGGTCTGGATGGGGGACAACGGGCTTCAGCAGAATCCTGGCAAGACTGAGTGGCTGTGGGTTCAGGGTCCCGTGTTATCCCGGGAGCTTCCATCTTTAGTTCTGGATGGGGCAATGTTGCCTCAGACAGACCCGGTGCGTAACTTGGGGGTCCTCCTGGACTCGCGGTTACTGCTCGAAGAGAAGGTGGCAGCCGTGGCCAGGAGAGCCTTTTCGCAGCTTCGTGTCATCTACCAGTTACGCCCGCTCCTGGACTGGGACTCCTTGCTCATGGTCACTCATGCTCTGGTCACCTCCAGATTGAATTATTGTAATGCGCTCTAAATGGGGCTGCCTTTGATGACCATTCATAGGCTTCAGCTGGTTCAGAATGCGGCTACTCGGGTGGTGATGGGGCGGGGGCGTTATGCCCGTGCCTCACTGCTTCTTCGGGAGCTGCACTGGTTGCTGGTGTGCCTCCGGGTGCAATTCAAGGTGCAATTCAAGGTTTTGACCTTTAAAGCCCTTCATGGCAGTGGGCCAGGTTATCTAAGAGACCGCATCGCCCCAAGGTGTCATACCCGTCGTACGAGGGCAGACCGGAGGGACTCGGTTATGGTCCCTTCAGCAAAAGAAGCTCACCTTGCAGGGCCCAGGAGGAGGGCCTTCTCCGTGTCTGCCCCGGCCCTTTGGAACCTCTTACCACTCAAACTACGCCTCCAGACGGAGCTGCTCCCATTCAGGAAACAGCTGAAAACATGGCTATGCCAGCAGATATGGGGTATGGATTCATCAAATCCCCAGTCCCGCTGGCTTATTTAGCCTATGTTGGTTTTGTCCTGTTCACTTTTTTACTGTGTTGGGAGGGTAGGGATTTTTTAGATTATTTTAAAATGGGATTTTGAATTGTTTTTTTTTAAAAAAATATTTAATTTTTTATTAAATTTTAAAACAATACAAATATAAAAACAATACACATAAAATACAAAAATAAACCTACATACAAAATAAACACAGAAAACATCCAAAGAAAGAAAGAAAAATACAGCCTATCCTAATACATTTTTTAGATATCTTTAAATTTCACAAACCTAACTAACATTACTAAATACTTTTATGAAATTCAATACTCTTTACGCTGCAACTCCATAGCAACAAAAACAACATAATAATTCACACCCAGTGCTTATTTACAATGCCCTGGAGAACTCAGAGTGATTCATATTTATATCCAGAAACTTCTTTGTTCGGGTACAGGTCTGTTAGTTTCATCGTCCATAAGGGAGTGATCCACAAAATGTTTCCAAATATTCCAAAATCTATTCTCTCTCACAATGCCCATTTTTTCTTTTATTTCCCATGTTAATTTATCATTCAATGCTAAATTCCACATTTCTTTATACCACTCCTCCATCTGTATAACACTCCTCCATCTGTATAATTATATCATTTTTCCAATTTCTTGCAATACATTGTCTACCTGTTGTAAGCATTATTTTGAGTAATTCTTTCTCATCCCTATTTAAGTTAATACAATCCACGTTTGTTAAAATGGTGGTATCTGACTCCAGTTTGATTCCCCCCCATTATTTCACTAATCTCTTTTTCAATTCTTATCCAAAAATCCTTTATCACCTTACAACCCCACCACATATGTTCATAAGTTCCTATTGTATCTTTACATCTCCAACATAACTTATCCTTTTTATTATCAACCTGATGTAACCTTACTGGTGTCAGATACCACCTCCATAACATTTTATAATTGTGCTCTTTAATTCCTACCGACATAGTTCTCATTATCCTCTTTTTCCACTTGTTTCTCCATGCGTCTTTTTCTATCCTTATATTCAAATCCTGTTCCCACCTTTGTTTCAAATCCTCCTGCGGATCACCATCCCTATTTATTAAACTATACAGTTTGCTAACTAAGCCCTTAATATTTCTATCACCTTTTCTAATTTTTAAGACCAATTCTTCAAATTCCATCTTTTCTCTATCTATGTCAAATTCTCTCAAATATTTACCATTCCAATTATTAACCCTCAGTATCTGAAACCAATTCATTTTCAATTGTTCAAATAGCGTTTTCTTTCTACTTTCATCTCCACAGATCCGTAGCCAGCCTTTCACCAGGAAAACTTCATTTTTATCCAATATTTCTATTATTTCTTTATCTATTTTCAACGGAAAACTTGCCATATCTGCCAATTCCAAAATTGGAGAGATATTCGGGGCCAGATCTTTCTTTAATTTTTTCCACATGTTCATCAATCCCCTCATCATTGTATTGTTAGTAACTATTTTCCCCATTCTTCCTCCCAAAAAGATCATTTTACCTATGTTCCTATAATCTTTCATCTCAATCTCCTCCCAAATTACTTTTTCTCTTGCCAAGATCTTCACAACATTCTTAATTTGAAAAGCACGGTAATATGCCACTAAATTCGGCATTCCTAAACTTCCTTCTTTTTGAGGTAAGTACCATAAATTTTTTGGTAATCTGGACTCCCCCCCCCCCATTAAAAAATTATTAAACAACTTTTGAAACTCATTAATTTCTTTGTCCTTCAATTGTATTGCTAATGCATCAAATAAAAAATTAATTCTAAGTAACAACACCATTTTAGTAAGTGCAATTCTCCCAAACCATGACAATTTCACCTTTTGAAAACTTTGTATTCTAGTCTTAATTTCCATTTTCAAACTATCATAATTCAATCTTTTAAGCTCTTCCAGTCTATTTGATATAATTATACCCAAATATTTCAATTTATCTTTAATTTGGATATTACTCATTCCCTTTATCTTCCCCCCTCCTCTTCTCCCATGTTACACAACATCATTTCCGATTTATCCCAGTTGATCTTCAAACCCGTAATATCCTCAAAGTCCCTAAATTGTGTTCTAATTCTATTCATAACCCTCTCCTGATATTTTGCAATTATCAATGTGTCATCTGCATACATACTTATTTTATTCCCCATTATCCCTTCTATTTTTCCATCCTCCTGGTTCATATTGGGTTGTATTGTAGTCTAAATGCTTTGTTATTGTAGTTGCTGTAACGCAAGTGAGCCTCCGTAAGGATGACATTGTTAACTGCTTTTGCCTATCTGTAGTAATGCTTTTCTTTCCCTATATTTTAGAAATGAGGTGT
The DNA here is from genome assembly GCA_035047305.1 of Bradypodion pumilum. Taxonomy (NCBI): domain Eukaryota; kingdom Metazoa; phylum Chordata; class Lepidosauria; order Squamata; family Chamaeleonidae; genus Bradypodion; species Bradypodion pumilum. The sequence continues at coordinate 364,331,070 of JAWDJD010000002.1, forward strand.
TTTGCTCAGATTGAAATGGGCTCCTTTGATCTTTCCCTCCTCCCATTCCAATCTCCGAAAAGAGGAGGCATGTCAGAGAAATAACTCTTGTCAGTGTTTTTTCTCTGTTCTCCTAGTCTCGGGTTGCAGGGAAGTCTATGTGAAGGTTTGATTGCATGATTTATGGCTATGCCTTTGATGGTCCTGCACTGAGTACGTGACTTGCTGCATGGAAGCAGGGGGCTCATAAAATTGCCATCTGACCCCTTGAGCCAATCAGGGGCACCTGGACCTTTGGGTTACATCATTGTTACATCAGCTATAAAACTGGGTGCTCTGAAGATGCTCTTTCTCTTTGTCATGGACTGATCCTGAGCTGAGACCCACTGGAGGTGGGTAAGGAACTAGATAAGGCCAGAGGCCTAGGGAATTAGTTAAGTTTCTTGTTTTGGTATTTTCTTTTGAATGACTGCATTGCAAGTTTGATTTCTCATGCTATACCCATTTTCTTAATTTACTTTAATAAATATAATTACTCTGAGACCCTTTGTGTCTATTGATTTGGGAATTGAGAGTGACTGGACCACGCATATAAAAGGGGCCGCATCACGCTACCCAACTTCTGATTCCCTGTATGCTAGTCAGTAGGAGCCTGGAAAAGGTAACTGGCTAAGCAAGACAGGAAGGGTGGGCACATAAACCCCAGTGAGGGGGCAAAGACCCATCACACACTTCTAAATTTATCACTGAATCCGTAGCTTTTAATTATTTCCTTAATCGAAATCCATTGTAAGGAGTCAAATGCCTTAAAAATGTCCAAAGATATTAATCCAACTTTTTCCTTTGTTTGATTCACATTATCTATTAAGTCTAAAACTCTTCTAGTCAAATCTGCCATATGTCTCCCTTTTTAAAATCCCACTTGATCTAAATATATATAATCACCCATAAATTTGTTTAAACGATTAGCCAATATTGCTGTGAAGATCTTGGCATCCTGATTTATAAGAGAGATTGGTCTGTAAGATTCCACTTTCTCTAAATTCTTTCCCGGTTTTGGCAACAGTACTATCATAGTCCTATACCATGAAGTCGGGATTTGTCCCCATCCAGTATATAGTTATATAATTTTACCAACTTTGGTATCGCAACATCTTTAAATTCCTTATAAAAATCAACCGGCAATCCATCCTCTCCCGGAGCTTTCCCCAACTTCAAACCCGCAATTACCTCTTTACCGCCTTTTCCGAGACTTGTTCTTCCATTTTATCCGTGTTCCTGTTTTATTCCGGTCGTTATTTGTCTCTCTAATTGCTTTTTAAGCTTCTCCACATCTATCTCTTTTTTTGCATACAAAGCTTGATAAAATTCCTTCACAATTTTACATTTATCTCTAATCTTATTACATCTTGTCCCTTGGTTATCAACCAGAACTCCAATTTCTCTTTTTTCCTTTTTGTCTTTTGCTGCTTTTGCCAATAATCTTGAATTTTTATTGCTATATTCAAAGTACTCTCTTTTTAAATAGATCACATCTATTTTTAGCTTTTCTATATCTTTACCAACCAATTCAGCCTTCAATCTTTGTAATTTAACAAATATCTTCTTATCCTTCCTCTTTGAATGTTCCTCCTGTAACTGCTTTATCTTCTTTTCACTTTCATCCAGTGGTAGCTTATACTTTTTATATCCATTACTTGCCAACTTTATACTCTCACCTCTGAAAACCGACTTCATGGCATCCCAGACCATATTAAAATTTACCTCATCATTGTCATTCCATTGCCAGCTTTCCATCCAACTCTCTATAATTTGTTCTTTACCCTTTTGATCTTTGAATAAATTAACATCGTATCTCCATTTCCTCCCCCTTCTAATTTCTTTCTGTAGGCTCAATTCCAAAACCACTTTAGCATGATCTGTTTCCTTAAAAATTCCAATTTCAATCTCTTCCATATTTTTAATCATATTTTCAGTTACAAATACATAGTCTGTTCTAGAATAGGAGTTATGAACATGTGAAAAATAAGAATAAGCCCTTTCTGACCCCTTAATCTGTCTCCAAGAATCCTTCAGGCCTAATACTGCCATCCAATTATCCAAAATCTTCCCTTTAATACCTGTTCCACACCTTGTTATATTTGTACAATCCAAATTTGATCTTACTAAATTAAAGTCGCCTGCCACTATCATCTTTGCCGATTTTTCTATTACCACAATTTTACGGATTTTTTCTAAAAATTCCGCTTGATGTTTGTTTGGAGCATATATATTCACCAAAGTTGTTTCCTCATCATCTATCTTCCCTTTCACTATCAAATATCTACCTTCTGGATCCGAGATACTTTTTGTTATCTCGAATCCCAATCTAATAGAGATCAAAACTGTGACTCCTCTTGCTTTTGATGTACCAAGTGCCTTTTCATAACGTTGCATCCAACCTAAGAAAATTTTGTTTGTATCCTGAGATTTTTGATGAGTTTCCTGTAGAAAGACTATGTCCGGTCTGCCCTTCCTCAATGCTGATTCTATCCTCTTCCTCTTAAGCACAGATCCTGTACCTTTTACATTCCACGTTAAAACTTTAATACTTCTCATATTTTGAATTAACACCCTTGTCTGCCTCTTTCAAGCTCTCCCTTAGACGTGCTACCTCTAACCCACAGTAATTAAAATAAAACATCAAACAAAAAACACGCAATGTCAACCTCCCCACTTTCTTCATCAAAAAAAGGCTGCCTTCGTCCTCCAAAGGGGGGAGGGGGGAACATGCAAGATGTACGTGGTAATTAATGCTCAAGCACACCATTCCCATTATAAAAACAAATTTATAAAAGCATTATCTTATATAAAAAGTAATCCTTTTTCTTTCTACCCTTTACTTGGCTCTTCCTCGACCACAATTAATGATAATTCCTCCTCTACTCCTCCTGGTTGTCCTCCTCCTGTAGCACCACCCTCGTCTGCTCCCTCATAATCTCTCCTTATAGCTCCCGAGTCCAATAGTTCTTTTCTTAAAGCTAGCCACTCATTTGAACCCGCCTTGACCAAATCAAGTAAACTCAAATATTCCAGTGCATCAGTCCCTGCATCAATCGCCTGCATTTTTTTCATAGAAGAATCTTACCTGTTGTGGAAATCGCCAATTATATCTTACACCTTTTTTCATCAACAATTTAGTTACTGGTTTCATCTTATACCTCCAAACATGTTCTTTAATAGAAATGTCATTGTATACTTCCACATCAGACCCATCAATTTTCAGAGCGCCAGAACCAGCTTGTTTTAGAAATGCCATTACTTTGAGCTTATCTCCCCAATTTGCAAATTTAACCAAGACGTTTCTTTGAGCACCTTTACCCCTTCTCGGACCCATTCTATATGCACTTACAATATCCTCCTGTACAAAATCCTTCCCCATTTTCAAATTGTTTAACCATTGAACAATTCTATCTCTTAGCTGGTCTGGCATTCTTTCCAACATATGGCGTATCACAATGTTTTGTTTTCTCATCAATTCTTCCATGACATCAATCCTTTTTTCATGCTCATCTACTTTCAACTTATTCTCCTTCATTTCCTCCTGTATCCCTTTTATTTCCCCTTTCATAGATTTCACCTCATTTTGCATCAACTTAATATTTCCTTCTATTTTTTGTAAGCTTAAATCTACTTTTTTGGGGAAAAACATTACCGTTGTAACCACTTTGTTCTGTTTTTTCAAAATTTCATTTTTATCCTTCACTCTCGCCTCTTCCATCTTCTCAAATTTCTGAAACATTTTACCAAATTCAACCATTATTTGAGTCTGATCATAAGGTTCAGGTGATGGTGATGATGATGGAGGAGCCTCCTCAACTGGTACTTTATCCTTCCTCTTAGATTTCACCACAGGCTCCTCCTCCTTCGCTTTTCCCCTTGTAACCTTATCCAGAAGCTTCAATGCTGCAACACTCTTAACTCTCACTGAACCCTTTCCTTGAAACTGCTCCAGCACTCCCACACTCTCGTATCACAGTCACTTGAAATTTCCAGCCACTGTATATCCAAAGCAAAAATGACGGGGTGGAAGAACGGATCCCAGAAACCCAACTTTGCTTTTCCAAGCTGACGAGAGGTAAAATAAAACAGATAGAAAAATAAAAATTTAGAATCCACAGTATAGCCAATGTGCCTTATAATCCATCCAAGCTATTCTTCTTTATTATCCAACTAGCATGAACTTCTGCACATATCCAGTTCGATAGAGGGAAAAAAGGGAAGGAAGATCTCCATTTAAGTTGTATCCCACTGTAAATTCAAGAAATAGGGTGATCCCAAGGCTTATCTTGATTCAAAGTAACCAAAGAGTTCCATTCACGTTGTATCCCAAAATGTATCCAGAAAGAGCAGAGAAATATCCAAAGGAAGCAGGAGAAGGGGGAGGAAGAAACAGAGAAACGGAGCCTCTCAAAAAAAAAGAGAGGAAAAAATAGAGAAAGAGAGGAACCCAACATCCAACTATAATCCAATCCAGTGATCCAAGGGATAATCCTCCAAAAGAGACTCGGAATCGAACGATTAAAACAAAAATCCCTTTCAGAAACAGCTCAACCCGCAAAGAAAGCAAAATGGCTCTGCCGCGGCTGCAATTTCTATAGGGTGCCCCCTCCTTCTTTTACAAACTTCTTCAAGCCCCAAGCTCTGTTGTTCGATCTCTCCTCACCATCAGCTCTCACATTCACCCTCTTTTCTCTCTCCAGTCCTCTCGTTTTTTTATCGCTTTCTTATTTAAGTCCAAAAAACAACCCAAAAGCTTCTATTATAAGCTCCACTCTGATCTCAGTCCTTTTAAAACTTTTGATGTCTCCTCAGACGTCCGCCATTATCCCTCTCTCACAGTCTTCATCTCGGCCAGCCTTGCTTCTCCCCACTTTTAAACGCACTCCTCCCCCCCCCCCTTCAGACTTACTTTTTGGCTCCATGGGCCACACTCTGCTCACCCCGACAATCTCTGTAGATCACACTTTTCCCTCCTTTTATGTCTCGATCTCTTCCCTGGTCCTGTTCGCTGCTGCCCAGCTGTTGAAGCCGCGGCTTTCGCCGCTTGCTTCTCCAGCTGAGACTGCTTCCTGAACTCCAACCAAATAACACAGCCCTCCTCGGGTGAGCTTTATAAGCCTCGGAGTCTCTTTTTAAGCTTAGTTTGAGTTTATTTTCTTACTCCATGCCTCATTGTCGTGCGCTAGCTCTGAATTAATTGTGTTAAGCCTCCGCCATCTTGGCCATGCCAAGATTATTTTAAAATGGGATTTTTAATGGGATTTTGAATTGTTTTATTGTTGTTTTTAATTATGTTGTTGAGCCGCTTCGGGTCACTCTTGAGTGAGGGAAGCGGGATAGAAATATTTTATATAAAAATAAATAAATAAAATAAATTCTCTACCTGCAGCCCACGGGCCGAATGCGGCCCTCGGCACCATTTCATGAGGGGGGCCCGCCACCTCCACCACACCAGGAAGTGCCATGTGGTGGAGGAAGGGCAAAATGGCTGTCCAGCCCCCAAAGGTGTCTGAGGGAGTGTGACCCCCCACCCCCGGCTTGAAAAAGGTTGAGAACTCTTGATCTAAGCCATTTTTGTTGTATTTGTGACATAATTTCCATCTGATTGAGATGGCTGACTTTCATTCCTGACAACGACTCTTGCTATCTGTCATTTTGAAAGCGGACAAGGATGTGGCATGAAGCCCTGTGATGCACCAATTGGATAAAGTACATGGAAAGCCTGGTTAGTGTTCTTCACCCTGTCTGACATTTCCCCCTCTAGATACAGTGGCCCTTTCCTGAAGGCAGTTTCGGAGAAGCAAGCTCCTGGTTACAGAGATGTGGTGAAAAGGTCAGTTGAAAAGCAAGCAGGGGAAATGGGGTAGGATTGGCTTTTTAATATTTTTCCCTTCCTTGGGTTTTAAAGTAATTGGTTTGCCTTTTATATGGTATACAGTACATTGTAAATGTTCCTTTTGAGGTACCAGACCAGACTTCTTCCTTACAGCTTCTCATCCCAAGCAGGCAGTTGCCTCTTGTGCTTCATTGGTTGACAGCAGAAACATCCACAATGCTTAAGGGTTATTCATAGGACCACTTCAGAGCACTATGATCTTCCGGCAGTGGCAAATCATTACATGCTTGATTTGGCTTTCTCACTGCATCCAAGAATATTTGTCTCTTTGCTTTTTGCAACTTTTGGGGAAAGACAAATTTTGCATAACATAGCACATGAACAATATACAGTACACAATAACACAGTGAATATAAAATAGCACAATATACAAAATACAATATACAAAATACAATCTATCAACAGCATGTAATAACAAAAGGTCCCTGCCACTTGACTCTACAATGGAACCCGGGCTCAATGTCCACAACGTCTGGCATTCAGCATCTTCAGCCACCCTCGCCCCCCCCCGGTGGCCCTTCGACCCCCTCCAGCAGTAAAGTCCAGCATGGCGGCAGCAGCCCCATAGCCACAGGGCCACGGTACAGCCACTCCCACTCCCCCCGGCTGGCCAAGCTGAGGGAAGGAGCCTGGCATCTGGAAAAGCCATGGCTTTTTCTTCTCCCCGGGCCTGGGAGGGTGAGACCCGAGGTCAGATAGCAGCACAGGACTCAGCAGCCACGGCTACTCCTCCCTCTGGCCGGGAGTGGTTCAGGGCTTCTATATGTTAACTTTCCCACTGTAATACTGTTTTTGCTCCTGCTCATTGTGGTTATTGATTAACACATTATTATTATTAGCAAGAAACATCTGGTTTGCTGAAATCACAAGAATTATGCATGTTTTCAGGGTGGATTTGATTTAAATTACTTCTCAGTTTCAATTTATTATTTTGACTCCCTAACCAGCACTCTAAAAAATGCACTTTTCCTGCTATATCCTTAATATACTTTTAAAAATACTATATATTTTTCATAGTCCTCTTGCCTAGATCGAGGGCGAAACCAAGCAATGAGAAAGGATCGCATCTGATTGCTGGGAGTCACCTCCCTTAAAGCAAATCTCCTATCCATGGAGAAATGCTTCTAGTCTGCCCCCCCCCTCTTAAAAAAAGTGGCCCTGTCGCTATACCAAAAAGGTCTGGATTGGGCTCAGACCTAGGTCAGGCAGGTTTATAATCTCACATACATTGTGTGATTGGAGAGAAAGAAGTTGCACCAGGCTATGCGACAAATGATCCTAAATGTGAACTATTTCCCTGTCTGATCACACCCTGACCTCCAGTAGTTCTCTCATCATTGACACTTCCAGTATCTGAAAGTATGCACTAGTCATGGAGAACACAAAAATTATGTGTGATGAAATACACACACACGTTACAGCAAACCAGGATACATTTGTGGATGGTGGAATCACATGATTAAATCCAAAGGCACTCGGTTCCCTGCCAAAGTGCACTTTTAGAAAGAGGTAAGGACTTCATTTAATTTACAAAGTTCCAAAGGGATAATAACTGGGTGGTTCTAAATCTGGGGTGGCCACACCTTTCGCGCCGCAGGCTGGTCACATGATTCCTCCTGTGTAAAATGCATCCGTGTCTGTTGTAAATACGTTTACGACAGCCGCAGGTGCATTTACGGCAGTGCTTTTTAAAATTAATTATTGATTTTCAAAATAAAAAATGTTACACATACATACATACACACACACACACACACACACACACACACACACACACACACACACACACACTTTGTTTTTTAAACAAAATGGTGGCCGTAACTTTATTCAGCTGTTGTGTGGCCCAAGGACCTCCTAGGAAGGCGGGAATAGTATGGAAAAGCTCCTCCCACTCCCCAGAGCCTGCTGGAGAGCCAGAAAAATGCACCCGAAGATGGCGATTTTTTCAGCCCCAAACAGCATGGCAACGTAGGAGATCAAACACGATGCACCGGATAACGACAAAATGACGCTGTCTGGTGCATGACTTTTCTAAAAAACATATCCGGGTCTGGCTTGACTCCATCCTCGTTTGTCAAGGCATAAATAACAAATGGATTCCAAATTTACCAAAATCCTCTTTTCCTCGTTATACCTTTTTTTTACATTAACTTCGTTTGTTAACTTTTCATTTAGTGCTAGTTGCCAAACTTCTCTATACCACCTGATTTTACTTATCACAAATTCTTTTTCCCACTCTGTTTATCAACTGTCTAGTAACTGATAACAGAGTAAGTAATAATTCTTTATTATTTTTGTCCATTTTAAGTTCTTCTATCTCTCCCAATTTAGTGTAAGGGACCAAAGACAATGAAACAGCCGAAGGGTTGGCTTAACACAGGTTTATTGCATGATGATCTGGAGGAACATGTGGTAATGGCGGATGGGTAGCTCAATATATACAGCTGGCTATACATTTGAATGTGGCTCGTCGACAGATTATTGGTTGCTGCCTGCGTGACGTCTAGAAGGTCACGCCCTTCTTGACCAGGTGAAGAGGTGGCAGGGAATCTTCCCGCGCTGCTGAACCAGGTGAATCTGAGCCATGAGAGCTGGACGCTCGCTATTGCCATCTAGTGGTCACTAGCTCGCGTCCCCTTATCAGGTTTACATTGATACAGCTGAAGGTTATAATGTTGCATGCAGAAAGGTTACATTGTTAACAAATGGCTAAGGTACATTGTTAAAGGCACAGCTTTACAGAACACAACATCCCTCCCCCCTAGGATGAGACAAAGTCTCTCAGCCAAGATGGCTTGTTGCATGTGCGTTTGGGCCGTGAAGAGGGCTGCCCCCCCGGGGGCGCTACTGCTTCTTTGTTCCCTGGTCCCCTGTCCTGAAATAGGAGAGGGAGACTCGTTAGTGGCTTGCCGCGGTCTGGCGGCCTTAGGGGAAGGGAAGAACTCCATTGTGGGCAGACCGGGGGCAATCGGGGCTAACGAAAAACCCCTCTTCTCGCTTGGATGGGTGGGGGACCACTCCGAAACCCCCCCCCCCAGTTCTGAAAATCAAAATTTAACTTAGTAGGGGTATCCGCATTTGTGGGGACATTCCGCGAGATATGTATGGGGTCGGGTTCCTCCTCCTCCTCAGAAAGATCCCCTAGGATATCTACGAGAACATCCTCCTCCCCCCTTGGTGGGGACCCGCGGCCCCCTTTCCCTCCCCCTTGGGCTGAACGGGTGGGGGAGAACCCTAACGCTGATTTTTCCTCTGTTTAGTCTGTGCCCTGCTCATTGGAGACCCTGCGTCGGAGCTGGTCCGCGTGCCGCCTCCACAGGAGCCCTGTGCTGGTTTCCACGCGGTACGACACGGGTCCGGTTTGCTCCACAACTACGCCCAGTACCCAGGCTGGGCCCGTGCTGGCGTAATTCCTGCAATGCACGGGGGCGCCTACACTGAAACTCTTTGTGGCCTCTAGCCCGATGTTCCTTCCTTTGTCCTCTACCCTCGTGGGGTCTAGCCTAGTAAGGATGGTGGTCAGTTTCCTACGCATTAAGAGCTCTGCGGGGGAGTATCCTGACGCCAACGGGGTCACCCTGTACCCTAGCAGAAACTGGCACACTTGTAGGTTCAGATCCCCGGGGCCCATGCGCCGCAACGCGTCCTTCGTGGTGCGGACGAGGCGCTCTACTTGGCCATTGGTGGCCGGGTGAAACGGGGCGGAGGTGATGTGCCGAACGGCGTTAATCTCCATGAATGCCCTAAACTCGGAGGACGTGAAACAACTAGCGTTGTCGCTAATTAACGTGTCGGGTATGCCGAACGTGGCAAAGAGCCTCCGCAAATGCCTAATGGTCTGGGCCGAGGAGGTGCTCGTGACTGGGATAACCTCCAACCACTTGGAGAAGGCGTCCACTACGAGAAGGAACAGGGTGCCTCTGAACGGGCCCGCGAAATCAACGTGCACCCGGGACCACGGCCCCTTAGCCGCGTCCCATTCCCTGTGGGGAAGGTGGGCCTCCTCTGGTCTGGAGCATTGGCAACTTTCACAAGTGCCGACCATGTGCTCGATGTCCAGCTGGGGCCACCAGAAGTAACTCCGGGCCAGCGCCTTGGATCGCACGATGCCGGGGTGGCTGACGTGCAGCAGTTTGAGCACCCGTGGCCGAAGGGAAGTGGGAATCACCACCCGCTGCCCCCACAAGAGGCACCCCCTCTCTAGGGACAGCTCTAGCTTTTTTCTGAAAAATGGGGCGAACTCCTCCGCTGGGGAGGACGCCGGCCACCCTTTCTGCACCCAGGAGCTAACTGCCGCTAACGTCTTGTCCTTCACTGTCGCTTTGGCAATGTCGGCGGGCACTACGGGGGGCGAATCCAGCACCTCTATCATGAGAACCTGATGGTCCCGCTCCCCCTTGCTCACCTGGCTGGGCGTTAGGGGGAGGGGAGACCTTGATAGAGCGTCCGCATGGCTGATCTCTTTCCCGGGCCGGTAGACCAATGCGTGCTGGTACGCGTTGAGAAAAATGGCCCACCTGAGCATCCTCGGGGACAGGATCTGTGGGGTGGGCTTATCTGCGGTAAAGATGCCTAGCAGGGGCTTGGGGTCCATTACAATGGTGAAGGGGCGGCCATACAGAAAATCGTGAAATTTTTTCGTCCCCGCAACTATTGCTAGTGCCTCCCTGTCTGTCTGTGCGTAGTTTCTCTCCGCTTGGGACAGGGACCTGGAGTAAAATGCTATCGGGGCCTCCCTTCCGTTTTCCAGCACGTGGCACAGCACCGCCCCCACCCCCACCGGGGATGCATCACAGGTCAGAACTACCGGGCGTTTGGGGTTGAAGTGGGTCAGTATGGCATCGGACGCTAGGAGGCTTTTTAGCTCACTGAATGCCCTTTCTTGGTCATCGCCCCACTTCCATGCCTGGTCTTTCTTTAGCAGTTTGTGTAGCGGTTCAGCCACTGCTGCCTTCCGGGGGAGGAAGGAGTGGTAAAAGTTGAGCAGCCCTAGGAACGACTGCAGCTCGGGCTTGGAGGTGGGGCGGGGGGCTTTCTTAATGGCTGCCACCTTGGACTTGGATGGTTTTATTCCATCAGGAGTCACACAAAACCCTAGGAACTCAACCTCGGTTGCGAAGAAGACGCATTTGTCCTTTCGCAGTCTCAGCCCCGCTTTTTCGAATATTGTCAGGACCTTCCCCAACCTCTTGGCCAATTCAACCCGACTCCCCCCCGTTATTAACACGTCATCAAAATAAGGCAACACCCCCTCCAGTCCCTTCAGGAGGCGTTCCACGAGTGACTGGAAAATTCCAGGCGCCGAATTCACGCCGAACTGGAGGCGCGTCACCTGGAACGCCCCCTTATGGGTGACTATGGTCTGCGCAGCAGCTGCGGCAGGGGACACCGTAAGCTGCTGGTAGGCCTGTGCTAAATCGAGCTTAGCGAAACACTTTCCCCCGTGTAACCTGGCCAGCAGATGGCTGACTACCGGCACCGGATATGCATTCGGGCAGATCGCCTTGTTGATGGTGCACTTGTAGTCGGCGCATATGCGGACCTCCCCATTGGCCTTTAGTGCGGTTACAATTGGAGTTTCCCACTCCGCAGAATCAACAGGCACAAGGATTCCCTGGCCCACCAATTTGTCCAGTTCCGCCTCTATCTTGTCCTTAAGTGCGAACGGCACCCGGCGTGGTTTAAGACGAATTGGGCGGACCTCCGGGTCCAGGTCGAATGTCACTGGGGGCCCCTTGAATTTCCCCAGTCCTTTTTTGAAAACTTCGGGGTGCGCCTCGCACACCTCCTGAATTGGATCAGTCCCAACGGCGTGCATCCCAATGGCGTGCACCCCCCCAATAAACAAACCCAGGGGCTGGAACCATTGAGTTCCGAGGAGGCTGCAATCTCTCCCTTTAAGCACGACTAGGGGGAGGGACGCGGCGTGCTTCTTGAATTTAACCTGAAATTCTCCAACCCCCAACACTGGAATGCTGTTCCCTTGCACGTCCCGTAGTGTGGACCTCAACGCTTTGAGCTTGGGTCGCTTGTGGGGGGCAATTCCCAAAAACTCCCTCTGGGAAATGATTGAATAGGAGGACCCCGAGTCAATTTCCATCCTAATGGGAACCCCTTGGACTAGTACCTCAACAAAGTACCGGGGGTGTCCTGCAGACACGCTGAACACTGGGGCGTTGTCCTCGCTGCCGTCGGAGATGCGGCCCACGCCGTCCTGCTTCCGCGTGGCCTGAGCGCCGTCCTTGGGTCTCGTTGAGCGGTCTTGTCCCGCGGAACGGTCTGCTGAGCTCCTCCGGGTCTCGCGCCTCTTCCTGCACACCTTGGCGATGTGCCCACGGCGGCCGCAGTTGTGGCAGTCGGCCTTCCGGAACGGGCACTTTACGCGGTCGTGGGCCACTCCACAGCCGTCGCACCGCCGGCTCTCTTTCCGGACCCTCCGGACGTCCTCGTCGTCGCTGCTCTCTGTGGACGACCTCGAAGTTCGCCGGGCCGCCTGTACCGGAGCCTCTGCCTTGCTCGACTTCGGCCGCCAGTCCTGGAGTTCTTGGACCCCAGCCTTTGTAGCTTCTGCGGCCTGGGCCGCTCTGACGACCTCCTGCAACGTGGGAGGCGGCTCTTGGTTCATTAATGTGCGCTGGGTTTCGGCGTCGTTCAGGCCGCACAGCACACAGTCCCGGAGGGTGATTTCGGCATTCTCCCATTTGCACGGGCCGGCCGCCAGCCGCAGGGCCGCCACGAATGCGGCGACCGTCTCCCCGGGCGCTTGGACTCGCCTCCAGAACGCACTCCGAGCGGGAAACATCGCCGTGGCGGGCCGGACGTGCTCACGCAGCATCTGCTTGAGTTCCTTGGCCTTGAATTCGCTCACCCTCCTCGGTGCAATCAGGTCCACCAAGGTCCTTTTGGTTTCTTGTCCGAGCATCCTGGTGAAGATGGCCCTTTTCTTTGCCTCTTCCGTGACTTCGGACCCAATTAGTGCTGCCTGGAAGTCCATCTCGAAGATCTCCCAGTCGCCCGGTTTCCTGATTTCAAAACCGGCGCATGTCTTGGTCCCGTGGGCTGCCATATCCCACCTTCGTCGCCAATTTAGTGTAAGGGACCAAAGACAATGAAACAGCCGAAGGGTTGGCTTAACACAGGTTTATTGCATGATGATCCGGAGGAACATGTGGTAATGGCGGATGGGTAGCTCAATATATACAGCTGGCTATACATTTGAATGTGGCTCGTCGACAGATTATTGGTTGCTGCCTGCGTGACGTCTAGAAGGTCACGCCCTTCTTGACCAGGTGAAGAGGTGGCGGGGAATCTTCCCGTGCTGCTGAACCAGGTGAATCTGAGCCATGAGAGCTGGACGCTCGCTATTGCCATCTAGTGGTCACTAGCTCGCGTCCCCTTATCAGGTTTACATTGATACAGCTGAAGGTTATAATGTTGCATGCAGAAAGGTTACATTGTTAACACATGGCTAAGGTACATTGTTAAAGGCACAGCTTTACAGAACACAACACCCAATAACACAATTTTTGGATTTAATTTAATTGCGGAGTTCATAAATATTTTCCAATTCCTTTTCTATTAATTCCCAAGATGTTTTTGCATAACAGCATCCTCATCACATCATCCTTTTCTTTGATGGACAAAGACTTTGTAATTCTTTGGGTCCATTTGCTATTCCACATATTTTCTTTAATAACAATTCTTCCTAAGTCATTTCCCCACACTTGTCTTAGTAGTTGTTGTGGTCTTTTTTCAAAATTCAATTCCTGATATAGTTTACTTATTATTCCCTTGATTGGTTTCAATCCTCTTCTAATCTCATACGTTGTCTCTTCAAACAGTGTTGGTAATCTTTGTTCTATTTCATTTTCTCTAATCTTTTTATCCCACTTATCCTTTTGAATTACTTGAAACCAATTTAACCCTAGCTTGTTATAAATTCCGTGCCTCTCGTCGATTCCTACATTTTCCTATCCATTCCTTTACTAATACTGTAGTATTTTGTTCTGAACTAGGGTATACCTTATTTCTTTTGAAAGTCTCAATGGGCAATCCTTTAAATCTAAAAGTTCTAATATTGGATATCTTTTCGGAGCTGCTCTTTCCTTTAACGCTTTCCACAATTTATAAATTGTCCTTAATGAAAAACTGTTGATCTTTTGTTTTAATGACCGTTCTCCCAAAAATAGCTCTCCTTTTAATTATTTATACTGTACTCAAGCCAATCTGGTTCTTCGCTATCTAAATTATCCTGCGTTAACTTTTTTATTACTCTCTTCAAGCGGAAAGTGGTGATTTGGGTCTGGTCCACGGGCTGTACTTTAGCCACCCCTGTTCTAAAGGCTTTTTGCATGTATAATTCCTATTTCATAATGAGATCTTTGCACTATAACAAAATTTAAAATAAAACCATCATCACATAGCACTTTTTAAAGAAAAGAGAATTTTTTTATTGTTCGCCACTCTGCCAGTTTGTTCCTCCTTCCACCCACCTTCCGGAAGCTTGGGTCACCATTAAACTTTTTCCCCAGGTTGTTGTTGGAAATCTTTATCGTCTCCATGAGATTATCTTTTTAGACCAAGTTCCAACAGTTAGTCTGTGTCATGCCCTCCTACTGTTTCCTTTTCCATGTAAATTCCACTGATTTCATTGGAGCTTGCTTCCAAATAAACATACAGTAAAACCCTGATTTACATATGCTTCGAGTTACATAAAATTCGACTTACTTACATAATGATTTTTGTACTAAAACCATGTCCCGATTTACATAAATGTCCGGATTTACATAACACAATTTCCTATGGGTTTGCTTCGAGTTACATAAAAAATTAGTTTTCCTATGGGGTTGCTTTGATTTACATAAATATCATTTTCCTATAAGTTTGCTTTGAGTTAAGTAAAAATTCATTTTTCCGATGGGGTTGCTTCGAATTAAGCAGAAAACCAAATTACATAAAAGCCTATGGAACAGACTTTTTACGTAAGTAGGGGTTTTACTGTACTTGAGATCATAGCATTGATTAGAATGTGAGTAATTATTGCAGCTCAGTGGTTTAGTAATTTGTAATTAAAGGGACTCTTTCTCAGCTTATTTGTTTATAACCTTATGTCTGCTTGATTCTTGCTGGCTACTGGGTTGAGACAGTGTTCATTTCAGGTGAAGATCTGGGAGTCATTTGGGAGCTCTAAAACTAGAGTTCTTTAACAGTGGTCCCCAACCTTTGATTTTTGGACTTCGATTCCCAGAAGCCTAAGTCAGTACATTGGCTGATCAGTGCTTCAGGGAACTAAAGTCCAAAAACCAAAGGTTGGGGACCACTGCTCTATAAGACACAATAAACCAGCTTTTCCTAACCTGGCATCCTCCATAGGTGCTTGGCTACAATTCTTACCCTCGTTAGCATTACTAACAAAGTAGTGAGAAATCATAATCAAACATCTGGAGGGCACCAGGTTCAAGGAGGCTGCCACAAATGATTAAGTCTCCCTTCTGCTTTCTGAAGGCCAGTGGATCTTTCATCCATCAAGAGGAGCATCTCCAAAGGCCAGATTCAAAATATGATCCAGTTCCAGCGGGATGTCATGTTGATGTTCCAGAATGCCATCATGTATAATAATTCCAACCACCAAATACACCGCATTGCTGTGGAGATGGAGCAAGAAGTCTTAGAGCAGCTCCAAATGTTGGGCGAGGCACTCCTGTGTACAGAAGAAATGCAAGACTTTGTGAGAAGGTGAGAGGCTTGTATTTAGAGGGAGTTTGTCAAAACTGGTAAAGCCATTTACACATAGCTTAAGATCAAAGCAAGGCTATGTGCCAGCCATTTTCTCACAGGATCTCTAGGCAACCTGTTTGTGTCACCCAAAAGCAAAAAGTTTACATTTGATGGAAGGAAAGATGAAGGTCTCTTTTTTCCATAGTTTCTTTCCTAAGCAAGAAAGAAGTTGTGTCACTCCTAATGGGGACTATGTGTTAACCCCACACAAGCCCTACTGAGGTTTCTACAAGCATGAAGCTATTCACTGTCAATGCATCTCCTTGGACATTTGAAAGATTTACTGCTTTTTTATTCTCCTTTATAGGTGCTGAGGAGCCTGACAAATAAGACTAGTTCAGAGCACAGAAGCTGGGACTCTATTACCTCACATCTTCCTCTAGGAGAAAAGTTGCTTGTTTACTAGAGTTAGTTGTTTAACATCCTATCTCTTCCCTTCCCTAAGTTGCCAATGATTTAAAATGTGTCCCGTGTTTCTGGCAGGCCTATTTGGATCTGGAAGTTATTGGTTTCTTAGATTCTATGGATATTATACCTTGATTGCTTATTCGGGGGCAGTTTTTTCTTAGCTGACATTTTCTGGCTGAGAAAGGATGGATCATAGCTTTAAGCAAAAGCTTTTTGAGTAATGTGAAAGCTATTGATACATCCTTAGCTTTTTAGCACTATGTGTTCGCAAGAGACAGAAGAATGTACATGTTCACAAAATAAATTTTATTTTGACTTATGACTTTTCAAGAACTTCTCTGTTCTACATTCCCAATGGATGTTAGCTATTGTTTTAAAAATCTGAGCTGGCTTATTGCGTAGAAAATAATTATTGAAAGACTACCGTATATACTTGAGTATAAGCCAATTCTTTCAACACCAAAAATGTGCTGAACAAAGCATACTCAGCTTATATTCAAGTCATCTCCTGACAGGCAGTGGCACTGAGGTCAGGGCGGACGAGAGAGCTCCTTTTGAAGTGATCTTCACCCATTTCTTCCCCCATTGCCTCCTGGCAGTGCCCCCCACCCCTCTAAAAAAATACTCCTTTTGGAGCGATTTTCCTCACCTGATCTTTCTCCAATCGCCACCTGGCAGCTGGCAGTGGTGGGATGGGGGAAATGGACTTGAAAGGAGCTCTCTTTCCACCCCATTACACCTCCCAAAAAAGACTCTCCACCCCCACCCCACAGCCACTGGTTTCCAGAAGCTGGGGTGGGGGAAATAGGGTGGAAAAAGCGATTTAAAGTCCATTTCCCCAAAGCTACTGGCAGCCAACAGCTGTGGGATGAGGGGGAATGGACTTAAAAGGGGCTCTCTTTCCACCCCATTCTACCCCCATAAAACAAGCTCCCCCCCCCATCTCACAGCACCCATTCCTTCCCCCATCGCCTCCTGGCAGCCAGCAGTGATGGGGGACGGGCAAAATTGCTCCTTTTGGAGCAATCTTCATCACCCATTCCTCCACCCATTGCCTCCTGGTACTGTATTGTAATTTTTATTTGTATACTGCATACTCAACCCCAATGGGTGACCCAAGGCAGTTCACAGGCAACTAAAAATACAGTCACAAATCACAACATATACAAAATATAAATTCAACAATAAAACACATGTACAAAAGGTAGCATCTTACAATATTCAAAGAAATACAAACTAACAAGCAGCATAATACAGAAAAGCACAAAATAAATAATCAGCAGCACAATATGCAGAAAATTTACCACAAGGCAGCACAACGAAACAGTTGCATAACAAAATTGCATCACTGCAGTCCCCACACGTGTCAGGACTCTTCGGCGTCGGTGGCAGGAGGTGGTTGCCACACAGGTCCTTGCATTCCCCTGCAGGGGCCGGCGCAGGTGCTCCACTCCTCCCGGTTTGCCAGACCATGAGGAGGAGCTCAGAGCCTCGGCGGCGGAAGGTGGTGCCCGCACAGGTCATCTGTGATGGATTTCTCTGGCTTCTTTCTTTCCCTTCTGTGCAGGGAGGGGAGGGGAGGCAGCAGATTTCTCTGGCTTCTTTTTCTTTCCCTCCCACCCTCCTGCGCACTGGTAGCTACTGCATTTCCCACCCTCGGCTTATACTTGAGTCAATCAGTTTTCCTGGTTTCTCATGTAAAATTAGGTACCTTGGCTTATATTCAAATTGGTTTATACTCAAGTATATACAGTACAGTATGTAGTATCTGGGGGAAAAATTCACCTCAGCCTTGCCATCTGTATTTGACAGCCATTTGTACAAGACATTGTTGTCCTGTTCATGTCCCCTCTTGTTCTCAATTTCCCCCTAAAAATTGATTCTCTCTTCTGATATTGTAATATGTGGTAAGTTATAGAATAAAAACTATCTGAACCCATGTTCCCCCTTAATTACTGGGGTACAGTTGCATTTTAATGTTCCTGAAAATAAGAATTTTAAATGCCCAATTTCCCCAGGTTCTGTTGGCAGAGGAAAGCAGTGACCAAGTGCGGTGAAAGCAGTTTATTGTAAAGTGGTACAAAAAAAATACAACAAAGTAACCACGCAGAGCGGCCTAATTCCTGAAACCGGAATTGGTCCCTTGCAATGGGCAGCAGGCTATATTTATACAGGTGAGATGTCACATAGAAATACAGGAAATACTGTACCCGGCTACATTGCAGGGGATGGGCCTGCTTTACCTTGCTCCTTGACCCCCAATGAACAAAGTGCATAGAGGAGCTTATGGAAAAATACAATGTTGATCCTTTGGGGCAGGTGCAGTGGTGGGCTCCAAAAAATTTACTACCTCACTGTGGGTCTGGTATTGTGAGAGTGGCCAGGGGGAAAGCCCTGTGTTGTACCTGAATTAGAACTACAGTAATTTATTTCAAAACTTGGATGGACAGGGCCAGTTGTATCTGACTCTAGGGCTCGGTGTTCATCTCTGTTTACAGACATCGGACATCGGAGCGCATGGAACCCTGTTTATCTTCCCACCGAAACGGTATCTATTTATCTACTTGCAATTCCTTGCTTTCGAACTGTTTGGTTGGCAGGAGCTGGGGAGTCATTCCATCTCATTTTTTGTCTTCCTATTTGCTTGATGCTTTCAATCTTTCCTAGTATTATTCTTTGCCAGAAAATCTTGCTTTGGTAATTTGAGATGTTATGAAAATGCACACACTAAGAGTATTTATTACAGCTGGGAAATGTATGCTTTTGCTTCACCATCTCAGGAACATGGAAGCAGTTATTTGGAATTGCATGTGGCCTCTGTGTTACATGAAAACTCCCTTAAAATGGACCAGCTCTCAGTTTTCTTTAAGATTGCAATAATTTAGCTAGATTAGTTTCTTCAAGGAAAATATATTTATTTACAAAATAAATTTAGCAAAAATACATGCATGTAGGTGCCCAAAAAAGAATGGGGACAAATGTGGAGCCCTTCAACTTATCTTTTATAGGCAGAGAAAAACAAGATTTGTGTGACATTTCATAGCAGTATCTCTGTAAATCTTAAATTTTATTCTAGCATAAGGCTATGCATCCTTATTTGGAAAGCTTGATTACTGGTGAGGTCTCATCATATTTGGATCACAGTGACATTGAAAGGTTTGCCTGGAATTCTGACTGACATCATTCTGTCATTTTTGAGATTGTATCCCATTACTGCTTTTCTCACTCTTTTGTTGACAATTATGGCTACTCCATTTCTTTTAAGGTTTTCTTGTCCACAGTAGTAGATATGATGGTTTCCAGAGCTGAATTCGTTCATCCCTGTCCATTTTAACTCGCTGATTCCCAAGATGTCAATGCTTATTCTTTCCATCTCATTTTTAACTACTTCCAGTTTACCTTGGTTCATAGATCTTACATTTCATGTTCCTATACAGTATTGTTCCTTGCAACACTGTATTTCTCCTCCCCCTTTTTTTGTCCCTCCCCTTCTTCAGATCTGCTGTGCTAAGCATCCTGTTTCATCTAGATTGCCCCTTTGTTTTGCCTTTTGTTTTGGTCAATAGAGTTCTCTTGGCAAACTTCGTGGCATGCTTTGCTGGTTTCTATGCCAGTATCATCTCATCATACATGTTATCACAGTTTAAAGCACAGTTTGAAACAGTTTAAAAACAAAGAATTATCATGCATATCACAGTTTAAAACACAGTATCAGAGTAAGAGTTGAGCTAATTAGTGGAAAGGAAAGTCGACTATATCAAGTCTCTACTGTAAGTTATATCAAGTCTACTGTAAGTTCCTTATATCAAGTCACTATGTAAGTCAGTTTCTTGTAAAGTCGCTATGTCAGTTGCTATATTAAGTCAGCTACAGTAATTATCCTGTGCATGCAGCAGCTTTTCTGCGGTGACTTCCCTTCACCCCTATTCGTCCGTATGGTCTTCCTCCTCCTCCTTTCCCCTCCTCACCTCCGGTGCAGAGGGGTTGTCACGCAGGGTGATGGCGGGCCGAGGTCTTCCTCCCACTTCTCCCCCTTAAGAAAACCTTAAAAGAAATGGAGTAGCCATAATTGTCAACAAAAGAGTAAGAAAAGCAGTAATTGGGTTAAAGGTAAAGGTTTCCCTTGCTCGAAAGCTAGTCGTATCCAGCTCTAGGGTTCGGTGCTCATCTCTGTTTCAAAGCCGAAGAGCCAGCGCTGTCTGCTTCTGCAGACGTTTCCATGGTCATGTGGCAGGCATGACTAGACACAAACCGGAGCGCATGGAATGCTGTTACCTTCCCACCGAAGTGGTCCCTATTGATCTACTTGCAATTTCTTGCTTTCGAACTGCTAGGTTGGCAGGAGCTGGGACAAAGACGGGAGGCTCATTTCCGTCCTGCAGTACTCGGGAATTGAACTGCTGACCTTCCGCCTCCCAGTCAGCGTCTTAGCCACTTGAGCCACTGCAGTCCTTTCAGTAATGGGATACAATCTCAAAAATGATAGAATGATGTCAGTCAGAATTCAAGGCAAACCTTCCAATGTCACTGTGATCCAAATATACGCACCAACCACTGGTGCAGATGAAGCCACAGTGGACCAGTCCTTTGAGGATCTAGAACACCTCATAGAACAGAACCAAGAAATGATGTCCAAATTATCTTAGGAGATTGGAATGCCAAAGTAGGAAATCAAAAAGTAAATGGAAAAACAGGCAACTTTGGTCTTGGAACACAGAATGAAGCAGGGCAAAGATTGATAGAGTTCTGCCAAGAGAACACACTGGTCATAGCAAACACTCTCTTCCAGCAACACAAGAGGCGACTTTACACATGGACATCACCAGATGGCCAACACCGAAACCAGATTGACTACATACTTTGTAGCCAAAGATGGAGAACAGTCAGCAAAAACAAGACCTGGAGCAGACTGTGGCTCAGATCACAACCTACTGATCGCAAAATTCAGGCTTAGACTAAAGAAAATAGGGAAAACAAGTAGACCAGACAGATATCACCTAGACAACATCCCTAAAGAATACATGGTGGAGGTGATGAACAGATTTAATGGCTTGGACTCAATAGACAGAGTGCCAGAAGAATTATGGACAGAGATGTGGGACATCATGCAGGAAGCAGCAAAGAAAACCATACCAAAAGAAAAGAAGCGTAAGAAAGCTAAGTGGTTGTCTGATGAGGCTCTTAAAATAGCAGAGGAAAGAAGGAATGCAAAAGGCAAAGGAGAAAGAAAAAAATACAATCACTTGAACACAGAATTTCAAAGGAAAGCAAGGAGAGATAAGGAAAACTACCTAAAAGAACAGTGCAAAGAAATGGAGGAAAACAACAAAAGAGGCAGGACTAGAGATCTTTTTTAAAAAATTGGGGAAATAAAAGGAACATTTAAAGCAAAAATGACCATGATAAGGGACAACGGAAAGGAGTTAGCTGATCCAGAAGAGATTAAGAAAAGATGGAAAGAGTACACAGAGGAACTCTACAAAAAGGACCTCAACACTCCTGATAATAACAATAATGAGAAATTTGAACTTGAGCCAGACATCCTAGAAGTTAGAAAGGCCCTAAGAAGCACTGCAAACAACAAGCTAGTGGAGATGATGGTATCTCAGTTGAATTTTTCAAAGTGCTAAAAGACGATGGCGTCAAATTACTGCATTCAATATGCCAGCAGATTTGGAAAACAAAAAAGTGGCCACTGATTGGAAAAAATCAGTATACGTTCCAATCCCAAAAAAGGGCAATGCCAAATAATGTTCAAATTATCAAACAATTGTGTTCATCCCACACGCCAGCAAGGTGATGCTCAAGATAATACAGGATAGACTTCAGCAACGTGGAGAGAGAACTACCAGAGGTGCAGGCTGGTTTCAGAAGAGGCAGGGGGACTAGAGACCACATTGCCAACATACGCTGGATCATGGAGAAAACAAAGGAATACCAGAAACAAGTTTACATTTGTTTTACTGACTACACCAAGTCATTTGACTGTATGGACCACAACAAGATGTGGCAAGTAATTAAAGAGATGGGAATACCAGAACACCTCATATGCCTCATGAGAAATCTGTACACGAACCAAGAAGCAACAGTTAGGACAGAACACGGAATGACAGAGTGGTTTGGAATAGGAAAAGGAGTAAGACAAGGCTGCATTTTATCACCCTGCTTATTCAACTTATACACAGAGCACATAATGCGCAATGCAGGGACGGAGGAATCACCTTGCAAACAAAAAATTGCAAAGTCAAAGCAATGGTATTCCCGGTGGTAATGTATGGCTGTGAGAGCTGGACCATTAGGAAAGCTAAGCGCAGAAGAATAGACGCCTTTGAAATGGAGGAGAGTCTTGAGTCCCCAGGACAGCGAGGAGAACAAATAGGTCAATCTTAGAAGAAATCAACCCGGACTGCTCATTAGAAGGTCAAATAGTAAAGATGAAGCTGAAGTACTTTGGACATCAAATGAGAAGGGAGGATTCACTTGAGAAGGCCTTGATGCTGGGAAAGGTGAAGGGCAAAAGAAGGAGGAGGAGGCCAAAGATGAGATGGCTAGATGGTATTGTAGATGCAGTGGGCACAGAACTGAGAGGGCTGAGGAGGATGGTGGAGGACAGAGGCGTCTGGAGGACAATGGTCCATAGGGTCGCAAAGGGTCAGAATCGACTGTGCGACGGAACAACAACAACCCATCATATATTAACCTGGGTTAATTATTGCATTGTGGAGACAGGCATCCTATTCTTAATCAAAATACAGTAGCTATTGTTTAATGGGAAACCTTTACCTTTTACCATTGTTTAAATGATTTAGTGTATGGGACCAAAGACAACCGGACAACCGAAGGGTTGGTTTAACACAGGTTTATTGCATGAGGTTCCAGTGAAGCATGAGGTAATGGCGGTGATACATCTCAATATATACAGTAGCCCTCTACATTTGAATCTTGTAGCACGGTAGCTCATTGGCTGCTACCGGCGTGGCCTCGCCCAGGCACGCCTCTTTCTTCTGCTGCTGAATGCGGGGAAGGTTTTCCCGCGGCTGTCCGTGATTGAGCAATGTGAACCATGTGAGGCTGAACGCTCGCAGCTGCCCTCTATGGGCTGTCTGCTCGCGTTCCTTTACAGCTGATATCGTTTGTATCTGGAGTGGTTACATTCTTGCCTTCACAGTATAATGAACATGCATACATACATACATAACATCCCTCCCCCCTAGGATGGGACGAAGTCCCGCAACCAATGTGGCTTGCCGCACGTGCGCTTGGGACGCGCTTGCGTCTGACCTAGTACTGGAGAGCCTGTGATCCCTGACTCCGCGGGTGCTTGTCCTGCAACGGGAAACGGGGATTCGTTAGTGGCTCTGTGGGGCGTCCGTGCCTGCCTCGCGCCCGGGGATGGGAAAGGAATGAATAGTTGGGAGGAGAACCCCTGCCTGTTGCTCTCGGACCCCGGGGACCCTCCTATTGTGAACCGCGGAACCGATGAGGTCGCCCTTGTGGTTCGGCTACCTTCTGATCCCTGCTCGGGGGACCTTGAGACTGTGGTGGGCGGACTCGCTGATGCCTCCCGTCTTGGGGGTGTCGGTCTCCGGGAAATTGGCGCTATATTGCATTCTAACTCACAGGGGCTACTGGGACTGGAAGTACCAGGGGCTGAACTGAAACCCCTCTTTTCGCTATGACGGGTGGGGGACCACTCCGCTAACTCCCCCTGGTACTGTAAATCAAAGTCTAAACTTCTATGGGCATCTGTGTTTCGGGGAAACTCCCGCGGGGTATGTGTGTGGTCGGGGCTCTTCCATTTTGTCGGGGACCCCCGCAAAAGATTTCTGTGGATCGATTCCCTTTCCTCCCCCCTTGGTGGGGACCCATGCTCCCCTTTTCCTCCCCCTTGGGCTAAGCGGGTGGGGGAGTACCCTAACGCTGATTCGATGCTATTCTCGTCTCCGTCCTGCTCTCCGGGGACCCTGCGCCTGAGTTGGTCCACGTGTCGCCTCCACAGGAAACCTGTACTGGTCTCTACGCGGTATGAGACGGGGCCGGTTTGTTCTACTACGGTGCCCGGCACCCAGGCTGGCCCCGCGCTGGCGTAGTTCCTGCAATGCACCGGGGCGCCTACGCTGAAACTCTTTGTGGGTTCCACCCCTATGTTCCGCCCTTTGTCCTCTACCCTCGTGGGGTCTAGCTTGGAGATTCCCGTGGCCAGCTTCCTGCGCATCAACAGCTCTGCGGGGGAGTACCCTGAGGCTAATGGGGTGACCCTGTATCTTAGCAGGAATTGGCACAATTTCAGGTCGAGGTCTCCGGGGCCCATGCGCAGCAGCGCGTCTTTCGTGGTGCGCACGAGGCGCTCTACTTGGCCGTTGGTGGCCGGGTGAAAGGGGGCAGAGGTGACGTGCCGAATGGCGTTGCGCTCCATGAATGCCCCGAACTCGGCGGACGTGAAACAGCTAGCGTTATCGCTGACGAGGGTGTCGGGTAAACCGAACGTGGAAAAGACCCTCCTTAACTGTTTAATTGTTGTGGCCGAGGAGGTGCTCGAGACTGGAATGACCTCCAACCACTTGGAGAACGCGTCCACCACGAGGAGGAAAAGCGTTCCCCTGAACGGGCCAGCAAAGTCTACGTGTACCCGGGACCAGGGCCCCCTTGCTGCGTCCCACTCCCTAGGTGGCGAGCGAGCCTCTTCTGGCCTTGAGCTTTGGCACGCTTCGCAAGTGCCGACCATGTGTTCGATGTCGGCGTCTAGCTGGGGCCACCAAAAGTAACTGCGGGCTAGCGCCTTTGAGCGGACGATCCCCGGGTGGCTGACGTGCAGCAGTTTAAGCACCCTCGGCCGGAGAGACGTGGGGATCACTACCCGCTGTCCCCACAAAAGGCAACCCCTCTCTAGGGACAACTCTAGTTTCTTTTTGAAAAATGTGTCGAATTCCGCTGCTGGGGAAGACACGGGCCACCCTTTCTGTACCCAGGAGCAAACTGTGGCCAGCGTTTTGTCCTTGCCTGTCGCTTTGGCGATGTCGGCCGGTACTACTGGAGGGGAGTCTAGAACCTCTATCATTAAGACCTGGTGGTCCCTCTCTACTTCGCCCACGTGGCAGCAATCCCGGGGAATGGGGGACCTCGACAGGGCGTCGGCATGGCTGATCTCCTTCCCGGGCCGGTATACCAACGCGTGCTGATACGCGTTGAGAAAAATGGCCCACCTGAGCATTCTCGGGGACAGGATTTGGGGCGTGGGCTTATCTGCGGTGAAAATGCCTAGCAAAGGCTTATGGTCAGTCACTATGGTGAAGGGGCGGCCGTACACAAAATCATGAAACTTCTTGGTCCCCGCAATTATTGCTAGTGCTTCCCTGTCTGTCTGAGCATAGTTTCTCTCCGCTTGGGACAAGGACCTAGAGTAGAACGCTATCGGGGCCTCCCTACCGTTCTCCAGCACGTGGCATAACACCGCCCCCACCCCCACCGGGGATGCATCGCATATCAGGACCACTGGGTGTTTGGGATTGAAGTGGGTCAGTACGGCATCTGATGCCAGGAGTCGGTTCAGGTCATTGAAAGCCTTCTCTTGGTCGTCGCCCCACTTCCATGCCTCGTCCTTTTTTAACAATTTGTGTAGCGGTTCTGCCACGGCTGCCTTCCGCGGGAGGAAGGAGTGGTAGAAGTTGAGCAGTCCGAGGAACGACTGCAACTCGGGCTTGGAGGTGGGGCGAGGGGCCTTCTTGATGGCGGCTACCTTGGATTGGGCTGGCCTTATTCCCTCGGGAGTGACACGGAACCCTAGGAACTCAACCTCTGTAGCGAAGAAGACGCATTTGTCTTTCCGCAACCGCAACCCCGCCTTTTCGAATATTGTCAGGACCTTTCCCAACCTTGTTGCTAGTTCGGCCCGGCTCCCCCCTGTAATCAATACGTCATCAAAGTAGGGTAACACCCCCTCTAACCCCTTCAGGAGGCGTTCCACAAGTGACTGGAAGATCCCGGGCGCCGAATTCACGCCGAATTGGAGGCGCGATACCTGGAACGCCCCTTTGTGGGTGACTATGGTCTGCGCAGCAGCTGCGGCGGGGGTCACCGGGAGTTGCTGGTAGGCTTGGGCCAGGTCGAGTTTAGCGAAACACCTCCCCCCGTGTAACCTGGCCAACAAATGGCTGACTACCGGCACCGGATACGCATTAGGGCGGATCGCCTTATTGATGGTGCACTTGTAATCAGCGCATATGCGGACCTCCCCGTTGGCCTTGAGCGCTGTTACAATTGGAGTTTCCCACTCCGCAGAATCCACAGGAACAAGAATCCCCTGGCCCACCAATTTGTCCAACTCCGCCTCTATTTTGTCCTTTAGTGCGAAAGGCACTCTGCGCGGTTTAAGTCTGATTGGACGTACTCCCGGGTCCAGGTCGAAAGTCACTGGGGGGCCCTTGAATTTTCCGAGCCCCTTTTTAAAAACCTCGGGGTGCGCGTCGCACACGCTCTGTATTGGATCAGTCCCGGCGGCGTGTGCTCCCACGGCGTGCACCCCCCCAATGAACAACCCCAGGGGCTGGAACCATTGAGTCCCGAGGAGGCTGCATTTACCTCCCTTGAGGACGACTAGGGGAAGCGTTGCGGTGTACTTTTTAAACCGGACCTGGAACTTCCCAACCCCCAACAGTGGGATGCGGTTCCCTTGCACGTCCTTCAGTGTGGCCCTCAACGGTTTGAGCTTGGGCCGCACTCGGGGGGCGATTTTCATGAACTCCCCCTGGGAAATAATAGAGTATGAAGAACCCGAGTCCACCTCCATTCTGACAGGGGCCCCTTGTATTACTACCTCAACGAAGTAACGGGGGTGCTCCGTGGAAACGCTGCAAACCGGCGCGTCGTCCTCGCTGTCGTCGGAGATGCGCCCTACTCCGTCCCGCGTCCTCGTGGTCCGGGTGCCGTCCTTTGGCCTCGTGGTGCGGTCCTGCCTCGTGGTGCGGTCCTGCCTCGCCGAGCGGTCTGGAGAACTCCTGGTGGCCTCGCGCCGTTTCCGGCAGACCTTGGCGATGTGCCCGCGCCGGCCGCAGTTGTGGCACTCGGCCTTGCGGAATGGGCATTTGGCGCGGGCGTGGGCGGCGCCGCAGCCGTCGCAGCGCCGGCCCTCTCTCTGGACCCTCCGGACGTCCTCGTCGTCGCCGCTCTCCGCAGACGAGTTCGAGACTCGCCGGGCCGCTCGCACCGAGCTCTCTGCCTTTGCGGGCTTCGGGCGCCAGTCCTGAAGCTCGTGCACCCCGGCAGTAGTGGCCTCCGCGGCCTGTGCCGTGTCGAGGACTTGTTGCCACGAGGGAGGCGGCTCCCTTTTCATCAGCGCACGCTGAGTCTCTGTGTCCCTCAGACCGCAGAGCAGGCAGTCCCGGAGGGTGATGTCGGGGAGCTCCCACTTGCATGGGCCGGCGGCCAACCGCAGGGCCGCGGCGAACTCATCGACCGATTCCCCGGGTGCCTGGACTCGCCTCCAGAACGCGCTCCGAGCGGGGAACATCGCTATTGCTGGCCGGAGATGGGCGCGCAACGCCGCCAGGAGCTCTGTAGCTTTGAGGTCGCTCACCTTCCTCGGCGCGATCAGGTCCACCAAGGTCCTCTTGGTCTCGTGTCCGAGCATGCGGACGAAAATGGCCCTCTTTTTGGCCTCATCGGAGACTTCGAGCTCCACCAGCGCTGCGTTGAAGTCTATCTCAAACAGCTCCAAGTCTCCCGGCTTCTTGATCTCGTAGCCGGCGCATGTCTTGGTCCCGTGGGCAGCCATATCCCACCTTCGTCGCCAATTTAGTGTATGGGACCAAAGACAACCGGACAACCGAAGGGTTGGTTTAACACAGGTTTATTGCATGAGGTTCCAGTGAAGCATGAGGTAATGGCGGTGATACATCTCAATATATACAGTAGCCCTCTACATTTGAATCTTGTAGCACGGTAGCTCATTGGCTGCTACCGGCGTGGCCTCGCCCAGGCACGCCTCTTTCTTCTGCTGCTGAATGCGGGGAAGGTTTTCCCGCGGCTGTCCGTGATTGAGCAATGTGAACCATGTGAGGCTGAACGCTCGCAGCTGCCCTCTATGGGCTGTCTGCTCGCGTTCCTTTACAGCTGATATCGTTTGTATCTGGAGTGGTTACATTCTTGCCTTCACAGTATAATGAACATGCATACATACATACATAACAAATGATTAACTAGTTAACCTGTTAGGAATGTATGTTAAAAGATTTTTAGCAAGAGTTCTGTCAAGAGGACAGAACTCTGTGTTCATAATGGCTCATATCCTCACAGCTGAGGGGTGTAAAAACATTTCTATCTGCGCTTCTCAGCTGAGGGAAGACAATATAGCAGTCTAAAAGAGGGTTCCCTTAGGTCCCAGATCCGAAATTACAATTATCCAGCGAGCGGTGTTCTGAAAAACGTCTGTTATAGGTCTACTTAAATATTTTTCGCCACTGAATGTGTGGGTGTTATGTTAATTAACCAGTGGTGGGCTCCAAAATATTTTACTACCACACTGTGGGCATG
Organism: Bradypodion pumilum; assembly: GCA_035047305.1. Lineage (NCBI taxonomy): Eukaryota > Metazoa > Chordata > Lepidosauria > Squamata > Chamaeleonidae > Bradypodion > Bradypodion pumilum. The sequence goes on from JAWDJD010000002.1 coordinate 364,359,700, forward strand.
GTATGGTGGGCATGATCAGGGGGAAAGCCCTGTGTTGCAAATTAGGACTAAAGGTAATGGTTTCCCTTGTTCGAAAGCCAGTCATTCCAACTCTAGGGTTCAGTGCTCATCTCTGTTTCAAAGCCGAAGAGCCAGCGCTGTCTGCTTCTGCAGACATTTCTGTGGTCATGTGGCAGGCATGACTAGACCCTGGAGTGCACGGAACGCTGTTACCTTTCCACCGAAGTGGTCCCTATTGATCTAATTGCAATTTCTTGCTTTCGAACTGGCAGGAGCTAGGACAAAAACGGGAGCTCATACCGTCCTGCAGTCCTCGGGAATCGAACTGTCTGCACTCCCAGTCAGCGTCTTAGCCACCTGAGCCACTGCAGGACTAGTTTATTTCAAAACTTGGATGGGCAGAGCTAGCCAGAATTTCTGCTACCGAATCTGGCGAACTGGTGCGAACCTGCTGATGCCCATCACTGTATTTCGGCAAAGCGCCGCCATTTCGCAAGCTGTGCGAGTATAACGCCTGAGAAGCTGGTCTGCCTTTTTGGCCGCCTTGGCTCTAAGGGCGCCATGGCAGGAAAAGGCAACCACCGACCCCACGTTCTGTTCAGGGCCACCATAACTCCCAGGGAAACAAAGCAAGCCCCGCCCACTGCCGCCAAGCCCCTTATTATATCCTCCTCGCGGGCCTTTCGCCTTGGCCACTCCCCCGGGCGGGGATTGGCCCGTGAGCTCTCCGCGTTCTGATTGGCTGGTCGACTCGGCCGCGAGGTTTGAAACAAGTAGAAGGTGCGGTGGAAACCGCTGGAGGAAAGGCATTGAAGGGGGTTCGGTTTGCTTTGCGGCCGGTGCGGGGAGGAGACGGGGACTCAAGCGGGACTCGGAGCTCGGAGGGAAGGGTCCGCCGGTCCGGTGAGAGCAAGGGAGCCGTATTTCGGCAGGGGGATCAAATGGCATAGGGGGAAAGTCCCTTGGTGGGTGTCCTGGCGCGGCTGCCGCAGGGTTCAACAGGGATCCGGCTCTTTACCTTTGTAACGGTCGCAGAAAGCGGGCCGCCGCGTGCATTTATAGTATACTAAATTCCGGGACATACAGGTGAAACTCGGAAAATGAGAATAGCGGGCAAATGTCCATTCCTTTCCCTTAAAAGGCGAAACGAATATATGAGATAGACTCACTACATGCAAAGCCAGAGATGTCATGCCTTAATGCGTTATAATTGTGATGATCATGGCGTAGACCAGCATACATGAGATTATGTGATGATTTATTGGGTACATGAAATTGGGGTTTTTCATAAGATGCAAACCATAAGCACCAATGTTATAACAAAGTCAGGCTTGAACTCTCTCGCTTTGCATGCAATGAGTCTCTCTCATATATTTGTTTCCCCTTTTAAGTTGCATTACTGGACTGAATGAACATTTGCATGATATTCTAATTTCCCGAGTTTCATCTGTAATTGGGACCTCGAGGGTCGCCTGCAGGAGTAGTGATAGTCGTTGGCTTTTGCCACTCGCATTGTAAAATTTCCTCCCCCTTAACCGCGTGGGGACTACTCGGGAGAAAGGCTTTCTATCTCCAGCCGGGAGTTATTTTCTCAGCCAGAAATTGGGAGGGGGGGGGTTATAATGAGGAATACGAGGCGATCCAAAGGCGAGTGTGTGTGTACTTACAATCTTCTCCTAAAGGCATTTATTTCTATGAGTAACGGGGCACGCCTGCTATTGTGTCCATGTTTGCTTTGGCTACTAAGTGTCGACAAACACTTCCACGGACTAAATTCGTGTATTCCATTAGCTAAAATCCAGTTGTAAATTGCAATCTGATTTTTAAATTTAGTTTTTTTTAAAGCAAATTAAAAAAATCATAGCATCTAGAGAAGGCCCGTTGTACCAATGGAATTTTTTTCAAGAGTTCACTCCCTAAATTCCTGATGTTTTAATGGGTCTGTTCTAGTTGTGACTTATTACTAGATTTCATTTCTCAAGCACTTACCATAACACAGGCAGAGTGTTAGGTCAACATCTGCCAAGCTTTGAAGGAGCCACAAGACTGAGGTTTTGGTGCGAAAGTCTAACATGGCTACAGGCTTGTGGCAGGACCTACTTCAGGGGCAGAGCACATGCTTTGCCTGCAGGTAGGGCTAAGAACTCTGCCTAAAATCCTGCAGATTTAATTCAGCCAGCTAGTCTGAATAAGACTGCTAGGAGGGCCAAAGATCCAGCTTAGGATAAGGCAGTTTCCTATGAACATCTGGTAAGCTGTTATAGGCAGTTCTGTGGAGTGAACAGCTGTATTACCTTGCTGTTAGCCAGCCTCCAGTCATGGCCCCATGACATGAGGTTGGGTAGCTTGTGGCTTTGGTGATTGCTCTAATTTTGTTTAGTTCAGGTGTGATTTGATGCAAACAATGGTCATTAAAAGCAGCAATGGCAAAACACCTTTCTGTACCCTTATGTGTACATGTGAGGACACATACGTTGTTCTCATATATCAAAGGCCAATCCTGTGCAGCTTATTCTAATGGATGGGACTGCGACAACCAGGGGATATGGTCTGAAATGGCCTCAGTGCTTCCTTTTTGATCTTTTTCTTTGGGGTTTCTTTTGCAGTAAAAACATATAGTTACCATGACCCAGAGACTTGAGTCCCCGGGAGGGCTGTTATCGGATGAAGAAGCAGTAGTCTCTCCTGTACTGGAATCCACTCATGCAGAAAGTGGAGCAGGTTTATGCAGGGATCTCCTGCCAGATTTCTCAGTCATCTCTGTGGACCACGAGCAGGTAAGATAGGTGAGGTGTGGAATAAAACCTCATCCCAAAGATGCTTGTCTGTTTTTTTTTTTCAAGCTGGGGAAGCTGCTCTTTGTTCCCAGTGACAGGAACAATAATTGTTGACTTACATAAGACCTGAGTGTCAGATAATGTGGACAGACCTCATATTAAATGGTGTTCGTACAACAAGATATGCAGCCCCAGTCTGGTATGGGCATGTTTCCTGTGAGTTACTTTCAGCTGAATCCAGCAGCTCTCACGGTTCCAAGAAAGGTAGGCTGTAATGAGCCACATTCTGGATTTTTGCCATAATTGACTACTAAGTGTTGTTGCTTGGAAAGTCTTTTTGGACAAAAACTCCCAGGGTCTCATTCAGCCAGCATGACCAGCATAGATGTTGCCAGCCAGTCTTCCTCTTCATTTATTTGATGACTAATCTGAATGGAGCTGATGTCACAAAGTAGAAACCCACATTATTTGCTTTGGCCCATGCCCTACAGGGGGACTTCAATTCCCAGAAGCCTAAGTCAGTACTTTGGCTAATCTGGGAATTGAAGTCCACAAACCAAAGGTTGGGAAACACTGGTCTAGAAGATCTTGAATGTAGCATCCCTAACGCCCCCATAATTCCTCCATAACTCTTCTTTCCCAGTAATATCTTGTCCTTATAGGTACTCTGGCTTGCAGCTAGAAGTCACATGTTCAGAATTTGCTTGCAGTATGATTTGTGGTTGTACTTTCTAGTAGGTTTTTGGACAACTGTTGTCAATGATGATGGACCAATATTGCCTACTTGTAAGTTTAACAAATACCTATTAACTCTCTAGGCTGTTTCTGACAATGGGAAGGTGAAAGTGTATGCAAGAGTGCGGCCCCTGAAGCCTTCAGAGTTGGAGAAGCAAGAGGATCAAGTGAGTGCTTGAGACAAAGCAGGCATCAGCCTCCAAGTGGTACAAAAGGACTTTGGCCTGGAGGGTTAGGAACGCTGAGCTCTCTTGCCTTTGGTGCTTCAACAGTTTTGTGCGCAAAACAATACAAGTTGTCACGTATTAATGGTGGCTGGAAGTTAGTGATAGTTGAGCTGTTTCCCACTTTACTTTGGCATATATAGTCCTCCAGCTCTCATAATTCCTCCCCATTGACCATAATGATTGAGTCTTGCTGAAACTAGAAATAAAGTACTGTACAATAATATATAATGTCTTGGTATGTTGATCATTGTGACACCTACTAAATGGAGGCTCACTGAGGCCAGTAACTTGATTAGGGATAACAAACATGACAATAAGAGATGTGTTTGGAATCTGCATTATTTATATAGTGGAGGTAGTTCTGGTTGATTTGAATTGGGTTACAAATCAGCAAGTGTAACTCTTCTGCCCTGGTTATTCCTCCACCTCAGACATCTGGTCCTAAACTCTTGCTTAGCTGGAATTCAGGGACAAAACAGATTGTGAAGTCAAGGTGTATGATGTAGCACCGGAACATCCTTGTGGCATCCGAGGTCCTTCTAGCCTGATTTTTCTGGCCACTTTCAAAAATAAATCGCTAAAGACAAGCATATTTCAGTAAGGTAGTTCTGGAAGAAAATCTCAAATGCTGAATGTTCACTTCATTTCTCAGGGGTGTGTCCGTATTGAAAATGCAGAGACTCTTCTTCTCAAAGCGCCCAAGGATTCCTTCAACATGAGAAACACTGAACGAGGGATCGGTCAGGCATTGCACAAATTCACCTTCAGTCAGGTGTGTATCTTCATTTGGTGAGGCTGGGCTCCTGTTTCTTGGGTGTATATCAACTCAGTTGTGAACAGCAGGGTTTGAAAGGGTTTTTGGAAAGGCTCTAACAAGTAGGAGATGGAGAAGGTGGACTAGCCATCACCAATTTGTTTATTTGATCTAACTATAAGCCAGCCTGTTAGTAAAGTAAGAGCACTGACCTCTAGTGTTTGGGATGCAGATCTTTGGGCCAGAGGTGAGCCAGAAGTCATTCTTCGAAGCGACAATGAAGGACGTGGTGAATGATGTGCTCAATGGACAGAACTGGCTCATTTACACCTATGGAGTCACTAATTCAGGGAAGACGTACACAATCCAGGGTGAGGAATGCTTCTATGATGGTCTAAGTAACAGACCCTGCTTGATTTGGGTTCCTTCTCTTAAATTACCAGCTCATCTCTTCCTCCTTGTTTTGCAGGTAATGGGGCTGATGGGGGGATCCTGCCCCGTTCCCTGGCTACCATATTCAACAGTATTGGGACGCGGCTCTACCGGCCCACAGACCTGAAGCCTTTCCTCTCAAGTGAGGTGATCTGGCTGGACAGCAAGCAGGTTCGTCACGAGGAGGCCAAGAAACAGACTCTGCTCTCTGGAGGAACGAAGGAGGTGAGCGCAAGAAGTCCTCATGGAACCTGTAGCAATAAAGAAAATTGCTCAGTCAAGAATTCAGCACTTCCATTCTTATATTTCAGGAGGAGCTCCTCACCTCTTTGACCAAGAGTCACAACACAACATCTCGCCTCCTCCATGGAGCCACAAGTGGCAGCATTGACAGTGGCATAGGTGGCCTTTCTTCTTCTTCCCACATGACCAGTCAGACAAGTGCTAGCCAGCTGGAAGGTACTTAATTACCCTGACTTTTCATTTCCGTGGCAGTCTTTTGATTTTGCACATTCAGCGTTGATAGGAACCCCCAGAAGTGCAGAACCTTAAAACTTAAACCTTGATTAAAACCCATCAAGCAAGAAGTAAAGCAAAAAGAAAAGGGGAAAAAAACCTCTTTAATTGTTTATGTAATTCAGCAAGAGTACCCATATGTCCACAACAAAACAACTCTGGGGCATGTTGGGGGAAAATGTCAATACATCTTGTGGGAGAAGAGGGTGTAACATTTAGACTTTTGCTTAAAGCGGCTTGTACGATACTCCTACAAAGGACAGTTCAGCTCAGCCTACCTGAAAGAGCATCTCCTATATTTATCAGCTTGGACCTCAAGGCATACCTGTCAAGTTTCGGGAAATTTCTGTCAAACCCCCGTATTTTACACTCTTTCCTGCCATCATCCCGTATTAGTTAGACTGCAATTACACGAGTTAGACTGTAGGCCAGCACAGGATAAGCATAGCTGTCCAGTTTCCTGTTTTGGCCGGGAAATTTCCCTTATTTGACAGAAATTTCCCAAAACTTGACAGGTATGCCTCAAGGTCATCATCTGACTCCCCTCTGCTAGTGTCTCCTCCAAACCACGCAAACAGGCTTTCCTATGTCTAAGCCTGTGCTCTGTTCTTCATGCTAGTTCCCCCACCCCACCCTTTTTCTCAGGCATTTGGGAAATGATTTGTAGTACTTTTTGGGTCTTCCTGTTTCCTTAGTTTTGCTTCCGGCTTTAAGTACAGATGCAGGACTGTGGTGGCTCAAGTGGTTAAAGGCGCTGAACTTGCTGACTGGAAGGTCAGAGTTTGATTTCCGGGTACTGCACGACGGAATGAGCTCCAGTCTGTCCCCGCTCCTACCAACCTAACATTTTGAAAGCAAGAAATTACAAGTAGATAAATAGGGACCACTGTGGTGGGAAGGTAAACAGCATTCCATGCACTCTGATGTTGAGGCATGCCTGCCACATGTCCATGGAAACATCTGCAGATGCTGGCTCTTTGGCTATAAACGGAGATGAGCACTGAACCCTAGAGTTGGATACGACTGGCTTTCGCGCAAGGGTGACCTTTGCCTTATGTACTGATGGTGGTTTTATTTTGGCTTTTTCATCTGAATTCCTTTGCTTTGCTTTTGTTTGTTTTATCTTGACTATCCAAATTGTTTCATTGTATTGCTTTCTTCTGTTAAATATTAAGTAGTTTTAAAATGCACTAAATAAATGAATGTCAATTCTTTGTCAAGAACCGTATAAGCTCCACAAAGTGGAAAATGGAAAGTAAAAGTATTGTTTCGTTATAATTCAAATTTGTGCATGAAACTTGATAAGATGGGAAGGAAGCTGTTGATGTGTGATCAAGTTGATTAGCTGCTCTCATCAAAAAGGGTTCAAATAATATGTCAATAAATAAATCCATGGCTCCCCTTGCCAGAATTTCATGGGCATTAAGTACTCAGAAGTGGATTCCCCTCCCCATTTCTTCCGGGGGCTGTGCAGCTTGTCTTCACTCAAACTAGCTCTTCTCTTGGGAGGCACAGCAGGGACTTTGCAGTGCACTGAGTGCTCCAGGCAGCTTGAGAAGCCCATTTCCGATTTTTAATAGGGAAAATGTACATTTTAAGGTGAAGGGGTTGGGCACATGGAAAAGGCACCACCATGCCTTACAGATGGATTTTTAGAAAGTCTTATCTTAATTGAGGCATTCTGCGGATGATTGGGTTTCATTGGCAGAGACGGCTCCACATTGGTCTGACTCGGATTGTGTTTCGATTGCGGCTCAAGAGGGTGTGCAGTTTTCAGTCTGGGTCTCCTTCTTTGAGATCTACAATGAGCTCATCTATGACTTGCTGGATTCATCTGTTCTTGGCCCAAACCGCAAGAGGCCCATACTGCGGCTATGTGAGGACCAGACTGGCAACCCTTATGTAAAAGGTAGGACTCAGTCTCTTCTAGCCAAGGTTTGATGTCCAATCCTGTAGCTACAGCTTTTCACTCCCATAATAAGCTTTAGTTGAAGGTGGGGGTTAGCAACAGGGAGAGGCCTAGTTCAGCGTTTCCCAACCTTGGATGTTCTTGGCTGATCAGCCGTCTGTTAATTATTTAGCGGTTTTAAAATGCTATAAATAAATGCCAGTTCTCTGTCAATAATTGTACAGTGGTACCTCGGATAAAGTCCAAATCGGATAAAGTCGCAGTTTTCATGCGCACATGATGCATCACATAAAGTCCAAAAACACTAAAAAATGGGCGTTATCTGAGGTATTTGGTATAGGAACCTCGGATAAAATCCATTTTTGGACGTTATCCGATGCATCGCCCATTTGATTCAGATGAAGTCCAAATTCGGATAAGGTCCAAACTTGTGGGATGGAGTTTGGACTTTATCCGAAATTCTACTGTGTAGACTCCACACAGTGGAAAATTGAAAGTAAAAGTGTACTGACTTGGGTTTCTGGGAATTGAAGTCTGAGGACACTTGAGGACCTACAATTGGGAAATACTGATCTATTAGTTTTGCTGAGTTGTAAAATCCCCGTAGGGTGATGCAATTGGTAATTCAACTCTGTGGCCACTTTCCTTTTACTAGACCTAAATTGGGTCAACATTCAAGATGCTGAGGAGGCCTGGAAACTGCTGAAAGTGGGTCGGAGAAATCAGAGCTTTGCCAGCACACATTTGAACCAGAACTCTAGCCGCAGGTCTGCTCTATTCTTTTATTCTTTCTTTGTTTGAATAGTGGGTTTGAGCATACTTCAGGGGTTTCAAATGGTGCCCTTGCATCAGAAATTGAATTCTGTGGAGACTTGGGAATGGGAAGACAATATGAGAGTGAAAGACCAAAAGAACTGGAGTCAGCTGTTTCCTCATTGTTTTCCTCTTGTTTTGTGAAGTCATAGCATCTTCTCCATCCGAATTCTACACCTTCAAGAAAAGAGTGGCGAGATGGCCCCAAAGATCAGCGAGTAAGTTAACAATTTGGAAATAGGGAGGGCTGTGGGACTATCTGGAAAGGGGCTGAATGATGATCCTATTGAGGGAAGAGGGTGGCCCATTTTGGCCCCTGAGATTAGTGTGTGTGTGGGGTGGTGAGAACCCTCATGAGTAGCCACTGGCAACAGTTCCTCAGAAGGACAACCTGGTGTCAATGTGAAGCTTTCCAGTGGCATTTCTAATAGATACAGTGTGTCAGATCTGGAATGAGAATGGACTGTCGTTAGCAACTTACATTCTAGAGTAGTGATGGTGAACCTTTTAGAGACCAAGTGCCCCAACAGGGGCGCGAACTCTGTGCTGGGGAGAGGGGGGGAAGAGCTGCTATTGAGCTGCTGGGCAAAAGGACAGGGCAAATTCTGTGCTGTTTCAATGGTGGGTGTGCCAACAGAGAGGGCTCTGAGTTGCCCCCTCTGGCACGTGTGCCATAGGTTTGCCACCACTGTTCTAGAGCCTTGTGAAGCATAAATTAGTTACAGTATTTGGGTCTTATTTGGACAGATCTGGCAGTGTTCTAACCTGTAGGGTTTCTAACCTACAGCAAAAATGAAAACAACCTCTTAAAGAGTGTGATTGAAAATTTTCAAAATCTGGCATTCTGGTTCTGACACACAGTCGGGTTTCCTCTCCAGACTTTCATTATGTGACCTCGCAGGCTCAGAACGCTGCAAAGAGCAGAGGGATGGGGATCGCATGAAGGAGGCAAATAACATCAACACCTCTTTGCATATACTGGGCCGGTGCCTCACAATCCTGCGCCAGAACCAGCAATCTAAGTACGTAAGTTTGAACTGTTCCTGTTTTCTTCGCTCTTCGTGGCTGCATCTAGTCCTATCTGACACCAAGAAGGAAGATTTCCCTACATGAGGCCTTGTTCACTTCGCAATATTACTTGTTACATTTGGGTCTTTTAAAGCTTATTGAATTTTGTTTAGTGGATGCAGGTGGAGTTGGCATTTCTATCTGCATCTACTTACAAGGAGACAAGTTTATTGGGTAATTTACACAGTCAGCCAATAGCTGGAATGGTTGACAATGTGGCTCACAAGCCAGCCAAAAGGTCTGAACTATTGGGTGGAAGAAACCAATCTTTATACATTTGTTGCTATTTATACCAATATACTGCTGTTGGGTAGTATATCATTAGTTACAGGCATGTGAATTACTCCTTACTCAGTGTCGCACCATGACAAGCTCATGCACACAGAAATGAGCTTGTCAAGCAGCACATGATTAAGCACCACTCCCCAGGCTTCCCAACACTTCCGCTTAATCATCTTTTGTCCATCTCCAAACTGTGGGAATGCGGAGGCAGCTTGCTTAGCCAAACAAACTGGAAGATGGCTAGTTCCTCTATACCTGTGATGGTGAACCTTGGCACTCCAGATGTTCTTGGACTTCAATTCCCAAAAGCCCAAGCACCCGGTGAATCCACACGAATAAATTTACTGTGATTCATCTGGCTCGCGCTGCCCTCGTCGCTCCCGGAAGCAGAAGTAAAATGTGCCCATACAGAGGGAGGGTTAACCCGGAAGAGTCTTAACCATATGGGCGCTTTTTACTTCCGCTTCCGGAAGCGTTGATGGCAGCACGGGCCGGATGAATCGCAGTAAACCCATTTATGTGGATTCACAGGGTGCTTGGGCTTCTGGGAATTGAAGTCCAAGAACATCTGGAGTGCCAAGATTCGCCATCACGGCTCTATACATACACAGCAGAGATCAGTTCTTCTACTCCCCTCTCTTTTTCCCTTTTAATACAGGCTGAAACAGAGCATCGTGCCCTTTCGGGAAAGCAGACTAACCCGCGTGTTCCAAGGTTTCTTCACTGGACGTGGACAATCCTGTATGATTATTAATATCAACCCATGCGCTTCCTCTTTTGATGAGACTCTCCATGTGGCTAAGTTCTCTGCCATTGCCAGCCAGGTAAGATGAGAAACAGTGAGCTGACAGAAGCTCGCTGCGGAATTCAACTAACATGCTTGGGTGCCCGCAAACCAGCTTGTTTCCCCTTTCCTCTTCCTTCAGCCAACATTTGTGTCCTCCATATAATCCTTCTTGGCCAAATTGAGTAGCCCCAGCATACACGAGGGGAGGCCCTTCTGGCCTCACCATGTGTAAAACTGGCCTGTTTCAGTCTGAGGGAAGATAAGAGTCCTGGGCAAATCTATAGGGAGGGCGAGTTGGGCCCTATCAGAGCTTGGAACGTTAACAACCTTTGAAAAGGAACTTTGTTCATTATTCGGTACTTTGGGTCAGTAGCAGGTTGTTAGATAAAGGTGGAGGCCTCCCTTACTCGAAAGTCAGCCATATCTGACTCTAGGGGTCAGTGCTCATCTCTGTTTATAGTCAAAGAGCCAGCGCTGTCTATCTGCAGATGATTCCATGGTCATGTGGCAGGCATGACTAAATGCCAGAGCACACAGAACGCTGTTACCTTCCCCACTGAAGCAGTACCTATTTATCTACTTGCAATTTCTTGCTTTTGTACTGCTAGGTTGGCAGGAGCTGGGACAGAGACAGAAGTTCACTCTGTCATGCAGCATTTGGGTCTCGAACTGCTGACCTGCCGACCTTCCAGTCATCAAGTTCAGCGTCTTGTTGCTACTATTACCCTAATTGCAACTTGTTACTGTTGCTCATTAACTTTGCTGGCACGCTGTGTGTGAAGATGCTTGCCAGCTTCCTCAAGTGGCCAATTCTGTTCAATGGACATTGAAAATATTGTAGTAAACACATTACAAAAGCAAAGCCCCCTTTGGCACTTTCCTTCCAGATGCCTTGAACCTACAGTCTCTCCCCCCCCCCCCCCGCCCTTCCTCCTCCCAATTACAGATGCCATGGAATGGATAGGCCAACACGTTGAAAAAGAACCAATTTGGCTGGAATTCTGTAGACATCCATTATTTATATGACTTGTGGGAACAAACAGAGCACTCATAGCAAAGTGCTTGCCTGTAACCCGATCCAAACTGGCACTTTCCCAAGTGTATTGAAGAGAATGAATATCAGGAATTAAAAACTATGTGCTTGTCAAATCATGTGCAGGGCTGGCTGGCAAATCTATACAAAGTCCTCCTGGGTGAAGTTTATGTTCAGGGGCAGTATACCTCTGAACACCAGCTACTTTGAACAACCAATTTGGGAGGGTTATAGCTCCCAGGACCTTCCCTCAAGCATACTCATTTGACATGCTGGCTGAGGTATTAGAGGTTTAATTTAAAAAAAAAAAACATTTCCGACCTTGGAGCAAAACTTTAGCTTTCAGGTTGAGTGGAGCTGAAGGCACATTCCTGGCATGGCTTGTGGATAGTCCTAGCTAGACAGATCACTCTCAGGAGAAGCAATTGCTTGGAGTTGTTTTCTGGATGGTCCTTTATCTGTTTAACCTGACCATGTGCTAGAGCAGGATACTGTATTAAAAAGAGTGTGTGGAGGGGAGCTTCTTTCCAGACGTGCCCTGAACAAATATGTTTCCCTTCTGAAAAAGACGTTTTCCATCTTTGTAGAAGCTCAAAGGAGCAGTGTCTTGTTTTATTCTGGAAAATATCTTCTTTTTTCCAAGCAAAGATAATTTTGCATATGTTCTGGCCCTCTTTGCCCTTAAGGTCTCTTTCAAATCAACAAACATGCTCTGGGCCACTCAGCGCGAGATCCCAACGTTTGGGGATCGGATTGGGGTGATGTTGATAAAACAGCAGAAAGGGGCGTAAAGGTAGGAGCAGACGTCCTCTGAGCATGCCGCTCACCTTGCTGTCTCTCTTCCAGCTCATACCAGTGCCTTCAAAAGCAGGGTTCCTGTCCATCAAGTCTTTAATCAAGGAGCATGGCATTCGGACCAGTAAAGTCCCTGTAGCTGCTGTGGGTGAAGAAACAGGACCTAACGAGGACAGTGACGATGAAATGGATGTGACTACGTATGATAAAGAGGCAAGCGATCGTTTTCCTGTCCTTCGCTGAGACAGCTTCCTGTTACCAAAAGCCAAGGGAAATAATAGAATATTGTCTGTGCCTAGATGTGGCCTGAAGAGAAGCAGTAACATAAGGGCTGAGCTTTGACTCCTGCAGTATAACTTGGCCAAACCTTGAAAAACATGGATGTATAATTTTGGAATCGTAATCCCCAAAGGCCACCTTTTCAAATGCTTGGGGCCTATCCAGGAAACAACTCAAAGCTGATAGACTAATGGTCGTATCTCTTGAGAGATGCTTTAATGCTTAGTCAACGGGCTAGGGCTGTGATGGCAAACCTTGGCACTCCAGATGTTCTTGGACTTCAATTCCCAGAAGCCCAAGCCCCCATGAATCCGCACAAATGGGTTTACTGCGATTCATCCGGCCGCTCCGCCCTCGTCGCTCCTGGAAGTGGAAGTAAAATGCACCTGTATGGTTAAGACTTTTCTGGGTTAATCCTTCCTCTGTACGGGCATGTTTTACTTCTGCTTCCGGGAGCAATGAGGGCAGCGCAGGCCAGATGAATCACAGTAAATTTATTCATGTGGATTCACCGGGTGCTTGGGCTTCTGGGAATTGAAGTCCAAGAACATCTGGAGTGCCAAGGTTCGCCATAACAGCCCTAGCCCGTTGACCAGACCTCAGGAGTCAAAGGGATGGTTCTGGCAGCCATTCTGGTGAGTCAGCGGCTTATTGCTTCCCTCCTTGTTCCCAACCTCCCCTCAGGACCTCTTGCGGGTGGTGGAGGCCGTGCAAGAACTGCTGGTGAAGGAGCGTCAGGAGAAGCTTCAGCTGGAAATGCATCTTCGCGATGAGATCTGCAATGAGATGATGGAGCACCTGCAGCAGAGGGAGCAGTGGAGCAGGTAGGGCAGCTGCCAGAGGGTGGATGGGCCTGCTTTACCTGTCGCAGGAGGGAAGCCTCCATCGCTAGCCCTTGGCAAGGCCAGCCCAGCCCCTTGTTGTCTAGATAAAGCAGGGCCCTGTGGGGTGGGCAGCACTGGGAAGAAAGTTGGGAGTATACCACTGTCTACCCCCTTGCCCTTCAGCTACTTCATTTTCCTCTGGGTGTGGTGAAGGACACAGTCTCTTGTGGACAGGGAAGCTCAACATTTCCTTGTATCAGCTGTCTAGGGAGGGTTAGTTGTGCCCTTTTATCCTTGGTCTTAGGAAAGGTTTTTGACCTTCTACCCTGGACTGCAGCTCCTGGGAGGGCTAGACAGCATAGCCAGTGGTGAGAAAGAGAGGATCTTGCAGTGGAACCACATCTGGAAGGCGGTGCTTATTCCAGCTGTTTTAGGGCGGGCAGTATGCTCTGATGTGCCAATCTCTCCTTTCCTTCCACCACTCACCCTCCTTCCCCTTCCTCCCTATAGTGATTATGTGGATGCTCAGAAGGACATGATGGAGGACTTGTATGAGGACAAGCTGAACAATCTGAAGGAGTCACTGACTGACTATTACCTGGAGCAGATCGAGGTATGTTTTGAGCAGGAAAAAGGTTGGAACCCCTGTGAGATGAGAGAGATTTATAGTGTCCTGAGGACAGGGTGGTGGTAGCTCAAGCCAGTAGGGAATAAACCACAGTGTCCAGCTTATTCACAAGGGAGACTATTGCAGAAATCGAAATGTAGAACACAAGACCCTCCAGGCACATGCTAAGGGACCTACTGCCTTACGCTGGCTTTAAGGAGGGAAGTAGCACTGTGTATATTGGAAGGTGTTTTATGTACCCCGGTGACTAATGGATCCTGATGGATTCCAGCAGGAACTGGGGGATTTTCCTCGATCGGTTAAGCGATTCACCTGAAGTGCTGGTTGATCTGTGGAACAGGAAGACGACGGCAGCCTTGGATGAAATCATGCCACTACGGCCTCTCCGAGCCCATGGGGCTAGGTCATCCCCGTGGTTCACTGAAGAACTGCGGGAGCTCAAACGGGTGAAGAGGCGCCGAGAGCCCTGCTGGGGGAAGACTTGGACTGAGTCTGACTGGACACTGGTTAGAACCGCTATTGGGGCCTACCTGGTGGCGATAAGGGTGGTGAAGCGGCAATATTTCACCACCCTTATAGCATCTGCGGGTAATCACCCAGCCACCCTGTTCCGGGTGACCAGGTCTCTCCTTGGTAGAGGGGGGGCGGTGCCTGGTTGAGGTTTTCGCTGATTACCTGACAGATAAAATCACTCAGATTCACTCGGGACTGAACCCCGGAGTGGAGGGGACCGGATCACAGTCTTGCCGTGTCATCTGGGAACGGTTTGATCCAGTTGTCCCTGATGAAGTAAGTGGACAGGCTCCTTGCAGCTGTTTCCGCTACTACCTGCCCTTTAGATCCTTGTCCTGCCGGCCTGGTGAAAGCATCTAAGGCAGTGATAGACGGCTGGGTCGGGGCAATAATTATTTCATCTTTATGGGAGGGGGTATACCCTGCACCTTTAAAACATGCTTTGGTGTGCCCCTGCCTAAAAAACCTGCTCTGAACCCAGCAATTCCAGCTAATTATAGGCCAGTCTCCAACCTTCCCTTTTTGGGGAAGGTATTAGAGAAGGAGGTGGCGCGGCAGTTGCGGGGGTCCTGGATGAAGCGGATTATCTGGACCCATTTCAGTCAGGGTTCAGGCCCAGACATGGTACGGAGACGGCATTGGTCGCACTGATGGATGATAATAATATAATAATAATAATAATAAACTTTAATTTTATATCCCACCCCACTCAGCACATGGCCGACTCTGGGCGGCTTACAACAAGCTTAAGGTACAATATACATAACAATATAATAAACAATAACTAAATCCATAGAAAATAAGTACAATGTAGATACAATAAATGAGATAATACAAAATAATAATAATTGATACATAACACAATGAAATCAATAAGAATACAATATCTTACCATAACAAACTACCCTTAGTCTCTCCCATACAAAGCAGAAAGAAAAGAAAAAAAAACAAGGACAGCACTCGCCGGTGGAAGGGGCGGGGAGGCGCAGCTCACGAACAGCGTCTTTAGCCCCAGCTGGGCTCCTTTTATCTTCCCCGCCGGTGGAAGGGGCGGGGAGGCGCAGCTCACGAACAGCGTCTTTGGCCCCAGCTGGGCTCCTTTTACCTTCCCCACCGGTGGAAGGGGTGGGGAGGCGCAGCTCACAAACAGCATCTTTGGCCCCAGCTGGGCTCCTTTTACTTTCCCCGCTGGTGGAAGGGGCGGGGAGGCGCAGCTCACAGCGCATCTTCAGCCCCAGCTGGGCTCCTTTTACCTTCCCTGCCGGTGGAAGGGGCGGGGAGGCGCAGCTCACGAACAGCGTCTTTGGCCCCAGCTGGGCTCCTTTTACTTTCCCCGCTGGTGGAAGGGGCGGGGAGGCGCAGCTCACGAACAGCATCTTTGGCCCCAGCTGGGCTCCTTTTACTTTCCCCGCTGGTGGAAGGGGCGGGGAGGCGCAGCTCACAGCGCATCTTCAGCCCCAGCTGGGCTCCTTTTACCTTCCCCGCCGGTGGAAGGGGCGGGGAGGTGCAGTTCACGAACAGCGTCTTTGGCCCCAGCTGGGCTCCTTTTATTTTCCCCACTGGTGGAAGGGGCGGGGAGGCGCAGCTCACGAACAGCGTCTTTAGCCCCAGCTGGGCTCCTTTTATCTTCCCCGCCGGTGGAAGGGGCGGGGAGGCGCAGCTCACGAACAGCGTCTTTGGCCCCAGCTGGGCTCCTTTTACCTTCCCCACCGGTGGAAGGGGTGGGGAGGCGCAGCTCACAAACAGCATCTTTGGCCCCAGCTGGGCTCCTTTTACTTTCCCCGCTGGTGGAAGGGGCGGGGAGGCGCAGCTCACAGCGCATCTTCAGCCCCAGCTGGGCTCCTTTTACCTTCCCTGCCGGTGGAAGGGGCGGGGAGGCGCAGCTCACGAACAGCGTCTTTGGCCCCAGCTGGGCTCCTTTTATTTTCGCCACTGGTGGAAGGGGCGGGGAGGCGCAGCTCACGAACAGCGTCTTTAGCCCCAGCTGGGCTCCTTTTACCTTCCCCGCCGGTGGAAGGGGTGGGGAGGCGCAGCTCACGAACAGCGAGAAAGGGTTGGAAGCCATCCGACCATCCTTGCTCTCCTTGACCTCTCAGCGGCTTTCGATACAGTCGACCATAGTATCCTTCTGGAACGGCTCCGAGGATTGGGGATCCAGGGCACTGTGCCCAGTCAGTGTGGTTGGAGAGTGAGACGTCCAGCCCTAGGCCACTCCAATATGGGGTGCCTCAGGGCTCGGTGCTGTCTTTTCTCCTATTTAATATCTACATGAATCTGCTGGGTGAGATCACCCGTTGTCACGGGGCACGGTACCATCAGTACGCGGATGACACCCAAGTGTACATCTCATCTCGTGATCCCGGTGATGCTGTCAAAGTCCTGTTCGAGTGCCTGGCGGCTGTTGGGGTCTGGATGGGGGACAATGGATTACAACTAAACCCTGGCAAGACTGAGTGGCTATGGATTAGGGGCCCGGAGTTATCTCGAGAGCTACCATTATTGGTTTTGGATGGGGCTAGTCTGCCCCAGACAGATCCGGTGTGCAACTTGAGGGTCCTCCTGGACTCACGACTGCTGCTTGAAGATCAGGTAGCGGCTGTGGCTAGGAGGGCTTTTGCCCAACTTCGGGTGATTCGCCAGTTGCGCCCAATCCTAGACTGGAACTCCTTACTCATGGTCACTCATGCTCTGGTCACCTCTAGACTAGATTATTGCAATGCGCTCTACATGGGGCTGCCCTTGACGACCATCTGGAGACTGCAGTTGGTCCAGAATGTGGTTGCTCGGGTGGTGATGGGGTGTGGGCATTATGCTTGTGCCCCTCCACTGCTTCGGGAGCTGCACTGGCTTCCAATTTGCCTCTGGGTGCAATTCAAGGTGCTGGTGATGACCTTTAAAGCCCTACATGGTAGTGGGCCAGGATACCTAAGAGACCGCATCACCCCAAGAACGTCTGTCCGTTCAACCAGAGCAGACCGAAGGGGCTCTCTTCTTGTACCATCTGCTAGAGGGGCCCGTCTCTCTAGCACAAGAAGGAGGGCCTTCTCTGTGTCCTCTCCGGCCCTATGGAACCTCCTGCCATGCCAGTGGAACTGAGGCTGCAGACGGAATTGCTGCCCTTCAGGAAAGATCTGAAAACATGGCTGGCAGGGCAGGTGTGGGGTCCTGAAGATGTCGTGACCCCCACCTGTTGGTTGGTTTAATATCAAAGTAATTTTCCTCATTTTAAGGTGTGGGGGTTTTAGCGGGGTAATTTGTTTTAATGGGGTTGTTCTTGTTTTAAGGGTTTTAAGATTGTATGTCACCCAGAGTCTTTGTGAGTTGGGCAGCTATAGAAATATGAATATAAATAAATAAATAAAAATCAGTTCCTCTTATATCAAAAGTTCTCAACCTTTTTAAGTCGAGGGCCAGGTCACGCTCCTTCAGATAGTTTCAGGAGCCAGATGGCCATTTTGCCTTTCTTCTGCCACATGGTACTTCCTGGTGTGGTGAAGGCAGTGGAGGGCCACATGAAATGGTGCCATGGGCCACTGGTTGAGAATCCCTGTCTTATATCATTCTAAAACTTTGAGGAAATTAATTTTGCAGACTGCAATGCTTAAAATCCCCAGGGAATAAAATAAAAGTTCTAGATCTTGTTAGCTGAAATGGCTACAAGGATACCTTCCTCTAGAACGGGTTGGCAACCTATGGCCCACAGGCCGATTCCAGCCCATGGCGCCAAATCATCAGGCCCCGCCCTTGCTCCAACTGCTGCCAGAAGCAGCCATGGACACATTTATGGTGGCTGCGAATGTGTTTACGGCGGGGGTACTACCAGTCTGGCCCCCTCAACTCTCAGAGAGCGTGACCCATGACCCAGCCCCCGACTTAAAAAGGTTGCTGACCCCTGCTCTAGATTGAATGGATGTATCTCAGTAGGCTATCTGTTGTTGTTCAGGTTCTATCCCAGGGGTGGGGGATGTTTTCCTCTTGGAAGGCTGCATTAATTAATCCAATAAGGCCACATTAAAGTAACTTCAGTTAGATATACTTAAATTGTATATTACTGTATTTTTGTGAAAATCAACAATGTACTTAATATAAAAAAACTATTTGTTAATTTTAAACTTACTAAAATAGAATAAATATATAAAAGAGGAACAAAAATGTATTAATAAAAATAAAAAAGAATTGCTTTGTAAAATCTTGATTCCGTCAAAAGGCCACATTTAAGGACCTAGAAGGCTGCAGGTTCCCCCACCCCATGTCTAGCCTAAGGTTTGTTGTGAAGACTAAACAGGATAGAATTATGTGTGTCAACTCCATGGAAGAAGGGTGAGCTATACATATGAACTAGGAGTTCCTATTGTTGGTTCCAGCATTAGGAGCCAAAATCCTGTTGGTTTACGTACCTGCATAAGAACTTCTCTCCTCTGGCAGATCTTGGGGGGGGGGGTGGAGTCCTCCCCTAGATTGTGCATAAGAAGAGGAGGAGCCAGTGATGCACTCCAAATTTTTTTACTACCACCTCTGTGGACGGGGCCAAATCTGTGGGCATGGCCAACACAATGGGGTATGGAGGTGGGCATGGCCAGCCAGGTGGGCGGGGCCTGGGGAAATTTCCGCTACCATTTCTCCAGAACAGGACAGGGCCTGCTTCAGTGCATCACTGGGGGGAGCCCATCAGAAGGGAGCAACTGCTGCATTTTTTCTGCAGTTGGATTTTGGCCGTGGTTTGATCTAAGACAGTATTACCAGTACAAAGTAGCAAGGATCAATGCACATTCTACCAAGCAAGGAGAAAGTGAGCTTGTTCATGGCGGGAATCCTTTGGCGACAGATGGGTGGAACCTGCTGGTTTGTCTTGGCCAGAGGTGGCCAACCTTTTTGTGCCACAGGCCGGACCACGGCCCCTCAGACAGCTGAATGGGCCCGAGGCGTGGTTCCTCCCGCTGTAAATGCGTTTATGACAGCCGCGGGTGCATTTATGGCATGTCTTCGGCTGTTTTCACTGCTTGCGCCGCTTCCTGTGGCAGCGGTGGGAGCGAGGGCAGCACATTTCCGGCGGTGGCGGCAGATCATCACTGCAGACCAGATATTGCCGTTGTGGGCCAGGGCCAGTCCACGGGCCGTAGGTTGTCCATCTTTGGTCTGGGCACTTAGATATATAAGCAAACCTGCCCAAATTAGAATTTAGGAAAAGTTTCCCAAACCAGTAACCTCCAGCTATACTGGACTACAACTTTCCCTATGTAACGGGTATGGTTAGCTGTGGATAAGGGAGGATTGTAGTTTAACCCATCTAAAGGGCACCAGGTTGAAGAGGACCACTAAAAAAATAATCACAGTAGTCTTCAACCTTATATACGTTGTCATCAGGCTGGGTACCTAATAAGATTGGAAGAGACATTTCAAGCAATAATACCACCAAGGGAAGAATTTGAAATCTGACCTGGCTTTGCAGCCCTATTTTGAAATCCACTCCTGGTTGTGGTTTTTTTTTAGCTTTTGTGTTTGTTTTTTACTATACCATCCATGGCTCTCTGCATGCATCCCCAGCCTGATGAGTGTATGGGGCTGAAAGCAGGTTTCTCTTTGTGCTTTGCTTAGTGGTCAACCCAAGGTCTCACTCACCTTCCTCTTAGCTTCCTTGCTGTATAAGCAGGTTTCATGAAAGAGAGAATGGGCTTCTGTTTCAGGAAGGCTGCCATTCAACAAGTAGAATATTCCCTTAACCTTGGTTTTCCTCTTCAGAGTCGGGATGAAAAGATCAAAGAGTTAGAAGCTGCCTTGGAAGAATCAAAAGAACAGCGAGAACACCAAGAGAGGAAACCGCCAGAGCCAGAGGCAGAGGACTCCCTGCGCAGATCGAAACGTGTGGCTTCAGGTCACCAGCAGGAATTGGTTCAGATGAAAGCCAAGTTGGAGCAGTGCCAGGCAGAGCTAAGCACGGCAACAGAAGGTGAGGAGGTCCTTCACCTGCCCCACCTTCACCACCCAAGGGCTCCAAGCAGGTCATTGGTTGACTGTCTAGCAAAAAGCCACTGTGTCCTAAGAAGCCAGGAACCCAGTTTTTAGAGCTACAAGGAACCTCAGGGCACATTAGAGCCGAGCTGCTTAAGTTCTTTCCCCCCATTAAAGTGCAAGAACCCCATCCTCTGTGATGGTGGATTTCCTTACACATGGATTGTTACCCTAGGAAAATAGCAGAGTTTGCGGGGAAATTACTTTTGGGGGGTGGGGGAGAACAACAGTTTTCTATAATCAGCATGGCCAGTGGTTATGCTGCGTAAAGTATTCTGGGAACTGTAGTCAGAACAGTAACTTTGCCAAGTTGTGGAACATAGAGAGCCTGCCATGTGCCAGATCAGAATTTTTGTCCATCTACCCTGATGGGCAAGCGTTCTCTAGGATTTCAGGCAGAGAGAGCCCTCATATCATCTGCCACCTAATCTCTTTCAACGGAGGATGCCAAGGTCAAAAGTAGAAACTTTTGCTTGCAAAATATCTACTCTTTTTCTGGCTGTGATCTTTCTGCCAGCTTGAGGGTAAGATTCTTCTGAAAATAGGAATAAAGAATAGCAGGTTCTATTCTAAACCTCCCATCTCTAAACCTCCCACCCAATTATCTTAAACATGAGCTACTTACAAAACGATTTTGGTAATTAACATCTGTAGTCCTTGAAGCAGGTTAGCTCTAGTCCAGGAATATGCTGCTGACCCTCAAGTGTTGGGACAGCAACTCTCACAATCCCTATATGTGCTGCCTCAGGTCCACAAGAGTTGTGTGGGCCACCAATACCTAGAGGGCTGCAGTTACCCACCACTTACCTAGTCTGAGGTAGTGGAAGGCAAAGAAAGGAATCCAAGTAAGGGCCATTTGAGCTCTAAAATCCCACCCAGGCCCCTTAGTAGCCCCTGCATACAACAGGTCCAAATTATCTCACCCCTCCTCCCTTCAAATCTGAAAAATAAAAATAAGCTAGGATTTCTACTTCATCAATACTGACCTGGGACCGATGAGGACTTTGTGTGCCAAAAGGGCTCTGGACCAGAAAGTGACTTGCAGAACTGGATCAGCGGTATGGGTGTCATGCTGCAATGCGGAAGGCAGATGAAAGGACACTGCATTATATTGTTCCCAAGACCATCTTCATGAGCACTTGCTATGATATGAGCCAATATTTGGAATCGGATATGGCACAAAAAGAAGAATAAAGATCTAATCTGTGCTGCTTAGTAGATCATGCAAAAATATAGATGCTTTCTGTTATTTCATTTCCAGATCTTTACACTTTCTGTTTTAAGAATGAGTTGCCTGGTTTCTTGCCTGACCAATGTTGATAACATATTATAGCAATTGCATTTGGGCCTGTAATTTGTGGGGGGGGGGGGGGGGAGGAGGAACATGATAAGCTAGTGCTAGAAAGAGAAATGCTTGGAGTCATCTCTCTATGGCACCATTGCTTCTTCAGACCTTAAAATCTCAAACTTAAGTTTGATGTGATGAAAACTCTTTGGGGTGATCTGGCAATTGTTAGGAAGCATCACATAGTTTGGTATTCAGCCCAGTTGCTGTAAACTGGCTCAAATACGAACTGCCGAACAAAACATATTCTGTCTGGCTTGTCTCTAGAGTTGCGTAAGTACAGGAAGATGCTGGAGCCGCCACCTTCCGCAAAGCCCGTCGCTGCAGATGTAGACCGGAAACTAGAGGAAGGCCAAAAGGTACAGAGTCAATGAAGCCAGGGTTGCCTTTTCTGACAGCTGCCCATCATCTTCACTTAATTTCATTTTCCTAGCATGCTCCTTGTCTGCCAGAAGAGAGGGTGCACTGCCTTATGGTCTTACCTGATGGAGTTGTTGGGTTGTGGTTGCCATGGGTGTCGGGTGTGGGTGCTTGCTGCTGACTCTTCTTCTGCCCCACAGAATGTGAGGGTGCTGCGTTTGGAGTTGCAGAAGCTGGAGGAGTCACTCCAGTCAGCCGAAAGAGCCTGTTGCCACAGCACAAATGCTGGGAAACTCCGGGAGACCCTCTCTAAGTGTGACAACAT
The DNA here is from genome assembly GCA_035047305.1 of Bradypodion pumilum. Taxonomy (NCBI): domain Eukaryota; kingdom Metazoa; phylum Chordata; class Lepidosauria; order Squamata; family Chamaeleonidae; genus Bradypodion; species Bradypodion pumilum. The sequence goes on from JAWDJD010000002.1 coordinate 364,382,111, forward strand.
CTTGGTTAAACAGGTGAGGGAAGGGATTGTCCCAACTCCACAGAAGGCCATTTCTTATTCAAACGTTGACCAATTTTGATCCCTTTCTTCAGAATAAATGCTCCCAGGATAGCTAAAAACACCACCAAAGTAATATTGTGGCATCAGATCATAGTGGAACAATGGCAGGTTTCACAACATAACTAATAGTAAAGGTCATCCTTGCTCAAAAGCCAGTCATATCTGACTGTAGGGTTTGGTGCTTATCTCCATTTGCAGCCAAAGAGCCAGCACTTTCTGCATCTGCAGACGTTTCCATGGTCATGTGGCAGGCATGACTAGACAGAACGCTATTACTTTTTCCACTAAAGCAGTACCTATTTACAGTGGAACTTTGGTTAATGAACGGCTTGGTTAATGTACAAATCGAAAGGAACTAAAGAAGGAAATCCATAGAAAATAGTGGCTCGGTTTAAGGAATTTTTTTCCTGATGGATGAATTGGTTTTTAATGCATTCCTATGGGAAACCGCGTTTTGGTTAACTTATTTTGGTTTTCAAAGCATTCCTATGGGAAATTGCATTAATGCATTCCTATGGGAAATTCGGTTTCAGTAATTTTCATTGTAGGAAATGTTCCGGAGAACACATTGATTTTGTTAATCGAGGTTCCACTGTACAGTCAACCCTCACATAACAATGCGTTCGGATAGCATCATTTTCGCCTAACAACGCGTTGTTATGCACGACGTGTTCCCTCCGCATAACATTTTTAGTGTTGTTGTCCAGACAACAGTGCTAAAATAACCGGACGACGCTAAAAACGTTATGCGGGAAACTCCATAGAAACCCGCATAACAAAAATCATTTAGCAATGCCACTTGGGGAACCAAGTACCATCGTTATGCAAGGGTCTACTGTACTTGCAATTTCAGGCTTTCAAACTGCTAGGTTGGCAGGAGCTGGGACAGAAACGGGAGCTCACTCTGTCATGCAGCACTCGGGTCTCGAACTGCTGACCTTCCAGTCTAAGTTCAGCGCTTTAACCACTAAAACCAACTGCATCAGATCATAATCAAGCAGTAGCAGGCTTCACACCATAGTTGACCAATAAAACCATGATCAGCTAGAACTGTTTTTTTTTTTTTTTGAGAGTGTCCAATGGAATTTGCCTGCCTGGCACTAAAAAAGCCAGAAAGATGCCAGGTAAGCCTACACTCAGGAGTGCTTTCTAAAGAGAAAGTGTGAATTACTTTATTAAGGAGCTTTTGTCAGTCACTGCTGCTCTCTTTGATATCTTGAAGTTAAAAATCCCTGGAGAAGGGCCGCTAAAAGGACACCTTTTAAAAGCAGAGGCAAATTTGAGGAAAGTGGTGCCCTTTTAAGGACGTAGGATTTTCTCTGCCACTCTGCTGCAGAAAGGCTGGCTAGTGGGGGGGACTGCCTAGCACCCCAAGTGAATAAACAGGGGCCGCCATCTTCCTGCCTTGTTCTCAACAAAGGTCATCTGTCAGGGTAAACAAAGCAGATGGTGCCTAAATGCAGGACTGAAGGCCAGGTTGAACCTGAGTAATCTCATTCCAAGGAGCATGAAGCTTTAACAAACTGCCTATGTCTGATAAAGAAGCTCTAGTCGGTAAAACAGGGGTGCCCAAACTTGGGCCGTGGGCTGGTCACTATGGCCCGGGGCCGGATCCAGCCCCCGCCACCAATTCACCTGGCCTGCGGAGCCCTCATCGCTCCCGGAAGCAAAACGTGCCCATACGGGCATTTTACTTCCGCTTCTGGGGGCGACGAGGGCTTCACGGGCTGGATGAATTGGCGGCGCGTGCCAAATCCAGCCCCGGGCCATAGTTTGGGCACCCCTGCTATAAATGTGTCTGCTCCAATTAATGCGTTCACTTTAACCAGCTATTCATCTTAAAGACCTTTACAACGTGTTGTGAGAGAAACTCCCTTTCCAATGAAATGTAATCTCTTTTCTTGCTGTTGTTCCAGGGCCAGACCATGGCTGAGCTTCAGAACAATATGATGCTGGTGAAAATAGATATGCGTAAAAAAGCAGCCTGCATTGGTGAGCAGTATCAAACTATTCAGAGGCTCCAAGCAGCAGCTGCGCTGCCGCCGCCGCCGCCTTCCTCCACCAAAAAACGGTTCTGTGCCAACAATGAAAATGTGCAGCCCAAAAGTCAACCTCCTGTGAAGAAGCCATTTTTACACAATTTTCTCACTCGCTCAACAGCCCGGCCTGGACTCACTGAGAGCCCTTACAGTCGCATCTTGCGTTCCCGAGGGTCTCCACAGTTCAAACCCATGCTCTTTGGCAAGAAACACTGAACGCTTTGGGCCACAGAGGTGTAACTAGGCATTAGCAACCGGCTGGTGCTTTAAAGTATAAGAGATAAGCTCTAAAGACACAGTCACACTTAGAAGAAGCCCGTTGGAATCCTGACTGACTTAAGTCCCATTTCATTCCATAGGCTTACTCTAGAACGTGACTTCAGTCTGGAGCCGGCCTAATGTATACAAATGATGTTGTGTTTAGTGTGTTGAGGCCTGTTGTTTACTGTAAATCCTAGGGTTGGCGCTTCCTTGATTTCTTGGGATTGCAAAGTTCACAATTCTTCATTCTAGGAATACCACCTGGCAGACAAGACGCCTAAATGTGGCTCCGTGGGAAGAAAGGCCTAGCCTCCTCTGCTTGGGAAGATGAGCTTCCAACTGGCCCCGGGACATAAACAGGGAGCTTGGACGGAACGAGGCCTAGCTAAGCCTCAAGGCCTTCCAATTAGATCTTTCTCCCAGATGAGCCACATTTAGGTGTCAAGTCTCCCAAAATGGAGACTTACGGGATTTATAACCCAAGAAATTAAAAAAGAACTTCATCCTTAAATCTTTGGCTTTGCCAAACACTGTTACTATGCATGCCTTTGTTTCAGGCCAGCTGCTACTCCAGTGTATGTATGTGGAATCTGAATTTATAATCGTTTACTCCCCCGAAGTTGTTTATGCATGCTATATATATATATATATATTGTCTGTATCAAACTCACAAATATATTCTATATTTTCACTTGTATTTAAAGTTTTTATTAGATTTTAATAGTGGTTTCTCAACCTTGGACCCCCAGATGTTCTTGGACACCAATTCCCAGAAGCCCTGATAGCAGGCGTGCTGATTTAGGCTTATGGCAATCCAAGTCCAAGAACATCTGGGGGGCCAAGGTTGAGAAACCCATCACATTCTACATTCCTAAAATCACCTCCTCCTGCCTACTCCATTAAGGTTTCCCTTGCTCGAAAGCCAGTCGTATCCGACTCTAGGGTGCAGTGCTCATCTGTTTCAAAGCCGAAGAGCCAGCGCTATCTGCTTCTGCAGACGTTTCCGTGGTCATGTGGCAGGCATGATTAGACACCGGAGCGCACGGAATGCTGTTACCTTCCCACCGAAGTGGTCCCTATTTATCTACTTGCAATTTCTTGCTTTCGAACTGCTAGGTTGGCAGGAGCTGGGACGAAGACAGGAGCTCATTTCCGTCCTGCAGTACTCGGGAATTGAACTGCTGACCTTCCGCTTCCCAGTCAGCGTCTTAGCCACTTGAGCCACTGCAGTCCCATTAACCCTACATGTATTTCTTCTGAAGTAAGATGAAGTGATCCTTCATACCATTAAGCCAGTCGTGTTGCTAACTGGCAACCTGTCACTTCAGTGGGCCAGGAGTACAGCAGAATGGAGCAAATTATTACTGGCACATTATCTGCAGAACCTCAATGAAGATGCATGGTACATTTCTAGATTCTCCCATTGCAAACATGACAGACACATAACTGCCACAGACTTATGACAACATGAGTTGTCAATGTGCCTTTCCCACATTTGTATTTCTTGGAAGGGTTCTTGTCTTTAAATGGGGAGGGGAAACACTTTTGCATCCATGATTCCTTGGGGAAACAGTGTAGTGTGATTCTCAACCTGAGGCCCACGAGCCGGATGAAGTCCCTGAAGCCATTTCATCCACCCCATCTGGAAATGCCATGTGGTAGAGGAATGGCAAAATGGCCACCCAGCCCCAGAAGCTGTCTGAGGGAGTATGGCCTGGCCCCTAGCTTTAAAAGGTTGAGAACTGGTGTAGTGCTGCAAAGCAAAATACAGTATACAGTGATACCTCATACAATGTCCAAACTTGGTTTCACAAGTTTGGACTTTATACGTATTTGGGCTTTGTATGAGGCATGCAAAATCCTAGCCGTGATGCCTCATACAACGTCGTTTCCATAGAGATACATTGTACTGTAAGAGCACAGACTTCAGGGCAAAGTCAAGGAAACTGACTGAACTTTAAGAAATCATTGTCTAAAGGCTAAAAACATTACAAAAACTTGTCAAACAACCCTGATTGTCCAAGAACCTGAAAAATGCTGCAAAAATCCCAGGAATGCTTCTAAAAATTCTGATGAAAAAATTCAAAAAAATCCACAATCACGCTCAAAACCACTCCTAAACACTCTTCGCCTCATGCAAAACCCACAAGAGCAATGCACACATGTGTCCTGCCTTTTATACTGCCCAGGCACAATGCAACCTGGGAAAACCCCAATGCCTCATACAACATCACACGACTTTGTATGAGGCAACTTTTTTCCAGGAATTAGGCGATGTTGTATGAATCCGATGTTGTATGAAGCGGACTTTGTATGAGGTATTACTGTATATTGGATTCGTGTAATACATTTGTACTATATAAGTTTAATTCCTTTTTTAAAAGTGGTTTATGAGTGTGGAATATTCTGCTTCTATATCCACAATTCAAAACACTAGGAAATTGCTCGATATTTCTGTGTATTATCCTGCATCGCAAAAGATGCCAAGCTTTGCATAGCAAAGGGAGGCCTGAATGTTGACACAATGACATAGTCAAAATAGTAATTGAAAAACAGTCATGCTTTTATTTTCCTGTACTGTACACTGAAATGTATTGGGTCTTTTACGAGAATTCTGCAACAGCAAAAGTCATTCTACAGTCTTCAGTGACATGAGTGGTGGGATCAAGAACAAACGTGTCACACGAATCCAATATATACTTGCATTCTCATGTGCAATGAAAGAAAACATTTAACTCTGAAACTCCACATTATTTACAATACAGCAGAGCTCTTCTATAAATCTCCAACGCATGCCTCATTTTTCTGCTATTTATTTCATCTTATCTACTAGCACAAGTTTCTCTGTGGCTATTCCAACAAACCTGGTTTGTTCTTTGGGGGGGGGGGGGTGAGAAGAGAACCAATGATCTTTATTTTGTGTCAAAATTCCTTAACCTGTATGTTTCAGTCACCATTATTTTCAGTGGTTTTAAAGAGACTAAGTGGTGTGTAGTTTTGGATACAGAGAAAGGAAACCAAAGGTTTAAAACAGGTTCCCAACCTTTTCAAGCTAGGGGCTGGGTCACGCTCTCAGTCAGCTTCAAGGACTGGATGGCTATTTTGTTCCAACCACTTCAAAGGGATGGCCATTTTGTTTCTCAAATGCCCTTGAGGGGTGGGAGCCACATGAAATGGCACTGGTAGCTGGATACAGCCTACATGCCTTAGGTTGGGAACTCCTGGTTTAAAACCTCTCTTATGTGATCAACTGCTCAGAAGCCAGTCTCTCCGATTCCCAACTCATGCTAGGGTTGTAATTACCATATTTGTCGGTGTATAAGATACACTCCCCCCTAAAATACACTGAGAAAACAAAGTGCATCTTATACTCTGATACATCTACCATATTTACTGACATAAATGCACTTTCCCCCATTAAAATACAACGGGAAAATGTAGTGCGTCTTATAACCCGACAAATATGGTATATGGTGGAAGGTGCTGCTAACCAATGTGAGATCCTTAGAGGAAACAAGGGAAAATTCAGCTACAAATAAAAATGTAGCCCACCATCTTGTCCTTTATGAGGAAAATTTGATGTTACTGGATACTATTAGCTGCTGCTGCTACTGCTACTACTACTAATAATTATTATTTCATGTCAGAAATAATTCTGAATTGAAAGGATTTTTTTGCAGAAGAAACTCCGCTCAGGGAACACCCAAATGAGGCTCTTTTCATGTCCCCAAGAGCTGGGACAGAGATGGGCGCTCAATCCATCATGGGTCTCGAACTGCAGACTTGCCAGCCTTCCAGTTAACAAGGCGAGCTTCTTAACTACTGAGACACCACAGCCCGCTACTGAACCACAAGTCCTTGTTCTGCTCCCCTATTATTACATTGGTGCTTTAAATAAGTGCTTCAATTTCCATTCTACTCTATTATACTGATCACAATCATTAACTTGAAAGCTCCTGTTCGGTGTATCGACTGTAGTCCCATAAAGCACTGGTGGATCACACACAAGTTTTGATTCAAAGATTTGCTCTCAATGAAGACTTTTGCCTTCTCTGTTAAGAAAAAAACCACACGATCATTTCCAGAGTAGCAGTGACAACACTGTAGTATTACTTTAAAAGAAGACAAGTACCTCCATCATTTTATTGTGTTATCAAGTTACACAATAGCATCAGCTGTTGCACAATCTTGGCATTAGATCTGAATTGGTTACTATTGTTTCACCTGTGCATTTCTAAAGGCAAAAATATTGTGCTCTTTGCCCAGTAAGCCAAAACAGCTGTTCTGCCAACAGCTGAAAAACAGCACAGGGAAAGGATGAAGACCCCTACAGTCCAAGTACAGGTGAAACTCGGAAAATTAGAATATCGTGCAACTGTTCATTCAGTACAGTAATGCAACGTAAAAGGTGAAACAAATATATGAGACTCATTGAACGCAAAGCGAGATAATTCAAGCCTTACTTTGTTATAACATTGATGCTTATGGGGTATAGCTTATGAAAAAGAACAACCCCATCTCATGTACCCCATAATCATGACATCATCTCAGGTACACTGTACGGTATGATCATCACAATTATAACAAATTAAGGCATGACATCTCTCGCTTTGCATGTAGTGAGTCTATCTCATATATTTGTTTCACATTTAAGAGAAATGAATGGACATGTGCATGATATTCTAATTTTCCGAGTTTCATCTGTACTGTAGTTTCTTTTGCATCTCAAAGTAAAAATGAAGCACATGCTTCCCTTTCCAACCTGCTGGTTTCTTGACACGGCAAGTACTGATCACATTATGATGCTCTGGAAAAAAATGTAGTGAAGAGGAGCGGAAAAGTTACTTCCATCAAGTTGTAATGTAGGGAAACAGGCTTTCTCTTTTTCTACATTGAAAAGTCAGGCTAGTTAGAAGAGACTTTCAAGGAATAACCCCACAATTTTGATAGTTAACAGTCCAAGCACTGGCAATCAGCATTCAGCTTTCCTCTTAATGCAGCACTGACTCCAAAACCCTTGCTCTCTAAGAGGGCAGCACCAGAGGAAACTTCCAGGCTGTACCTTGGGATTATTATTTCAGTTTAGGCTATCTTAAAAGATGCAGGCACCCTTTAAGGTGTAATAGTTTGATAAGTTCAAGGGTGACACATGCCGTGTTGGAGTATTGTTGGCAGAAATGGAAGAAGGAAGCAAAAAAGGCGTGGTAATTTCTGTAGATGACGTCTCGCCTTGGTTCCGCAACTGTACGATTTGTCTCAAGAGGGCCTTCCCTTCTTCTCTTGTCTGGAGGAGAAAGAAAATCGCATCAACAAAAAAGGTGGGGAGAAAGCATAACAGCTAAAAAGAGGCTATATAGCTCTTGTCCAGCACATTATAATACGTGTTCTACACGGTTAACCAATTCCAACCCAATCTTAACCTATAAATCCAAGAGTTAACCGTTGGAACTGGCTATAGGTTGCTATGCCTCGCCCTACTTGCCTGCACTCACCCTTCGTGCACACGGCCGATCTGGGTACGCAGGTCAACGAAGGATTGAGAAAACCTGGCAGTGGGGCAACAGTCCCAACAAAGCGGAAGAAAGGGGAAACAACTTCACTTCCAATCATTCCTTGCGCCGCACCGCCCCAGAGCCAATCAGGCTGAGAGGCTCTCGCACGGCGCAGCGTTCGGAAACGCGCCCGGCAGCCAATCAAAAGAAAAGCATTTTAAAAAAAACACAGCACAAACACAAAGCACCAACCCATAACTACAAGCCCCAGCGTCCCTGCGCGCCTATGAGCGCGCCAGAACGCTGAGGAAGCCAGCACCCAAGAAATAAAGCAAAAACAAAAACACCGGGGGAGAGCAAGTCCGCCAAGCCGCGGGGAACAAAGCCCCCCTCTCCAACGGCACCTGAAGCTCCTAATCAGAGTTTCCCCTTTAATATCACTGGGTGGGGTGGGGGGGTGTTGTGCTCCCCCTCTCTACTGGCTCCCCTGGGGTTGAGAGGGTGGGGGGGACCAAAAGAGTCTGTCTCCCCACACCCTCCTCACCCCAGGGGACCCGCCAGAGAGTGGATTCCCTCCCCCCCACACACACGCCCCATGTTAAAGAGAAGAAACCAAGTGGTTACTTCTCTTTAAAAACGGAAGTTGGGGGGAATCCCCTCCTCTTCTGGCTCCCCTGGGGTTCAGAGGGTGGGGGGGGACCAAAGGAGTCTGTCTCCCCCACCCTCCTCACCCCAGGGGACCCGCCAGAGAGGGGATTCCTCCCCCCCACACCCCCCATGTTAAAGAGAAGAAACCAAAGTCGTTACTTCTCTTTTAAAACGGAGTTGGGGGGGGGAATCCCCCTCTCTTCTGGCTCCCCTGGGGTTCAGAGGGTGGGGGGGACCAAAGGAGTCTGTCTCCCCCACCCTCCTCACCCCAGGGGACCCGCCAGAGAGGGGATTCCCTCCCCTCCCCCCCCACACCCCCATGTTAAAGAGAAGAAACCAAGTGGTTTACTTCTCTTTAAAAAACGGAGTTGTGGGGGGGGGGGAAATCCCCCTCTCTTCTGGCTCCCCTGGGGTTCAGAGGGTGGGGGGGACCAAAGGAGTCTGGTCTCCCCCACCCTCCTCACCCCAGGGGACCCCGCCAGAGAGGGGATTCCCTCCCCCCCCACACGCCCCATGTTAAAGAGAAGAAACCAAGTGGTTACTTCTCTTTAAAAAACGGAGTTGGTGGGGGAAATCCCCCTCTCTTCTGGCTCCCCTGGGGTTCAGAGGGTGGGGGGGACCAAAGGAGTCTGTCTCCCCCACCCTCCTCACCCCCAGGGGACCCGGCAGAGAGGGGATTCCCCTCCCCCCCCACACGCCCCCATGTTAAAGAGAGAGAAACCAAGTGGTTACTTCTCTTTAAAAACGGAGTTGGGGGGGGGAATCCCCCTCTCTTCTGGCTCCCCTGGGGTTCAGAGGGTGGGGGGTGACCAAAGGAGTCTATCTCCCCCACCCTCCTCACCCCAGGGGACCCGGCAGAGAGGGGGATTCCCTCTCCCCCCCACACGCCCATGTTAAAGAGAAGAAACCAAGTGGTTACTTCTCTTATAAAACGGAGTTGGGGGGAATCCCCCTCTCTTCTGGCTCCCCTGGGGGTTCAGAGGGTGGGGGGGACCAAAGGAGTCTATCTCTCCCCACCCTCCTCACCCCAGGGGACCTCGGCAGAGAGGGGATTCCCTCCCCCCCCCACACGCCCCATAGTTAAAGAGAAGAAACCAAGTGGTTACTTCTCTTTAAAAACGGAGTTGGGGGGGGAAATCCCCTTTCCTACTGGCTCCCCTGGGGTTCAGAGGGTGGGTAGGGGACCAAAGGAGTCTATCTGAGAGGGGATCCCCCCACCGACACCAAAAAATCACAAAAACAAACAATCAAAAACATTCAAAAATACACAAAAACAAACAAAAATAACACCAAAAAGTAAACAACAACAAACATTTCCAAACACACCCCAGCCCCCAGCCAAACACCACAAAATCCAACCACCACCACCACCCCAAATAAAGAAAAACAGCTAACTCACCACCACACGACCTCATACCACAACGACTGAGAAAAGAAATGAATAAAGAAAGAGACTACTTGCTGGAAGAAGCTCCACCCAGAGGCACACGAGAGAAAACACAGTCAAAAATACAAGATAACCCCCTACCAGCAGCACTTGCTGACCACAATAACAAAAAAAATACAAAAAGACACAATAGCCCCACACAAAAGGCCCCAAGAGTTTTTCGAAAAAGTATATCATCCTTTATTCTTTTTTTTCATCCACAAAGACCAAAACACCCAAACAAAACTCATCACAGTTTAAAACAGGCCATCAAATTTTTTTGTATAAATAAACATTTTAAAAATTTCAAATATTGATTAACCTCTTCTTTACAAACATTAACAACAACAACAACAACAACAACAACTTTCCAACACCATTTAAAACTGAGCCCGGCAACGCCGGGCAACCTTTGCTAGTATATAATATTTGTAATTGCCAATATGGGGCTTGAAAGCACACTACATTTCAACTAGGGTCCTATTTTCCTTCTAAGAAAACAGTAGAAACAGTCTGTCTTTTATTTATTTATTTATTTCTCATACTCCTATAATACTTCTATAGCTGCCCAACTCCGAAGACTCTAGGCGGCTCACAATGTTAAAACCCCATTAAAACATATAAAACCCCATTAAAACGAATAAGCCCATTTATTTCCATTGTCATTACTTCCATAGATACACGTTACTCTACATGTATTAATATTGGCATCTCTGATAATAGGAAAATATCTTTGTTTATGGTTATGTTGCACTTGATTGATTCATCTTAATAATTAAAGCTGTGCTCAGTTTAATGTTCTATTTCAGTTTTGTTTTTAAAATCACCAAATCGTTTGAAAGAGTTGGTAAACTCTCTCTCTCTCTCTCTCTCTCTCTCTCTCTCTCTCTCTCTCTCTCTCTCTCTCTCTCTCTCTCTCATCTTCTCTTCTCTCTCTCTCTCTCTCTCTCTCTCTCTATATATATATATATATATATATATATATATATATATATATATATATATATATATATATATATATATATATATATATATATATATATATATATATATATATATATATATATATATCCCCCCCTCCCCCCCCCGCTTTTTGCCACTTTTTGGCAGCTTACAAGTGTGGGGTGGTGGGAAACAGCTGATTGGTGGGTCATTACCAAAGATAGCCACTAGAGGATGCAAAGCGCAGTTTCCCATAGGAATGAATTGAAAACCAATTTAATGTTCTCAAGTTCAGAAATAAGCCAAAGAAACCAATTTTTTTCTGTTCAAAACTCACCATAAAGTGCACTTTGGATTTTTTTTTTTGCTGTGTTTATACATAATTTTGAACAGATGAAAAGCAATATTTGCTTTTCAATGCATTCCTATGGGAAACAGCACTTCGCTATAAGGAAAAATTGCTATAAGGAAAACCCCACGGAACAGATTAATTCCTTAAAGCGGGGGGTTCACTGTATATATCCTGTCTCTCTACAAATAAACACATGAATGGAATTAGCATACATTGCATGATAGCTTAAAGGTGACGACAAACGCCACTGTGGGCAAAAGCACAGAATATGCACTATAGGCCTCCTCAATGGGAAAGCCTGCTGGCCAAGGGTTGGTTACTTACATCATTGAAAGCACAGCATTTCTGTGCACAGGCGGAGGCTTCATCCCAGAGTTTACACTTGAAATAGTATTGTGCAAGGTACCGGAAGGCAGTGCTGACTTCCAAATGCTCCACTATCTCCTAAAAAAAGGACAGAGGATTTAGGATTTGACTGTTTACCTTCTCTTTCACTTGTAAAGTCTTAGGGAACTAACATACCCCACATGAGTAGATGTCTTCTGTGTACTTGATATAGCACTGAGCAGCTTGTTCCGATTCATTCAACTGCTCATGAAGCCTGTGTGGGGATGGAGGGAAAATTTAAGTCAATGTCCTTAGCTGGCCAAAATGAAAATCCTACAACAGGAATTACTTATCCAGCACAAGACTTGAGTACAGAGCCGAAAGTATTGCCCAAGCAATTTTAACTGTAATTAAACAGAAGTTACAGATTGCTGAGCATAAATTGCAATTACAGCACAAAACAGCCTTCAAGTAATGACTTAATGCCGGTGCCTACTAAACACAGGCGTTCTCCAGCAATCACTTTCACGACATTAGAGAAACATTCCATGTTGATATTACTACCAGCCTAGAGTGAAAACCCAACAATTAGAAGCAACAGAAACACTATTAATTACTCACTTTGCTAGCTTCACCAGTGCCATTTTTTCCACATCTCCTACAGCATGTGCCCTCCAATAACACTGCAACGGAAGAACAAAATGAAATATTTGACCCAAATTTGAGGGCAAAATGCCTACCAATTATTCACCACAATTCTTTCTAATACAGGGAACTACGAATAAACTACACAGCATGTATCGTAGATGGAATAATGCAAAATGCAGAGGTTCTAATTCCAATAAAACTAGGCTCTAGAAAACGACTCCACACTTTGGACTACACACTGCATCCTTCCATTTGAACAGAAACCAAGCAGAACCAAAAAGAATTGTCCTGAGCCCAAAAATGAATTAGGGTGAAAATCTAAATAAAGAAATGTTTTCTGGCAACTTTCCTTGATACTTATGATCCAGCCACATATCTGCACTATCCAGTCCTTTCTCTAAAGACGTTGCATGGATTGAGGCAATTTTCTCTTATGACAGCCTGGTTGAAACATCTGTAATGCCTAACAGTTCTACCGATTTAGCCCGCATGCCCTCCTGTTGTACATTTGAGCCCTTTCATACCTTTTTGGCTTCTACTAGCTGATTTAATTTCTCATAACATTCTCCAAGAGCAACCAGCATACGGGAATCATTGGGTCTGTGAAAAACACAAAACACCCAGCTAGCTGACAAAGACCCAACTGACTCAAAACTCAAGAGCCATCTCGAACACACTGAATGGGCCCCACTAGAACTAACAGTACACCAAGTAGTCTAGAGAACATTACACTAGGATTCTAGGTTCTGCTATTGCTAGAATTTGTTCTAGCTTCAAAATGTATTTTAAATTTTGATTTTCCCTCACCCATTCCCTTGAACTGAATGGTAGACACAATCTGGAGACAGTGAGATGACATGACGGAGTCTCATTATATTTAGGAACAATGTCAATCAGATTTTTTTTTTAAAGATAGCAACTCATAAGAGCCCGTGCGGCGCAGTGGTTAAACTGATGCACTGCAGTGAAAATTGCTGATGTTGTGAGTTTGATCCTGACAGGGACCAAGGTTGACTCAGCCTTCCATCCTTCCAAGGTTGGTAAAATAAGTATCCAGCATGTTGGGGGCAAAATACCAATTATCTTGTGAACTGCCCAGAGAGTGCACTAAGCGCTATGGGGTAGCATATGAGTGTAATTGCTTCTTGCTAATCTCAGGCAAATCTACAACAGCCTGTACTAAAGTACTTATTTCCTTGGCAATAATAAGAAAGTACATATTTGTAAAATAGGTAACTCAATGACTTCTGTATCGTGCAGTAGGAGAGATACTGATGCCAGTAGTTTTACCTGAGCTGATGGGCTCGCCGGTAATAATAGAGGCAGTAAAATGGCATTTTGAGGATCTCATACGTTTGCCCCAGTCCATACCATGCTCTGTAGTCTCTTTTATTCACTTCTATAGCATGTCTGGGAAGAAAACCATGGCAGTGGGGTGGGGAAGATGAACAACAATTTAATAAAGATCTTATTAAAGCACTATCCACTATAGGCAGAAGCCTCAGTTTGGAAAGCACATGTTCACACACACCGATATGCCTGGATAGCTGCTGATGTGTTTTTCATCTCCATATATTCATGGCCCATGAGAGTCCATGCTCCAAGATACCGAGGATTCAGCTTCAATGCTCTCTGGAAATAGAGCGCAGCTTTCTCATGCTGCGAGCGCAAACTATAGTAGTTCCCTACAAGCAAAGACAAAATGTGAGTGAACAAAAGGTAACCCAAGACTGGGAAAACCAGCTCAATTAATATTGAGGACCAATTAAGCCTCACTTCAGACAAATGTGAAGGAAGATCTCTCACCAATTACACAGCAGGTTTCAACACGGTACTTGTCGATCTCACATAAATTGTGGGCCAAATAGCTCAATTCAGGCTTCATACCCTTGGGTGATTAAAAAAAAGGTCATATACATGAGGTTCATCCACGGGGAAGAAATGAATCTGTCTAAAACTAGTGCAGGAAGAACAGTATTTCAAGCCTCGGATTCAAGCACTGGGTTGTCTAGCTAGGATATGCCAGTAAGAAACACACAACAGTGTTTAAACGGCTGAGGCTTTGATTCTTGCTAACAAGCTCTTCAAAGGCATCAGAAAGTGATCTAATTTGCTACCATCTATTCCTTGCCAGATGACTAAATTGAAAATCAATGTGAAAATATTATATAAACCACTATTAGATGTCTCTTAAAATCTACTAATAAAAAGGAGCAAACATGCAAGCCAATTTTATGATGCAGTTCTCAGCAAAACTGCTGATGGAATATATGATGAAAATTGTCAGAAGTAACACTTCTTTCAATTCAATTCACATCTAAAATAGCTTAAGCTGGTTGCAGCCACTCAGTATTTTTCTTCATATAATTTGGGGCTTTTTGGATTCTTGTAGTCTCTGTTGAGATCTTTACTCATCAAAACTTTGTCTCTGTCCAAGTTTAAATAAATTCATTTTCTCAATATAGACATAACCATAGATGTGGAAGCTTCTTGTATATCATCCAACCCACCCCTTTGTCCACGAAAGTTTTGAAATACAGAATGTAACTAATACTAGACAGATAATGTTCCATCCAGATGGCACTAAGCAGAACGCGCCAAGAAATTCTGATTTATGATGACCCTTTCCAGGATTTTCAATAGAGAGAACATAGAAGTGGTTTGCCATTCCCTTCTTCTGGGGGACATTGTGGTGCTGTGTAGTTTGCCCATATCCACACAGGCTGCCCCTGCTTAGGAGGTACAGTGGGAAAATTAACTCCCACCCTCTAGACCAGTGTTTCCCAACCTTTGGCTTTTGGACTTCAATTCCCAGAAGCCTAAGTTAATTCCCCGAAGCACTGATCAGCCAATGTACTGACTTAGGCTTCTGGGAATTGAAGTCCCCCTGTGGGGCATGGGACCCATATTGGGAACCACTGCTCTAGCTCCATAGCCAGTTACCTAAACCACTGAGCTATCCAGCTGCTAAGAGGAATAAGTCTGTGTACAGTATCAATAAGATATTGAGCAAATTAAGCAAGCAAAAAATGGTCCCATGAATTAAGGTTTTGAGAAAGCTTGCTTAAAATCCTATCAATACTGAACACACATTGCAGCGTTCTAAACAGAGGTGTGATAGCATGCATTTTTGGTGGCAAGAAAAACATACTTACTCTTACGTAGAGCAGATTAGAGAAGGTATCCATATTTTCTATCCTAAAAGGGTCCTGTTTTCTTAGTTCATTGAAGATAGACAAAGCTTTATCAATGTCTGTGGGAGGGAAGCCAGACAGCATAGTAAGCTCATTAGAAAACTGAAGAGGAGACCAGTCAAGCCTCAAAGGATTCACTGACCTCGAATATTGTGATAAGCCACTGCAATCTGGGAAATAATGTAAGTGCTCTTGGAAAATCCTGCATCAATAAGACTCTGATACTTCTGTAAGGCCTCTTCTATTAGCTGCAGCTCCGTGTAGATATGTGCCAGGAAGAATTCCTTCATCCAAGTATCTGGCAAGGACAGGAGCTTCAGCTGGCAGCAACAACCAAACAGAAGAGGAACACATTTAGAGAAGAAGCTTGTGGCAACCCAAGAACGGCGAGAACTAAACATTCACTTGACTGGATCTTTGGAAAAGATGAATACAAATATCTTAGCTATTTAGATATCTAATCTTTGCCAGATAAACCACATGAATCTGAATAATAATAATAAAAAACAAGAATAGCATCAGCTCCATAGCCACCAATGGTTAGTGGATGAAACTATGCAAAAATATAATAATGGGCTAGACCTAAATATCACAAGCATCCCACTTGAAAATCTCCAAGCTTACCATTTCCTTGTCTGTGATCAAGTTACAGAGTTCCAACCAAGCCCCCCAGTGTAAAGGCAAAACATGGGTAGCTTCAACAAAGACATCAATGGCTTCCTTCACAAGGTCCAGCTTGCGTAGTACAACTCCATATCTGATGGGACAGACAGAAAAATAGAGAAACTATATTTATTAAACCATGCACGGTGTGGACAAAGTAGATAAGGAAAAACTGTTTTCCCTATCGCATAACTCTAGAACTAGGGGGCACTCCATGAAACTTTTGGGTACTAGTTCTCAAACAAATAAGAGAAAGTACTTTTTCACCCAGAGGATCACTGGTCTATGGAACTCCCTGCCAGAAGAAGTGGTGACAGCTGTCAGCCTTGACAGCTTTAAGAAAGGATTAGACAAGTTCATGGAGGACAAGGGTATCAATGGCTATAATTATGGATACTTAAGGACAACCTTGGGGTTGGAGAGATAGGCAGGATATCTCTCAATGCCATTTCCAGGGAATCCTAAACAGGGGAAGGCATCTGTTTGGGAATAATAACCTGAAGCAAATGTTGAGCCACTGTGTGAGACATAATGCTGGACTGGATGGGCTGTGGGCTGTTCCAGCAAGGCTGTTCTTATGTTCTTATATATGGCAACAGCCTATTTCATTATTGTGTCTCAATCTCACGCAAGGGAGTTTTAAGAATTCTGGCTTATTGATTTATGATCCATGTTTCCATGAAAATTGCCTAATTACCACTGTTTAGCTTTTCCTGTTGTAGGAGCAGCTAAACAAGGATAAGAAACCTCCAATACTATCCCATTTAATGATAAATCTGAACCAAGATTCCTGGCTTGTTGTTCCCGAAGAAATCCAATAATCTGAAGCCAAGAACAAAACAGATCCAAATTCTAGTTTTTCAAGCAAACAAGCCAACATCCTTTGTTCCAACTTTGATGTCAATGGAAGTTTTCTGGTTTGTTCGGCTACTTCTGCTGGCATAAAACTCCCAAAGTGGGGGTGATTAGGCAGTGTGCCCAACAGACTTTTCTTCTTTTTCAATAAGCTAGAATTCACATCAATTCTGCCTCACAGTTATATGCATCTGATCCATCTATATAGTAACCAGCAGTCCTGTTTATTTTTTGTAAGTCATTCTGTGTGAAAATCTCATCTTTGTACATCGATTCAAATGTATGCCTATGGCCTTCAGATGTGAAAAATCTGTTGAACTTGTTTTTATTTGTTTTCTCTGCACCACACTGGCAAGTTTATCCCATTCTAGCATTGCACTGGCATACTTATATTATTCCAATCGACATACATATATGTGTATGTAGAAATTTCTGCACATTTTCCAACATTTTTGTATTTTTCTAATATATTCAATGCTCCCACTGACCAAAGTGCTTGTACACATTTTAAAAATATCTTTTATATGTATTTCTTTACATCAAAAGTCATTTGCAAATCTCAGGAATCTACATTTCAGTTTTCCATTGCAAGATTCATTTTGATGCAATGCTCAGAGGGTGATAATTATTTTCACACAGAATAAGAATGCTATCCATTTCTTTTCTATCTCTATCCCTCCACCACACATCAATGTCTCTCTCAGATGCTTACAGATAGAGGCCAAATCCATCAAGCTCTCGGGCTTTGTGTTTCTTGCTGAGTTCTACTCGTAACTCTCTCAGAACTTCATTCTTCACCTGCCCCTTCTCTAAGGGTCCTGCAAAAAAAAAAAAAAGCAATTCAGTTTTAAGTATTTTTTGGTACCTTCACCAAACAATCAAAACATTTATAGTACTAACAGCATTTCTAAATTCAGTATAGAACAAACAGCTACTGAAACACAGAAAATTCTCTATACATCAAAACAAAATAGGTCAGGTCAATAGTTTCTGCATCAGTATGAAGAATACCAGAAGTTCACACTATCGAATAATGTCCAGATCCAAGATGTTTTACAACTTGTACTTAACATTCTTTTTATTTTAAGGCTTTAGAAATTCAGAAACACCCACAAAAGACCTAAGAATGCACTTAGATTTGTACTACTTGGATGTATTATGGTTCAAACTAGTATGATGAAATTTATATATATAAAACAGAGGTGTTTGTTCGCTTGTCCTGTATAGAAATCCACACCCCTGCACCGATCGCGCTGAAATTTGGCACATGCCTATCTTGGGTGTGCGGGAGTGCACCCGTCGGGGTCCCAGGGCCAGATGTGGGGATGTACACCCCTAAATTGATCTGCAAAGGGAAGTATACTCGACAGGAGGTTGTGTGTGACCCAGTGTTGTCATAGCGATGCTAACATCATAGCCCCAGGACAGTAGGTCATCTGATTGTGACATCATCGTGATGTAATTGAACTGGCTAATGTCACTGTCCCAGTTAGGGACACAAAGGGGACACATGTATGGGAAGGATAAGGGCGGACCATTGACGGAGAGAGACGGAGGAAGGGAGGTAGGAGTGACACACATACACCCCACGAGGTTTCCAAGCGGGAAAGACTGGCCTACAGTAAAAATAAAAAAAAAAATAAACCCAAGCGAAGCCGGGTAATCAGCTAGTACAAGAATGTTTCTAGCTTTGAATTGTCTTTGGTACCCCCACAACAGCTCTGTGCAAAGTCACATTTATTAATCACTTATTGCCCTGGTATGCTGAGAACTGCAGAAATGGATTCACAGAATTATGAAACTAACATTATAAACACATGTGTACATGGTGGGGGCATGCCTGTGTATGCATGTGTGCAAAAAGAAAGACAAAGATGCATGTATTAAACATAATTCAATTATTGTCCAAAATTGTCTTGAACTACTTTACACTGTACACGTAGGATAAAGTCATCATCCTTCAACGGTAATATTTAATTGAATTGAAAGTTTTCCATTCTACCCCACCTCTCTTTATATTCCAAGGTTCCTTAGGACTTCCTTTTGACCTTGGGAAGTCTTTGGGAGCCTCAGGATGAAGAAAGCCTTTAATATTCGAAAATCACTGGCAGATCACAAATAGTAGACTTAATTTGATATTATATTATATCTTATTTTGTACCTCTTTTGAATGTTTTTAATCAGGGGTCGCAACCTTTTTACTTTGGGGGCCAGGTCACGTTCCCTCTAACAGTTGAAGGGGGCGTACTGGTGGTCGTAAATGCATCCGTGGCTGCTGTAAACAGGTCTGCAGCTGCTGTAAGCAGATCCGTTTCCGCAGCCACCATAAACATGTCCACAGCTGCTTCCAGTGGCGGTTGGAATGAGGGCAGGGGCCGGATGATTTGCCACTGTGGTCCGGATTCGGCCCACGGGCCGTAGGTTGCCAATCCGTTTTAAATGAATGCATAACTAAAGAAAAATAATTGTAACCTAAAAAACAGCACATTAAGTGGGGAAAATCAAACCTGTTGAAATATTCGGTGTTTCTTACCCAGACTATCAACTGTCTCATCGTCCTTTTTTTTCTCACCTGACTGCAAAAACAAACAAAAACTAAATTTAAGAACAATCAGCATCAAATTATGCTATATTCACATATTTATGACAACAGCTACTAGAAGCAGAAAGAAAGAAGACAACAATGGAAACAATTATCTCAGGAGGTGGCGAGTGCTCCAATGCTGGAGGCATCCAAGAGAAAATTGGACAACTATCTATCAAATCTGCTTTGATTTGGATTCCTGCATTGAGCTGGGGGCTGGACTCAGTAGTCTCATAAGCCATGTCCATATCAATCATTCTATAATTCTACTATTTTCTCTTTCCAGATGCTGCAATTTCATGAGAAAAAAAGCAAGCAAGAACAAAGAAAATTGACTGCTTCAACTCACCAAGTATCTAGAATTCATATACAGAAAATAGGCTTTCTGGCTTTTGCAACCTCGAAGAAAGTAAGCAGCCCTATCGTATTCTTTAAGATCAAAGTAAGATTTAGCAAGGGTGTAAGCATCCAGGTCACGGGCATCCTCCTAAGAAAGAGAAAGAAAAAAGGCAACTGTGGCATTATGGATTTCTAAGACTCTTCTTGCAAGGAAATATGAGAGTAAGATTATAAATGATCTTTTAGAATTTCTTAATCTTAATGCTGTATATCACTTTCCTCAAAACAAAGGTACTGGGTTGAGAACAGGGCTTTTCAAATTATATCAGACCACTTTCCCTAATTACCTAATTACCACTTTACCTAATAAAACAAGATTCCAGCATTTCTCAGAATAGTTAAGAGAAAATCAGTTTTCTTTACATCTCTGAAATAAGAGATTAATTTTGTAAACATCCAGGTAGATGAAAACAACTCCAAAAAGAACTTTTAATATACATTTGGACAATAACAGAGAGAGATTTAAAAGGTCTATGAAAATAAAGAGATTTTTGCTTGGCTGCCAAACATCAGCAAAGTAGATATCATACATGCCTATTTAGGGAAAACATGCAACAATTGGGAAGCTACCACTGAAAAGGTCCTTTCAAAGTAGGCACCTGTGTCAGATCATAGGGTACTTAGAGCATAGCTTCTCATCTCAGGTGATGGCTAAAAGTGCACAAGTGGTGGCAACTATGCGACTGTTGTTGACATTAATGCTTTCAGCTACCAGCAAAGCTGTGACTGTGATTTCTAGTAACCTGAAAGTTGGATTCCAGCCTGTTACAACAAGAGCCCCTCCATATGACCACACTATACCTCTGTAAGTGTAGGTGCGGGAGGCAACTCATTCAAAGGCAAAGGGTCCAGGGCAAAAGCCAGCTCCGAGGCCCTGCAAGAAAGTTCACTGCACTGAAGAAATGTAGCTCACAGTAATCCATTCCAAACATACATAAATTAGTTTTCCCATACTGAACACATCCCATGAACAGTGTTTGACATAACTCACATTATAAAATGATTCACGCCCCACAAAATGTTATCGTATCACCTAGTAAAACAAGAGCCTTCACAAAGTTCTAAGAAGGCAGTCCACCCCCACCCCACCCCACAAGTTCACGTCTCCACAATAGCACGATGATATAAGGCCATGATGGTGAACCTTGGCACTGCAGATGTTCTTGGACTTCAATTCCCAGAAGCCCAAGCACACTGTGAATCCACACGAATGGATTTACTGTGATTCATCCGGCCCGTGCTGCCCTCGTCACTCCCGGAAGCAGAAGTAAAACGCACCCGTATGAAGGAAGGGTTAACCCGGAAGAGTCTTAACCATGAGTGCGTTTTACTTCCGCTTCCGGGAGTGACGAGGGCAGCACGGGCCGGATGAATCGCAGTAAACTCATTCATGTGGATTCACAGGGTGCTTGGACTTCTGGGAATTGAAGCCCAAGAACATCTGCAGTGCCAAGGTTTGCCATCACTTGTATAAGGCAAATGCCTTTACTTCAAAGCAGAGCTGGGAACCTATGGGTCTCCTAATATTGCTAGACTCCCAGTTCCCATCTGCCACACAGCCAATCTAGCCACTGGTGAGGGAAGATGGAAGATGTAGTTTAAAAACCTCTTTGGACCATACCTGTCAAGTGCGGCTCCGGACAATACGGGACCTACGCAGAACCGTTCTGCGCAGGTCCGTTTTACGCATGCGTAAAAGCCATTTACGCATGCGTACAACGGACATGCGCAGAACGGTTCTGCGTAAGTCCGTTCTACGCATGCATAGAAGGCTTTTACGCATGTGTAAAACGGACCTATGCAAAACCGTTCTGCGCTGGTCGGTTCTACGCATGCGTAGAAAGGATCTGCGCAGGAGTGCTCAGTAACTCATTCCCCCCCCCCCCCGCCAAGATCCGGGATAGCGGCGGCTCCGGGCGGGAAAGGACGAAAATAGGCGCCAAAATACAGGAAATCCCGGCCAATCCAGGATACTTGACAGGTATGCTTTGGACCATCTCAGATACTCGTCCCCCTTCGTACTCAAAGGAGCCCACATGGTGCAGTTGGTTAAACTGCTGTACTGCAACCAAAATGATGTCGTGAGTTCGATCCTGACGGGTGAAAAGGTTGACTCAGAGTACCCAGCATGTTGGGGGCAAAATGCTAATTAACTTGTAAGCGGGGAGGACTATAAGTGCAGTGCAGTTGCTATTACGAGATGCATCACCCCAAGTTACAGGCTTAAACCATGCCTATATCGGGCCATATTTAGGCGCCCCAAAGCAGCAGCAGGAGAACCCGCTTGCCCTCCCGCCCCCCTCACCATTTCCCGCTATGCTGCAGGCCGCGTTCCTGGCTCCGCTCCGCCACATCTAGCAGCTGTTTCTTAATCTCTCGCAGGTCAGAGAAATCCGCAGTAGCAAAGCCAGTCCCAACCACGGCCACTTCGGCAACAGCCGCCGCCGCCGCCATCTTCCGACCCCAGGGTCCGTAGTAGTTGCCCTTGGGGCCTTGGAGCGCGCGCGCGGCGCAAAGCGAAGATCCTATTGGAGAACGCCTCTCAGGAATTCTTGCGCGTCTTGACGAATGAAAGCGAAGAACACAAATCCTGAACGATGATTGGTCGAGGGCAGGGAGGCAAGGCTTTGGAGATGCAAAGTGATTGTATAGCTGTGGTTCCCAATGTGTGTGAGGCACACACGCCCCCAAGCCAGCCTTTGAGGCTTCCTCCATGCGAATAGGAGTTCACTTTTTCCAATAATAACAATTATATGTCACGGGGTGGTGGGCATCAGGATTTTAGAGATGCTTAGGTGGGGCATGGGCAAAAAAAAAAAAGAAGGTTGGGAACCACTGCTGTATAGGTTATGCTTAGTCCATTTTTGTACTGTTTTAAGCAGCTGAGCGCAGAAGAATAGACGCCTTTGAAATGTGGTGTTGGAGGAAAGTTTTGAGAGTCCCCTGGACAGCGAGGAGATCAAATAGGTCAATCTTAGAGGAAATCAACCCTGACTGCTCATTAGAAGGACAAATGATAAACATGAAGCTGAAGTACTTTGGACATCAAATGAGAAGGGAGGATTCACTTGAGAAGGCCTTGATGCTGGGAAAGGTGGAGTGCAAAAGAAGAAGGGGGAGGCCAAAGATGAGATGGCTAGATGGTATTGTAGACACAATGGGCACAGAACTGGGAGGGCTGAGGGGGATGGTGGAGGACAGAGGCGCCTGGAGGACAATGGTCGCAAAGGGTCGGAATCGATTGTACGACTGAACAACAAAAGCAGCTCCTGCCAACCTAGCAGTTTGGAAGCAAGAAATTGCAAGTAGATAAATAGGTACCACTTCGGTGGGAAGGTAATCAGCATTCCATGCACTTCAGTGTCTAGGCATGCCTGCCACATGTCCACGGAAACATCTGCAAATGCAGACAGCACTGGCTCTTTGGCTATAAACAGAGATGAGCACTGAACCCTAGAGTCGGATACAACTGGCTTTCGAAGAAGGGTGACCTTTACCTAAGCAGAGCATACCAAAGAATAAACAAAACAAAAACGCCGTAGCACTTTAAAGACTAACTTATATTTTAATGTGAGCTTTCATGGATCATGTCCATTTCGTCAGACAGCAGAGCAGTTGGAAAAAAATATGCATTTTTACATTGGGAGCTAGTGGGGTAAAAAGAAAACAGTTTATATTTGTAAAGTACTGTATATAGATAGATGAAAAGTATATATAAAATATAGGTGTATAGGCTTTCTTCTGATCTCCTTTACATCATAACAGATTAGCCGTTTAAAAAGGGCAGAAGGTGTTCATTTTGTAAATGAAAGATTGCGGACATGGTTTACCTTTTGATTTAGAGACTGGAAAACTTAAAATTTTTTGGACTACAGCTGCCAGAACAATGCTGCTAACCTAACCAGAACATACCTGTCAACCTTCCCGATTTGGCCGGGATTACCCCGTAAATTGACGTCGATTGACGTCATAACCCGGCCCCCGCTGCCAAAACCCCGTAATTTGGCAGTGGGGGAAACGCTTTCCGCGCATGCACGGAAGGGTTTTATCCCTTCCACGCATGCGCGGAAGCGCTACGTCGCTTGCGTAAGGGCTGCGCAAGCGGCGTAATGCTTCCGCGCATGCGTGGAAGGGGTAAAACCTTTCCACGCATGCGTGGAACGCAACCTGCGCACAAGCGATGTGCGCAGGTCCCGTTTTTCCGGAGCCGCGGGTTGACAGGTATGAACCAGAAGCTCTTCTAATGGAGACAGAGGAGCTGGTCTGATGGGAGTTGTAATTCCAAGTTTTCTATACTCTGTGTCTGGAACTATTGAATGCCTTGTTCGTAAAAGAAAGGGAGCAAATAACTGTATTACTTCAAAGGCATAGCTGTCAAGTATCCCTTATTGGCCAGGAAAACCCCTTATTTTATCCTCTTTCCCTCTGTCATCCCTTATTAATTTGACTGCAATGCCCTATTGCCACCATTGGAGGGCAGCACAGGATAAGCATAGCTGTCAAGTATCCTGTAATTGCCAGGAAATTTCCCTTATTTCCAAATCCAAAACTTGACAGGTATGCAAAGGTTAGAAGTTTTATTTCAGTGTGAGCGTTTGTCAATAGTAATCAATTTCTTCAGACTTTTTTTTTAGTATTGTAAGAATTGAGTAAGGATAGTAAAAAAAATTATATCATCAAATGCTAGTGATGAGGGACTGATTTTATCATTTATTAAAAATATATCCATTATAATTATTTAGAAATGTACTGAGAAATGTACCACATTTGAGACATTGCATTTATCCTCACTATATAGAAATGTACTGCACCTGAAGCAGTGTGTTTGCCTTTGCTATGTGAAGCACTATTCTAAGGACTGGAACTTGCAATATATTCAAGTAACACAATTATATTCTTATTCAATAGCAGGTTCTTATACACACAAGATACTTATGTTAGCCTATATATTAAGGCACAAGGAAGCTATGTGACATTAACCTTTTCTTTCTCACTTTCATTCTTATGCTTTAGTTAGTACACTCATTTAAACACATTCACACTATATTCATTTATTCACATTTTTGTGTTCAGGGAATGAAGAAGCAGACGAATGAAGTAGTGAAATTCTGCTCTTTATTAGTGGGGTTTGAACACAGTTTGGATAGGGCAAAACTCGGACTTATATACACTATAAACAGTAACAGTAACAATAATACAACAAGCCCATTGGCTAACAGAGTGTGCACATTTTTCGATCCACTTATTTGCATAAGAATAGATACATGAGAGAAGATACATTCCACTCCTATAAACAGTAACAGTAGCAATAATACAACAATCCCATTGGCTAACAGAGTGTGCACCTTTTTGATCCACTTATTTGCATAAGAATAGATACATGAGAAAAGATTCATTCCGCTCCTGTCAGAAAACACAGTTAACATACATAACCATCTTCCCCCCTAGGTAAAAACAAAACCCTTTAACTAGGATGGCAGTCTAGTTTCCCTTCTGGGTCGGACGCTTGGTTGAGCCGGCTCAGGGGCTCGTAGGATGGGCGACCCGACTGGAGTGAGGGGTTGACCAGAGGGGGAGGGTTGTAAACCCATATTAAAGCCCCGTTTGTCAGATGGAGGAGCAGGGGATTGCTCAAAACCAAAATCTAATTCTGTGGATGAATAAGACAACTCAGGGTCTTCATCAATAAAGGAATCCAGAGTGCTAGGCTGGGACAGTGTAGGGGTACACCTGGCCGGAATAGGGGAGCATTCCACAAATTCCCCTTGAAATTGGTTCCTAGAAGACACTTCTGGGTCAATGTTGGCTGGCTGCTGACTATTGCCTCTGCCCCCTGGGTTTAAACGGGTGGGGGCCAACCCTAGCGTTGAGTGTCTGTATTCGTCCTGTGGGTCCAGTACTCTGGTTCTCAATTGATCCGTGTGCCTCCTCCAGATCAGACCAGTGGCTATTTCGATTCTGTAAGTAAACAGGACCAGTTTGATCGATCACAAACCCAGGCACCCAAGTAGGGCCACCAGCTGCATAATTGCGGCAATGTACAGGGTCTCCCGGAGAAAAACCCTTCTGGTGTTGGATCGCTATATTTGTGCCTTTGTCCTCCACCCTAGAGGGATCCAATCTGTCCAGCAAGGATGACAGTTTCCTTCGCTGGAGTAATTCAGCAGGGGACAGCCCTGAGGCAAGGGGGGTGAGCCTATATGTGAAAAGAAACTGGCATAACTGGAGCTCCAAATCCCCTTCACCCATACGCCAAAGCGCGTCTTTAGTTGTGCGCACCTGCCGCTCCACCCGGCCATTGGTGGCTGGGTGGAATGGGGTGGCAGTGATGTGCCTAATTGCATTCCTTTCCATGAAGGATTGGAATTCTGCAGATGTGAACGTGGAAGCATTGTTGGACACCAGCACATCTGGATGTCCAAATGCTGCAAACAGCCTTCTTAGGTGCATTATCGTGGTGGCTGAAGTGGTATTAGGCACCATAATCACTTCCAGCCACTTAGAGAATGAATCCACAACCAACAAAAATAGGCCACTCCTAAATGGACCTGCAAAATCTATGTGCAACCTAGACCATGGCCCCCGAGCAGAATCCCATTCCCGAGAGGGAAGGTGGAATTGCTCTGGGCGAGAGGATTGACAACTGGCACAAGTGCCGACCATTTGTTCTATGTCTTGGTCCAGTTGAGGCCACCAAAAGTAGCTACGGGCAAGGGCTTTGGAACGGACAATTCCCGGGTGAGTTGTGTGAAGTATGTCAGATGTAATATCACACTGTCCTGAACTACATATACCACAATGCTTTGCTCATGTAACCCTACTCCTCCGACCCCTGTTCCTCTGACCTCACCTAACCCTATTAAAGGACCCTTGCTTACCTCTGACCCTTCTTCCACCCCTGACCCTTGAGACAGCCACTGACCGCCATGTGGGCAGTGGAAATAAAAGACTTTAATTATAAATGATTGATCCTGGAGTTATTGGGCCGAACCATCTGAAACTCTCTAACAAAATGGTAACAGAGGTTTAGCTTGCCCATAAACAACTCCAAAACAAACACAAATGACCAAAAGAAAGACCCGGCCAAACAAAGGGGGGTCCAGGACACGAGCCAGACCCACTGGACCCAAAGGAGGACCCGAAACTCCGGAACAGGCAACTGCACGACCCCAATCAGTAATGGAAGAGGTCAACCCTGACAGGACTATCGCGGAGATGGACCCAGATGGCCAGACGGAGACCGGGATCGGAGGGGCACCCACCGAAGGGGACGACCAAGGCCAAATCCTGGCAACGAAAATCTACAAGGCGATAGCCGGAAGAAGGACGATCCCCATGGCAGAGCTACTGGCCTTGATGAGCAACGGAGGCGAACCCCACACCAATGGCGCAGTAAGCTCCACCCCGGGATCCTCCATGGCGGGAACCCCAAGCACCACGCTGGCTTTGAATCTAGCCAAGATGGCCAACCAATTACAAACAGCAGTCCTAGATTCAAACACACCAGCGGGAAACCCCATTGGGCCAACGATGCCCAAAGATGACCCACGCGACCCAGCCACGTGAAGGAAAGAAAAGGCCTTGGGACCCTGGGGGGTGGACACGTGGACCCTAGAGAAGCGGGACATGCTGACCCTCAGCCCCGAGGAGCCAGAAGGGGGTGGGGACCCCCAAACAGACAGCGAGCACCTGAGAGGAGCACTGTCGATGACCAGGCCGAACTTCCCCGATGGGCAGAGGCCCCCTTCGCAACCAGAAGCCGAAGGAGACATGACCTCTTCCCGGAAGAAAGCCACCGCAGATGAAAGGAATGCAGCGGGTCCCCCGACACAGACCACTGCAAACTTTTCCCAACCAAAAACCGAAGGGGACGCAGCCCCCCTCCAAAGACAGGCTACCGCGACCGAAGGGGTGTGACCACCTCGAGGGGCCCAGCCACTAATACGAGGCATAAAACATTGCAGAAAAGGAAGAAAATAATTCATTTGAGAAAGTCCCATTAACAGCAAAATAACAGTCACCGCACGAATTGCACCACGGCACCAAAACCATTGGTTGGGCCTGGAGGTCGGCAGCGGCGTCTTCTGCCACCCGTGAGGCCACAGCAGCTCTTTACCCACTTACCCCCAGCTGTTGGTGGGGCCTGAAGGTCGGTGGCGGCATCTTCTGCTGCCCACAAGGCCACAATGTCTCCCTCTCACCCCTGGCCGTTGGTGGGGCCCAGAGGTTGGTAGCAGTGTCTTCTGCTGCCTGCGAGGTCATGGTGGCTCTTTATCCCTCCCAGCCATTGGTGGGGCCCAGAGGTCGGATTTCAGCTAATACTTACAGACCAGGTGTATTTTATTTTTCACAGGCTCCCCTTCCTAACCTTTTTAGGTGTTAGAATGTTGTAACTTTCTCAGGAGATCTGTTTGGTGGTTCAAACGATTACGTTTGTACAGAAGCATTCTATTACAATACTAATAGAACCTTTTAAAACCTTCTTTTGTTTCTTTGTAAAGCTGTAAAGACTAGAGTCAACACTAAAACTCTGTAGCTTTGTTTCAACCCCCCCCCATGCTGCCCTTTAAACATCTTCCAGCACATATTATACGTCTAGCAATTCATCCTTCTTCTTTCATGTCAATGTCTGATTCTAAAATGCCAAAATGAAGCCACCTTGTGGAGAGTTCATTCTGTAGTTCCTTCCGCTTGACCTAGTGTAAGAAAGATTAGCTGGCATGAGGTTGCCGTTGTCTGGGGTATGCACGATTGTGGTTAAAAAATACCATCATCTTTGAGGAGGCTCTTTCTGAAAGTCAGTCTCTACCACTATAAGTGTTAATTAGTTTTTCAGCTTCTGATTATTCTGAACATCTCCTTAGATATGAAGGCTTCTCCTCTGATTCCCCAGCCAGCATTGCCAACATGAATTTTTCTATGAATGACACCATACTAGCTGAAGGTTTCTGGAAAAGTTAGTCCAAAACACTCAAAACAATACAAACACATGGCCTTCAGCTGACTTAATCTGAGAAAAATGATTGATCTGGTCCAGATGTTGTTGGAATTCTAACTCCCATCATCCTTGGCCAACAGCTGTGGCTAAGAAGTGCTAGGACTTATAGTCCTGCAGCATTTGAAAAAACCACATGTATTCCATCCCAGATAAAAGCTCCATTACTCTTTTTGTGATAGCTGAGTCATTCTGGCCAGCTATGCAACTATGGGCCAGATGTTTATGTAGTAGTATTGAAGACCACACACAGTTCTTGATATGCCCAAGCATGGACCCACGCCTCTCTCCATCTCTCATACAGATATAATGATCTGAATGCTCTGAGTATGAACCATAGGTAGCCCTCTGCCTC
The DNA here is from genome assembly GCA_035047305.1 of Bradypodion pumilum. Classification (NCBI taxonomy): domain Eukaryota; kingdom Metazoa; phylum Chordata; class Lepidosauria; order Squamata; family Chamaeleonidae; genus Bradypodion; species Bradypodion pumilum. Next base: position 364,411,351 of record JAWDJD010000002.1, read on the forward strand.
CTTACAATTGCCACGTGTCCCATATTAATTTCCTCTTCCCCCACTTCTGGTCTACTTGAGCTCTTATCTTACTACCAAGTAGGAGAGACTGGCAGAGTTTGGACAGGAGCTCAAAAAATCAAGGAAGCATGAAGGCTTGCGAGGAGCCTGCTTATCAAAGCAGATGCAAGTGGTGTTGGCTGGTTCCCAAAAGGTTGTTGTTGGGGTTGGCTCTGCCAATAGTGCAAAGCTACCTCAACAAGTGACTTGCCGAACGTGGCCCCCACTTCCTGTGTTGCTTTCATTCACGTGAGGAGTAGGACAGGTGCTCTCCTCCTGTTTCTTCATCAGCTCCCATTTTCCTTTAAAGGCTTCAGCTTCAGGTGGTGTTGTCATAATTTTACTTGGACAGGAGATATCCAAATACAAATTTCCGTTCTGTCATCACATCCACAAGGGTCTTTTCTCACTGAAGTGGTCCCTATTTATCTACTTGCAATTTCTTGCTTTCAATCTGCTAGGTTAGCAGGAGCTTGGACAGAGATGGGTGCTCACTCTGTCATGCAGTACCTGGGTCTCAAACTGCTGACTTGCCGGCCTTCCAGCTAACAAAGCGAGCTTCTTAACAACTGGAAAAGATCCTGGGGGACATGGTCTTTCCTCCAGCAAAAGTCCTTTCAAGCCAGAATAATTTCTGACACAAAATTATTATTATTATCCATAGGGTAGCTTTGAGCAAGTGGTGTGTGGTTCCATTAAAACCCCAAGAGAAGAAGAAATGACATGTTACACCTGCCTCTGTTGTGAGGATAAGCCACAAGCACGGCCTAAAAATCTTTGTAAGAAGGAAAAGATAATAGTATCATATAAAACAGCAAGATTAGTGTTATTTATGTGTCAGGATATCTAACTCGACATACCTGTAAGCTTTTTCTGTATATGTGTGAATGGGTATGTAGTGCATGTGAACATTTTTGATGCTGCCCTGACTTCCAGTGAGTTTAAAATTGGCAGTTAGCCCAAAAAATAAGGATTAATTTATAAGTCTGGTCAGGATATCCTGCTATGGTAATAGAGTTGACCATACTGCTGCCAGAGGCTCAATGCTGATCATCAGGTAGCGGTTAACTAACCTGACCACTCTGAGGACTAATGGTCTTGGGTGGCAAAATCTACAGGAAAGGGTGATGGTCCCAAAGTGGATTAAATCCCACTTAAATTCATCGTTATGGAGGGCAGCAACTTCATCAATACTGGCCTGGGGCTGAGGAAGACTTGGTGTGCCAAAAGGGCTCAGGACCAGACAGTGACTCAAGAACTGGAAAAGTGGTACAGGTGTCAGACTGTGATGTGGAAGGCAGATGGAAGGCTGCTGTACTATATTGTTCCCTGGACAATCTACATGACTGTTAGTAGTTGGATCACTGTATTGTTCTGTCCTTATGGAGACTTGAAATGGCATATTAATTCAGAAAAAAACATTGCAAAGAATCTACTTTGACTCTCTCTTTTTTAAAAAAATACGTTTTATTAAGTATTTCAAAAGAAAAAAATAGTAATATAATACAACTAGCAAGGGTTGCCCGGCGTTGCCGGGCTTTTTTTGGGTTTTTGTTTTTTTAAAAATATGAGAAATGGTTTTGGATGTTTTTTGTTGTACGTGTATTTAAATTAGTTATGTTTTTTTTAAATGTGTTGTTTTTTATACGTAGGTAGTGTTTTAAACTGTTATTAAAAAATTTGGATTTTAAAAAGAGATAAGGTTGATATATTTTTCCCCCCAATAATTGCATTTTAAAAAATAATGTGTTCCTATGTGGTTTTTGGTGATAGGTGTACTTTGGATAAGATTTTTTAAAAAATGTGTAAGTGTATGTTTTTTGTAGATGGTTGGAGATCAATTTGAATTCATTGAGTGTAATATTTCCTGTGGCCACTTGGTGGTGCTGTTGCGTAATGTTTTAATGTTGATTTTGTCGTGGCCTGTGTATTCTTCCTGTTCTTTTCTCATTTCAATTCTGATTCTCGGTGAGGCTGCACGTGTCTTGGTAAGTTGTGATCTCTGTTTTGTTAGGGGTGGCTTTGTTGTGATTTGTGGGGGGTGGGGGGTTGTGTTTGACCTTGGTTTTTTTTGGATTGTTTGTGGAAGATTTTCCTTGTAATTTTTATGTTTAGTATTGTTTTTGCTTTTTTTAATGTTGTTGTTTGTGTTTTTGGAGTGGGTATTTCTGTGGGCCGGCCTCGGTGGCTGGGTGGGCCATTGAAATACCATGTGTTGTTAGGCTGGGGTTTTTTTCGCTGGCCGGACTCGTTGGATTATCTACTCCGCCGGCCCGTGGTGGGGATGGGGGCATGGTCATTGGGGGTTAGGAAGGGTGGGCTAGGTGGTGGGGAGGGGAGCTGTAGTGTGTTATGGTGCTTTGTTTTTGTGGAGTTGTGCTTTGTTTTTGTGGAATGGTGAAAGTAGATCGTTTTTCCCCTTTAATATCAGTGGGTGGGGGCTGCGATCCCCCTCCCCGCTGGCTTCTCTAGTGTTGGGTGTTTTTTTGGGATAAAAGGTGTATATTGGCCCTACACTTCTGGACACAGAGGAACTGGCAGAGAGGAACGATCCCCCACCCCCCCCTCCTTAAAACAACTCCGGTTTTAAAGAGAAGAAAAGACGGAGTTTTTTTAAGGAGGGGTGGTGGGGATTGATCCTCTCTGCCTCATCTTTTGTTTCCAGATGGGTTTGGGCAATATAATCCTTTTATCCCCACAAACCTCCCAACAGTAGGGTAGGCAGCGGAGAGGGGGATCGCCACCCCCTCCCACTGATGTTAAAGGGGAAACTCCATTCGGGAGCTTCAAGCGCCGCGGGTGAGTAAAAGAAAGCCGGCTGTTGTTTGCTTGCCTTTTAGCTGTTTTTCTTTTTAATTTTCCGGGCGCCGTTTTCTTCAGCGTTCTGCGTGGGCGCACAGGACGCTGGGGCTTGTAGTTATGGGTTGGTGCTTTGTGTTTTTGCTGGGTTTTTTTTAAAATGCGTTTCTTTCGATTGGCTGCGGCGCGTGTCCGAACGCTGCGCCGTGCGAGAGCCTCTTAGCGTGATTGGCTCTGGCGCGGCGCAGCGCAAGGAATGTTGGGAAGTGAAGTTCTTTCCCTTTCTTGCCGTTTGTGGGGCTGAGGCCCCCGTGCCGGATTTTTAAATCCTTTGTTGACCTGCGTAGGCAATTCGGCGGTGTGCACGAAGGGTGGGTGCGGGTCAGTAGGGCGACGCATAGCAACCTATAGCCAGTTCCAACGGTGAACACTTGGATTTATAGGTTAAGATTTAAAAAGATACAAAAATCACATGAACATAATAATAAAAAATAACAATAAAAAGAAAATTATGCTAAATAATCATTTCAATACATCCACTCTCTTAACCGTTCTACCTATATGTATGCGCGGGCGTACACACACACACACACACACACACACACACACACACACACACACACACACACACACACACAGATGTCTTCCATCAACTTATTTCTTGTGGTATCCGCGGACACAATTGGCATACTGTCCCTGACAGAACCGCGGTTCGGGAGAACGCTCCTTTGAGCCTTGGTTCCGAGGGGACAGGAATTGGGGGAGAGGAATATTAGATAGGGTTTAATTCACCCACAGCTGACCTGACAAGCAGCTTGGGCAATAAGAAGCTAATGACTAACGTACTACTCATGTAATAGGTAATATCGCATCTGCGGATTACCCTAAGCCCTGAACCAACATCAGCCACATGTTTACCTCAAGATAGCTTGGAACAATGGATTTCCCCTGTCAGTGTTTAATTTTGTTAATTAACTTCCCCTGGAGAGTTTCCCAATTAACTCGTGTAAACATGTCATGTGGATCGCAGTTCTTTCTGATGCAGCCCTGAACACAATATATACTGATCATTTTCCCTCATTAAATCACTGGTTTTCGCTCCATCTTGCCTCGTGTCTCATTGCTTGACCAGTCTCCTCCGGGACCCAACAGCCGCTTCGCGGGCCCGATCCAACAATTTCTTCTGCCAAAAACTCATTACACTTTGACTCTTTATATGAGGTTTCAGTTTGCAGTTATTAAAAATCTCCATCAGTGTGCCAAATTCATCATCCCATCATTCTCAATAGCAGTGGCTAAATAAGCATTTTCTCTGAAGTTCTCTGCACTTCTGGCTGGCTTGAGTTGAGCGCCCACATTATTTTTTGTTCCAGTTCATGAGCAGAAGAGGGCGCTTTGGGCTTTTCCTTGAAAGCTGGAGTGAAAAGGGCAAAAGTGTCCCGATTGCTAAGAGTTCAGTAATCCAATTTCTCCAGACTGGCTTCATAATGAGAGCTTGTAATTCATTCTGTCACTCCAGCATGTAATAGATGCATCTTTTAAGCAACACCCAAGGCTGCCTTTTAAAACAGGAGGTTAATTAAATACACCGAGCATGAAGCTGATAACATCTGAGTGAGCAGCAGATTAACTTAGTTGACATTAAGTGAGAAGCTGTTGGAAAAGGAGAAGTAAGTTCATCCCATCATTGCACAACAGCCTGATTTTAGACTAATAAAGTCTGCTCTCCCCTGGAACAGTCTGCTAGCCAGAGAGTGACTGAGAATCAATAAAAAAGGACAGCTAATGTGTCCATTACATTAATAAATTGCTAAAATACAACTATGATTGGGCTGTAACAGTTTATTTGTAGGGTTAAAGATCTTAAACTCATAGTTTCTGCTAAAAGAAATTCACCCCAAAAAATCTTTGGAACTGGCAAAGTGCATTTTGCAGAAATGAGCTAGACTACATATAATTATGAACAAATTTTGAACTAACTGGAATTGGGGGAAGGGGAGAGAAGCATTATCCTTTTAGAGCTGATAGTAATGCACATTTGTGCCCATATTCTTTGTGCTTGATGTTTTTGTTTTAATGGGTTTTTGCAGAAACCTATGTTTTAAAAACCCTTTTATGATTAAAGATAACTAGATTATATTTAACCTCTGATTATTTTGGTATCTCATGAATGTGAACCCAGTGCTGTTTTTAATGGCCAGATTAACAATGGGTTTGCAGAGCTGCATCTGCAAGCTCTTCATTCCAGGATACCCCCAGGGTAACCCCAATCCTCAGCTTTTAAAATAAAGATGTAAGTCTAGCTTTTCTGGAAGCAGAGATAGAAGACAAAATGTTGCCCTCCCTAATCTTTCCAGTTATTCTGTGAGGGGAAAAAGACTGTTAACTGCTTTTCAATGTGTTGCCAGTTGTTGATATGCCCATATTACTGAATAAGAGGGAAAGAGAGAATATTGTGATGTTGCATTGTTGCTATCAGCATGCAGTCTGTCATATTTTTAAAAAAGTAATACTATAGGGGTGCTGAATTTTGAAAATAAAATTAAGTTGATTTTTTAAAAAAACTACAAACATATCACATTCTCCCCACTTCTCTAAATTTCTTCTTGTTCCTGGTTAGAGAATTTTTGCTTTGAGGTCGTAATATTTCTAGTAACTCCCCTGCTTTTCCTGTTTGTGTCTAGACATCTGTCATGCATGAGAACATTGATGGTGGTAGTGGTGGGGTGCATACTGAAGGCTTCTAGTCCCAGGGCCCACCATGACATTGCCATGTCCTTGCAGGCTGTTTTAGGTCTGCTCCTGGCAGCATTTTCCCTACCATTGATTTCTGAAATTCTGGGGGTGCCCCTTTGCAGGCCCCCTATTACCTTAAATACCTGAAATCCAAAATCTGGAGCACCCACAATGGGCAAGTGAAAATGCCCTGGAAACACATGTTAGTCAAATACCTGAAAATAAAACATTTTGGTATCATTTAATTTACTTTAATTCAAAACCCTCTGGCCAAGATGGAATCATGACCAATAAACAATTAACTGTGGGGGAAATTAAAAGTTTTTATTGCATATGGCTCATGAAATTTTATGCAATGAAAACCCAACCACAGGACTGCCCATAAGATCATGAATCAGCCCTGAACAACTCAAAACCAGTTACAGTACATTTATACACAAGAATAAAAGGGTACAAAAGCTATCACATGGGATAGGGGAATACATCACACAATCAAGCATATATCACCAACAATAAAAGGTTGTAAAAGATTTCAGTGTTTGCACAATTACATAAGCACATATAAGCATAACCCGTAGATAGCAAGCACATATATAAGCAAAATCCACAAAAGTTAAAGAGATAATAAGTCCGCATTAACTTCCCAAAGGCTTCCCAGAGCAGAGTCCTTAATTAGTCCATGATAATCTTGGGACTGCAGTGGCTCAAGTGGCTAAAATGCTGACTGGGAGGTGGAAGGTCAGCAGTTCAATTCCCAAGTACTGCAGGACGGAATGAGCTCCCGTCTCTGTCCCAGTTCCTGCCAACCTAGCAGTTCGAAAGCAAGAAATTGCAAGTAGATAAATAGGCACCACTTCGGTGGGAAGGTAACAGCATTCCGTGCACTCCAGTGTCTAGTCATGCCTGCTACATGACCACGGAAACATCTGCAAAAACAGAGAGTGGTGGCTCTTCGACTATGAAACAGAGATGAACACTGAACCCTAGAGTCGAATATGACTGGCTTTCGAGCAAGGGAAACCTTTACCTTTACCTAATCTTGATCTGCCCAAATGGCCGACAACATTCCTGGCAAGTTTGTCAGACTGTAGCTATTGTCTATTTGAGAGTGTAATGTATTCTGAGTGCCACAGGTAAACCAGCTCATTTCCTGAACTCAAAACATAATCTGGAAGCATTAGATTACATATTTCCATTACGTGCTCAACATCGACACAGCAATCATGTTGGAAAGCAAGTTTACCTTTTTTTTGCAGTCAATTAACACCAACCCCATCTTCCTATGTGGTCCCTGTAACGAGTTATGTATTTTAAAACATTTTTCTTATTCTGTTCCGCCCAGTCTGCTCCCTTTCAATGTTGATTGGATTAACAAGGCTTCCTTTTTCACTTATTGTCATGTGATACTTTGTTAACAGGCAGTTCTCATGCTGCTTACATGGGTCACTGCTAGGCGAGTTCCAATACCGAGGATTTTCATCCTCTTCCCTGCCTTGGAGAACCAGAAAGGTGGATAGCTTTCACAGAAGCCCCAGTCATGCATTTCAATGGGAAAAGCAGAGATCATGTCTTCGCATTGCCGAGAGCCTGGGAGAGTTTGGTGATGCATGTTTACCTATGCAGACATGTGAATGTGTCCTTATTGGTGCAACCTCATCGGGGGGGGGGGGGGACCAATGGTTACAGCAAGAACCTATGGTGTCCACGTCAGGGTCAAACTTTGAGCGAATCTGAGCAATTTTCTCCATGAGATAATCAGCAAAGTCCTCAGCTGACCCCTGCCAACCAGGGCCAGACCCCCCTGTACTGAGGAGGGACCTAGTCACCCGAAACAGAGTCGCTGGGCAATTACCTTCAGAGGCAATAAGGGTGGTGAAATATTCATTGCCTTCATTTTGGCAGTTTCATGTCTGGCTTAGACACGGAATAAGACCTTCCTTTTTCTTCACTAATGGTGTTATAGATAGATAGATAGATAACTCTTTGTCATTGTCCTGCACAGAACAACGAGATTGGGGGGGGGGACACTAATCAACTCAACAAAACCTAAACAAAATACAACTATACAAAATTATCAACATATTCCCACCCCACATATACCCATTTAATCCCTAAAAAGCTCTAAAACTCTAAGGCTCTAAAAACTCTAAAACTCTAAAAACTATATACAGAAGCTCCCTCATAGACTGCATTGCACTGCATTCAAAGCCAGAACCGCTTTCTTAGATTTCTTAGATAAGAGTCAATAATTGAAGAATCATTTAATCCTGCAGGTGGGGAGCAGGATTTGTTCTTTTCCATCTAAGTATTGTACAGCACCTCATGGCTGAGGCATGGGGAGAAGGGTAAGAATGAGGATAATAAAGCAACATGGGGTGTTACAGGAGAAACTAACCACAATCTTGTAGATCAGCATCCAGGACAGGATCAAGGAATATAGATAATATTAGGAGATGGACCCTGGTTGAACTGCAGTCTGCATGTACTTTGGTATCTATAAGGAAGGTGAATGGCTTTAAGACTTTTAATAAAATACCTAAATGATGAACTAAGTGATTCCATGGCATCAAAGTAACATTAGCCCTCATAATAAATGACAACTAGCAAGTGAAGTATCAAGAAGCAGGTCTCATCTTTCATATCCAGATCAAACCCTGGACTGCCAAAATGAAGTCACTTTCTTGGCTTTGCCATTGACCAAACTTAAATCCTCATCATTGCATGTTTCTGGTCATAATCGGCAGACCAGAAAATGAGCTGGGTTCTGTGTGTATAACCATTTATTCCAAACTTCCAAAGAGCCAGAGCTCATATTTCTGCATGGCATCTTCAAGTTCAGTTAGATTCCCATCTTCTTCAAATGATTTGTGTGTGCTAAATTGGAGATTCTGGTTCCAGTTTCAGGGGAGAGCAGCATTTGCACTGAACTCCACTCCCTGTCCTAATCCTGTATCTTTTTTTTTTTATATATATATATATATATATATATATATATATATATATATATATATATATATATATATATATATATATATATATATATATATATATATATATATATATATATATATATATATATATATATATATATATATATATATATATATATATATATATATATATATATATATATATATATATATATATATATATATATATATATATATATATATATATATATATATATATATATATATATAAAAAACACTAAAATAAGAGATTGGAGTACAAAGCTTTTATCTACTGAGACTGCAAAATGGCTTAATGAGCCAGATAAAGTGAGAGGGGAAGAGGAAAGCTCAAGGCCTTGAAGGGCTTAGCAGCAGTGTTTCAATTATTCAGTTGCTTGATTATTGGGAGCTTATCTGATAAGGTTGGTTATTTTGCCCATTGAAGGTAGATTATCTTTTTTGGGGGGAGACAGAAGAACATGGAGGAAGAAGTCATTAGAATGTTGAGGGTGAGAAAAAACAATGTGGACAATTGGACTAATGAATGGTTATAGATTGGAATTTAACACTTTGGCTTTGTGATGAAGTGAAGCTACATGGGAGATGTTTGGATTATGGGAAGGAGGAAATTAAATAATTCTTCAATTATTGACTCAGCTTTAATAATGCCTTCACTAATTTCTTTACCAACATCTAAAATGATCAACATTCTCTCTGATGTAGCTTGGAAGGAAAATTGGCCTTTTAGTCCGCAGCAGGTGCCGCCATCTGAATCAAGACTGAGTCACTGAGTTTAGCCATGCCAGGCTTGGAGAAAAAGATTGTTTGCATAAGGAAAAGTAGGTTGTTTGTTTAGATGGAATATGCTGTTACTCAGGCCTAGATTGAAATGTTCTGGCCTCTTCACTTCTCATTTGGCTACAGTGGCTCTGCCAAGATTTGCTGACAGCCCCAAACCATAAAGATCTTTCAGGTTTCTGTTCTGTCCAAGTGAGAAAAGAGTGGTTTCAATTAATGTAAGTGGGGAACACTTCTTTTTATGCTACACAGGAGCTGTGCCTGTTCATTTATTTGCCACTGACTCTGGACCCCAAGAGTATTAAGAGCATTGGTTGAAAGAGAGGTTGTTGGTATGGTTGTACAAGAACTGTTTGTTCTCGAAGATTGCAATACAGTGATCATGTTGTACAGTAGAATCTTCCAAGGGAACACAAAAGTCTGCAAACAAGGTTTTGATTATCCAAGGTTGGAAATCTATTTATTTCCCAGCAAGGCATATTAGTTCTTCAGTTGAGGGTTTGGCTTCTTCAGGTGCCGTATCCATTCTGGATATTGGCTATCATCATGGCGATAGTCTTCCAGTTCTTAACTCCTCAAAACAGTTCTTCCAAGGACATGCCACACCAGTCTCCCAGGTTCTTCAGCCATTAAGTCCATCTACATCCAGGGCCACTCTTCCCAGGAATCTTTCCCTTCAAAGCGAGTTAGAATATTCTATACAGTACTTGTTACTGGATAAGATGGAAGATTTACTTGCTTATTGATTAGCTTTACCATCTTCTTCTAATTTTGGTGATTTCAATGCTAGAATGTGCCACAATTATTACATGCTGGAAAAAGCCCTAGGATGTTTGCTTGGAGGAGATAGAAACACCCCTCAAATTTCTCAAGATGAGGATTAGCAACAAGTATAGCCAATTTCTCTTTTGCCTGATTTATAAATTTCAATTCATGTGAATTAATGGTTCCCATTTAGATCATTCAAGGGGTTATTACATGTGTATAACTGATAAGGAAGCCAGTGTGATTGACTACATTTTGGGGTACCATTTGTGCAGCCTTTGTTGTTGTTCAGTCGCCCAGTTGATTCTGACCCTTTGCACCTATGGACCATTGCCCACCAGGCACCTCTGTCCTCCACCATCTTCCTCAGCCCGGCCATCTAGCCATCTCATTTTTGGCCGCCCCTTCTTCTTTTGCCCTCCACCTTTCCCAGCATCAAGGCTTTCTCAAGTGAATCCTCTCTTCTCATTTCATATCCAAAGTACTCTAGCTTCATCTTTACTATTTGACCTTCTAAGGAGCAGTCAGGGTTGATGTCTTCTGAGATAGACCTGTTTGTTCTCCTTGCTGTCCAGGGGACTCTCAAAACTCTCCTCCAACACCACATTTCAAAGGCATCTATTCTTCTGTGCTCAGCTTTGCTAATGGTCCAGCTCTCAGAACCATACATTACCACCAGGAATACCATTGCTTTGACTATGCGAATTTTTGTTTGCAAGGTGATGTCTCTACTTTTAACTATGTTCCCCAGGTTTCTCATAGCTTGCCTCTCAAGAATCAGTTTCCTTTTTATTTCATGACTGCAGTCACCATCTGCAGTGATCTTTGATCCTAAGAAAGTAAAATCTGTCACTGCTTCTACTTCTCCATTTATTTTACCGAAACTGACAGGGCCTGTTGCCATTATCTTGGTTTTCTTGATATTGAGTCTCAAGTCAGCTTTTGCACTCTCTTCTATCAACCTAAGCAACAGCTTCTTTAGGTCTTCCTCACTTTCTGCCATTAGGGTTTAATAATTGATAATACTGTAAATCTAATGGCAACCATATTCTCTTTAGGATGATCTTGAAATTTCAATAAATATAATCTCTGGTTTTAATAGATTGTAAAATGTTAGGCCATGTACAAGGAGAGAAACAGCTTAAATGGACCCTCAACACTTATCCCAACATAAAACAAATGTTGGAAACAGGTAAGTTTCAAGAGCTATGACAGTATGCTGTCAAAGTGACTCAGAATATTTGGGAGATATGTCAGGACATAATACAAGTACTTAAATCTTATTGGATTACCTATCCAGACAAAATCCCTGGTTGCCTGTGGTCCTGGTTTCAGAGGGATTGCAAGTCAGGAAAAAAGAGCTGAGCAAAGTGAAAAGACAGGTAACACATACCTGTACAGATGAAGTCTATTCTTCCTTTTGCAATATCATTGGAGAGAATCTAAATTCTTTCTCAGAGGGGAAAAAGGTTATCTTTTTTAACAATTGCAAATCCTTGAGCCATGCCCTTATTGAGGGTAATAAATCAAAATTCTGGAAGCTGGTAGAGAGAGGCTTTTCTTATAAAGCTTTTGAGATAGCTAACTCAATTACACCAGATATCTGGGTCTTCCATCTTAGCTACATTATTGGAAACAACATACAGTGGTACTTCATACAATGATTTTAATTTGTTCCACGGGGCTCGTTGTTGTACGAAACAATTGCTATACAATACATGCATCATATAGCGATTTTCCCTATGGGATGCATCATACAACGATATTTTTTTTTGCTAAGTTGTTTTTCCCATTGAAAAATTGTTGTACGATTTTTCCCATAGGGAAAATTGTTATGCGGGATGCCATTTCCCCAAAAAACCTAATTGTTTTGCAATTTCATTACTATACGGGGCGATTGAGGTTCTACTGTATAAGAAAAGAACACAAGTGAGATTCCACCTAATCTGCATGAATGACTGCCTATAATTCCTGCAAAAATTGAGGTCCTGATCTCAACCCATTTTGACAGTAAAGTCCATGGGGAAGATATGGCTCCCTCTGAGGTGATTGATGTTGACTGGTGATTCCCCATTTTAGCCAATTTATTTAGTTATATTAATTGTACAGGTAATCTCAGTATCATTGCACTACTTTTTCAAACTACACAGTTCCATAGTGCCCCCAGAAGAAAGGAATGGTAAATCACTTCTGTGTACTTCCTTTCTCTTCAAAGACAGATGATCCACCAGATCCCTATAACTATAGACCTATTAGCCTTCTTGCGGCCTCGAGATTTTTGTGCAGTGTCTTTTGAACAAGCTTTTTAATTGGAATAATAACCAAACCATCATCTTTTAGGAACATGCTGGCTTTCGAAAGAGCAGACGCCCAATAGATCAGGACTTTGTCCTACATTATTTAATTAGTAAATTCAAAGTTCATCATTGCAGAGTTTTCATCAGTTTTTGATTTGATAGATAGCACAAATTGGCCAAAACAAATATTGACAGAAGACTCCTATGGTTTATAAAGCAGCTACATCAAAATAATATGCTGCTGGTGAAAATTGGCTTATAAGCCACTCTATCACAAGTTTATATTAACCCACAGCTGGTACAAGTCTGCATTCTAGCATCTTTTCTATTTAATTTTTACGTTAACAACCTGAATCCCAGATTATTTTCCCTTTCCTTCTTTCTGCAAACTACCAGCATTACAAGACCCCCAATGTTACTGTGTGCTGATCATTTTATTTTGCTGTCTTTAAAGAATTATAACCAAATTTTGGCAGTTTTGTAGAGATGAAGAATTAACAATTCATTCTTGAAAAACCAAGATTATGGTCTTTAGGTAAAATTGGTATATCAGTAGACATGCCCTTGAACAGGTACATTAATTTAAATATCTGGGCCTGTATTTTGGTAAGATTTCTTTTAGAAGCAACATCTAAATGTTAGTCCTTCATTGAATGCCGGATCTATTGGATAGCATAAAAAAATTGTAATGCCAGAGGCCAAGTAATATATCCTGTCCTTAATGTTTTTGCTGTTAACATTTTGATTGAAACACTTTGTGAGGCGGAAAAATGGAGAGAGGTAGTGTTGTGTATTAAGGCAGAATTGCAAGTTGCGATGGCAGCGCCTTGCAAAGAGAAAATGGCGGTTTCCCGCCATCCAAATTAGGAGCTAAAGTTGGCGCGAAATATCCCTCTCTGAGTGCGCTCATTATGCTAATCAGAATTCTGTGATTGGTTACAGTTTTGGATCCTGTTCCCCATTGGTTAATACTTATATATCGTGTTATGATTGGTTGGTTATGATTGTCCAGCAGGTCGCTACTTTGTATCAAGGAGCTGCTGCCGGGGAGACACTATATAAGCCCCATGGGTAAACAAGGGTGGGGCCAGACCAGATCTATACTACCCATTACTGTACAGGTAGCCAGTAAAGAGCTAAGCCTGGGTTTCCTCCAAACGCTACCGCTTCTAGTGTAACTTAGGCATTGCCTCTTCTACAGCAGATTCCGGAGTGACTGATTTCATTGGATTCGTATAGCCATCTTATGTCCGGAGCGCCTTGTAAGTGCAACCTGAAAGACTGTTAAATAAACATAAGAACATAATAACAGCCTTGCTGGAACAGGCCACAGCCCATCCAGTCCAACATTCTGTCTCACACAGTGGCTCACCATTCGCTTCAGGGTATTCCCAAGTAGATGCCTTCACCTGCTTAGGATTCCCTGGAAATGGCATATCCTGCCTATCTCTCCAACCCGGAGGTTGTCCTTAGGTATCCATAATTATAGCCATTGATACCCCTGTCCTCTATGAACTTGTCTAATCCTGTCTTCAAGCTGTCAAGCCTGACAGCTGTCACCACTTCTTCTGGCAGGGAGTTCCATAGACCAGTGATCCTCTAGGTGAAAAAGTACTTTCTCTTATTTGTTTTAGAACTAGTACCCAAAAGTTTCATGGAGTGTCCCCTAATTCTTTTTTAAAAAAATTTTATTGGGTTTTTCCACAGAATACAAAATATAAACACATCAAAAATTATATATGAAACTGGTAGGGAAAAAAGCATATAACACAAACATAAAAACAATAATCGATTAATTAAAACAAAAACTAAATTTGCCTAATGCTGCGTAGTTGTTACATGCCATTTAATCTCTAATTTATCCTTTTCTTAGATTCTTGTTGAAAGGCTTAAACTACAACATCAACCTTCATATTTTATTTCTCCTACATGATAGTAATAATAAAAGATATATATAAAAATAAAAAGAAATATAAGAAGGAAAGAAAAAAAGGAAAAAAGAAAAAGAAAAAAAAGAAAAAATGTGAAGAGAGAAAGAGAAAGAAAGCAAAGAAAAGGGGGGGAAAGGGGGAAAGACCCTGATTTTCCCCCTCCCTTCCTCCTCCTCCTTCCCTCTTTTTACAAGAAACAATTAAACAGTTCACCATGTGATATATACAATGCCTTTGGGGGGATGCGGCTCATCTCATCATTCTTTCAATATTTCCAAAAGTCCAATTGGTCTGGTACTGGCCTACTTCCAACTCCTTGCTTTAATGCATAATCCACAAATGGTTTCCAAATTGACCAAAATCTATTCTCTGTAATTAATCCCTTTTTCTCCTTCAAATCCCAAGTTAATTATCATTTAAAGCCAATTGCCAAGATTCCTTATACCATTCTTCTGTGCTAATTGTGTTTATTCCTTTCCACTTCCTTGCTATACACTGTCTGCCAGTTGTCATCAAAATTGAAACCAAATCTATTTTATCCTTATCTAATTTTTTCTCCTCTAAATCTGCAAACATGGCGGCACCTGAACCAATTTTTATACTCATTCCTAATATTCCCATAATCTCTTTTTCACCTCATCCCAAAACTTCTTTACAACAATACAATTCCACTACATATGTATATATGTTCCCATTGTTTTCCCACATCTCCAACAATTAT
The DNA here is from genome assembly GCA_035047305.1 of Bradypodion pumilum. Classification (NCBI taxonomy): domain Eukaryota; kingdom Metazoa; phylum Chordata; class Lepidosauria; order Squamata; family Chamaeleonidae; genus Bradypodion; species Bradypodion pumilum. Next base: position 364,426,388 of record JAWDJD010000002.1, read on the forward strand.
TACTTTTAGATTTATCAATTTGATTCAGTCGAACTGGAGTCAGGTACCACCTCCACAACAATTTATAATTATGTTCCTTAACTCTTACCGATAATGTACTCATTATCCTCCTTTTCCAAATAGATCTCCATTTTGTTTCCGTGATTTTTATATTAAGATCCTGTTCCCAAGTTTTTCTCAGTGTCTCCTGTGGATTACCCTCTGTATTTAAGATCTTATATATTTTACTCACCAAACCCTTTAACCCTACATCACCTTGTCTTATATTCCACAACAATTTTTCAAATCCCGTCCTATTTCTTTTCAGACTTTGATCCGCTATGTACTTATTGTTCCTTTATTTAATCTTATTTTCTGCAACCAATTCAACTTCAATTCTGCATACAAACCTAATTTTTTTATCTTTATTCTTACAGATATGTATCCAATCTCTCAACAGGAACCCATCCTTACTTGTCAACACAGATCTTAACCTCTTGTCATTTTTTAATGGAAAGCTTTGAATATCCTCTACTTCAATTATTGGGGATATATCTGGGGCTAATTTCTTCCTAGTTTTTTCCCAAACATCCCACAATGTTTTCAACATCTTATTCTTAATAGTAATTTTCCCAATATTCTTATCTAAAAAGGCTGCATTACCTATATGTCTAAGCTCCTCCGTCTCTAGCTCCCCCCAAATTGCCTTTTCTTTCATCAAAATCTTGATTATATTTTTAATCTGAAATGATCTATAATGGTTTTTAAGATTGGGCATTCCTAATCCGCCTTCCTTTTGCGGCAAATACCACAGACTTTTTGAAATTCTCAATTTACTTCCACCACTACAAAAATTATTTAACATATTTTGATACTTCTTAATTTCTTTGTTGTTAAGTTGTATCAGCAGGGCATCAAATAGAAAATTCATTTGTGGTAACAACATCATCTTGCACAATGCAACCCTGCCGGACCACGACAGTTTCAGTTTCTTATAGCGACCAGTTTATCATAATTTAATTTTTTAAGATTTTCCCATTTATTAGTAATGTTAACACCCAAATATTTTAAACTGTCCTTAATTTGTATTTTAATTTTTTTGGATATCCTTATCTGCTCTTCCTCTTCAATATTACAAGTTACCATTTCAGATTTCTCCCAATTTATTTTTAGCCCTGTCACATCCTCAAAATTTGTTAAATGCTCATGAATTTTTCCCATGGACTTCATTGGATGTTTCATGATCACCAAGGTGTCGTCAGCATATAAACTTATTTTGCTTCCCATCAATCCCTCTATGTTGTTATCGTGTCTAATAGCCACTGCAAGTAATTCCATTGACATTATAAATAAAATTGGGGATAATGGGCATCCCTGCCTAGTCCCTGCTTCCAATAATATATCTTATGTGTAAGCGTTATTAACTTTAACTTTTGCTGTGCCTTGCTGATATAATTGCTCTATAATTTTTTTAAACTTGAAACCAAATCCGTAAACAGATATCATTTCTTTAATTGTTAACCACTGAATTGAATCAAATGCTTTAAAAATGTCCAGTGACACTAGACCTATCTTTTCTTTATTTCGTATAGCAATAGCTAATAAATTCAATACTCTCCTTGTTAAATCCGTCATGTGCCTGTTTTTTTTATAAATCCAACTTGATCTATATTAATGTAATTTCCCATAAACATATTCAACCTTTTTGCCAGTATGGAGGTAAATATTTTAGCATCTTGATTTATTAAAGATAAGACTGTAAGACTCATTTTTTTCAAGATTTTTTCCAGGTTTGGAGATCAATACAATCACTGATCTAAACCAGGTAGCAGGAATTATTACCCCCTCTAGAATATAATTAAACAGTTTTTTCAACCTTGGAATAACCATGTCCTTAAAATCTCTATAAAATTCTGAAGATAAACCGTCCTCCCCAGGTGATTTACCTATTTTCAGTGTTCTAATAGCATCACTAATTTCAATTTCACTTATTTTATCCTCCATTAAATCTTTGTGCTCCTGACTTATTTTTTGATCTAAATGCTTTCTCAGGTAATCTCTTAATCTTTCTATATTAACCTCCTTTATTGAGTATAACTCCTGATAAATATCCTTAATTATTTCAATTATGTCTTTAATCTTGTTACACCTAATTCCACCTTTAGAAATCAGAACACCTATCTCTCTTTTCTCTTTTTTTCTTTAGCCATCCTTGCCAATAACCTCGAATTCTTATTGCTATATTCAAAGTAATCTCTTTTAAGGTATATTAAGTTTCTTTTCACTTTGTCAATATCCTTCCCCACCAGTTCCTTTTTCAATTTCTCCATACGATCTAAAATCTTTATATTCTTAGTCTTCACATGTTCCTCTTGTAACCTCTTTAATTCTTGCTCGGTTTCCCTTTGTTTTGCCTTAACTTGTTTACTTTTAAAACTGGATAACTTAATACTTTCCCCTCTGAATATCGCCATGTGATAACCTACTTCACCATTATCATTCCACCTCCAACTTTCTTCCCATTTCCCCATAATCCAATCTCTACTCTTAATGTCCTTATATATGCTGGAATCATATCTCCAATTATTCCTCACTTCGTTTACCCCTTCTAGTTTCATTTCCAGCATCAATCGTGCATGATCTGATTCTTCAAATATCCCATTTTCGATCTGTTCTATATTTCTGATCAAGTTCTCTGATACAAATATATAGTCAATCCTAGAATACGTGTTATGAACCTGAGAGAAGAAGGTATATGCTGTTTCCAATCCGTGAAGTTCTTTCCATGTATCCTTCAGTCCTAAAGCTATCATCCAATTATCTATAATCTGACATTTCGTGCCTTTACTACACCTGATCGTATTTGTAAAATCAATTGTTGATCTAATTAAGTTAAAATCCCCTGCTACAATCAACTTAGAACATCTTACTCTCTCCAGGACTTCATACACTTTATCCAAAAAAAGTTTCTGCTGATCATTAGGTGCATATATATTAACCAACGTTATCTCCTCGTCCTCTATTTTCCCATTAATTATCAAATATCTTTCCTCCGGGTCTGAAATGGTCTTAGTTACTACAAAATCCAATCTAGTTGAAATAAGAATTGCAACTCCTCTAGACTTTGATGTTCCATATGCTTTTTCATAAATCTTGGTCCTGCCTAAAAATAGCCTATTTCCTTCTCCTGACTTTTGATGCGTTTCCTGTAAAAAATTATATCTGGTTTTTCTCTCCTGAGTGCTGCTTCTATTCTTTTTCTCTTAATCTGACAGCCAGTACCTTTCACATTCCACGATACTACCTTCACTGTCTTCATTATTTATCTATTACTTCCTCATTTCTACGATTGCCACATCCCCCGAAAGGCGTGAAAAAATACAATCTAAAAAACCCTAATCCCAAACATAAAAAATTACAAAAACAAAACATACAAAATACATTTTTACCCTCCCCACTTTTTTCAAGAAAAAGAGGCCTTTGATAAACAAAGAGGGGAGGGAGGAAAGCACGTCAAATGAGGGCAGAGCATTACTAAGTTCCACCCTCCGCTCCCTCAGGCACACTATCGTCATCCTTCCTGCCAAAATGTAAACCTCCTAATGTTATCAATTCTTGCTTCAAAGATTCCCATTCTTGAGTGCCATTCTCCAATAATTTTGCCTCAACTAATATGTCCACTACAAAGGCATTCTCCCTCACAACATATCTTCTGCCTAGGTGCCAAAAAGTTAACAATTTTGGAAATTTCCAATTATATTTGATATCTTTGCCAATCAGATATTTCGTAACCGGTTTCATAGTTTGACGCCAGATTCTTTACTCCAGTGCTATATCATTATAGATTTCAACATCTGCACCATCAATTCTCAAAACTGTTGATCCCATTTGTTTAATGTGAGCCATTAATCTCATCTTGTCTACGGCACAAGCAAATTTTAACAATACATTCCTTGGAGCAGTTCTTCCTCTCTTCTGACCAAGACGGTACACACTTACAATATCTTCCAAGGAATAACTATACTCCATCGTCATACCGTTCAGCCAATCCAATATCCTTTCCCGTAACATGTCTGGATTTTTCTCCGGTAGATTACGAATCACTATATTGGAACGTCTCATCAGCTCCTCCATTGTTGCAACTCGCTTTTCCAATAAATCCACCTTGGTATCTATCACCGTCTCTCTCTGTTTCAACATTTTAACCTCCAGTTTGATTCCCTTCTGTTCTACTTTAATTTCTTCTTGATCTTTTTAAAATCAACTTGTCTTTTTTCTATATCATCATATCTTTTATCAAATTTATCAGACAATGCCCCCATTTGCTTTTGTGCATCACCTTGCCCATCTTTGATTAATGACTCCATTCTTTCCAACCTTTCAAAAATCAATTCAAATTCACTCTTGGGTCCCATAGGAGTTTTTCCTTATAGCACCTAATACTGCTGTGCCACCTGCCATAGTTGCTGTAATTGAAGTCATTACTGCTGATGTTGAAGTTACTGCTGTTGCTACTGCTGTAGTCGCTGCTGTTGTAATAATTGTAGTCGTTGTCCCTGCTACCGTTGAAATTGGTGTCATCTTTGTTGCTGAGGCTGATGTTGTTACTGCTGTTACTACTGCTGTGGTCGCTGCTGTTGTAGTAATTGTAGTAGTTGTCCCTGCTACCGTTGAAATTGGTGTAATCTTTGTTGCTGAGGCTGTTGTTGTTATCACTGGTGCCGTGGGTGTTGTTGTTGATATTGGTGTAGTTGTTGCTGGCTTTTTCGCTGGTGTTGCTGTTGCTATGGTGAGTGAACCTTGTGTCTGCTTTTGTTGCTGCTGCTGTTGTAACATCTTTTTCACTTTCTCCTGTTCCTCTGCATCTTTAACCTCCTGAAACAATGTCTTCTTCATATCTTTAGGTTCTTCTTGTAACCGAACCAGTCTATTATAACTTCTATCAGACAATGTCTCCCTGTCTCTTGACCAGCCCACTTTCTTCTCCTTTACCACGACCACGTTGGCTCATCCACTTGCACTTCCAGTTACAACTCATAAACAAACTCAGAAAACTTCATTAAAATATATTGAACATCTAACCATTTATCTCCAAATCATCAGTAAAGGAAAGAAGAAAAAAGGAAAAGGAAAAATAAATAAATAAGTAAGTAAAAATAATAAAAAAGGAAAAGAAAGGAAAAGAGAGAAAACACCCTATTTACTCCCAGTATTCACTCTACTAGAATTCCAATAATCAAATAATAGAATAAATGTTCTATCAACAGCAAAGTAAAGATATAGAATTTTTAAAAGGGTGTTACTACTTGAAATAATGAGTATATATTAAAAAAAGAAAAAAGTTAAAAAAATCCCTTATCTTATTACAAATGTCCAGTACTTTATCAGCCAAAAAAAAAATAGAAAAAGAAAAAAAGAAAAAAGAAATAAAAGGAATAAGAAAAAGAAAAAGAAATTTGAAGAAAAACAGATCCGCCTAAACAATAATAATAATAATAATAATAATAATAATAATAATAATAATAATAATAATAATAATAATAATAATAATAATAATAATAATAATAATAATAATAATAATAATAATAATAATAATAATAATAATAATAATAATAATAATAATAATAATAATAATTAACTCCTTCACACAGAGCTTGGATGTTCTCTTTTTTCTTCTTCTTCTTTATTGGAATCCGTTCCCCTTTGCTGAGATTCCAGTTTTGTGACAGCCAAAACCAAAAAGTCTCTCAGTAAAGATAGAGACAGAGTAGCTTAACTCCGCAACTTAGAAATAAAGTATCCCTTTCGTATAAAGTCCGTTCTCTTCCACTAGGACTCCAGCTGTAGCTGTCAACCAACAGTTCCAACCAAAAGAGTGAATGAGGAAGAGAAAGGAAAAGAAAAAAAAGTTACTCAGTCACATATATGTCCCTTTGAATGAATCCACTCTGTCTGTTTCACCTTAAAAATTCTGCAGATGAAGCAAAAAAAGAAAAAGAAACAAGAAAACTAATCCAACTGTCTGTCTTCTGTCTGTCCCCAGTCCAGTAAGTAAAATCAGGAGACAAAATTTTTCTTGACTACGTCACAGGCTCAGGTTCCGTTCTCGCTTCCACAGCGCCATTTTAGCAGTAAACCTCAACAGTATTCTTTCTTTGAGCTACAAAGTTCAAACATCCATCCTTTAAATTCTAATAAGCAGGAGATAAGGCAATCAAAACTCCACTTTTTATAATCCGGCAAGTCTTGAACTGGTTTACCCCAGACAGAACGTAAGCTCCGCGATAACTCCACTAGATTCTCCTCCACTCCAATCCGCTTCGGTGCCGGCGAGACCAGCCGACTGAGGCTCGCTTCTGCAACCCCCCGCCGGGCTCCCGCAGGACTTACCCTTGCCGACAGCCTCTTTGTCTTTTTTCGCCCGCTTACATCTGTCTCCACAGCTGGTTCTCTGCCTCCCTCTCCATCCACCTTCAATCTCCAACCAAAAATCAGGAAACGCAATCTCTCCTTTTAAAACGCACAAATGGGTAAAAAAAGAGTCTCTGCTCTCTCTCTCTTCAGCTCCCCGCAACCTGCTGCAGCCCAGGATGGATCAAGACAGGATAGCACAACACAGCGCAGCTCGGCCAAATGGCTGCCCGACTGCGCCTCTGCTCCACTCTGACCGCTTGCCGCGCCGACCTCCAGTACTCCAGTAATCAGACTTGCCGCCTCTCCACAGGACTTTTTCAAAACTATTTCACTCAGGTAACTTTTACATTTCCTTTAAATGTTTTTTTAGAGGATTTCTTCATTTAAAACTGCCTTTAATAGCCCACCTTTGAGGGAGAACAGAAGGTCCCTTCTGCTCAGCCCGCCATGACGTCACTTCCCCGTGTCCCCTAGTTCTAGTGTTATGCGATAGGGAAAACAGTTACTTTGTCCACACTGTGCATGATATTATAAACTTCAATCAGGTCACCTATTAGACGCCGTCGTTCAAGAGTGAAGAGGCCCAACCGTTGCAGCCTCAGATGGTAAGGAAGGTGTTCCAGTCCCCTAATCATTCTGGTTGCCCTCCTCTGCACTTTTTCCAGCTCCATAATATCCTTCTGGAGGTATGGCGACCAGAACTGTACACAGTATTCCAGATGGGGCCTCACCATAGATTTATAAAGAGGCGAAATGACACTTGCTGACTTATTTTCTATACCCTTCCTAATGATCCCTAGCATTGAGTTTGCTTTTTCACTGCTGAGGCACACTGGGTTGACACCTTCATTGAGCTGTCCACGAGGACACCAAGGTCCCTTTCCTGGTTTGTCGCAGAGAGTTCAGACCCCATCAGTTTATAAATGTAATTGGGGTTTTTTGCCCCAACGTGCATCACTCTGCACTAACTAGTGTTGAAGCTTATTTGCCACTGTTTTGCCCACTCCCCCAGTGTCAAGAGATCCCTCTGGAGCTCCTCACAATCTCTCACAGTTTTCACTACCCTGTATAATTTAGTGTCATCAGAAAATTTGGCTACCTTGCTATTTACTCCTACTTCTAGATCATTTATCAAGAGGTTGAAAAGCAGGGGTCCCAGTACTGAACCTTGGGGGACCCCACTCTTTACTTCCCTCCACTTGGAGAAGAGTCCATTTAGTGCTAGCCTCTGATACCTGTCCCTTAGCCAGTTGCTGATCCAGGACAAGACCTGTCCCTTTATTCCATGACTGGCAAGTTTATTCAAGAGTCTTTGGTGTGGGACCTTGTCAAAAGCCTTCTGAAAGTCCAGATAAACAATGTCAACAGGATCTCCCTTATCCACATGCTTGTTGACACTCTCAAAAACTCCTGTTGTTGTTCTGTTCATCATTGTCTGGACTATCTATACCTATAAAATGGTGTGTTAACTGTTGGAATGTGACAAAGGATGTTGCACCAGGCCCCACTAGCCCCGTCCGAGCCTTCGTGCACTCACCCGAACGGGGTTCGCAGGTAACTGCCGGGTTGAATTTTTTGGCCCAGGGGCAGGAGCTCCCCGGACGCAAACAAAAAAAGGGAACTTTAATTCCCAACATTCCTTGCGCCACGCCACGCCAGAGCCAATCAGGCTGAACGGCGCGGCAAAAGGAACGTTCGGAAACGCGCTGCGGCCAATAAAAAAAAAGCCACAGAAAACAAACCACTGCAGTAACCAAACACGCGCAGCCAAAACTACAAGCCCCAGCGTCCTGCACACCATGAGCGCGCAGAACGCTGAGGCAGCCAGCGCGCAAAAAGTAAAATAATTTTTAAAAAACGCCGCCGCTGCGCTTCGTTCCCATGGGCCACCCAGCATGGCCCATGGAAATGAAAGTCACCCCGCTGCCGCTGCAGTTCGTTCCCATGGGCCACCCAGCATGGCCTGTGAAAACGAAAGGCCCCCACCTTAAAAAGTAAGCAAAAAAACACAAACCAAAATCACTCAAAAACACAAATCAAAAATAGAAAAAGCAAACACAAAAACAGCCAAAAACAAACAATAAAAAACACACAGACCCCCCCCCAAAAAAAAACTGAACACCCCCCCCCGGACCCCCCCCAGAGAGCCTACCAAGAGACGTCTTGACTTCATGACGACCAGAACTCAAATGAGCAAAGAAAGGAAACACTTACCGGAAGCACCCAGAGGACAGAAGAGAAGAATTGTAGAGAGGAAGCAAAGCTCACCACCCCCACCCAGAGGCCACAAGAGAAAAAACATTCAAAAACATTTAAAAATAAAAGATTAATTCCCAAACAAATAAAATATGTTAGCCAAAAATTCAAAAATATTCACACTAATCTCAAAAAGTACAAAAAAAGAAATCACTTTTCACTCAAAAAACCCAATACACCAAAACACAAAATAAAAAATGCGTAAAAATAAAGATTTAAAAAAACAAAATTAAATTTTAAATTAAAACAATTAAATCAAAAAAATTAAAATAAAATTTGCATAAACCAAAATTTAATTTTTAAAAAATAATTTAAAATAAAAAAATTAAAATAAAATTTGCATAAACAAAAAACAAAAACCTTCAAAAACCAATTTAAAGAGCCCGGCACTACGGAAGCCGGCGCACAAAAAATAAAAATAAAACACACACTGGGAGCACAAGTCCGCCGCAGGTGGACGCAGCGCCTCGAAGCCACAAAACCACAAAACCTTTCAACACCATTTAAAACAGCCCAGCACCATTTGTACAAGAAAAAAATGAAACCCTTTACTATCCAACACAATTTAAAACAGAAGAAACAGAAACACCTACCAGTCCAACACACACACACACACACAAACCCAGATTAAAAAAACCCAGAGAACTCACTAGCACGTCCTCCCTCCACGATTTCGGAACAGAAATGAAGAAACAAAGACTACTTACCGGAAGAAGCACCACCTAGACGCCAGGAGAGAAAAAACACATGAAACAAAAACAAAACCAACAGCCCCACCTGCAGGACGGAATATTAAAAACAAGTCAAAAACACAACAGCCCCACCTAGAAACCACAAGAGTAAAAACAAGTCAAAAGATAAAAATAAATCAAAAGTTTACACAAATAACAAACATATGTTAAATAAATAAAATAAAAAGATTTATAGCATCCTCTGTTGATTTTTAACTCAACCCCCCCCCCCCAAAAAAAACCACACACATCTAAACACAGTATATAACAGCCCGGCAATGCCGGGCAACCTATGCTAGTCTATATAACTAAAATCAAGGTCCGGTGCTGTATGTTCCTTATACAAATCTACACCCCTGCACCTATCGCGCTGAAACTCGGCACATACTTACCTTGGGCCGAAGAGACGGTCACTGTGGGGGTGTCAAGCCCCATGGGGATGGGTATGCCCCCTAAATCTATCCACAAAGGGGATGCCCTCACCGACAGGAGAAAAAGCCAACCAGGGGGGATTGTGATGTTATCGCCACAGCTCAACCAATTCCCAGCTGACCAGATCTGGGGCTCCGTGACATCACAGGGCTCTCTCATACAAAGCGACACCCCTTCACTGATTGTGCTGGAAACTGCGTGCACATCTACCTTCAACGTTGGGTGGCCAGCGTGGGTAACCGGCAGCCCACCTTCGGGTCCTTTCCCCCGAAAACGGGCTGCAATCCCCCCCCAGCCAGCAGAAATGACCAGGGGAGGTGACTGTGCATGTGCGAGAATCCATGCATGTGCCTAACCCTGCCTGGTGTCCCAGGCTGTGGTGCATATGCGAAATTCCACAAATGCACAAAAGTCTGCCCGGCATTCCAGGTGGCGTATGACCTAGCCACCAGGATGGATGGTGGCAATTACAGCTATTATGGCTGCCCCTGCCCCAGGGACTACTGTCGGCGGGCGGCCACCATGGCATGGCTCCTCTGCACTCCTGAGGCATGCCTCGGGAGGAGGGGAGAACCCACAGCCAGAGGGCGGGCAGAGGACGGGACCGGGCTGCCACCTTCTGCAGGCCTCCGCCCCCCAATGGGTCCTCTGCCCACCTGCCCAAATGGAGCCTCCCTTCAGCCTGACACAACCCATGGGAGAATGGAGAGGCCAGGCTATGATGGCTACCCACTGACTGTAGTCGCTGGGGAGGCCAGCGGTGGCGGCCAGAGTCAGGCTGAGATGGTGCCTCACGGCGGGGCTGAGAGAGCGGCCGCGATGACAGCAGACAAAAAGGTAAGGCAGCTGGGGCGGGTCTCTCCTTGGCCCGGGTAGGGTACCCCAGGGCAACGCCGGGTCCTCTGCTAGTTTGTACTAAATTTCATTTTCTAGACCTGTAGGTTTTTCACCAAATGATTCTTCTTATGTCTGATGGAGTGGATTTGGTTCAGAAAAGCTCACATTTAAATACAGGGGTTAGTCTTTAAGGTGCCACAACATTTTTTGTCTTTCAATGCTGTTTTGTATTGTTTACTCTCTGATATTCTGTATAGTTCTTCCGTATACAGTACTGTTGTCACCTTCTCTTTATTTTCTCCTGGTCAGATATGGTCAGATTCCCTATTAGCATTTCACTATTCTCAATCTAGGTTTAAATTTCCCTTAGATTCAATTGATACTGGAATATAACAAAGAATTTGTTTTAAAAGATCAGCCTGTGCTTTATAGACTACAGAAAAGCCTTTGACTGTGGATCATGAGAAAACGATTGGTAGTTCTGAAATAAATGGAGATTCCTCAAAACTTGATTGTCCTGATGAGTAAACTATATTTTGAACAAGATGCTACTGTTAGGGTGGAATATGGAGAGGCAAAATGGTTTCTTTTAGGAAAAGGTATAAGATAAGGATACATTGAATACCTTTATCTTTTCAATATGTATGTTTAGTGTATGAGAACCAAGACACAGGAACAGCCGAAGGATTGGCTTAACACATCTTTATTGCATGGTGGTACGGGGGAACATGTGGTAATGGCGGACGAACAGCTCAATATATACGGTGGCTATACATTTGAATGTGGCTCCACGGTAGCCCATTGGCTACTGTCAGCGTGACGTCACTTCAGGTCACGCCCTTCTTGTCCAGGTGAGGTAGTGGCGGGAATCTTCCTGCGCTGTAGTTCTTTGGGGAATTGGAACCGTGTGAGCTGGGCGCTCGCTATTGCCACCTGGTGGTCATTAGCTCGCGTCCTAATTACAACGGGTTACATTGATGCAGCTGGTGATTGTTACATTGTTTAAAGGCATAGAATTGAGAACACAACATCCCTCCCCCCTAGGATGAGACGAAGTCTCTCATCCAAGATGGCTTATTGCAAACGCGTTTTGGGCGTGATGCTGGCTGGCTTGTCCCGGGAGTGCTACTGCTTCTCTGTCCCCTGGTCTCTTGTCCTGCAACGGGAGAGGGAGACTCGTTAGTGACTTGCCGCGGTTCTGCAGCTTTTGGGGAAGGGACAAACTCCATTGTGGAAAAACCGGGGGCACTGTGGGCTAACGAAAAACCCCGCTTCTCGCTTGGATGGGTGGGGGACCACTCCGAAACCACCACCCCGGTTTAGTAACTGAAACTCGAAATCTTCTGCTGGGTCATTGGGGGCATCCCTCAGGCTATCTACGAGAACAGCCTCCTTCTCCTCCCCCCTAGGTGGGGACCACTGGCCCCCCTTTCCTCCCCCTTGGGCTGAATGGGTGGGGGAGAACCCTAACGTTGAATCCTTTTCCGCGCCGTCCGCGCGTTGGTTGGCCGGGACCCGGCGCCGTAGTTGGTCAGCGTGCCGTCTCCAGAGAAGACCCGCACTGGTCTCTACACAATATGACACGGGACCCGTCTGCCCAACGATGACGCCCGGGACCCAGGCTGGCCCCGCGCTAGCGTAGTTCCTGCAATGCACCGGGGCACCTACTTCGAAACTCTTTGTGTCCGCTAACCCGATGTTCCTCCCTGTGTCCTCCACCCTCATTGGGTCTAGCCTGGTCAGAATCGTAGTCAGCTTCCTACGCATTAGGAGCTCCGCGGGCGAGTACCCAGAAGCTAGGGGGGTCACCCTGTAGCCCAGCAGGAACTGGCACACTTGCAGGTTAAGATCCCCGGGACCCATGCGCCTCAGCGCGTCCTTGGTGGTGCGCACGAGGCGCTCAACCTGGCCGTTTGTTGCCGGGTGGAAAGGGGCGGAGGTGATGTGCCGAATGGCGTTGATCTCGGTGAATGCCCTGAACTCAGCGGACGTGAAACAACTAGCGTTATCGCTAATTAGGGTGTCGGGTATACCGAACGTGCTAAAGACCCTATGCAAATGTTTTACTGTCGTTGCTGAGGAGGTGCTCGTAACAGGAATGACCTCCAACCACTTGGAGTAAGCATCCACTACGAGGAGAAAAAGTGTCCCTCTAAATGGGCCCGCAAAATCAATGTGCACACGGGACCACGGCCCCTTTGCCGTGTCCCATTCCCTGTGAGGCAGACGCGCTTCTTCGGGTCGGGAGCATTGGCAGCCCTCGCAAGTGCCCACCATGTGCTCGATGTCTGCGTCCAGTTGGGGCCACCAAAAGTAGCTCCTGGCCAGAGCCTTGGAGTGAACAATTCCTGGGTGGCTGACGTGCAGCAGTTTAAGCACCCTAGGCCTCAGGGATTCGGGGACCACCACCCGCTGGCCCCACAGAAGGCACCCCCTCTCTATGGACAACTCTAGCCGCTTCCTGAAAAACGGGGCGAACTCCGCCGCCGGGGAGGACGCCGGCCACCCCTTCTGCACCCAGGAGCTGACTAGAGCTAACGTTTTGTCCTTGCCGGTCGCCTTGGCGATGTCTGCAGGTACAATGGGGGGCGAATCTGGGACCTCTATCAGGAGCACTTAGCGGTCTTGTTCTTCCTCGCCCACGAGGCCGCTGCCGCGGGGAAGGGGAGACCTCGACAGGGCGTCCGCGTGGCTTATTTCCTTCCCTGGGCGGTATACCAACGCGTGCGGATACGCGTTTAAGAAGATGGCCCGCCGTAACATCCTAGGGGACAGGATCTGCGGTGTGGGCTTGTCCGCAGTGAAAATGCCTAGCAGGGGCTTGTGGTCGGTTACTATGGTGAAGGGGCGGCCGTAGAGGAAATCGTGGAACTTCTTAGTCCCCGCTATTATTGCTAGCGCCTCCCTGTCTGTTTGGGCATAGTTTCGCTCAGCCTGGGACAGGGATCTGGAGTAGAATGCTACTGGGGCCTCTCTCCCGTTTTCCAGCACGTGGCACAGCACCGCCCCCACCCCCACTGGGGATGCATCACATATCAGAACCACCGGCGTCTTGGGGTCAAAATGGGTGAGAATGGCGTCAGACGTTAGGAGTTGTTTCAGTTCCACGAATGCCCTCTCCTGGCTCTCGCCCCACTTCCACGCCTCGTCCTTCTTGAGCAGCTTATGCAGCGGCTCCGCTACCGATGCCTTCCGAGGCAGGAAGGAGTGGTAGAAATTTAAGAGCCCTAGGAACGACTGCAATTCGGGCTTGGAGGTGGGGCGAGGGGCATTTTGAATTGCGGCTACCTTTGATTTGGAGGGTTTGATTCCCGCAGGGGTTACCCGGAAACCCAAGAACTCAACCTCTTTTGCGAAGAGGACGCATTTGTCTTTTCGCAACCTCAACCCCGCCTTTTCAAACACCGCCAGTACTTTGTCTAGCCTTTCAGCCAACTCCTCCTCACTTCCCCCCGTTATCAATACGTCATCAAAGTATGGCAAGACCCATCTAGCCCCTTTAAGAGGCGTTCCACGAGCGACTGGAAAATGCCCGGTGTCGAGTTCATGCCAAACTGTAGGCGCGTCACCTGGAACGCCCCCTTATGAGTGACTATTGTTTGCTCAGCAGCTGCAGCTGGGGTTACTCAGAGTTGCTGATAGGCCTGTGCCAGGTCAAGTTTTGCAAAACACTTTCCCCCATGTAACCTGGCCAACAGGTGGCTGACTACCAGCACCGGATATGCATTTGGGCGGATCGCCTTATTAATGGTGCACTTATAATCAGCGCATATGCGAACCTCCCCGTTGGCCTTTAGCGCAGTTACAATCGGAGTTTCCCACTCCGCGGAATCAACAGGAACAAAAATCCCCTGGCCCACCAATTTGTCCAGTTCCGCCTCTATCTTGTCCTTTAGTGCGAAAGGCACTCTGCGCGGCTTGAGTCTTATTGGGCGGACCTCTGGGTCCAGGTCGAACGCTACTGGGGGTCCCTTGAATTTTCCGAGTCCTTTCTTGAAAACTTCGGGGTGCGCGTCACACTCCTCCTGTATCGGGTCAGTCCCAACGGCATGCACCCCCCCAATGAACAAACCCAGGGGCTTAAACCATTGGGTCCCAAGGAGGCTGCAACTTCCCCCCTTGAGAACAACCAGGGGAAGTTCCGCGGCGTGTTGCTTGTATTGGACCTTGAATTTTCCAACACCGGAATGCTATTTCCCTGTACATCCCGCAGCGTGGACCTCAACGCTTTGAGCTTAGGGCGCACGTGGGGGGAAATTCCCAAGAACTCCCGCTGGGACATGATTGAGTAGGAGGAACCCGAGTCTATCTCCATCCTAACAGGGGCCCCTTGCACCAGTACCTCAACAAAGTAACGGGGGTGTCCCAAGGACACGCTGTACACTGGGGCGTCATCACTACTGTCGTCGGAGATGCGGCCCACGCCATCCTGTTTCCTCGCAGGCCGGGCGCCCTCCTTGGTCCTCGGCGAGCGGTCTGACGAGTCTTTCTGTTCCTTGCGCCGCTGTCTGCAGACCTTGGCGATGTGCCCCCGGCGTCCGCAGTTGTGGCACTCGGCCTTCCGGAATGGGCACTTTATGCGGTTGTGGGCCGCTCCACATCCGTCGCAGCGTCGGCCTTCCTTCCGAACCCTCCGGACGTCCTCGTCATCGCTGCTCTCCGTGGGAGATTTCGGCGTCCGTCTGGCCGCATGCGCCGAGTCCGCTGCCTCTTCGGACTGTGGGGGCCTCTCTCTAAACCCCTTGACTCCGGCCCTCGTGGCTTCTGCGGCCTGCGCCGCCTTCACGACCTCGCGCAGCGTCGGGGGTGGCTCTTGGTTCATCAACTTTCGCTGAACCTCCTCGTCCCACAGGCCACACAGCATGCGGTCCCTGAGGGCGATTTCCAGATTTTCCCACTTGCATGGGCCGGCGGCCAACTGCAGGGCCGCTGCAAAAGCGGCGATGGACTCACCAGGCGCTTCAACTCTCTTCCAGAACGCGTCTCGAGCCGAAAACATCGAAACCGAGGGCTGGAAATGGTCGCGCATCGCTTTCAGGAGCTGTTTGACCGACAGCTCGCTCACCTTCTTCGGTGATACCAGGTCCACCAATACTCTTTTGGCGGCATTTCCGAGCATCCAGGTGAGGATGGCCCTCTTCTTTCCCTCGTCCGTAATGTCGGACACCACCAGCGCATCTTGGAAGTCCATTTCGAAGAGCTCCCAATCTTCCGGCTTGTTGATGTCGAAACCGGTGTGACCAGCGTGTGTCTTGATCTCGTGGGGATCCATATCCCACCTTCATTGCCAATTTAGTGTATGAGAACCAAGACACAGGAACAGCCGAAGGATTGGCTTAACACATCTTTATTGCATGGTCGTACGGGGGAACATGTGGTAATGGCGGACGAACAGCTCAATATATACGGTGGCTATACATTTGAATGTGGCTCCACGGTAGCCCATTGGCTACTGTCAGCATGACGTCACTTCAGGTCACGCCCTTCTTGTCCAGGTGAGGTAGTGGCGGGAATCTGCCCGCGCTGTAGTTCTTTGGGGAATTGGAACCGTGTGAGCTGGGCGCTCGCTATTGCCACCTGGTGGTCATTAGCTCGCGTCCTAATTACAACGGGTTACATTGATGCAGCTGGTGATTGTTACATTGTTTAAAGGCATAGAATTGAGAACACAACAGTATGTGGAACATATCATACAGAAAGCTGGACTAGATTCAGATGAAGGAGTGAAAATTGGCGGAAGAAAATCAATAATGTAAGATATGCAGATGATACCATCTTCTTGTCAGAAAACAGCAAAGACTTAAAATGACTGTTAATGAAAGTGAAAGAGGAAAGTGTGGAAGCAGGGCTGTAGTTGAACCAAAATAATCACTACAAAAGAACTACACAATATTAATATTAACAACGAAGAAACTGAGATAGTGAAAGATAGTGTATTCCTGGGCTCAATTGTAAACCCAAATGGAGTCAGAAGAAGACTGAGACTTGAAAGGAGAACAATGAAGGATTTAGAAGAATAAGGATGTGTCACTGGAGACCAAGTCCAAGATCATCCATATTACTTTATTCTTGATCACTGTGTATGGATGCAAAAACTAGACAGTAAAAAAAAGCTGACAGGAGAAAAATGATTTCTTTGAAATATGGTGCTGAATACCCTTGACTGCCAAGTAAATGGGTTGTGGAATAAGTCAAGACTGTCTTTATAAACCCTTATGAATTGATGATTGCTGCCAATTTGTACACAGATGATTCTCAAGGTTTTCACACTGTCCATTTTTAACATTTGAAATACAAGATCTCTCCTTGGCCCGGATAGGGTACCCCCGGGCAACACCGGGTCCTCTGCTAGTATTTAACTAAAACAAATTGGATGCCCAGCTTCTGCTTGAAATATTTCAATTAATTAATTAAAATTTTAAAAAAGAATAACTGTATAGAACACTGGAGATTTAATCGGGGTTTTTATTTTAAGAAACACCTGGCTGTAGCTAAATAAATTTAGCAAAAGCCATAGACCTAAGACTGAAGCAGTTTCTCTCATGCAGAATGTACGGGAGCATGGGGAAAACTCGACCAAGAAAGGGCTGACGCCCTGATAAAAATGCAACTAGACAAAGGATCCTTTTGCTGTCTGAGTGTCACTTTGCATTGCTTAACAAGAGCTTGGAAAGTTTGGAGGCAAGGTAAGCTACTCATGTGGAGCAATGCTGGAGGATATCTGCCATGGCAGGCTCTGGATTAAATGTAAGTCATGTTTAAGTAATACAGGTGGGCAGGGCAGACCCAGGCCCTGGCCTTGCTACAGGGCTTGTGTATTTCTCTTCAGTCTAATCCAGTAAACCCTCACCACCAACCTCCCTTGCCTCCTTTCTAGGAAAGTAATTTGCAGCCAGCCCTTCTTACTGTTAGATTCTTTACATGAAATCATCTTCTGTCAGATAATCATCCAAGAGAATGTGAATTACTCAGATTCATGGTGAAAGAGCCAGCATGTGGCAATAATGCGCTGGAGTGGGACTGAGAAAATCTAGGTCGGATTATGCCCAAGCCATTGAAAACTACTGGGTGACCTTGCAACAGCCACTCTCTCTTAGTCTGAGATATAGGTAAAGGTTTCCTTTGTAGGGGCTGTGGTGGCTTAGTGGTTAAGATGCTGAACTTGATGACTGGCAGGTCAGCAGGTCAGCAGTTCGAGACCCAAGTGCTGCAGGACGGAATGAGTTCCCATCTCTTTCCCAGCTGCTGCCAACCTAGCAGTTTGAAAGCAAGAAATTGCAAGTAGATAGATAGGGACCACTGCGATGGGAAGGTAAACATCGTTCCGTGCGCTCCAGTGTCTAGGCATGCCTGCCACATGTCCATGGAAAAGTCTGCAGATACAGATAGCACTGGCTCTTTGGCTATAAACAGAGATGAGCACTGAACCCTAGAGTCGGATACGACTGGCTTTCAAGCAAGGGAGACCATTACCTTTACCTAAATGTCTCCCTGGCTTGAAATTCAGTTATGTCCATGTTGTGTCCTAAAGCCTGTGCCTTTAAACAATGTACCTATCCATGTGTATCCAATGTAACCTTTTCTATGTGTAACATTGTAACCTCCAGCTGCATCACTGTAACCCTAATAGGACGCGAGCTAGTGACCACTAGATGGCAATAGCGAGCGTCCAAGCTCATTGGTCCAAGACTCACCTAGAACAACAGCGCGGGAAGATTCCCGCCACTACCTTCACCTGGACAAGAAGGGCGTGACCTGCAATGACGTCACGCAGCCTGTAGCCAATAGGCTATCAAGGAGCCACATTCAAATGTATAGCCACTGTATATATTGAGCTGTTTGTCCGCCATTACCTCATGTTCCCTCTGACCAGCATGTAATAAAGTTGTGTTAAGCCAGCTCTTCGGCTGTCCTGGTGTCGTTGGTCCCATACACTAAACTGGCGACGAAGGTGGGATCATGGCTGCCCACGGGACCAAGACATACGCCGGTTTCGACATCAAGAAACCGCAAGATTGGGAACTCTTCAAAATGGACTTCCAAGGCGCACTGGTGGAGTTCGAGGTGACGGACGAGGCGAAGAAGAGAGCCATCCTCACCAGAATGCTCGGGCACGACGGCAAGAGGGTATTAATTGACCTCATCGCACCCAAAAAGGCAGATGAATTCAAGGCAAAGGAGCTCCTGAAGGTGCTGCGAGACCATTTCCGGCCCTCGGTAGCGATGTTTCCCGCCCGGAGCGCGTTTTGGAGGCGAGTCCAAGCGCCTGGCGAGTCAGTCGTCGCTTTCGTAGCGGCCCTGCGTCTGGCTGCTGGCCCATGCAAATGGGAGAATTTGGAAGTCACCCTCAGGGACTGCGTGCTATGCGGCCTGAAGGACGCCGAGATTCAGCGCACGCTAATGAATCAGGAGCCGCCCCCCACGTTGCAGGAGGTCCTGAAAGCGGCACAGGCCGCGGAAGCCACGAAGGCCGGGGTGCAAGAGTTCCAGGACTGGCGGCCGAAGGCCGACAAAGCAGAGAGTGCGGTGCACGCAGCCCGGGGAATTTCGAAATCGTCCGCCGAAAGCAGCGACGACGAGGACGTCCGGAGGGTCCGGAAGGAGGGCCGGCGTTGCGACGGCTGCGGGGCGGCTCACGACCGTGCCAGGTGCCCGTTCAGAAAGGCCGAGTGCCACAACTGCGGGCGACGCGGGCACATAGCCAAAGTCTGCAGACAAAGGCGCAAGGACCGGAGGAGCTCGCCCGACCGCCCAGCGAGGGACCGGAGGAGCTCGCCTGACCGCCCAGCGAGGCCAGTCCGCTCGATGAGACTAAAGGATGGCGCCCGGCCCACGAGGAAGCAGGACGGCGTGGGCCGCATCTCCGACGACAGCGACGACGACGCCCCGGTTTTCAGCATGTCCATGGGACACCCCCGTTACTTTGTTGAGGTACTGGTGCAAGGGGCCCCTGTTAGGATGGAGATTGACTCTGGCTCCTCTTACTCAATCATTTCCCAGAGGGAGTTTTTGAGAATTGCCCCCCGCGTACGGCCCAAGCTCAAAGCGTTGAGGTCCACGCTTCGGGACGTGCAAGGGAACAGTATCCCGGTGTTGGGGGTTGGGAATTTCCAGGTTCAGTACAAGCGGCACGCCACAGAACTCCCCCTAGTCGTTCTTAAGGGGGGTAATTGCAGCCTCCTCGGGACTCAATGGTTTCAGGCCCTGGGTCTGTTCATTGGGGGGGTGCACGCCGTTGGGTCTGACCCGATACAGGAGGTGTGCGATGCGCACCCCGAAGTCTTCAAGAAGGGACTTGGGAAATTCAATGGACCCCCAGTAACGTTCGACCTGGACCCGGAGGTCCGCCCAATCAGACTCAAACCGCGCAGGATGCCTTTTGCACTCAAGGACAAAATAGAGGCGGAACTGGACAAATTAGTGGGCCAGGGGATTCTTGTTCCTGTTGATTCCGCGGAGTGGGAAACTCCAATTGTCACAGCATTGAAGGCCAATGGGGAGGTTCGCATTTACGCCGATTATAAGTGCACCATTAATAAGGCAATCCGCCCTAATGCGTACCCGGTGCCGGTGGTCAGCCATTTGCTAGCCAGGTTACATGGGGGAAAGTGTTTCGCTAAGCTCGACCTGGCACAGGCCTATCAGCAACTCATGGTAACCCCTGCCGCAGCTGCTGCACAGACCATAATCACGCATAAGGGGGCGTTCCAGGTGACGCGCCTCCAATTCGGCGTGAACTCGGCGCCTGGAATTTTCCAGTCGCTCGTGGAACGCCTCCTCAAAGGGCTGGACGGCGTTTTACCATATTTTGATGACGTATTGATAACGGGGGGGAGTGAGGTTGAGTTGGCTGAAAGGCTTAACAAGGTCCTGGCGGCGTTCGAACAGGCGGGGTTGAGGTTGCGAAAAGACAAATGCGTCTTCTTCGCGAAGGAGGTTGAGTTCTTAGGGTTCCGAGTAACACCCGAGGGGATCAAACCGTCCAAATCCAAGGTGGCCGCCATCAAGAAAGCCCCTCGCCCCACATCCAAGCCCGAGTTGCATTCGTTCCTAGGGCTCTTAAATTTCTACCACTCCTTCCTTCCACGGAAGGCTGCGGTGGCTGAGCCACTTCACAAGTTGCTCAAGAAAGATGCGGCATGGAAGTGGGGCGATGACCAGGAGAGGGCATTCACGGAACTGAAACAACTCCTGGCGTCTGACGCCATTCTGACCCATTTCGACCCCAAACGGCCGGTGGTACTGATCTGTGATGCATCCCCGGTGGGGGTGGGGGCAGTGTTATGCCACGTGTTGGAAAACGGGAGGGAGGCCCCAATAGCGTTTTACTCCAGGTCCCTGTCCCAAGCGGAGAGAAACTACGCCCAGACAGACAGGGAGGCGCTGGCGATAGTTGCGGGGACCAAAAAATTTCACGATTTCCTGTATGGCCGCCCCTTCACCATCGTGACTGACCACAAGCCCCTACTAGGCATTTTTACCGCAGATAAGCCCACGCCACAGATCCTGTCCCCGAGAATGCTTAGGTGGGCCATTTTTCTCAACGCCTACCAACACGCGTTGGTGTACCGGCCCGGGAAAGAGATCAGCCATGCGGACGCCCTATCAAGGTCCCCCCTTTCCCTAACGCAGAGCCAGATGGGCGGGGAGGGGCGTGACCGCCAGGTGCTCATGATAGAGGTTTTAGATTCGCCCCCCATAGTGCCCGCCGACATCGCCACAGCGACAAGGAAGGACAAGACGTTGGCGGCAGTTTGCTCCTGGGTACAGAAAGGATGGCCGGCGTCTTCCCCAGCAGAGGAATTCGCCCGATTTTTTAGGAAGAAGCTGGAACTGTCCCTAGAGAGGGGGTGCCTCTTGTGGGGGCAGCGGGTGGTGATCCCTACATCCCTTCGACCGCGGGTGCTTAAACTGCTGCACGTCAGCCACCCCGGAATTGTGCGCTCCAAAGCGCTGGCCCGGAGTTACTTCTGGTGGCCCCAGTTAGACGCCGACATCGAGCACATGGTCGGCACTTGCGAGAGTTGCCAATGCTCCAGACCGGAGGAGGCCCGCCTTCCCCACAGGGAATGGGACGCGGCTAAGGGGCCGTGGTCCCGGGTGCACATAGATTTCGCGGGCCCGTTCCGAGGAACCCTGTTTCTCCTCGTTGTGGACGCTTTCTCCAAGTGGTTGGAGGTCATCCCAGTCATGAGCACCTCCTCGGCCGCGACAATTAAGCATTTGCGGAGGATTTTTTCCACGTTCGGCATACCCGACACTCTAATTAGCGATAACGCTAGTTGCTTCACGTCCGCTGAGTTCAGGGCGTTCACAGAGATCAACGCCATCCGGCATATCACCTCCGCCCCTTTCCATCCAGCCACCAATGGCCAAGTGGTGCGCCTCGTACGCACCACGAAGGACGCGCTGCGGCGCATGGGCCCCGGGGACCTCAACCTGCAAGTTTGTCAGTTTCTGCTAGGGTACAGGGTGACCCCGCTAGCGTCAGGCTACTCCCCTGCGGAGCTTTTAATGCGCAGGAAGCTGACCACCATACTCACTAGACTAGATCCCACGAGAGTTGAGGACAAGGGGAGGAACATAGGGTTAGAAGCCACCAAGAGTTTCAGCGTGGGTGCCCCGGTACATTGCAGGAACTACGCCAGCGCGGGGCCAGCCTGGGTGCCGGGGGTGGTTGTGGAACAGACCGGTCCCGTATCGTACCGCGTGGAGACCAACACAGGTCTACTGTGGCGGCGGCACGCGGACCAGCTCCGGAGCCGGGTCCCAGGGAATCAGGGCGCCGGAAACACAGTTACAAATTCAGCGTTAGGGTTCTCCCCCACCCGTTTAGCCCAAGGGGGAGGAGAGGGGGGTCGAGAGTCCCCACCAAGGGGGGAGGAGAAGGAATTTGTCCTCGTAGATATCCCGCGGGATCCCCCAACAGAGTTTGATTTTGATTTTCAGAACCGGGGGGTTTTTTTGGAGTGGTCCCCCACCCATCCAAGCGAGAAGAGGGGTTTTACGTTAGCCCCTGGTGCCCCCGGTTCAACCAGAACAGAATCTACCCTTTCCCCTAAAGCTGCAAAACCGCAGCAAGCCTCTAACAAGTCTCCCTCTCCCATTACAGGACAAGGGTCCAGGGAACAAGGAAGCGGGAGCGGCCCCCGGGGGGGCCAACCCACATCGCGGCCCAAACGCGAGTGCAATAAGCCATCTTGGCTAAGAGACTTCGTCTCATCCTAGGGGGGAGGGGTGTTGTGTCCTAAAGCCTGTGCCTTTAAACAATGTACCTATCCATGTGTATACAATGTAACCTTTTCTATGTGTAACATTGTAACCTCCAGCTGCAACACTGTAACCATAATAGGACGCGAGCTAGTGACCACTAGATGGCAATAGCGAGCGTCCAAGCTCATTGGTCCAAGACTCACCTAGAACAACAGCGCGGGAAGATTCCCGCCACTACCTTCACCTGGACAAGAAGGGCGTGACCTGCAATGACGTCACGCAGCCTGTAGCCAATAGGCTATCAAGGAGCCACATTCAAATGTATAGCCACTGTATATATTGAGCTGTTCGTCCGCCATTACCTCATGTTCCCTCTGACCAGCATGTAATAAAGTTGTGTTAAGCCAGCTCTTCGGCTGTCCTGGTGTCCTTGGTCCCATACACTAAAGTCCAACTGTTGAGGGGTGGGTGGGTACTCATATCCATTTACCAGTTGTTTTCAAAATCAGTTATTTTTTAAAAATGCATTTCTTTGTCTTGCTGGCTGAGAAACCTGGTGAGACAAAGAAAATAATTTTAGTCTTTTAAAAAATAATTGACATATTGCATCAGTCAAAATTTTAAGCACAAACCCCCATCCCCACCCCACCCTCTATTTCTTCTGCCTACTGCAGAGCAGAGCAAAGGAAGTGATTAATTTACAAATATCCAGAGATTGCTCGTTTATTAAGCCACTTCCTGGGATACTGGCTTTGGGACAGTGAGGCTTAACTAGACCAATCTAATCAAGCACAACCGTTCCAAAGAGACCCAAGCTAAATGCCTCCTAAGTCATGATATAACTACACCCTAAGTGGAAATGATGATACTTTGAACATTCAAATAATGTTTTCTAATCATTTTAATGGCACTTTAGAACTATCCCTTAGTAAAAGTTTCCAGGTGTTCTACCATTGTTTTGCCAATCATAACATTTGTTTTTAAAAAGCTATGTTAAAGCAACAAAAAGCAAGGCATGATCTTATGGAGTAGTAGTGCAATATCTTATCTCTGCAACTAGAGATGTAAAATTCCCAGGAATTTTGAAAGGAGGGGAAAAACCCAGGAATTTTGGGGGGAAACCCGGAAAATTGGGGGAAATTGGGAAAATACTATTTCTTTGTTATTTCTGCAAGTTACATTCAGATTTTGATTTTTTTATGTGTATAAACAGTACAAGAAATACATATTTGGTAAAGATTAATATGTAATAAAATGAATTTTTCATATATAAGAAACTAAAAAATACTTTTAGCAGCCATGAAATCTGAATGGAACATCATTCATGAAAAACTTCCACAAGTGAAAACATTTGGTTGTGCAGCACATGGTTTAAATTTGCTATTTCATGACATAATGAAGTTAAAGGCAATGGAAGATCTTCAGTTAGATGCCAAGAAAATTATCAAATTTGTTAAGAAACATCACATTGTTCAACAAACATTCATGAACATTCAAAAGGAGAAAAGGGTCTCAGAAGAATTCTGCAAGAATACTAAAACTGCCATCTGTTACCAGATGGGGAGGAATAACGATAATGCTAAAAAGTCTCCTAGATGGAAAAGTAGCTGTACAAGCAACTTTTATACAAGATGGTTTACTACTCGATAAACGAATAAGGAAGATTGTTTTGGACAATGATGTTGTACAGTAAAACCCCAGCATACAACTGCCCTGCATTACATTTGCCGTGATGTACAATGGCAAATTTTATTAAAATAATTCCCAGGTTGCGACTGATTTTCGGTTTACAACCAAAAATTCTGTGATTTTGAACTCTAAAATGGTGGCCACTACCATTTTAGAATTCAGAATGGTGGCTGCCTCCTCCACAATGCAGTGTTTACCACTGCGGAGGTGGCATTGTCAGCGGCTAGAGAGTTGTTTCTGCCACGGTTTCCGGACTGTCCACTGCCCCTGCCGGCACCGGGAGAGTCTGGGGACCTTATCTGCTCGGTTTCAACCTTCCTCCAAGCTCCCTGGGCAGTGCTGCAGTCAAAAACGTATGCCTCCCCGAGGTGCACGCCTGGGGGAGGTGTGCGTTTTCTGCTGTAGTGCTGCCCAGGGAGCTTGGGGGAAGGTGGGAACCGAGTGGATAAGGTCCCCAGACCCTCCTGGTGCCAGCAGGGGTGGAAACTGGGCTCAGTGCATGCCTCCCCTAAGTTAAAATGGAGCGGATAAGGTCCCCAAATTGTGTGGGAAAGGTAGCGAGATCGCGTCATCGTTTTTGTGGGGGTGAGGGACAATCACATCTGGCATTTTTTTGGCGGTTTTGTGTGTGTGTGTGTGTGTGTTTGGTCCAGTCGGAACTGTTTCCCTTTTGGGTGTGTGTGGGATGATCATGTCTGGCATTTTTTGGGTTTTTTTGTGGTATTTTAAAATTATTTTTGGTTGAGACTTTTTTAAAATTTTCAATGCATTCCTATGGGCAAATGTGCTTCGGGTTATGAATTTTTCACATTATGACGGAGGCTGTTGGAACCAGAGGTTTTACTGTATTCTGGGCTCGTGTAGAATCTACAGCTGTTCTTCTGAAACCCATAACTACTGCTATAGCAAGAATAGAATGTGATAACGCACATTTGTCTCAAGTACCTGAAATGTTTTCTGAAATAACAAGGAAAATAACCTGAAGGACTGTTAGTAAAAACATCCAGACTAAAGAATGAGGAGTAGAGATTTTTGGAAATAACTAGCAGAGGACCCGGCGTTGCCCGAGGGTACCCTACCCGGGCCAAGAAGAGACCCAGGCCTGCCCCCCACCCCCTCCACCCCAGCTGCATTACCTTTTTGTCTGCTGTCATTGCGGCCACTCTCTCATCCCCGCTGCAAGGTGTCATCTCAGCCTGACTCTGGCCGCCACCACTGGCCTCCCCAGCGACTACTGTCAGTGGGAAACCATCGCAGCCTGGTCCCTCCATCCTCCCGTGGGTTGTGACAGGCAGAAGGGAGGCTCCATTTGGGCAGGTGGGCAGAGGATCCATGGGGGGCGGGGGCGGAGGCCTGTGGAAGGTGGCAGCCTGGTCCCGTCCTCTGGCTGCCCCCGGCTGTGGGTTCTCCCTTCCTCCCGAGGCGTGCCTCAGGAGTGCAGAGGAGCCATGCTGCGGTGGCCACCTGCCGACAGTAGTCACTGGGGCAAGGGCAGCCATAATGGTCATAATTGCTGCCGTCCATACTGGCAGCTAGGCCGTGCACCACCTGGAACACTAGGCAGACTTTGGTACATGCGTGGAATTTTGTGCATGAGCCACAGCCTGGGATGCCAGGCAGGGATAGGTGCATGCGTGGATTCTCGCGCATGCGCAGTCACCTCCCCTGGTCATTTCTACTGGCTGGTGGGGGGCATTGCAGCCCCTTTTCAGCGGGAAGGACCCCAAGGCGGGCTGCCGTTTACCCACGCCAGCCACCCCATTGAAGGTAGATGTGCATGTAGTTTCTGGCACAATCGGTGCAGGGGTGTCGCTTTTTATGAGGGAGCCCTGTGATGTCACAGAGCCCCAGATCTGGTCAGCTGGGAATTGGTTGAGCTGTGGCGATAATGTCACAATCACCCCCTGGTTGGCTTTTTCCCCTTGCTTTTTCTCCTGTCAGTGGGGGCATCTCCCTTGCGGATTGATTTAGGGGGCATATCCATCCCCATGGGGCTTGACACTCCCGCAGTGACCGTCTCTTCAGCCCAAGGTCCGTATGTGCTGAGTTTCAGCACTATTGGTGCAGGGGTGTGGATTTGTATAAGGAACATACAGCACCGGACCTTGATTTTAGTTATATAGATAGATGTACTGTTGTAATAAGTAGAGTGAACAAGTTCCTTCAAAAATGAATGTTCTGTTGGGGTATGGCTAATCTGTATCATTTTGTCACGTTTCTATCTTATATTTGCCAATGAAGACAGAGCCATGAGGAGATTCAATTCCATTTTCTTTATTCAGCTGCGCAAAGTAACGGAGCGTGCACTTCGCACGCAGGAGGAAAATGCAACACCTTCTATTATCTTGCAGGCTTTCTTATAGCCTCATCCCATTACAGATCCTCTCTCTTCCCAAGTTGACTATCCACCAATCATTCTCTGTGTGACCAATGCATGCTCTCCTCTTGCTGGGGCCTTTCCACTCTCCCTTCCCCCATGCCTGCAGACCACCACCTCCTTATTTCTTCCTCACCATATATGGTTACATTCTGTCTTCTAAAATTCAAGCAAGCATAATACAGAAGCAAGATAGCACAGGTTAGGTTAATACATGTAGGTTCAATATATACATGCAGCTCCCCAGTGGCTCAGTGGGTAAAAGCACTGTGCTTGGAGACTGAAAGGACGGGGTTCGATTCCACAAAGAGCTGCATGAAAGGAGCCTCATTTGGACATCCCCTGCAAAAATCCTTTCAACCCAGAGTAACCTCTGACACAAAACCACAATATATACATAAAGGTCCAAGCCAGTCCCTACAGTTCCATGCTCTGATTTCAGGTTCAGAACTGGAGTTCAGTTTGCCAGTGTATGCTCACATCTCATTTGAGGCTTCTGGCACTTGATGAAGTGCTATTGAGATATGAACAAACAGTGATTGAGCAGTAAATTTGGAAGTCCAAGTACTCATCCTGACATTCCCCATAGGTGTACACATATTGCTGGTGGCTGAGTCAGTCCATATCAACAAATAAAGAGTAGGTCTTTTGACAAGTGAGCATCTTTAAATTGTCCATTCAAGATCTCCCCACCCTGAAATATTTTGCATTACAACATGGGGATCTTACACAATACTATACTGTTTCTCTGGGGTATCCAGTTACCTAACTGCTACTGTGAAGACTGCACCTAAATTCAGGAACAGGAAAGTGGCAGATGGCATCATAGTCTTCACTAATCAGAAAATCCCAGACCTTTGTTACTGGAAAGCGCTGCTTCCATTAAAGCCCAGGAAAGCAAGAACTACTAGCAGGTAGTATTTTACTGGGAGATCAAAATACTTCACCTGTTGTTAAAATGAAGGTTGCTGTACCATATTGCCTGTTAACCTTACAGAGACCAGATCTGTATGTGAGAAAATCAAATGGCACGTCAAGGTGGGTTAAGAGGCTTCTGAACCATTACTGTCAGCGCACATTTTCCCCTTTGCTCAGTAGTTAGCATATGTAATAATGTATGGTTAAAAACAGAACCCCACTTTGTTGAGAGGAGAGGGGGAAAGTCCAAACAGTGAAAAACAACAGGAGTGACTGTGAAGTGCAAAATAAATAAAAGAGATCTGTAGGTCCAGCCAGAGTTTCTGTGGGGCAGATCTCCAGGGAAACAGAGGCATTGCTGTCAAACATAAACTATCTGCTGCATACCAGAAGAAGTGACTAAATTACAAATATTTGGAAGTGACTTCCTTATTAAGCCACTTTCCAACACTGGCTTTGGAATGGTGGGGCTTGATTAGATAAAGGTAAAGGTTGCCCTTGCTCGAAAGCCATTTGTATCCGACTCTATTGTTCAGTGCTCATCTCCATTTATAGCCAAAGCACCATTGCTGTCTACATCTGCTGATGTTTCTGTGGTCACGTGGCAGGCATGACTAGACACCAGAGTTCACAGAACACTGTTTACCTTCCTGCCAACATGTTACCTATTTATCTACTTGCAATTTCTTGCTTTCGAACTGCTAGGTTGGCAGCAGCTGGGACAGAGACGGGAGCTCATTCCGTCCTGCAGTACCCGGGTCTTGAACTGCTGACCTGCTGACCTTCCAGTAGTCAAGTTCAGCGTCTTAACCACTAGGCCACCGCAGTTCCAGCAGGGGCTTGATTAGACCAATCCTAATCAAGCACAACCTTTTCAAAATGACCCAAGCTAAATTGCTCCAGAGTGCTGATAGAAGCACACCTTAAGTGGAAGTGATGGAACTATGGACATTTAAATGAGTAATGTTTTCTGATCTTTTTTTCAGTGGACACAAAAATGAGGTGCTTGGAGGAGGCTACATTTCCAATCAATGCAAACCAATTTGTCTTCCAAAATATTGTTTATCAAATTTTTTATCATAATGGCTCTCTTGTGAGAGAAACCAGATTCAAATACATAAAGACTCTCACAATCCTGATTCAATTTGTTTTCAGATTTTGAGTTCACGATGGGCTGATGATGGCAATGAATATTGTTTTCTGGCTGACTTCAGATACCATGCATTTGCTAATGGATTCCTGGTGCATTTCAAAGGAGCTGCTTAAGGTAAGGTGCCTGTCTTTGTTTGTGTTGCATGAATCAGGGTGCCCTAGAGACAACTATAGCTATTCAGTCTCAATTTATTAACAGTATCACTCATCACAGGCAAGAATTACATGAGCCCAAGCAGAGAAAGATTTACAGCATTCTTGACACATTGAAGTTCCACTATGAAGTCATCATGCTGTAATGCTGGTCAGAGATGGATCACTAGATGCCTGGAAGCAAGTGATAGGAGAGAATGACAGGGATGTAGACAACTGAGATTAAACTAGAAAGGAAGGCAGAAGCGCTCAAGTGGCAATCAGAGCAGGGGAGAGAAGCAAAATCATCAGACCTTGAGGAAATTGTATTTCTATTGCA
This sequence comes from Bradypodion pumilum, assembly GCA_035047305.1. Classification (NCBI taxonomy): domain Eukaryota; kingdom Metazoa; phylum Chordata; class Lepidosauria; order Squamata; family Chamaeleonidae; genus Bradypodion; species Bradypodion pumilum. Next base: position 364,455,858 of record JAWDJD010000002.1, read on the forward strand.
TATTAAACAAGCAATTCAAATTGGCATCGGATCCTAGATAATTTAGCCAGGTTAATGTATCTGCTGGGCCACTTAGCTGCATATATTCCCATTATAATCGATAACATGATTGCAAGTAAGTGGTTTAACAATGGTCACTTCTGTGGCCAAATTATCTTTGACATTACACTCCTGTGATTTAAGGAACTGACTCTTTTAAATTGGTCCCTGACGAATTTGATCAGAAGATAATAGGAAGTATGCCTGTACAACATATTATATGCATACTTGTTGAAGAGTACAGAGAGGCTTTTTATCCAACGTGAGTCATATTTAGGTATCTGTAAGATGTGTGTGTCATGGGATTTGTAGTCCAATAAGTTAAAAAAAACCTCCAATATTCCACTTACAGTTGTCAATAAATCCCAGTCACAAACCATGCAATCCAATGCAAACCTATAGATAAAACATTTGTTCAATGCAAAATTGCCACAGAATATTGTCTCCCTGGAAAAGCCCAGTTAATGAGTGCGTAGGAAGAAAAATATACTGTGGTCTAACTGTACAATCAGTTGGCACGTGGAACGTTCTTCTTCTGCTCCCCTCCAGCACTTGGAGGTGGCTGAAAACCAGCTCTGGAGGGTTTCCCGACCTTCTGGAGCAGGTTTTGGGGTAATCTTGAGGCTGCATGGAAATTGATTGGCTACTTAGGGTTCTGTTGGATTTGCCATTTTGACAAGTGGAAACACTGCCATGTAATTGGACAGGTTCTAGTACAGTGATGGCAAACTTTATAGAGACCAAGTGCTCAAACTGCAACCTAAAACCCATTTATTTATTGCAAAGTGCCAACACGGCAACAGGGGAGGGAGGAAACGCTTCCGTTGGGCTGCTGGGCAGAGAGTTGGGGCATACACTGTGCTGGGGGAGGGAGGAAGCATCTCCCATTGGGCTGCTGGGTAGAGGGGTGGGGCAAACATTGTGCCGGGGCAACTGCATGGGTGCCCACAGAGAGGGGCTCCGAGTTCCACCTCTGGCACGCATGCCATAGGTTCACCACCACTGTTCCAGTATGTCAACTGTCAAGTCTACAAGAATGTGCCACTAAATTGTGGTGTTGCACTCGCAGTGGGAGGAAAAACACATTTGACTGCCTATCAAACATAGCTGCCAATAAGACAAGTTCTTACTGATACAGACAATGTTAAGCAAGGTCCACAGGTAAGAGAAAAACAGCACACTAGGTGCAGATAGCTCACCAGAGATGACTGTTTTGGACCAAATTCTTTTTTTTTTTAGGGCATGGCTGACAATATTATACTTCCTGCACATTCAGAAAGACAATTGCCACTAACAAGCTGCCTATCTGTGTGTAAGCATTATTGCATACAGGCAAAAGGCCTGAAAACCTTACTTTCATCCATTTGTGTTAATGATTTGTACTATCTTAACTTATAAAACCAAGGGTTAACCGTTGGAACTTGCTATAGGTTCCTAAGCCTCGCCCTAATGACCTGCACCCACCATTCGTGCACACGGCCGAACTGGATCCGCAGGTCAATGAAGGATTGAAAAAACCGGCAGTGGGGCAACAGCCCCAAAAATGCGAAAAAAGGGAAACAACTTCATTTCCCAACGTTCTTTGCGCCGCGCCATGCCACAGCCAATCAGGCTGAGAGGTGCGACCACAAAGACATTGAGAAACGTGCCGTGGCCAATCAAAATCGAACTGCAGGAAAAAAACGCACCACAACCACAAGTCACAAACCCATAACTACAAGCCCCAGAGTCCTGCGTGACATGAGCGCGCAGAACGCTGAGGAAGCTGGCGCCCGATTTTTTTAAAAAAAACTCACCACTCACAGCCACGCAAACACCAACTGCCCTTCTTTCCCTCACCAATGGCGCCTGAAGATCCCAACTGGAGTTTCCCCTTTAATATCAGTAGGTGGGGGGTTGCGATCCCCCTCTTCGCTGGCTCCCCTAGGGTTGGGAGGTTTGTGGGGACAAAAGGGGTATGTCCCCCCAATACTTCTGGACCCAGGAGACTAGGGAAAGGGGTTCGATTCCTCCCCCAAAAAAACCTCCGTCTTTAAAGAGAAGAAACCAAGCGGTTTCTTCTCTTTAAAAATGGAGGTTTTTTTAAGGAGGGGGGGAATCGATCCACTCTCCCTGGTCTCCTGGTTCCAGAAGGGTTGGGGGGACATACCCCTTTTGTCCCCCCCAACCCTCATGGACCCACAGGACCGAGAGAGGGGATCGATTCCAACCCAACCCCGTGATATTAAAAGGGAAAATCCGATTGGAGTTTCCCCTTTAATATCAATAAGTGGGGGTGGCCATCCCCCTCTCCGCTGGCTCACCTGGGGTTGGGAGGTTTGTGGGGACAAAAGAGATCTGTCCCCACAACCCTTCTGGACCCAGGAGACCAGGTAGAGGGGATTGAATCCACCCCCACCCCCAAAAAACTCCGAATTTAAAGAGAAGAAACCAAGTGGAGGTTTTTTTTAAAACACAATCAAAAACATCCAAAAATACACAAAAACAAACAAAAACAACACCAAAAACAATACAAAGTAAACAAAAACACAATCAAAAACAAAACAAACAGTCAAAAAATACAAAACCCACCCCCACCCCCACCCCCACATAATAAAGAAAACAAGCCAACTCACCACCACATGTCCTACCTGCACGACGACCGGAAACGAAATGAATAAAGAAAGAGACTACTTACCGGAAGAAGCTCCACCCAGAGGCAAGGAGAGAAAAAACAGTCAAAATACAAGAAAACCCCTACCAGCACCACCTGCTGGCCACAATAGTAAAAACAATTCAAAAACACACAACAGCCCCAAACAGTAAAAACAAATCAAAACAATAGCACAAAATCACAATTTTACACAAAAGGTCACAATAATAACAAGTCAAAAAAATTACACGAAAACACAATTTAACACAAATCACAAACATATGTCAATAAAATAAAAAAATTATTAAAATCCTGTGCTGAGTTCTAACTCAAATAAAAACCCAAAACAACTAAACACGTTTTAAAAGCATTGAATGTAAAAAACATTTACTTTCACATTATTAACATTATTACCTACGGTACAACTATTTTTAAAAAAACCAAAAACTAAAACATTATTCAGTTACATAAAACAGCCAGCCAAGCAAAAAAAATTTGTATAAATAAACATTTTAAAAATTACAGACTAAGCAATTTTTAACAAACATTAACACAATTTAACCTTCCAACACAATTTAAAACAGGCAACCTCTGCTAGTACAAAATAAAAACGAACACTAATGGGCTATTTTCAAACCAATCACAATTTTAAAAAGTTTACATTATTAACAAAATTCATTTAAAAAGTCTATATAATTTATGTTGTGCGTGTCTCATTTAACATCCATTCTTCTGTGCAAGAAAATGTCAAATACTGTGCAATTTAATGCTTTTCTCTGCAAATCCAGCATAGGAAAGGTGATGTTCTCTATTCTTTTTTTAAAAAAATGACCATGAAAATGCCCAGAAATCTGATAAGATTTCCTGTGAGATTTCTCAGTGGAATTATATGCAGAGAATTCTCACTTCTCCAAGGAAGAGAGGCGGCTAGATTCACATCTCTGCCATATCTCTTTGCTTCTTTCACAGGACAGTGAAATTTATTCAGTAAAATTCTAACATCATGAAATTTGGGTATTTGTCTTTATTGGCTCCAGGACTGTGGTGAGAAGTGAGACACGATGTGTCCTGAGTCTCCCCGTTCTGCCCTCTGAAAGCCCCACTTCCTCTTCCTTGATAAAGTGCTTCTCAAGGGCCTGTTCTGATCCTCTGGTGAGATGGGCAGATGCTTCTCTGTCTTTTGCTGCTGTCACTACTCATTGCCTGAAAAGGACTCCCAGATGGAGGTGGCATCAGTAAGGAGTCATCACAGTATGGTTAGGAAACTAATCTGGGGATTTAACAGTAGAACAGAGGCTGTGGTGGTGTCGGCCTCAGCAGGTGGTATGGTTGCCAGGTCAGCAACATCTCCTAGTCTCTCCCTGGAAATATCTGGTCCCAAGCAGACAAGGAAAGCTCATGTCATTAGTCATAATGCTGGTGTTCCACTGCCTCTACTACCTTGCTCCAAACCATCTAATAGACTCAACATCAGTGTATCAAAAACCCAGGGGCAAAGGAGTGGAGTAAGGAGAGAGTTAGTGGGTGTTTGTGCTTTGGACCTGTTTTGCCATTGGGAGTCACACATACACAAATACCTCCATACTGAGCCAGTGACTGAAACTGGGAATGAGTGGCAGATACCCAAGCTTTTAAGCCAGTTTAGCCCAAATAATCAAATTATTTCTTCCTTAGATGCTATCTCCCTGCCTGGCAAATTGTGGGAACACAGCAATTCCCTAAGACTTCAGATAGTGCCCTGTTAGATCTCTGAGGCCAATCCTGCAGAGTGTGTCTGAAGGTATCTCTGTCTTTACTTTAGGTTTGTTTTTTTAATGGCTAAGTTTCAACAATCTGAAACACTTTTTCTTGCCAATTGTGTTATGGAAAAGGGGGGGGGGGGACTACAAACCAATTCTGATTGACTGTTTAATTGATTTTAATGGCATTGGAAGAGACCTAAAAGGCATCAAGTACAACCCCTTCTCAGTGCAGGAATCCAAATCAAAGCAGATCTGACAGATAGCTATCTGAACTTTCTCTTGAATGCCTCCAACCCTCTAGTGCTCACTACTTCCTAAGGTAATTGGTTCCATTGTTGTACTGCTCTAAAAGTTAGGACATTTGTTCTGATATTCACTCAAAACCTGGCTACAGTACTTGTAACTTGAGTCCATTATTTCATGTCCTGCACTCTGAGTTGATCAAGAACAGATCTTGCCCTTTTTCTGAATGACAAATTTTCAACAATTTGAAGAATACTATCATGTCTCATTTTGTCAAGGCTAGACATGCCTAGTTCTTCCAGTCTTTCCTCAAACCACCCTTGATGCCCTCCTCAGAACATATTCCAGTTTGTCAGCATCATTTTTAAAGTGTGATGTCCAGAACTGGACACAATACTCAAGGTGAGGCCTAACTAATTCCAAATGTGACAGTAGGATCCTTACTCTTGAGTAGGCCCTATTGTCCTTCTGAGTTGCAGCCCCCTGGCTGGACAACCCACACATCAGATTGTGTAGAATCAGGTAGCATCAAGCCAAGAAATAACTCCCAATCTCTTCAGCCATTTTATAAGTGTACTAGCATAGGTTGCCCGGCATTGCCGGGCTGTTATAAACTGTGATCAGGATGATATAATTGTTTCAAATTGTTTTATTTAACCAAATAATGTTTTAGTTTGTGGGGTTTTTTTTGTTAATAGTTGTACCGTAGGTAATATTTTTAAAAATGTGAAAGTACATGTTTTTTACATTCAATGTTTTTAAACTGTGTTTAGATGTTTTGGGTTTTTATTTGAGTTAAAACTCAACACAGGATGTTATAAATCTTTTTATTTTATTTATTTAACATATGTTTGTGATTTGTGTAAACTTTTGATTTATTGTTATGTTTTTGAGTTGTTTTTACTCTTGTGGCCTCTAGGTGGGGCTGTTGTGTGTTTTTGACTTGTTTTTACTATTCTGCCCTGCAGGTGGGGCTGCTAGTGGTTTTGGTTTCGTTTCACGTGTTTTTTCTCTCCTGGCCTCTGGGTGGGGCTTCTTCCGGTAAGTAGTCTTTGTTTCTTCATTTCTGTTCCGGTCGTCGTGGAGGGAGGACGTGCTGGTGAGTTGTATGGTCTTCTTTCTTCTGGGGTTTTTCTTTGTTTTGTTTTTGTGGTGGTGGGTTTGGAGGTGTTTCTGTTTGTTCTTTTTTGTTTTGGTTGAGTTTTAGGTTTGTTTAATTGGTTTGGTTATTTCTGGTTTTGTTTAATTTCTCTTATTTCATTGTTGTTTATTTGTGTAATTAATTGTTGTTTATTTGTGTAATTTGTGGTATTTTCATGTTGTAGTTAGGTGATTTGTATGTGGTTTTGTGTTATTGTGGATGTTTTTGTTTGTGTATTTTGTGGTTTACTTTTTTGTTTTTCTTGGTTTTTTAATTATTGATTTATTTTTGTTTTATTATTTTTTATTAATTTTGGTGTTTGTTTTTGGTGTTTACTTTAGCGTGAAGAACAAGCTGCCTGTCGGTTCCTCTTTTCCTCATTGCTGCTTCGAATTTTGGGTTCGATGCAGTAATGGGGGAAAGGAGGAAGAGGCAGTCAGCCTGTTCTTCCCCTGGCTGGTAAGGTTCGTTAGGTAGGTCGGGGGAGAAGGGGGAGGCAGAGAAGAGCTATCTCTGCCTAACAATGGTTCTCTCCTCTCTGTCTCCTTTTTCTCCTGGCTTACCTAACCGGAGATCGGCAGGCAGCGATCCATAAGGGGTGGGGCTCTTCCTTGCAGATTGCTGGCTGTTGCTTTTGTATTACCTCCATCGGAAGTTCAAAGGCATCAGCCAGTCATTCGCCAGGGAGGGTGTTTCCCCTGACGGACTGCTGCCTGTTTTGGGGTTTTTTTTCCACCCCGGCTCAACTTTCCTTGAGGCCGGCGGTGATCTCGCCATGTCTTTGGTGGGGTAGCGTGGAGGAGAGGGAGTCCCTCTTCTCCCCATTGCTCCGGGAAAGAAGGCCGGCGGGTGTCTCGCAGTGGAGTTTTGTGGCTTCTTGTTTTGCGAGGCTGTGAGGCGCTGCGTCCGCCTGCAGTGGACTTGCGGTCCCATTGCGTTTTATTTTTCACGTGCTGGCTTTCTCAGCGTTCTGCATGCTCACGGTGCGCAGGATGCTGGGACTTGTAGTTTTGCGTTTGTGGTTTGCATTCGTGCGGCCGTTTTTTTCTGCGGCTCGATTTTAATTGGCCACGCCGCGTTTCCCAACATTCTTTTTGCTCGCACCTCTCAGCCTGATTGACTGTGGCGCAGCGCAATGTAAAGAACGTTGGGAATTGAAGTTCTTTCCCTTTGTTCACGTTCGTGGGGCTCTTGTCCCACTGGCGCATTTCTCAACCCTTCAGTAACCTCTGTACCGGGTTCGGGTGAGTGCAGGAGGCTTGGTACGGGACAGGATGGACGGGTGCAGAAACGTATAGCAAGGTCCAATGGTTAACCCTTGGATTTATAGGTATAGATTAAAAGCATAGCAAGATACAGGATACAGTCCATCAAAAGATCAGGAGGCAAATAGATAAAGCAGGCTGCTTGGGTGAGGGAAAGCCAGCTCCCCCCTTGTCAAACCATTACATCTTGGCTGCTTGCAAAGCAAGCATTCCCGAGAGTGTCTGAGTGTGTGTGTGTGTCTGCCTGCCTGGGATATATCTCCTCCCCCCAGGGACCACCATTGGCCCTACCCCTCAGGGATTCCAACCAATGATCTTACAGCAAGACATATCAATCATACATTAGATTTCAGTTCTCCAAAGCCATGAGGCAAAAAATGTTTACATTCTTTCTAACTCCCACTTATTTGAAATTGCCATTTTGCAGAGGCTAAAAAACAAGGTATGAAAAAGCACAGGGTATACTCCAGTCCATCACACCAAATAGAGGGGAACAAGTACTTCACTGGATTTGGAGACTATACTTCTTTTAATGCAGCCTAAAACAGTGGTTAAGACAGAGGTTGCCAACCTTTTTCAGAGAGTTGAGGGGGCTGAACTGGTGCCCCCCTCCCAGCCATTTATGGCTGTTGTAAAACATATCTGTGGCCAATTCTGGCTGCAGCAGCTGGAGCGAGGGCAGGGGCTGGATTCGGCCCACGGGCCATAGTTTGCACACTCCTGGGTTATGTTGTTGAACTTGACAACTGGAAGGTCAGCAGGTCAGCATCTCACAGAGTGAGCATCCTTCTCTGTTCCAGCTCCTGCCAACCTAGCAGTTCAAAATTGCAAATAGATAAATAGGTACAGCTTAGGTGGGAAGGTAACTGTGTTCCATGCACTCTGGTGTCTAGTCATGCCTGCCGCATGACCACAGAAATGTCTGCAGATGCAGACAGCACTGGCTCTTAGGCTGCAAATGGAGATGAGCACTGTACCCTAGAGCTGGATACGACTGGCTTTTAAGCAAGGGTGACCTTCACTTTTACTAACATAGTACTGTACTTACCTTATTTGCAGCTATATCACACCATTCATTCATATTCAGCTTGTAATCTACAACAATTCTGAGATCCTTCTTGTCTATAGAAGTACTGAGCCAAGTATCACCATCTTGTAATTTTGCATTTGTTCCCCCCCCTCAAAATAATAATAATAATAATCCAGCCCCTGACCTTGCTCCTGCCGGTGGCGGAATTGGCTGCAGACTCATTTATGGCCACGTAAATGTGTTTACGAAAGCCATAAATGAGTCTGCAGCTGATTCCAGTGTCAGAGGGGGATCTGTTTTACTGCACCAGTTCAGCTGTCTTAAGGGGGTGTGGTCTGGCCCATGGCTCGAAAACATTGAGAACCCCTGTCCTAGAGGGTCATAGACTATCTTTGGGGGAAAACTGAGCTAAGATATCTTGTCTGTTATCATTTTCTTATCCCGCTGAGTAGCTTAACTATAATTTCTTTCTGTTTTTTGCTAACCATGTGCCTGAAGAATGCTTTTTTTGTGTGTCTTTTAATAACCTTGGCTCATTTTAAGCTTTTGCCTTCCTTATACCATCCTGGTAATTATTTGCTACTTGTGTCTACTCTGTGGCCTGGTCTTCCTTGCACTTTCTAAATGTGTCCTTTTTTTAAAAAAAATCGCGTTCTCTGAACGTTTTGTGAACATATTGGTCTTTTCTGCTGTCTCCTACCTTTCTTTGTGTTGGACGTGTTTGTAGTTTTGCCTTTATAATTTCCTTTTTTAGAAACTTCCGCCCATCTTGGACTTCCTTTCCTGTTAGGATATTTTGCCATGGGAATCTGCCTCTCAGTGTTCTGAACTTATTAAAATGTGTTTTCCTAAAGTCAAGCATGTACTTGTGGTTATACTCTGCTTCTGCTTTCTTTGAAATCAAGCTCAAGAAGAATATTTTCTGTGAGCTGGCCAGATTCTTCGGAGTTGGGCGGCAATATAAATCAGAAAAATAAATAAATAAATAAATGTGGTCACTTTCCCCAAGAATTCCTCTTGATGCCCTTCATCCACCAAGTCATTATTGAATAGAATTGTGTCAATGATAACTACTCCTCTAGTTTCTTCCTCCTTTTTTGTAGAAGAAAATTATCAGCCACACAAGCTAGGAATCTCTTGGAAGGGCTGTATTTGGCAGAATTTGCCTCCCAACAGATACCAGGATAACTCTAATGTATTTTACTGGAACACTTATTTATGTTTGGTCCATGCTTAACAAGTTCCTGAAATTTGTCCTTCTTTCATTATATCTAATACTGTATCTTCATGAGCTGGATGGATAGCTCAGTGGTTTAGGTATCTGGCTATGGAGCCAGAGGTTGGAACTTTGATTCCTCACACAGATTCCTGTCAGAAGAGCCAGCCTGGGTTGTCATGAATAAGCTGCACAATCCCAGGGTGGCCCAGAAGAACAGAACAGAAAAGCACATCTGAGTACTCTGTGCCTAGAAATAGAGCTGTATCCAGGGGGTGGCCAGGGTGGGCTTTGCCCACCCTGAGTATATATATATATATATATATATATATATATATATATATATATATATATATATATATATATATATATATATATATATATATATATATATATATATATATATATATATATATATATATATATATATATATATATATATATATATATATATATATATATATATATATATATATATATATATATATATATATATATATATATATATATATATATATATATATATATAAAAAAAAACTCAGGGTGAGCAAAGTCCACCCTAACCACCCCTGGATACAGACCTATATGACATTGTTGCCAACCCTGAAAAATATTTGGCCATCCACATCTAGAATTCTGGCTATGGCCTGCCTAGAAAACTCTGGAAAGCGTCACCCTAAGTCAGAATTGACTTGACATTATACAGTTTTATATTACTATTCGTATGTTATATTACTATTTGTATTGTTACCAAAAATTATATGTCCCTAGGCTTCAGTTTCTGTTTCTTGGGCTTCCTGTTTTCAGTCATGGCAGAGAAGCTACAGACTGTCAATAAAGCACAGAGACAAGGTTTCATTATCAGTCACAGAAGTTATTTTTGTTTTTGTTTTTGAAAGAAGAGTGAGATATGGCTTTGAGTGGACAACTGATAGGTTTGCAGACAGAAGGATTGTCTCTGGGGCTAATAGCCTAGCACCTTTCACCAGCGAGACAGGGATGAATAAACTCTTCCAATGAATGTTTTGCTCCTGCTATTTCTGTAATGAGGAAGGATCTGTTTTCCATCAGGGCTGTTCCCTGCTTTCCCTTAAGTGTGTTCTATCATTGATTGTCCCCTAAGGGCTGGAGACTAGATAGCAGCACTGCATCAAATAATTGGAAAGTCAACCTCTGTGTCCTATTACTCATGTTAACAGGCTCTCTAGATAGTAGATGTTTCAGATTGCAGGCTAATCATCACCACCAACAAGGACACATGAGACAGCATCCTGGCAACAGCCAATGAAATGGCATGGCTGGTTGTGCAGTGTAAAGACCTGATTTGAGGAGCAACAATGAGCAAAGAACAGAATACAACACTAGTACCTGATTGCCCACTTCAGCAAACCAAAGACCATAGGTTGTTTTCAGTCCCCTTGATCTGCAGTGTGTGGCTTACTTAAAGACCATGCTCTTGACAGGAGCACTCCTGAGTTTGTCCAAACTGCCCATTGAGTTGCAGACTAAATTGACTGCAAAAGCATCACTTACAGCCAGGGAGAGGTGTGAGTACCATTCACGCCTCCTGTCTGAACAGGAAGCGACTCTTTGCCCACTTCTCCTGGTCATCTGTGAACACTGGAACCAGCCTTTGATGGTTGCAAGTCTTCTATATATGTTGTTTTCAGCATCTACAGGCACTGGAAACAGCATATACAGGAGCACACCAAACAAGCTGACACAGGCGCCAAAGACATGCATGGGGTGGGGTGGGTGGGGTGCAGCTGGGACTGCTCCAGTGTCTAACATATCTGAATGTTGTAAAAATAAAAGCAGATCTGCAAAACGCCCCCCTCAAACCCTCTGAAGTATGGACCTAATGCTCATCTGGATGGGCCCTTACTTTTACCCATATTGCTTTTCTTCAGATTGGTTTGGTTCATATTATATAAATATTTTTACATATTGTAAGTCGCCCTGAGTGGTACAAGGGTATAATAAATAAATAAATAAATAAATAAACAAATAAATAAATAAATAAATAAATAAATAAATATCTGTGCCATGATACATTTTATCTCTCACTTGAACATCCCTCCCATCTATGCTGGAGATGTTTATTATCCCACTAGATATTTTGGAACCCAGGACAAAGCATCATCTGTCCACTTCATCCTGACACATCGATACAAGCCCCTCCAGAGAAGGAGAATGTGTTCTACTCCCAAAAGAAACAAAAGGTTTATGGGATTTTAAAAAGTGAACAGGGATGTGAGGTATTGCTATTTATTTTCCTATCTATCATCAGTAGAATCTTCTCTAGATTTTTGTGCCCCTTGAATTTTGATTTGTTGTTCAATCGCACAGTTGAGTCTGACCCTTTGTGACCCCATGGACCACCACACAAGAGGCTCCTCTGTAATCCGCCATCCTCCGTAGCCCATCCAGATCTACGCCCACTACGTCAACAATATCATCTAGCCACCTCACCCTTTGCCTCCCCCTTCTCCTTTTGCCTTTGATCTTTCCCAGCATCAGGGCCTTCTCCAGTGAGTCCTCTCTTCTCATTTGGTAGCCTAAGTACTTGAGCTTCAGCTTCAGTATTTGTCCTTCCAAGGAGCAGCCAGGGTTGATTTCCTTCCGGATGGGCTTATTTGCTCTCATTGCAGTCCAGGGGACTCTCAAAAGTCTTCTCCAGTACCACAGGTCAAAGGTGTGTATTTGCTATTCCAGAGCATCAAAATTCAATTTTGATGCCTTGGAGCAAAACCCCATTGCTCTTCCCTAGTTACCGCCCCATGCATTTTGAATGGGAGGCATCCATTTCTGAATCCCAGGTACATAAGATATGAACTAGTCTGGGCAGGATATACTGTATGTTGATTTCATCATGATGTCCCTGAAAGATAATAGTACCAAAATCATAAATATTGCTTATTAAATAACTAATCTGTAATAATGATAGCAAATAAAATGAGTCACAATTAGTACAGTAGCAGAGCTAACTATCTCCCCCTCCCCCAAGAAAATCAATGTCTCCTTCAAAGATTGTCCCCATAAGGGCCTTTCCTTCACACACCTTCTTGTTTCTGTAATGGTGAGCATTTCTTCTTGAGCTAAAGGTAAAAGAAACAGAGTACAGTGGATATTTTTTTTTAGTAGGGGGAGTGTTGTTATTACAAAGTAGGAAGCTGCTTTGTAATGGCCGTGTGAGTGCACGTAGGCATATGCGAGCCGAGGAATGTCAGTAATAAAAGGGCTGTGCAGCGATCCCCCAGGGTCGTCTCCTCCCAATGCCTTGAACCTCGTGAGTGTGAGTCTCATCTCTACAGGATTAGACTGGGGTGCCCAAACTATGGCCTGGGGGCTGGATCCGGCCCCTGATGCCAAGCCCTTGTGAAGTCCTTGTACAGGCGCGTTTTACTTCTGCTTCCAGGAACAACAAGGGCTTCGTAGGCTGGATGAATTGGTGTTGGGGGCCGGATCTGGCCCCTAGGCCTTAGTGATTGGCTCTGTGAAACACGTGACTAGCCCATGGCCCAAAAAGTTTGGTCACTCCTGGATTAGACCAAGAACTGCAAACTCTGACAGGCAATAATGGTCCACCAGGATTTCAGGCAAAGCCATCTGATCTCATGTAGCATTTTACTGTATGGTGAAGGTTTTTCATAGGCACTCATTTGTTTGCAGAGACCTATATGTTTAAGGTGAGGGTGAGGAGGAGGAGGAGAGCCGGGCGAGCGGCGAAGAGGCCAGCTGCCGCCACCGCCGGGCAGCCACCACCAGCCGGGGGGTGAAGAGGAGGAGGAGAGCCGGGCGAGCGGCGAAGAGGCCAGCCGCCGCCGCCGCCGGGCAGCCACCACCAGCCGGGGGCTGAGGAGGAGGAGGAGAGCCGGGTGAGCGGCGAAGAGGCCAGGAGAAGACCAACTGACAGAAGGGAAGAGGGCAGAGGAGGAAAAGTAGGGGGCGAGACTCAGAGTCCCAGGCAAAGGATAAGTAGCTGATATGCAAATGTAGAAGACTTAATATAACAACTGACATAGAGACTTTAGTGTATGGGACCAAAGACAACCGGACAACCGAAAGGCTGGTTTAACACAGGTTTATTGCATGAGGTTCCAGTGAAGCATGAGGTAATGGCGGTGATACATCTCAATATATACAGTAGCTCTCTACATTTGAATCTTGTAGCACGGTAGCTCATTGGCTGCTACCGGCGTGGCCTCGCCCAGGCACGCCTCTTTCTTCTGCTGCTGAATGCGGGGAAGGTTTTCCCGCGGCTGTCCGTGATTGAGCAATGTGAACCATGTGAGGCTGAACGCTCGCAGCTGCCCTCTATGGGCTGTCTGCTCGCGTTCCTTTACAGCTGGTATCGTTTGTATCTGGAGTGGTTACATTCTTGCCTTTACAGTATAATGAACATGCATACATAGATACATAACAGAGACTTTATACTGACTAAACATAGAAACTGACATAGAGACTGTGTTTTAAAGTGTGATAATATGCATGATAATATGTTGTCTTAAATGTTTTAAACTTTTAAAAACTGTGATAAAATGTATGAGGAGAGAAAAATGGCGTAGTGTTGTGTTCTGATGGTTACCTGACACATGGATTACAATGTATCTGAGCCAATGTAACCTTGCCTATAGCAACAATGTAACCTTCAGCTGTATCATATAAACCCTGTAATAGGACGCGAGCTAATGACCACCAGCTGGCAGCAGCGAGCGTCCAAGCTCTCTTGGTCCGAACTCATCAAAGGCAACAGCGCGGGAAGTTTTCCCGCCACCACCTACACCTGGACAAGAAGAGCGTGACTCGAAATGACGTCACGCAGACAGTAGCCAATGGGCTACCATGGCACCACGTTCAAATGTATTACTACTGTATATAAAGAGCTATCGATCCGCCATTACCTCATGTTCCCTCTGTCCACGATGCAATAAACCTGAGTTAACCCAGCCGAGGCTGTGTCCTGTGTTTTGGTTTGCATACACCAAATTGGCGACGAGGATGGGATGATGGATCCCCACGGAACAGCCAGGGCACAGAGCGGGTTCAACATCACCAAACCGCAGGACTGGGAGCTGCTTGAGATGGACTTCCAGGCGGCACTGGTGGAACTCAGAGTCAAAGGAGACGACGAGGAGAGGAAGAGGGCCATCCTCACCAGAATGCTCGGGATGGAAACCAAGCGGACGCTGGTGGGCATAATCGCTCCGAAGAAGGTGAGCGAATTTAAGGCGGGCGACATCATGAAGCTGCTGCGAGAGCGGTTCTGCCCCTCGAGGGCAATGTTTCCCGCTCGGAGCGCGTTTTGGAGGCGAGTCCAAGCGCCGGACGAGTCGGTTGAGGCATTCGTGGCCGCCATGAGGATAGCCGCCGCCCCCTGTAAATGGGGCGACATCCTAGAGATGGCCCTCAGGGACGGCGTGTTGTGTGGCCTGAAAGACAAGGAGGTACAGCGCAGCTTGATGAACAAGGAGCCGCCACCCACGCTGGCAGAGGTCGTAGAGGCCGCGGAAGCCGCAGAGTCCACGAATGCAGGAGTGGACGAGATGCACCAGTGGCGCGAGTGGCGTCCTAGAGCCGGCAAGGCGGAAAATTCGGTGCACGGGAAGTCCGGACAGTCGGTGCACGCAACTCGACGGGCCTCAAAGTCGTCTACGGAAGGCAGCGACGGCGAGGAGGTCCAAAAGGTCCGAAAGGGTGGTCGACGCTGCGAGGGTTGCGGAGCGGCCCATGAGCGCGCGAGATGCCCGTTCAGGAAGGCCGAATGTTACACCTGCGGCCGTCGGGGGCACATCGCCAAGGCATGCAGAAAACGGAAGGAGGGCCGGAGGCAGTCACAAGACCGTGCGGCCAGACCGGACCGTCCAGCGAGGCCCAAAGATGGCGCCCAGACCACGAGGAAGCAGGATGGCGTGGGCCGCGTCTCGGACGACAGCGAGGACGACGCCCCAGTGTTCAGCGTGTCCGCGGGACAGTCCCATTACTTCGTTGAGGTATTAGTACAAGGGGCCCCTATTAAGATGGAAATTGACTCGGGGTCCTCCTATTCTATAATTCCCCAGAAAGAGTTTTTGAAAATCGACCCCCACGTGCGGCCCAAACTTAAAGCGTTGAGGTCCACGCTACGAGACGTACAGGGAAACAGCATTCCGGTGTTGGGGGTCGGGAAATTTCGGGTCAATTTTAAGAGACATTCTGAGGAACTGCCCCTAGTTGTCCTCAAGGGGGGAAGCTGTAGCCTCCTAGGGACACAGTGGTTTCAGCCCTTAGGTTTGTTCATAGGGGGAGTGCATACCGTGGGGGGGGACCCAATACAAGCGGTTTGCGATGCGCATCCCGCCGTTTTTAAGAAAGGACTCGGAAAGTTCAAGGGACCCCCTGTAGCTTTCGACATAGACCCGGAGGTCCGCCCGATAAGACTCAAACCGCGCAGGGTGCCGTTCGCACTCAAGGACAAGATAGAGGCGGAACTGGACAAACTGGTGGGCCAGGGGATTCTTATTCCTGTTGATTCCGCGGAGTGGGAAACTCCAATTGTAACGGCTCTAAAGGCTAACGGGGAGGTGCGCATTTGCGCTGATTATAAGTGTACAATTAACAAGGCGATCCGCCCTAATGCATACCCGGTGCCAGTGATCAGCCACCTTTTGGCCAGGCTGAATGGGGGAAAGTGTTTCGCTAAACTCGATTTGGCACAAGCCTATCAGCAACTTCCTGTGACCCCCGCCACGGCCGCGGCACAAACGATAGTTACACATAAAGGAGCGTTCCAGGTGTCGCGGTTACAGTTTGGCGTGAACTCGGCACCCGGCCTTTTTCAGTCGCTTGTGGAACGCCTCCTGAAGGGACTGGAGGGGGTGTTGCCTTATTTTGATGACGTGTTGATAACAGGGGGGAGTGAGGCTGAACTGGCAAAGAGGTTGGACAAAGTACTGACCGTGTTCGAGAAAGCGGGGCTGAGATTGAGGAAGGACAAATGTGTCTTTTTCGAAACCGAGGTCGAGTTTTTAGGGTTCCGGATCACACCCGAGGGGATTAAACCGTCTAAATCCAAAGTAGCAGCCATTAAAAAGGCCCCTCGCCCCACATCCAAAACCGAGCTACAGTCCTTCCTGGGGCTCCTCAATTTTTACCATACATTCCTCCCGCGGAAGGCGTCCGTGGCCGAACCGCTCCATCGGTTACTTAAAAAGGAGGAGGCATGGATGTGGGGTGACGAGCACGAGAAGGCATTCAAAGAGCTAAAGCAACTCCTAACATCTGAGGCAATCCTGACGCACTTCGACCCCAAACGGCCAGTGGTCCTAGTTTGTGATGCATCCCCGGTGGGGGTGGGGGCGGTGCTTTGCCACGTGTTGGAGGACGGAAGAGAGGCCCCGGTAGCGTTTTACTCAAGGTCCCTGTCCCAAGCGGAGCGAAATTACGCACAAACCGACAGGGAGGCGTTAGCAATAGTAGCGGGAACCAAAAAATTTCACGATTTTTTGTATGGCCGCCCGTTCAAAATCGTGACCGATCACAAGCCACTGTTAGGGATTTTCACGGCAAGCAAGCCCACGCCGCAGATCCTGTCCCCGAGAATGCTGCGATGGGCTATTTTCCTCAACGCGTACCAACACGAGTTGGAGTACCGGCCCGGAAAGGAGATCAGCCATGCTGATGCACTTTCGAGATCCCCTTTGCCCTTGTCGGACGACCAAAAGGCGAGAGCAGAAAGAGACCGCCAGGTGTTGCTAATTGAGGTTTTAGACGCACCCCCAATAGTACCAGCCGACATTGCTAGGGCGACAGGCAAGGACAGAACGCTGGAGAAAGTTAGTTCATGGGTACAGAAGGGGTGGCCGGCATCATCCCCGAGTACAGAGTTCGACCCGTTCTTTAGGAAAAAGCTAGAGTTGTCCCTAGAGAGGGGGTGCCTTCTGTGGGGCCAACGGGTGGTGGTCCCTACGCCCCTGCGGACGAGGGTGCTCGAACTGCTGCACGTCAGCCACCCGGGCATAGTTCGTTCAAAGGCGCTGGCCCGGAGTTACTTCTGGTGGCCACAGCTGGACGCGGACATTGAGCACATGGTCGGCACTTGCGAGGCATGCCAGGGATCCCGACCTGAGGCGGCCCGTCTCCCGCATAGGGAGTGGGACACGGCAAGGGGGCCATGGTCCAGAGTGCACGTAGATTTCGCTGGCCCATTCCGAGGAACCATGTTTCTCCTGGTGGTGGATGCGTTCTCCAAGTGGCTGGAGGTTATCCCAGTAAAGAGCACGTCCTCCGCCACGACAATTAGCCAGCTAAGGAGAGTCTTTTCCACATTCGGTTTACCCGACACTTTAGTCAGCGATAACGCTAGTTGCTTCACCTCCGCTGAGTTCGGAGCATTCATGGAGGCAAACGCCATTCGGCATGTCACTTCCGCACCGTTTCACCCGGCCACGAATGGCCAAGTGGAACGGCTGGTGCGTACAACAAAGGAGGCGCTGCGGCGCATGGGCCCGGGGGACCTGAATCACCAAGTATGCCAGTTCCTCTTAGCGTATAGGGTAACCCCCTTAGCGTCAGGCTACTCGCCGGCGGAGCTCTTGATGCGGCGAAAACTGACCACGATCCTGTCCAGGCTAGACCCGACGAGAGTCGAGGATAAAGGGAAAAACATAGGGTTGGCAGTCTCGAAAGGTTTCGCCGCCGGTGACCCTGTTCACTGCAGGAACTATTCCAGCGCAGGGCCGGCCTGGGTACCAGGGACGGTTGTAGAACAGACGGGGCCCGTGTCGTACCGGGTCGAGACTGACACCGGCCTCCTCTGGAGGAGGCACGCAGACCAACTGAGGCGCCGAGTGAGTGGGCCAGTCTGTGGGGCTCAGCAACAGGATTCAGCGTTAGGGTTCTCCCCCACCCGTTTAACCCAAGGGGGAGACAGCAGTGGACAACAGTCCCAAGCAAGGGGGGAAGGCAGAAGCAGCGGCCCCGACTCATATCCTTTTGATACGCCAGTCCTATCAGGGGCCGGGGAAGGGGGAGAGGAGTTCGCGATCGCTGCCCCCGATTGTAATTTTGATTTTGATTTTGCGAGCCGGGGGGGTTTTCAGGAGTGTTCCCCCACCCATCCAAGCGAGAAGAGGGGCTTTTCGTTAGCCCCCAGTGCCCCCGGTTCCTCCCTAAGAAAGAGCACACCTCCCAACAACGCCGCGGAGCCGCGGCAAGTCACTAACGAGTCTCCCTCTCCAATTACAGGACAGGAAACCAGGGGACAAAGAGAAGGTAGCAAACCCGGGGAGAGGCAGCCCGCATCGAGACCCCAGCGTGTTCGAAATAAGCCATCTTGGCTGAGAGACTTTGTCTCCTAAGGGGGGGGGGAGTGTGTTTAAGTGTGGGCTCGAGACTTTGTCTCGTCCTAGGGGGGAGGGGTGTTGTGTTCTGATGGTTACCTGACACATGGATTACAATGTATCTGAGCCAATGTAACCTTGCCTATAGCAACAATGTAACCTTCAGCTGTATCATATAAACCCTGTAATAGGACGCGAGCTAATGACCACCAGCTGGCAGCAGCGAGCGTCCAAGCTCTCTTGGTCCGAACTCATCAAAGGCAACAGCGCGGGAAGTTTTCCCGCCACCACCTACACCTGGACAAGAAGGGCGTGACTCGAAATGACGTCACGCAGACAGTAGCCAATGGGCTACCATGGCACCACGTTCAAATGTATTACTACTGTATATAAAGAGCTATCGATCCGCCATTACCTCATGTTCCCTCTGTCCACGATGCAATAAACCTGAGTTAACCCAGCCGAGGCTGTGTCCTGTGTTTTGGTTTGCATACACCAAACGTAGACACCGGCAAACCACGCCACAAAGCTTGCCAAGAGAACCCTATTGGCCAAAACAAAAGGCAAAACAAAGGGGCAGGCTAGGTGATACAGGATGCTTAACACCACAGAGGGGAGGAAGGGGAGGGACAGGAAAGGGGGAGGGGAAATGCAATGTTGTAAGGAGCAATACTGCATAGGGACATGGAATGTGAGATCAATGAACCAAGGTAAACTGGAAGTGGTAAAAAGTGAGATGGAAAGAATAAGCATTGACATCTTGGGCATCAGTGAGCTCAAATGGACAGGGATGGGTGAATTCAGCTCTGGAAACCATCATATCTACTACTGTGGGCAAGAAAACCTTAGAAAAAAATGGAGTAGCCATAATTGTCAATAAAAGAGTGAGAAAAGCAGTAATGGGATACAATCTCAAAAATGACAGAATGATGTCAGTCAAATTTCAAGGCAAACCTTTCAATGTCACTGTGATCCAAATATACGCACCAACCACTGGTGCAGATGAAGCCACAATGGACCAGTTCTATGAGGACCTAGAACACCTCATAGAACAGACACCAAGAAATGATGTCCAAATTATATTAGGAGACTGGAATGCCAAAGTAGGAAATCAAAAAGTGGAGGGAATAACAGGCAAATTTGGTCTTGGAACACAGAATGAAGCAGGGCAAAGATTGATAGAGTTCTGCCAAGAGAACGCACTGGTCATAGCAAACACTCTCTTCCAGCAACACAAGAGGCGACTTTACACATGGACATCACCAGATGGCCAACACCGAAACCAGATTGACTACATACTCTGCAGCCAAAGATGGAGAACCTCCATACAGTCAGCAAAAACAAGACCTGGAGCAGACTGTGGCTCAGATCACAACCTACTGATCGCAAAATTCAGGCTTAGACTAAAGAAAATAGGGAAAACACGGAGACCAGAAAGATATTACCTAGACAGTATCCCTAAAGAATACACGGTGGAGGTGATGAACAGATTTAATGGCTTAAACTCGGTAGACAGAGTACCAGAAGAATTATGGACGGAGATGAGGGACATCATGCAGGAAGCAGCAAAGAAAACCATACCAAAAGAAAAGAAGAGTAAGAAAGCAAAGTGGTTGTCTGACGAGGCTCTTAAAATAGCAGAGGAAAGAAGGAACGCAAAAGTCAAAGGAGAAAGGAAAAACTACAATCATTTGAACACAGAATTTCAAAGAAAAGCAAGGAGAGATAAGGAAAACTACCTAAAAGAACAGTGCAGAGAAATGGAGGAAAACAACAAAAGAGGCAGAACCAGAGATCTTTTCAAAAAAATCAGGGAAATCAGGGGAACATTTAAAGCAAAAATGACCATGATAAGGGACAAAGACGGAAAGGAGCTAGCTGATGCAGAAGAAATTAAGAAAAGATGGAAAGAGTACACAGAGGAACTTTACAAAAAGGACCTCAACACTCCTGACAATCACAATGATGAAGAAATTGAACTTGAGCAAGACATCCTGGAGAGCGAAGTCATAAAGGCCCTAAAGAGCACTGCAAACAACAAAGCTAGTGGAGATGATGGTATCCCAGCTGAATTTTTCAAAGCGCTAAAAGATGACGGCGTCAAATTACTGCATTCAATATGCCAGCAGATTTGGAAAACAAAACAGTGGCCACAGGATTGGAAAAGATCAGTATACGTCCCAATCCCAAAAAAGGGCAATGCCAAAGAATGTTCAAATTATCGAACAATCGCGCTCATCCCACATGCCAGCAAGGTGATGCTCAAGATAATACAGGATAGACTTCAGCAGCATGTGGAGAGAGAATTACAAGAGGTGCAGGCCGGTTTCAGAAGAGGCAGGGGGACTAGAGACCACATTGCCAACATACGCTGGATCATGGAGAAAACAAAGGAATACCAGAAACAAGTTTACTTTTGTTTTATTGACTACACTAAGGCATTTGACTGTGTGGACCACAACAAGATGTGGCAAGTAATTAAAGAGATGGGAATACCAGAGCACCTCATATGCCTCCTGAGAAATCTGTACATGAACCAAGAAGCAACAGTTAGGACAGAACACGGAATGACAGAGTGGTTTGGAATAGGAAAAGGAATAAGACAAGGCTGCATTTTGTCACCATGCCTATTCAACCTATACACAGAGCACATAATGCGCAGTGCAGGGATGGAGGAATCACAATATGGGATAAAAATCGCTGGGAGAAACATCAACAATCTGAGATATGCAGACGATACCACCCTAATGGCAGAAAGTGAGGAAGACCTAAAGAATTTCTTGATTGGGCTGAAGGAGGAGAGTGCAAAAGCTGGCTTGAGACTAAATATCAAGAAAACCAAGATAATGGCAACAGGCCCAATCAGTTCCTGGAAAATAGACGGGGAAGAAGTAGAAGCAGTGACAGATTTTACTTTCTTAGGATCAAAGATCACTGCAGATGGGGATTGTAGCCATGAAATAAAAAGGCGACTGATTCTTGGGAGACAAGCAATGAGAAACCTGGGGAACATAGTGAAAAGCAGAGACATCACACTGCAAACAAAAATTAGAATAGTCAAAGCAATGGTTTTCCCAGTAATAATGTATGGATGTTGTTATGTATGTATGTATGTGTGCATGTTCATTATACTGTAAAGGCAAGAATGTAACCACTCCAAATACCAACGATCTCAGCTGTAAAGGAACGCGAGCAGACAGCCCATAGAGGGCAGCTGCGAGCGTTCAGTCTCACATGGTCCACATTGCTCAATTACAAACAGCCGCGGGAAAACCTTCCCCGCATTCAGCAGCAGAAGAAAGAGGCGTGCCTGGGCGAGGCCACGCCGGTAGCAGCCAATGAGCTACCGTGCTACAAGATTCAAATGTAGAGTGCTACTGTATATATTGAGATGTATCACCGCCATTACCTCATGCTTCACCGGAACACTATGCAATAAACCTGCGTTAAACCAACCCTTCGGTTGTCCTGTTGTCCTTGGTCCCATATACTAAATTGGCGACGAAGGTGGGATATGGCTGCCCACGGGACCAAGACATGCGCCGGCTACGAGATCAGGAAGCCGGGAGACTTGGAGCTGTTTGAGATAGACTTCAACGCAGCGCTGGTGGAGCTCGAAGTCTCTGATGAGGCCAAGAAGAGGGCCATTTTCGTCCGCATGCTCGGACACGAGACCAAGAGGACCTTGGTGGACCTGATTGCGCCGAGGAAGGTGGGCGACCTCAAAGCCGCAGAGCTCCTGGCGGCGCTGCGCGCCCATCTCCGGCCAGCGATAGCGATGTTCCCCGCTCGGAGCGCGTTCTGGAGGCGAGTCCAGGCGCCCGGGGAATCGGTCGCGGAGTTCGCCGCGGCCCTGCGGCTGGCAGCCGGCCCATGCAAGTGGGAGACCCCAAAAGTCACCCTCCGGGACTGCCTGCTCTGCGGTCTGAGGGACACAGAGACTCAGCGCGCGCTGATGAAAAGGGAGCCGCCTCCCACGTGGCAACAAGTCCTCGACACGGCGCAGGCCGCGGAGGCCACGACTGCCGGGGTGCAAGAGCTCCAGGACTGGCGCCCGAAGCCCGTCAAGGCAGAGAGCTCGGTGCGCGCGGCCCGGCGAGCTTCGGACTCGTCTGCGGAGAGCGGCGACGACGAGGACGTCCGGAGGGTCCAGAGAGAGGGCCGGCGCTGCGACGGCTGCGGCGGCGCCCACGCCCGCGCCAAATGCCCATTCCGCAAGGCCGAGTGCCACAACTGCGGCCGGCGCGGGCACATCGCCAAGGTCTGCCGGAAGCGGCGCGAGGCCACAAGGAGTTCTCCAGACCGCTCGGCGAGGCGGGACCGCACCACGAGGCCAAAGGACGGCACGAGGCCAAAGGACGGCACCCGGACCACGAGGACGCGGGACGGCGTAGGGCGCATCTCCGACGACAGCGAGGACGACGCTCCGGTTTGCAGCGTTTCCACGGAGCACCCCCGATACTTCGTTGAGGTAGTAATACAAGGGGCCCCTGTTAGAATGGAGGTGGACTCGGGTTCGTCATACTCTATTATTTCCCAGGGGGAGTTCATGAAAATCGCCCCCCGAGTGCGGCCCAAGCTCAAAGCGTTGAGGGCCACACTGAAGGACGTGCAAGGGAACCGCATCCCAGTGTTGGGGATTGGGAAGTTCCAGGTCCAGTTTAAAAAGCACACCGCAACGCTTCCCCTAGTCGTCCTCAAGGGAGGAAAATGCAGCCTCCTCGGGACTCAATGGTTCCAGCCCCTGGGGTTGTTCATTGGGGGGGTGCACGCCGTGGGAGCACACGCCACCGGGACTGATCCAATACAGAGCGTGTGCGACGCGCACCCAGAGGTTTTCAAAAAGGGGCTCGGAAAATTCAAGGGGCCCCCAGTGACTTTCGACCTGGACCCTGGAGTACGTCCAATCTGTCTTAAACCGCGCAGAGTGCCTTTCGCACTAAAGGACAAAATAGAGGCGGAGTTGGACAAATTGGTGGGCCAGGGGATTCTTGTTCCTGTTGATTCTGCGGAGTGGGAAACTCCAATTGTAACAGCGCTCAAGGCCAACGGGGAGGTCCGCATATGCGCTGATTACAAGTGCACCATCAATAAGGCGATCTGCCCTAATGCGTATCCGGTGCCGGTAGTCAGCCACTTGTTGGCCAGGTTACACGGGGGGAGGTGTTTCGCTAAACTCGACCTGGCCCAAGCCTACCAGCAACTCCCGGTGACCCCCGCCGCAGCTGCTGCACAGACCATAGTCACCCACAAAGGGGCGTTCCAGGTATCGCGCCTCCAATTCGGCGTGAATTCGGCGCCCGGGATTTTCCAGTCACTCGTGGAACGCCTCCTGAAGGGATTAGAGGGGGTGTTACCCTACTTTGATGACGTATTGATTACAGGGGGGAGCCGGGCCGAATTAGCAACAAGGTTGGGAAAGGTCCTGGCAATATTCGAAAAGGCGGGGTTGCGGTTGCGAAAAGACAAATGCGTTTTCTTCGCAACTGAGGTTGAGTTCCTAGGGTTCCGTGTTACTCCCGAGGGAATCAGGCCATCCCAATCCAAGGTGGCCGCCATCAAGAAGGCCCCTCGCCCCACCTCCAAGCCCGAGTTGCAGTCGTTCCTGGGACTGCTCAATTTTTACCACTCCTTCCTTCCGCGGAAGGCAGCAGTGGCGGAACCGCTACACAAATTGTTAAAAAAGGACGAGGCATGGAAGTGGGGCGACGTCCAGGAGAAGGCTTTCAATGACCTGAAGCGACTCCTGGCATCAGATGCTGTACTGACCCACTTCAATCCCAAACGCCCAGTGGTCCTAATATGTGATGCATCCCCGGTGGGGGTGGGGGCGGTGTTATGCCACGTACTGGAGAACGGGAGGGAGGCCCCGATAGCGTTCTACTCTAGGTCCTTGTCCCAAGCGGAGAGAAACTATGCCCAGACAGACAGGGAAGCACTAGCGATAATTGCGGGGACCAAGAAATTTCATGATTTTGTGTACGGCCGCCCCTTCACCATAGTGACTGACCACAAGCCCCTGCTAGGCATTTTCACCGCAGATAAGCCCACACCCCAAATCCTGTCCCCGAGAATGCTCAGGTGGGCCATTTTTCTCAACGCGTATCAGCACGCGTTGGTATACCGGCCCGGGAAGGAGATCAGCTATGCGGATGCCCTGTCGAGGTCCCCCATTCCCCGGGATGGCTGCCACGTGGGCGAGGTAGAGAGGGACCACCAGGTCTTAATGATAGAGGTCCTAGACTCCCCTCCAGTAGTACCGGCCGACATCGCTAAAGCGACCGGCAAGGACAAAACGCTGGCCACAGTTTGCTCCTGGGTACAGAAAGGGTGGCCCGTGTCTTCCCCAGCAGCGGAATTCGACACATTTTTCAAAAAGAAACTAGAGTTGTCCCTAGAGAGGGGTTGCCTGTTGTGGGGACAGCGGGTAGTGATCCCCACGTCTCTCCGGCCGAGGGTGCTTAAACTGCTGCACGTCAGCCACCCGGGGATCGTCCGCTCTAAGGCACTGGCCCGCAGTTACTTTTGGTGGCCCCAGCTAGACGCCGACATCGAACACATGGTCGGCACTTGCGAAGCGTGCCAAAGCTCCAGGCCAGAAGAGGCCCGCTCGCCACATAGGGAGTGGGACGCAGCAAGGGGGCCCTGGTCCCGGGTACACGTAGATTTTGCTGGCCCGTTCAGGGGAACGCTCTTCCTCCTTGTAGTGGACGCGTTCTCCAAGTGGTTAGAGGTCATTCCAGTCTCGAGCACCTCCTCGGCCACAACAATTAAACAGTTACGGAGGGTCTTTTCCACGTTCGGTTTACCCGACACCCTCGTCAGCGATAACGCTAGCTGTTTCACATCCGCCGAGTTCGGGGCATTCATGGAGCGCAACGCCATTCGGCACATCACCTCCGCCCCCTTTCACCCGGCCACCAACGGCCAAGTAGAGCGCCTCGTGCGCACCACGAAAGACGCGCTGCTGCGCATGGGCCACGGAGACCTCGATCTGAAATTGTGCCAATTCCTGCTAAGGTACAGGGTCACCCCATTGGCGTCAGGGTACTCCCCCGCAGAGCTGTTGATGCGCAGGAAGCTGGCCACGGGAATCTCCAAGCTAGACCCCACGAGAGTAGAGGACAAAGGGTGGAACATAGGGGTGGAACCCACAAAGAGTTTCAGCGTAGGCGCCCCGGTGCACTGCAGGAACTACGCCAACGCGGGGCCAGCCTGGGTACCGGGCACCGTAGTAGAACAAACCGGCCCCGTCTCATACCGCGTGGAGACCAGTACAGGTTTCCTGTGGAGGCGACACGTGGACCAGCTCAGGCGCAGGGTCCCCGGAGAGCAGGACGGAGACAAAAATAGCATCGAATCAGCGTTAGGGTACTCCCCCACCCGTTTAGCCCAAGGGGGAGGAAAGGGGGAGCATGGGTCCCCACCAAGGGGGGAGGAAAGGGAATCGATCCACAGAGATCTTTTGCGGGAGGCCGCGGCAGAAAGGAAGAGCCCCGACCACACACATACCCCTCGGAAGTTCCCCCGAAACACAGATGCCCATAGAAGTTTAGACGTTGATTTACAGTACCAGGGGGAGTTAGCGGAGTGGTCCCCCACCCGTCCTAGCGAAAAGAGGGGTTTCAGTTCAGCCCCTGGTACTTCCAGTCCCAGTAGCCCCTGTGAGTTAGAATGCAATATAGCGCCAATTTCCCGGAGACCGACACCCCCAAGACGGGAGGCAACGGCGAGTCCGCCCACCACAGTCTCAAGATCCCCCGAGCGGGGATCAGAAGGTAGCAGAACCACAAGGGCGACCTCATCGGTTCCACGGTTCACAATGGGAGGGTCCCCGGGGTCCGAGAGCAACAGGCAGGGATTCACCTCCCAACTGTTCATTCCATTCCCATCCCCGGGCGCAGGGCAGGCACGGACGCCCCACAGAGCCACTAACGAATCCCCGTTTCCCGTTGCAGGACAAGCACCCGCGGAGTCAGGGATCACAGGCTCTCCAGTACTAGGGCAGACGCAGGCACGCCCCAAGCGCACGTGCGGCAAGCCACAATGGTTGCGGGACTTCGTCCCATCCTAGGGGGGAGGGATGTTATGTATGTATGTATGTGTGCATGTTCATTATACTGTAAAGGCAAGAATGTAACCACTCCAAATACCAACGATCTCAGCTGTAAAGGAACGCGAGCAGACAGCCCATAGAGGGCAGCTGCGAGCGTTCAGTCTCACATGGTCCACATTGCTCAATTACAAACAGCCGCGGGAAAACCTTCCCCGCATTCAGCAGCAGAAGAAAGAGGCGTGCCTGGCCGAGGCCACGCCGGTAGCAGCCAATGAGCTACCGTGCTACAAGATTCAAATGTAGAGTGCTACTGTATATATTGAGATGTATCACCGCCATTACCTCATGCTTCACCGGAACACTATGCAATAAACCTGCGTTAAACCAACCCTTCGGTTGTCCTGTTGTCCTTGGTCCCATATACTAAAGATGTAAGAGCAGGACAATTAGGAAGGCTGAACGCAGAAGAATAGATGCCTTTGAAATGTGGTGTTGGAGGAGGGTTTTGAGATTCCCCTGGACAGCGAGGAGAACAAATAGGTCAATCTTAGAAGAAATTAACCCTGACTGCTCATTGGAAGGTCAAATAGTAAAGATGAAGCTAAAATACTTTGGACATCAAATGAGAAGGGAGGATTCACTTGAGAAGGCATTGATGTTGGGAAAGGTGGAGGGCAAAAGAAGAAGGGGGAGGCCAAGGATGAGATGGCTAGATGGTATTGTAGACACAATGGGCACAGAGCTCGGAGGGCTGAGGGGGATGGTGGAGGACAGAGGCGCCTGGAGAACAATGGTCCATAGGGTCGCAAAGGGTCGGAACCGACTGTGCGACTGAACAACAACAACATATGTTTAAGAATAGGCCTTCATTTATCTCCTGCGTATATCTGCCTTTCTATTTTGTTGCTATTTTGGAATATATTACATTTTATAAGTTGCTAGCAGAGTTTGCCTGGTGTTGCTGGGCTGTTTTAAATTGTGTTGTAAGGTTGTTGGTTTTTTTTTCTTTTTGGTAATGTATGTAAAAAAGAGGTTATTCTGCAATTTTTAAAAAATTTTTTTTAAAATTTATGCACAATTTGCATTGCCAGGCTGTTATAAACTGTGATCAGCTTTTTTGGTTTTTTTTTTTGTGGATTAAAAAAAGAACAAAGGATGATATAATTTTTTTTCAAATTGTTTTATTTAACCAAATAATGTTTTAGTTTGTGGGTGTTTTTTAAATAGTTGTACCGTAGGTAATAATTTTTAAAATGTGAAAGTACATGTTTTTTACATTCAATGTTTTTAAACTGTGTTTTGATGTTTTGGGTTTTTATTTGAGTTTAAACTCAGCACAGGATTTTAGAAATCTTTTTATTTTATTTTTTTGACATATGTTTGTGATTTGTGTAAAATTGTGATTTATTGTTATGTTTTTGACTTGTTTTTACTCTTATGGCCTCCAGGTGGGGCTGTTGAGTCTTTTTGAGTTGTTTTTACTATTCTGCCCTGCAGGTGGGGCTGCTAGGGGTTTTGCTTTCATTTCACGTGTTTTTTTCTCTCCTGGCCTCTGGGTGGGGCTTCTTCCATTAAGTAGTCTCTTTGTTTCGCCATTTCTGTTCCGGTTGTCATGGAGGGAGGACGTACTGGTGAGTTGTCTGGTTTTTTTTTTCTTCTGGGGATTTTCTTTGTTTTGTTTTTGTGGTTGTGGGCTGGGAGGTGTTTCTGTTTGTTCTTTTTTGTCTTGGTTGGGTTTTACGTTTGTGTAATTGGTTTGGTTTTTTCTGGTTTTGTTTAATTTTTGTTATTTCATTATTGTTTATTTTTGTAATTAGTTGTTGTTTATTTGTGTAATTTGTGGGTTTTTTCGTGTTGTAGTTGGGTGTTTTGTTTGTGGTTTTGTGGTATTGTCGAAGTTTTTGTTTGTGTATTTTTGTGGTTTATTTCTTTTTGTTTATTAATGGGTTTTTTAATTATTGATTTATTTTTGTTTTATTATTTTTTTTAATAATGTTGGTGTTTGTTTTTGGTGGTTACTTTAGGTTGAAGAACGGGCTGTCTGTGGGTTTCTCTTTGGAGGCCGTCAGGCCATTCTTCTCCCGTGAACGTTGCTTAGGTAGGTCGGGGGAGAGGGTGGAGGCAGAGAAGAGCTTTCTGTGCCTAATGATGGTACTCTCTTCGCTGTCCCCTTTTTCTCCTGGCTTACCTAACCGGAGATCAGCAGGCAGCGATCCGTAAGGGGTGGGGCTCTTCCTTGTGGATTGTTGGCTGTTGTTTTTGTATTCTGTAATACAAAGGCATCAGCCAGTCATCCGCCAGGGATGGTACTTCCCCTGACGGACTGCTGCCTGTTTTTGTGGGTTTTTTTCCACCCCTGCTCAACTTTACTTGAGGCTGGTGGTGGTCTCGCCGTGTCTTCGGCGGGGTAGCGTGGAGGAGAGGGAGTCCCTCTTCCCCCTGTTGCTCCAGGAAAGGACGGTGGGTGTCTCGCGGTGGTGTTTTGTGCCTTTTATTTTGCGTGGCTGTGAGGCGCTGAGTCTGCTTGCTGGGGACTTGCACTCCTGTTACTTTTTGTAAGTTTATTTTTCGTGCGCCGGCTTTTTCAGCGTTCTGCACGCTCACGGCGCACAGGACACTGGAACTTGTAGTTTCGAGTTTGTGGTTTGCGTTCGTACGGCGGTTTTTTATGAGGTTCAATTTCAATTGGCCGCGACGCGTTTCCCAACATTTTTTTTGCTTGTGCCTCTCAGCCTGATTGGCTCTGGTGCGGCGCGGTGCGAAGAACGTTGGGAATTGAAGTCCTTTTTCTTTGTTTGCGTTCATGGGGCTCCTGCCCCACTGGTGCATTTCTCAACCTGATAGTTACATGCAGACTGGGTTTGGGCGAGTGCAGGAGGCTCGGTACAGGCTAGTTTGGCCGGGTGCGGGAGCCTTTGTCACATTCCAACGGTTAACGCTCGGATTTATAGGTATAGATTTTAATAGCTGTTCAATAGCCCTGAGTCATGTGTGACTATAGCATAGACAGGATGCAATCCCATATGAATAGATAAAAATGAAGGGTTGCCATCCTCTTTCAACAGCTCTTCTGTCCAAGTCTGAATTACATGCATACTTTTTACAAGGCTTTTGCTAAAGCCACAAAGGTCACAACTCTCTCAGTTGCTGCCGAAAAATCTCTGCATGAAGAGTTCTCTTCAGCTTCTCTCTGCTAATCCCATATTCTGTATACCCTTTTCATTCTTAAACAGACATCTCACACTAGCTATAATTGAGGCTGCTGGTTTTCTGTCCCATTATAACTGTTAATTTGTTCAACAATGTCAAAATGACTGTGCTGTCCCTAATTAAGGTTGCTATGAAGGACCATCCACTGGCGCATGTGTTTAAGTTCTAATTGAATTGTCACAGATTGTAACTTGTTGCATTCCCTTACCATTTAACTCCAGTCTCTACATGTTCTTCTTTAACCCCAGTTTGTCTGTGTGTATCTGTTCACTAGGTTATGGACAACTACAAACTCCATCAAAACGGTGAAGGGGCACAAAAGTGTATGTCACCATAATAGTTTTTAAGTTCTTAAAATTCAATAGGATTTCTTGTAGCTTTTTAACATCTTGTTTACCCATATTCAGTGATGCACTGAAGCAGGTTCTGTCCTGTTCGGGAGAACAGGTAGTGGAAATTCTTCCAGGCTACGCCCACTTGGCTGGCCACGCCCACCTCCATACCCCATTGTGTTGGCCATGCCCACAGATTTGGCTCTGCCCACAGATTTGGCCCAGCCCACAGATTTGGCCTCACCAACAGAGGTGGTAGCAAACAAATTTTGGAGTGCACCACTGCCCATATTCCACACAATGCAATTGTCAGCTATTATTTTAATTTGTTTCTTTTCAAATAAACACAATAGCCATCCATTAGTTTTGCCTCTTTAGCTAGAATTCTTTTCAATTATGCACCCATGTAAGGGTTATCACACAAGGTCTCTTTCATACATGTAAGCAAGGTTGCAAAATCATTTGTCTGACAATGTGAAGATGCTCTGCAATTTCTCTCACATGAGTGTATAACTGAGTAGGATTGTAGCCTTTATTTTTTGCTTTCTATTTATTTTTATTCTAATGAGCTTTGAGATTCTCCCCCCCACCTCCTCTGCTGTTTCTGCAAGTCATGTGCCATTGTTAAAATCACATAGACTAGAATTGAATTGTTAAATTCACATATAGATTTATCCTGTAGGGCTGATTTGCTTGACAGTATTTTCTTCTCCCCTTTCAGAGGAATGGGACTCTGTGGCTTTGCTTCCCTTTCGTCAAGTTCCTTGGTTTGACCAGGAAATCAGCAATTTAAACTAACTATATAAATCTCACCGCTCCCTCACTTTCTAAGAAAGACAAAAGGGAAATATTCTTTATTTTTCATGGCAATATTTTTCAGTACAAGATTTCTTCTCCTAAGAAATATTGTGGGGTCCTTTAGAAGCTTTGGGGTGAAAGAAATGATAGCTGCCCACATTTTTTAGTCTATGCAACATAACATCTTTCTTAAAGAGAATTCTCCTTTGAAAGCTGAAGAAACACAAAGCTACACAAGATTGTTACAGTTCCTACACCAAATGGCCTCTTTCCTGCACAGGATCTACCAGAAGAGGTATTAAGGTGCACATAATTTGATAGTTTTCTATGCATAACAGCAGGCAGAAAATGAAAGGTGGTGGTGGTGGTGAGTTAAAAGACATAGTCTTCTTTTCACAGGAAGCCAGTAAATATTCCTGCAGCAGCAGGAAATCTCTTTCATGAGTCTCAGCATGGGAAGACTGGAAAATATTTCATATCTTTACCTATAAGGAGGCCCATTAACCGTTGGTGTCCGGCATGCACGCCTGCACCCATCCCTACTATCCTGTACCAAGCCGCCTACACTTACCTGGCCACCCTTGGAGCATCGCCACAAGGGTCCACCAGCCGCGAGTGGGGCAACCGCCCCACGAATGCGACCAAAAAAACCTACAAGGCCCAGTGTCCTCCGCCCTGCACCACCCCATAGCCAATGAGGCTGAAGGGCACGAGTGCGGAGGAGGCCGGGAAAGCGCCATGTGCTTAAAAAAAGGCCAATGCGGGCTTTCCCCACTTCCTCGCTGAAGCCACATGGGGAGAGAAGGGGCTGCCCCTCCTCCCCCCCAAATAATGGCAAGGCCGGCGCCATTTTTTGACCATATGCTCACATACAAGAGATATATTGATGATTTATTTTTCTTATTTGATAATTCTGATTGTGTTTCTCATTTCATGATTTGGCTTAACAGTATGAATATTAATTTGAAGTTTCCCCATAATTCTAGTACACACATGGTTTCATTTTTAGATCTATCCATCTTCATCCATCAGCACAAATTGAATATGAAATTGTTTTTAAAAACTACAGACCGCAACAACTACCTCCATTTTTCCTCTTTTCATCCATATCATTTGAAGGGTAATATACCGTTCAGTTTATTAACTAGAACCAGAAGGAATCCCACCTCAGAACAGGATTTCTATTTCTCGGCTAACACAGTGCAGCGTGATTTGAGACATAGGGGTTATCCCGAATAAATATTGAATCGATCTTTTGAGAAAGTATGCGCTATCCCCAGGTCTCGATTACTAACTCAGAAGAGATAGGCTGTGGAGGGTTCTACATTCAATTGGTCTATTGAATTTTCTCCCCGGGCATTAGATCTTAAAAGAATCATCCATAAACACTGGAATTTGGTGCAGGATATCCCGGGTGTGGTAATAAACCGAGGGTTGCTTTCTGCAAGACGAAGTTTTTGAGGGATTTTCTTACTTATCCTGACATTTCTGTGAGTTTGAATCTTAAAGATAGATTCAATATGGGTCATTTTAAGTGTGGGGGCTGTTCGGTGTGCAGATTTTCAAATGAAACCAAAGAGGTTCTTTAAGTACATTAGAAGTAAGAACCCAACTAGGAAGGCCATTGGACCATTAGATGACAATGGAAGGCAAGGGGTTATTAAAGAGGAAACAGAGATTGCAGAGAGACTCAATGAATTCTTTGCTTCAGTATTCACTGAAGAAGACAGAGGCCACATGCCCAAAACAGAGCCTATCTTCGTAGGGAGGGAAAGCGAAGAATTAAGCCAGATAGAAATAACCAGGGAGGAGGTCCTTGCATGTCTTGTTAAACTAAACACTAACAAATCACCAGGACCAGATGGCATCCATCCACGAGTTCTCAGGGAACTTAAAGATGAAATTGCTGATCTCCTAGCCAAAATATATAATCTTTCCCTCAAATCAGGCTTTGTGCCTGATGACTGGAAGGTAGCGAATGTAACACCAATTTTCAAAAAAGGATCCAGGGGTGATCCAGGAAATTACCGACCTGTCAGTTTGACATGTGTCCCAGGTAAAGTGATGGAAACCATCCTAAAAGATAGAATTAATAGGCACATAGAAGAGAAGGCGCTGCTAAAGGAGAGCCAACATGGCTTTTGCAAGGGCAAATCATGCCTCACTAATCTGTTGGAATTTTTTGAGAGTGTCAACAAGCATGTGGATAAGGGGGATCCAGTTGACATTGTTTATCTGGACTTTCAGAAGGCTTTTGACAAGGTCCCACACCAAAGGCTCTTGAATAAACTTACCAGTCATGGAATAAAGGGACAGGTCTTGTCCTGGATCAGCAACTGGCTAAGGGACAGGAAACAGAGGGTAGCACTAAATGGACACTTCTCCAAGTGGAAGGAAGTAAAGAGTGGGGTTCCCCAAGGTTCAGTACTGGGACCCCTGCTTTTCAACCTCTTCATAAATGATCTAGAGGTAGGAGTAAAAAGCAAGGTAGCCAAATTTGCTGACGACACTAAATTATACAGGGTAGTGAAAACTGTGAGAGATTGTGAGGAGCTCCAGAGGGATCTCTCGACACTGGGGGAGTGGGCAAAACAGTGGCAAATGAGTTTCAACATTAGTAAGTGCAGAGTGATGCATGTTGGGGCAAAGAACCCCAATTACATTTATAAACTGATGGGGTCTGAACTCTCTGAGACAAACCAGGAAAGAGACCTTGGTGTCCTGGTGGACAACTCAATGAAGGTGTCAACCCAGTGTGCCTCAGCAGTGAAAAAAGCAAACTCAATGCTAGGGATCATTAGGAAGGGTATAGAAAATAAGTCAGCAAGTGTCATTTTGCCTCTTTATAAATCTATGGTGAGGCCCCATCTGGAATACTGTGTACAGTTCTGGTCGCCATACCTCCAGAAGGATATTATGGAGCTGGAAAAAGTGCAGAGGAGGGCAACCAGAATGATTAGGGGACTGGAACACCTTCCTTACCATCTGAGGCTGCAACGGTTGGGCCTCTTCACTCTTGAACGACGACGTCTAAGAGGTGACCTGATTGAAGTTTATAAAATCATGCACAGTGTGGACAAAGTAGATAAGGAAAAACTGTTTTCCCTATCGCATACTACTAGAACTAGGGGACACTCCATGAAACTTTTGGGTACTAGTTCTCAAACAAATAAGAGAAAGTACTTTTTCACCCAGAGGATTACTGGTCTATGGAACTCCCTGCCAGAAGAAGTGGTGACAGCTGTCAGTCTTGACAGCTTTAAGAAAGGATTAGACAAGTTCATGGAGGAGAAGAGTATCAATGGCTATAATTATGGATACTTAAGGACAACCTCCGGGTTGGAGAGATAGGCAGGATATCTCTCAATATCATTTCCAGGGAATCCTAAGCAGGTGAAGGCATCTGCTTGGGAATACCCTGAAGGAAATGGTGAGCCACTGTGTGAGACAGAATGCTGGACTGGATGGGCTGTGGCCTGTTCCAGCAAGGCTGTTCTTATGTTCTTATGTTCTAGGTTGTTGTTCCGGGTAGTTCTATAAGACATCATATTAATTTTTTCAGTAATTGTAACTCTGTCAATATTGTGTGTATGATTTCATGTCCTTGTGACAAGATTTACATCGGGCAGTCTTCTCGATCTTTGAAGACCCAGATATGTGAGCATCGCTCTCGATCACAAACACCAAATGCTCTTTTTGTTTCACATTTTATTCAGCAACACCATACTGAAGACCAGATTCGATTTGTTGTTTTGGATATTGTTAAACCCAAACTCTATGAAAAACTAGATATTAGAAGGAGACTGTTGCAACAAGAAGCTTATTTTATACTAGCACATTTTTGCCCAGCCTTGCCGGGCATTTTTAATGTGTGTGTTGGTGGTTAGGGGTGGTTTTGGGTGTGCACAACCACCACCCCACATAAAATACCACTCCAACCACCAACACACACATTAAAAATTCCTGGCAAGGCAGGAGTGTCATGTGTGTGTATTGTGTGTGTGAGAGAGAGAGAGAAAGAGAGAGAGAGGCAGTGTGTGTGTGTGAGAGAGAGAGAATGAGAGAGAAAGAGAGTGACAGATAGTTAGAGTAGACCACCAGAGGGGGTTAGTGAGTTAGATAGAGCGAGGGAAGAGACAGGAGAGGAGGGCAGAGGCTACCTGCTGAGGCTGTGTGCAGGTAAGTTGGGAGGGAAGGTTTGTCTGCAAGTGGGTGGGTGGGGTGGTTTTGGGGTGTGTGCGAACCCCCCCAACCCTCCCCCACCTCAACCACCAACACACATAATAATTGGCCAGCAAGGCAGGGGTGGTGTGTGTTTGTGTGTGTGTGTGAGAGAGAATGACACCCCTGCTTTGATGGGCAGTAGTGAGGTGGGTTAGGGGGTGGGGCAAGGGGGTGGGGTGGGTGGGCAGCGTGAGTGCCTGGTCCATGCTTTCCTCCCCGACCCCCTAGTCCTCACCTCACATACCCTTATTTGTCAATTGGATCTTTTCCCCCCAGCACAGCCTTCTTCGTTGGGAGGTGCACCAGCATCTCCTTTGTCCCTGTGGGCATCGAGGCCACATCGCCCGCAGGGACAAAGGACAGGCCGGTGCACCTCCCTCCGCAGAAGGCCGCACTGGGGGGGAAAACGCAGGCGGCAAAGAAGGGTACGTGAGGTCGCGGTTAAGGGGTGAGGGTGGAGGCAAGGTGGTGGGGTGGGTGGGCAGCATGGGTACTGGGCCCGTGCCTCATCCCCCCTTCCTCGACCCATTTACCTTTTGCCAGTTGGACCTTTTTCTCCCGGCATGTTTTTTTTAAGTCAGCACGCCGCGCTTTCCCGGCCTCCTCTACGCTTGCATCCCTCAGCCTGATTGGCTGAGGGGTTGCACAGCACAGAGGACTCTGGGAGTCGTAGGTTTTTTTTTGGTCGCGTTCGTGGGGCAGTTGCCCCACTGGCAACTTCTGGAACCTTGCAGCGATGGCCGGGAGGGGTTAAGGTAAGTGCAGGTGGCTTGGTTCGGGATGGTTGGGCTGAGTGCGGGAGCCTTTGTCCCAATCCAACGGTTAATGTCCTTCCTTATAGGTAAAGAAATAGGTTTAACTCGATGGAACCTTATGGATTGAACTCTGAAACAGACATGTCTTGTTTTCTGTAATATGCTTTATTCTATTTCTCTGAAGGGTTGTTCTGTGAAGTTCAGATGATCTGTCTCTTTAAGACCTTTCCATGGATGAAATTACTCCTTTTTTATTAATGTCACCTGAATCTCTTTTCTTAATACTTAAATAGTTTCCTCTGTAATACAATTTTCAACGTCTTTAGCACTGGAATAATTTAACTATAGAGGCTTTTCTGACGCAATTTAAAAGGTATTTATACACATATTTTATTTGCTTATTGCTGACAATAAGAGTTCTGTATTCTAAAATGATATGTTTATTGTGAAATATGTGTTTTGGTTCTATACTATTGTAGACTAGTCTAATCTGTTATTTATGCTCCTATCGTCTAAACATTACACACCTTTGAAGAAGTTACGAAATACCGATTTACCGGAATTGTGTCGGTGTGTTTATTCTATTTGAAGATTTACCTACTTGAAGTTATGAAGTTATACTTACCTGAAGTTATGAAGTTTGAATAACTCTACTATTTTTGAATTATATTTTTTCATACTGAATTAAGTATTTTGAGTTTAGTTATATAATAAATGAAGAATAATTGAAAACATATTTTTGCCTCAAAACAGGATTTTTCTTGTTCATACTGATTTAAAACAAGGCTGTCTTGTTTTCAAATGATGTCTTGTTTTCAAATGACATTCAGACTTTTTTTTGCCACCAACAGTGTGGTGGAAAGAGCCGTCACCAGTGGGTTTATGGGGAGGCACTCCCAAAATTCTCTACCCCCTCTGTGCATGATCTTAGCTTCAAATGTGCCAGCAACTTCATCCTGCATTGTCTGGTCCTTTCCTTTCTATATTACAAGCAGACATGTTTCTCAGTTTGCAGAGTCCACAGTGTTGCATGTGCAACAGAAGTAAAATTTTGAATTTGCAAAATAATACCTGTTTTGAGGACTCCATTTGTTCTGCATCTCAGATTTTAAATTTAGTGCACACATCAATTTCAGTGTTTATGAACAATGGCTCTTACAATACACAATACTAGCTGATTACCCGGCTTCGCTAGGGTTTTTCATTTTCACGTAGGCCAGTCTTTCCCTCTTGGAAACCTCATGGGGTGTATGTGGATCAGCCCTGCCTCTATTCCCTCATCTCTCTCTTCCCTCACCCATCCTGCTTTTCCATTGATGGTCACTTACCGCCCGTATCCTTCCCATACATGCATCCAGCCACCTGATGAGAGAGTGGCACGCAGCCTTTGTGGAGTCCTCAGACCTTCCCTCCCTCCTCAACTTTGCCCAGCATGGCCTCCGCCACAGAGGCTGGGTGGCCATTTCCAGAGGGGCCCCAGCCTCCTCTGCAGCTCCCGCGCCCTCCCAGCCCTCTCAAGGGCCACCATCGCCACCACAGTGCCGGCCCAACCAGGCCCCCCCATTTGCCTTCCACCTACTATGGAAACTACAGCTGAGCTCAGAGGGCTACAGCTGAGCTAGTCCGATGATGTCACAATCTCAACCTACCTGGGACTATGACATCAGCTCAGTTACATCACTGGGAAACACACACATTGTATAGATCAATTGATGGCATTGTATAGCTCAATTGATGGCACCCACGGCCCCAGAACCAGGCCACAAACCAACCGGGAGTGCCAAGGTAGGTGTGTGCCAAATTCCAGGGGGTTCGGTCCAGGGGTGTGGGAGTTTAGTCGGGACATACACACACACCCCTCTGCTTTATATATATAAATAAGATAAGATAGGTTTTCCAATTTATAAACAGGTAGATAAAGTAGCTAATTAAAGTATTTATCACTATTCCAATTCATTTAAAACAAACAACCAGACTACTGATCATACTAATGATAATTAAATGACATTTCTAGTCCTTAACAAAACAAGAATGCAACTTCTTGGCTGCCAGTGAAAACTACTACAGCGTATATGACAGATAACTATTTATCAGTGAACAATCGTAATACTATTTTCTCGGCAGTACATTTGGTATATTGCTAGCTGGTGGTGGCAGGAATCTTTCTCTAAGATCTATATAAAGAGGACAGAACAAATAATGAATTATATCTTCAATCTGATTACAGCCAAAAACATACTTTGCATTCTATAACTGGATTTCTAGGTATTTCCCTTCAAGATACAGTATACAGAGGGCATCTGTTGGAATCTAAGTTCTGTCAAAGCTCTACAGAGCTGTGGAAAAGTCAGTATCTCAAAATAACATGGTTTTCCATGATTAACTTGAAATTCAGGATACTAAATACAGAATTGTAAACTGACAATGGTTGTCAGAACCTGAGATAGCTCTGGTATATGGTTTCCCCATGCCCCGTGGGGCATGGAACGGCCCGCCAGAGGCCACCGCGGTGAGAGACGCTCCCAGCCCGTGGGCTCTGCGGCCGCCAAATTAAGGGGGGTGAATAAAATATAGGGTTTGATTCACCCAATTCCTTTGACCTGACCAACGGATCTGCTGAAAGAGCGAATGTCTAACCCGGTTACCCATTAGAGTAAATCACTCATCTCCAGGTCTCAGTGTAATCTCTGGTGCAAATAGAAGCCATATTTACCCTAGCCTAAGCCTCAGACAATGGTCCATGTTTGCCCCAGTTAACTGACTTCCCCGAAGAGATTCCCAATTAACTTGAGTGCTCAGGTGATGTCATTCCTGTCAGTTGACAGTCTTGCCAGCGTTGCGCTTTTCCTTCTATATATGTTGCAGCCTTTTCTCAATAAACTACTGGTCTTCGCTCCATCTTGCCTCGTGTCATTCCTTTGACCAGTCTCCTCCGGGACCTGAAGGGCCGCTTTACGGCCCCAATTCCTACATCTGGTGACCCCGAGACGTGATCTACTCGAGAGTAAGCGACCCCCGAGCGGTCTACTCGTGAGTAAGCGATCAGCACAGCCAGGTTCTGCGCCAGAACCTTGTCCAATCATCCCGGAGGACAGAGCAGCAGCCCCAGTCGGAAAGCCATCCGATTGGGAAGACAGCTGCGCGGTGAGGCATTACAGAGAGGCATCCTACAGCTTGCTCCCGACTTTCGCGGCGGCTTGCGCCAAAGGGAAAAACGCGTTCCGCTCAGGGCTGCTGTGAGCCCCTGACAGCGCAGTGGCCACCGAGGGCCCGTGGCCGCAGTCCACGCTCCGAGCTCTACCCAGAAAGCGACGTCGCCAGAACCTGTTGCCTGCCAAAGACGCGTCGACTCGTCCCGAGGAGGAATCTTCTGAGGACCCAATCGCAGGTAATATGGGGACCTGTCCTCAGCGACAGCGTCCATCCGCTAGCCAAAGAACCCATGAGGAGGGGTTCATCATCCTGGCCAGGGTATTTAAGTTGCGTTTTCACAGCAGGGAGCTAGCGAGACTTTTGGTGTACCTAGGGGAACACTGCCTGCTTTACCCAGAAGTAGGTACGTTAACCCTCGAGCTCTGGGATCAGATAGGAGACTGCATTCAGCAACCCCCGAAAGCTCCAGAGGGCATAACCCGCACATGGAGCAAATGTAGGAAACTCTCAGCAGAGGTAGACCCAGTCCGGATA
Organism: Bradypodion pumilum; assembly: GCA_035047305.1. Taxonomy (NCBI): domain Eukaryota; kingdom Metazoa; phylum Chordata; class Lepidosauria; order Squamata; family Chamaeleonidae; genus Bradypodion; species Bradypodion pumilum. The sequence continues at coordinate 364,495,548 of JAWDJD010000002.1, forward strand.
GAGACCCAGAAAACCCCAGCACAGTCAGAACCATCAGCCCCAAGAAGTCTCTATTCGTCATTTCAGCTTAAGCAGGGCAGTATAGGGAGCATTCCCTCAGTGACAGCTGCAGACGTCACTGAAGGAATTCATGGCATGAGAGGCCTTGGCGCTTCTCTGACAGTGAAAAGTTCCCTGCAAAGAAAGAACTCCATTCAGCGCATGGGTGAGGAAGATTCATTCACGGGGAAATTGCCAGTGGCACAATTAGTCAGCGCCCAACTGCTGTGCTCAGCCCATCTGAAGGCAGACACACGTTCAGGCAGGGATGCTCAGCGCCCACTGCTCACGGAAATCTGCATGGCCCCTGGCCACACAGGGCTCCAGAGCAGACCCATTTCCACACTCAGGCGCAGAGCAGTGCCAAAACCCCAAGGCGCCTGCTTCCAGTGTGGAAAAATGAGACACCTTAGAAGAGAAAGCCAATCTAGACCAGGCAGATCTTCAAAAGATTGTCTTCATGCCAAATGGCCACCCTGGCACGCGTTTGGCCCAGGCTAGAAAGGAGGCAGCCATCGCCCTGGCTATGCCAGAAGAACCATCCCAGCAATAGTACCCCGAGTTCCCCCAAGGCACAGGCAGAACCTACTTGTCTCACCTTGGGAGTAGCCCAGAGAAACTTGCCCCTAAGTAAAAGCACCCAGATGGTTGTAAAATAGCCAGCTGTGTATTAGTCATCTCCTCATGTGTAGGATAGAACACTGCAGATCAGGGGAGGAATGTGCGAATGCGTAAATAGATGTGTGTATGTGTGGTGCACCACTGAATGTATGACTGCAAGAACTGTGTGTGATTGCAAAAGCCTTGTCTCTATGACCATAGTATGACTGAAAAAGTGTTCCTTGTGTGTAACTGCGTGGTAATGTCACTGTGAAATATGTGTTTAAACAGTTTTGCACTCTGTTAATGGGCAGGAGCTATTTAAAGTTTGAGAAAGCATGATGAGCAAAGCCCTTTGCCTTGCCTGCTTAGCAGTTTGGGCAGGAGAGGGGGGGGGGGAAATCCTAACCTACAATAGGCCTTCTTCCCTTGAGACTTTTTCTTTGTCAAAGGATTAAGCCTCTCTGGAAACCGGTTTTGCAATCAGGAAAACAGATTTTTCTTTTCAGAAGCGCGATCTGAAAACAAAAAATCACTTCTATGAGTTTTCCTCACTGGATCATAAGCTATGGGGCTCCTCCCTACGTCTGCGTTCCTCAAACCCCATCTCTGTGTTTTAAGGTTTTTTTGAATGTCTCTTAGCGTCTTGGAATCTCACTAGGAGTGAGAGAATTGCCTTGTCTTTATGTGTGTACCGTGTTATCATCTTGTAACCTCGGTTCTCAACCTTTCAAGTCAGGGGCCAAATTCCGGGGCCTCAGGCAGCTCTGGGGGTCCGGACAGTCATCCTGCCCTTCCTTCACCACACAGCCCTTCTTGGCTTGGCGGGGGGAGTGGCAGAGCAACATGGGCCACATCTGGCCCACTCGCCCACCTCTGGCCGCAGGTTGAGAACCGTTCTAACTCTCCTTCATTCTCTGGTATTTTGACTGTAATCAGTAACTCACTCATTGTACCACTTTCACAGGAAAAAGCACGCAAACATTCTTGCGCTCTGTACCTTCTTTACAGGAACAAAATTCCTCTCCAGGCCTTAATTGTAACCAATTCATTTCTTCCTACAGCCTTAACTTGCTTCCTTTCACAGGCTCCAAAGTTAATTACTGATAGGGATTTTCTTGACAGGAGGACCTGGTTGCCATGGTTACCTGACCTTATCTGATTTCGTTATGATAAGAGTTGTTGCATTCCCATTGTGCTAACTTCTGACTTGTCTTTCCTCCTTTTCTCCTTTCGCCAGTGGAACTCCCTGCTGGAAATGCTTAACCTGTGTGTCTTTTCATTTCTTGTGTATTATTTCCTTACAGCTGGCACGTCATAGTTGGTTTGTCTTTAATAAGTCTTAGTAGGTCATTTTAAGTATGGCACCTGGCCCACAGCACCCTCTCTAGCGAGCAGACACATTTCGCAAACTCCAGAGCTCTGAGGAAGGATTAGTCCCTGGGCTCCCGAGCATGTGCAGAGTGCCATCCATTAGTCAGGACGGCCTAGGACCATTTTAAGAGTGCAGTCAGGTCACACCTTCAATCAGATACAGGCATTTTTAGGCCACCCCTTCCCTTTTTGCTGCTAGTCTAAGCACAGGCAAAAGGCTAAGCCAGCATCTGGCACCCTTCTCACAGTAGCACCAAAATCGCTCCAGTGAAAGTGTGCACGCACACCATGAATGGATGTGCGCAGGGGGGCCTCCATGAGAAATTTACCCACGGGAAGCCTAGCGCTTCATGCGCCAAGGGTTGCCATAAGACCCCAGACTCGTCTCAAACGCAGACAGTCACCTTGTGTGAATTCATGTCACTGGTTCCTCTTCAGGGGGCTAGGACAGCTTTCACTTATGGGGGTCGCACATATTAGGTTCTTACTTGGCAAGAGGACCAAGCTTGGCACACGCTCCTGACTCTTCCACAAGCAGGCAGAGTTGGCAGCCGTGAGCCTCGCCTTGCGCACCTTTGCCAAAGAACGCTTCAACATAATTACTGACAGCCAGTTTCCTAGGAATTTGCTTCACAGTCTACTGGGAGCACACATCACTCCCGTGATAGACAAAAATTTGCTAAGTTTGTTCCGCACAACTCCAATTCAGAGTCATGCATTCCCTCTTCAGAATGCCAAAGCGCTCCCAAGGCAGTTCAACCTGCCACTGGGGGGGCCCTCGTGGGGGGTCAACCCACAAGGGACAGAGGCCATTCAGGTGTGGCAAATGGACGTCACACATCCCCACATTTTGGCAGATGGCAGCACATGGACGTTTGCATTAAAACCTTCCCACAGTTTGTTTGGGTAACAGCACAGAAGGGAGTAACGGCTCCCCATGTGGAGCAGCATCTCCTTCCCCACGGCCAAGGGCGAACGTCGGCACACGACGTCCGTTGACGCCCCAGCTTATAGCTCCAGGCAGCTGGCCACCTTCAGGGCCACCTGGGATATTAAGCTCACTTTTGGCGTTCCTCACAATCCGCAGGAGCAAGCGATTGTGGAACGGGTCTATCGGACGCTTAAGTCCTACATTGACAAACAAACAGAAAGGGGGGGGAAACCACGTCCCATAGTTGCACAGCAATTGCTATCCTATAAGTGCAAAAACTAACTAACTCTTTCAGAATTTTTATCTCCCAAACAAGTCTCTTCCCCATGCAGGTCCCAGAGGCCAGAATCAGACCCGGATGATTGCCAAGAGCAGCACCAGTCACTGTCCTGGAATGTCATCAGCTGTCCGTCTTCCTTTATGACTTACATCTCCAAAGACATTTCTATGGCATACTCAGTGCTACTTCTGAGGACCATGCTTTTCCCCAAAACAAGACTCTTCCAAGCTCAAGCTACACATGAAGCCCCACCAAGAAGGGAAGCCTCAAGAAGCTGCTGAATGTCTTCCATTGCTATTATTATCTGTAGTTGCTATTATTTATATATGCCTTGTACAATGCTCCAGTTGGGATTTGCAAGGGACACTTGAATTTCTGTATATTGTTAATGACGGCCAGCTTCCACCAAAGGAAGCCAGACCGGCCCATGTTTTGCACCGGCCCATTGCTTGGAAAGTTTGAGCACCCGGTAGCCGGAAATCCCCAGTTTAATCTTCACACCTCCCCATAGGTGGTAGAAAAGACATTTGCACAACACCAGAAGTTGCAGAGAAGCTGCAGAATCACCCCAGGTCACAGTAAATCAATGACACACCTCATTATCTTGCCTTGCTACAGAAAGCAGTCTGAATTCAGACCCACAGCTCTGATAAACCAGGCTGTGGTCAGTATGCTCAGCGTGTCAGGCTTAGCCATCGGCAACGCTCGGAGAATTGGTCAATTGGCTTGCAGAGTAGCAAAAGCCATCAACCACACCCCCTCAGCAATAGCGCTGCTCAGCCAGGAGCAGACAGAGCTTCGCCATGCCATACTGGATAATCAAGCAGCTATCGATCATCCCCTGTGGTCACATCATTTGGGCTGCAAGTCTGTCCATGGCATGTGTTGCTTAAACCTCACAGACAATACCCACAAGATACAGAGCCAGCTCACGGACCTCCACACCTCAGTTAGGGACATCAAGGAGGATTATTCATGGGGGTGGCAGGACTCCCTGTGGTCGTGGTTCCCATGGGGATGGATTCAGACGACACTCAAAGTGATTGTGGGGGAGGTAATACTGGGCACAACAGTGTGTTGTTTCATGCAATGTATTCCCTCACTGCTATCGAGATGTCCCCCATGGAAGGAACCCCGAAGCGTCATTCCCGCTCATCAGCTGGTACTCCTCTAACGCAGAGCCGCCGGTCAGGCTCTTAAATAAAACAGAAAGGGGAAATATGGTTTCCCCATGCCCCGTGGGGCATGGAACGGCCCGCCAGAGGCCACCGCGGTGAGAGACGCTCCCAGCCCGTGGGCTCTGCGGCCGCCAAATTAAGGGGGGTGAATAAAATATAGGGTTTGATTCACCCAATTCCTTTGACCTGACCAACGGATCTGCTGAAAGAGCGAATGTCTAACCCGGTTACCCATTAGAGTAAATCACTCATCTCCAGGTCTCAGTGTAATCTCTGGTGCAAATAGAAGCCATATTTACCCTAGCCTAAGCCTCAGACAATGGTCCATGTTTGCCCCAGTTAACTGACTTCCCCGAAGAGATTCCCAATTAACTTGAGTGCTCAGGTGATGTCATTCCTGTCAGTTGACAGTCTTGCCAGCGTTGCGCTTTTCCTTCTATATATGTTGCAGCCTTTTCTCAATAAACTACTGGTCTTCGCTCCATCTTGCCTCGTGTCATTCCTTTGACCAGTCTCCTCCAGGACCTCAAGGGCCGCTTTACGGCCCCAATTCCTACACTGGTATTTGTGGGATCAGTTCTCCAGAGGTAGCTTGGATGCTTAAAGGATTAGAACTTCAGCCTGAAATGCAGCTCTAGTACTTGCAGGATTTGACCCTCCTCTGTGCTGCAGCTGCTAGGCTCAACCTGAGAGCCCTAGGGAAGGTTCTGGGCCATCATAAGCTCCACCTGGAGGCCCTGGGCAGGTGAGCTATATAAGAACCACCAGCTCTTCCCCCAAAAGGATACCTCAGCAACAAGGGGGATCCTGGACTTGCTTGACTCCAGAAATATTGTTGGTTCCTGTTTCTAAAGTTTTTTTTTTGCTTTACTTCTGGTAAAGCAAAATGCTAAGTAAAGATACCTATTTCTACTTTAATTGCTTCTAGAGTGATTTTTAATCATATAAAGTTCTAGTATGTGTGAATATAAGCAAATACTCCTTTTCTTCCTGGGGATGCGAGCTCGCACCCAGGTGCACTTTCTCTTGCCAGTCTATTTCCGGGGGCAATGAAGACTCCTGCGGCCCACCTCCAACCCCAGGGGATGGTGCGCCCTTATCCGCCCCGGGGAAACCTGAAAAACACTCAGCAGTGTGCGCGCCAGCGGCGTTGTGTTGCAGCACCCAAAACTCCATGGCATGTTCGATTCCCGGCCACCAAAAATAGCTAAGCATAACTGCTTACACGTGGTTGATATCCTCGAACCCCAATAATATGTGCTGCGTTAGCTTGCCTCGCAACCCACATGGAACAACTGTTGTGCAGAGCCTGTACAAGCACCCACCCAAGACCGAGAGTCTTTCACGGTCATGGTAGTAGACATTCGCTTCTGCATTGTATGGAGGTGGCAGCCACCCAATTTCCACCCACACAATGATATCAGATAACAAGGGGTCATTTTTAGACGCCGCGGAAAAGTTCAGAGATAGTTTGAACGAAGTGATAGACAAATCGTCCCAAATGTCAGGGTTTTCAGAGTTCAATGCATCCATGGGCAAAGGTTCTTGCAATTCAAACAGTTCCAGACAGTCAGTCTGTTGGGTAAAGTCACTGTCTTTGTGTACAACATGCACGTGTCGGGAAAACAGGGCACTTAACTCTTCAGTGGAGGAGTCGCTTCCAGCGGGGCCTTGGGACAAACCCTCCCCGGGTGGTAACAATGCTTGGGGCTCATCCTCTATATGAAGGACCGGCTCACCCCCCTCCAAGTGAATTCCCATAAAGTGAATGCCTAGGGGACTGAACCACTGGGACCCTAGAATGTTTGTAGTACCCATTTTCGCAACAATGAGGGGAAGGTTCGCGTAGACGTAGTTATAATGGACCTCAAAATTTCCTACCCCCACACTGGAATGTTGCAGCCCCGCAAGTCCACCAACTTGCCTGGTAGCCCCTTTAGCTTGGGCCGCAGATTAGGCAGAATGCGGTGATACTTGTCCTCGGTCACAACGGAAAGAAAGGAATCCGAATCCACCTCAAGACGAAAGGGAACCCCTTCGATGTGGACATCCATGAAGAATCCGTCCTTCAGATCTTGTGTCTCATCGTCGACCCCATGGCTTGTAAAGACTTTGCCGATGCAGAACTGGAGTGTCGGTGAACCTTCGATGCACTGCTTACACACTTTGGAGATGTGGCCCTTCTTCCCACACTGGTGGCACTGAACACTTTTAGTGTAAGGGACCAAAGACAATGAAACAGCCGAAGGGTTGGCTTAACACAGGTTTATTGCATGATGATCCGGAGGAACATGTGGTAATGGCGGATGAGTAGCTCAATATATACAGCTGGCTATACATTTGAATGTGGCTCGTCGACAGACTATTGGTTGCTGCCTGCGTGACGTCGTAGAAGGTCACGCCCTTCTTGACCAGGTGAAGAGGTGGCGGGGAATCTTCCCGCGCTGCTGAACCAGGTGAATCTGAGCCATGAGAGCTGGACGCTCGCTATTGCCATCTAGTGGCTGCTAGCTCGCGTCCCCTTATTAGGTTTACATTGATACAGCTGATGGTTATAATGTTGCACACAGAAAGGTTACATTGTTAACACATGGCAAAGGTACATTGTTAAAGGCACAGCTTTACAGAACACAACATCCCTCCCCCTTAGGATGAGACGAAGTCTCTCAGCCAAGATGGCTTGTTGCATGTGCGTTTGGGCCGTGAAGAGGGCTGACCCCCCCCCGGGGGCGCTACTGCTTCTTTGTTCCCCGGTCCCTTGTCCTGAAATGGGAGAGGGAGACTTGTTAGTGGCTTGCCGCGGTCTGGCGGCCTTAGGGGAAGGGAAAAAATCCATTGTGGGCAGACCGGGGGCAATCGGGGCTAACGAAAAACCCCTCTTCTCGCTTGGACGGTGGGGGACCACTCCGAACCCCCCCCCCGGTTCTGAAAATCAAAATCTAACTTAGTAGGGGCATCCGCATTTGTGGGGACATTCGGCGAGATATGTATGGGGTCGGGTTCCTCCCCCCCCTCAGAAAGATCCCCTAGGATATCTACGAGAACATCCTCCTCCCCCCTTGGTGGGGGCCCGCGGTCCCCTTTTCCTCCCCCTTGGGCTGAACGGGTGGGGGAGAACCCTAACGCTGATTTTTTCTCTGTTTGGTCTGTGCCCTGCTCATCGGAGACCCTGCGTCGGAGCTGGTCCGCGTGCCGCCTCCACAGGAGCCCTGTGCTGGTTTCCACGTGGTACGACACGGGGCCGGTTTGCTCCACAACTACGCCCGGTACCCAGGCTGGGCCCGAGCTGGCGTAATTCCTGCAATGCACGGGGGCGCCTACACTGAAACTCTTTGTGGCCTCCAGCCCAATGTTCCTTCCTTTGTCCTCTACCCTCGTGAGGTCTAGCCTAGTAAGGATGGTGGTCAGTTTCCTACGCATTAAGAGCTCTGCGGGGGAGTATCCTGACGCCAACGGGGTCACCCTGTACCCTAGCAGAAACTGACACACTTGTAGGTTCAGATCCCCTGGGCCCATGCGCCGCAACACATCCTTCGTGGTGCAGACGAGGCGCTCTACTTGGCCATTGGTGGCTGGGTGAAACGGGGCGGAGGTGATATGCCGAACGGCGTTAATCTCCATGAATGCCCTAAACTCGGAGGACGTGAAACAACTAGCGTTGTTGCTAATTAATGTGTCGGGTATGCCGAACGTGGAAAAGAGCCTCTGCAAATGCCTAATGGTCTGGGCCGAGGAGGTGCTCGTGACTGGGATAACCTCCAACCATTTGGAGAAGGCGTCCACTACAAGAAGGAACAGGGTGCCTCTGAACGGGCCCGCGAAATCAACGTGCACCCGGGACCACGGCCCCTTAGCCGCGTCCCATTCCCTGTGGGGAAGGCGGGCCTCCTCTGGTCTGGAGCATTGGCAACTTTCACAAGTGCCGACCATGTGCTCGATGTCGGCGTCTAGCTGGGGCCACCAGAAGTAACTCCGGGCCAGCGCCTTGGATCGCACGATGCCGGGGTGGCTGACGTGCAGCAGTTTGAGCACCCGCGGCTGAAGGGAAGTGGGAATCACCACCCGCTGCCCCCACAAGAGGCATCCCCTCTCTAGGGACAGTTCTAGCTTTTTTCTGAAAAATGGGGCGAACTCCTCCGCTGGGGAGGACGCCGGCCACCCTTTCTGCACCCAGGAGCTAACTGCCGCTAACGTCTTGTCCTTCTCTGTCGCTTTGGCAATGTCGGCGGGCATTACGGGGGGCGAATCCAGCACCTCTATCATGAGAACCTGATGGTCCCGCTCCCCCTTGCTCACCTGGCTGGGCGTTAGGGGGAGGGGAGACCTTGATAGAGCGTCCGCATGGCTGATCTCTTTCCCGGGCCGGTAGACCAACGCGTGCTGATACGCGTTGAGAAAAATGGCCCACCTGAGCATCCTCGGGGACAGGATCTGTGGGGTGGGCTTATCTGCGGTAAAGATGCCTAGCAGGGGCTTGTGGTCCGTCACAATGGTGAAGGGGCGGCCATACAGAAAATCGTGAAATTTTTTCGTCCCCGCGACTATTGCTAGTGCCTCCCTGTCTGTCTGTGCGTAGTTTCTCTCCGCTTGGGACAGGGACCTGGAGTAAAATGCTATCGGGGCCTCTCTTCCGTTTTCCAACACGTGGCACAGCACCGCCCCCACCCCCACCGGGGATGCATCACAGGTCAGAACTACCGGGCGTTTGGGGTTGAAATGGGTCAGTATGGCATCGGACGCCAGGAGGCTTTTTAGCTCACTAAATGCCCTTTCTTGGTCATCGCCCCACTTCCATGCCTGGTCTTTCTTTAGCAGTTTGTGTAGCGGTTCAGCCACCGCTGCCTTCCGGGGGAGGAAGGAGTGGTAAAAGTTGAGCAGCCCTAGGAACGACTGCAGCTCGGGCTTGGAGGTGGGGCGGGGGGCTTTCTTAATGGCTGCCACCTTGGACTTGGATGGTTTTATTCCCTCAGGAGTCACACAAAACCCTAGGAACTCAACCTCGGTTGCGAAGAAGACGCATTTGTCCTTTCGCAGTCTCAGCCCCGCCTTTTCGAATATTGTCAGGACCTTCCCCAACCTCTTGGCCAATTCAACCCAACTCCCCCCCGTTATTAACACGTCATCAAAATAAGGCAACACCCCCTCCAGTCCCTTCAGGAGGCGTTCCACGAGTGACTGGAAAATTCCTGGCGCCGAATTCACGCCGAACTGGAGGCGCGTCACCTGGAACGCCCCCTTATGGGTGACTATGGTCTGCACAGCAGCTGCGGCAGGGGACACCGTAAGCTGCTGGTAGGCCTGTGCTAAGTCGAGCTTAGCGAAACACTTCCCCCCGTGTAACCTGGCCAGCAGATGGCTGACTACCGGCACCGGATATGTATTTGGGTGGATCGCCTTGTTGATGGTGCACTTGTAGTCGGCGCATATGCGGACCTCCCCATTGGCCTTTAGTGCGGTTACAATTGGAGTTTCCCACTCCGCAGAATCAACAGGCACAAGGATTCCCTGGCCCACCAATTTGTCCAGTTCTGCCTCTATCTTGTCCTTGAGTGCGAACGGCACCCGGCGTGGTTTAAGGCGAATTGGGCGGACCTCCGGGTCCAGGTCGAAAGTCACTGGGGGCCCCTTGAATTTCCCCAGTCCCTTTTTGAAGACTTCGGGGTGCGCCTCGCACACCTCCTGAATCGGGTCAGACCCAACGGCGTGCATCCCAACGGCGTGCACCCCCCCAATAAACAACCCTAGGGGCTGGAACCATTGAGTCCCGAGGAGGCTGCAATCTCCCCCTTTGAGCACGACTAGGGGGAGGGACGCGGCGTGCTTCTTGAATTGCACCCGAAATTCTCCAACCCCCAACACTGGAATGCTGTTCCCTTGCACGTCCCGTAGTGTGGACCTCAACGCTTTGAGCTTGGGTCGCTTGTGGGGGGCAATTCCCAAAAACTCCCTCTGGGAAATGATAGAATATGAGGACCCCGAGTCAATTTCCATCCTAATGGGAACCCCTTGGACTAGTACCTCAACAAAGTAGCGGGGGTGTCCTGCAGACACGCTGAACACTGGGGCGTCGTCCTCGCTGCCGTCGGAGATGCGGCCCACGCTGTCCAGCTTCCGCGTGGCCTGAGCGCCGTCCTTGGGTCTCGTTGGGCGGTCTTGTCCCGCGGAACGGTCTGCTGAGCTCCGCCGGGTCTCGCGCTTCTTCCTGCACACCTTGGCGATGTGCCCGCGGCGGCCGCAGTTGTGGCACCCGGCCTTCCGGAATGGGCACTTTACGCGGTCCTGGGCCGCTCCACAGCCGTCGCACCGCCGGCTCTCCTTCCGGACCCTCCGGACGTCCTCATCGTCGCTGCTCTCTGTGGACGACCTCGAAGTTCGCCGGGCCGCCTGTACCGGAGCCTCTGCCTTGCTCGACTTCGGCCGCCAGTCCTGGAGTTCTTGGACCCCGGCCTTTGTAGCTTCTGCGGCCTGGGCCGCTCTGACGACCTCCTGCAACGTGGGAGGCGGCTCTTGGTTCATTAATGTGCGCTGGGTTTCGGCGTCGTTCAGGCCGCACAGCACACAGTCCCGGAGGGTGATTTCGGCATTCTCCCATTTGCACGGGCCGGCCGCCAGCCGCAGGGCCGCCACGAATGCGGCGACCGTCTCCCCGGGCGCTTGGACTCGCCTCCAGAACGCACTCCGAGCGGGAAACATCGCCGTGGCGGGCCGGACGTGCTCACGCAGCATCTGCATGAGTTCCTTGGCCTTGAATTCGCTCACCCTCCTCGGTGCAATCAGGTCCACCAAGGTCCTTTTGGTTTCTTGTCCGAGCATCCTGGTGAAGATGGCCCTTTTCTTCGCCTCTTCCGTGACTTTGGACTCGATTAGTGCGGCCTGGAAGTCCATCTCGAAGATCTCCCAGTCGCCCGGTTTCCTGATTTCGAAACCGGCGCATGTCTTGGTCCCGTGGGCTGCCATATCCCACCTTCGTCGCCAATTTAGTGTAAGGGACCAAAGACAATGAAACAGCCGAAGGGTTGGCTTAACACAGGTTTATTGCATGATGATCCGGAGGAACATGTGGTAATGGCGGATGAGTAGCTCAATATATACAGCTGGCTATACATTTGAATGTGGCTCGTCGACAGACTATTGGTTGCTGCCTGCGTGACATCGTAGAAGGTCACGCCCTTCTTGACCAGGTGAAGAGGTGGCGGGGAATCTTCCCGCGCTGCTGAACCAGGTGAATCTGAGCCATGAGAGCTGGACGCTCGCTATTGCCATCTAGTGGCTGCTAGCTCGCGTCCCCTTATTAGGTTTACATTGATACAGCTGATGGTTATAATGTTGCACACAGAAAGGTTACATTGTTAACACATGGCAAAGGTACATTGTTAAAGGCACAGCTTTACAGAACACAACAACACTCCTATAGGGACATTCGGCGTGGAGATGTCATCTCCCGCACCTTTGACACGGTGCAACAGACTCAGGCATTGGCGTTGGTGCTCGTGTTTCCCATAGGAAGCTGGCAAGGCCTTGGTGGACATGGCTGGAGGCTTGCGAAGGAGGGCCGTGGTCGTGGCTGAACCTGGCGGTTCTTTACATTTGAGGGCCGACTTGCGCTGGAAGTGCTTGTGCAGAGTGTGTAGCAATGCAAGCAGAGCAATTTGCTGTAGCATGTCAGGCGGCAAAAGTTTTGAGACAACGTCAAGAGTCTCTAAACCGCAGTGGGCCAAGAAAGTTGCCTTCCACAGCGACAGGTCGAGTTTTCTTACTGTGAAGTAGCTCTCCAGCTGGACTTCGTAATAAGGCCACAGTCGAGGCTTGCACGTGTCGAACGGTTGCAGCCATAATGGGATTTGGTCAGCCGTCTCGTTTTTCTTCAATTCCACCTTCGTCGCCAATGTCGCATCCGGCCCTTATAAGCAACTAGCATATTTTATTCACACATACTAGAACTTTATATGATTAAAAATCACTCTAGAAGCAATTAAAGTAGAAATAGGTATCTTTACTTACCAATACCACTTGTAGTTACAGTCAGAAGAAAAAATAGGGGAAATGGAGTCTCCATCATATGGAGAGAACCTCCATGCTTATTGCTCAGTTGGAGGTCAAAGAAAAGGGAGAGATACTGTCAATGAAACAATGTAAGCAAGAAAACAAACAGTTAGAGAGGGCAGGGTTTTGCCTCAAATGTCAGAGGTGGGAAAACAATGGTATTTCCGGTAATAATGTATGGTTGTGAGAGCTGGACCATCAGAAAAGCTGAGCGCAGAAGAATAGACGCAGTGGTGGGTATCAGCAAGTTCACACCAGTTTGCCAGAACCAGTAGCATAAATTCTGGCTGACCCCATCCATCCAAGTTTTGAAATAAAGTAGTCCTAATCGGAGTGCAACGCAGCAGGGTTTTTCTCCTGGCCACACCCACCATACCACGCCCACAGTTTTGTAGTAAATTTTTTTGGAGCCCACCTTTGAGATGTGGTGCTGGAGGAGAATTTTGAGAGTACCTTGGACAGCAAAGAGAACAAATAGGTCAATCTTAAAAGAAATCAACCTCGACTGCTCCTTGGAAGGTCAAATACTGAAGATGAAGTTAAAGTACTTCGGACATGAAATGAGAAGAGTGGATTCACTTGAGAAGACCTTGATGCTGGGAAAGATTGAGGGCAAAAGAAGAAAGGGGGCAGCAGAGAATGAGATGGCTAGATGGCATTGTTGACGCAATGGGCACAAAACTGGGGGTGTTGAGGAGGATGGTGGAGGATAGGGGTGCCTGTCGTGCGGTGGTCCATGGAGTCGCGAAGGGTCAGAATCGACTATGCGACTGAACAACAACAACAAAGAAAGGACAATCACATTAGACTGTAAATCCCCCCCTACTGCTGCCCAGTGTTAGTGTATGCAAGATTGCTGTTACCCCAACATAGAACTGCAAGTCACTAAAGGCAATGTAGTTGTTACTGTGCCTATTTTCTGCATGCCTGGAATCAAGTGGATTAATTGAACTGTGCCTGTACTCATCTAGACCAGTGTTCCACAGCCTTTGGTTTTTGGACTTCAATTCCCAAAAGCCTTTGTCAATTCCCAAAAGCACTGATCAGCCAATGTACTGACTTAAGCTTCTGGGAACTGAAGTCCCCCTGTGGGGCATATGCTCCATGTTGGGAACCACTGATCTAGGCGGTTTGTATTTTCCTTCTGGATTGTGATATATACAGTATTGACCTGTCTTTGAGCTTTTTACTGATAATTGGCTGTGGTTTTACATCTCCAGCCCTAGCTGACTGATTTGGCCAAGCTCCAGAGGTTGCCAGCATAACTTCCTCCTCTTTCCCACTGCTGTCCCATATTTTGAACTGCGGGGAAAGGGGTTACTGTGCATGCGCACCCATCGCAAAGGAGTTCTGCACATGCACAAAGGTGTTCTGCGCATGCACAAATGGGTTACTGAGCATGGGCACCCACGTATGCGCAGTAATTTCCCTTATTTTCCGGAGCTGTGCTTGACGGGTATGTTTTCCTTCAGAAACTGGAAGTCATGTCAACGTAACCCAAAAAGCAGCAACAACATAGATTTGCAAATAGCATCAAGACTAATAATAAGAAATTATTTTAAATACATGGGAAGAAATACATCTTCACAGCTAATCTGATCCTTTGGTGGCCGTGCTGCTTCTGAGAGAACAACAGGATTTGTGATCCAAGATGTCACAATGACATTGAAAAATGAACAAGCCCAACTAAGGATCCAATTTGCTTAAACATTTCCCAAACAGGGTAGGTTAGCAGTGTCTCAAAAATGCTGATTGAGTCTCCCTGAGTCTGATGGATCACACATTGTGACTTTCCTAGAAAACTTTGAAGGGATGACATGGCAGCATTAATAATGAGGTGAGATGCTTTCAAGCTAAGCAAATTGACCATATTGACTCAGATAAAAGATACAACGGTACAATGCACATTCTCATCATAAAACAGTAAATTAGCCAATGCAGTTTATATGCTGTCAGTACATTCACTGCAAATTTAAAACTTATTTCCTGGATGTTGTTGTACAAGATGGTTTTATTAGGCAATCTGAAGAAAATTAAAACATAAGTGTTACAGGATGTAGCATTATTGTGTATGCTTTATGACATTCACTGAGGTTGCCAAGTTGAATCAGGTTTGGCCAGCTGTATTTCTTTTATTCTAGAATCTGGACTCTTCCATCCCTTCTAGGGCAAAGGAATAATTGAAGCCACAAAATCAACTAAAGTTTATGTAATTCAATTACAAAGTCTGGCACTAAATAACTCTGGACTGGCTTCATGGTACTGTATCTAGCACATTTTACCTCATTTTCAATTTGTTAATAGAAAATCAACCTGCTAAATAGATTCTGAGGACATGTTTAGAGAGAACTTTCCTGAACTCTAGATAGGATGCCTCAGGACAGAAATCACTACATTTTCTCATCAATTGTGTCCCCAAAACTATATTTGCTTAGAAAAGAAGAATGATGATGAATGTATAGAGGAAATAGTAATGGAAGGCCCTTGAAAGATTTTGCACACAGACCCATAGGATGCAAATTTTGTTCAACTACCGTATTTTCCTGCGTATAAGACGACTGGGTGTATAAGACGACCCCCAACTTTTCCAGTTAAAATATAGAGTTTGGAATACTGCAGTCAGCTGCAGTTAAGTACCTGTCCTATAAGACGACCCCCGACTTTGGCACAGATTTTTCGGGGTTAAAAAGTAGTCTTATACGCCAGAAAATACAGTAATTTAATTTTTATCTATGTACATTTTGAAATGATTACTTGAATTTATGTAAATTTCAGAAATCCCAGCCAATTAATATCTCATTCAAGTACCTCCTACAATAATTTATTCATGTAATTCACACTGTACCACTGGTCAACAAAAATCATTTGTAACTAATTACAAAAGAACAGAAGAGAGCAACTAGTAGATTTCTCTCTTAACCTTTGAACATACTCATGCCTCTTCTTCTTTTTCTTTTGCTGTGTCCAAATCTATGTCTGGCTGGACATCCCACTATGGTAATAGAATAGATTGTACAGCCAGCGACTCAACACCAAGTGTCATGTGGCGGTTAACTAATCTGACTCCCTAAAGGGGCCAACAGCTTCCGGCAGATGAGCCCCTTTATGTGGGGTGATGGTCACCCTCAGTGGAGGAAATGCCACTGAAAACCTCCCAATGGCAAAATGAGCAGAGGAGGAACTCTGATTCCCAACGGTCATGAAGGCAGAAGAGGCCATGCCAGATGGACTGGCTATGAAGGCACACCTTGATAATATCCTCACGGTTGCGGCAGTCCATTGGCTCCGTGCTCCTCCCCTGGCCCGGCCGGTCAGTGGGAAGTTGAAACAACTGGCCTCATGGCTTTGATTTGTCTGCCCCTGGTGAGAGCAGGGGCAGGGTAGAGAGACTGGCCCCAGCTGTGTGGCAGCCGGTGCGGCGATAAAGACCCATGCTGATGCCAGAGCCGCCAGTTCACCTGCCCCCCAGTGACAGTGGGGGTGGGGTAGAGAGACTGGCCCCAGATGCGGGGCAGCCGGCGCGGCCACGAGGACTTTGCCCGTCAGCCCGGGCTCCTTCCCCCGGCCCATTTTATAGAAATAACCAGGGAGGAGGTCCTTGCATGTCTTGTTATGCTAAACACTAGCAAATCACCAGGACCAGATGGCCTCCATCCACGAGTTCTCAGGGAACTTAAAGATGAAATTGCTGATCTCCTAGCCAAAATATATAATATTTCCCTCAAATCAGGCTTTGTGCCTGATGACTGGAAGATAGCGAATTTAACACCAATTTTCAAAAAATGATCCAGGGATGATCCAGGAAATTACCGACCTGTCAGTTTGACATGTGTCCCAGGTAAAGTGATGGAAACCATCCTAAAAGATAGAATTAATAGGCACATAGAAGAGAAGGCGCTGCTAAAGGAGAGCCAACATGGCTTTTGCAAGGGCAAATCATGCCTCACTAATCTGTTGGAATTTTTTGAGAGTGTCAACAAGCATGTGGATAAGGGGGATCCAGTTGACATTGTTTATCTGGACTTTCAGAAGGCTTTTGACAAGGTCCCACACCAAAGGCTCTTGAATAAACTTACCAGTCATGGAATAAAGGGACAGGTCTTGTCCTGGATCAGCAACTGGCTAAGGGACAGGAAACAGAGGGTAGCACTAAATGGACACTTCTCCAAGTGGAGGGAAGTAAAGAGTGGGGTTCCCCAAGGTTCAGTACTGGGACCCCTGCTTTTCAACCTCTTCATAAATGATCTAGAGGTAGGAGTAAAAAGCAAGGTAGCCAAATTTGCTGATGACACTAAATTATACAGGGTAGTGAAAACTGTGAGAGATTGTGAGGAGCTCCAGAGGGATCTCTTGACACTGGGGGAGTGGGCAAAACAGTGGCAAATGAGCTTCAACATTAGTAAGTGCAGAGTGATGCATGTTGGGGCAAAAAAACCCAATTACATTTATAAACTGGTGGGGTCTGAACTCTCTGCGACAAACCAGGAAAGGGACCTTGGTGTCCTGGTGGACAACTCAATGAAGGTGTCAACCCAGTGTGCCTCAGCAGTGAAAAAAGAAAACTCAATGTTAGGGATCATTAGGAAGGGTATAGAAAATAAGTCAGCAAGTGTCATTTTGCCTCTTTATAAATCTATGGTGAGGCCCCATCTGGAATACTGTGTACAGTTCTGGTCGCCATACCTCCAGAAGGATATTATGGAGTTGGAAAAAAGTGCAGAGGAGGGCAACCAGAATGATTAGGGGACTGGAACACCTTCCTTACCATCTGAGGCTGCAATGGTTGGGCCTTTTCACTCTTGAACGACGGCGTCTAAGAGGTGACCTGATTGAAGTTTATAAAATCGTGCATGGTGTGGACAAAGTAGATAAGGAAAAACTGTTTTCCCTATCGCACAACACTAGAACTAGGGGACACTCGATGAAACTTTTGGGTACTAGTTCTCAAACAAATAAGAGAAAGTACTTTTTCACCCAGAGGATTACTGGTCTATGGAACTCCCTGCCAGAAGAAGTGGTGACAGCTGTCAGTCTTGACAGCTTTAAGAAAGGATTAGACAAGTTCATGGAGGACAAGGGTATCAATGGCTATAATTATGGATACTTAAGGACAACCTCTGGGTTGGAGAGATAGGCAGGATATCTCTCAATGCCATTTCCAGGGAATCCTAAGCTGGTGAAGGCATCTGCTTGGGAATACCCTGAAGCAAATGGTGAGCCACTGTGTGAGACAGAATGCTGGACTGGATGGGCTGTGGCCTGTTCCAGCAAGGCTGTTCTTATGTTCTTATGATTTTGGTTGGAAGATGGGCTGGAAAGTGGAAGAGAGGAAAGGGGGAAAGTAGAATAGGAAAGAGGACAGAGGTAAAAACTAGGAAAGAGCAGGCAGCTTTGAAATATGGATCAGAGGAGAATTATGGAACAAAGAAAAGATTGGAAGAGCCTGGGAAAAGACAAGGAAAGAGGAAATAGAGGAATCCTGGCAGAATAAATGCTGGCTCACAGTCTTTCTGTGCTTGATGGTTTCCTTGAAGAGTTTCCCCAGAACAGCATTTCATCCCACATATAATCCTTTTTCTGTGATGATGGAACAGTGACATTTTCTTCAGTGTTCAGTGTTTTCTGTTTCCTTTGCAAGAGGTATTTGTTATGCAGAGCAGAATTTAGTGCTATGGTACTTCCCATATCAGGTTTATCCTTGCAATCAGAGAAGCCTCAACCAGTATGCAAAGGATCATGAGTTCTGTACAGACAAAAAGGGAGGTAGTAAAGAAGTCACACTGTCCTAGTTGGAAGTTCTCAATTATCTTTCAATTAGTACACAACCACCCCCAAATAGCTTCTGCCTTCTAGAAGAAGGTATAGGGTCATAAAGACCAGGACCAGCCGCTTGAGAAATAGTTTCTACCCAAAAGCGGTTCTGGCTTTGAACGCTGTACAATGCAGTCTATGAGGGAGCTTCTGTATATAGTTTTTAGAGTTTTAGAGTTTTAGAGCTTTTTAGGGGTTAAATGTGTATATGTGTGTATGTTGATAATTTTGTATAGTTGTATTTTGTTTAGGTTTTGTTGGGTTGATAAGTGTCCCCCCCCCCAATCTCGTTGTTCTGTGCAGGACAATGACAATAAAGATCTATCTATCTATCTATCTATCTATCTATCTATCTATCTATCTATCTATCTATCTATCTATCTATCTATCTATCTATCTATCTATCTATCTATCTAAATAGGTACAGTAATGAAGCTCCAGCATGAAAGAGGACTACTGTTTTTCAGATGGTCAATGGCTGCTAACGTGTGTGCATTGGATATGTGGGGATGGGGACAATGGGGTATCCCAGGTGTCATGTTCAGGCTTGCAAGGAGAGGACATAAATGATAAGACCCCCATGAGTGGAAAAAAGAGGACACAGTGTGAGGAAAAAGAAACCGGCTGACTTTGTGGAGATAAAGGTTTGGGCAGAATTCTTACCATTGCAAGGAAATGTTTCCCAACATGAAAACCTGAGGGGGAAACAGGTGGGGAGACTCTAGTTAGAGGGGTGCTCCTGTCCTGCCTATTACATATGTCAGTTAATTAAAGGAGAAGGTTATATCATTACTGGCCTAATCAATACAAAAAAGATTAAGAGATTTGGACAGCAAGCTCCTACACTTTCCAGTACAGCACCCAGGGCTGTATTTAGCCAATGCTCAATATACATTAGTGAAACAATCAATGTGAAGTTGTATTGGGATGTCTTCTCGAAATACTTTAATTGGACTCATTCTAGACTTATCAATGCTGCACAAGACAACAGCCTTAAGCAGAATATATGATGGACAACCCAGAGTCTGAGAAGCCACTTTCTCTACAATTATATCTTTTCTTCCTTCCTAAAGCATATTAATAGTAATCTTTTTGTTTAAGTACATGGTTTTGAGTAATTTGGGGAAAGTGTTTGGCAAGAAAGGGGAGCCTCCATGGGCAATCATAATGGCCATTACTGTCACCTTCCCTGCCAAACACTCTCTTCCCCTTTCTAACCGAGACTTCTTCTGTACGGATAAGCCACCAACAATTAGGCCAGACCGAAAAACATTTCTGCTGGATTTATGTTTGGAAAAGAACACAAATCAAACTTTGGAAACTGCCTGAAATCATCAGGTCGATAAACAGAAAATGCCTAATCAATAACATTCATGATTGGCTGATATCTGACATTGAAATATTATATGAAGCTGCACAAATAGCACTCATAATGCAATGTTTCCTCCAAAATGTTTTCCATCATGTTTATTCAATACAGAAGTGCACTGTAAAGGCTTATCTAAGATTGCCTTCTGTACCACACCCGGAAATAGTCAATCGTGCATTACTACTACAGTATGATAATCAGACTGATGGGCAGCAGTAACAGTAACTCCAGGTATTTGTAGCTGGAGTGTTTCAAACATAGTACTATGCAAGGAAAATATTCTGGGGAATAAACATCAATAGCAATTTAAGGTGGCAGCTACTTAATTTTGTTATCCTAGGAGTTGCAGTTTAAGTAAAGTTCCTTAATGGCACAATTCTTTTTTCAGGTTCCATTATTTATCAAGTTTTTTTAAAAAACAAAACAAAAACAAATAGTAAAGATGAAGCTAAAGTACTTTGGACATCAAATGAGAAGAGAGGATTCACTTGAGAAAGCCTTGATGCTGAGAAAGGTGGAGGGCAAAAGAAGAAGGGGGTGGCCAAAAACCTGATGGCTAGATGGTATTGTAGATGCAATGGGCACAGAGCTGGGCGGGTTGAGGAGGATGGTAGAGGACAGGGGTGCTTGGCGGGCAATGGTCCATAGGATCGCAAAGGGTCAGAATTGACTGTGGGACTGAACAACAAAAACAATAGAAGGGAAAGTCCCCAGATTCACATGGGATGGGAAGTCCATCTTTCTTTGATGACAAAGTTGGTTTTAGAGGTTCTGTATGAACAATTCTTAAAGATACTATGGGGGTGTTGTAAAAGTAATATTGTCATGAGAAGTTAATGACATTTCTAGCACGCATCCATCCATCCATCCATCCATCCATCCATCCATCCATCCATACATACATACATACATACATACGTACGTATGTACGTACGAACGTACGTACGTACATACATACATAGATAGCCACTGCTTGATTAAGCTAGGACTGCAATTTTCTCAGAGTGCAGCTACGCACTGAGGAAAGTATGAATCCATTCACATTTACTCATGAAGTCCAATTACCGCAAGTCTCTTTGAATTAACTGACACCCACAGGCAGACAGCAAGAAAAGCTTTGTTTGCTGCTTGTTTGTAGTATTTATAGCACTGCATGTGGCAACATTAACAAAAGAACTACCTAGTAAGCTGTAAACTAGGATAAAAAGGTTTCCTTCTTTCATTTCCTCTTATCTTTTTTTAAAAAAGGAAACTCTTGCAAAGCAATAAAAGCAATCACACTTCTATACCATCCCATGCTTAGTGCACTCTCTGGGTGGTTCACAAGTTAGATAATTAGCATTTTGCCCCCAACATGCTGAGTACTCAAGGCTGAGTCAACCATGAGTCCTGGTCAGGATCGAACTCACAACCTTTTGGTTGCAGTACAGCAGCTTAACCACTGCGTCACCAGGCTTGCACGTGGAGAGAAGTGCGGATTCCGCATGCACAATTGGCATAATGCCTCTGGCAAAGGTTACACCGGCGAAGAAGGTTCCTGGTCACTGGCCCTTGCCAGCATGGAAATTGGGGGGGGGGGCGAATTAATAATCATAGGGTTGATTCACCTACATCTGACCTGACCAGCGATTCCGCTGAGAGAAGCAAATCGCTAAACCTCCGTTACGTATTAGGCAATTACTGACTCACAGAAGAGCCTAAGCTCTAGTGCAAATAGTGGCCATATTTACCTTGGCGTAAGCCCCGAACAATGGATTTCCCCTGTCAGTGTTTGCCCCAGTTAATTAACTTCCCCAAGAGAGATTTCCCATTAACCCGGGTAAATGGGTGATATGATTTTCTGTCAGATGACAATTCTATCACACGCTGCCTTGAATTCCTATATATGCTGATGTTTTTCCCCACAATAAACCACTGGTCTTCGCTCCATCTTGTCTCGTGTCATTCCTCTACCAGTCTCCTCCGGGATTCTAAGAGCCTCCTCACGGCCCCAATCCAACATCTGGTGACCCCGAGACGTGATCTTACCCGAGAGTAAGCGATCAACGCGGTCCGGTTCTACGCTAGAACCGTGTCCGATCATCCCGGAGGATGGCGCGGCAGCCCGGTCGGTAAGCCAGCCGATCGGGAAGACAGGACCGCGAGGCATTTCAGAGAGGCATCCTATAGCTTGCTCCGACTTTCGCGGCGGCTTGCAACACGGAAAAACACGTTCCGCTCAGGGTCGGCTGTGAACCCCTGACAGCGCAGAGGCCACCGAGGGCCCGTGGCGGCAGGCCACGCTCCGAGCTCTACCCAGAGATTCGTCACGCAAAACCTATTGCCTGAACTACAGACGCATCGACTCGTCCCGAGAAGGAGACTTCAAAAGACCCTCGCAGGTAATATGGGGACTTGTCCTCAGCGGCAACGTCCGTCCGCTAGTCAAAGAATTCATGAGGAGGAATTCAAAATCCTGGCCAGGGTATATGTTATGCTTTCACAGTGGAGAACTAGCGCGACTTTTGGTGTTCTTGAGGGAACACTGCCTGCCTTACCCAGAAGCAAGTACGTTATCCCTTCAGCTCTGGGATCAGATAGGAGACTGCATTCAACAACCCCCGAAAGCTCCAAAGGGCATAATTCGCACATGGAGCAAATGTAGGAGACTTTTAGCAGAGGTAGATCCAGTCCAGGTAGAGGCTAAAGAACCCCCAGCGCCAGCAGAGCCATCGGCGCCCACGGCACTCTATCCGTCACTTCAGTTTAAGCAGAGTAGCGTAGGGAGCTTTCCCTCGGTGACAGCTGCAGACGTCACCGGTGGAATGCATGGAATGGGAAGCGCAGGGGCTTCTCTGACAGCTACAGGTTCCCGAACTAAGAGTGCCCTTCAGCGCACAGTTGAGGAGGAGATCAAGAAGGGGGAATTGCCAGTAGAAGAACTAGCTGAGCTTAGTCAGATTTGTCCAATTCGCTTGGAAATGGATGCCCTCACAGGACAGCAGCAGGTAGTTCATTCACCAGTCCCGTATAAGCTCCTCATGGCTATACGGAAGGCCATTTCAGAGACAGGGCTACAGAGTCGGTTCACTAGGGGCACGCTTCAGCAAGTGTGCAAGAACACCATGTTTATCCCGCACGACTGGAAAGCCGTCATGCGGATGATGCTCAACCCCAGCCAGTATATGTTATGGGACAGCGAGTATCGCCTTGAGGCTCAGGCAAGGGCTGCCAGGATGGGAGGGGCAGTACTTCCTGACCAATTATATGGCTCAGGTGCCTTCGAATCCATCGATGCGCAGACCAACTTGCCACTTGCCACTCTTCGGATGTCAGCTGAGGCGGCCTTCAGGGCCTTCCTCAAAGTCCCAGCATCTGGCAAAGCGGCCAAAAATTATACTGCAGTCAAACAGGGCGCCCAGGAGTCCTACATGGACTTTATCAATCGCTTAGAGGAAGCGATTAGTAGGCAGATCGATAACGAGCAAGCCCAACAAGAGCTCATGATGAAATTGGCTAAAGACAATGCCAATCTCGACTGCCGTAAGATCTTGCAGTCACTGGGTAACCATCCCGACTTGACTCTCACGGACATGATTAGAGCTTGCGCCGACGTTGGCACAGACTCCTACAAAATGGTTCTGCTGGCAGCGGCGGTGCAAGGGGGTAGAAGACCGAAGAACAAAGGGGCATGTCACAATTGTGGCAAGGTCGGTCACTTCGCTAGGGAGTGCCGATCCAAGAGCGGCGGACAACATTCCGGCCGTTCCAAGGCTCCAACCACCCCGTGTCCGAAGTGTAAGAAAGGCTACCATTGGTCCAGATTCTGTCCGAATTTGGGAAACCGGAACGCGGGCACGTCTCTGGCCCCGGTCCAAACAGAGGCTTCCCTTGCTCTGGGCGAGCCAGAGCTAGATTAGATTCCATTCACATTCCAGGCATTGCGAAGGCGTAGGCCAGCCCCAAGGGTAGTACAGGGCTAGAATTGACTTGCCAGGCGAACGTCACATGCGACTTGCCAGGCACAGTCTATCTGGTGGATTCCCAGTACATGGGACCCCTGCCCAAAGGCTTCATAGGTTTGGTTTTGCCTCGCAGTGTAGCAGGAGCACGCGGAATTCTTGTAATTCCGGGAGTCATTGACTCAAATTTTTCGGGTGTTCTCCAAGTTCAACTCTGGACGCACCTACCCCAGACCATTCACAAGGGAGACACGCTAGCGCAACTGATTATGGTTCCTTGTCACTCGCCAGCAGATAGCCAGGGAAGGCTCAGGGACAGCGCAGGGTCCGGGTCAGAAGACCGCTCGAGCGCAAGTGAGGCAGTACAAGGATACCAGGTCTTAGCGACAGTGGAGACCAACATAGAGTGGAAACAGCGGCCAGTGATTGAGGTATTTTTGAATAAAAAATCATTCTCAGGGTTGCTCGATACCGGAGCTGACGTCAGCGTGGTCAGTCGAAGCCAGCGGCCACGAGAGTGGGCCATTGAGCCGGTCTCCGATGTGTGGGGGGTAGGCGGCATCCAAGAAGCGTTTAGAAGCCGGGAGTGGGTGGAAGTCACGATCCCTAAGGCTGACGGCACAGCGGTCATTCGGCCGCACATTCTGGACGTGCACATCAACCTTTGGGGGCGAGACATTTTACAGCAATACGGTGCCACTCTCACCTTCGGGTAATGGCATTGCCACTTAAATGGCTTACCAACACGCCAGTCTGGGTGGAACAATGGCCGGTAGTGGGGGAGAAATTAGTCACCCTAAAGCAACTGGTTAAAGAACAGCTAGACGCAGGACACATAGAGCAGTCCACTAGTCCTTGGAATTCGCCCATTTTTGTCATTAAGAAGAAGTCGGGGAAGTGGTGACTCCTCCACGATCTCAGGGAGATCAATAAATGTATACAGCCAATGGGTCCGCTTCAATGCGGCATCCCAAATCCGAATATGATTCCTGAGAGTTGGGAGATCCTGGTCGTAGACCTAAAGGATTGCTTTTACACCATTCCCTTAGAGCCCAGGGACCGGGAAAGATTCGCCTTTACGGTGCCGGTTGTGAACCACAGCGAGCCCACGCAGCGTTACGCGTGGAAATTTTTGCCACAGGGGATGCTCAATTCGCCCACCCTGTGCCAAATTTATGTTCACAACGCACTGGCAAAGTTTCGAAACCTTCATCCCACAGCCTTAGTATGCCATTTCATGGACGATATTTTGGTCGCAGCGCCGCAACTCGGCAGCGAAATGTTTACAGACCTCCAGGCCAGCCTGGGGGAGAAAGGGTTACTCATTGCCCCAGAGAAAGTGCAGAGAACCGAGCCCTTCTCATACTTGGGTCATCGGCTTCTCCAATCCTTCGCAGCACCAGTTTTGCCTCAGATCAATTTAAAAGACTCAGTCACCTTGGTAGAATTGCAGCAAGTTTTGGGTAACATTAATTGGGCCAGACCGTATTTCAGATTGGATACGGATCTTTTAAAACTGCTCTTCTCGCTGCTAACGCTAGGTAAGCAGCCGGCAGACCGGATACAAATTCCTCAAGAAGCATGCTTGGCTCTCGAGAAAGTCAACCAAATTCTCAGCCAGAGGTGGGTGGACAGGATTGCTCAGGGGCCATATGCCTCGATCCTGAACTTGTACATCGTTCGGGCCGGATCCATGTTCACCGGAGCCCTAGGAGTGGACCCTGAGAAAGGAGCGAATATCGTGGAATGGGTGTACTTGCCGAACACCTCTTCCCGAAATATCGTTCCTCCCCAAGAGTTGGTCTCCGCGGTGGTCTACCACGGAAGGCTGAGAGCTAGGGACATCTCAGGGCACGACTTAGCAAAGATCGTGGTCCCGTTCACCAAAGAGCAAATTCAGCAGCTGATGCAGCTCGGTGACTCGCTTCCAATTGCCTTGCAAGGATTCACCGGATGCTTGGCATACCATTTGCCAAAGGACCCCAGACTCGTCTCACTTCAAACGCAGACAGTCAGCTTGTATGAATTGATCTCGCTGGTTCCACTTCAGGGGGCCAGAACAGTTTTTACAGATGGGGGTCGCACATACGGCGTCTTAACTTGGCAGGAGGGCCAGGCTTGGCGCACGCTGCTAACTCTTCCACAGAAGTCCGCACAACGGGCCGAGTTGGCAGCAGTGAACCTTGCTTTGCGCACCTTCGCCAAAGAGTGCCTCAACATTATTACTGACAGTTAGTATGTTAGGAATTTGCTTCACAGTCTACCGGGAGCATACATCACTCCCGCGATAGACAAAAATTTGCTGAGTCTGTTCCTCACAGCTCAATTTCACTTGCGGAACCGCACGGAAGCGCTCTATATCGCCCACATCCAAAGTCACCAGGACCTCCCGGGTCCGATTTCCGCGGGCAATAACAGAGCAGATGCGGCCGCAAAGGAAATTCAGCAACGATCAGTGTTAGGTGTTTTCACTACTCCAATTCAGAGTCATGCATTCTTTCATCAGAATGCCAAAGCACTCGCCAGTCAGTTTAACCTGCCACTTTCTCAAGCCCAAGGCATAGTTCGCTCTTGTCAGCATTGTGCAGGGGGACCGGGGGGGCCCTCGTGGGGGGTCAACCCACGAGGGACAGAGGCTAACCAGGTGTGGCAAATGGACGTCACACATATCCCGCAGTTTGGCAGATGGCAGTACATGCACGTTTGCATTGATACATTCTCGCAATTCGTTTGGGCGAAAGCGCAAAAAGGGGAGACTGCTTCCCACATGGAGCAGCACCTCCTAGCCTGCTTCGCGGCGATGGGCAAACCTCAGCACGTGAAAACCGATAACGCCCCGTCCTACAGTTCTAGGCAGTTGGCTAACTTCATGGCCACCTGGCATATCAAGTATACCTTTGGCGTTCCTTACAATCCGCAGGGGCAAGCGATTGTGGAACGAGTCAATCGGACGCTCAAGTCCTATATTGACAAACAAACAGAAAGGGGGGAGCCACCAGCCCTCCCCAAGTCACAGGGTCAGGCACAGCATTGTCTGAACAAGGTGTTGTTCACGTACAATCACCTTAATGTTTTTTCCGATTGCACGCCGCAGGAGAAACACTTCCGCCGTTCGGAAGCTCTCCCGCGACCGCTGGTCCGTTACCGGGTGCCACCGGACCCTTCCTGGAGGGGCCCAGTGCCACTCGTAACCTGGGGAAGAGGGTATGCTGCAGTTATGTCTCCTACAGGTGTCATCTGGATTCCAGCTCGGTGCGTTAAGCCTCACTTGGAACCACATGGCGTGGACCCAGACCGACCCAAGTCCGATCCCGGAGATGGAGGACCTCACCCTGACCGAGGGGACCCGGCGGAAGAAGCGGCGACAGCGGACAGAGCCGAAGGTCACCTGGGGGATGGTCAAGATCCTTTGCCGTGAGGCCGAGGACGTTGTCTGGCGCGAGGACTGGAAGCCAACACCGGAGAACATCGTGTCTGCAGTTTTTTCCCTGATCACCGCCAACACCATGGCGGTCACCATCATTCTGACCCTCTCCCTACTTGCGGGGGGAGGCGCTCAGGCAGCCTCACTAAAGGCCAGCGATCTGATGCCAGGCGGAGATCTCTCTACCCGGATGCACTACAATCTATGGGAAAGGTTGGCGGGTCTCGTCAACCAGTCCGATTTTTGCCTGAAGCAGGACATTGGTCCTGCCTCAATCCTGAGCACCTGTCTCATCCCAGTGTGCCACACTCTGGACGCACGCACCAGGGATGGCGACTGGCTGGTGAGGCGGATTTTCAGTCCGTATCTCCCTACGAGCTTCACAGCATACGCTCGCTGGGGAATGCAGCTGACTATGACTTTGCCGGCTGATGCAGCCACTCTCCACACCCCTCGAGTGGCGGTCAGCCCAAACTCTACTTGTGCTCGAATGACCGGCTGCTCCGCAGCCGGCCGGACTCGACGCCGCTGCCTTGACGCTGGCCGCGGCAACTGGACTTGCGATAACCCAGAGACACTTGGTTCAATGTATGCTCATGTTACCCTACCTTCAGGTTGGTTCTTTACATGCAATCAGTACACTTGGAACTACATTCCCGCAAATGTATCGTATTCCATGTGTTGTATTAGTCGCTTGACATTGTTACTCCCCACTAGGGATATGATTGTTCCAAGCACAAATGTTTCTGCACCCATACGGCGCACTCGTGCCACCCAGATAGACAGCTCATGTGATAGCAACATTAGGGTTCTGAGTCCAGCTGAGTACGTCTCGCTGGCAGTCAGCATACGGCGTGCCAGGCTTAGCCGTCGGCAACGCTCAGAGAATTGGTAAATTGGCTTGCGGATTAGCAAAGGCCATCAACCATACCTCCTCAGCGATAGCGCTGCTCAACCAGGAGCAGGCAGAGCTTCGCCATGCCATCCTAGACAATTGAGCAGCTATCGACTACCTTCTGTTGTTACATCATTTGGGTTGCGAATCTGTCCACAGCATGTGTTGCTTTAATCTCACAGACAATACCCGTAAGGTACAGAGCCAGCTCACAGACCTCCACACCCTAGTCAAGAACATCAAGGAGGATTCTTCATGGGGGTGTGGGATTCCTTGTGGTCGTGGCTCCCATGGGGATGGCTCCAGACAACGCTCAAGGTGGTTTCGGGAGTGATCATACTGGGCATAGCAGGATGCTGTTTCATGCAATGTATTCCCTCGCTGCTATCGAGATGCCCCCCGTGGGGGGAACCCCGAAGCGTCGTTCCTGTACATCAGCTGCTGCCCCTCTTGCGCAGGGTCGCCTGTCAGGTCCATAAATAACAGAAAAAGGGGGGATGCGGATTCCGCATGCACAATTGGCATAATGCCTCTGGCAAAGGTTACACCGGCGAAGAAGGTTCCTGGTCACTGGCCCTTGCCAGCATGGAAATTGGGGGGGGGGCGAATTAATAATCATAGGGTTGATTCACCCACATCTGACCTGACCAGCGATTCCGCTGAGAGAAGCAAATCGCTAAACCTCCGTTACGTATTAGGCAATTACTGACTCACAGAAGAGCCTAAGCTCTAGTGCAAATAGTGGCCATATTTACCTTGGCGTAAGCCCCGAACAATGGATTTCCCCTGTCAGTGTTTGCCCCAGTTAATTAACTTCCCCAAGAGAGATTTCCCATTAACCCGGGTAAATGGGTGATATGATTTTCTGTCAGATGACAATTCTATCACACGCTGCCTTGAATTTCTATATATGCTGATGTTTTCCCCACAATAAACCACTGGTCTTCGCTCCATCTTGTCTCGTGTCGTTCCTCGACCAGTCTGCTCCGGGATCCTAAGGGCCTCCTCACGGCCCCAATCCAACAGAGAAGGTTTGCTCTCTGGTCTTACAGTATGTTATACATGAAAAAGTGCCATCTTGCCAACACATAGAGAAGTTGTAAAAAGAAGAAGAATCAGAGTCTTGTTCATGAGAGAAGCTTTGCCACAGTGTGTGTGTGTGTGCTGGCACAGAGAGTTTTCTGCTTTGTGTTGCCTCCCTCATGAGGCAACTGGCTGGGGAAAAGGTGCTTGTGTGGTTCATCTTCCCTTTACTGCATCAGTTCAAGTGATCACATGTCTGAACCAAAGCAAGTGTATTTGTTTTGTAAAACAAAACATCCCAGCAGTGGAATGGAGAACCTAGAGATTTTTGGGAGGCAAACGTTGAGCTGCTTTGGATTTCCCTTTGCATTATATGATCAAGGGAGAAATTGCAAATCAGCCCACCCCAAACCCACGGCACAGTATCTTTCACATTTTAAATCCTCTTCGCTTGTCTTGACTCTAGTACTGTAATAGTTCAAGTCTGGCTGGACATCCCGCTACAGTAATGGAGTAAACCCGTGATGGTGAACCTTGGCACTCCAGATGTTCTTGGACTTCAATTCCCAGAAGCCCCAGCACCCTGTGAATCCACACGAATGGGTTTACTGTGATTCCTCCCGTATGGGCGCGTTTTACTTCCGCTTCTGGGAGCAGCGAGGGCAGCACAGGCTGGATGAATCACAGTAAACCCATTTGTGTGGATTCACAGGGTGCTTGGGCTTCTGGGAATTGAAGTCCAAGAACATCTGGAGTGCCAAGTGTTGTGTATGTACAATGTTGCTTTAAGGAATGTATGAATGTTACCTGACCACAATTACAATGTAGCTCAGCTGTTAAGGAACGCGAGTAAGCTGCCTATAGAGGGCAGCTGCGAGCGTTCAGCTCACATGGTTCACATTCCCCAAATCACCGGCAGCCGCGGGAACCTTTCCCGCGGGAGGATCACCTGGAGAAGATGGGCGTGACTCAGAATGACGTCACGCCGGTAGCAGCCAATAAGCTACCGTGCAACGAGATTCAAATGTATGTACTGCAGTATATAATGAGCTGTACCTTCGCCATTATCACATGTTCATCCTGATCATCACCCAATAAACCTGCATTTAGCCCTCACTGCGGCTCCTTCTTTGTCTTCCGTGCAAGACACTAAATTGGCGACGAAGATGGGATCAATGGCGAATCCCAAGGTCAAGCCTTACCACTTCGATATCAGCGACCCAGAGCAATGGGAGCTGTACGAGTGCCAGTTTCGGCACACGATGGAAGCTGTGGCCGTCGACGACGATGCGAAGATGCGCTCACACTTTCTAGCCCAGGTGGGGCCGGCCACGCTGTGCATCCTGATGAACCTGGTGGCCCCCCGGAAGGTGGACGTGCTGCCCCTCGACCGCATCCTAGAGTTACTGCGTGATCATTTCCAGCCCCCCGTGTCGATCTTCCCGGCCAGGGTCGCGTTCCACAGGCGAGACCAATGCCCGGGAGAGTCCGTGTCCGCCTACGCGGCGGCCTTCAGGCTGGCAGCGGTGCACTGCCAGTGGGAAGACCTGGACACGGCACTCCGAGACCGCATGCTGTGTGGCCTGAGGGACGAGGAGGTCCAGAGAAAATTGATGACCCGCAACTATCGCCTCACGTTCAACGAGGTACTGCGGGAGGCCCAGGCAGCCGAGGCAGCCAGGAGCGGGGTCAGAGTGTTCAAGTCCCGAGGGGCCACATCCGAAAGGGCCAAGTCACCAGTGCAGGCGGCCCGGCGGACATCGGCGAAGACGGCCTGGTGGGCCCCCAAGTCGCCCGCCGGCACACCAGCGATGTCTGAGGAGTCGTCCGCGACGGCAGACTCCTGCTCCAGCGAGGTTGACGACGTCCAGAGAGTAAAGAAACGCGGGGAGAAGCGACAGACCCGCCAACGGCAAGACCGCCGCTGCGACGGGTGTGGGGCGTCCCACGACCGGACGAGGTGCCCGTTCCGGAAGGCCGAGTGTCACAACTGCGGCCGAAAGGGGCACATCGCCAGAGTATGCAGGCGCGGGCGAGCTGAGGACAAGGGCGCCTCGAGCCACTCCCAGGCACACCAACGGAAGGCGGCCGGCACCAGGAAGGTCTCAACCAGCTACAGCGAGGAAGTCGTGAACCGCGTGGGCCTGGAGCACCAGCGTTTTTTCGTAGAGGTACTGTTACAGGGGGTCCCGGTGAGGATGGAGATAGACTCGGGGTCGTCCTATTCCATCCTGTCCCAAAAAGAGTTTATGCGCATTCCCCCAGATGCGAGGCCCAAACTGCGGGCCATGAAGTCACACTTACGGGACGTGCAGGGAAATGGGATCCCAGTGTTGGGGGTGGGGAACTTCAAGGTGAAGTTCAAGAGTTACTCCGAGAAACTGCCCCTAGTGGTACTCAAGGGGGGAAGATGCTGCCTTTTGGGAACGCAGTGGTTTGCTCCCCTGGGAATTGAACTGTCCGGCATTAATGCCATCGAGACTGACCCAATGCGGGACATGTGCAATGCACACCCGGACGTTTTCAAGAAGGGACTCGGGACATACAAGGGCCCCCCGGTATCCTTTGAGCTGGACCCAGAAATCCGGCCCATCCGCCTCAAGCCAAGGAGAGTGCCCTTCGCCCTCAAGGACAAGATCGAGGCGGAACTGGACAAATTGGTGGGGCAGGGGATTTTGGTTCCAGTCGATTCGGTGGAGTGGGAAACACCGATTGTTAAGGCTCTTAAATCAAACGGGGAGGTCAGGATTTGTGCGGACTATAAATGTACGATCAATAAGGCCATTCGGCCAAATGCATATCTGGTGCCCGTGGTCAGACATTTACTGGCCACGTTACATGGGGGGAGGTGTTTTGCCAAGCTAGATCTGGTGCAGGCATATCAGCAGCTCTCCGTAACCCCAGCTGCTGCCGCTGCGCAAACCATCGTCACGCACAAGGGGGCATTTAAGGTAACGCGCCTACAGTTCGGCGTAAATTCGGCCCCCGGGATCTTCCAGTCCCTCGTGGAACGCCTTTTAAAGGGACTTCCAGGTGTCCTCCCATATTTTGACGATGTGTTGATAACAGCTGGGAGCGAATTAGAGTTAGCAAAGAGGCTAGACGGGGTCCTTACAGTATTCGAGAAAGCGGGACTTCGACTGAGAAAGGACAAATGTGTATTCTTTGCGAGGGAGGTGGAGTTCCTCGGGTTCAAGATAACCCCGGAGGGCATCAAGCCCTCCGAGTTCAAGGTTGCAACTGTGCAAAACGCCCCTCGCCCCACCGCGAAACCGGAGCTGCAGTCATTTCTAGGGCTCTTAAATTTTTACCATTCCTTCCTGCCAAGGAAGGCATCCGTTGCGGAGCCACTGCACGCGCTATTAAAGAAAGAGGCGGTTTGGCAGTGGGGAGATAAGCAAGAGAAGGCTTTCAGGGAGCTAAAGGCGCTTTTATACTCGGATGCTGTCCTGACCCACTTTGACCCGAGGAGACCAGTAGTTTTAGTCTGTGACGCGTCCCCAGTGGGGGCGGGGGCGGTGCTGTCCCACGTGTTGGAGAGCGGGCGGGAAGCCCCAGTTGCATACTACTCCAGGTCCCTTTCAAAGGCCGAGCGCAACTACGCGCAAACAGATAGGGAGGCCCTAGCCATAATCGCGGGAACCAAGAAGTTCCACGATTTCTTATACGGCCGCAAGTTTACGGTGGTGACTGATCACAAGCCTCTCCTGGGAATCTTTACCACAGGCAAGCCCACCCCTCAAATCCTGTCCCCCCGAATGCTACGTTGGGTGATTTTCCTTAACGCCTACCAGTATGAGCTGGTCTATCGCCCAGGGAAGGAGATCTCCCATGCGGACGCGCTGTCCCGGTCTCCCCTCCCTAGTTTAGGAGACCCCGCATGCGAGGTAGAGCAGGACCACCAAGTCCTGCTGATCGAGTCCCTCGACTCACCCCCCATCGTCCCGGCCGACCTCGCCAAGGCCACAGCGGCCGACAAGATGCTGGCCCAAGTTAGTTCCTGGGTTAGGAAAGGGTGGCCCACTGCTCCCCCCGAGGAACATTTCAAGCCATTCTTCAGGCGTAGAGTAGAGCTGTCCCTGGAAAGGGGCTGCTTACTCTGGGGCCAGCGGGTAGTCATCCCAGAGAAGCTGAGGGCCAAGGTACTGAAGCTACTGCATACCAGTCACCCGGAAATAGTGCGCTCCAAGGCGCTGGCCAGGAGTTTCTTTTGGTGGCCCCAGATAGACGCGGACATAGAGTGATTAGTGGGCACGTGCGAGAGTTGCCAGAGCTCCCGGCCCGAGGAATCCCGGCTACCCCATTGGGAATGGGACACGGCCCGCGGGCCATGGTCCCGGATTCATGTCGACTTCGCTGGCCCCTTCCGCGGGGCCATGTTTCTGCTAATAGTGGACTCCTATTCCAAGTGGTTGGAAGTAATCCCCATGAACAGCACCTCCTCTGCGGCAACCATTAAACAGTTGAGCAATTAAACCATTAAACAGTCTTTGCCTGTTTCGGCCTGCCGGACGTCCTGGTTAGCGATAACGCTAGTACCTTCACGTCTGCGGAGTTCAAGACCTTTATTGAAAGAAACGCCATCAGGCATATTACCGCTGCCCCGTTTCACCCCGCCACAAACGGTCAGGTAGAGCGCCAAGTGCGCACTACGAAAGACGCACTGCGGCGCATGGGTCCCGGCGAGTTAAACCTCCATCTGTGTCAGTTCCTCATCTGCTACAGGACAGCCCCCCTAGCGTCAGGGCTTTCGCCAGCCGAACTCCTCATGAGGAGGCGTCCGACAACACTTTTTGACCGGATGGACCCGTCCAGGGTGGAGGATGAAGGGAGAAATATAGATATCGGGGTAGGAAGCTCCAAAGGTTTTTCGGTAGGGGACCCGGTTCACTGCAGGAACTACGCGGCCTCCGGGCCAGCGTGGGTACCAGGGACGATCATTGAGCAGACGGGGCCAGTATCCTATAGAGTTGAGACTAGCTCGGGTCTACTCTGGAGAAGGCACGCCGACCAACTCAGAAGGCGGGTCACCAGTGATGGGGAATCAGCATTAGGGTCCTCCGCCACCCGCGTTACCCAAGGGGGAGACACGGCGGAATCCGCGGGTACAAATGCATACCCTGGATCCTCAGCCACAGAGGAGGATACTTTGAAAGAGAGGGATGAGTTTGATTATGATTTGCAGTACCAGGGGGGTGTAGCGGAGTGGTCCCCCACCCGTCCTAGCGAAAAGAGGGGTTTCAGTTCAGCCCCTGGTACCTCCAGTCCCCCCAGCCCTTTTGTTTTAGAATATACCATAACTCCAGCCCCCCGGAGACAGACACCCCCGAGACAGGCAGCAGGGGGGAATCCGCCAGCCTCAGCCTCTAGAACGCCCGGACAGGAAACGGGGGTGGCGAGACCACGAGGGCCTCATCATCAGTCCCGAGATTCGTGCTGGGGGGGACCCCAAGCTCCTCAAGCGGCAGGCAGGGGTTCACGTCCCAACTGTTCATTCCATTCCCATCCCCCAATGCAAGGTTGTCGCAGAGTCCCCACCGAACCACTAATGAGTCCCCCCTTTCCGTTGCAGGACAGGACTCCGCGGAACCAGGAGCCCCCGGCTCCCCTATGTTAAGTCAAGCGGCCGCGCGCCCCAGACGCATGTGCGGCAAGCCACAATGGTTGAGGGACTTCGTCCCATCCTAGGGGGGGGAGGAGTGTTGTGTATGTACAATGTTGCTTTAAGAAATGTATGAATGTAACCTGACCACAATTACAATGTAGCTCAGCTGTTAAGGAACGCGAGTAAGCTGCCTATAGAGGGCAGCTGCGAGCGTTCAGCTCACATGGTTCACATTCCCCAAATCACCGGCAGCCGCGGGAACCTTTCCCGTGGGAGGATCACCTGGAGAAGATGGGCGTGACTCAGAATGACGTCACGCCGGTAGCAGCCAATAAGCTACCGTGCAACGAGATTCAAATGTATGTACTGCAGTATATAATGAGCTGTACCTCCGCCATTACCACATGTTCATCCTGATCATCACCCAATAAACCTGCGTTTAGCCCTCACTGCGGCTCCTTCTTTGTCTTCCGTGCAAGACACTAAACCAAGGTTCGCCATCACAGGAGTAGACTGTACAGCCAGTGACTCAACGCTGAGTGTTGGGCAGTGGTAAATAGCCTGACTCTCTAAAGGGGTGAATGATCCCCTTTAGGTGGGGTGATGGTCCCCCTCAGTGGAGGAAATGCCACTGGAAACCATCATATAGTGAAGCCTTCTCCTTCACATCTGCAGGCTGGGCTCATGTTAATAAAGAGGTGCATTTTACTGGAATTATTAAATCTAAACAATGCTGTTGAAGTTACAATTTGGAGCATATTCATGTTTTCAATAGACTGCCCAATAAAGGCTATACCTTTATTTGGTGTTCTATACAGCAGATGATACTACAGATGATACCACCCTAATGGCAGAAAGTGAGGAAGACCTAAAGAAGCTCCTGATTAGGTTGAAGGAAGAGAGTACAAAAGCTGGCTTGATACTCAACATCAAGAAAACCAAAATAATGGCAACAGGTCCTATCAGTCCCTGGAAAATAGATGGGGAAGTAGAAGCAATGGCAGATTTTACTTTCTTAGGATCCAAGATCACTGCTGATGGGGATTGCTGCCATGAAATTAAAAGGCGACTGATTCTTGGCAGACAAGCTATGAGAAACTTGGGGAATATAGTTAAAAGCAGAGCCATCACCTTACAAACAAAAGTCTGCATAGTTAACGCAATGATATTCCCCGGTGGTAATGTATGGCTGTGAGAACTGGACCATTAGGAAAGCTGAGTGCAGAAGAATAGATGCCTTTGAAATGTGGTGTTGGAGGAGAGTTTTGAGAGTACGCTGGACAGCGAGGAGAACAAATAGGTCGATCTTATAAGAAATCAAACCTGACTGCTCCTTGGAAGGTCAAATAGTGAAGATGAAGCTAAAATACTTTGGTCATCAAATGAGAAGAGAGGATTCACTTGAGAAAGCTTTGATGCTGGGAAAAGTGGAGGGCAAAAGAAGAGGGGGGGCGTCCAAAGATTAGATGGCTAGATGGTATCATTGATGCAATGGGCACAGAGCTGGGTTGTTTGAGGAGGATGGTGGAGGACAGAGGTGCCTGGAGGACAATGGTCCATAGGGTCGCAAAGTGTCGGAATCGACTGTGCGACTGAACAACAACCAATACAGCATCTGTTCTCTGAACCCAAATGGCTAGTTTGCTATTTCACATCAGCAATATGTGAATTAAAGAAATGCAATGATAAATATAACAGTGATGAAATCACTTTATTGTTGTGAGAACACAAACAATATGGATTCTCAAGAGACATGAATCTGTGGTTTTGAGAGATTCCAGCTTTACTGAAGCAATTAAGCAAACAAGATATTTTGACTGAATATACCCCCCCTTCCTGCCCATTATCATTTGGCAGTTTCCAGTAGGCATTGTGGTAAAGGTGTGTCTTCAGACCAATGCTGTGGAGAAGATAACAGCTGCCTGCAAGTTTGCCTAAGAACTGTATGATTTGCTCACATAAAGAGCATACAAAGAATGGAACAAAGAAAACAAGTCTCATCATGAATTAAGATGGGGCCACCATTTCATGTCAGCAAAAAAGAGAATAGCCATATTTTGGTGTACTGGAACCAAGACAATAGAAGCAGACGAAGTCTGGCTTAACACATCTTTATTGGCACACCGGTAGACTGGTGAAGAAGAAGAAGAAGTAGTTGAGCTCTTCACTGTTTGCGCCCCTTTCTTCTCGTGACACCGGTAGACTGAACATGTGGTAATGGCGGAGGTACAGCTCCTTTTATAATGCAACAATACATTTGAACCTGGTTACCTGGTAGTGTATTGGCTGCTACCTGCATGACATCATTCTGAGTCACGCCCTTCTTCTCCAGATGTTCCTTGCGCGGGAAGGTTCCCGCGGCTGACGGTAATTGGGGAATTTGTACTATGTGAGCTGAACGCTCGCAGCTGCCCTCTATGGGTAGCTAGCTTGCATTCCCTTAAACAGCTGAGATACATTGTGATCATTGTTAGGTTACATTCGGACATTGCAGTGGCTACATTCATTCTTAAAGCGATACAGTTTCATACACAACACATATCTGATTCCAAATATCATCTATCATCTTTGTGATCAGCCATGAGGATTGCCCTGGGAGCAATACAATGCAGTAGTCTTCCATTTGCCTTCCACATTGCCGCATGATACTGTACCACTGATCCAGTTCTGCAAGTCACTTTCTGGTCCTGAGCCCTTTAGCACACAAAGTCCTCATCAGCCCCAGGCCAGTATGAATAAAGTTGCTGCCCTCCATCAAGATGGATTCAAGTACGATTTAAATCACTGTTAAGGACCATCACCCTTCCCTGTGGACTTCCCCACCCGTCCATTAGTCCTCAGGGTTGTCAGGTTAGTTAACTGCCACCTGATGACTGGCGTTAAGTCACTGGTAGTATGGTCTACTCAATTACCATAGCAGGATAACCTGGCCAAACTATTATAGATGTCACACATACTATCAAAACAAACAAAAAAAACAATTAGGGATTTTAATCAGTCGATGTGACAGTTAATGTAGTGAACATTAATCTCAATGAGTTTTTCTGTGGACACACCAGGAACACAGGGTATTCTATCAATGCATAACTCAACATTAGTAGACTAAATCCTTAAGAGAGAATTGTGTGTACATGTCGAAGTAAGAGCTTCTCTCACTTCCCTGAATTTTTCAAGTTTTATATTTAGTCTTCAGAGTTTAAGCATAGGATTCCTTTGAAGTCTCAAACACGAAAAATTTAACCCGAATCACATATCTCCAACACAAACATATGTTTTGTTCTAGTGACAGGTTATCTTTGATCTTTGTTTCTGCCCTCTTCCCTGGCTACCTTCTCTTTCTTACATATTAATTTCCTCTGTTATTTTTCTCAGAAAATACAACAAAGATCCTTGTTCCAGGGATCTCCATTATAATTTTAGTTTCAAACTCTATTACACATCTTTAGTCTATCTCTGAGGTCTGTTGCAACAAACTAATCATCTAGTGAATTTCACCATCATCACCAAATTTTGTTTGTCCCAATAATGTAACCAAGAACCATCCTAGTGAAGTGGTTAAGCTCAGCCAAAACTAAGCTCACAGTTTGAGTTCAATCCCAATGGGCTCAAGGTTGACTGAACCTTCCAACCTTTTGAGGTTTGTAAAATTACTAATCAGAATGTTGGGGGGAAAATGCTAATTACCTGTGAACCACCCAGAGAGTCCTCTAAGTGCTATGGAGCAGTTGTAAGTGTAATTGCTCTTGCTGTCTAGGTATATACCAGAATAATTGATGGCATATCAAAGTGGTTGGAACTGTTCAAACAAAGATGAAAGTTTATGCCCCAAACCCAATAAACATCAAGTCAGCCCATGTCAATGATGAGTCTCATTTCCATGTGGATCAAGCCCAGATAGGGATTTTCTGATGGGTACCGAACTAGGGAATGGGGACTACATATGTCATCAAATATTATGTTTTATAGCCTTAAGAGATGAAGGAATCTTTTCAAGACCTTGAGGAGTGGGGGGGGGGGGGGCGCACTGGCAATCCATGCCAGTGCCAAGAAAACTCCATGGACAGTATCAAAAGGCTAAATGATATGAAGCTGGAAGATGAGCCCCTCAGGTCGAAAAGTGTCTAAAATGCTACTGGAGAAGAGCAGAGGACAATTACAAGTAGCCCCAGAAAGAGTGAAGCGGCTAATCTGGAATGTAAGATCTTTGAATCAAGGCAAGCTGGACATGGTCAAAAATGATATGGAAAGAATGAGCATTGATCTCTTGAGAATCAGTGAACTAAAGTGGACTGCAGGGCCATAGCCAGGATTCTAGATGTGGGTGGGCGAAAGCCTCTTTTCAATGCATTCCTATGGGAAACTGTGCTTTGCACCCTTGAGTGGCCAGCTGTTTAAGGGTGGGCAAACTGCTAACTCAGGGTGGGCAAAGCCCCCCCAGGGGCTGGCTATGACCCTGGTGGACAGGGATGGGTGAATTTTACTCAGAGGACCATTATATCTACTACTGTGGGCAAGAATCCCTTAGAAGAAATGGAGTGGCCCTTACAGTAAATAAAAGAATGAGGAAAGCAGTAATGGGATACAATCTTAATAATGATAGAATTTCAGTCTGAATTCATGGCAAACCATTCAACACCACAGTAATCCAAGTGTATGCCCCAACCACTGATGCAGAAGAGGCCATAGTCAACCAGTTCTACGAAGATATATAGCACCTTCTAGAACTGACACCAAAAATGATGTCCTTATCATCATAGGAGATTAGAATGCCAAAGTAGGAAGTCAAAAGGTAACTGGAATAACAGGCAAGTTTGGCCTTGGAGTACTTTCCTTTATTTTATTGTTATTACCGTCTTTGACCAGCCTTTACAATAGAAAAAAGGTTCACACTTTGTTAACAATTAGAAAAAGCAGTAAAACAGTATATCCTCTAGTTAAAAATTTCTCGTAATTGAGTGGCTTGATAAAAATATTTGGCTACCTGGTGCGTGATTGTAAGACATACCTGTCAAGTTTTGGATATGGAAATAAGGGAAATTTCCTGGCAAATACAGGATACTTGACAGCTATGTTTATCCTTTGCTGCCCTCCAATGGTGGCAGTAGGGGATTACAGTCTAATTAATACGGCATGATGGCAGGGAAGAGGGTAAAATAAGGGGTTTTCCTGGCCAATACGGGATACTTGACAGCTATGGTGTAAGATCTGCGTCCTTTAGAAGAAAATGAACACTGAAAGTATCATTATGGCCCACAAATTTAGAAATAACTGGGGCACCTGAACAAAAGGGATTTTGGGATTAATGCTAATGAGATATTCTGAGCTCTCCAGGGCAATGTAAATGAACACTGGGTGATTTATTATTTGCATTTACATTTTTGTATAACTATCCATATTGGTATTAAATGTTTTACTTGAAAACGAGTTTTAGAGAGGGGAATCAAGGTTAGAGAATAAATTGTAAGTAATAAGTTAAGAGATTGTATCTATAAAGATGGGTGTTAATTACCAGGATAGCTGTACACATTTTTCTGTATTTTTTGGTATTATTTTTTTTAGTTGTTCTTTGTATTTTGTACATGAATTATTACTTCTTCTTTTTTCAAGTACTATGTTGTACAATTTTGTATTTGTGTTTTGTATTTTATATGATAAAATCCAATAAAAATTAAAAAAAGAAATAACTGGGGCAATTAAAGCTTCTCTTGGGGCTTCATAAAGAGGGCATTGCAATAGGATGTGGGCCAGGGTTTCTAACTCCCTGGAGCCATAGGGACAATGTCTCTGTGGATGAGAAGTCCCAGCCTTGGAGTACAAAATGAAGCAGATAAAAGGCTAACAGAGTTTTGCCAAGAGAATACATTGCTCATAGCAAACACCTTCTTCCAACAACCCAAGAGGAGAACATAAGAACAGCCTTGCTGGAACAGGCCACAGCCCATCTAGTCCAGCATTCTGAAACTCAACATCAAAACTTCCCCATCCAGAGTCCTAGCATATGAAAGTGTGTGTATTTTGTTTTGTGCCTCATCTTTTGTTCCTTGTTTTTCCTGTCCTTTTTTTCTTTTTTGCCCTAATAAAATTCAGTTTTGTAAAACCATTTTTGGTACTGGATTTGTTGGATATTCTGTGGTGCTAGATCCAGGACCTGAGCTGTTGGTTGAGTCTGAGTGAGAGGAGAGCAAGTGTTGCTTAGGTCACGTACTGTGAGGGAGTGCAGGTGTACATTCCATCTTGCTTAAGAAAGCCTTCCCTTTTGTGAATGTGCTCTGACCAGGTGTTATGTATGTATGCATGTTCATTATACTGTAAAGGCAAGATTGTAACCACTCCAGATACAAACGATATCA
This sequence comes from Bradypodion pumilum, assembly GCA_035047305.1. Lineage (NCBI taxonomy): Eukaryota > Metazoa > Chordata > Lepidosauria > Squamata > Chamaeleonidae > Bradypodion > Bradypodion pumilum. The sequence continues at coordinate 364,536,411 of JAWDJD010000002.1, forward strand.
GCTGTAAAGGAACGCGAGCAGACAGCCTATAGAGGGCAGCTGCGAGCGTTCACTCTCACATGGTTCACATTGCTCAATCACGGACAGCCGCGGGAAAACCTTCCCCGCATTCAGCAGCTGAAGAAAGACCTGCATTCAGCAGCAGGAAAGGAGGCGTGCCTGGGCGAGGCCATGCCGGTAGCAGCCAATCAGCTACCGTGCTACAAGATTCAAATGTAGAGAGCTACTGTATATATTGAGATGTATCACCGCCATTACCTCATGCTTAACTGGAACCTCATGCAATAAACCTGTGTTAAACCAACCCTTCGGTTGTCCGGTCGTCTTTGGTCCCATACACTAAATTGGCGACGAAGGTGGGATAGATGGCTGCCCACGGGACCAAGACATGCGCCGGCTACGAGATCAGGAAGCCGGGAGACTTGGAGCTGTTTGAGATAGACTTCAACGCAGCGCTGGTGGAGCTCGAAGTCTCAGATGAGGCCAAAAAGAGGGCCATTTTCGTCCGCATGCTCGGACACGAGACCAAGAGGACCTTGGTGGACCTGATCGCGCCGAGGAAGGTGAGCGACCTCAAAGCCACAGAGCTCCTGGCGGTGCTGCGCGCCCATCTCCGGCCAGCGATAGCGATGTTCCCCGCTCGGAGCGCGTTCTGGAGGCGAGTCCAGGCACCCGGGGAATCGGTCGATGAGTTCGCCGCGGCCCTTCGGTTGGCCGCCGGCCCATGCAAGTGGGAACTCCCCGACGTCACCCTCCGAGACTGCCTGCTCTGCGGTCTGAGGGACACAGAGACTCAGCGCGCGCTGATGAAAAGGGAGCCGCCTCCCACGTGGCAACAAGTCCTCGACGCGGCACAGGCCGCTGAGGCCACGTCGGCCGGGGTGCACGAACTTCAGGACTGGCGCCCGAAGACCGCCAAGGCAGAGAGTTCGGTGCGCGCGGCCCGGCGGACTTCGAACTCGTCTGCAGAGAGCAGCGACGACGAGGACGTCCGGAGGGTCCAGAGAGAGGGCCGGCGCTGCGATGGCTGCGGCGCCGCCCACGCCCGCACCAAATGCCCATTCCGCAAGGCCGAGTGCCACAACTGCGGCCGGCGCGGGCACATCGCCAAGGTCTGCCGGAAACGACGCGAGGCCACCCGGAGTTCTCCAGACCGCTCGGCGAGGCAGGACCGCACCACGAGGCAGGACCGCACCACGAGGCCGAAGGACGGCACCCGGACCACGAGGACGCGGGACGGAGTAGGGCGAGTCTCCGACGACAGCGAGGACGACGCGCCGGTTTGCAGCGTTTCCACGGAGCACCCCCGTTACTTCGTTGAGGTAGTAATACAAGGGGCCCCTGTTAGAATGGAGGTGGACTCGGGTTCTTCATACTCCATTATTTCCCAGGGGGAGTTCATGAAAATCGCCCCCCGCGTGCGGCCCAAGCTCAAGGCGTTGAGGGCCACGCTGAAGGACGTGCAAGGGAACCGCATCCCAGTGTTGGGGGTTGGGAAGTTCCAGGTCCAGTTCAAAAAGTACACCGCAACGCTTCCCTTAGTCGTCCTCAAGGGGGGTAAATGCAGCCTCCTCGGGACTCAATGGTTCCACCCCCTGGGGTTGTTCATTGGGGGGGTGCACGCCGTGGGAGCACACGCCGCCGGGACTGATCCAATACAGAGCGTGTGCGACGCGCACCCCGAGGTTTTTAAAAAGGGGCTCGGAAAATTCAAGGGCCCCCCAGTGACTTTCGACCTGGACCCTGGAGTACGTCCAATCAGACTTAAACCGCGCAGAGTGCCTTTCGCACTAAAGGACAAAATAGAGGCGGAATTGGACAAATTAGTGGGCCAGGGGATTCTTGTTCCTGTTGATTCTGCGGAGTGGGAAACTCCAATTGTAACAGCGCTCAAGGCCAACGGGGAAGTCCGAATATGCGCTGATTACAAGTGCACCATCAATAAGGCGATCCGCCCTAATGCGTATCCGGTGCCGGTAGTCAGCCACTTGTTGGCCAGGTTACACGGGGGGAGGTGTTTCGCCAAACTCGACCTGGCCCAAGCCTACCAGCAACTCCCGGTGACCCCCGCCGCAGCTGCTGCACAAACCATAGTCACCCACAAAGGGGCGTTCCAGGTTTCGCGCCTCCAATTCGGCGTGAATTCGGCGCCCGGGATTTTCCAGTCACTGGTGGAACGCCTCCTGAAGGGGTTGGAGGGGGTGTTACCCTATTTTGATGACGTATTAATTACAGGGGGGAGCCGGGCCGAATTAGCAACAAGGTTGGGAAAGGTCCTGACAATATTCGAAAAGGCGGGGTTGAGGTTGCGGAAAGACAAATGCGTCTTCTTCGCTACAGAGGTTGAGTTCCTAGGGTTCCGTGTCACTCCCGAGGGAATTAGGCCGGCCCAATCCAAGGTAGCCGCCATCAAGAAGGCCCCTCGCCCCACCTCCAAGCCCGAATTGCAGTCGTTCCTCGGACTGCTCAACTTCTACCACTCCTTCCTCCCGCGGAAGGCAGCCGTGGCAGAACCGCTACACAAATTGTTAAAAAAGGACGAGGCATGGAAGTGGGGCGACGACCAGGAAAAGGCTTTCAATGACCTGAAGCGACTCCTGGCATCAGATGCTGTTCTGACCCACTTCAATCCCAAACGCCCGGTGGTCCTGATATGCGATGCATCCCCGGTGGGGGTGGGGGCGGTGCTTTGCCACGTGCTGGAGAACGGTAGGGAGGCCCCGATAGCTTTCTACTCTAGATCCCTGTCCCAAGCGGAGAGGAATTATGCGCAGACAGACAGGGAGGCGCTAGCAATCATTGCGGGGACCAAGAAATTTCATGATTTCGTGTACGGCCGCCCCTTCACCATAGTGACTGACCACAAGCCTTTGCTGGGCATCTTCACCGCAGACAAGCCCACACCCCAGATCCTGTCCCCGAGAATGCTCAGATGGGCCATTTTTCTCAACGCGTATCAGCACGCGTTGGTATACCGGCCCGGGAGGGAGATAAGCCATGCAGACGCTCTGTCGAGGTCCCCCATTCCCCGGGATTGCTGCCACGTGGGCGGAGTAGAGAGGGACCACCAGGTCTTAATGATAGAGGTCCTAGACTCCCCTCCAGTAGTACCGGCCGACATCGCCAAAGCGACTGGCAAGGACAAAACGCTGGCCACAGTTTGCTCCTGGGTGCAGAAAGGGTGGCCCGTGTCGTCCCCAGCAGCGGAGTTCGACACATTTTTCAAAAAGAGATTAGAGTTGTCCCTAGAGAGGGGTTGCCTCTTGTGGGGACAGCGGGTAGTGATCCCCACGTCTCTCCGGCCGAGGGTGCTTAAACTGCTGCACGTCAGCCACCCGGGGATCGTACGCTCTAAGGCACTAGCCCGCAGTTACTTTTGGTGGCCCCAGTTAGACGCCGACATCGAACACATGGTCGGCACTTGCGAGGCGTGCCAAAGCTCAAGGCCAGAAGAGGCTCGCTCGCCCCCTAGGGAATGGGACGCTGCAAGGGGGCCCTGGTCCCGAATACACGTAGACTTTGCTGGCCCGTTCAGGGGAACGCTTTTCCTCCTCGTGGTGGACGCGTTCTCTAAGTGGTTGGAGGTCATTCCAGTCTCGAGCACCTCCTCGACCACAACCATTAAACAGTTAAGGAGGGTCTTTTCCACGTTCGGTTTACCCGACACCCTCGTCAGCGACAACGCTAGCTGTTTCACGTCCGCCGAGTTCAGGGCATTCATGGAGCGCAACGCCATTCGGCACGTCACCTCCGCCCCCTTTCACCCGGCCACCAATGGCCAAGTAGAGCGCCTCGTGCGCACCACGAAAGACGCGCTACTGCGCATGGGTCCCGGAGACCTCGACCTGAAATTGTGCCAATTCCTGCTGAGATACAGGGTCACCCCTTTAGCGTCAGGGTACTCCCCCGCAGAGCTGTTGATGCGCAGGAAGCTGGCCACGGGAATATCCAAGCTAGACCCCACGAGAGTAGAGGACAAAGGGCGGAACATAGGGGTGGAACCCACAAAGAGTTTCAGCATAGGCGCCCCAGTACACTGCAGGAATTACGCCAGCGCGGGGCCAGCCTGGGTGCCGGGCACCGTAGTAGATCAAACCGGCCCCGTCTCATACCGCATAGAGACCAGTACAGGTTTCCTGTGGAGGCGACACGTGGACCAACTCAGGCGTAGGGTCCCCGGAGAGCAGGACGCGGACGAGGACAGTTTCGAATCAGCGTTAGGGTACTCCCCCACCCGTTTAGCCCAAGGGGGAGGAAAAGGGGAGCATGGGTCCCCACCAAGGGGGGAGGAAAGGCAATCGATCCACAGAAATCTTTTGCGGGAGTCCCCGTCAGAGAGGAGGAGCCCCAACCGCACTCATACCCCGCGGAAGCCGCGGAAGTCTCCCCGAAATTCAGATGCCCATAGAAGTTTAGACGTTGATTTACAGTACCAGGGGGAGTTAGCGGAGTGGTCCCCCACCCGTCCTAGCGAAAAGAGGGGTTTCAGTTCAGCCCCTGGTACTTCCAGTCCCAGTAGCCCCTGTGAGTTAGAATGCAACATAGCGCCAATGTCCCGGAGACCGACACCCCCAAGACCGGAGGCATCAGCGAGTCCGCCCACCACAGTCTTAAGGTCCCCCGAGCAGGGATCAGAAGGTAGCCGTTCCACAAGGGCGACCTCATCGGTTCCGCGGTTCACATTAGGTGGGTCCCCGGGGTCCGAGAGCAATAGGCAGGGGTTTACCTCCCAACTATTCATTCCATTCCCATCCCCGAGCGCAAGGCAGGCACAGACGCCCCACAGAGCCACTAACGAATCCCCGTTTCCCGTTGCAGGACAAGCACCCGCGGAGTCAGGGATCACAGGCTCTCCAGAATTAGGGCAGGCGCAAGCACGCCCCAAGCGAACGTGCGGCAAGCCACAATGGTTGCGGGACTTCGTCCCATCCTAGGGGGGAGGGATGTTATGTATGTATGCATGTTCATTATACTGTAAAGGCAAGATTGTAACCACTCCAGATACAAACGATATCAGCTGTAAAGGAACGCGAGCAGACAGCCTATAGAGGGCAGCTGCGAGCGTTCACTCTCACATGGTTCACATTGCTCAATCACGGACAGCCGCGGGAAAACCTTCCCCGCATTCAGCAGCTGAAGAAAGACCTGCATTCAGCAGCAGGAAAGGAGGCGTGCCTGGGCGAGGCCACGCCGGTAGCAGCCAATCAGCTACCGTGCTACAAGATTCAAATGTAGAGAGCTACTGTATATATTGAGATGTATCACCGCCATTACCTCATGCTTAACTGGAACCTCATGCAATAAACCTGTGTTAAACCAACCCTTCGGTTGTCCGGTCGTCTTTGGTCCCATACACTAAACCAGGTAACAGAGCTGTGGGGTGGTGGTGGAGAGTCCTGTAGCCTAGGCTCCTCAGGAAGTCCTGTGAGGCAGGAGCAATGCACCTGAAAGGTGTGGGGTGGACCCTCCTCGTTACCCCCAGTTCCATCTCTTTACAAAAATACAAGAACATAAGACCAGCCTTGCTGGAACAGGCCATAGCCCATCCAGTCCAGCATTCTGTCTCACACAGTGGCTCATCATTTGCTTCAGGGTATTCCCAAGCAGATGCCTTCACCTGCTTAGGATTCCCTGGAAATGGCATTGAGAGATATCCTGCCTATCTCTCCAACCCAGAGGTTGTTCTTAGGTATCCATAATTATAGCCATTGATCCCCTTGTGTTCATGAACTTGTCTAATCCTTTCTTAAAGCTGTCAAGACTGACAGCTGTCACCACTTCTTCTGGCAGGGAGTTCCATAGATCAGTGATCCTCTGGGTGAAAAAGTACTTTCTCTTATTTGTTTGAGAACTAGTACCCAAAGGTTTCATGGAGTGCCCCCTAGTTCTAGTGTTGTGCGATAGGGAAAACAGTTTTTCCTTTTCTACTTTGTCCACACCGTGCATGATTTTATAAATTCTATACATGGATATCACCCAGTCTCTATACATGGACATCACCCAATGGCCAACATTAAAATCAGATTAATTACATACTCTGCAGCCAAAGATGGAGAAGCTCTATACAGTCAGCAAAGATGAGACCTGGAACAGATTGTGGCTCAGATCATGAGCTACTGATTGCCAAATTCAGGCTTAGAATGAAGAAAGTAGGGAAAACAATTAGGCCGCACAGGTATGACCTAGATAACATCCCTCATGAATATACGGTGGAGGTGAAGAATAGATTTAAGGGATTAGACTTGATAGACAGAGTGTCTGAAGTATTATGGACTGAGATTCATAGCATCATACAGGAGGCAGCAATTAGAACCATCCCAAAGAAAAAAAATGCAAGAAAGCAAAGTGGCTGTCTGATGAGGCTCTTCAAATAGCCAAATAAAGAAGGAAAGCAAAAAGGAAAGATGAAAGAGAAAGATTCACTCAACTGAATGTAGAATTCCAAAGAACAGCAAGGATTGCTAAGGAGGCCTTCTTAAATGAACAGTGAAAAGTAATAGAGGAAAACAACAGAAGGGGAAGGACTAGAGATCTCTTTAAGAAAATTGGGGAAATTAAGCGAACTTATGAAGCAAAAATAAATAAATGGACATGATAAAGGACAAAAATGGTAGGGACCTAACAGATGCAGAAGAGATTAGGAAAAAGATGGCAAGAATCCACAGAAGAACTCTACAAAAAGGACCTTTATGTTCGTGACAACCACAATGGTGTGATCATTGACCTCAAGACAGACATCCTGGAATGTGAAGACAAGTGGGCTCTAGAAAGTATTACTAACAACAAAGCTAGTGGAGATGATGGTACTGTATTCCAGTTGAGCTATTTAAAGCCCTAAAGAAGATGCAATTAAAGTGTTACACTCGATATACCAGCAGATTTGGAAAACGCAGCAGTGGCCACAGGATTGGAAAAGGTCAGTATATGTTCCAGTTCCAAAGAAGGGAAATGCCAAAGAATGTTCAAATTATCGTACAATTGTGCTCATCTCATACATTAGCAAGGTCATGCTCAAGATCTTACAAGCTAGGCTTCAGCAGTATGGGGATCAAGAACTTCCAGAAGTACAGACTGGGTTCGGAAGTGGCAGGAGAAGTAGAGACCAAATTGCCAACATTTGCTGGATCATGGAGAAAGCAAGGGAGTACCAGAAAAAAGTCTACTTCTGTTTCATTGACTACACCAAAGCCTTTGATAAAACTGTGGCAAGTCCTTAAAGAGAAAGGAATACCAGACCACTTCATCTGTCTTCTGAGAAACCTGTATGTGAGTCAAGAAGCAGCAGTTAGGACAGGATACGGAATTACTGATTGGATAGGTACAACAAGGCTTTATATTGTCACCCTGTTTATTTAACTTATATGCAGAATACATCATATGTAATGCAGGGCTGGACGAGGCACAAGTTGGAATTAAGATTGCTGGGAGAAACATCAACATCCTGAGATATGCAGATGATACTATCCTAATGGCAGAAAGTGAAGAAGATCTAAAGAGCCTCTTGATGAGGGTGAAAGAGGAGAGTGCAAAAGCTGGCTTGAAACTCAACATCAAAAAAACCAAGATCATGGCATCCGGCCCCATCACTCCCTGGCAAATTGAAGGGGAAGAAATGGAAGCAGTGACATACTTCTTGGGCTCTAGGATCACTGCAGATGGTGACTGCAGCCACAAAATAAAAAAGATGCTTACTTTTTGGGAAGCAAGCTATGAGAAACCTAGGCAGCATAATAAAAAGTAGAGACATCACTCTGCCAACAAAACTCCGCATAGTTAAAGCAATGATCTTCCCAGTATTAATGTATGACTGTTGAGAGCTGGACCATAAGGAAGGCTGAGCACAGAAGAATAGACGCCTTTAAACTGTGGTGATGGAGGAGACTCCTGAGCATCCCCTGGACTGCAAGGAGTCCAAATCAGTCCATTCCAAAGAAACTCAACCCTGACTGCTCCTTGGAAGGACAAATACTGAATCTGAAGCTCAAGTACTTTAGCCACTGTTGTAATGGTCCATGGGAGTCGAGGTGCTGAACTCAAGGAAGGCACGCAAGACTGATGTATGATAGTAAAAGCCAGCCCCGAGTCCTTGGGTGGTCTATATTTATTAGCTTGCATTCTGGATCACTTGCGCACAGACTGCACATGACCCCTATGACAGAAGGCTTTGCTTATGTAGCATGCTGCTGGCTTAGGGTACATTTGCCAGCCTAGGAAAGTACTGTGTGCCTAGGTTCGCCATAGGCAGAATAATCAGCAGATGTAGCAAGACTCACTGTTCCTGCCTTATCTCAAGCTTAGGAGGCTCTGTGCACTTATGCATAGTTATTTTGTCTAGCTGTGGTTTGCTTTTGCTCAGCTCAGTCCATGGACGTGAGCCAGACACTGTATGTTGTTTACGAGGCATTGTGACATTTGGCTGACTTCTGTCCCATGGCTTTCAGTGCCCTCAGCCAAGGAAACATGGAGTCACTATTGCTCCTTATTACTCATTTGCCCGTACCCAATCGCCTTTCCGGTTGAGCCAGGATGGTCTCGGGATTGTTTGCAAAGCCCGGCAAACCCATTGGGAAAGGTAGCTGTCCAATTAGTGACATGGGCAACCCACAAGCCACCAAATGAGAAGAGAGGACTCACTACAGAAGGCCCTGATGCTGGGAAAGACAGAAGGCAAAAGGAAAAGGTGGCACCATTGTTGGAGTGGGCATAGATCTGGGCAGGCTACGGAGGATTGGCAGATGACAGAAGAGCCTGGCGTGCAGTGGTCCATGGGGTCGCAAAGGGTCGGACTCGACTGTGCAATTGAACAAAAGAGTATTATTCTGCAGATACTACAATTGCATAACTAACACATTACAGCATAGTCGAGAAATAAGATGGCATTTACTGAGCTCGCAAAGGCAATTTATTATAGAGTATGGGAGAAGATACTGGTTGATTAAATCCTGGTTGCTTTGCTCCTGCCTCTAAATATTATGCCCTTGGAAACTGCAAGGCAAAGATCAGTCCCTCTAAAAGAATTTTTGATGTAGTGTACCAGGAAAAATCAAATGAATACTGGGCTAATGTTTGAATTAGGTAAAGGTCGCCCTTGCACAAAACACAACAGTAAATACTTATTTGTTCAAACCCCTAAGCATCCTGTATGCAAAGCTTAAAGCACCTTTACTTTAACAGTTTTCTTCAGATTACTGTACTTTTATTTTACAGGAATGAGCAAGACGGCAGGTACAGGATTCATGCTCCGGTTTCCCGCTCTCTTACAAATTTACTCAGATGGAAGCTGTCAACCTTATTTTGGCTGATTCTCTTATATCTCGAATAGCTTCACAATAAGGTGATATTGAATTTGGATGCTCAGCACAAGGGGATGCTCAGCACAGCAGATCTGAAAAGGGGGAGGGATACGAAAGGGGGAGGAGAAATACAGTGTTGCAGGGAACAATACTGCATAGGGACATGGAATGTGAGGTCTATGAATCAAGGAAAACTGGAAGTGGTAAAAAATGAGATGGAAAGAATAAGCATTGACATCTTGGGCATCAGTGAGCTCAAATGGACAGGGATGGGTGAATTCAGCTCTGGAAACCATCATATCTACTACTGCGGGCAAGAAAACCTTAGAAGAAATGGAGTAGCCATAATTGTCAATAAAAGAGTGAGAAAAACAGTAATGGGATACAATCTCAAAAATGACAGAATGATGTCAGTCAGATTTCAAGGCAAACCTTTCAATGTCACTGTGATCCAAATATACGCACCAACCACTGGTGCAGATGAAGCCACAATGGACCAGTTCTATGAGGACTTACAACACCTCATAGAACAGACACCAAGAAATGATGTCCAAATTATATTAGGAGACTGGAATGCCAAAGTAGGAAATCAAAAAGTGGAGGGAATAACAGGCAAATTTGGTCTTGGAACACAAAATGAAGCAGGGCAAAGATTGATAGAGTTCTGCCAAGAGAACGCACTGGTCATAGCAAACACTCTCTTCCAGCAACACAAGAGGCGACTTTACACATGGACATCACCAGATGGCCAACACCGAAACCAGATTGACTACATACTCTGCAGCCAAAGATGGAGAACCTCCATACAGTCAGCAAAAACAAGACCTGGAGCAGACTGTGGCTCAGATCACAACCTACTGATCGCAAAATTCAGGCTTAGACTAAAGAAAATAGGGAAAACACGGAGACCAGAAAGATATCACCTAGACAGCATCCCTAAAGAATACACGGTGGAGGTGATGAACAGATATAATGGCTTAGACTCGGTAGACAGAGTACCGGAAGAATTATGGACGGAGATGAGGGACATCATGCAGGAAGCAGCAAAGAAAACCATACCAAAAGAAAAGAAGAGTAAGAAAGCAAAGTGGTTGTCTGATGAGGCTCTTAAAATAGCAGAGGAAAGAAGGAACGCAAAAGTCAAAGGAGAAAGGAAAAACTACAACCATTTGAACACAGAATTTCAAAGAAAAGCAAGGAGAGATAAGGAAAACTACCTAAAAGAACAGTGCAGAGAAATGGAGGAAAACAACAAAAGAGGCAGAACCAGAGATCTTTTCAAAAAAATTGGGGAAATCAAGGGAACATTTAAAGCAAAAATGACCATGATAAGGGACAAAGACGGAAAGGAGCTAGCTGATGCAGAAGAAATTAAGAAAAGATGGAAAGAGTACATGGAGGAACTTTACAAAAAGGACCTCAACACTCCTGATAATCACAATGATGAAGAAATTGAACTTGAGCCAGACATCCTGGAGAGCGAAGTCATAAAGGCCCTAAAGAGCACTGCAAACAACAAAGCTAGTGGAGATGATGGTATCCCAGTTGAATTTTTCAAAGCGCTAAAAGATGATGGCGTCAAATTACTGCATTCAATATGCCAGCAGATTTGGAAAACAAAACAGTGGCCACAGGATTGGAAAAGATCAGTATACGTCCCGATCCCAAAAAAGGGCAATGCCAAAGAATGTTCAAATTATCGAACAATCGCGCTCATCCCACATGCCAGCAAGGTGATGCTCAAGATAATACAGGACAGACTTCAGCAGCATGTGGAGAGAGAATTACCAGAGGTGCAGGCTGGTTTCAGAAGAGGCAGGGGGACTAGAGACCACATCGCCAACATACGCTGGATCATGGAGAAAACAAAGGAATACCAGAAACAAGTTTACTTTTGTTTTATTGACTACACTAAGGCATTTGACTGTGTGGACCACAACAAGATGTGGCAAGTAATTAAAGAGATGGGAATACCAGAGCACCTCATATGCCTCCTGAGAAATCTGTACATGAACCAAGAAGCAACAGTTAGGACAGAACATGGAATAACAGAGTGGTTTGGAATAGGAAAAGGAGTAAGACAAGGCTGCATTTTGTCACCATGCTTATTCAACCTATACACAGAGCACATAATGCGCAGTGCAGGGATGGAGGAATCACAATATGGGATTAAAATCGCTGGGAGAAACATCAATAATCTGAGATATGCAGACGATACCACCCTAATGGCAGAAAGTGAGGAAGACCTAAAGAATCTCTTGATTGGGCTGAAGGAGGAGAGTGCAAAAGCTGGCTTGAGACTCAATATCAAGAAAACCAAGATAATGGCAACAGGCCCCATCAGTTCCTGGAAAATAGACGGGGAAGAAGTAGAAGCAGTGACAGATTTTACTTTCTTAGGATCAAAGATCACTGCAGATGGGGATTGCAGCCATGAAATAAAAAGGCGACTGATTCTTGGGAGACAAGCGATGAGAAACATGGGGAACATAGTGAAAAGCAGAGACATTACATTGCAAACAAAAATTAGAATAGTCAAAGCAATGGTTTTCCCAGTAGTAATGTATGGATGTGAGAGCTGGACAATTAGGAAGGCTGAACGCAGAAGAATAGATGCCTTTGAAATGTGGTGCTGGAGGAGGGTTTTGAGAGTCCCCTGGACAGCGAGGAGAACAAATAGGTCAATCTTAGAAGAAATTAACCCTGACTGCTCATTGGAAGGCCAAATAGTAAAGATGAAGCTAAAATACTTTGGACATCAAATGAGAAGGGAGGATTCACTTGAGAAGGCATTGATGTTGGGAAAGGTGGAGGGCAAAAGAAGAAGGGGGAGGCCAAGGATGAGATGGCTAGATGGTATTATAGACACAATGGGCACAGAGCTGGGAGGGTTGAGGGGGATGGTAGAGGACAGAGGCGCCTGGAGGAAAATGGTCCATGGGGTCGCAAAGGGTCGGAATCGACTGTGCGACTGAACAACAACAAACTCACAGCTTAATTAATAAAGTTACAAACTAGAACTTATATGTTCCTGCACCCACAGAAATACCTATATAATTTATTTTAATTTTTTCATTTTATTTTTATTTTTTATTCATATTTATATAGCCGCCCAACACACGAAGACTCTGGGCAGCATACAATCTTAAAAACCCTTAAAACAAGAACAACCCCATTAAAACAAATTACCCCACTAAAACCCTCATACATTAAAAAGAGGAAAATTAATTTGATATTAAACCAACCAGCAGGTTTATCATCATGTTTGGGAGAGTATCCTTTCTGAAGTAAATAAGAATTATTTCCAATCAAACCACTACTTTTCACAACACTCGTTAAGATCTTTCAGTATACCAGGTGTTCTAGTGCAACTTTGTTCTAGTGTTGGCACCAAATCAGGAAGACAAATGCCACTATAGCTTTTTCCATTTGAACAGCTTCTCTGGAGAAATTCGCTTGGTGTCATCTTTTTGGTACCAGACAAATAACTTTTTCCTCACTCAGGTCCATTAAAATAACTTACTTTTTTCCCTTTATGCCTAGCAGCCTCCGTTTAAAATTTTGAATTTTTAAATCTGTTTTTGTTTTCAACAAAAGTTTGATTTTTTTAATGAAGAATCTTAATGCTATATTTGTGTGTGACCTTCCCACATAACTTCTCTTATGGGCAGGCTATATAAATACAGTAATCAAATGAGCAATAAACACTCATCATATTGCTAGTTGCTGTGATAGTCTCTGAACTAACCTAATTAGTTTAGTACAGATTTACAAACCTATTCCAGTAACTGTTTAAGCTGCTACTTTTAACCCATCTATAAACACACTTTATGTTAAGTGACAATCATGAGTTGTTTCCTTCTCTGTGATAACTCAACCATCCATATATCACTCTTGAAATGGAAGAGCTACACGTATCTTGCATTACCTCTCCATCTTAATTAAATGTTCTGAGATAGATCTTGTGTTTATATTCTTGCAGTGTGCTACTACTATTGACTGCTCCATTTATAAACTGACTGGATATAACCTGATCAACTCCAGTTAATGTACCTGCCACTCATTGAAAGCTAAGACTCCTGAGAGACATGAGTCCTTTTATTTACTATAGTTATTAACTTTTACGTCTTTGAAACTGAATTATTTATCTTCATTAGACACCTTTTGGGCCATTATCTTTTACCAGAATGGAAGAAGACACACATTCCACACTAGATTAGCAAAACAATATAATATTGTACTGAAAAAAGGTGCTGTGGGTGATCCAGGGATATGATAGCACTTTTCAAATACTTCAAAGGTTGTCATACAGAGAAGGGGCATGATCTGTTCTCAAACATCCCAGAGTGCAGGACGCATAATAACAGGCTAAAGTTACAGAAATATTCTGAATCAGGAAAAGCCTCTTAACTATTAGAGCAGTACAACAATGGAACCGATTACCTTGGGAAGAGATGAGCACTCCAAGAGAAAACTGGGCAATCCTCTGCCAGATCTGCTTTCATTCTGATTCCTGCATTGAGCAGAGGGTTGGACTCGATGACCTCTTAGGCCCCTCCCAACTCAGTTATTCTGTGATTCTATGAACTTCTGGAGAAGGGGTTGCCAACCTTTTTAAATTGGGGGGCCAGGTCTCAAATAATAATGGTTGAGGGGGGCATACTGGTGGTTCCCTCGCTGTTCATGGCTGTCGTAAACAAGTACACGGCCGATTCCATTTATGAAAGCCATAAAGGAGTCTGCAGCTGATACGGGCAGTGGCGGTGGCTGGAGTGAGGGTGGAGGCTGGATTGTTTGGCGCTGCAGGCCATAGGTTGCCTACCCCTGATCTAGAGCAGAAGAGGGGGCTGCCCATTCCTTATCCAGCTATTCCACCATGTGACAAAAACTGGCACAGGATTGACCAAGCCCTTCCATTATGGAATCACATGAAAAAGAATATATTTTCACATTGTGTCATCTGTATGAAGGCAACTCAAATGCATGCTATGTTAATGGAGCACTAATGACTTGCAGGGATCCTTTTAAACCTGCATGCTTACCTAGACACAGGTTTAGAAATCTGCCAGAGGTTACTGATTTGCTGTTTAGGTCTGATCAGTGCTGAGCTTAATAGCCTTTTACATTTATGACAGCCTTATGGGGAAAAGCAACATGACTAAAGTCATCTTGATGAAATCATTCTTTTAATCCATCAATGGGAGCTGTGATGACAGAGAGAAGGAGGAACCTGAGGTGTCATTTCTTTTTCATTACATTCTTTCCATTAAGGACAAGGGGTGGTGGCCAGTGAGGGGTTTTTCTCTCCCGAAGCAAACAAACCTATATCCTTTGCAAGCGATGTTCTGTTCTTCAGCATGGCTCTCTCCTTTGGGTAACATGACATTGTTTGCACGTTGTTTCCTCTTTAAAGGAAAAGTACAAAACATTAAAGGGCCCATCCGCCCTGTGTGTTGTACAGTAGCATCTCCCTGTCTGTGGATTTTATTTTTTTATTATTATTTTTTTGGGGGAGGGAGGGAATACACATGTGTTGAGAACTCCATTATTGTGAAAGGCAGATGTACACAAAGCAGTGAATAAAAAGATGATGGCACTGGGCCAGTTTGAAAATAGAGAGTGCCTTCTCCTCTGTGATATTTTTATAACCTTGAAGGGGTGGGCATATGTCTATGTGAGCACAGAACCTGCTTGTTCAATGAGGCAGAAATGTTCCCAGAATGTGTAGAAATGTTCCCAATGTATGAAGACTAAAAACTATTGTCTTATTTAGAGGAAGTGTGAACAGACATTATTATGTGAACTTGCTGGCTGAATAGCTCGGTGGTTTAGGTGGAGCCAGAGGTTGGAAGTTCAATTCCCCACTGTGCCTCCCAGGAGAAGAGTGGGCATGCAAAAACTTGGGCAAGCTGCACAGGGCCAAAAGTGACCCCAGAAGACCAATAAACCACTTCTGAGTATTCTCTTCTTGGAAAACCCTAGAGAGGGGGGAGCCATAAGTCAGAATTTTAATTGTTATTATTATAGCTATTCAACATGTAAAGGAAATGAATTTTCTGAACTGGGCTTTTAATTTTGATATTCCTAAAGAAAAGGATCATCCTATTCCTGGTGACGGTAAAAAGGTGTCAAGGGGTGTGCCTCCCTCTTTGGAAGGGAGGGGAACTAAAAACACCCCATCCACCCCTGATATTGTTTACTGTGCTGAAGAACATTCGGGATCCATATTCAACTAACTAACACACTTATTGACATCTATTTACAACACGTCTCTGCCACTCAGTTCTTGTCACTGAGTCATCAATTTGTTGAGCTCATAATGCCCATTTTCTGGGGAAGGAGAAGGGTGACCTTCACATGTCTTGCCCATGCAGCCAAACCCCAATTAAGGCTTGTAAACTGGCATAAACCAAACCCCAATTAAGGCTTGTAAACTGGCATAAGCATTTTAACTGATGGTTGCAGTACAGATTGATGGTGTTGGGTTGAGGTCAAGTCCTCCTACTCTGCTGGACCTTTCTTTTAGTTTCTGGAGTGACTCCTGCCTTGTCAGGTTCCACAAGGTCCTCTATGGTGTGCCCCTTCAGCTGGTAACAGGGGAGGAATGAATGCAAAGTCAACATACATAGGAGGGTCTGGCTCTTCTCTACTCTACTCTGGGGTAATTCGTCAAGTTGTTACCTGAAAACCGCTATCCCCTTTTTCTCTGTTACATATAGACCTGTGAGCACCAGAGGTGAATTTCCGAAATTAAAAGTTCTTCCACTGGCAGAACCCCCCAAGAACCACAGAGACTTGAATTTCAGGCAAAAATAAGAAGATTTATTGAATATGCATTTAATCAACAGTGGCCTGCTGCTTGTCAAAGACAGTTCGCAACCTTTGCCTGCTACAAAAATCTACACATGAGCTTCCCTAACTAATTTGTGCAGAGAGAGCTGATAATAATAATAATAATAATAATAATAATAATAATAATAATAATAATAATAATAATAATAATAATAATAATAATAATAATAATAATAATAATAATAATAATAATAATAATAATAATAATAATAATAATAATAATAATAATAATAATAATAATAATAAGGGTAATTTCAGATCTGGGGTAACAAAGTCTTACACCTTGCTCTGTTCTTCCTTCTCCCTCTCAAATTCTCCCAGGTCTTCCTCCTTGTTCCTTTTATCTTGGTGGCCTTTCCCCCACCTTCTTTATCTTCTTGCCAAAAAGGTAGGATTCACCCTACGTCTGCCACATAGCTTTGGTAAATACCCTCGCGGACATAGAGGTAGACCCTGCCTTAGTGCCAAAACTCACCCACTCACACCAGAGAACAAAACCATAGTGTTGCCTTTAGGTGAAAGCTTCTAAAAGCTGCCATTTTAAAGGAAAAGTTATTGTCGTCATCACTGCTATGGCTTCCTGATCTCTCTAATCAGATAATTGTGAGTCTCCTTCTTTCAGCTCAAGTAGCTAGATTTGTGGACTTTTCTCAGTTCCTATTGAGCCATTACGAAAGGACCTTAACGGAGTCTGTTACAAAAGAGAGCAAATAAAATGAATGGTGAAGATGTTTATTTAAAAGTAGGAAGTGATTCTCAAATTTCTGGTGATGAATAAATAGTTTCACAATTGCTTAACTCTTACAAGCATGTTTAAGATGAGAGGATATAGTAGCGTGGGTTTAAGCCAAGCACCACACCCCCATCATAGGCATCTTGACGGCTCCAGAACAGCTGAAGATTGCCACTGATAAGCTTTTACAGGAGGAAGTAATCAATGTTTTGTACATAAGGAACAATGAGTAGATCTGGAGCTGGGTAACCTTTGGGGCAAGCATGATGTTGGATGCCTTTTCATAGATTACATTGTGTTCTGTATATCCCAGCCACCCACATCTAATTTCAGTAGAGATTAACATGCTTCTCTTACCATAATGCTGGGAGTGTAAAACAGGGAAGAAAATATGGGGGAAGGTTTTTGTAGACATTAATGAAATGTTGTCTATTGAGTCTTGGAAATAGGCAATTGGAATGGCAAAAACAACAACAACACAACCAACCCTGATTACGGTATTAGTTACAGTGATACAAATCAATATAGTAAAAAATGGAAAAGCATCTTTAGTTGTAACTTTCTCTCTAAGAAGAGACATTAGCTTCTTACTAGGATATCCTATCCCAGTAAAAAAATAGAAAGTAGACTTTGATTTAAAACTTGAAGTCTGGTTTAAAGAGGTATGGAATGTAGCTATTAATGATATATTAACATGTGAAATTTAAGTTTAAAATGCATTAGTGAAAGATCATTTTAGAGGTATATAGATAAAAAAAATTTGAATATGTACAAGGGAAAGAAAAGGGACAAAGCCAGAAGAGGATATAGGAGGTGAAGGGGCATAAGTGTAGAAATGTAAGAGAGAGAGAGAGATTTGTAGACTATATATTGTTTCCTCCACTCTTGGGACTTATGAATGTTATTACAGTATAAGATTACTTTCTGTGTTCTTACATTACTACACTTATGCCCCTTCACCTCCTATATCCTCTTCTGGCTTTGTCCCTTTTCTTTCCCTTGTACATATTCCAAAAAAAAAAAATAAAAAAAAATCTCTATATACTGTACCTCTAAAATAATTTTATAATGCATTTTTAAACTTTAATTTCACATGTCTTAAGTCACGGGACTTATGAATGTTATTATAAAATATATAAAATTTCTTTGTGTTTGAAATTTTGTTATTATAAAATTAAAATTAAAAAAGAGATTAACATATTTCTTCTGGGAAAATTGTCTAATTAAGACAAAACATGGGGCATTCAGCTTAAGAGACTGTTGATTTTTAGGTCTTCTTTCTCCCCTAAGGCCAACAACTTCCTCTTCCCAGTGCTTTGTCAAATGGGCAATGGGCCAGTTTCTCAACAGAAAGGGTTCTGCATTAAAGTTTGGCACATGCTGTCATTGACAGGTAACCTACTGAAGTTTCCTCCCAAGTATTTATGTGCATCTGTCTGTGTTTTAGTCTGACTTTATCTTGGGTGAACGTAATGGCAGTCTATTTCGTTAATTATTTTTGGAAGGTAGAAATATCCTTAAATAGATTCAAACAGAGGTCGGAACTAACAGTTTGGCTTTAATGGAGTCAGCCAAGTACGTTATGTGGGGGTGGGGGTGGGGGTGGGGGAGAAAAATGAGGCTAACTCAATTAAAATTGTATTTAAATTTAAATCACTATACAGTACTTATATTTAGAAGCTACTGGAACTGAATGGCTGATTGAATTTATTTTCATCACTGCTGTTTTTTCAAATGCACGCATCCACCCTAGCAATCTAACAGTACTGTCTGAAGCACCAGATCTCTGAGATTTTTGCCATCCTCATTGTTTGCTGTAGCCCCAGTGAAATAGGGCTGGCTCTTGTATTCCCAATCACTATGTATGAGTGAGAAAGCAAGAGAGTGAAGGAAGCTGACAGTGGGTTGGTGGCAGTGATGCACTGCAAAAAAATTTACTACCCCCACCCTAGGCGTGGCTAACTCTGTGGGCCATGCCCACTTGGCAGTGGTAGGTGGGCGTGGCTGGCCAAGTGGGTGTGGCCTAGGGGAATTTCTGCTACTAGTTCCCAGGATCCGGTGGGAACCTGGAGCAGTACACCACTGAGTGGTGGTAGTGCTGGTGGGGTACACGAACCAAGAAGCAACAGTTAGGACAGAACACGGAATGACAGTAGTTTGGAATAGGAAAAGGAATAAGACAAGGATGCATTTTATCACCCTGCTTATTCAATCTATACACAGAGCACATAATGCGCAATGCAGGGATGGAGGAATCACAATATGGGATCAAAATTGCTGGGAGAAACATCAACAACTTGAGATATGCAGACGATACCACCCTAATGGCAAAAAGCGAGGAAGACCTAAAGAAGCTCCTGATTAGGTTGAAAGAAGAGAGTGCAAAAGCTGGCTTGAGACTCAATATCAAGAAAACCAAGATAATGGCAACAGGTCCGATCAGTCCCTGGAAAATAGATGGGGAAGAAGTAGAAGCAGTGACAGATTTTACTTTCCTAAGATCTAAGATCACTGCAGATGGCGACTGCAGCCATGAAATAAAAAGACGACTGATTATGGGGAAACAAGCTATGAGAAACCTGGGGAATATAGTGAAAAGCAGAGACATCACCTTGAAAACAAAAATTCTCATAGTCAAAGCAATGGTATTCCCAGTGGTAATGTGTCGGAATGTAGGAATGGCTGGCCGCAAGGAAGACACACGAGACAATTGTGCGGTGAAGTCCAGCCCTGAACGAAGTCAGGGATCCATATTTATTACCCTGCCTTGGGGTGATACGTGTGTAGGATGCACGTGACCCCCTAATACAGAAGGCTTGCATACGTGGCATTTTCCAGTGGTCAGGACAATACTTGCTCTTGGACATTGCCCTGTGGTTAATGGACAGCCCGCAACTAATTAAGGTTTGGGCTGACGAAACCCATTATTCCTGCCCTATCTCGGAGCCTTATGTGTATTGACTCTGGGTGCCTAGCTTTATCCGCTGTCTGGCTCAGCTTGTTTGCTCAGCTTAATCTGTAGCCCGCACCTAAGGATTGTGTGTTTCTACTAGAGTCATCATCTTGGTTTTTGCCCTGTTTCTACTGTAGCCATCAGCCAAGGCTTTATGATTCACCCCCCAAACTAGCTAACTAGCCCGCACCCCAATTACCTTTCCTGCCAAGCTCGGTTGATCTCCGGATCTGGAAGGCCGAGCGAACCCCTGGGGAAAGGTTTGGCCAATTATTCCCGTGGGCAACCCACGGTAATGGTATGAGAGCTGGACCATTAGGAAAGCTGAGCGCAGAAGAATAGATGCCTTTGAGATGTGGTGTTGGAGGAGAGTCCTGAGAGTCCCTTGGACAGCAAAGAGAACAAATAGCTCAATACTGGAAGAAATCAATCCTGACTGTTCATTGGAGGGACAAATAGTGAAGATGAAGCTAAAGTACTTTGGACATCAAATGAGAAGGGAGGACTCACTTGAGAAGGCCTTGATGCTGGGAAAGGTGGAGGGCAAGAGAAGAAGGGGGCGTCCAAAGATGAGATGGATAGATGGTATTGTAGACACAATGGGCACAGAGTTTGGTGGGAGAATGGTGGAGGATAGAGGTGCCTGGAGGAAAATGGACCATGGGGTAGCAAAGGGTCGGAATCGACTGTGCGACTGAACAACAACAACAGGGCTGGAGCAATAAAATAGTTGTGGCTATAGCAGCAACTTTCCAGCTAATAGGGTATGTGTGTGTAACTCCTCCAAACATTAATCCTACCCAAAGCCACTAGATGAGGTTCATGCAGGATTGATTGTCTGCTGGAGAATCCATGAGCACATGGTAATTCTTTCAGCTCTCTTCCTCCAGCCTCAAAATAAGCCTCACTAGGTCTTCACCTCAACTCCCTTAAGAAGATTCCCTCCAACACAAGGGCAGGACAGGTTCATTCCTGCTACCTCTCCACTTATGGTGGCAATCTGTCCTCCTTTTACAGTCTGGCCAGGTTATCCTGCTATGGTAATAGAGTAGATACTATTGCCAGTGACTCAGTGCTGATTGTCAGGCAGCAGTTAACTAACCTGACAACCCTGAGGACTAATGGCCTTGAGTGGTGATAAAGTCCACAGGGAAGAGTGATGGTTCCCAAATGGATTAAATCCCACTTGAATCCATCTTGATGGAAGGCAGCAGCTTCATCCATACTGGCTTGGGGCTGATGAGGACTTTGCATGTCAAAAGGGTTCAGGACCAGAAAGGGACTCTTGGAACTGGATCAGTGGTACGGGAGTCACGCTGCGATGCAAAAGGCAAATGGAAGGCCACTGCATTATATTCCTCCCAGGACACGCTTCATGGCTGATCACCATGATGATAGCCAATATTTGGGATCAGATATGGCACTTAAAGAAGAAGAATGTCCTCCTTTAGGAAGGATAGTTCTCTCTCTCTCTTTTGAAAAGCTATTCTCTTTTTTGCTGACATGCAAGTGACCACCATAACTCCTATCTCTGTGAGTTTCCTGGTTGAGCAGGAAAAGTTGAAAGTTGGATTAATAAATGTATCTAATTAGGGCCCTATCATTTCTTAAGTAAAATGGCTGGGACAAGGGTCATTTTACAAGAAAGACACAAACAACACACAGTAATGCAGCTACTGATGAATATATGGCACGGCATGTCAGTTCTTTATGAACTTCAAATGACGTTAATCCCAAGAGTAGATATCTTGAAAGCAATGTTCTAACCATTCCTTTGAAAGAACTGATTGTTGCCTAGATATTTCAGCAAGACAGCAATGGTCTCTTTATATTTCAAACACACACACACCCAATATATTCCTACTCTCAGTAAGCTACAGAAAACAGATAGCATTTCATAGTTATTAAACATTGTGCCTTATTTATTTATTTGAATTATATTCCATTGTTATGTTGTGTTCCAGGTTCACAGTCATATACAATATGGTAAAATATTTCCACTTCATTTTCACTTAAATTGTAGTAATAATATCTAGTTGTGATTATGCAGCTCCCCCGGTGGCTTAGTGGTTAAGATGCTGAGCTGGAGACTGGAAGGTCAGGTTTCAATACCGGAGGGCTGCACTTGGGGATATGACAGGAGCCTCATTCAGGCATCCCATGAGCAGAGTTTTTCCAGCAAAAATCCTTTCAAACCAGAATAATCTATGACACAAAATTACTATTATTGTGATTATATTTGCACACATCAGTTTAAATTCATATATGCAAATTTAATGACAAAAATGCTTTTTTGTGAATGATGTCTCCCTTTTTAGTATCCTTTACCTTTTTTGGTGATGGAGCAGTGGCCACTCTATCCTTACTCCCAGGATCCAACCCAAAGCTCACAATTGCCTTCCCCCTCAAAAGCTGTGGCAATAATATGATGAAGGTTTATGCATGAACATAGTTGTAGAAAACTGATCCACTAGAATAACATGGAACATAACAAGAATAACATTGAAAAACAACAATAAGTGGAAAGATGAGCAAGGGAAACAATGCCTGCAGCAGGCAGACATTATTCTTTAAATACTAAATATGTGATGGGAATGAAGCTTGCTTTTTTCCATTCTGCTTGTGCAGCTTCTGTCTTCTCACCTCAACCAAAAAGGAGCCAGCAGGAGAGACACTAAGTCAGTGCATCTCTGACATCTGGAGTACTATGCTGAAACTCATATGGAGCCACCAATGCTAACCAACATCAAGTTTGTCTCCCACCTCTGGCATTTGAGACAAACCCCTGCCCCCTCGTCCTGTTTTTTTTTTATTTCATAGTTTTCTTGATAGTTTCTTCTTACTCTGAACAACCACCAGGTATGGAGATTCTCTCCACAAGCTGGAAATTCATTTTTTTCTTTTTTTCCTGTCAACTGTAACTACAAATGGTAACTGTAAGTAAAGATACCTTGTTTCTACTTTAAATGCTTCTAGAGTGATTTTATGATCCAAAGTCCTAGTTTCTGTGTGGGAAACCAAGAAGGAAGGGCAAATATGAAAGTGGGCTAATCCCTCCATATTTTCTTCACTGTTGTGTTGTTTTTTTCTACCTCATACTCTGCTAGCAAAAATCCCTAATACATCTGTGAGCATCTGTGGCCTGTATTTGGATATATTTATTGTATTTATAAAGAGAGATGAGAGATTCATACAATTGTAAAATTTGAAGTGATCCCAAGGTTGTTTGAGTCCAACCCCCTATTGATGCAGCTAAAGCCTCAATGACAGGTTATCATTCAGTTCTTTGAAATCTTCAGTGAAAGAAAACCAACCATATTCTGAGGTAGTTATTTCCATTGTTGAGCAGATTTCACTGTCAGAAAGTTCCTCCTTATGTTTAGCTGAGATCTCCTTTCTTGACATGTGAATTATTTGGTTCAGATCCTATCTCTTGCAGTGCTAAGAAAACAAAATTGTTCTCTCTTTCAATAACAGCCCTTGAAATATTTTAAAAATGTCTCAGCCTTTTCTTTTTAAGGCTAAACTTAGCACACCTATTCCTTATAGGGCTTGGCTTCCAGGCTTTCTACTACCTTGGTTACCTGCTGTTGAGCACCTTCCAGCTCGCCAATATCCATACCTTAAATCAAGTGGACAGATAACACATTTGAGCTTTGTGAGGAAGATGACCAGGTAACCTTGTTTCCCTTTCTTACGGGTTGTTGTTAAACAGGATGCGAGCCAGGCAGCCGTTCAAGCACAAAAAGGTGACTTCAAATAGATATTGCCTCCTGACAGCCCTTCAAACAGAAAATTGTCCTTTGAAAAATAAGATGGAAGTCCAAACTAAGAATTGGAAATAGATGTTCCAAGAAAGTGAGAGTGATGATTAAGGAATCTTTTTTTTAAAATATTTTTATTGAATTTTTGACAAACATACAGAAAGAAAAAAACCAATAACAATAACAATACAATATAATGATAAATCAAAAACAACATCAATACAGTATTGACTCAAATTCATAGGAGCTAGCACATAATAGTACTTAAACTGACTATTTATCATATAACCACCAATCTAAATACCGCATTATAAATTATTACACAATCATAAGAATAAAAGCTTTCTGTGCTACCACTATTATTATCTTTTAATAGTTACACATCACCCTGTGAATATATACAATGCCCGGAGAGTTTAGTTTCTATTTCAACTCCAAAAACCTCTTTGAGATGGTACAGGTCCTGAACTGTCGTTTACCATAAGAGAATGATCCACAAACGGTTTCCAAATATTCCAAAACCTATTCTCTTTTAATCTATCTCGTTTTACTTTAATCTCCCATGTCAATTTGTCGTTCAATGCTAAACTCCACATTTCTTCATACCACTCTCCAATCTGTATATCAACATCATTTTTCCAATTTCTAGCTATACATTGTCTACCCGTAGTTAATACAATTTCCAGTAATTCTTTTTCCTCCTTATTCAAACCCAAACCTTCCACATTTGTTAGAAGAATGGTACCTGACACCAACTTAACACTTTTACCCACTATTTCACCAAACTCCCCTTCTATTCTTCCCCAAAAATCCCTTATTTTTTTACAACTCCACCACATGTGTTCATATGTTCCATCCGTTTCTTTGCATCTCCAACATAATTTGTCTCTTTTATTATCCATCTGATAAAGTCTTAGTGGTGTCAAGTACCATTGCCACAGCATTTTAAAATTGTGTTCTTTAATTCTTACAGACATTGTTCTCATAATCCTCTTTTTCTATTTATTTCTCCATTCAACCTCCCCAATTTTTATATTCAAATTTTGTTCCCACTTCCGTTTCAAATCTTCATGTGGATCTTTACCCTTATTCAGTATAGTATACAGTTTGCTTACAAGACCCTTAATACTCCTTTCCCCTTTTCTTATCTTTATTACCAATTCTTCAAATTCCGTCTTTGTTCTATCAATCCCTGCTTCTCTTCTATATTTTTTATTCCAGCTATCCACCTTTAATTTCTGAAACCAATCCAAATTTAACTTCTCAAATATATTTTTTCTCTTAATATCATCATCACAAACTTTTAACCAGTCCTTCAGTAAAAGCATCTGATTTTTATCCAATATTTCCTTTTTTTCCTTATCCAATTTTATTGGAAAACACACCATATCAGTCAATTCCAAAATTGGAGAGAGATTTGGGACCATATCTTTCTTTACCATTTTCCACACCTCCATGAGTCCTCTCATCATAGTATTATTTGACCTTTTCAGCTTGTCCTTTATTCCCAAAAAAATCATGTTACCTATATTTCTATACTCTTTCATCTCTAGTTCCTCCCAAATTACCTTTTCTCTTGCCAGAATCTTCACAACATTCTTAATTTGGAATGCTCGATAGTATGCTAACAAATTTGGCATGCCCAAACCCCCTTCTTTCTGAGACAAGTACCAGAACTTCTTTGAAAGTCTAGATTTTTTACCTCCGTTACAAAAACAATTAAACATCTTTTGAAATTCATTGATTTCCTTCTCCTTCAAATGGATCGCTAGTGCATCAAATTAAAAATTAATCTTTGGTAACAATATCATTTTACAAATTGCAATCCTTCCGAACCATGACAGCTTCAGCTTCTGAAACTCTTGTATTTTATTCTTGAATTCGACTTTCAAGCTATCATAGTTCAATCGTTTAAGTTCTTCCAATTTATTTGAAATAATTATCCCCAGATACTTCAGCTTATCTTTAATTTGTATATTAAGTGTCTCCACTATCCTTCCCATCTCTCCTACCCCCATATTACACAGCATCAATTCTGATTTATCCCAATTTATCATTAATCCGGTTGTAGCTTCAAATACCTGTAAATGATCTTTAACCCTATCCATTACCAACTCCGGATATTTCACCATAAGCAATGTATCATCCGCATACATACTCACTTTATTACCCATTATCCCTTCTATATTTGTATCATCCCTTATATTTTTAGCTAATATCTCCATTGCCATAATAAACAGGATAGGAGATAGTGGACATCTCTGCCTAGTACCAGCCTCCAGCTTTACCACATCAGTAACCTCTTCGTTTACTCTAATCCTAGCATTCCCTTTTTGATATAATAAATCAATTACCCTTTTAAATCTGTCGCCAAACCCGTAATTTTTAACTATTTCCTTGATTGAAGACCACTGTAATGAGTCAAATGCCTTAAAAATATCTAATGATAATAAACCCACCTTTTCCTTCGTTTAACATTATCGATTAAATCTAATACCCTTCTACTCAAATCCGCCATGTGCCGACCTTTTAAGAACCCAACTTGATCCACGTTTATATATTCCCCCATAAAACCATTTAAACGGTTGGCCAGTATTGCTGTGAAGATTTTGGCATCCTGATTTATAAGTGAAATTGGTCTGTACGATTCCACTCTTTCCAAGTTCTTACCAGGCTTTGGCAGTAGAACGATTGTAGTATTATACCATGAAGTCGGAATTGATCCTCCATCTAAAATATAATTATATAGCTTCACTAATTTTGGGACCACCACTTCTTTAAATTCTTTATAAAACTCTGTCGATAATCCATCATCCCCCGGGGCTTTCCCCATCTTCAACCCATTAATTACCTCATTAACCTCTTTATCATTAATCCTTTCCTCCATTTTCTCTCTGTGTTCTTGTTTTAATCCATTCCCTAGCTGTCTCTCCAATATCTTTTTAAGCCTCTCCAAATCTACCTCCTTTTTTGCGTATAATGCTTGATAAAATTCCCTCACAATTTTGCATTTATCTCTATTCTTATTACACCTTAAACCTTGTTTGTTAACCAATACCCCAATTTCTCTTTTTTCCCTTTTAGCCTTAGCTGCTCTTGCTAGTAATTTTGAACTTCTATTGCTAAATTCAAAATATTCTCTGTTTAAGTAGATCAAGTCTCGTTTAACTTTATCAATATCTTTACCCATAATTCTGCTTTAAGTCTTTGCAATTTCGTAAAGATTTTTTTATCTTTGCTTTTTGCGTGATCCTCCTGTAACTGTTTTATTTCTCTTTCTTTTTCTGTCTGTTCTACCTTATATCGTTTATATTTAAAACTCGCCAACTTTATACTTTCCCCTCTGAAAACCGACTTCATGGTATCCCATACAACGTTGAAATTAACCTCGTTATTATCGTTCCACTGCCAACTTTCTTTCCATCTTTCCATAATCTGCTCTTTACATTTTTGATCTTTAAATAAATTAGGGTCATACCTCCAACTTCTTCCACTTCGGGTATCTTTTTGTAATTTCATTTCCAAAAGTACTTTGGCATGATCTGATTCCTTTATGATCCCAATTTCTATTCCTTCTATATCTTTAATCAAGTTTTCCGTAAGAAAGACATAATCTATTCTCGAGTAGGTCCCATGGACGTGTGAAAAAAAGGAATATGCCCTTTCAGAGCCCTTAAACTCTCTCCAAGAATCCTTCAAGCCCAACGCATCTATCCATTTATCCAACACCTTCCCTTTCAAACCGATTCCACTTCTTGCTATGTTCGTGCAATCTAACCCCGACCTTATCAAGTTAAAATCTCCCGCCACAATAGTTTTTGCAACATTCTCTAATTCCACTATTTTCCGAACTTTTTCTAGAAAATCCGCTTGATGATCATTTGGAACATAAATATTTACCAACATGATTTCCTCATCCTCTATTTTTCCTCTTACAATCAAATATCTACCCTCTTGATCAACAATACTTTTTGTAATCTCAAATCCTAATTTTTTAGAAATCATAATTGCCACCCCTCTCGCTTTTGAAGTTCCAAACGCCATCTCATAATGTTGAATCCATCCCAAAAAAAAGTTTATTCGTGTCCTTTGACTTCTGGTGCGTTTCCTGTAAAAACAATATATCGGGTCTATCTTTCTTCAGCGCCAGTTCCAACCTACGTCTCTTAAGAACAGAGCCTGTACCCTTTACATTCCATGATAGTATTTTAATATTTCCCATAACCTATCTCCTTTCTAAACTCTGAACTCTCCATCGGGCGTGCCACCACCAACCCCTTACCCCCATCCCACAAAAAATTACATAAAACACACACTATCTCTCTCCCCACCTTCTTCAAAAAAAAAAGCCACCTTTGACAACCAAAGAGGGGAGAGGGGGGACATGTAAGATGTGCCTTCCTACCAGTGCTACACGCTACTCACCCTTCTATATCAATTAAATACTTTAAATTTTAATAATCTAATTCTCATTGCTCCTTACTTGCCTCCTCCTCCACCATGATCAGCGACAGCTCCTCCTCCTCTTCCCCTCGCTGTGGTGTTCCACCTGTTGCCCCACCGGCCTCCGCCCTCTCATACTCCCTACCCAAGGCTCCCGATTCCATCAATTCCTTCTTGAGATTTATCCACTCCTCCGAGTCTCTTTTTACCAGCTCCAACAAGCTCAAATACTCCAATGGATTGGCCCCTTCATCAATTACTTGCATTCTTTTGTCATAAAAAAGCGCAGTTGCTGTGGAAATCTCCAATTATACCTTATATCTTTACTCATCAGCAATTTAGTTACAGGCCTCATCTTATATCTCCATGTTCTTTCCTTCAATGAGATATCATTATAAACTTCTACCTCAGAACCATCAAATTTCAGAGCATCAGAACCAACACGTTTCAAATGGGCCATTACTCTTAGCTTGTCGGCCCAATTTGCAAATTTTACCAAAACATTTCTTTGAACCATCCTCCCTCTTCTTGGGCCCACCCGAAATACACTTACAAAATCTTCCTGAACAAATTCTTTTCCCATATTCAAACCATTTAGCCACTGAACTACTCTTTCTCTTAACAAATCCGGTGTCCGTTCCACCACCCTACGGATCACAATATTCTGCCTTCTCATCATATCTTCCACAGCATCAATCCTTCTCTCTTGTTCATCCAATTTCAGCTTATTCTCCCGCACCACCTCCTGAGTCCCTTTTATTTCCTTTTTTATGGCAATTACCTCATCTTGAACCAGTTTTACATTTCCCTCTATTTTTTTCAAACTTAAATCCACCTTTTTTGAGAAGTCTGCAACAGATGATACCACTTTATCTTGCTTTTTCATCATTTCATTTCTATCTTTCATCCTTGATTCCTCGTTCTTCTCCAATGTCTGAAACAGCTTGCCAATTTCCACCATAATTTGGGTTTGATCATATGACTCTGGGGGCAGGGATGAAGACTGAGGGGCTTCCTCCATTGGTGCTTTTTCCTTCCTCTTAGACTTCACGGCTGGCTCTTCTTCCTTTGCTTTCCCTCTTGTACCTTTATCCATAGTAATACACAATATAAGAGTCCGATGTTGCAGAATGTTGTAAAACTTAATCAGTCAGACAGGACCTGCAACACTGCAACCCCTGGTACCACAAAACCAAGAGGGAAACTTGTATGAGAGAGGAAATCCAGCAAAGAGTTAGGTACTGTAATCCATGAAAAAAGATAGAAGGAACTGAAGTGTACTCCCAACAAACAGCAAAAAATAAAAAAAATAAAAAATAAAATAAAATAGTAATCCACATCAGATCCGTTTCCCCGAGGCACACATTCCAACTGATCGTCTTCCGAACTACAAATGTAAAGGCTCCAAGGAAACAGTCACCCAAAACTTTTCTTTTAAGCCCAAGCCGCCAAAAAAAAAGGGGGGGAGGTATGAAAGATAGAGAAGACCAAAATCCAAGCAAGGAGGGGAAAAGATGTGAGAAGCGATGTGCTCAAAAAAAAAAGTAATATTTGTAATCCACACGGTGAAGGAGCAAAAAGAAGACCAATTAATCCTTCTCTTGAGACGGACAAGTCAAAACGCCATTTTCCAGCGGTTACCTTAACTTCAGGGTAAAAGCCCCCCTTCTTCTTCTGTGGAACGGCAAACTTTTCCCACACGCTTTAAGCTGGGAGACACACTGCTGCTGCTTTCCAATACTATAGCCCGAACAGGAACTTTTAAAACCACTTTGCTATCAACCAAACGCGCCGCGGTTCTCCTGGGGTGCAGGGAAACCATAGACCCAAACACGCTCACTTTCGTTTTCCAGGACCGCCGCCATTAATGAAACGACCACTTGATTTCATATACTTCCACCCATTTCCATTTCAAAGCCCAGGCTCTTCTAAGCAAAGTCCCCAGCTAGTTTTAAACTTTAAACTTTGACTTTCCTTTCATGCACTTACATAGTTATTTTCTTGCCAGACAATTTCTTGCCAATTCCGGTGCTTCTCCGCTGTCTCGCTGGTCCCGTTCTCGGCTCCTCGGCAGAAAAGCCGCGACTGCCGTCGCAGGCCTCACCCGCCCAGGAAAGCCTCCCGAACTTCGACCATCCGACCTCAAAACTTCCCAAAATTTTCCAAAAAGGCAGGCAGGAGTCTCATCCACAGGAATTACCACTTTAAAATTTTTCTATTTCATTCAGTCACATTAATTACCACTTTGCTAGGCGCGAGCGTCCGGATCAAGATGTTACTCGTCGGCCATCTTAGCCACACCGATTAAGGAATCTTTGAAGCCACAGGAGTTGCTGAGCTGACTAGTGGGATTTCATTATCTTGTATAATTTCTTGCCTCTGCCTCTGAGTTGCAGAAGCAATATAAGTGGCACTAGGAAGTTAAAAAGGAAAGAATAAGAAATTCTGCACAACAAGAGAGAACTGCCGTGAGACGATCAGAGAGCTGTGGGTATCAAGTATAGTCTAAAATGCATTAAATAAGTAGAATAAATGAAATAAGAAAAATATACACACTGGGCAAAAAGGAATAAGACAAGGCTGTATTTTGTCAGCCTGTTTATTCAACTTATATACAGAGCACATAATGCGCAATGCAGGAATGGATAAATCACAATATGGGATCAAAATTGCTGGGAGAAACATCAACAATTTGAGATATGCAGATGATACCCACCGTAATAGCAGAAAGTGAGGAAGGCCTAAAGAAGCTCCTGATTAGGTTGAAAGAAGAGAGTGCAAAAGCTGGCCTGAGACTCAATATCAAGAAAACCAAGATAATGGCAACAGGCCCTATCAGTCCCTGGAAAATAGATGGGGAAGAAGTAGAAGCAGTGACAGATTTTACTTTGTTAGGATCAAAGATCACTGCTGATGGGGATTGCAGTCATGAAATAAAAAAAACGATTGATTCTTGGGAGACAAGCTATGAGAAACCTGGGGAACATAGTGAAAAGTAGAGACATCTCACTACAAACAAAGGTCCGCATAGTCAAAGCAATGGTATTCCCGGTGGTAATGTGAGAGCTGGACCATTAGAAAGGCTGAGCACAGAAGAATAGATGCCTTTGAAATGTGGTGTTGGAGGAGAGTTTTGAGAGTCCCCTGGACAGCGAGGAGAACAAATAGGTCGATCTTAGAAGAGATCAGCCCTGACTGCTCCCTGGAAAGACAAATAGTAAAGATGAAGATGAAGTACTTTGAACATCAAATGAGAAGAGAGGATTCACTTGAGGAAGCCTTGATGCTGGGGAAGGTGGAGGGAAAAATTGTTGCTATGAGCCTTCCCAGCGGAGAGAAATGACTGGCACATGGACTTTATCGATAAGGGATAACGGCTAAAAGACTTTATTTTCTACAGCATTTTATAAGTAAAAAATAGCATAGGCTAACTAAAATAGCTAGCTACTTAATAACAGAAGAGTTTTGCTGTGGACGTGCTTAATAAGTAACATAAGTAAATAGTTTGGCTGATGTGTACAAAAGGGATTACCTTACCAAGGTTACCCGGAAAGCAAAGAAACAGAACTAGTCATATATTAATTACAGATGCGAAACAATGGAGATTAGGGTGACCCAAGTCAAAAGTCATGCTCTGGTCAATACAGGTCTCTTTACCCTGTTTAATTAGTTAAGAATTCTAGCCTGCTGTTATTCCCCCACCTGGTGAACTGTTCTGAGCTAAGGGCGTACCATTAAAACTCCTCAGAGAAAATCTCTCTCTGTCCCAGTGGGCTGGGATCTTTTATATTAAATAATATAATATATGATTTTAGGGTGATCTTGGGTACACACTAATTATCATCACTACACAAAAGAATAAGGGTTACAGCTGAATCCTAGCAAGACTGAGTGGCTGTGGGTTTTGGGTCCCGTACTATCCTGGGAGCTGCCATCCGTGGTCTTGGATGGGGTTACCTTGCCCCAGACAGACCCAGTGCGCAACTTGGGGGTCCTCCTGGACACGCATCTGCTGCTGGAAGAGCAGGTGGCGGCCGTGTCCAGGAGGGCCTTTGCACAACTTCATGTAATTCGCCAGTTGCGCCCGCTCCTGGATAGGGATTCCTTGCTCATGGTCACACATGCTCTGGTCACCTCCAGACTTGATTATTGTAAGGCGCTCTACATGGGTGTTGTGTCCTAATAGTGTATCCTTCTACATGTGATATCAATGTATCTGAACCAATGTAACCTTGCCAATGAGTAACAATGTAACCTTCAGCTGTATCACATAAACCCTGTAATAGGACGCGAGCTGATGACCACCAGCTGGCAGCAGCGAGCGTCCAAGCTCTCTTGGTTCAAACCCATCCAAGACCGCAGCGCGGGAAGTTTCCCGCCGCTACCTACACCTGGACAAGAAGGGCGTGACCAGCCATGACGTCACACGGACCAGTAGCCAACGGGCTACCGTGGAGCCACATTCAAATACGTTACTGCCTTATATATAGAGCTGTTCGTCCGCCATTACCTCATGTTCCCTCTGGCCACCATGCAATAAACCTGAGTTACCCCAGCCGTTGGCTGTGCTTTGTGTCTTGACTCTCATACACTAAATTGGCGACGAAGGTGGGATAATGGATCCCCACGGAGCCAGGACACAGAGCGGGTTCAACATCACCAAACCGCAAGACTGGGAGCTCTTTGAGATGGACTTCCAGGCGGCACTGGTGGAGCTCAAAGTCAAAGAAGACGACGAGGAAAGGAAGAGGGCCATCCTCACTCGCATGCTTGGGATGGAAACCAAGCGGACGCTGGTGGGCATCCTTGCACCGAAGAAGATGAGCGATTTCAAAGCCGGTGACATCATGAAAATGCTGCGTGAGCGTTTCCGACCCTCGAGGGCAATGTTTCCCGCTCGGAGTGCGTTTTGGAGGCGAGTTCAAGCGCCGGACGAGTCGGTAGAAGCTTTCGTAACGGCTATGAGGGTAGCCGCCGCCCCCTGCAAATGGGACCACATCCTAGAGATGGCCCTCAGGGACGGAGTGCTGTGTGGCCTGAAGGACAAGGAAGTACAGCGCAGTTTGATGAACAGGGAGCCACCACCCACACTGGAAGAGGTTGTAGAGGCCGCGGAAGCCGCGGAGTCCACGAATGCTGGAGTAGACGAGATGCACAAGTGGCGTGAGTGGCGTCCGAGGGCCGGCAAAGCGGAAAACTCGTCGCACGGGAAGTCCGGTCAGTCGGTGCATGCAACCCGACCGACCTCGAAATCGTCTTCAGAAAGCAGCGATGGCGAGGAGGTCCAGAAGGTCCGGAGAGGCGGGCGCCGCTGCGATGGTTGCGGAGCGGCCCATGAGCGCGTGAAGTGCCCATTCAGGAAAGCCGAGTGCTTCAACTGCGGACGTCGGGGGCACATCGCCAAGGCGTGCAGGAAATGGAAAGAGGGCCGGAGACATTCGCAAGACCGTTCAGCCAGACCGGACCGTCCAGCGAGGCCCAAAGATGGCGCCCGGGCCACGAGGAAGCAGGACGGCGTGGGCCGCATCTCGGACGACAGCGAGGGCGACGCTCCTGTGTTCAACGTGTCTGCGGGACAGCCCCATTACTTTGTTGAGGTACTAGTACAAGGGACCCCTATTAGGATGGAAGTTGACTCGGGGTCCTCCTATTCTATAATTCCCCAGAGAGAGTTCTTGAAAATCGACCCCCACGTGCGGCCCAAACTTAAAGCGTTGAGGGCCACACTACGGGACGTTCAGGGGAACAGCATTCCAGTGTTGGGGGTCGGAACGTTCCGGGTTCGCTTTAAGAGACATTCTGCGGAACTTCCCCTAGTGGTGCTAAAAGGGGGGAGTTGTAGCCTCCTCGGAACACAGTGGTTTCAGCCCTTAGGCCTGTTCATAGGGGGGGTGCATGCCGTAGGCGAGGACCCAATACAAGCAGTATGTGACGCACACCCCGCCGTTTTTAAAAGTGGACTGGGAAAGTTCAAGGGACCCCCGGTAGCCTTCGACTTAGACCCGGAGGTCCGCCCGATAAGACTTAAACCGCGCAGGGTACCGTTCGCGCTTAAGGACAAAATAGAGGCGGAACTGGACAAACTGGTGGGTCAAGGAATTCTCGTTCCTGTGGATTCCGCGGAGTGGGAGACTCCAATTGTAACAGCACTGAAGGCTAACGGGGAGGTGCGCATTTGCGCTGATTATAAGTGTACCATTAATAAGGCAATCCGCCCTAATGCATACCCGGTGCCAGTGGTCAGCCACCTTCTGGCCAGGGTGAATGGGGGAAAGTGTTTCGCTAAACTCGATTTAGCACAGGCCTACCAGCAACTCCCAGTAACCCCCGCCACAGCGGCGGCACAAACAATAGTCACACATAAGGGGGCGTTCCAGGTGTCGAGGTTACAGTTCGGCGTGAACTCGGCACCTGGCATTTTTCAGTCGCTAGTGGAACGCCTCCTGAAGGGGCTGGAGGGGGTGTTGCCATATTTTGATGACGTGTTGATAACGGGGGGGAGTAAGGCCGAGCTGGCCCACAGATTGGATAAGGTCCTGGCCGTGTTCGAGAAAGCGGGGCTGCGACTGAGAAAAGACAAATGTGTATTTTACGAAACAGAGGTTGAGTTTTTAGGGTTCCGTGTCACACCCGAGGGAATTAGGCCGTCCAAATCTAAGGTAGCCGCCATTAAGAAAGCCCCTCGCCCCACTTCCAAAACCGAGCTTCAGTCATTTCTGGGGCTTCTCAATTTCTACCATACCTTCCTTCCACGGAAGGCGTCTGTTGCCGAGCCGCTTCATCGGCTGCTTAAAAAAGAGGAAAAATGGCTGTGGGGTGACGAGCAAGAAAGAGCGTTCTCAGAGTTAAAGCAACTCCTCACATCCGAGGCAATCCTGACTCATTTCGACCCCAAACGGCCCATAGTTTTGGTCTGCGATGCATCCCCGGTGGGGGTGGGGGCGGTGCTTTGCCACGTGTTAGGCGACGGAAGGGAGGCCCCGATAGCATTTTATTCAAGGTCCCTGTCCCAAGCAGAGCGGAATTACGCACAGACCGATAGGGAGGCACTAGCGATAGTAGCGGGAACCAAGAAATTTCACGATTTTCTGTATGGTCGGCCGTTCAAGATCGTTACTGATCACAAGCCCCTGTTAGGGATCTTCACTGCAAATAAGCCCACGCCACAGATCCTGTCCCTGAGGATGCTGCGGTGGGCTATTTTCCTTAACGCATATCAACATGAATTAGAATACCGGCCAGGGAAGGAAATCAGCCATGCAGACGCGCTCTCACGGTCGCCGTTACCATTGTCGGACGACCAGAAGGCAGGGGTAAGAAGAGACCGCCAGGTATTGCTAATAGAGGTTTTAGAGTCACCCCCGATAGTACCGGCCGACATTGCCAGGGCGACCGGAAAGGATAGAACACTAGAGAAGGTATGCTCGTGGGTGCAGAAGGGGTGGCCGGCGTCATCCCCAGGCACGGAATTCGACCCATTCTTCCGAAAGCGAGTGGAGTTGTCTTTAGAGAGGGGGTGCCTGTTGTGGGGCCAACGGGTGGTGGTTCCTACGTCCCTGCGGCCGAAGGTGCTAAAGCTGTTGCACGTCAGCCACCCGGGGATCGTCCGTTCCAAGGCGTTGGCCCGGAGTTACTTCTGGTGGCCCCAGCTGGACGCCGACATAGAGCAGATGGTTGGCACTTGTGAGGCATGTCAATGCTCTCGACCGGAGGTGGCCCGCCTACCACATAGGGAATGGGACGCAGCGAGGGGACCGTGGTCCAGGGTGCACGTAGATTTTGCTGGCCCATTCCGGGGAACCATGTTTCTCCTGGTGGTGGATGCATACTCAAAGTGGCTGGAGGTCATTCCGGTAAAGAGCACATCCTCCGCCACTACCATTCGCCAGCTAAGGAGGGTCTTTTCCACGTTCGGTTTACCCGACACTTTGGTCAGCGATAACGCCAGTTGTTTCACGTCCGCTGAGTTCGCGGCATTCATGGAGGCAAATGCAATTCGGCATGTCACATCCGCACCGTTTCACCCGGCCACGAATGGCCAAGTGGAACGGTTGGTGCGCACCACAAAAGATGCGCTGCGGCGCATGGGCTCGGGAGATCTACATCACCAGGTTTGTCAATTTCTATTAGCGTACAGAGTGACCCCCTTAGCGTCTGGTTACTCGCCGGCCGAGCTGCTGATGCGGAGGAAACTGACCACGCTTTTGTCCAGGCTAGACCCGTCGAGGGTCGAGGACAAAGGGAAGAACATAGGGTTAGCGGTCTCGAAAGGTTTCGGCATAGGCGATCCTGTACATTGCAGGAACTATGCCAACGCAGGCCCAGCCTGGGTGCCAGGGACGATAATAGAACAGACGGGGCCAGTGTCCTATCGGGTGGAAACTAGCACCGGCCTCCTCTGGAGGAGGCACGCTGATCAACTGAGGCACCGAGTGAGCGAGGGGCCGACCAGTGGAGCACAGCGACATGATTCAGCGATAGGGTTCTCCCCCACCCGTTTAACCCAAGGGGGAGACAGGGGGGAAAGCAGCGAGCCCGACTCATATCCTTTTGATACCCCAGTTCTATCCGAGCCCGGGGGGAGGGAAAAGGAGTGTGCGGCCGCCGCTGCCGCTTCCCCCGAATCCGATTTTGATCTTGATTTTGCGAGCCGGGGGGGTTTTTCGGAGTGTTCCCCCACCCATCCAAGCGAGAAGAGGGGTTTTTCGTTAGTCCCCAGTGCCCCCGGTTCTTCCCAAACAAAGCACACACCTCCCAACAAAGCCGCAGAGCCGCGGCAAACCACTAACAAGTCATCCTCTCCGATTGCAGGGCAGGAAGCCAGGGAGCAAGGAGGAGGGAGCGAAGCCGGGGCAGGGCAGCCCGCGCCGAGACCCCAGCATGTTCGAAATAAGCCATCTTGGCTGAGAGACTTCGTCTCATCCTAGGGGGGAGGAGTGTTGTGTCCTAATAGTGTATCCTTCTACATGTGATATCAATGTATCTGAACCAATGTAACCTTGCCAATGAGTAACAATGTAACCTTCAGCTGTATCACATAAACCCTGTAATAGGACGCGAGCTGATGACCACCAGCTGGCAGCAGCGAGCGTCCAAGCTCTCTTGGTTCAAACCCATCCAAGACCGCAGCGCGGGAAGTTTCCCGCCGCTACCTACACCTGGACAAGAAGGGCGTGACCAGCCATGACGTCACGCGGACCAGTAGCCAACGGGCTACCGTGGAGCCACATTCAAATACGTTACTGCCTTATATATAGAGCTGTTCGTCCGCCATTACCTCATGTTCCCTCTGGCCACCATGCAATAAACCTGAGTTACCCCAGCCGTTGGCTGTGCTTTGTGTCTTGACTCTCATACACTAAAATGGGGCTGCCCCATTCGGAGGCTGCAGCTGGTCCAGAACGCGGCGGCTCGGGTAGTGATGGGGTGCGGGCGTTATGCTCATGCCTCGCCTCTGCTCTGGGAGCTGCACTGCTTACCAGTTTGCCTCCGGGTGCAATTCAAGGTGCTGTTTTTGACCTTTAAAGCCCCACATGGTAGTGGGCTAGGTTATCTAAGAGACCGCATAGCCCTAAGGACGTCTGTCCGTCCAACCAGAGTGGACCGGAGGGGCTCTCTCGTACCATCCGCTAGAGGGGCTTGCCTCTCTGGCACAAGGAGGAGGGCCTTCTCCGTGTCCACACTGGCTCTCTGGAACCTCTTACCAACAGAGTTACGTCTCCAGACAGAATTCCTGCCCTTCAGGAAAGAACTTAAAACCTCGTTGGCAGGTCAAGTATGGGGTGCAGGTGGAGGGGTGACTTCCGCGGGTGGGTTGTATAGCGAATCCCAGCACCCTTGGCCCCTGCACCCTTTTTTAGTGAGTGGGTGGGTAGTTTTTAAAGCAGTTTTAACTATGTTTTTAATTGTGTTTTTATTATGCTGTGAACCGCCCTGAGTTGGCCTTGGCCAAGTGGGCGGTATAGAAACCGAAATAAATAAATAAATAAGAAGGGGGCGGCCAAAGATGAGATGGCTAGATGGTGTTGTAGATGCAGTAGGCACGGGGCTGGGCAGGCTGAGGAGGATGGTGGAGGACAGAGGTGCCTGGAGGGTGGTGGTCCATGGGGTCGCAAAGAGTCGGAATCGACTGTGCGACTGAACAACAACAACTGAAAATCCACCACCCAGGTCCTGTCTATCAACAGCCGAATAGGATGAATGTGCTGGAAGTTATATTTGTTGAACTGTAATTCCATCAGTGGTCTGAAACCAAGAGAACATGAATACTGTCTAGCACGGCTTGTTCCTGCACTACAGACTAATTGGGCTTCGAAAGGATTTTTTTTAAAAAAAAAACATTCATCCTCCATCTCTCTTTGCTTAATTTCATCTAATTATTTCCTAGTTACACTCCTTAGAACGCACCAACTAACAGCACTTGAAGCGGAGTGACTGGGCTTGATTTAATTTCTGATCCATCACTCCCTCCTCTTTGAAGAGGCGCATGTGCATAATGAACCCTGTCACTCTGAGTTAATAGTGACCCAGAGTCTAGCTGCATGCTTCACTGGCAATAATGACTGACTCCATTAAGCTACGGCACAATGCCCCCAGAAGCTAATCTCTTTCCAAGCCTCAAATCCAACATATAAAAAGTGGCGTGAGGAGCTGGCAGAGTGTGTGTGTGTGTTGGGGGGCGGGATTGGCAGCATAAACCATATATACAAAGGGCAAGGTCTAGAAAAATAACAAAGGATTATATGTGATTTTCCTTATGTAGAACCTGTTCCTAAAGTTTAGTTACTTCATCACAGGGCTGTAGCCAGGATTCTAGATTGGGGGGGGGGGGGGAGTGGGGGGTGAAAAAAAATTCAGGAATGACAACAATATCACACACATATATATATAACATTGGCATCCCAGGGTGGGGTGGGGGGTTTGTTAGGTCAGGAGGGTTTTCACACACACACACACACACACACACACACACACACACACACACACACACACACACACACACACACACACACACACACACACACACACACACACACACCTCTGGCTAGGGCCCTGTTTCATCAGTGACCTGTCTTGCAAAGTGGGTTTTTATTTTTTTACAGAAAATTATTTGAATCAATCAAGTCTATGGAAGACTACAGAACATTGAGAAGAACCTAATTATCAATGAGTGGGAACCCTGGTAGTAGATTAATGCCTATACAGAGGAAAGTATAAAATATAAAATCATGAGGAAGAAGTGATTCATTTTCATTGGAATAGCTTGATGGAAGGGAAAAAGCTATGGGAAGAAAAGTGAATCTACAGAGGGTGCCAAAAATGTACACACATTTTAAGAGATGTTATCTATGTCTTACTTTTCTAAGCTGAATTGAATTATAATAGCAATGTGTAGTATGACATTTCTTAAAAAAAAAAGCTAGCATCACCATGCAACAGGCAGGACAAAGGAAATGGTGGAAGCATGTTTGTCGTTCGAGGAGCACAAGACCATTTTGAAGTGGTAGTTGAAATTCAAGAACATTGTGGAAAGTACAACAACAATGGAGGCATGAGTATGCAACTGAGCCTCCAACACACCTAACAATTCCACATATTTGTGATAGGTTTGAGACGCATGGCACTGTGTGTGATGTGCACAATGGACACTTTGGTCAATGTTGCTCAAGCAGTAGTTTGCTGTAATCATAAGTGTCTGGATGCTGATGGCAACCACTTTGAGCACCTCCTGAATTTGCAGAAGTCAAACATTACTTGTATTCATCTTTTGTTATCGGTATATATTGAGCATTACAATTTTAATATGTATTTTTCCCTTTCTTAAAACGTGTATACAATTTTTGGCACCATCTGTATATGAAGTCTTAATCAGCCAAAAGAAATCACTCACCCAGATTTGGGTGAGTCCATCTCAGGGTCCTAGCTGCAGCACTGTCCACTGCCAATAACTCAATGGGCTCCAGGTTGGTTTGGCCATTTAGTTAGGGCAGCTTACATTAAGGGCACAGACTCAGTCCTTAACTGGCCCTTTGCTTACAATCCCAGAGGACTGAGTTTCTGGCATGAATCCCTTGGGTGCAGCCCAATTGCAATTCAGAGAATTCAGCTTTACTGGAGACCACAGCATGGCTAAATTAGCTGGGGGCGGGGGGAGACTCTACCATAGCTCTATACCTGTTTGCACTTCCATGGTGGCTTTAGTGTCTTGCAAGGAAGACAAAGAAGGAGCCGCAATAGGGCTAAACACAACTTTATTGCATGATGGTCAGGGTGAACATGAGGTAATGGCGGACAAAACAGTTCTATTTATAGTACACTGTACATTTGAATATCCCGGGTGGTAGCTCATTGGCTACTGTCCGCGTGAAGTCATAGATCGTCATGCCCATCTTCTCCAGGTGTGGTGTGGCGGGAAGGTTTCTCGCTCTTCAGGTATTTGGGGAATCTGTACCATGTGAGCCGGATGCTCGCTACTGCCACCTGTGGCCGCTTAGCTCGCATCCCTATACAGCTTGCTACAATGTGTCTCTGATTAGATACAATTGGATACATTGACTGGTTACATTCTGTTAAAGGGAACCTTGCAACATTCATTCAATACATAACAAACCTCACCCCTAGGTGAGGACAAAGTCCTTCAGCCATTGAGGCTTCCCGCATGTTCGCTTTGGGCGAGTGGTGGCCGCACTTGGGGCCAGAGTCCCTGCATGCTCCTGACTACTCTGTTCTCGTCCTGCAATGGGAGAATGTAACTCATTAGCGATTGGCTGCGAGTTCTGAGCCGGGGATTGGGGAGGTCTAGGTGTGGGAGTAATCTCCAGGGGTGTGAAACTGGGGGCTCCAGGGACTAAAGAAAAACCCCGCTCTTCACTTGGACAGGTGGGGGACCACTCCGAAAAATCCCCCCGGTTTCCTAACTCAAAATCTAACAGCTCCTCAAAATCTGTCTCTTCCAAATTGTTCTTGTTATCCGGGGGGTCAAAAGGATGCGGACTTGTATCATTTCCCTGCCCCTTGAGGTCTGCGTCTCCCCCTTGGAATAAGCGGGTGGGGGAGAACCCTAACGCTGAATGCTCTGCTTGGTCACTCACGTCTTGTCTTCCTACTATCCTACCCCTGAGCTGGTCGGCATGCCTCCTCCAGAGGAGTCCTGTGCTTGTCTCAACATTGTAGGAGACTGGCCCCGTTTGCCCGACCACTACTCCAGGCACCCAGTTAGGTCCGCTGGCCGCGTAGTTACGGCAATGCATTGCCTCGCTGATCTCAAAACTCTTGGTGCCCCCCCCCCGTTTCTATATTTCTACCCGTGTCCTCCACCCTGGTTGGGTCTAACCTCGGGAGGATCGTGGTGGGTTTCCTCCGCATAAGGAGTTCGGCGGGCGACAGACCCAACGCTAAGGGGGTTACACGATACCTTAATAGGAATTGGCAAAGTTGCAAGTTCATCTCCCTGGGGCTCATCCTACGCAGTGCGTCCTTATTTGTTCACACCAGGCATTCCGCTTGACCATTTGTAGAGGGGTGAAAAGGGGCCGCAGTTATGTGGCGAATTTTGTTAATTTCTATGAAACCCTGGAACTCCGCTGACGTGAAAGTTATGGCATTATCACTCTCAAGTACGTCAGGTAACCCGAAACAGCTAAATACCTTCCGTAATTGTTTAATCATTGCAGCTGACAATGTACTGGCCATCGGGATTACCTCCAACCATTTAGAGTAAGAGTCTACTATTATAAGGAAAAGGGTGCCCCTGAAGGGACCCACGAAGTCCACATGCAGACATGACCACGCCCCCCGGGCTGTGTCCCATTCTCTGTGCGGAAGTCGGGACCCCTTGGGCTGGGTGCTCTGGCAGCTCTCGCAAGTGCCAATCATGTGTTCTATGTCTGCATCCAGTTTGGGCCACCAGACGTAACTTCTAGCTAGCGCCTTGGAGCACACGATCCCTGGGTGGCTGATATGCAGCATCTTGAGCACCCGAGACCTCAAAACTTCAGGGATTATTACCCGCTGCCCCCAGAGTAGGCAGCCCCATTCTAAGGAGAGTTCATCTCTCTGCCTACCATAAACCTTGAATTCCTCCGTAGGGGAGGTTGCCGGCTAGCCTTTTTGTACCCATGAACTGACTAGGGCAAATGACTTGTCTTTCGCCATAGCCTTGGTGATCTCAGCTGGCAGAATTGGGGGCGACTAGAGCCTCGATCAGGAGCACCTGGTGGTCCTGCTCTATCTCGCACTCTGGGTCCCCTGCCTGTGGGAGGGGTGACCTGGAAAGAGCGTCGGCATGGCTGATCTCCTTGCCGGGATGGTAGGTCAATGCATACTGGTACGCATTGAGGAAAATGGCCCATCGCAGCATCCTTGGGGACAAGTTCTGCGGGGTTGGCTTGTCTGTGGTAAAAATCCCTAGCAGGGGCTTATGGTCGGTCACGACTGTGAACGGTCTGCCATAAAGGAAGTCGTGGAACTTTTTGGTTCCTGCAACAATCGCCAGGGCTTCCCTATCTGTTTGCACGTAGTTGCGCTCTGCCTTGGACAGGGATCTCAGATAGAATGCCACAGGGGCTTCTTGCCCGCTCTCTAGCACGTGGCAGAGGACTGCCCCCACCCCCACCGGTGAGGCATCACAGACTAACACAACGGGTTTCTTTGGATCGAAGTGGGTCAAGACAGCCTCGGAAGATAGAAGCTGCTTGAGCCCTCAGAATGCTCGTTCCTGGCTGTCCCCCCACCGCCAAGCCGCATCTTTCTTGAGTAATTTGTGCAGTGGCTCTGCTACCAATGCCTTTCCCGGCAGGAAAGAGTGGTAAAAATTTAGGAGTCCTAGGAAGGACTGCAGTTCGGCCATGGTGGTTGGGCGAGGGGCATCCTGCACTGCCGACACCTTTGACTCTGCTGGTTTGATACCTTCAGGGGTTATTCAAAAACCCAGAAACTCTACCTCTTCAGCAAAAAACACACACTTTTCCTTTCTCAACCTGAGCCCTGCTTTCTCGAACACGGTTAGTACCCGGTCTAATCTCTTGGCCAACTCCTGTTCCCCTCCCGCTGTTATCAAAATGTCATCCAAGTAGGGGAAAACACCTGGGAGCCCTTTCAACAATCTTTCCATGAGGGACTGAAAGATTCCTGGAGCTGAATTTATGCCTAATTGGAGGTCACTTTAAAGGCTCCCTTATGAGTAACAATGGCTTGAGCGGCGGCTGCAGCTGGGGTCACCGTTAATTGTTGATATGCCTGCGCTAAGTCTAGCTTGGCGAAACACCTCCCCCCGTGCAAAGTTGCTAACAGGTGACTTACTACCGGCACCGGACACGCATTTGGGCGAATTGCCTTGTTAATCGTGCACTTGTAGTCAGCGCAGATTCTGACCTCCCCATTAGCCTTAAGCACCATAACAATGGGGGTTTCCCACTCGGCGGAATCCACCGGTACCAGAATCCCCTGACCCACCAGTTTGTCCAGTTCAGTCTCAATTTTGTTCTTTAGTGCGAAAGGCACTCTCCTTGGCTTCAGTATGATCGGTCGGATGTCGGGATCCATGTTGAATGAAACTGGGGGGCCCTTGAACTTCCCTAGCCCCTTCTCAAAGATGGCATGGTGTGCGTTACACACCTCCATGATCGGGCCAACCTGCACGGCGTGTATGCCCCCAATGAAAACCCCCAGGGGGCCAAACCACTGCATACCCAAGTGGCAGCAGGACCCTTCCTTTAAGACTACTAGGGGCAACTGTGTGGAGCACCTCTTGAACTGCACCTTGAACTCCCCCACCCCCAACACTGGAATGCTTTTGCCCTAAACGTCCTGCAAGTTTGTCTTTAGGGCCTTCAGTTTGGGGCGTGACTTGGGGGGAATGCGCAAAAATTCCCAGTGGGAGATGATGGAGTACGATGACCCCGAGTCAATCTCCATTCTTACTGGGACCCCTTGTATCAGTACCTCAACAAAGAATCGGGGGTGCCTCAAAGACACGCTGTGAACCGCCTGGTCGTGGTTGTCGGGAACTCGTCAAGACATGCGGTGCTCCTGGGGCTCGTCGTCATCGAAGATTCTGCCGATCCCATCTGCTTTCCATTGGGACCATTCCGCCTGGCCCTTGCCATCGTCTCGATGCCGCCTGCAGACCTTTGCGATGTGCCCGCGCCGCCTGCAGTTGTGGCACTCCACCTTCCGGAATGGGCATCGGCTCCGGTCGTGGGATGCCCCGCATCTGTCGCAGCAGCGGTCCTCTCTGGTGCAGTCTCCTACCCCGGGCCTCCTCTGCACCCACTGCACGTCGTCGCCCTCGCTGAAGTTGGAGGCGGACGTGGTGGACTCGGAGGGCCCCTGCTCTCCGTGGGAGGAACAGCTGTGGACTGGGACTGCCGGTGGGGGCCCCCAACTGTGGCGGTCCTGGCCCGGCACACCCGTTCGCCCTGTTGCACTGACTCGGTGGTTTGGGCCATGCGCAGGACATGCTCGAAGGAGATGCTCTTGTCCTTGGCCAGTAGTTTTTCCTGGCCCCCTCATCTCACAGGCCCAGCAAGAGCCTGTCTCTCAGTGCCTCACTCAGGGACGCTCCCCACTGGCAAGACACGGCAGCCACCCTCAGGGCTGCCATGAAGTCGGCCACAGACTCACCGGCCCGCTGGCACCGCTG
Organism: Bradypodion pumilum; assembly: GCA_035047305.1. Classification (NCBI taxonomy): domain Eukaryota; kingdom Metazoa; phylum Chordata; class Lepidosauria; order Squamata; family Chamaeleonidae; genus Bradypodion; species Bradypodion pumilum. The sequence continues at coordinate 364,581,091 of JAWDJD010000002.1, forward strand.
CTGAAAAGCCAGCCTTGCCGGAAACACCGACACTTTCGGGCGAAAGTGCTTCCTCAGCTCGGCAAGGATCTCATCTAGGGGTACCTCCCAGAGCGGCCTTGGCGTCAGGAGGTTCGTTGCCAGTTCTAGCATTTCCAGACCGCACTGGGCCAGCAGGAATGCCCGGCGCTTGGCTTCCTCCTCGATGTCCATTGCATAGAGGAACTGCTGCTCGTACAGTTCCCATTTCTCTGGCTTCGTGGTGTCGAAGGGCGCGATGTTCACTTTTTGGGACACCATCCCACCTTTGTCACCAATTTAGTGTCTTGCAAGGAAGACAAAGAAGGAGCCGCAATAGGGCTAAACACAACTTTATTGCATGAAAGTCAGGGTGAACATGAGGTAATGGCGGACAAAACAGCTCTATTTATAGTACACTGTACATTTGAATATCCCGAGTGGTAGCTCATTGGCTACTGTTCACGTGACGTCATAGATTGTCACACCCATCTTCTCCAGGTGTGGTGTGGCGGGAAGGTTTCCCGCTCTTCAGGTATTCGGGGAATCTGTACCATGTGAGCCGGATGCTCGCTACTGCCACCTGTGGCCGCTTAGCTCGCATCCCTATACAGCTTGCTACAATGTGTCTCTGATTAGATACAATTGGATACATTGACTGGTTACATTCTGTTAAAGGGAAACTTGCAACATTCATTCAATTCATAACAGTGGCACAGAAGAGAGGAGCCTAGTCCTCAACTGCCTCTCCCCACATCCTCCCCTCTTAGGTGATGACGATGACCATGAGCCCTACAACTCCCACCCTCTTTTTCCTGCCATTACACCCTCCTCCAGCTGTAGCAGCACCTCCCTCCTGGATAGGGGCTCGGGTGACCCGCCATCTTTCAGGCTCCCCTGGATTTGTGGGGTGGAGTCAGATATCCCACTTGGGGTGTATGGATAAAAAGAACACACCACAACTTGATATACTTAACTTAAAAACAAAAGTGCCTTATTTTAATGGATTTGAATAACAAAACAGTCAAAGCAAGAAAATGTCTGAATAGACAGTAATTTTGTCACAGTTCACAGTTTTCTCTGTTAAATGCCAACATTTCCCATCATAGTAAAGGAATCAATACGGGTCATTTATTGATGACCTTTAGTAGTTCTACAAATGTTCCAGTGAGTATCTTAAATGACTGGGTTAACACTTAAGATTACATTTATATGTGTGAGTGCATGTGCACGCACATACTTACAGGCCAAATGTTATCTGGTAATGCTATGTGGTAATGGAAAAGTAAATGGAAGTGATATTTATTTATACATTTACAAAGGACATTCCCTTGGCTTTGAGATACAAGGTAAATGTCAGGACAATTTCTTTTTAGTTATCATAACAAACAGCTCTGTTGGAAATGTTACAGTGTGCTCACCCCCTAATATTTTAACATGCATAGGGAATGTATGGTCATGGGATGGTGGCTTCTATGAAAGACACAGAATGGGCAACTAGAGTGTTGTGTATGTAACTGGATTATTGCTTTAAACAGTTTGTAATTATTATTGTGGGATACCATCTGGGACCAGTTTGATCCGGTTGCCCCTGATGAAGTGGACAGGCTCCTTGCAGCTGTGCGTGCCACTACCTGCCCATTGGACCCCTGTCCCACCTGGTTGGTGAAAGCCTCCAAGGCGGTGACAGATGGCTGGGTCGGGGCTATGATCAATGCATTATTGCGGGAGGGGGTGTTTCCCGCACCTTTAAAACATGCCTTGGTGCGCCCCCTCCTGAAGAAACCTTCCCTTGACTCAGCTGTCCTAACCAACTATAGGCCTGTCTCCAACCTCCCCTTTTTAGGGAAGGTGTTGGAGAAGGCAGTTGTGCGTCGGCTGCAGGGGGTACTGGATGAAGCAGATTATCTGGACCCCTGTCAGGATTCAGGCCTGGATATGGTACCGAGACGGCATTGGTCGCACTGATGGATGATCTCTGGCGGGAGCAGGACGTGGTCACCCATCCGTCCTTGCTCTTCTTGACCTCTCGGCGGCTTTCGATACTGTTGACCCCGGTATCCTTCTGGAACGGCTCCGAGGATTGGGGATCCCCGTACTGTGTGGTCCTGGTTTTCCTCATTTCTGAGGGGTCAGACCCAGTCTGTGTGGTTGGAGAGTGAGAGGTACAGTCCTAGGCCGCTCAAATGGGAGGTGCCTCAGGGCTCAGGGCTCTCTTCTCTCCTATTTAACATCTACATGAAGCCGCTGGGTGAGATCATTCATTCCCATGGGGTGCGGTACCATCAGTATGCGGATGACACTCAGTTGTACATCTCGGCCCATGGGGACCCCAGTGATGCTGTCAAAGTCCTTTCCAGGTGTCTGGAAGCTGTTGGGGTCTGGATGGGGGCTAACGGGCTACAACTGAATCCCAGCAAGACTGAGTGGCTATGGATAAGGGGTCCTGCGTTATCCCGGGAGCTACCATTTTTGGTTCTGGATGGGGCTATTTTGCCCCAGACAGACCCGGTGCACAACTTGGGGGTCCTCCTGGATTCGCAGCTACTGCTAGAAGAACAGGTGGTGGCTGTGACCAGGAGGGCTTTCACCCAGCTTCGGGTGATTCACCAGTTGCACCTGCTCCTGGACTGGGACTCCTTCCTCATGGTCACTCACGCTCTGGTCACCTCCAGACTAGATTATTGCAATGCGCTCTACATGGGGCTGCCCTTGATGACCATTCGGAGGCTACAGCTGGTCCAGAATGCGGCAGCCCGGGTGGTGATGGGGTGTGGGCGTTATGCCCATGCTTTGCCACTGCTCCGGGAGCTGCACTGGTTGCCAGTTTGCCTCCAAGTGCAATTCAAGTGCTGGTTTTGACCTTTAAAGCCCTATATGGTAGTGGGCTGGGTTACCTAAGAGACCGCATCGCCCTGAGGACATCTGTCTGTCCAATCAGAGTGGACCAGAGGGGCTCTCTAATCATTCCATCAGCCAGAGGGGCTCGCCTCTCTGACACAAGGAGGAGAGCCTTCTCTGTGTCTGCGCCGGCCCTCTGGAACCTCCTGCCAACAGAGCTATGTCTCCGGACGGAATTGCTGCCTTTCAGAAAAGAACTTAAAACCTGGCTGGCGGGTCAAGTGTGGGGTGCAGGTGGAAGGGTAACCTCCATTGGGTGGCTGGTGTAGAAGAACTCCTCCCCATGGTGCCTTTGGATCCTGCACGCCTTGTTTTAGGGGGTGGGTAGTTTTAACTGTTTTTAACATGTTTTTTAAATTGTCATTGTGAACCGCCCTGAGTCAACTTTGGCCGAGTGGGCTGTATATAAATTTGACAATTAAATTAAATTAAAAAATTAAATTTGTCGTCTTCATGGTGCTCAGCTATCACGGTACTTGCTTTCCCGCCCTTTCTGAGATGCGTGAAGTCTCCCCAGTCTCCGGTCACCTCACGATCACCCCACTTCTCTCCCAACCAATCCTGTTGTTTCCCTCCCGAATTATTCATTGTATATAAAGCGCTGCTGCGCCATTGCTGTTCATGTTCGGTTTGCTTACAATAAAGTTGTGTTTTGCCCTGTTATGCTGGCTGCTTCTCTTCAATTCCCGAACATCAAATAGAGAAAGAGAAATTGTGTGTTCGCAGCGACAGAGGCAGGAAGAGCTGAAGAGCAGGGAAGCAGTGGAGGCAGTGGAAGGAGATGGGAAGACACTTAGAAGACATGGCAGCTAAAGAACAGCTAGCACAGAAGGCAGAGTCAGAAAAAATGTTAGCAGAGCAGGTGAACTGGAAAAGTATGAGGGGTGGACAACAGAGAGGAGATAGGTGAATGGTGCTGGAGGTAAAAGACAAAAACCCTTAGGAGACTAGAAGGAGACATACCAGTTTGCATTGGTATACGGAAGGAGCCAGAGAACAAAGCACTGGGAAGAACAAATAGATAGAATTCTGCCTATTCATTCAAAATGGCCAACCATATTTAACTAATAATAATTGTGTGCCATCAAGTCAATTCTGACATATGACAGCCTTTTCCATGGGTTTTCTAGGTATGTAATACACCAACATTTCCCAGACTATGTTCCATGGAACACTGGTGGATTTCAAATTCCCAATAGCCTAAGTCAGTACATTAGCTGGTCAGTGCTTTGGGGAATTGACTAAGACTTCTGAGAATTGAAGTCCAAAAACCAAAAATGGAGAAACACTGTAATACACTAATGTAGTTTATCATTCCCTTCTTCAAGGGCATGGGATCCCAACCTTTTTACACCGCGAGCCTTACCACGCCCCCTCAGTCAGCTGAGCGGGCCAGACCATGCCCCCTGGAAGCGGAAGTAAATGCACCTGCTTCCACGTTTACGACAGCCACAGGTGCACTCATGGCTGACGTAACTGTGTTTATGCATGTGCAGGTGCACTTTAAGCCTGTCTTAAACGCGCCTGCTTCCACTTCCAGGTGTGGTGCCAGTGCCGACGGGCCACATGAAATGGTGCCACAGCACAGGGCCGGCCCACAGACCATAGGTTGGGAACCCCCGAACAGTTCGGCCTGCCCATGGCTACATAGGCTGACTCTTCTCCCAAGAGGCACAGTGAAGAATCAAACAGAGCTATCCAGCCAGTTTATCTATGACTACCAGACGTTTTGCATATTAAATAGTCAGCCAAAGAGTTTGTGGTACATTCTACTAGCATCAGTTATACTACTGGTTATTGTCTAGATCAGAGGAGACTATGAAGGGCACGATAGAAGAGGGGTTAACTCAACTCAAACTGTAAATTCTCACGTGCTTGGAAAAGGGTGCAGGGAGTAGGGAATGCTGGGCCTAGTGAATCATAGTGCCAGGGAAAGTCAGTCACACGTTAGAACCACTGTCTGAAAAATAAGATATAAAAGCTTGATGCTGAAAGATAGAGCTAGTTTTCCTAAGTGCTTAACTGTGTGATGGGAAACAAAGGTAGTTACTGCTGTCATTTGGAATAAAGCCTATCTGCAAAAATACATTCATTTAAGTAAAAAAAGCTGTAGTCTGGGAAAACTAGCCTCTACGATTTCCCATTTCTGAAAAAGAAATGGGGGAAAACAAAAAAAAACCTCAAGCAATTCTTACTTTATTGCCTTGAATATATAATAGATCTCTAGGGATTTCTGACAGAATCAGTTTCTCAGAGGCAGTAGCACTTAGCAAAATTGACTTCAGTTAATCAAAAGATTATTTCAAAATCTGTTGGTCTCAGGCTTTTGTTGGCTGCTAGTCTGGGAGGCTGCAAAATAAACTCTTATCTCAGCAGTTTGAACACAGAGAAAGTCTCCCTCCCTCTCCCAAATTCACATTTTTTCTGGCCTCCATTGTAATGCTGCAGGGGTGTCAAATTAGTTCTGTGGAAGGAAAAGATATTAGCATCTGAAGTTGAGTATTATACTGGAGAAAAACACTAGATTTTTTCAGCAACTAGATACTGAATAACACTCTCATTTCCTTATTAATTTCTTACTTTCATCAGGAAGATACATACTGTTAAACACACATTACTCTGTAAGAGTATTCTGATTATATAAGTGTACTGAGTGGCAACCATCCAGCCAAATTAAGCCTGTTTATGCCTAAATCATTTTAATGGAATCCTGTGGATTCCCCATGCCCCAATGGCATGGAACGGCCCGCGCAGAGGCCACTTCAGTGAGAACGCTCCTGGCCCGTGGGCTCTGCGGGCAGAGAAATTAAGGGGGGGGGGTGGATTAATAATAGGGTTTGATTCACCCAATTATGACCTGACCGACGGTTCCGCTGAGGATGCATTCCTCTAGACTCTGTTACCCATTAAGGTAATCACTCATCTCCGAGTTTAGCATAATCCCTGGTGCAAATAATGGACATATTTACCCCGGTCTAAGCCCTAGACAATGGTGTTTCCCCTGTCAATGTTTGCCCACGCTAATTAACTTCCCCAAGAAAGATTCCCCATTAACCTGAGTAAATAGGTGATGTGATTTTCTGTCAGATGATGGTTTTTCCCTGCCTTGCCTTCTGATCTATATATGATGATGCTTTTCCCTCAATAAACCACTGATCTGATCTCGCTCCATACTGCCTCATATCATTTCTTGATCAGTCTCCTCCGGGACCCAACGGCCGTCCTAGCGGCCCCGATTCCTACATCTGGTGACCCCGAGATGTGATCTTACCCGTGAGTAAGCGATCACACGGTCCGGTTCTACGCTTGAACCACATCCGATCGTCCCGGAGGACAGCGCGGCAGCCCGGTCGGTAAGCCAGCCGATCGGGCAGACGGCCCTAGCGGCGGGGCAGTACCAAAGAGGCATCCTACAACTTGCTCCCGACTTTCGCGGAGGCTTGCGGTTACGGAAAAACGCGTTCCCCTCAGGGTCAGCTGTGAACCCCTGACAGCGCAGAGGCCGCCGAGGGCCCGTGGCAGCAGTCCACGCTCCGAGCTCTACCCAGAGAATCATCGCCAGAACCTATTACCTTGCCCAAAGACGCGTCGACTCGTCCCGAGGAGGAAACTTCAGAGGACCCTTCGCAGGTAATATGGGGACTTGCCCTCAGCGGCAACGTTTGTCCGCTAGCCAAAGAACTCATGAAGAGGAGTTCAGAATCCTGGCCAGGGTGTTTCAGTTAAGGTTTCACAGCGGAGAACTAGCGAGACTTTTGGTGTACCTAAGGAAACACTGCCCACTTTACCCAGAAGTGGGTACGTTAACCCTTCAGCTTTGGGATCAGATAGGAGACTGCATTCAGCAACCCCCGAAAGCTCCAGAGCGTGTAATTCGCACATGGGGCAAATGTAGGAAGCTCTTAGCGGAGGTAGATCCAGTCCGGATAGAAGCCAAAGAACCCCCAGCGCCAGCCGAACCATCGGTGCCCACAGCGCTCTATCCGTCACTCCAGTTCAGGCAGAGTAGTGTAGGGAGCTTTCCCTCGGTGACAGCTGCAGACGTCACCGACGGAATGCATGGAATGAGGAGCGCAGGCGCTTCTCTGACAGTTACAGGCTCCCAGACCAAGAGTACCCTTCAGCGCACAGTGGAGGAGGAAATTAAGAAGGGGGAATTGCCAGCAGAAGAACTAGCTGAGCTTAGTCAGATTTGTCCAATTCGCTTGGAAATGGATGCCCTCACAGGGGCCCAGCAGGTAGTTCACTCACCAGTCCCGTATAAGCTTCTCATGGCTATACGGAAGGCCATCACGGAGACAGGACTCCAGAGTCGGTTTACTAGGGGCATGCTTCAGCAAGTGTGCGAGAACACCATGTTCATCCCGCACGACTGGAAAGCCGTCATGCGGATGATGCTCAACCCCAGCCAGTATTTGCTATGGGACAGCGAGTATCGCCTCGAGGCTCAGACAAGGGCTGCCAGGATGGGAGGCGCAGTACTTCCTGACCAGTTATATGGGTCAGGGGCCTTCGAATCCATCGATGCGCAGACCAACTTGCCACTAGCCACTCTCCAAATGTCAGCCGAGGCTGCCTTCAAGGCATTTCTCAAGGTTCCCGCAACTGGCAAAGCGGCTAAAAATTACACCGCAGTCAAGCAGGGAGCTCAGGAGCCCTACATGGACTTCATCAATCGCTTAGAGGAAGCGATCAGTAGGCAGATCGATAATGAGGAAGCCCAACAAGAGCTCATGATGAAGTTAGCCAAGGACAATGCCAATCTAGACTGCCGTAAAATCTTGCAGTCACTGGGCAACCGTCCCGACTTGACTCTCACCGACATGATCAGGGCTTGCGCCGACGTTGGCACAGAATCCTACAAAATGGGTCTGTTGGCAGCGGCGGTGCAGGGAGGCAGGAAACCCAGACCCAAAGGAGCATGTCACAATTGTGGCAAGGTCGGTCACTTCGCTAGGGAGTGCCGATCCAAGGGAAGCGGACAAAATTCCGGCCATCCCAAGGCTCCAAACACCCCGTGTCCGAAGTGTAAGAGAGGATACCATTGGGCCAGGAATTGTCCGAGTTCGGGAAACCGGAACGCGGGCACGTCTCTGGCCCCGGTCCAAACAGAGACATCCCTTGCTCTGGGCGCACCAGAGCTAGACTAGATTCCATTCACATTCCAGGCATTGCGAAGGCACAGGCCAGCCCCAAGGGTAGTACAGGACTAGAATTAACTTGTCAGGCAGACGTCACATGCGACCTGCCAGGCACGGTCTATTTGGTGGACTCCCAGTACATGGGTCCACTGCCCAAGGGCTTTATAGGTTTAGTTTTGCCTCGCAGTGTAGCAGGAGCACGCGGAATTCTTGTAATTCCGGGAGTCATTGACTCCAATTTTTCAGGCGTCTCCAAGTTCAGCTTTGGACCCACTTACCCCAGACAATTCACAAAGGAGACACATTAGCGCAACTGATCATGGTTCCTTGTCACTCGCCAGCAGATAGCCAGGGAAGGCTCAGGGACAGCTCAGAGCCCCGGTCCGAGGACCGGTCGAGCGCCAGTAAGGCGGTACAAGGATACCAGGTCTTAGCGACAGTGGAGACCAACATTGAGTGGAAACAGCGCCCAGTTATTGAGGTATTTCTGAATAAAAGATCATTTTCAGGGTTGTTAGATACCGGAGCTGATGTGAGTGTGATAAGCAGGAGCCAGTGGCCACGGGAGTGGGCCATTGAGCCGGCCTCCGATGTGTGGGGGGTAGGCGGCATCCAAGAAGCGTTTAGGAGCCGGGAGTGGGTGGAAGTCACGATCCCAAAGGCTGACGGCACAGCGGTCATTCGGCCGCACATTCTGGACGTGCACATCAACCTTTGGGGGCGAGACATTTTACAGCAGTACGGTGCTACGCTTACCTTCGGGTAATGGCGTTGCCACTTAAATGGCTCACCAATACGCCGGTCTGGGTGGAACAATGGCCGGTAGTGGGGGAGAAGTTAGTCGCCCTAAAGCAACTGGTTAAAGAACAGCTAGACGCAGGACATATAGAGCAGTCCACTAGTCCTTGGAACTCGCCAATTTTTGTCATAAAGAAGAAGTCGGGGAAGTGGCGACTCCTCCACGATCTCAGGGAGATCAATAAATGTATACAGCCAATGGGTCCGCTTCAATGCGGCATCCCAAATCCAAATATGATTCCCGAGGGGTGGGAGATCCTAGTTGTAGATCTCAAGGATTGTTTTTACACGATTCCCTTAGACCCCAGGGACAGGGAAAGGTTCGCCTTTACGGTGCCGGTTGTGAACCACAGTGAGCCCACGCAGCGTTACGCGTGGAAATTCTTGCCACAGGGCATGCTCAATTCGCCCACCCTGTGCCAAATTTATGTTCACAACGCACTGGCAAAGTTTCAAAACCTTCACCCCAAAGCCTTAGTTTGCCATTTCATGGATGATATCTTGGTCGCAGTGCCGCAACTCGGCAGCGAAATGTTTTCTGACCTCCAGGCCAGCCTGGGGGAGAAAGGTTTACTCATTGCCCCGGAGAAAGTGCAGAGAACCAAGCCCTTCTCATACTTGGGTCATCGGCTTCTCCGCTCTTTCGCAGCACCAGTTTTGCCCCAAATCAATTTGAAGGATTCGGTCATCTTGGTGGAACTACAGCAGGTTTTAGGGAACATTAATTGGGCCAGACCGTATTTCCGATTGGATACGGATCTTTTGAAACCGCTCTTCTCGCTGCTAACATTAGGCAAGCAGCCGGCAGACCGGATACAGATTTCTCGAGAGGCGCGCTTGGCCCTCGAGAAAGTCAACCAAATTCTCAGCCAAAGGTGGGTGAACAGGATTGCTCAGGGGCCATATGCCCCGATCCTGAACTTGTACATAGTTCGGGCAGGATCCATGTTCACCGGAGCCATAGGAGTGGACTCCGAGAAAGGGGCGAGTCTCGTGGAATGGGTGTACTTGCCGAACACCTCTTCCCGAAACATCGTTCCTCCCCAAGAATTGGTCTCCGTGGTGGTTTACCGCGGAAGGCTAAGAGCCAGGGACATTTCAGGGCACGATTTAGCAAAGATTGTAGTCCCGTTCACCAAAGAACAGATTCAGCAGTTGATGCAGCTCGGTGACTCGCTTCCAATAGCTTTGGAGGGATTCACCGGATGCTTGGCATACCACTTGCCGAAAGACCCCAGACTTGTCTCACTTCAAACGCAGACAGTCAGCTTGTTCGAATTGCTTTCGCTGGTTCCACTTCAGGGGGCCAGGACAGTTTTTACGGATGGGGGTCGCACATATGGTGTCTAGACTTGGCAGGAGGGCCAGGCTTGGCGCACGCTGTTAACTCTTCCACAGAAGTCCGCGCAGTGGGCAGAGTTGGCAGCGGTGAACCTCGCCTTGCGCACCTTCGCCAAAGAGCGCCTAAACATCATTACTGACAGTCAGTATGTCAGGAATTTGCTTCACAGTCTACCGGGAGCATACATCACTCCCGCGATAGACAAGAATTTGCTGAGTTTGTTTCTCACTGCTCAATTTCATTTGTGAAACCGCACGGAGCCGCTCTATATCGCCCACATCCGAAGTCACCAAAACCTACCGGGTCCGATTTCCGCGGGCAATAGTAGAGCGGATGTGGCGGCAAAGGAAATTCAGCAATGTTCGGTGTTAGGTGTTTTCACTACTCCAATTCAGAGCCATGCATTCTTTCACCAAAATGCCAAAGCACTTGCCAGACAGTTCAATCTGCCACTCTCTCAAGCCCAAGGCATAGTTCGCTCTTGTCAGCATTGTGCAGGGGCACCGGGGGGGCCCTCGTGGGGGGTCAACCCCCGAGGGACAGAGGCTAACCAGGTGTGGCAGATGGATGTCACGCATGTTCCGCAGTTTGGCAGATGGCAGTACATGCACGTTTGCATTGACACCTTTTCTCAATTCGTTTGGGCAATGGCGCAGAAAGGGGAGACTTGCTTCCCACGTGGAGCAGCACCTCCTTTCCTGCATCGCGGCAATGGGCAAGCCGCGGCACATGAAAACCGATAACGCGCCGTCCTACAGCTCCAGGCAGCTGGCGGCCTTCATGGCCACCTGGGACATTAAGCATACTTTTGGCGTTCCTTACAATCCGCAGGGGCAAGCGATTGTGGAACGGGTCAATCGGACACTCAAGTCCTATATTGACAAACAAACAGAAAGGGGGGAGCCACCAGCCCTCCCCAAGTCACAGGGTCAGGCACAGCATTGTCTGAATAAGGTATTGTTCACGTACAATCACCTTAATGTCTTTTCCGATTGCACGCCGCAGGAGAAGCACTTCCGCCGTTTGGAGGCTCTCCCGCGACCGATGGTCCGATACCGGGTGCCACCGGACCCTTCCTGGAGGGGCCCGGCGCCACTCGTAACCTGGGGGAGAGGGTATGCTGCAATTATGTCTCCTACAGGTGTCGTTTGGATTCCAGCTCGGTGTGTCAAGCCTCACTTGGAACCACATGGCGTGGACCCAGACCAACCCAAGTCCGATCCCGGAGATGGAGGACCTCACTCTGACCGAGAAAACCCGTCGGAGGAGGCGGCCACAGATGACAGCACCGAAAATCACCTGGGGGATGGTCAAGGTCCTTTGCAGTGAGGCCGAGGACGCCATCCGGCGCGAGGAGAAGGAGCCAACGCCGGAGAACCTCACGGCTGCAATCTTCGCCCGAATTCATGCCAACACCATGGCAGTCACCATCATCCTGACTCTCTCCCTACTTGCGGGGGGAGGCGTTCAGGCCGCCTCATTGAAGGCCAGCGATTTGATGCCAGGCGGAGACCTTTCTGCCAGGATGCATTACAACATATGGGAAAGGTTGGCAGGTCTCGTCAACCAGTCCGATTTTTGCCTGAGACAGGACATTGGTTCTGCCTCAATCTTGAGTACCTGCCTCATCCCAGTGTGCCACTCTCCAGGCGCGCACCCCAGGGATGGGGACTGGCTAGTGAAACGAATTTTCAGCCCGTACAACCCAGCAAGCTCCTCGGAATACGCCCGCTGGGAGATGCGGCTGACAATGACTTTGCCGGCTGACGCAGCCACTCTCCACACTCCTCAAGTGGCAGTCAGCCCGAACTCTACTTGTGCTCGGATGACCGGCTGCTCCGCAGTCGGCCGAAGGCGCCGTTGCCTTGAAGTTGGCAGCGGCAACTGGACTTGTAACAACCCACAGACACTCGGTTCAATGTATGCTCATGTTACCCTACCATCTGGTTGGTTCTTTACGTGTAATCAGTACACTTGGAACTACATTCCCGCAAATGTATCAGATGATATATGTTGTATCAGTCGTTTGACACTGTTACTCCCTACTAAGGATATGGTCACCCCGAGCACAAATGTTACAAATGTTCCAGCACCCATACGACACACTCGCACCACCCAGTTAGACAGCTCATGTGAGAGCAGCTTTAGAGTAATGAGTTCAGCCGAATACGTCTTGTTGGCAGTCAGCATTCTTGGCGTGCCAGGCTTAGCCGTCGGCAACGCTCGGAGGATTGGTCGACTGGCTTGCGGATTAGCCAAAGCCATTAACCATACCTCCTCGGCGATAGCGCTGCTCAACCAAGAGCAGGCAGAGCTTCGCCATGCCATACTTGACAATCGAGTGGCTATAGACTATCTCTTATTGCTACATCATCTGGGTTGCGAATCTTTTCATGGTATGTGTTGTTTCAATCTCACTGATAACTCCCGTAAGGTTCAGAGTCAGCTCACAGACCTCCACACCATAGTCGAAGGCATCAGGGAGGGTTCTGCATGGGGGACTTGGCTGAGTTCATTGTGGGACTGGATGTGGTCATGGATTCCATGGGGATGGCTTCAGACGGTACTCAAGGTGGTTGTGGGGGTGATTGTACTGGGCATAGCAATATGCTGTTTCGCGCAATGCATTCCCTCACTAATATCAAGGTGCCGGTGCCTCTCCCGGAGGAAACCCCGAAGCGTCATTCCCGCTCATCAGCTGGTACCCCTCTTATGCAGAGTCGCCGGTCAGGCTCTTAAGTAAAACGAAAAGGGGAGATGTGGATTCCCCATGCCCCATTGGCATGGAACGGCCCGCGCAGAGGCCACTTCAGTGAGAACGCTCCTGGCCCGTGGGCTCTGCGGGCAGATAAATTAAGGGGGGTGGATTAATAATAGGGTTTGATTCACCCAATTATGACCTGACCGACGGTTCCGCTGAGGAAGCATTCCTCTAGACTCTGTTACCCATTAAGGTAATCACTCATCTCCGAGCTTAGCATAATCCCTGGTGCAAATAATGGACATATTTACCCCGGTCTAAGCCCTAGACAATGGTGTTTCCCCTGTCAATGTTTGCCCACGCTAATTAACTTCCCCAAGAAAGATTCCCCATTAACCTGAGTAAATAGGTGATGTGATTTTCTGTCAGATGACGGTTTTTCCCTGCCTTGCCTTCTGATCTATATATGATGATGCTTTTCCCTCAATAAACCACTGATCTGATCTCGCTCCATACTGCCTCGTATCGTTACTTGATCAGTCTCCTCCGGGACCCAACGGCCGTCCTAGCGGCCCCGATGCCTACAGAATCCAAGTAGTGGTGGGCATCAGCAGGTTCGCACCAGCTCACCAGAACCCAGTAGCAGAAATTCTGGCTGGCCATGTTTGGTGTCCAGTAGTCAAGACAACGGAGATAGCGTTTAGTAGGTTAACACATCTTTATTGCATGGTATACAGAACGAACACGAGGTAATGGCGGTGATACAGCTCCTTTTATACAGTGACTATACATTTGAATGTGGAACCACGGTAGCTTATTGGTTACGGTCGGCGTGACGTCATTTCACCAGGTGTATGTGTGGCGGGAATAGTTCCCGCGGCTGGAGGTAGTTGGGGAATGTGTACCATGTGAGCCGAATGCTCGCTGCTGCCATCTCTGGTAGCAAGCTCGCATTCTTATGCAGCTGAGATACATTGCGTTCTATTACAGATTGCTTAAGGATACATTCTTTCCTGAAGTAGTTACATTCATCTTAAAGGTATAATGCAGCAGTTACATTACATACACAACACCATGCCAATCCAAGTTTTGAAATAAAGTACTGTAGTCCTAATTCAGGCGCAACACAGGGCTCCCCCCCCTGGTCACGCCCACCATACCACAACCACACTGTGGTAGTAAAAAATTTGGAGCCCACCACTGAATTCAGGTGCCTGTAGCTTGGCATCACCTTGTTGCCCAATCTTAATTATGAAGATTAATAATTGGGGAACACACAGGAGAACATGCTGTTGTATTCATGCCCTGCTTGTGGGTTACCCATGGGGGCATCTTGTTGGCCACAGTGGGACTTGCTGAAACCATTTGGTTTGTTTTTGTTTTTTTTTGCAATTTATATTTGTGGACCACCACTCCCAGATTATTATTTTTTAAGGTGAGGCTCAAGGCGGAAGCCACATGTTACACATACAGCCATATGAGTGCTCAGATAGCAAGATGTTTTGGATAAGGAAACAGCCATACAGTGAGATGGCTTAACTTCACATTGCTTATTGGAGCAGAGCAATTCCTGAGACATAGTGACATAACTGATCATCCTGGCCTCTGAGGTGGCAATGCATGTGTCAAACCTAACTTGAAGTCCTCCCTTTCCTTTCTTCCCATTATATCTAGGCTTCCTCTTGTAAAGAGCTACACCACACCACAGGTGATACTCCTTTGAAGTATGTGGGAAGTCACATGGCTATTAAATCATATGATCATGGAACTGTTTTGCTGGAAGGAATCCCAATGGGCATCGAGTACAAGCCCTTGATGAAGTAGGAAATCCCCTGCCACAATCTCATACCCTAACTGAAGGCCACCTAGCCTCTGTTGAAAAAACTCTAGAGAAGGAAAGTCCATCACCCCTCTGTTCATTCTACATGGAAGGAAAGTCCTTCCCACTGTCAAACAACTCTTAATGTCAACACGTTCTTCCTAATGCTGAGGTGAAAGCTACTTTCTCTTGATTTGAAATCTGTTGCTCTGTGACCTACTCTTTAGAGCAGGGGTGCCCAAACCTTTCGGACCATGGGTTGGTCACATGGTTCAGGGGTGCCCAAACTACAGCCTGGGAGCTGGAGCTGGCCCCCGACGCCAATTCATCCGTATGGGTGTGTTTACACTAAACTAAACTAATTGCCATCTGGGTTAGATGCAAACAAATTACAGCAGGTAAGAAAATAAGAACAGCCTTGCTGGAACAGGCCACAGCCCATCCAGTCCAGCATTTTGTCTCACACAGTGGCTCACCATTTCTTTCAGGGATTTCCCAAGGAGATGCCTTCACCTGCTTAGGATTCCCTGGAAATGGCATTGAGAGATATCCTGCCTATCTCTCCAACCCAGAGGTTGTCCTTAAGTATCCATAATTATAGCCATTGATACCCTTGTGTTCATGAACTTGTCTAATCCTTTCTTAAAGCTGTCAAGACTGACAGCTGTCACCACTTCTTCTGGCAGGAAGTTCCATAGAGCAGTAATCCTCAGGGTGAAAAAGTACTTTCTCTTATTTGTTTCAGAACTAGTACCCCAAAGTTTCATCGAGTGTCCCCTAGTTCTAGTGTTGTGCGATAGGGAAAACAGTTTTTCCTTATCTACTTTGTCCACATCGTGCATGATTTTATAAACTTCAATCAGGTCACCTCTTAGACGCCGTCGTTCGAGAGTGAAAAGGCCCAACCGTTGCAGCCTCAGATGGTAAGGAAGGTGTTCCAGTCCCCTAATCATTCTGGTTGCCCTCCTCTGCACTTTTTCCAGCTCCATAATATCCTTCTGGAGGTATGGCGACCAGAACTGTACACAGTATTCCAGATGAGGCCTTACCATAGATTTATAAAGAGGCAAAATGACACTTGCTGACTTATTTTCTATACCCTTCCTAATGATCCCTAACATTGAGTTTTCTTTTTTCACTGCTGAGGCACACTGGGTTGACACCTTCATTGATTTGTCCACCAGGACACCAAGGTCCCTTTCCTGGTTTGTCGCAGAGAGTTCAGAACCCATCCATTTATAAATGTAATTGGGGTTTTTTGCCCCAACATGCATCACTCTGCACTTACTAATGTTGAAGCTCATTTGCCACTGTTTTGCCCACTCCCCCAGTGTCAAGAGATCCCTCTGGTGCTCCTCACAATCTCTCACAGTTTTCACTACCCTGTATAATTTAGTGTCATCAGCAAATTTGGCTACCTTGCTTTTTACTCCTACCTCTAGATCATTTATGAAGAGGTTGAAAAGCAGGGGTCCCAGTACTGAACCTTGGGGGACCCCACTCTTTACTTCCCTCCACTTGGAGAAGTGTCCATTTAGTGCTACCCCCCTGTTTCCTGTTCCTTAGCCAGTTGCTGATCCAGGACAAGACCTGTCCCTTTATTCCATGACTGGTAAGTTTATTCAAGAGCCTTTGGTGTGGGACCTTGTCAAAAGCCTTCTGAAAGTCCAGATAAACAATGTCAACTGGATCCCCCTTATCCACATGCTTGTTGACACTCTCAAAAAATTCCAACAGATTAGTGAAGCATGATTTGCCCTTGCAAAAGCCATGTTGGCTCTCCTTTAGCAGTGCCTTCTCTTCTATGTGCCTATTAATTCTATCTTTTAGAATGGTTTCCATCACTTTACCTGGGACACATGTCAAACTGACAGGTCAGTAATTTCCTGGATCACCCCTGGATCCTTTTTTGAAAATTGGTGTTACATTCGCTACCTTCCAGTCATCAGGCACAAAGCCTGATTTGAGGGAAATATTATATATTTTGGCTAGGAGATCAGCAATTTCATCTTTAAGTTCCCTGAGAACTCGTGGATGGATGCCATCTGGTCCTGGTGATTTGTTAGTGTTTAGTTTAACAAGACATGCAAGGACCTCCTCCC
The DNA here is from genome assembly GCA_035047305.1 of Bradypodion pumilum. Lineage (NCBI taxonomy): Eukaryota > Metazoa > Chordata > Lepidosauria > Squamata > Chamaeleonidae > Bradypodion > Bradypodion pumilum. The sequence continues at coordinate 364,597,892 of JAWDJD010000002.1, forward strand.
TGGTTATTTCTATCAGTTATTCTATGATATGTTTGAGAGTAGCCATTGTATCTGTCCTCTAGCTTCTCTTCTCCAGGCCAAGCCTACCAAGTGCCTTCCTCTCTTTCCACAGTGCTTGGCATCTATCATCTATGATCATCTTTATTGCCCTCTTCTGGATATATTCCAACAGCTCCTCTCCATGTCAGACTGATGAAAACTAGGTGCACAGCAGGGAGCAAACTGGGTTAGAAAAACTGCACTTTTGGTCTCATCGATAGAGAAGCACTTGTCATTTGCAGTCTGAAGTAGTCTCGCCCATTCTGTCACTTCATCCTGCTAGACTGTGTATAGGCAGGTTAGGGGTGAGGAATCTTTGGCTCTCCAGATGTTTTGGACCATAAGTTCCAAAATCCCCTGCATCATCTTTGGGAATTTGGCAGTGGAAGCACAAAACATCTGGAAGTTCAGGGGTGTCCCACTTACCTGGGTGACATAATATTCACCCAGATTTACAATTTACCATATTTCCCTATCACTGTACAGAAATACCATACATGCATAGATACAAAGAATTTAAACTCTTTGTAAATGAAGCATGCATGTGAAAGTTTTTTTGTATACTTTTATTAAATTTTTTTAATTTAAAACAATAATTTGTCACAATATTTTTCCAATTTCTTGTGATACATTGTCTACCTGTTGTCTATATTATAGATAATAATTTTCTTATCCTCATCCAAATTCATCCACATTTTAAAGTCAAGTGTTGTGACTTTAAAAAATGAGGATTGGTATAAGGAAACGTGGGAACTCGCGTTGAATGATGAGTTAACATGGGAGTTAAATTTTTAAAAGGTATAAATAAAGAAAATAGATTTTGGAAAATTTGGCAATTATTTGTGAACTCTACATTGATTAGAATTGAAGGTGGCAGGCCAGCACCGGGACAAATGAATTTTTGGAACTAGGGAAGGACCGATGTGACATGCCGCAGCCTCCAGGGCATTGTATATTCACTGGGTGTGTACAGTATTTTGAATATAATTTTAATGTATTTTGGTCTGTTTTGATTATGTGGTATAATTATAGAGATAGTATAGGTTTTCATAAAGTAATTATAAAATTTAGATATAAGCATATAATAAGGTTTTTTTAAAAAAAATTTAATTTTTATTAATTTTAAAGAAAAAACAAAATTACAAAAAACATACATAAACATAAGAAACAAATTATATTCATTGAAATACTTAAATTCTGTTATAATAGTATTGTTAAACAATATTACTCTAGAACCTTGTATTTATCAGATATTTTACAGTATGTCACATATTTTATCTAGAATTCCAAAGATTTACAAGGTTCAACTTATTATATTAAAATAATAATAATAATAATAATAATAATAATAATAATAATAATAATAATAATAATAATAATAATAATAATAATAATAATAATAATAATAATAACAACAACAACAACAACAACAACAACAACAACAACAACAACACCCGGTGATATATACATGCCATGAAGATCATTGTTTTGTTTTAATAACTCCAAAAACTCATATGCTGAGGTACTGGTTTGTCTCCTTTACCACATGTTAAAACATGTTCCACAAAAGGTCTCCATATTTCCCAAAATTTGTTTTCTTTTAAAATACCTTTCTTCACATTCAATTCACATGTCAATTTATCATTTAAGGCAATTTCCCACATTTCTTTATACCATTCGTCTATTTTCAATGTTAAATCACTCTTCCATTTCCTACCTATACATAGTCTTAAAGCTGTTAACATTATAGATAGCAATTCTTTATTATATGTACTCATATTTGTATTATCCGTTTCTGTCAATAGGGCGATACCTGAGTCCTGCTTAAAATCAACTCTGAAAATATCAGATACTTCTTTCTCGAATATTTTCCAAAAAGCATTTACCACTTTACAACTCCACCACATATGTTTATGTTCCAAGATCGCTTTTACATCTCCAACAATTCTTTGTTTTACTATTATCCATTCGAAATAATTTAACTGGAGTCAGGTACCACCTCCACAATATTTTATAATTATGTTCTTTTAGTCTAACTGAAAGATTCTTCATAACACTTCTCCTCCATTTGCTTTTCCATTGGGATTCTGAAATTTTTATATTCAAATCTTCTTTCCATAATTTTCTCAAAACCTCTTGCGAGTTCTCATCCTTATTTAAAATCTTATATATTTTACTTATTAACCCTTTTATCTCCATTTCTCCTTTTCTTACTTTACAAATCATCTCTTCAAATTCCGTTTTTGTTTTTGTTCAGTCGCACAGTCGACTCCGACCCTTTGCGACCCCATGGACCATTTTCCTCCAGGCGCCTCTGTCCTCCACCATCCCCCTCAGCCCTCCCAGCTCTGTGCCCATTGTGTCTACAATACCATCTAGCCATCTCATCCTTGGCCTCCCCCTTCTTCTTTTGCCCTCCACCTTTCCCAACATCAATGCCTTCTCAAGTGAATCCTCCCTTCTCATTTGATGTCCAAAGTATTTTAGCTTCATCTTTACTATTTGACCTTCCAATGAGCAGTCAGGGTTAATTTCTTCTAAGATTGACCTATTTGTTCTCCTCGCTGTCCAGGGGACTCTCAAAACCCTCCTCCAACACCACATTTCAAAGGCATCTATTCTTCTGCGTTCAGCCTTCCTAATTGTCCAGCTCTCACATCCATACATTACTACTGGGGAAACCATTGCTTTGACTATTCTAATTTTTGTTTGCAATGTGATGTCTCTGCTTTTCACTATGTTCCCCAGGTTTCTCATCGCTTGTCTCCCAAGAATCAGTCGCCTTTTTATTTCATGGCTACAATCCCCATCTGCAGTGATCTTTGATCCTAAGAAAGTAAAATCTGTCACTGCTTCTACTTCTTCCCCATCTATTTTCCAGGAACTGATTGGGCCTGTTGCCATTATCTTGGTTTTCTTGATATTGAGTCTCAAGCCAGCTTTTGCACTCTCCTCCTTCAGCCCAATCAAGAGATTCTTTAAGTCTTCCTCACTTTCTGCCATTAGGGTGGTATCGTCTGCATATCTCAGATTCCGTTTTATCCCTCTGTAAATTAGATCCATCTTTATATTTCTTCTCCCATTTATTTATTGAAATTACTTGTAACCAATTCAATTTCATTTGTTCAAATATTTCAGCTCTCAGTTCTAGATCGTCAGACATCTTTATCCAATCTTTCAACAAAAACACATCATTCCTCAACATTATATCTTTTATTCTTTTATCAATTTTTATGGGAAACATCTTTATATCATCCATGTCCACTATTGAAGAAATCCCTGGGGCAAATTTCCCTTTAATATTTCTCCAAACTGCTAACATTGCTTTTGTCAATTGATTGTTTGTCTTTATCTTTACATCTTTGTCCAAAAAAATTGCATTACCACTTCCTTGTAAATCCTTAATCTCTATTTCATCCCAAATAACTTCTGACCTGGCTATAATCTTAACAATATTTTTTAATTGAAAAGCTCTATAATAATGTTTAATGTTTGGAAGGCCTAAACCACCTTCTCTTTGTGATACATACCATAAACTTTTTGTAATTCTTGGTCTTTTTCCTCCATTACAAAAAGTGTTTATTATAATCTGAAAATCCTTTAAATCTTTTTCCTTTAATTGAATAGGAAGGACATCAAACAAAAAAATTATTTTTGGCAACAGCTTCATCTTGCATAACGCAACCCTACCAAACCAGGACAAATTCAGCTTACTATATTGCTTTATTTTCCCTTTAATTTCTGTTATTTGTTTATCATAGTTCAATTTCTTAAGATCTTCGATTTTATTTGTAATGTTTATTCCTAAATATTTCACACTATTTTTAATTTGTATATTATATTTTTCCCTAATCTTTTTTTGTTCTTCGTCACCCACATTACAAAGAATCGCTTCTGATTTATCCCAGTTCACTTTCAATCCTGTCATTTCCTCAAAATCTCTCAAATGTGTATAAATTCGTTCCATTGCCTTCACAGGGTTTCTCATTATAATCATTGTGTCATCTGCATATAAATTAATTTTTATTCCTTCAATTCCCTCAATCTTTTTATCATCTCTTATTAATGTTGCTAATAATTCCATAGCCATCATGAATAATATTGGTGATAATGGACATCCTTGTCTAGTCCCCGCTTCTAATTTAATGTCCTCTGTTAATACATCATTAACTTTAACCCTAGTTGTACCTTTCTGATATAACTAATCAATTAAATTTATAAATTTTGTACCAAAACCAAATTTTCTTATTTCTTTAATCGTGATCCATTGCAAAGAATCAAAAGCTTTAAAAATATCTAATGACAATAATCCAATCCTTTCCCTTTTTTGCCCAGCAATATCTACCAAATCAATTACTCTTCTTGTAAGATCCGCCATATATCTATCCTTCATAAATCCTACTTGATCTTTGTTTATATATTCCTTCATGAATACATTTAACCTATTTGCTAATATTGCTGTAAAAAATTTTGCATCCTGATTTATCAATGAAATTGGTCTATATGACTCTATCTTATCTAGATCTTTTCCCGGCTTAGGAATCAAAGCGATTACTGATCTGTACCATGAAGTTGGTAATAGTCCACCATCTAGTATATAATTAAACAGCTTCAAAAGTCTCGGCACTACCGAATCTTTAAATTGTTTGTAAAATTCAGCTGTGAATCCATCTTCTCCCGGAGCTTTATTTGTTTTCAACTTCTGTATCACTTCTTTTATCTCTTTCTCTGTTATTAAAGCTTCCATTCTGTCTTTATGATCATCTCTGATTTTAATTCCCTTCTAATTTTCTAAATATTCCCTTAATCGCCCTACTTTTATATTTTTCTCGGAGTACAACTCTCGATAAAACTCCTTGACAATTTCTACCTTTTCCTTTGTTTTATTACACCTCACTCCATGCTGATTTATCAAAACATCTATTTCTCTCCTAATACTCTTTTCTTTCGCAGCTCTAGCTAGTAACTTTGAATTTTTATTACTATACTCAAAATATTCCCTTTTTAAATATATAATTTTTTTAAAACCTTTTCTATATCTTTGCCTATTAATTCCCTTTTCAATCTCTGTATATTTGCAAGTGTTTCTTTCTTCCCTGTTTTTATATGCTCCTCTTGAAGCTGCTCAATTTTTTTCTCAGTTTCTTCATGCTTATCCTTTAACTGTTTATTTCTAATACTATTCAGCTTAATACATTCTCCTCTAAAAACCGACTTCATGGTATCCCCTAACTATGTTATATGCCACTTCACCTGTATAATTCCATTGCCAATATTGATTCCAAATCATTTCTATATTTTCTTTGTTTTTGGGATCCCCAAACATTTTTGGATCGTACCTCCAACTATTTAGTTTCTCTGCCTTCGTTCCAACTCCTATTTGCATTAACATTTTTGCATGATCTGACTCTTTAAAAATTCCAACATCAATTTCCTCTATGTTTTTGAGTATATTATCTGTAACAAAAAAGTAATCTATTCTAGAATAAGTATTATGGACTTGCTAAAAATATGTGTAACTTCTTTCTGAACCTTTAACTTCTCTCCACAATCTTTTAGACCTAAAAGTTTAATCCAATTATCTAATATTTTCATTTTTGATCTTAGTCTATCTCTTGATACACTAGTACACTCCATATTAGATCTGATTAAGTTAAAATCACCTGCTACTATCATTTTTCCAGTCTTCTCTTTTTTCAAGATATGATATACCTTGTCTAAAAATTTATCTTGTTTGTCATTTGGGGCATAGATATTCACAAGGGTTATTTCTTCATCATCAATCATACCTTTTACAATCAAAAATCTACCTTCCGGATCAGAAATACTTTTTGTTATGGTAAAACCCATTCTAGTCGAAATTAATATTGCGACCCCTCTTCCTTTTGAGGTACCATAAGCTTTTTCATAAATTTGTGTCCAAACTAAAAATAATTTATTCATGCTTTCCGATTTTTGATGTGTTTCTTGCAAAAAAATTATATCTGGTCGGTCTTTTCTGAGAGCTGATTCTAATCTTTTGCGTTTAATTTGAGAGCCAGTACCTTTCACATTCCACGTCAATATTTTAATGAACTTCATGGAAAATTTTCTGCAGAAACACCCTCTTTTTTCTCATGACCTTCATGGACTGTGCATTTAACTAAACATTCTATACCAATTAAACCCAACATTCAAAAATAGTAAAATACAATAAAAATATAAAAAGAGAAAAAAGAGAAAGAAAGAAAAAAAGGAAAAGAAAAAAGAGAGAGAAGAAAAAGAGAGAAAAAACTCAAAAAGTTAAAAAAATCTAACCTTCTACACCCCTCTACTTTCCTTACCAAAAAGTCACCTCCGCGAAAAATAAGTTTTCCCAAAGAGAGGGGGGACACGGGAATGTACCTAAAGTACCAGCTACATACTCAAGCACTCTCTCTATTAATTTCAACTGAGTATCTATGTCAATAATTAGTTATAAACATTCATCCCTCATCCAACTCCGTCACTTCAACCACACTCAATTCCCCCAGACTTTTCTCTCCTGCTGCACCACCCAATTCTTCCTCGATCTGCGTCTTCTCAATAGCCCCTGTTTCCATCAATGCTTGCCTCAGAGATGACCATTCCTGTGTACCACCTCTAATTAAACCAATCATTCGAAAATACTCCAAAGGGTCCATTCCCGAATCAATTGTGTGCATTTTTTTTGCATAAAAAAATCTCACTTGTAATGGGAACCTCCAATAATAATTAATCCCTTGATCTCGAATTTTTTTTGTTGCGGGTTAGCATATAATAAGTTTTAATATATATTACAGTATAATATTTTGGATGATCCTACTGAGTTATGACGAAATCTAATGGATTATTGTGTATTTTGTTTGTATTTGGTTTTTTCTTTCTCCTTTTAAGATTGTATTTGTATTTTCTTTTATAATTTGTTGATTCCTGTGTATGATTTGAAACTTTAATAAAAATAAATAAATAAATAAATAACAATAATTTGAACATATTCAAATGTTTTTGAAATAACTGCAAAACTGCTCCAGAAATTTGGATATAGGGAAGTTTTGTTGTTCTGTTATGTACTTTTTATCTACTGTATATTGTAAGCTACTTTAAATGCTTTTGAGGCTGAGTGGCAACATAGAACTCTTCTAAAAACCGATGACTGGAAAAAAACATTTTGTTGATACCACAGACATTAGCCATTATCATGTCAGCTCTATCCACGGCTGAGCTTCCTTCGAACTGAGCCACTCTCATATTCTGTAATATAGGCTTCCTTAGAAATGCAGAACAGAGCCTATCTTGGCCATTTCAGCTGGGGTGGGTGAGGGGTGGTTCTGGGAGCCAAAGCTCCAAAAATTTATTTTCACAAGCACTTCATGCTCTTCCAAAGAGAATGTAAGTAAGGATGGGCAGAATATGGCAGTTCTGCTGGTATACCACCCACATATGTACTCAGGAATTTTTCCTCAGAAGAAGTCAACACTTCACAAAGGTATATTAGTGTCATTCATACATGTAGTGCATGGCATGGCAACAATATTTTTATTTTCTGTGTCTGTGCATATGAGCTTTGATGTTTAGTTTCACACATAGTAACATTTAAAACACTACAAACAGGGGGAGGAAAATCCTCAGAAGGTTCCCACCCAAAGCACTAAAATAGAATTCAAAGGGCATGTGATTCACAGCAAATGTTTATGTTGAATGGCAGGTACAACGTGAACAGTCCAAGAAGAATTGGGGAGGGGTGCAAAGTAACAGGCTTAGGACCTGAGGATGTACAATGCACCTTGTAGCATCAATAATAAAACATTAATTAGTCAAGAAACAGACTCCCAATGTTCTGGGGAGCCTTTTTCTGGGCCATTGCCTGTAGAGGCCTAAGGCTGCTGTGATAACATGTTCAATCAATAAATGCAGTGGGTGGCATACAGAAACCTATATCCTATTTTCAGATTGGGACATGGGCGAGGTATTGCAGAAAGAAAAAGGCCTGGAGTCTAATGCATATAGGTTCTTCGTGGTGCAGTGGTTAAGCTGCTGCACTGCAGCCAAAACATTGCAAGTTCGATTCTGATGGGGATCAAGCTTGACTCAGCCTTCGATCCTTCTAAGGTTGGTAAAATGAGTACCCAGTATGTTGGGAGCAAAAATGCTAATTACCTGTAAACTACCCAGAGAGTGCACTAAGCGCTATGGGGTAGTATATAAATGTAATTACTATTGCTAAAAATAGTGTGTCACCAAATCAATCCTAACTCGTGGTGACCCCTGCCAGGGTTTCCTATGTATAAAATGGCTTATCATTCCAAAGTGGTTTACCATCCTCTTCTTTTGGTGTTGCTCTGGGACCATGCAGCTTGCCCAAGGCTACACAAGCTGGCACTTCTCCTGGGAGGCAGAATGGAAGAATCATATTCCCAACCCCAGGCACTCCAAATCAGTGAGCTATCCAGCCAGCTAGTATTAGGTTAGTCACAACCAACATAAAATTAAACGAAGAATAACAAGATATGAGATTCCATATAATCCAGAAATGTGCCTGTAGAGTTATGGAAAACACTCAAGTTTGATTTGGAATTAGTAGCATATGAATTGACGTCAGCCAGAACATGTCTCACAGCTATTTTGAAATCCATAGTCTTTGTTAGAGCACAGCAAAAGGACATGGGCAAGTTTTCAGAATCCTGAATTGATAATAGATAATTGGAATTCAAATCCAGTTCTGCTTGCACTGATTATGTAAGGCTAGGTTGCATTTTCCTTCCTGCAATTTGTTCATAACGATGTGATGTAGCCAACATATGACCCCATTGAAGGTTAACCTACGACTAATTAACTTTGATTCAGTCATACAATCAATATAACATCACTCAGTTCTTCATTTACGAGCTTGCCAGGCTTGCCCCTATCCTGCCTGTATGTTTCTCTGCACGTGATTATCATGCTTACCACTGCACACAGCTGGACAGATGCATTTCCCCACCTCAAGTTTATTTTGCTCAGCCAACAAACAGTTATTGCAAAATTAGTTTTATTGTATTGCCCGTACTGGTGGCAACCTCTTTTGTGTGTGGGGAGGGTAGAGTTGGAAGAAGGTTGAAGCCAAGAATGATCTGCAAAGAACCTTGTACTAGTTTTTCTGCCCACAGGTAGACTTAATTACCTCTCTCATTTATCAGGTACAGTAAAACCTCACAAAAAGAGCACCTCGCTTAGAGACTAACTCGCTTAAAGAGCAGAATTTTCTCTGAATGGTCGCCTCGCTTAACAACTAAAACCAACCAAAAACTCACTTAACAACTAAATCGGGGTTCGCAACCTACCCACCCAACCTGCCAGAAGTCACAATTGGTCGCTTACAATGGTGTTTCACTTAAAGAGCAATCCCATGGAACGCATTATGCTCTTTAAGCGAGGTGCCACTGTATTCAACTGTCATACAACTGTTTAAAAGTAGGGCAGAGTCTTTTTTTTCCCCCTACTGTAATTAGACTATAACTCATTGGCTCCATGTAAGCCTTCATCTTCAAATTATTTTGTTTGCAATTTAATGTCATTAAACATCTTTTGAGTGCATGGAATTGCTCTAAAAGCCTTCACTCCAGAGCTCTAATATTAGGATCTTGGCAACCATCCCCGTGTGTGAAAAGCAGCCAGTTTGTTTACCAGGAATTCAGACTCACATTACAGGGCAAATTAGCAGCCAGCTATTAGTCTGATTCAAGCACTTAACAATTACTGATCTTCTCCTCCTGGTCTGTGGATAATGGAGGTGACCAGCTGCAGATGGAAGAGGGGCTGTTTGCTTGTGGGCACGATACAGAAAGCACAGCTCAAGTAACCTCTTTTGACCCTGGGCTTTACAAAATAAGAGAGACTAAAATGGGGACAGACAATCTGAAGGAGGAGCATCTCTTCTAGAGACAGACCAGCTCTTGCTCAGCTCACTTTCACCAGAGCAGAAGTTTAGCCATAGTATCCCAGACGAGGTAGAAGTCATTAGTTGCTGCTGTTCTTTATCATGGGTCTATTTCCCAGTGGAAACCACTGCAGGACAACAGTGACTGTTGTTAGCTTGACTGATCCCCCCCAGGAACCCAGGGATTCTTCAATAACACCATGCAGTTAAGTTTTTATGGTCATTATTTGTTCCTGCAAAACCACAGTTCTGTGGTGCCCAGCTAATGAAGACCTGTACAGGGTCAAAAGCTAGCTTGCGTTTGAGGTGTTTTTGTTTGTGTATGTGTGTGTATACACTGTATAATAAATGTATCATCCACCCTTGCCTTTGGGGTGCGTAAAAGAACCACACGTTTTTCCTCTTCTTCTTTTGCACAAGTCTGATACATCATTCTCATTATCCTACCACTGCTTGAGGACACACTGGAAACACATGCAGAACACTGGGCAATTTTTAAAACTCTTCCTTGTGAAGGCCTGATTTATGTTCATTTCAGTAAATTATTTGGGAATAGCTGGCATAAACCAACTGCAGGTTGGTATGTGATTGAAATGGCAGCTTTACTTCCTTGAGGTTACAGCAAATCTATCTGGGCATTAAGATCAAGCTGTGCATCACAGAGAGTGCAACATCAGAATTGAAAATCCTTAAGTGTTGAAAATGGTCTGATTGTCAAAGACAGGATTTTACACCTCCTGTATTACATCCGGAAGCAAACATTCATTTCACAGGTATGATTCCTCAGACACAAAGGTCTGGCAGAGTCATGTTTATGGGATATTAATTTGATTTCAGCATCTGTTGACATAGAACCAGACTTATCTAAACTTTATATTTTGTTTCCAAGCAAAGTATTCCCATACACCACTATATATTTTATACATCATGTTGAAACAAACCATTGTGTGCCACTCCATACATGCTAGATTTTAAATGGAGACAGCATTAGCTCCTTAATGGGTGCAGTTGCATCTCAAATATGTATTCACAAATGTATCTGCACTGAATCATAACAAGCCCATCTAACTGTATCAATAGACCTAAAGAATGTTCAGATCCATATAATGCACAGATTCCATTATATTCCACCTTTTAGCCTGAAACTTTCTAAGAACAATTATAAACTGACCATTTTTAAAGGCAGCAGTAAACTTAGTGAAGTACATGTTTTGGAGTGCTTTAGAAATAAGCATTCATTTTTACAATATACAAGTAAGGCATTAAGAACATACTCAAAAGTGACATACAGACAATAGCTTTTCAGATACTTTAGGCAATGCAATTAATTTGCATGACTCTGCCAAACCTTTGTCTGGCCAGGTTATCCTGCTATCGTAATAGAGTAACCATACAGCCAGTGACTCGACTCAACGCCGAGTGCCAGGCAGTAGTTAACAAACCTGACAACCCTGAGGACTAGCGGCCTTGGCGAAGTCCACAGGGAAGAGTGATGATCCCCAATTGGATTAAATCCCACTTGAAACCATCTTGATGGAGGGCAGCAGCTTCATCAACACTGGCCTGGGGATGAGGAGGACTTGCATGCCAAATGGGCTCAGGGCCAGAAAGTGACTCGCAGAGCTGGATCAGTGATACAGGGGTCATACTGCAATGAGTAAGGCAGATGAAAGGCCACTGCATTATATTCTTAGGACAGTCTTCATGGCTAATTGCCATGAGAATCGCCAATATTTGGAATCAGATACGGCAGAAGAAGAATTAAGTTAGGATGTCCTTGGCCCTCCTATACCTATTTTTGAACATCCCATTAAAATCTCTGGACAAACGGTTCACATGGTTTTGGTTGTGCTTCAAACCTGAGAAACCTTCAAACATGAGAAAATTGGCCTATTACCAACACAACACGATCAACACAACTGCAATGCATATGTGTCTGTTCCAGTGTGAATTAAATGGGTACGCTTCACTGCCTATGAGGAATAACTAGTACACATCCAATTTTCAAAGAGGCAACCATGTTAATCAGTTTTAGCATGTAGAACAAAAACAAAAACATTGTGGAATCTTAATGATTAACAGGTTTATTCCAATGTGAGCTTTCTTTGATTACAATCCACTTCCTCAGCCATGTAACGTGAAATATTTATCCACAGGTCAATATACAATTGCAGCGAGGTGGGTATGGGGAACCAGGAAAAATAGATACAGCTACACAAAAATTAAATTTCAAAGCAACAATAGCATTATTAATACAAATAAACTGCTCTGAGAGTATGAATGACATTAACATCCTGACATAGCTAGAGTGGAATTAACCATCTGGCACTTATTCCCCTTGTGCAAAAATGTGCAGAGAATTTGTTCACATTCTTCCGAACCAACTTCTGACTCCATGGCCAGAATCCATAACTTTGTCTAGGCACAACTTCATAAAAATATAATTGGTATAATAATATACACATGTAGCTAAGAATTGTAGGATTTTAAGCCTTTAGCCACTCTTATGAATGAAGCGTCCATCAGTTGCCTCTCTGCCCCATTGCCCTATGTGATTTGGTTTTTCCACTTTGAGCTCTGAAACTGGCCTGGTAGGGTAAAGATTTCCAAAACCGGCTTTTGTCATTTCTGTTGAAGGCATGTGTCCACTTCTTTCATTTTGTAGACACTGTGCCAGCCCTGTAGAAAATGTTAAAGGGCACCACTGCGAAAGAATCTCAAGATTACATCCACAGATGAATAAGCATATGAGCCCCTGGTTTTATGGGTACAGTATTATTATCGGGGTTAGGAAAGACCTGGGGACACAACTGAAATCTGGATTTGCACATAGCCATGTTGTGCCCTTTCTGCATCAGTACTTATTCAAGACTGAGATACCTGCAAGCAAGTTCAGAACAGCCACCCTGATGGGCTGTATGATGCTGATGATTCATGTGAGTAGTCTCACTTGGGAACTGAAGGTGGCTACCAATGGCACCACAAATTTTTTTTGCTGCTGCTGCTGCTATATATTCCACAAACCCATGCTTACTCTGCACTAGAGCACTTTTTTCTTAAATATGGAGAAATGAATGTGCAGCCACATAGGCACTTGTTGTATAGATATGTATTTGGTTGTTCATGTACTTATGCAATACCAAAAGCTACATATAATTTGTTTTGGTTAATCTCTGTGCTGTTCCCTTGACTTCTGTAGGACTTGAAGAACTCATTGGGCCTGAGGAAATCGGCAAGCAACCTTCTTTCCAAGGGAGCCCACCCAATAGTGCCATGCCAATTGGGGGGGGGGCTTTGCTGCCCTGCCCCCAGATGTGAAATCTGGGGCAGATGCCAGCAGGCATGCTGGCTGTGGTGGGAGGGGCCTTGCCGGCCAGTTAAAGGCCAGCTCCCTCCCCTGCTTGGCCTTTTTGGCAGGGGCGGACGGATAGTGCAGGACAAACGTAGATCAGTAAGCTCTCAGAATACCTCGGGAGCAGACCCTGGGGTGCTTAAAATCCAAGGTACCAGAATCATGAGGTTCAGGGCCTGGACGGGGGAGGCCCCGGTGGCTCGCCGACAGGGCTGACTGCCTAAAGCTGGAAGGCTTGAGGGTAGTGTTTGTCACTTGGACCCGGGTTGCCGACCAGGACTGGAGTTTGCCCAAGGACAGCCCACTCTTGGGGCTATGGGACACGGCCTGAGGGAAAAGAAGGGGTAAAGCTAATCCCCTTGGTCCATCACAAGAACTGCATTTTCCACTGCAGAAAATGTTTGTTTTGAGGTCAAGGCTGCTAAGCTAATAAAATGTGGCCCTTTGTTAAACTCCAATCATGGCATCCATCCTTCTGTTCGGGGATGGGGTGGCAATGCACAATTCCACTGACACTGTCTACCGTCATGCTGCTGATGCAAGGTTAAGGCTAATGGATCACCAGTGCTGTTGGGGATCCCGTCCCCTGCTCCAGAGATAACAAAAAAAATGTGCCAGATAGTTCTGTTAAAGAGTGGCTTGGAAAACTATTTCTCCTCTCTGTCTTTTATTGAAATGGAACCATCAATAGTCATAGCACTCATTTGCTTATTTATTTAAACGTTTCTGTTTTGCCGTCCAATTTTGCAAGCAGCCAAGGTAGCTTAAGGAATAATGACAGTACATCAATTGAACACTTTATGCTGGGGGAAAAAGAAAAAGCAAGCAAAAGTAGGCAAACAACAAAACAGAGTAATAAAAGCATAATAAGCATTCATCAATTAACCGTTCAGGCAAATAAGGTGGTTTTAACCTGGCGCCTGAAGGATCACATAATTAGTTCCAGGCATACACCTAAACCCATTAGAAAGAAGTAGGGCTTTCAGCAATGATCTTAGAAAGCAAGCATGCTCACAAGGGAGAAGTCAGGATCTTTCAAATACCCCAGTCCTCAGCTTTTCTGGCATCACAGATTAAAGCTAGCACTTTCAGTTCCACAAGTCAAACCAGAGTCTTTTAGCATCAACAGAATTATGCTCATTTTATTGTCCACTTGGCACTGAATGTAAACTGAAGTTCCCAAGTGCTTTTCGCAGGCAAAACTATGCACCACAATGCTTCAGCTTGGGTGTTACCAAAGGATGAATTGTTGCTTCATCTTCTCTCCAAGAGGAGATGCAGCTGGTATACTTTGCAGCACTGATGCCACATGCCATCCAAGTCCAAGGGAGGATCTAATAGCACTCTCCAAACTATGAACCTGCTCCTAAAGGAGGCACTAATCCAGAACAAGATGCTCACCAGCCGTGCTTCCAAATTATTCAAATTCAGCTTCAGTTTGTGTTAGCCCTCCTTCATTCTATTCCTGACTCCAAGCATCTGTTCAGGACATCTGCTGTTATATCTGAATGGCATGACAAGTGGCGATTGTTGCCCGCTGCATAACGAAGATACTTCTAAATCTGCAGCCAGACTCTTTGGTTTTAATGTGGATTGGGACCAGCATGGAGCACCAAAAATTATCTTATAATACACTGTGGGATGATGACCATCGGAGGCTCCCTGCTATGACCTCTATTTTCCATAGGTTGGCTAGGGTTTCATCCAAAGCCTGGGAAACTTTAATTTGCACTCCTGCTCCTAGAATCCACCAACCATTATGGCCAATGCTGGTAGACCAAGAAGTTAGGCAAAAAACACTGCCAAAGAAAAATTACCGAACCCAAGACTGTCAAGACCGCCATTAAGATGCATCTGCCAATGTAGCTGTTCACCAAGACCTGGGGAGGGGTAGAAGATCTATCAATAGTAAATATCTATAGATCACAGGTAGCACAAAGATGAAAATCCTGTATCTTATTCATCTATTATGACAGAAGAGTTTTACCTAGCTATAAAAGCAATTAGCAATTACACATACAGTATATGCTGTCCCAAAGTGCTTAGACGGTTTAGAAGGTAATTAGCATTTTGCCCCCAACATGCTGTATACTCATTTTACTGACCTCAGAAGGATGGAAGGATGAGTCAACCTTGATCCCCATTAGGATCAAACTCACCTTTTGGCTGCAGTATAGACGTTTAACTACTGCACGACCAGGACTCTTAAAAGATGAAACTTGTGTACCAATGGTGGGTAGAATGCTACATTCCTCCTCCTGTAATTTTTTTATCGCCTCACCAGTCAGAAGGCATTAGATATAAGGCCCCTTGATATCACTGGTTCTTTGCCTAGCCTGGTCAAAACAATATCAGCCACACTGCATAACCACACACTCACAAACCCAGTTGAGGGAAATGTAGTGTACACAAAGCCCCAGCTGCAACAAACAGAGATCAAGGAGTACTATTTAAACTAGGGGCACTTTAGTGTATGGGACCAAAGACGACCGGACAACCGAAGGGTTGGTTTAACACAGGTTTATTGCATGAGGTTCCAGTTAAGCATGAGGTAATGGCGGTGATACATCTCAATATATACAGTAGCTCTCTACATTTGAATCTTGTAGCACGGTAGCTCATTGGCTGCTACCGGCGTGGCCTCGCCCAGGCACGCCTCCTTTCCTGCTGCTGAATGCAGGTCTTTCTTCAGCTGCTGAATGCGGGGAAGGTTTTCCCGCGGCTGTCCGTGATTGAGCAATGTGAACCATGTGAGAGTGAACGCTCGCAGCTGCCCTCTATAGGCTGTCTGCTCGCGTTCCTTTACAGCTGATATCGTTTGTATCTGGAGTGGTTACAATCTTGCCTTTACAGTATAATGAACATGCATACATACATACATAACATCCCTCCCCCCTAGGATGGAACGAAGTCCCGCAACCATTGTGGCTTGCCGCACGTTCGCTTGGGGCGTGCTTGCGCCTGCCCTAATTCTGGAGAGCCCGTGATCCCTGACTCCGCGGGTGCTTGTCCTGCAACGGGAAACGGGGATTCGTTAGTGGCTCTGTGGGGCGTCCGTGCCTGCCTTGCGCTCGGGGATGGGAATGGAATGAATAGTTGGGAGGTAAACCCCTGTCTATTGCTCTCGGACCCCGGGGACCCACCTAATGTGAACCGCGGAACCGATGAGGTCGCCCTTGTGGAACGGCTACCTTCTGATCCCTGCTCGGGGGACCTTAAGACTGTGGTGGGCGGACTTGCTGATGCCTCCCGTCTTGGAGGTGTCGGTCTCCGGGACATTGGCGCTATATTGCATTCTAACTCACAGGGGCTACTGGGACTGGAAGTACCAGGGGCTGAACTGAAACCCCTCTTTTCGCTAGGACGGGTGGGGGACCACTCCGCTAACTCCCCCTGGTACTGTAAATCAACGTCTAAACTTCTATGGGCATCTGAATTTCGGGGAGACCTCCGCGGCTTCCGCGGGGTATGAGTGTGATCGGGGCTCCTCCTCTCTGACGGGGACTCCCGCGAAAGATCTCTGTGGATCGATTGCCTTTCCTCCCCCCTTGGTGGGGACCCATGCTCCCCTTTTCCTCCCCCTTGGGCTGAACGGGTGGGGGAGTACCCTAACGCTGATTCGATGCTCTTCTCATCCGCGTCCTGCTCTCCGGGGACCCTACGCCTGAGTTGGTCTACGTGTCGCCTCCACAGGAAACCTGTACTGGTCTCTACGCGGTATGAGACGGGGCCGGTTTGATCTACTACGGTGCCCGGCACCCAGGCTGGCCCCGCGCTGGCGTAGTTCCTGCAGTGCACCGGGGCGCCTATGCTGAAGCTCTTTGTGGGTTCCACCCCTATGTTCCGCCCTTTGTCCTCTACTCTCGTGGGGTCTAGCTTGGAGATCCCCGTGGCCAGCTTTCTGCGCATCAACAGCTCCGCAGGGGAGTACCCTGACGCTAATGGGGTGACCCTGTATCTCAGCAGGAATTGGCACAATTTCAGTTCGAGGTCTCCGGGACCCATGCGCAGTAGCGCGTCTTTCGTGGTGCGCACGAGGCGCTCTACTTGGCCGTTGGTGGCCGGGTGAAAAGGGGCGGAGGTGACGTGCCGAATGGCGTTGCGCTCCATGAATGCCCTGAACTCGGCGGACGTGAAACAGCTAGCGTTATCGCTGACGAGGGTGTCGGGTAAACCGAACGTGGAAAAGACCCTCCTTAACTGTTTAATCGTTGTGGCCGAGGAGGTGCTCGAGACTGGAATGACCTCCAACCACTTAGAGAACGCGTCCACCACGAGGAGGAAAAGCGTTCCCCTGAACGGGCCAGCAAAGTCTACGTGTACTCGGGACCAGGGCCCCCTTGCAGCGTCCCACTCCCTAGGTGGCGAGCGAGCCTCTTCTGGCCTTGAGCTTTGGCACGCCTCGCAAGTGCCGACCATGTGTTCGATGTCGGCGTCTAGCTGGGGCCACCAAAAGTAACTGCGGGCTAGTGCCTTAGAGCGTACGATCCCCGGGTGGCTGCCGTGCAGCAGTTTAAGCACCCTCGGCCGGAGAGACGTGGGGATCACTACCCGCTGTCCCCACAAAAGGCAACCCCTCTCTAGGGACAACTCTAGTCTCTTTTTGAAAAATGTGTCGAATTCCGCTGCTGGGGAAGACACGGGCCACCCTTTCTGCACCCAGGAACAAACTGTGGCCAGCGTTTTGTCCTTGCCTGTCGCTTTGGCGATGTCGGCCGGTACTACTGGAGGGGAGTCTAGGACCTCTATCATTAAGACCTGGTGGTCCCTCTCTACTCCACCCACGTGGCAGCAATCCCGGGGAATGGGGGACCTCGACAGAGCGTCGGCATGGCTGATCTCCTTCCCGGGCCGGTATACCAACGCGTGCTGATACGCGTTGAGAAAAATGGCCCACCTGAGCATTCTCGGGGACAGGATCTGGGGTGTGGGCTTATCTGCGGTGAAAATGCCCAGCAAGGGCTTATGGTCAGTCACTATGGTGAAGGGGCGGCCGTACACAAAATCATGAAATTTCTTGGTCCCCGCAATTATTGCTAGTGCTTCCCTGTCTGTCTGAGCATAGTTCCTCTCCGCTTGGGACAGGGATCTAGAGTAGAAAGCTATCGGGGCCTCCCTACCGTTCTCCAGCACGTGGCATAGCACCGCCCCCACCCCCACCGGAGATGCATCGCATATCAGGACCACTGGGCGTTTGGGATTGAAGTGGGTCAGTACGGCATCTGATGCCAGGAGTCGCTTCAGGTCATTGAAAGCCTTCTCCTGGTCGTCGCCCCACTTCCATGCCTCGTCCTTTTTTAACAATTTGTGAAGCGGTTCTGCCACTGCTGCCTTCCGCGGGAGGAAGGAGTGGTAGAAGTTGAGCAGTCCGAGGAACGACTGCAATTCGGGCTTGGAGGTGGGGCGAGGGGCCTTCTTGATGGCGGCTACCTTGGATTGGGCCGGCCTAATTCCCTCGGGAGTGACACGGAACCCTAGGAACTCAACCTCTGTAGCGAAGAAGACGCATTTGTCTTTCCGCAACCGCAACCCCGCCTTTTCGAATATTGTCAGGACCTTTCCCAACCTTGTTGCTAATTCGGCCCGGCTCCCCCCTGTAATTAATACATCATCAAAGTAGGGTAACACCCCCTCTAACCCCTTCAGGAGGCGTTCCACCAGTGACTGGAAAATCCCGGGCGCCGAATTCACGCCGAATTGGAGGCGCGATACCTGGAACGCCCCTTTGTGGGTGACTATGGTCTGTGCAGCAGCTGCGGCGGGAGTCACCGGGAGTTGCTGGTAGGCTTGGGCCAGGTCGAGTTTAGCGAAACACCTCCCCCCGTGTAACCTGGCCAACAAGTGGCTGACTACCGGCACCGGATACGCATTAGGGCGGATCGCCTTATTGATGGTGCACTTGTAATCAGCGCATATGCGGACTTCCCCGTTGGCCTTAAGCGCTGTTACAATTGGAGTTTCCCACTCCGCAGAATCAACAGGAACAAGAATCCCCTGGCCCACCAATTTGTCCAACTCCGCCTCTATTTTGTCCTTGAGTGCGAAAGGCACTCTGCGCGGTTTAAGTCTGATTGGACGCACTCCAGGGTCCAGGTCGAAAGTCACTGGGGGACCCTTGAATTTTCCGAGCCCCTTTTTAAAAACCTCGGGGTGCGCGTCGCACACGCTCTGTATTGGATCAGTCCCGGCGGCGTGTGCTCCCACGGCGTGCACCCCCCCAATGAACAAACCCAGGGGCTGGAACCATTGAGTCCCGAGGAGGCTGCATTTACCTCCCTTGAGGATGACTAGGGGAAGCGTTGCGGTGTACTTTTTGAACTGGACCTGGAACTTCCCAACCCCCAACACTGGGATGCGGTTCCCTTGCACGTCCTTCAGTGTGGCCCTCAACGCTTTGAGCTTGGGCCGCACGCGGGGGGCGATTTTCATGAACTCCCCCTGGGAAATAATGGAGTATGAAGAACCCGAGTCCACCTCCATTCTAACAGGGGCCCCTTGTATTACTACCTCAACGAAGTAACGGGGGTGCTCCGTGGAAACGCTGCAAACCGTCGCGTCGTCCTCGCTGTCGTCGGAGATGCGCCCTACTCCGTCCCGCGTCCTCGTGGTCCAGGTGCCGTCCTTTGGCCTCATGGTGCGGTCCTGTCTCGTGGTGCGGTCCTGCCTCGCCGAGCGGTCTGGAGAACTCCTGGTGGCCTCGCGCCGTTTCCGGCAGACCTTGGCGATGTGCCCACGCCGGCCGCAGTTGTGGCACTCGGCCTTGCGGAATGGACACTTGGTGCGGGCGTGGGCGGCGCCGCAGCCGTCGCAGCGCCGGCCCTCTCTCTGGACCCTCCGGACGTCCTCGTCGTCGCTGCTCTCCGCAGACGAGTTCGAAACCCGCCGGGCCGCGCGCACCGAACTCTCTGCCTTGGCGGGCTTCGGGCGCCAGTCCTGAAGCTCGTGCACCCCAGCCGTCGTGGCCTCAGCGGCCTGTGCCGCATCGAGGACTTGTTGCCACGTGGGAGGCGGCTCCCTTTTCATCAGCGCGCGCTGAGTCTCTGTGTCCCTCAGACCGCAGAGCAGGCAGTCTCGGAGGGTGACGTCGGGGAGTTCCCACTTGCATGGGCCGGCGGCCAACCGCAGGGCCGCGGCGAACTCATCGACCGATTCCCCGGGTGCCTGGACTCGCCTCCAGAACGCGCTCCGAGCGGGGAACATCGCTATGGCTGGCCGGAGATGGGCGCGCAGCGCCGCCAGGAGCTCTGTGGCTTTGAGGTCGCTCACCTTCCTCGGCGCGATCAGGTCCACCAAGGTCCTCTTGGTCTCGTGTCCGAGCATGCGAACGAAAATGGCCCTCTTTTTGGCCTCATCTGAGACTTCGAGCTCCACCAGCGCTGCGTTGAAGTCTATCTCAAACAGCTCCAAGTCTCCCGGCTTCCTGATCTCGTAGCCGGCGCATGTCTTGGTCCCGTGGGCAGCCATTATCCCACCTTCGTCGCCAGTTTAGTGTATGGGACCAAAGACGACCGGACAACCGAAGGGTTGGTTTAACACAGGTTTATTGCATGAGGTTCCAGTTAAGCATGAGGTAATGGCGGTGATACATCTCAATATATACAGTAGCTCTCTACATTTGAATCTTGTAGCACGGTAGCTCATTGGCTGCTACCGGCGTGGCCTCGCCCAGGCACGCCTCCTTTCCTGCTGCTGAATGCAGGTCTTTCTTCAGCTGCTGAATGCGGGGAAGGTTTTCCCGCGGCTGTCCGTGATTGAGCAATGTGAACCATGTGAGAGTGAACGCTCGCAGCTGCCCTCTATAGGCTGTCTGCTCGTGTTCCTTTACAGCTGATATCGTTTGTATCTGGAGTGGTTACAATCTTGCCTTTACAGTATAATGAACATGCATACATACATACATAACAGGCACTCAAACTACAGCCTAGGGCCCGGATCCAGCCCCCCGATGCCAATTCATCCGGCCTGCAAAGCCCTTGTTGCTCCTGGAAGCGGAAATACTTCCGCTCCCTGAACCACGTTACCAGTCCGCAGCCCGAAACGTTTGGGCACCCCTGCTTTAAACCCATGTAGTTCTGATGCAAGCAGTTCCATTTGTCCTGTTGCCTTCCATAACTTGGGGTCAAATTATACATTACAATCTAAAGACAAATCCTGTGATAACCTCCCGGTGGCCCATCACAATATGAAGCAGACTGGCAAACTAGAGGAAGATACATCTAGTGTACAGTAATAAGTTAGATGTTTATAGCATTTCAGGCATTCCTTTTCTAATAATCCTTCATCTGTAATATACAGTTGGGCCCTGAAAAAGGTCATAGACAGTAGAGAAAAACACTGGGAAGCTTTGTTATTTTTGTCAATGATTGACTTTCCTTTCCATTTTATTCCAAGAGGATAGGGCCCAAGGAACGGGGGGCGGGGGGGCAGGGAAGAAAGAATGGTGCGTAGGTTCATCCCCCCCCAAGGAAGAGTAGCTGTGGGCACAATATTTACTGTGTCTAACATAGACACAATTAAATTCTAACAATACAGACTGTCAAGAAAGAACAGACAGCTCTGTCTGGCTTAAATTCATTTTTCACACCTCATTTTGTGAGGCTGCCTGCACTTTGACATTCAATGCTTCTCTTGCTGAATGCAAAGGAAGAAGACTCCCAGTGTTGTAAGGTAAACTTTATTTTGGTTATTATGGACTGAATCTGTCTGAAGATATTGGAATTTACCTTAAAGCAGCTCTCATGAATGTTCCCACTGCTGCTATATTTGCTAAGAGACTAGACTGCATACCGAACATGCCTGATAACATTTTAGGAAATTCTATTGCCCTGGTTTTCCAGCAGGATCACAGGATTGGCTGATGTACCCAAGGTAGATGAAATACAGTACGACGATTGCTACCATGTGGGTATTACGAAATCGTGCCAACTGAAAAGTCAACAGAGCTCAACACATGCGAGATAGTGGAGATGGAAATCTAGTGGAACATATTAAAAAATAAAGACAGGGGTGCTGGGATGTGATCCCGTACATTGTAAGTGCAGTGCAGTTTTGCCCTATCCACACTTGTGTATATGTGGGGAAGTGACACAGGAGACTATTGGAATGAATAGTGGTGATGCTTCTGGATGCTTCTCTATGCTTTATCCTTCTTGGGGCAAATAGCTTGTGATCTGAAGAAGAATAAATTTGCAACGGGGTAACAGAGAAACTGAAAGAACAATGTCCAGGTATTCTGTTCATCATAACTGGGGGAGGAGGGGGAGATAAAACTGTTGGGATCCTATGCTTTGGATAAGAGGAAAGGACTTGCCATGGGCTGGAATGCACCCTTAAAATTGTAATCCACCTTGAACACTATTTTCTAGTGGAAAGCCGGAGTGTGTGTGTGTGTGTATGTGTGCGTGTGCGTGTGTGTATGTACACACACACACACACACACACACACACACACACACACACACACACACACACACACACACACACACACACACACAGTGAGTATAATTCTTAAGTAATGACAGTTGCCTGGGTTTGTTTTGTAACTAAACTTCATTGCTATGTTGCCATTCTATGTATCACTTGTGAATTAATTTTGAATACATCAACTGCAAGTATACTTGGGTGGGGGCAACCCTGATCTAACAATTAAGTTAATATACAGCACTATGATGTATTTTTTTTAAAATGCCTTTTTGCAATTCTCTTACCTGCAAATGAAGGTCTTTCCATGTTTTCTCAGTCATGCCCTGGGGACTGTTGGAACTCATTTCTGCTGCCGAGAAAGTCTTCAGCTTGTTTCTGTTACACAGATTCCAATCCATTCCCAAGTCTGGATTTACACAATGCTTCAAATGTCAGGGACCATTGCAATCCGCATCTTGTTTGCCAAAATTGTACAGCCAACCCCAATTGTAAGAGAAATACCCATGACTTATATTGTAACAGTTCCAATATTCTTTACATCTAAATTCTTTTTTTAAAAAAACATGCTTCCAAACTTATTTGTACAGTGACAATAGCTACAGACAGACATTTAAGGGGTGAAAGCCAATTCTTTAATAAAAAAATCTTCATTAAGGAGTTGGGATAATGGCTGGAAGATGGGGTTGGCAGGTTTATGCAAGTTAGATGTCACAACATGATACTGAGCCTGCAGTAAATGTACACAGATATAAGACAAGGCATCATCTATTCCCGTGATGGCAAACCTTGGCACTCCAGATGTTCTTAGATTTCAATTCCCAGAAGCCCAAGCCCCCTGTGAATCCACACGAATGGATTTACTGCAATTCATCCGGCCCATGCTGCCCTCGTCGCTCCTGGAAGCAAAAGTAAAACGTGCCCGTACGGTTAAGACTCTTCCGGGTTAACCCTTCCTCCGTATGGGCACATTTTACTTCTGCTTCCGGGAGCGACGAGGGCAGCACGGGCCGGATGAATTGCAGTAAATCCATTCGTGTTGATTCACAGGGGGCTTGGGCTTCTGGGAATTGCAGTCCAAGAACATCTGGAGTGCCAAGGTTTGCCATCATGGATCTAATCTATTGAGCTGTACAAGAGCTCTTTCACTGGGCAGGAGAAACCAGGAACCAATGGCCACATACAAAGCAAGCTAGGATTCATAGAGATATTATTGTAATTACTAAACATTACTGTACAGACAGGAAACCTATGGCCATGGATATCTGCAAAGAGAAGGTGATTTCTTCCAAAAACAAAACAACTACAGAGACTCAGGTTCCTCAGCCATTTGGAAGAGGCCTGGTCATTCCAGATATGACTGTCAACTGAACTCAGGCAACTAAACCTTATACTGTCTGGAGATAGGAAATAAGTGGAATGCAATACTGACCACACATTCCACAGCCACTAAATAATTACACAAAGGAGACCCGGAACCTTGCTTGCTAAAAATCTTCCAAAAATAGTCAAACCTAAACCAAGGCAAAGAGTTAATGGTCTCACACAAGGGGCACAAAAGTATTGACATGTCTCTACAGTATTTCACATATTACTAACTGCAACAAAGAACATTAGTAAACACCACACAGATCGTTACATCTAGAATGATTAGACCACAGATAAAAATCTAGAACCACAGAAAGTACAGAGAAGCATGGAAAGTGATGCCAGATTATCCCACCCAGCTAAGGTCTTGGTTCTATGGTTCATGGCATACAATGTCTACTGTCACTCCAGGGAACTGTGACAGATAAAACTCTCAGTGAGTCTGCATGCTTCATCTTATGCAGCCTTGAAAGTTCACACAATGCTGGACAGAAAAAGATTTATGTTACCAAGATGAGCATAAAACCCAGCCATTATATTTCTCACGAAAAGTCATAAAGGAAAGGAGGTTGGGGAGATAGATAGGAAGTGCTGAGGCCACCAATTTAGCATCACTAATTTCAAGACAGCTCTGTTTCATCTGATTAAAGAAATGGACAAGTATACAACATCATGGTCTTGAATATCATTGAATAAAGAGATACATCAGATTCCTTCATCTTATACTGACACCAAGGCATCTTCAAACACACTGAAAACATTTACTTTGATTTCAGTTGTTAAAAATAGTGCTCCAAATCTGCCTTTCCGCCCCCACTGTGAATGCTGGGAAAACAACCAGCCCACAATCTTACACTGCATAGAAGAGTGACTGAAAATGTCAAGAGTTCTGGCAGAAGGGTGCACACCAAGAAGAGGCCTGGAGTGGTCAGTGCTTCCTCTCTGGCATGAAAGAGATATCCTTTTTCATGGAAACACATGAAAGAAGCAATGACAATTATTCTATGTTAGCCGAGTGACAGAAGAAGCATAAGAGTCATCATAAGTGCAGAGAATACAGGATTAGAAAATGCTCCAGAGTTCATAGGGTTAAAAAATGCTCCTTGATTGTTCACCAACTTTTTCTTCTCCCCTGGTTGCTAGAAAGGCACAAACAGAGAGAGAGTGTGTGTTCAGTTATTGGATACATGTAATATGCTCCCCAACTACAAGATGTTATAGCTTTTTCTACACAAGGAATCTGACACTTCCCTTGTATGATTGCTTCCTTACTAAACTAGAAATAGGAAACTTTGTCAGTATCAGCTTCACTACCTTTCTCAGAATCACACCGCTAGTTTTTCCCCATCCAAATTCTGCACTGGGTGGCAAAACTTGCCCCCACCCCTGGAAATGAATTGTAGTTTGGTCTTGCTTTATTCGTATCAGAGCATTACCCAATTTTAAATGATGGACGTTCATTCATTATCTGCTAGCATCTTTCGACATTCTTCTGGAGAGACAATTCCAGCCAGATAACACACTTTTTCAGGGGGCGGGGTAAATTTCAGGCAGCCAGTAATAATCCTGCACGACAGATTAAAAACTGCAGCCACTTGTTTGGCATGTGCTGAATGACAAACCAGACAGTTTCTTAGGGGCATTATTTCTGGTGGCAATTTTCTGTCTGGTTTAGACAATGTTTTTTGTAGGTCAGGGATTGATTCAGAGTGATGCACAAAAACTTTGGGGTAAAGCAATGTTCCAAAATCGTGCTTTCCCAACTTCTTTGTTTTTTTAAGTGGAAGGCACAGACCTCTGTTTTAAGAGGTTTGGTTTCAGTCAGTTGTTTTTATGATATAAAGATCTTCTAATGCAGAGGTTATCTGATTCTCAATGGACTCAAAGCTTTCCCACTGGACTGTGAAGGGCAGATCATCAGCACAGATGAAAGTTCTGACCTATGGGAACATCAGTTGATCATCCATGTAAATCAGGACTTCTCAACCTTTTAAAGCCGGGAGCCAGATCAAGCTCCCTCAAACAGCTTCAGGGGCAGGATGGCCATTTTGCCCTTCCTCCACCACATGGCACTTTCTGGTGTGGTGTAGGTGATGAGGGGCCACATGAAATGATGCCATGGGCCGCATCCGGTCCACAGGCTGCAGGTTGAAAATCCCTGATGTAAATGCTAAAAGGTAATGGTACCAGAACATTCCCCAGTGGGAGACCATTCCTTTGGCTTGAGTCACTGTGTCTTTCCTGAAACTGAACAAAGAATCTTCAGTTTTTTCAGTAAAACTGTGATCATTTCTGTTAGTTCATGATCTTTAGTAAGGAGGTAGAGCTGTATGAGAAGCTATTAAGCCTCCCCAAAGAAAGCATTGAGACTACACTTGAGTGTCCCCTGGGCAATGGCATGCAGCCAGCTAATCCTTCCTTTATTTCTTAACACAGTGCTGTGTTATGACTAAAACGTGCCAGTTCATATTTTCCAAATGCTGTATACACATTTAGTTAGCCATGTTTGCTGGTATTGTATTTTATTTGACTGGGGAAGATGAAAGAGAAGTTCAATTGTTTTTTTCCCTGAGGACAGGAACCTTAAAAGATTTTTGTTTGCTTTCATTCATAATACCACAAACTAGAGACTGGATATATTTGTAAAATCTTTTGGTCCAGGCAAATTTCTTTTCCATTCTTGTGCTCAAGCTTCTCTCCAAACAGAATATACTTAACTAATAAGCTTTCTATGCAAACCATTTTTTCCATATACTGTACGTATAAGTCCTTCATCTCCAGTTATATTGGAGTTGAAGAGGTTAATTGTTGTATATCAAACAGACACAACAGTTCATACCTGATACATTTTTGCACTGAAAACTGTGCTGGTGCTGGTGCCATCTGCCTGGATGTCCAGGGAAGGTGAGAGCTGCAGCACGTTTGTGGCTTCTCCATTCATTTGGTTCAGGCCCATCTGAGACTGGATTGCACTTCCTGTAATGTGGAGAATATACAGGAGATTGGCTTAGTGGTTAAGACATTGAGCTTGACAACCAGAAGGCTGGCGGGTCAGCAGTTGAAGACCCAGATGCTGCATAATGGAGCGAGCTCCTGCCATTCTGTCCCAGCTCCTGCCAACCTAGCAGTTTGGAAACAAGAAATTGCAAGTAGAAAAATAGGTACTGCTTCGGCAGGAAAGGCAACAGCGTTTTGCATGCTTTGGCTTCTAGTCATGCCTGCCGCATGACTATAGAAACATGACTATGGAATACCCTGAAGCAAACGGTGAGCCACTGTGTGTGACAGAATGCTGGACTGGATGGGCTGTGGCCTGTTCCAGCAAGGCTGTTCATATGTTCTTACTAGCAGAGGTTGCCCGGCGTTGCCGGGCTGTTTAAAATGAGTTTTTTTATGGACCATTAGAAAGGCTGAGTGAAGAAAAATAGATGCCTTTGAGGTGTGGTGCTGGAGGAGAGTTTTGAGAGTCCCTTGGACAGCGAGAAGAACAAATAGGTCAATAGTAGAAGAGATTAGCCCTGAGTGCTCATTATAAGATCAAATAGTAAAGATGAAGCTGAACTATTTTGGACATCAAATGAGAAGAGAGGATTCACTTGAGAAGGCCTTGATGCTGGGGAAGGTGGTAGGCAAAAGAAAAAAGGGGATGGCCAAGGATGAGATGGCTAGATGGCATTGTAGATACAATGGGTACAGGGTTGTGTGGACTGAGGAGGGTGGCGTTGCCGGGCTGTTATAAACTGTGACCAGTTTTTTTTGTGTGTGGTGTTTTGTTTTTTTGGGGGGGGGTTAAAAAAAAGAACAAAGGATGATATAATTTTTTCCTTTTTTATTTAACAAAATAATGTTTTATAATGTGTCTTTTTTAAAAAGTGTGTGTTGGTGGTTAAGTGTGGTTTTGGCTGTGCACAACCACCACCACCCATAGAATACCACTACAATCACCAACACACACATTAAAAATTTATGGCAAAGCAGGAGTGTCTCATGTGTGTGTGTGTGTGTGTGTGTGTGTGTGTGTGTGTGTGTGAGAGAGAGAGAGAGAGAGAGAGAGAGAGAGAGAGCTCATTAGGGAAAGGAGCAGAAGAGGAATATGTGTGTGTGTGAGAGAGAGAGAAAGAGAAGCTGTGTGTGTGTGTGAGAGAGAGAGAGAGCTCATTAGGGAAAGGAGCAGAAGAGGAATATGTGTGTGTGAGAGAGATAGAGAGAAAGAAAGAGAAGCTGTGTGAGAGAGAGAGAAAGAAAGAAAGAGAAGCTGTGTGTGTGTGTGTGAGAGAGAGAGAAGCTGTGTGAGAGAGAGAGAAAGAAAGAGAAGCTGTGTGTGTGTGAGAGAGAGAGAGCTCATTAGGGAAAGGAGCAGAAGAGGAATATGTGTGAGTGTGTGCGTGTGTGTGAGAGAGAGAGAAGCTGTGTGTGTGAAAGAGAGAGAAAGAGAAGCTGTGTGTGTGTGAGAGAGAGAGAAAGAGAAGCTGTGTGTGTGTGAGAGAGAAAGAGAAGCTGTGTGTGTGAGAGAGAAAGAGAAGCTGTGTGTGTGAGAGAGAGAGAAAGAGAAGCTGTGTGTGTGAGAGAGAGAGAAAGAGAAGCTGTGTGAGAGAGAGAGAGAGAGAAAGAGAAGCTGTGTGTGTGAGAGAGAGAGAGAGAAAGAGAAGCTGTGTGTGTGAGAGAGAAAGAGAAGCTGTGTGTGTGTGAGAGAGAGAGAAAGAGAAGCTGTGTGTATGTGTGTGTGAGAGAAAGAGAAGCTGTGTGTGTGAGAGAGAAAGAAAGAAAGAGAAGCTGTGTGAGTGTGTGTGTGAGAGAGAGAGAAGCTGTGTGTGTGAAAGAGAGAGAGAGAGAGAAGCTGTGTGAGAGAGAGAGAAAGAGAAGCTGTGTGTGTGAGAGAGAGAAAGAGAAGCTGTGTGTGTGAGAGAGAAAGAGAAGCTGTGTGAGAGAGAGAGAGAGAAAGAGAAGCTGTGTGTGTGAGAGAGAGAGAGAAAGAGAAGCTGTGTGTGTGTGAGAGAGAGAGAGAAAGAGAAGCTGTGTGTGTGTGAGAGAGAGAGAGAGAAAGAGAAGATGTGTGTGTGAGAGAGAGAAAGAGAAGCTGTGTGTGTGAGAGAGAGAGAAGCTGTGTGTATGTGTGTGAGAGAGAAAGAGAAGCTGTGTGTGTGAGAGAGAGAGAAAGAAAGAAAGAAAGAGAAGCTGTGTGAGTGTGTGTGAGAGAGAGAGAGAGAAAGAGAAGCTGT
The DNA here is from genome assembly GCA_035047305.1 of Bradypodion pumilum. Lineage (NCBI taxonomy): Eukaryota > Metazoa > Chordata > Lepidosauria > Squamata > Chamaeleonidae > Bradypodion > Bradypodion pumilum. The sequence continues at coordinate 364,627,206 of JAWDJD010000002.1, forward strand.
GTGTGAGAGAGAGAGAAAGAAAGAAAGAAAGAGAAGCTGTGTGTGTGAGAGAGAAAGAAATAGAAGCTGTGAGTGAGAGAGAGAGAGAAATAGAAGCTGTGTGAGAGAGAGAGAGAAAGAGAAGCTGTGTATGTGTGTGAGAGAGAAAGAGAAGCTGTGTGTGAGAGAGAGAGAGAAAGAAAGAAAGAGAAGCTGTGTGAGTGTGTGAGAGAGAGAGAGAAAGAGAGAAAGAAAGAGAAGCTGTGTGTGAGAGAGAGAGAGAGAAAGAAAGAAAGAGAAGCTGTGTGAGAAAGAGAGAAAGAAAGAAAGAGAAGCTGTGTGTGAGAGAGAAAGAAAGAAAGAGAAGCTGTGTGTGAGAGATAGAAGCTGTGTGTGTGTGTGAGAGAGAGAAGCTGTGTGTGTGTGAGAGAGAGAGAGAAGCTGTGTGAGTGTGTGTGTGAGATAGAGAGAAAGAGAAGCTGTGTGTGTATGAGAGAGAGAGAGAAAGAAAGAAAGAGAAGCTGTGTGTGAGAGAGAGAGAAAGTGAAGCTGTGTGTGTGTGAGAGAGAGAAAGAGAAGCTGTGTGTGAGATATAGAGAGAAAGAAGCTGTGTGAGAGAGAGAGAAAGAGAGAGAGAAAGAAAGAGAAGCTGTGTGTGTGAGAGAGAGAGAGAGAGAAAGAGAAGCTGTGAGTGTGTGTGTGTGAGAGAGAGAGAGAGAGCTCCTTAGGGAAAGGAGCAGAAGAGGAATATGTGTGTGTGAGAGAGAGAGAGGGGGGGGCTGGCTCTGGCCCGCGGTAAGGAAGCCCAGCGGCGGGGTGTGTGTGGGCTTCCCTTACTGGAGGCTGCCTTGCGGTCCGCGGTAAGGAAGCCCAGCGGCAGGTGTGTGTGTGTGGGCTCCCCTTACCGGGGGCTGCCTTGCAGCCCGTGGTAAGCAATCCCAGCGGTTTGGGGGGGTTGTGGGCTTCCTTTACCGGGGGCTGGCTTGCGGCCCGTGGTAAGGAAGCCCAGCGGCGGTGTGTGTGTGTGCTTCCCTTACCAGGGGCTGCCTTGCGGCCCGTGGTAAGAAAGCCCAGCGGCGGGGTGGGTGGGCTTCCCTTACCAGGGGCTGCCTTGCAGCCCGCGGTAAGGAAGGTCAGTGGCGGGGTGTGTGTGGGCTTCCCTTACCAGGCGCTGGCTTGATGCCTGCGGTAAGGAAGCCCAGCGGCAGGTGTGTGTGTGTGGGCTTCCCTTACCGGGGGCTGCCTTGCGGCCGCGGTAAGGAAGCCCAGGGCCGGGGGTGGGTGGGCTTCCCTTACCCGGGGCTGGCTTGCGGCCCGTGGTAAGGAAGCCCAGCGGTGTGGGGGGGTTGTGGGCTTCTTTTACCGGGGGATGGCTTGCGGCCCGCGGTAAGGAAGCCCAGCGGCGGGGTGGGTGGGCTTCCCTTACCAGGGGCTGGCTTGATGCCTGCGGTAAGGAAGCCCAGCGGCGGGGGTGGTGGGCTTTCCTTACCGGGGGCTGGCTTGCGGCCCGTGGTAAGGAAGGTCAGTGGCGGGGGGGGCTTTACTTACCGGGGGCTGGCTTCCCTGGGACGCGCTGGCTTTCTCAGAGTTCTGCACGCTCACGGCGCGCAGGACACTGGGGATTGTATTTTTTCATTTGTGCTTTCCCTTTGTGCTCCTTTTTCCCCTGTGCGGCTCGTTTTTGATTGGCCATGCCGTGTTTCTCCACGTTCTTTGTGCTCCCGCCTCTCAGCCTGATTGGCTGTGGTGCAGCGCGGCTCAAAGAACGTTGGGAAATGAAGTTGTTTCCCTTTTTTCGCGTTTGTGGGGCTGTTGCCCCACTGCCACTTTACTCAATCCTTCATTGACCTGTGGACCCAGTCCGACCGTGTTCACGAAGGGTGAGTGCAGGCAAGTAGGGCCAGCCGTAGGAACCTATAGCAAGTTCCAATGGTTAACCCTTGGTTTTATAGGTTAAGATGTTCTTATCTGCACACTGCCTGCAGGCAGCGCTGGCTCTTTGGCTGAAAACTAAGATGACCACCACCTTCATATAGTTGGACACAACTGGCTTTTGAGCAAGGGAGAACTTGACCTTTATGTGACAATCTAGAACTATACATGTCATTAAGGTATGGCATGGAAGGAAGCCAAAGTACTCAACCAAGACTGAAACCATTGGAGATCCCTTGCTGCCTGATATGCTACATAGCATGGAAGGATTTAAGCAGGGTCGTAGCCAGGGTGGGCATTGCCCACCCTGAGTTAGCATTTTGCCCACCCTCAAACTCCCAGCTGCTTATATATATGACACGTGTGTGTGCGTGCGTGCGTGTGCAATATATATAAGCAGCCGGGAGTTTGCGAGTGGGCAATATAAATATGTGACATTGTTGCACATTCTGAAAAAATATTTCCCCATCCACATCTAGAATCCTTGGCGGGGGCTTAAGAGGCGGCCATGCTGGAGGAACTGGAGGAACTCCGGCGTCGCCCTGGACTCTGGCAGCTGGTGGGAGAGCCCCAACACCGACATCCCGGACATCCCCGCCTCCCTCCACCTCCCCTCCTCGGCGGGGGTTTAAGAGGCGGCCACACTGGAGGAACTCCGACGTCGCCCCAGGCCCAGATTCTGGCAGCTGCGCCGCTGCTCCACGGCTTTCTCTGCCACTCTTCCTGCCACGGACACCGCAGACATCGGGGACATTAGTTGGACTCCACGGATAGCGTCGAGCCGTCTTTGTGGGCAACATTGACCCAAAGCTCCGCTGATAGCGTTGAGCCCGGGCTCTGCTTGAGGACCTTGATCTTTTTGATCCTAGTGTCAAACTGTGTTTTAAGTATAAACTATGCCCTTTTGCTCATAAGTTATATATATATACTTTGTATTTTTGTTATAATGTGTCTTATATATCTATTGCTATATTGTAACTGTTATGTATGCATGTTCATTATACTGTAAAGGCAAGATTGTAACCACTCCAGATACAAACGATATCAGCTGTAAAGGAACGCGAGCAGACAGCCTATAGAGGGCAGCTGCGAGCGTTCACTCTCACATGGTTCACATTGCTCAATCACGGACAGCCGCGGGAAAACCTTCCCCGCATTCAGCAGCTGAAGAAAGACCTGCATTCAGCAGCAGGAAAGGAGGCGTGCCTGGGCGAGGCCACGCCGGTAGCAGCCAATCAGCTACCGTGCTACAAGATTCAAATGTAGAGAGCTACTGTATATATTGAGATGTATCACCACCATTACCTCATGCTTAACTGGAACCTCATGCAATAAACCTGTGTTAAACCAACCCTTCGGTTGTCCGGTCGTCTTTGGTCCCATACACTAAATTGGCGACGAAGGTGGGATAGATGGCTGCCCACGGGACCAAGACATGCGCCGGCTACGAGATCAGGAAGCCGGGAGACTTGGAGCTGTTTGAGATAGACTTCAACGCAGCGCTGGTGGAGCTCGAAGTCTCAGATGAGGCCAAAAAGAGGGCCATTTTCGTCCGCATGCTCGGACACGAGACCAAGAGGACCTTGGTGGACCTGATCGCGCCGAGGAAGGTGAGCGACCTCAAAGCCACAGAGCTCCTGGCGGCGCTGCGCGCCCATCTCCGGCCAGCGATAGCGATGTTCCCCGCTCGGAGCGCGTTCTGGAGGCGAGTCCAGGCACCCGGGGAATCGGTCGATGAGTTCGCCGCGGCCCTGCGGTTGGCCGCCGGCCCATGCAAGTGGGAACTCCCCGACGTCACCCTCCGAGACTGCCTGCTCTGCGGTCTGAGGGACACAGAGACTCAGCGCGCGCTGATGAAAAGGGAGCCGCCTCCCACGTGGCAACAAGTCCTCGACGCGGCACAGGCCGCTGAGGCCACGTCGGCCGGGGTGCACGAACTTCAGGACTGGCGCCCGAAGACCGCCAAGGCAGAGAGTTCGGTGCGCGCGGCCCGGCGGACTTCGAACTCGTCTGCAGAGAGCAGCGACGACGAGGACGTCCGGAGGGTCCAGAGAGAGGGCCGGCGCTGCGATGGCTGCGGCGCCGCCCACGCCCGCACCAAATGCCCATTCCGCAAGGCCGAGTGCCACAACTGCGGCCGGCGCGGGCACATCGCCAAGGTCTGCCGGAAACGACGCGAGGCCACCCGGAGTTCTCCAGACCGCTCGGCGAGGCAGGACCGCACCACGAGGCAGGACCGCACCACGAGGCCGAAGGACGGCACCCGGACCACGAGGACGCGGGACGGAGTAGGGCGAGTCTCCGACGACAGCGAGGACGACGCGCCGGTTTGCAGCGTTTCCACGGAGCACCCCCGTTACTTCGTTGAGGTAGTAATACAAGGGGCCCCTGTTAGAATGGAGGTGGACTCGGGTTCTTCATACTCCATTATTTCCCAGGGGGAGTTCATGAAAATCGCCCCCCGCGTGCGGCCCAAGCTCAAGGCGTTGAGGGCCACGCTGAAGGACGTGCAGGGGAACCGCATCCCAGTGTTGGGGGTTGGGAAGTTCCAGGTCCAGTTCAAAAAGTACACCGCAACGCTTCCCTTAGTCGTCCTCAAGGGGGGTAAATGCAGCCTCCTCGGGACTCAATGGTTCCAGCCCCTGGGGTTGTTCATTGGGGGGGTGCACGCCGTGGGAGCACACGCCGCCGGGACTGATCCAATACAGAGCGTGTGCGACGCGCACCCCGAGGTTTTTAAAAAGGGGCTCGGAAAATTCAAGGGCCCCCCAGTGACTTTCGACCTGGACCCTGGAGTACGTCCAATCAGACTTAAACCGCGCAGAGTGCCTTTCGCACTAAAGGACAAAATAGAGGCGGAATTGGACAAATTAGTGGGCCAGGGGATTCTTGTTCCTGTTGATTCTGCGGAGTGGGAAACTCCAATTGTAACAGCGCTCAAGGCCAACGGGGAAGTCCGAATATGCGCTGATTACAAGTGCACCATCAATAAGGCGATCCGCCCTAATGCGTATCCGGTGCCGGTAGTCAGCCACTTGTTGGCCAGGTTACACGGGGGGAGGTGTTTCGCCAAACTCGACCTGGCCCAAGCCTACCAGCAACTCCCGGTGACCCCCGCCGCAGCTGCTGCACAAACCATAGTCACCCACAAAGGGGCGTTCCAGGTTTCGCGCCTCCAATTCGGCGTGAATTCGGCGCCCGGGATTTTCCAGTCATTGGTGGAACGCCTCCTGAAGGGGTTGGAGGGGGTGTTACCCTATTTTGATGACGTATTAATTACAGGGGGGAGCCGGGCCGAATTAGCAACAAGGTTGGGAAAGGTCCTGACAATATTCGAAAAGGCGGGGTTGAGGTTGCGGAAAGACAAATGCGTCTTCTTCGCTACAGAGGTTGAGTTCCTAGGGTTCCGTGTTACTCCCGAGGGAATTAGGCCAGCCCAATCCAAGGTAGCCGCCATCAAAAAGGCCCCTCGCCCCACCTCCAAGCCCGAATTGCAGTCGTTCCTCGGACTGCTCAACTTCTACCACTCCTTCCTCCCGCGGAAGGCAGCCGTGGCAGAACCGCTACACAAATTGTTAAAAAAGGACGAGGCATGGAAGTGGGGCGACGACCAGGAAAAGGCTTTCAATGACCTGAAGCGACTCCTGGCATCAGATGCTGTTCTGACCCACTTCAATCCCAAACGCCCGGTGGTCCTGATATGCGATGCATCCCCGGTGGGGGTGGGGGCGGTGCTTTGTCACGTGCTGGAGAACGGTAGGGAGGCCCCGATAGCTTTCTACTCTAGATCCCTGTCCCAAGCGGAGAGGAATTATGCGCAGACAGACAGGGAGGCGCTAGCAATCATTGCGGGGACCAAGAAATTTCATGATTTCGTGTACGGCCGCCCCTTCACCATAGTGACTGACCACAAGCCTTTGCTGGGCATCTTCACCGCAGACAAGCCCACACCCCAGATCCTGTCCCCGAGAATGCTCAGATGGGCCATTTTTCTCAACGCGTATCAGCACGCGTTGGTATACCGGCCCGGGAGGGAGATAAGCCATGCAGACGCTCTGTCGAGGTCCCCCATTCCCCGGGATTGCTGCCACGTGGGCGGAGTAGAGAGGGACCACCAGGTCTTAATGATAGAGGTCCTAGACTCCCCTCCAGTAGTACCGGCCGACATCGCCAAAGCGACAGGCAAGGACAAAACGCTGGCCACAGTTTGCTCCTGGGTGCAGAAAGGGTGGCCCGTGTCGTCCCCAGCAGCGGAGTTCGACACATTTTTCAAAAAGAGATTAGAGTTGTCCCTAGAGAGGGGTTGCCTCTTGTGGGGACAGCGGGTAGTGATCCCCACGTCTCTCCGGCCGAGGGTGCTTAAACTGCTGCACGTCAGCCACCCGGGGATCGTACGCTCTAAGGCACTAGCCCGCAGTTACTTTTGGTGGCCCCAGTTAGACGCCGACATCGAACACATGGTCGGCACTTGCGAGGCGTGCCAAAGCTCAAGGCCAGAAGAGGCTCGCTCGCCCCCTAGGGAATGGGACGCTGCAAGGGGGCCCTGGTCCCGAATACACGTAGACTTTGCTGGCCCGTTCAGGGGAACGCTTTTCCTCCTCGTGGTGGACGCGTTCTCTAAGTGGTTGGAGGTCATTCCAGTCTCGAGCACCTCCTCGACCACAACCATTAAACAGTTAAGGAGGGTCTTTTCCACGTTCGGTTTACCCGACACCCTCGTCAGCGACAACGCTAGCTGTTTCACGTCCGCCGAGTTCAGGGCATTCATGGAGCGCAACGCCATTCGGCACGTCACCTCCGCCCCCTTTCACCCGGCCACCAATGGCCAAGTAGAGCGCCTCGTGCGCACCACGAAAGACGCGCTACTGCGCATGGGTCCCGGAGACCTCGACCTGAAATTGTGCCAATTCCTGCTGAGATACAGGGTCACCCCTTTAGCGTCAGGGTACTCCCCCGCAGAGCTGTTGATGCGCAGGAAGCTGGCCACGGGGATATCCAAGCTAGACCCCACGAGAGTAGAGGACAAAGGGCGGAACATAGGGGTGGAACCCACAAAGAGTTTCAGCATAGGCGCCCCAGTACACTGCAGGAATTACGCCAGCGCGGGGCCAGCCTGGGTGCCGGGCACCGTAGTAGATCAAACCGGCCCCGTCTCATACCGCGTAGAGACCAGTACAGGTTTCCTGTGGAGGCGACACGTGGACCAACTCAGGCGTAGGGTCCCCGGAGAGCAGGACGCGGACGAGGACAGTTTCGAATCAGCGTTAGGGTACTCCCCCACCCGTTTAGCCCAAGGGGGAGGAAAAGGGGAGCATGGGTCCCCACCAAGGGGGGAGGAAAGGCAATCGATCCACAGAAATCTTTTGCGGGAGTCCCCGTCAGAGAGGAGGAGCCCCAACCGCACTCATACCCCGCGGAAGCCGCGGAAGTCTCCCCGAAATTCAGATGCCCATAGAAGTTTAGACGTTGATTTACAGTACCAGGGGGAGTTAGCGGAGTGGTCCCCCACCCGTCCTAGCGAAAAGAGGGGTTTCAGTTCAGCCCCTGGTACTTCCAGTCCCAGTAGCCCCTGTGAGTTAGAATGCAACATAGCGCCAATGTCCCGGAGACCGACACCCCCAAGACCGGAGGCATCAGCGAGTCCGCCCACCACAGTCTTAAGGTCCCCCGAGCAGGGATCAGAAGGTAGCCGTTCCACAAGGGCGACCTCATCGGTTCCGCGGTTCACATTAGGTGGGTCCCCGGGGTCCGAGAGCAATAGGCAGGGGTTTACCTCCCAACTATTCATTCCATTCCCATCCCCGAGCGCAAGGCAGGCACAGACGCCCCACAGAGCCACTAACGAATCCCCGTTTCCCGTTGCAGGACAAGCACCCGCGGAGTCAGGGATCACAGGCTCTCCAGAATTAGGGCAGGCGCAAGCGCGCCCCAAGCGAACGTGCGGCAAGCCACAATGGTTGCGGGACTTCGTCCCATCCTAGGGGGGAGGGATGTTATGTATGCATGTTCATTATACTGTAAAGGCAAGATTGTAACCACTCCAGATACAAACGATATCAGCTGTAAAGGAACGCGAGCAGACAGCCTATAGAGGGCAGCTGCGAGCGTTCACTCTCACATGGTTCACATTGCTCAATCACGGACAGCCGCGGGAAAACCTTCCCCGCATTCAGCAGCTGAAGAAAGACCTGCATTCAGCAGCAGGAAAGGAGGCGTGCCTGGGCGAGGCCACGCCGGTAGCAGCCAATCAGCTACCGTGCTACAAGATTCAAATGTAGAGAGCTACTGTATATATTGAGATGTATCACCACCATTACCTCATGCTTAACTGGAACCTCATGCAATAAACCTGTGTTAAACCAACCCTTCGGTTGTCCGGTCGTCTTTGGTCCCATACACTAAAGTAACCTTGTAACTTTTGATATTGTACTTTTGACATGTAACTTTGTGACCTGTAATTGTTTTTGGTGTTGTAATGTATTATATATTGTAAGAAAGCTTTTTCTTTTTGTTGTAGAAAGCTTTCATTTGCTTATGTTGTTGCCACTCTGAGTGGCACTCGTGCCAGAAGAGAGGGATATAAATAAACCTATTATTATTATTATTATTATTATTATTATTATTATTATTATTATTATTATTATTATTATTATTATTATTATTATTATTATTATTATTATTATTATTATTATCATCATCATCATCATCATCATCATCATCATCATCATCATCATCATCATCATCACCACCACCACCACCACCACCACCACCACCACCACCACCACCACCACCATCAGCATCAGCATCATCATCATCATCCTGGCTACGACCCTGGATCTAAGTCTAAGTAAGTAAGTCTGTTTAAATGCTATCTGCCACTATGCTTGAACTTCAGAATTTGGGTTCGGGGTGGGGGAGGAGAGGTTGTTTTCCCTCCAAGCAACCAGGGCCGGATTTAAGCATAGGCTACCTAGGCTGCAGCCTATGGGCCCGCACCACCAAGGGGCATACCTGTCAACCTTCCCGGATTGGCTGGGATTTCCCGATTTTCAGCGCCGGTTTGCGTCCACAGCTGCCAAAACCCCGGAATTGGCAGCGGGGGGAAAGAGGTACTGTGCATCCCTTCTGCGCAAGTCACCTTCTACGCATTCGTAAAATGCGACTTGCGCAGAACCGTTGTGTGCAGGTCCCGGATTGTCCAGAGCCGTGGTTGACAGGTATGCCAAGGGGCTTCCGCACCACGTGATTCTACATCAATTTGTAAAATCAGGTTGTTTGTAGCAATGTTAATAAATCATGTTAAATACCATTAATATATATTACCTTAATGATGTTCAGTTCTTTTAATTTTTATCATCTCATGAATTCATCTAATTCTAAATACTGTATAGGAAAGTCATACGTACATTTTCTATAATTTAATAATAAACTTTAAACGTTTATTTTCCAGTTGTTAATTGGATAATTGCTGAAAATGCAGTTTTTGTAGGTTATTTTTTTTTTAAAAAAAAAAATACTTTCCCCGGTAGGGCCCATGCTAGAGGTTCAGCCTAGGGGCCCACAGATCCTAAATACGGCAGTGCAAGCAACAGTGGAATGTGCTGGGAGCACAGAAAAGCCAAAGTTCACAGGGCTCCTCACCATGGGTTGGTAAAAGCAGTGACTACATCTTATTAGTCAGTACATGACAAACTTCTCCATAAATGAAACCCAACAGAGAAAAAAAGTGAGCCATTAAATAGTTAAATTAACAAATTTAGCTCTCTATTTGATGTCCCCTGGAAGCTTTTACAGTCATAAAATATTTAAATCCTAATACTAGAGCCCATAATTTGAGATGCAGACAATGATAGACAAAAAACAGAGAACTTGGACGCAGCTGCCACTGATAGCTGATTTGATTTCCTCTTCTATCAGCAAAATCAAGGAGTTGACGCTCTGCTCTGTCGGCTCAGGAGAACAAGTCTGGTAGTGTGAGCCCCTATGGTTGTCCTCTGATTTACAAAACAACCACATCCCCAAGCAAGGGTGCCCTGTTCACACCAAAGCTTGAGTTGAGCAAACCATGGCTATAGCCATGCCCCATGTGTACACTTTGACTGCTGCACAGGTTACTTTCAGTGCCAAGGGTGATCCAGTATGTAATCCTGCAATGTGCAGGGGAGTCTGTCAGTCCCTAGGGATTTGGCCTGGTGACAGAACAGAATTTGAGAGGGGCTTCCTTGAACCCTCCATGTCTTGGATTATATGTGTCCAACTGCTCCCCAACCCAATCTAGTTATTAGTTTCTTCCCAAGAGTCCCACTAAATGTCTTCAGGAAGTTTGTAACAGAAAACTAAAACTTAGTGGAAATGTGGGATTTATGTTTACTCTATTAATATAGATATACTGTATTATAGGAAATGTGGAAAAAGTCTTAGGTATGGTGGATCAATGTTCTATCAGTCAGAGTAAAGCACCCTCCATTTGTACTTACTGAGACATCTATTGCTAGCAAATGATCCAAGAATTTGGTCACAGTCCTCCTTCCGATTGCCACTGTTTGCACAGGAACACCAGAGTGAGACCTCAGCACTGGAATTGCTGACGTAATTTGGGGTCATGGCTGTGCCTAGTTCAAATCCCAAAAAGCCAGAGTCAGCACTTGTTCTTGTGGGTTAGAGACAGCACCTTTAAATTAAGTGTACTTTCTGCAAGCACAGCTCTGTTATCTGACACAGAATACAGTGACCTGAGAATCTCACCCTTCATTTAAGCTTATAGAAGCACATAGTTTTGTGTCTCATTGTATAAAAAAGCCCTCATGACATTGTTTATCTTCTTTTCATTCCTCAAAACTAGGGATGGGGTTTTTGGATATATATTTTTGGACTACAAATTCTATAAGTTTCCTTTTAAGGAATTTTATCTGACAGATAAGACACCTAAGTTGGCTCATTAGGGAGAAAGCCTGAACTGGAAGGCTCCAAATCCTAATGTAGACATAGATCTGCCTAGCTTCCTGTTCAGAAAGGGAAGCTCTTCAGAAAGAAAGCTCCCAGCTAGCCCTGGGAAGGGCTAGACCTCGGAAACTTCACTACAACAAAGACTACGGCAGCTTGACTTTGTTCCATCCTTGAACTAACAACATTGTTTACACCCAGCTTTAACACATTTCTATGCAGCGAATGCACATACCAATCATTCCCATGTAAGCCTCCAGACATGCAGCATGGTTGTGCGTCTGAGAGCAGCCATCTGAGGATGTGCTTGAAGGTTTGCATTGTTCTTGAAAGTCAGCCAATCGGGATCTGGCAAAAGACAACACTTATCAGAAGGAGAACCACCTTCACTCCGCAGAGCACCTTGTCCTGTATTTAATAATAGTTTGCCCTGTATTTAATAAGATAAACCAAAGTCAACTCCTCCTCTGAGTCAAGCAAAATAGCAGCGTATTATCCTACAGAAATCACTATACAAATGGGCAACTTGGAATGACCTGGATGTGGTCCATTTCTCTGTGGGTGGTCCTACTAAAAATATGCTTAATTTTTATAGTACTGTACAGCTATCCTGAACTTGGTTATTGCACCTCTTGAGTATGTTTTATTTAAGGGATATGGAAATATATGTATTGAGCACATGTACTCTAGGAGCCTTTAATGCCAAAGAGCAATATGATGAAGCTGAACCTCTTTATGATGAAGCTGAACCAAAGGCTGATAGGATTTAATAGTTCCCGGTTATGCAAAAGTTGCCAATTCTCAAGTTAGCTGATTTGCGGTTTCAAAACTCTGCAGACTACATTTTGAGATTCCATTTTTCATGTACAGTAACTGAGAACAATAGAAAGAGTAGGGATTTCTCTGCAGAGTGTTATACTGTATTTACTTGTTTTCTTACTTCATCCAAATGCATGGAATGTGTTAGCACCCCATGTGCTCTAAAAAGTAGGGGCAGGGGGGATGCTGTGAATCAACTCTGGGTTTCAGTCTGCACTTTGTGGGAATTATCCAAAGTGTTGAACCTATCTTGGGGATGGGATTCAGCAATTTAAATAGCTCTTACAAAGATCAGGCTAGAATCCAGCGCACAGCCACAGCATCCCTGACACTAAAGACATTCACTTCCATTGCAGTAAGGCATTTTATACTGTGGTAGTCACACAGTGGTGGGCATCAGCAGGTTCGCACCAGTTCGCCAGAACCGGTAGCAAAAATTCTGGCTGGCTCTGCCCATCCAAGTTTTGAAATAAAGTAGTCCTAATTCAGGTGCAATGCAGGGCTTTCCCCCTGGCCACGCCCACCATACCACGCCCACCACTGGTCACAGACCTACTCACTTGCATATGTTGTCTTTCAGGCAGGAGTCCAACAGGACAATGCAGTTGGGTTTGCTGCTGCTGCTCTGGAAAGAACACTCTGGCACAATAGTGTTCCAGCGTCGCTCCCCACAAACCTCATCTTCACAAGGGCAGAAGAGGAGCGGCCTGACGAAATCCACGCTGACTCTCTCAAAGAAGTGCCTCAGACTACGGTGACATTTGCGTTGATCACAGGGGTGCCCTGCACTGCAGATCTGAGCATACTGTGAGCGCAGGCGCATACACTTGTGGTTCAGCTGGCAAACATTGACAGCTTGCAGACAAGGATTTGTGCTATCCATAAATACACGTGAACCTAAAAAGCCACAGGAAAATAAACAGTTTCCTAGGGAGGATTAAGTTCCCAAGAGAAGGCATTCAAGTCATCTCTAGTAACACTGCTAGGTTGGAATGTCATTCTCCAGCATTCGCTCCCTGTCATTTGTTCTCTTCCCTGGGTCAATTTTTACACTGCAAGCTCCTTAGGTCAGGGAATGTGTTCTCTCAGTAGAGTGTGCTGCACACTGGAGCTACCAGCTAATCAGGGGTTCTCAAATTTTTCACGTCACAGGCTGGACCACGTCCACTCAGATAGCTGAGCGGGCCAGACACATGGTTCCCGCTGCCATAAATGCTGCCGTAAACCATGGCAGCCATAGGCGTGGGTGCATTTGCACAGGCTCATTTATGGCTGTTGTAAGTGCATCCACTTTTGCTTCCAGGGGTCGGTGCCATGGGCCATCATGGGCCAGGTCCGGCCCACAGGCTGTGAATCCCTGAGCGAAATAAATAAATAAAAATGTGTAAAACATCCCTGCCCTGTTTCCTGTAGTATTTAGAACAGTGTTTCCCAATGTGTGGCCCATACCCAGTGGTAGGCATCAGCAGGTTCACCCCAGTTCGCCAGAACCTGCAGCAGAAATTCTGGCTGGCCCCACCCATACAAATTTTGAAATAAAGTTGTCCTAATTTGGGTGCAATGCAGGGCTTCCCCCCTGACCACGCCCACCATAACATGCCCAAAGTGTGGTAGTAAAAAAATTTTGGAGCCTACCACTGCCCATGCCCTACCACTGGACTTCAATTCCCAGAAGCCTAAGTCAGTACAGTGGCTGATCAGTGCTTTGGGGAAGTGACTTAGGCTTCTGGGAAATAAAGCCACATATGCCATAGTTCATAGTTTCCATAAAGGGAAAGGAAGCCACATATGCCATGTGTTAGTTGTACCTGAGAGCTGGGTTTCCAGGTGTTTGTACCTGGTCTTCGAAGGCTCTTCATCTACTATGTCATCATATGGAGATATCTCTAAATGAAAATCAGCTGTCCAAAAAGAAAGAAACAAATTACTGTACTATGATTTCCTGTCTGCTGTTTGCATCTAGTACTTCCAGCTATTCAAAATAAAAGAACAACTTTTAAAGAAGTTTTTCTTCCTAATAAACATTCTCATTTAGAGTTAGTGAGATGATCTTTTAAATGTCTTCATTCCCCCAACCATTGCTTTTTTTGTACACCCACCCAACCCCATGCATTTAATTGTTAATGTAAAGATCACAGTACTTCCTTTTTCCGGGGGAAAAATTGTGTTTATCTGCTGCACAAATATTAAAGAGCCATCTGATAAAGTGGGCTGCGGTCCACAAAACCTTTTCCTTGTCTTAGCACACTTTCTTCTTGTGCCTTAGCTCCAATTCCATTTCTGCTCTGCTGGCATATTCAGCTCTAGGACTGCTTTATTTCAAAACTTGGATGGGCGAGGCCAGCCAGAATTTCTGCTACTGGTTCTGGCGAACTTGGGCGAACCTGCTGAATCCCACCACTGACTACAGGGGTGCCCAAACCTTTTGGGCCAAGGGCCAGTCACATGGTTCAGCAGGCCGGTCACGTGGCTGCTCCCACTGTAAATGGAAGTAAAATGCACCCGTGCAGAACACTGCCATAAATGCACCCATGGCAGTTGTAAACACGTTTACAACAGCCACGGGTGCATTTACGGCAGCATTCTGCACATGCATGAGCACGTTTTACTTCTGCTTCCGGGAGCAGCAAGGGTGGCGCAGGTTGGATAAATTGGTCTCGGGGACCAGATCTGGCCCGTGGGTTGTAGTTTGGGCACCCCTGCTCTACTATAATGGAATTAGAAAATGAACAGTGATGGGTTCTCATATCTTACCTTGTGTTAAAGCAGAATGAACCATCCAAAAGATGCGCAGGCACTGCTCTTCCTGCTTTCGTGTGCGCCGGTGGCATTTACATTCTTGGAAATAACTGTGTTGAATATGCGTTTCTGCCTCTAGGCACCTGTCCCTGGCTTCGCGATGCAGGAGGAAGGAACTGCTCTTAGCAAATGCCTGGGAACAGTTTTGCAGGGTCCGATAGGTGGCACTGCAGGCAGGGTCGACCAGACAAAGGTTCTCAGCTGTTATGCAGTTGTTTGGTTGTTCAAAAGCTAGGACAAGGAAGCTTCCTATTCAAAGCGAGGAAAAGATAATATTACCTACCAATCTATAAAAAGTCCTATTACTTTCTTATCTCATAATTCAGGTTCAGGTTTCCAAGGCACCATTGAGAAGCTCATGCATTCTTTACTCTCAGGATGCATCTGGAATATTTACTATGCTTTGATATTGTCACAGACACTAATAGGAACAGGACACATAAATCATTCATTTGACGCAGACCAGTTTATGTGCGTATTATACCTATCCTTTTTCACATATGATCAGAGTGATAAGACTGATGTTGCAATGGGGATTTTACTTTGCAATTCTAAAGTATGTTTACAAAAAAGTTCTTACAATTGTACATTTATCTACATCTTGCTATCATGAATAATGGATGCCACTCCTTGTATTAAATGCTTTTCAAAGTGAAAGAAAATGTCCATACTTTTTAATACTGTGCTGTCATAACTAAATGGGTTCTTAAAACAACAGCATCTAATTCAGCTTGAATTATGATATGGGGTTGAATTCAGATAGAACAGATATTTTGAGAAGAAAGGGAAGAACAGTCCTTCAAAGTCATAAGGTGGAGGTCTAAATTTCCAATTAACTTGAGTTTTGACTTTTTTTTGTTATAAAGCCATGTCCCTGTTCTTTACTTGAGATGAACACAGGAGACAGATTTCTGTGTGTCATATTTCACACCTTACAACAGCCACAATTATCTCAAGTTTAGCATTTACTATAGTGGTCTCTTTATTTAAATATAAGCCAAGAAGAGGAAACAAAACAAAAACCACTGGACTGTCCTTAAAGATAAGTTGCTCATAATATGTCCTTGGGTGATGGCAACTGCAGAGTTAAAAACAAAACTCTCTTTAAACTTTTATCGCACACAAGCTTGGCTGCATTTGTAAATGCCAAAGTTCCTGTTCACAACCTCTCTTGTTGCCCCACCATCCTCTTTATTTACAAGAACCTTTTGCCTTTGTGTGTAGATTCACAACCTCTATAGTGGCTTGTGGTAAGGCTGAATCTGACTTATAATGACCCTAATTTGGTTTTCAAGGTATGTGAGATACTTAAGAAATGGTTTTACTATTCCTACCCCCAGTGAGTTTCCATGGCCAAGCTGTTCTTCCGTGTCCTAGACCAGTGATGGTGAACCTTTTGGAGACCGAGTGCCCCAATAGAGGAGCATGGTGAACTCTGTGCTGGGGGAACGGAGGAAGTGCTCCCACTGGGCTGCTAGGCAGACGGGTGGGGCAAACTCTGTGCTGGGGAGGGGAAGGAAGTGCTCCCATTGGGCAGAGGAACAGGGTGAACACTGTGCTGGGGCAACGGCACGCGTGCCCAGAGAGGGCTGTGAGTGCTCCCTCTGGCACATGTGCCATAGGTTCACCACCGCTGTCTACGATCACCACTCTATTCACTAAACCACACTGGTTCTTATTATGAGTTTGCTGAAGTTTATTAGTTCCTAAACATTCCCATAAGCTGGCTGGATGGTTCAGTAGTTTAGCTAACTAGCTGCAGAGCCAGAGGTTGAGAGTTTGATTTCCCACCATGTCTTCTGCAAGAAGATCCAGCCTGTGTACAAGCTGGGCAAGCTGTATGGTCCCAGGGCACCTCCAGAAGGAAGGGATGGTAAACACTTCTGTGGTTTTTTTTCTACCTAGAAAACCCTGGAAAAACTCACCATAAGTCAGAATTGACTTGATGGCACACAATTTTTAAACATTCTCATGATGCATTTATTAGTTTCACATCTGGCCTAGACACAGAAGAAGAAGTGCCTTTCTAAAAAGTGGGTAATTAATGGGCACAATACATTAAGGTATACCAGCCAAGAAGCCATTCAGCCATAGGTCACAGCAAAAGGTTTGCTACATTAGCAGAAAATAAAAGCCATAGCTAGCAAAAGATACAGGAGATACTGCTCAGATATACCAAAAAAATAATATTTTTCTCTACCAACTTCCTTCTTCATCACCAACAGCAAAGCCCAGGCCATGAAGTATCCAAATAGTGGTCCCTTAATTTGCCAAACAACCAAATGTGGGCCCTGTTCAGATGGCAACACCTCTACACTATGTCATGTGAAGCTGTTATCAGGGAGCTAGTGCCATGACCATTTACCCTGTGTCTTCTTTGGCTGCTGCATCCTTACTTTCCATCCCCAAAGAGCCCTGGGCAGTGTATTGGACAGCAATGCTGTGCAGATCCTGGCCATGCATAGAAGCTGGATCCTGGTCAGGAAACAGTGTATCTTCAAAAAGCATCCTGCTGAATGGTTCTGCCATAATCTTGATTGCAAGGCGGAGCCAAGGGAGCCACTGAAAGGGCAATCAAGAGTAGGGTGATGGGTTGACGGGGACGTCTATCTAGACAACATTAGCAGCAACACAGCAGGGTGGGATGGCAAGATGCAACTACCTCTGCTTGCCCAATGTGCAGGTAAGTGAAAAGGTTCTCCTATGATTCAAACCAAGTCAGCTTTTTGTACCATTTCCTGTATGTGCAGCATATGAGTCGCCTCCTGTAGGGCTTGGGAAGGTGATGCTGTCCTTGTGTGCCTTTTGCAAACTGTGCCTGAAAATGGCTCATGTTCCCATGCTGGCAGCCACATTCTCCCTGCATTGTGGGACATGCTGAAATATCTCTCCATCAGCCTGTATGGATTGGCTCCCCCCCCCCCCCGCCATCCATTTCCCCCCAGATTGGACTACTGTAATGCACTCTACATGGGGCTGCCCCTGATGACCCCTACAGCTGGTCAAGAACGTGGCAGCCCAGGTGGTGATGGGGTGCGGCTGCTATGCCCGTGCCTCGCCACTGCTACAGGAGCTGCACTGGCTGCCAGTATGCTTCCAGGTGCAATTCAAGGTGCTTGGTTTGACCTTTAAAGCCCTTCCTGTCAGTGGACCAGGATATCTAAGAGACCGCATCATCCCAAGGTTTTTGACCCATCCTACGAGGGCAGACCGTAGGGGTTCTCTGGTGGTCCCGTCAGCCAGAGATGCACACCTTACCGGGACCAGGAGGAGAGCCTTCTTGGTGTTGGGCCCGGCCCTCTGGAAGCCCCTGCCACCAGAACTGTGCCTCCAGGCAGAGCTGTACCCCTTCAGAAAGGCTCTAAAAACCTGGCTCTGCCAGCAGGCATGGGGTGCGTCTGGCAGCACATCTCAGCCTCGCTGGCTCATTTAAGCCCTGTTGGGGTTTTTAATTAAGGATTATGGGTTTTATAGATTTTAACCTTTTACCATTTTAGCAGTGGGTTTTATCATATGTTTTATCTGATGTGAACTACCTTGGGTCGCCGAGGTGAGAAAAGCTGCCTATAAATCGAGCAAATAAATAAATAAATTTCTGAGTGGCACAGGGATGACAACGCACCCCATGATATTTCTGATTTGCAAGCTAACTGGGTGTAGCCTGGATAGCAGAAGTATCAGGTGGATATGCAGTTGGTTACAGAATCATACTCAAAGAGTTCTTATTAATGGCTCCTTCTCATACTGGGATGGGATAAAAAGCAGGGTACCACAAGGCTCTGTTCTAGGCATGACACTCTTCAACATTTTCATAAATGACTTAAATGAGGGGGTGCAGGAAATACTTATCAAATCTGTGGATGTCACAAAACTGGGTGGAATAGCTAATACCTTGGAAGAACAGGAACAGAATTCAAAAAGATATTTACTGATAGACTTGAACAGTGGGCTCAAGCCAACAGAATGAAATTTAACAGGGATAAGTGCAAAGTTTTACATCTAGGGAACAAAAACCAGATGCACAGCTACAAGATGAGGGATACTTGGCTTAGTAATACTACAACCAAGAAGGCTCTTGGAACTGTTGTAGATCACAGGCTGAATATGAGTCAACATTGCATTGTGCCTACGAAAAAGGCCAACACTGTTTTAGGCTGCATTAACAGAAGTATAGTCTCCAAAACTCATGAGGTACTAGTCCCCTTCTATTCAGCACTAGTTAGACCATATCTAGAGTAGTGCATCAAATTCTGGGCACTGCACTTTAAGAAAGATGCAAACGAACTAGAGCAGGCACTGTACAGAAAAGGGCATCAAAGATAATAAGAGGAAAGGAAACCAAGCCATATGAGGAAAGAATGAAGGAACTGGGCATGTTTAACCTTGAGAAAAGGAAACTGAGATGGAATAAGGTGGCACTCTTCAAATACCTGAAAGGTAATTATAAAGAGGAAGGGCAGGATCTGTTCTCGATCATCCTAGAGTTCAGTATGCGTAATAATGGGCTGAAACTATAGGAAGCCAGACATAGGCTGAATATCAGGAAAAACGTCAACGTTTAGAGTAGTACGACGGTGGAACCAACTGCCTCGAGAGGTGGTGAGCGCTTCAACACTGGAAGCATTCAAGAGAGAGTTGGCCATCCATCTGTCACATCTGATTTGATTTGAATTCCTGCATGGAGCAGGGGTGTTGGAATAGATGGCCTCAAAGGCCCCTTCAGCTCAATGATTCTATGTGCGACTGGAGAGCATGTGACTGGAGAGTGTGGTAACCATGCACATAGTGGGTGTGTCTTTTTTAATTTGTTTTTCAGGGCTGTCACACATCTGACCCATTCCAGGCTGAAATAGTAAATACTGAATGGCTGCTGCACTATAAGACTCTTGTATATAGGAATATTTAGTTCAACCACATTTACATGAAATTCAGAAGACTGTAATGACTTTCTATGCAGGTAGATTTTGGTTTGAATTAATTATTTAGAAGACTCTCCGCATTATCAATGGTTCAAAATCTGCCAACCTGTGCATGAGGGAAAGTTCATTCACACATTATGCTTGACATTTTCTGATTTAAAAATGGCCCATCTATAAACCTAATTATTTTTCATGTCAGACACTGAGACTGACCACAAAGAAGTCTATTTTACTACAGTATATTTATTTCTAACCTTCCACATGGCATGTCAATGGTAGAGTGGATTAACAAGACTGTATTAGAATCACAGCCTAAGAACCATAGGTTTGTAACCATTAAGGTAACACGTGAAAACTTCAGAGAAACACAAAAGGTGTCTCTGGGGATAACCATTATCTCCCATCACACCAAATAAAAACCCACTAACCATCAAACTAGCACCATGTGAAGGGAAGAAATAAGGGAGGAAAACAGAAAGGGTTCAAACAATGATGTCCAGCATAATTTCAGTGTGGAAATCAATGCTGGAACTCTAATGCTACTTAACACTGCATCTTTGTCCATAATGAAGATAAACAGATGGTGCAACACATTATTCTTACAAAACTAGCTCTAGGTCACCTTTGAAAATTAGTTATTAGACTTGAATAGTAAAAAGTTTCTCTCTCTTTCTCTCTCTCTGGTTGGCCACTGTAGGGAAAAGAGTGCTGGATCAGGAAGGGCTTTCACCTGATCCAACAGCACTCTTATCATTTCACTTGTAGTTTAGGTTAATTACTACTTTTCTTGGTGTACCTCTCTCTCTGTCGTGCGCGTGCGTGCGCGTGCGCACGCACGCACATGTGTAGAATATAAAAGGTTGAGGTATATTCATTCAGTTCAGTTCCATTGACTTCTACTTCTTGTTTCAACATTAAAGTATTGATAACCTAATCCAGGGCTGACAAATGATACTTGGTTACCATGCAAGTTAACTCTGAAAAAAATGCATGAGGAAAAATTGCCCAAAGAGGCCTTTTATTCAATTATATAAGCCTGACCCTATGTACATGACTTCAAGAATAAAATCCCATTGTGTTCCTTGGGGTTGGCTGTCAAAGCTGTTCAGGACCACAGCCTTACATTTGTCTCTAGCCTCTTCTCAGTTATTAGAAGTCCGGAATACTCTTATCAACAAAAACATACCGTACAATTTTCCTAAATACAACTTGTCTAATTATTTTTTATTAGAATAAGTCACTTGTGAATGTTGATAGTGTAAAGCAGGAAACAAAATGATGTTTTCACACCTGATTAAACACTTTGATCTTCCCTCATACAAACTGTACATGTGTCGATGTTGTTAACACAGGAAAGTCAACACAAGGGAGCAGTTCCAATCAACATATGCTTTGTATTTGTATTACGGATATTAGGAACACAAAAAGCATCTTTAGGATCTTTTCATTCAGAACATGAAATACTAAAAATCTACATTAGACAAAATATGCATTTAATTTTGAAATGGTTCTCTTCTTCTTCCATGTCTAGGTCAGATGTTAAACTGCCAAAATAAAGCCACCATTTGGTGAATTCATTCCACAGTTCCTTTCGCCTGACCTAGTGAGAAAGATTAGCCAGCACCCAATTGTGATTAAAAAATACCACAATTTTCGAGGAGGCCCTTTCTGGGTACCCTGATCCTCCTCTGTTTTCTATTCTGCATTAACAACCTAAGTTAGATCAGACCAGGGGTCTCTATCAAATAGATTGGGCAGTCTGTATCTAATAAAGCACTCTGTATTTGACAAACAGTATCTGACAAGTATTTAGTGAAACTAGGGAACAGAACAAGATGGAGACAGCTTTCTATGCTTGTTGTGGGAAGCATGAAAAAGAAGCACTTCAAAGTCAAATATTCAATTTGGGCAAGCTATATCATATACAGTACAGTAGTTGTAGACCGCCATGAGGTATATAAGCATGGACTTGGTTCATGAAAGCTCCTATTTAAATACTGTACAGGAGTTAGTCTTTAAGGTGCCACAGCATTTGTTGTCTTGTTTTGCTGTTCTGTTTTGTTTAATCTCAGATATAAACAAATAAATACATAATGTATGAAAACGCTCCTATTTGAATTTCATACTGGGAAACTCTGGTATAATTTGGTACAGAAACAGCCTTCCTTATCTTGGGGCAAGTGACTTTGCCCATTGCAGTCTGTTTCTACCGCATGCAAATGAATTGCTCCCAAAACTCCTTTGATGGAGAAAGGATCACTGTCCTTTTCTCGCCTGGAAAATGTTCCACAGGTACTTGCTGACAGTTTCACCAACAGTCCCAGCTCTGCCGGGTACAGGTGAAACTTGTAAAGGGTAGAGGTGAAACTCGTAAAATTAGAATATCGTGCAAATGTTAATTCAGTTCAGTAATGCAACTTAAAAGGTGAAACAAATATATGAGATAGACTCATGACATGCAAAGTGAGATAGTTCAAGCCTTACTTTGTTATACTGTAATATTGATGCTTATGGCTTACAGCTTATGAAAATCCCAACTGCCCAATCTCATGTACCCTATAATCATAACATAATCTCATGTACGCTGTACACCGCCATGATCATCACAATTATAACGAATTAAGGCATGACATCTCTGGCTTTGCATGTAGTGAGTCTATCTCATATATTTGTTTCACCTTTTAAGTGAAATAGATGAACATTTGCATGATATTCTAATTTTTCCGAGTTTCACCTGTGCTTCACTGAAAAACCACCCCCAACTGATCTTCAGTCCTGCAAAACTGCTTGGAAAATATGGCCTGATCAGAATCGGTCATAATCAATTTTTGCGGGGAGGGGGGGAGGCGTTGGTGTTAATTCAAAGGATCGCCATCCGTCTGAAGGGACCTGGTGGCAGGGCCGTAGCCAGGGGGTGGGGGTGGGGGGAGAAACAGCCCTCCCCCCAGCTAACAGCCCCCACCCACCCAGAGCAAAGTTCTAATGGTGTGTGTGTGTGTGTGTAAGAGACACTGTTGCCTCTTCTGGAAAAAATATTCGCCCCCTTTCATCTAGGATCCTGGCTACCGTCCTGGGTGGCAGGTAGCAACAGAGATCAGAAAGCAGAGGGACTCAGCGCTAGTGTCCCTCCCCACGCAAGACGATTCTCGCTTGCGCACAACCACCCAATGTTTTGTTTTATAGGGACTGGGGATGTTTTAGACAGTTTTAGTATTTGGTTTTAATTAGCTTGAGGGACGGGTTTTTTTAACCAATGTTGTGAGCCGCCTTGAGTCGCTTAGGCGAAAAAGACGGCCATATAAATCTGATAGATAGATAGATAGATAGATAGATAGATAGATAGATAGATAGATAGATAGATAGATAGATAGACAGACAGACAGACAGACAGACAGACAGACGGACGGACGGACGGACGGACGGACGGACAGACGGACGGACAGATAGATCCACCTGGGATCTACCTGTCCGCAACACACCCAAAGCCACGGGCAAACAGGACGAGCCAGGACCGGGCAGCCCTTGGCCTCGCCCTGCACATCGAGACAACAAGCGCGAAGGGGGTGGGGGTGGGGATGGTGCTCAAAATCAGTGGGGCAGTTACAGGGAAAGGCGGCATGAGCGCGGGAAGATGCTCCCTCCTCCTCCTTCTCCGCCGCCGCCGCCCGATCATCACCCAGTGCGCTTATCCAAGGACTAGGCTCCGCCGTCTCCCGCGCGTTTCCGCGGCGGCCAAACTAAGAATCCCCCACCTATTTATACTCTGCATGCTTGCCTGCCTAGTAGGCGGAAAGGGAGCAAGGACGGAGGCACAGAGACCCTCGACGGATCCTCGCCCAGTTTGATCTGTCCAGGCAACGGAGCCGAAGGAGATGGGGGGGGGGGCACGGACGGACAGACGGCAAGCCAAAAGTTGCGCCCTTGATCCGCCCCCCCCCCGCACTCCTTCTCTAGGGCGGCGCGCGGCGGTCCCCCGTCCAAAGCCAACTTCGCTTCACCACGTCCTGCCCCAGAGGTGCCGCACCATCGAGACCCCCCCGCCCCCACCCCTGCCTCACTCGCCAATGGACCCTGCCCCCCCCCCACGATCTGTCTCCACAGGCAACCGCGGCCCCTTACCGCTTCGCGAGAGCAGCAGCAGCAGCCCCCACGGCAGAGGGAGCCCCATGGCGGAGGAGGGGAGCAGGTTGCGGGTAGGGGGGGGGGCACGCGGGTCCTCCTGGAGGGCAGGGCACGGGATGATGCCTCACATGCTCCCCGGAGTTTGGCGGGGACGTGGGGGACCGCCGGGCACCACCACCTCCGTCACCTGCCCGTCCTCCTGCCAGTGCCTCCTCTCTCGTCGGGCGGACCTGGCAGAAAGGGGGTGTGGGTTTGTGGGGTGGGCGCGCAGAGGGGGAGGAGGCGGGAACTCGACTCGCGACACGCGTGCGTGGGGAAGGGGCGGGCGGGGCGGCACCCTAGCGGAGGCGCAGCAGCACAGCAGTAACTGCGTGTCGTGCGTCTGCCTGGAAAGAGTCGGAGTTGTGGGGTGGAGTAGGGGCAAGAGGGAGTGGGGTGAGACCAGGGCTGGATTTAAGCATAGGCTACCTAGGCTGCAGCCTATGGGCCCGCACCACAAAGGGGGGCCCCACACCATGTGATTCTACGTCAATTTTTAAAATCAGGTTTTTTGTTTTAGTAAATAAATAGTATAAAAGTTTGGTGATCGTAATCATCCTTTATAATTTATCAATGCAGTTTTTTTAAAAAAAAAAATTCCCCGGTAGGGCCCGCGCCACAGGTTCAGCCTAGGGGCCCACAGATCCTAAATACGGCACTGGGTGAGACAGACTCGCGCTTCAGAGCAGCGCCCTCTGTTTCGTAACTTTCTTTCGAGCTAGGGGGCGGCGGGCGGTGACTCTTACGGCCTTTAAATTATAAACTTATCTGTTATGTTAGCCAACCACATTGTGTGTCTCTCTGCACCTGATATGCATACATTAATGCCATGAAATTTTTCAATCATGTCTGACGAAGTGGACTTGATGCACGAAAGCGCACATTAAAAATTACAAGAGTTAGTATTTTAAGGTGCCACCACGTTTTGTTTATTGTCTTTTTGTTTTGTTTACTCTCTTGATATGCTTGAGTACAGACTAACAGGGCTACCACTTCACAAATTTTAAGTTGTGAGTGATCAAGCTTCTGGGGGGGAAAAAACAAAGTGCATGGCCTCAGCCTGAAACCTCTGTTGCAAAGCCAGAAGTAGCTAATTTTGCGCCTGTGAGGTAGAGAGATCCATTTGAAATGTGGAGGCCGCGGTTCCTATAATTAGCCCATCCTCGTTAGGAGCGTCTAAGCCTGCAGGCAACTGAGAGAGTCCTTCTCTCTCAAGAACTAAAGGGCAAGTCTTTTGCAAAGGTCATGGCTTTTGGTTGCCCATTTAAGAGCAAGCCACTTTCCAGGACTTGTACTATTGCAAAATGAATAGTTTGCAACAATATACTGGAAGAAACCATTTTTGCTGCTGTAAAGATTGTAACTAAGGACTGCAGTGGCTCAAGTGGCTAAGATGCTGACTGGGAGGCGGATTCCCGAGTACTGCAGGACACAATGAGCTCCCGTTTTTGTCCCAGCTCCTGCCAACCCAGCAGTTCGAAAGCAAGAAATTGCAAGTAGATAAATAGGGACCACTTCGCTGACAAGATAGCAGTGTTCCATGCGCTCCGGTGTCTAGTCATGCCTGCCACATGACCATGGAAACGTTTGCAGAAGCAGACAGCGCTGGCTCTTTGGCTTTGAAACAGAGATGAGCACTGAACCCTAGAGTCAGATAGGGATACAACTGGGTTTTGAGCAAGGGAAACCTTTACCTAAAGATTGTAACTAAGCTCAGAAGGAACTGGGGGATCTGAGAAGGGTGGTGGGTGATGTCATAGTCAGACATTCTCTGGGATTTGACCCTGCGAGCCATGGCACCACTACACCATTGCTGAGGTAAAAACAAAAACCATGCCCCACTCATTTCTCTCTGAAAAGACAAAAAAGAATAGATCAGGTAGCATTGAACATGCATGATAGCAATAGCTATCTTCACAAGTTAATTAGCATTTTCCTCCCAACATGTTTGGTACTCATTTTACCAACCTTGGAAGGATGGAAAGCTAAGCCAACTTTTGAATCCGATCAGGATCAAATTCACAACGTTTTGGTTACAGTACAGCAGTTTAACCACTGCACCACCAGGGCTCTTAATACTGCATAAAGTTTCAAATGCTTTGTTCAATTTGAATTTACAAAATGTGCCTTTCTGACCATGTTTGGGAATTAAATTCTTATTTAATAGTCGTCCCCCCCAGTCCATTACCTTTAATTGCCCAATGAAGCATTTGCATTGCCCTTCTTATGAAGGCTCTAATTCAGGGATCCTCAACCTACGGCCAACAGGCCGGATCTGGCCCATGGCACCATATCAGCCAGCCCGCACCCTTGCGCCGGGTGCCGCCTCAATCCTTGTCTCCTCTGCTTGGCTTGGTGTGTCCCTAACGGCACTCTGTAGCAGGGCGGATGTTGTAAGCCCATTTAAGAGCAAGTCACTGTTGTAAGGCAGCAGCGGCAGAAGTGCCCGCAACTGTGGGCACACTTCCGGCGGCTGTGGGGGCATTATTGGCAGCAGCGGGTGCGTTTCCCTCACCCACGTAATGCAGCTCCTCCAGGCAGCGGGGGAGGGGGTTGGGATGTGGTGGGCTCGGGGTGGGAACCACCAGTCTGCCCCCTCAACAGTCTGAGGGAGCATGACCCAGCTCCCAGCTTTAAAAGGTTGAGGACCCCTGCTCTAATTGGTAACATAATCTGGACCAAAGAAAAGGGTGAACTTTATTTGCTGCAACACAGTCAAAGTCTTTGCTGCAGTCTATAAAGCATATAGTAGTTTTTCTAATATTCTTTGGTGCACTTCAGCAATCAGTAGCTAATCGCAATATGATATTGCGTACCTCTTCCTTTTCAAAATCCAGCATGAACATCAGGTATTTTTCACTTCATATAAAGTAAACACCTTTGTTGCATCACCTTGAGCATCATTTTGTTTGTGGGAGATTAAAAGGTTGCCAGCCTGTGAATCATTGTTTTGTTTTTCATATGTCTTGGCATGTTCTTGTTAGGATTTTGGCAGATCCCATCTCTGTGGCTTGAAATACAGTAGTTTTATGGGTATCCCTTCCCATCTGGCCATGGTGGTTTGTTTCTTCCCATTACTTTCAGAGCAGCTTTCATTTCACTTTTTAGAACTGCAGGTTTTGCATCATAGATGAACAAGTGATTCCGAGAGCAAATCAAGCCTGAACTGTCTCGAGGCAAAAAGAGATGAAACTGAGACTGCCCTACTTCAGACATATCATGAACAGGCAAGACTCTCTGGAAAATACAATGATGCTGGGAAAGGTTGAAGACAGCAGGAAGAGAGGACGACTAAATATGAGACGAAGTGACTTGCTAAAAGAAAGTATAGACTTGAGTATAAAAGCATTGACCTGGGCTGTTGAGGACAGAACATTTTGGAGATTGCTCATTCATGGGAACTTCATGAGTTGGAGGTGACCTGACAGTGTGTAACAATAACATTTGCCTCTGAAAGTGCTCATACAGCATTCTTTTTGTGACTGATTTGTGGGTAGGGCAGAAACATCTATCTTGAAAGCTCTGGGTCTTCCTTGATTCCATTGTCTGGCCAGGCTAAGCTGCCAAAGTAGATAATTAGGTAAAGGTTGCCCTTGCTTGAAAGCCAGTCGTATCTGACTCTAGGGTTCACTGCTCATCTCTGTTTATAGTCAAAGAGCCAGCGCTGTCTGTTTGCAGATGTTTCTGTGGACATGTGGCAGGCATTACTAGACACAGAACACTGTTTACCTTCCCACCGAAGTGGTACCTATTTTTCTACAGTACTTGCAATTTTGTGCTTCTGAACTGTTAGGTTGGCAGGAGCTGGGACAGAGACGGGAACTCACTCCGTTGTGCAGTACTTGGGTCACAAACTGCCAACCTTCCAGTTGTCTAGTTTAGCATCTTAACCACTAAGATGATTAAAGATCTTTAAAACATCTGGCTCAGAAATTGGGAAAGTATTTTTTAAATACAGCTCCTAGAATTACCAACCAGTTGGGAGATTCTGGAAACTGCTCTGCCTACTCTGAACTCCACTCTGGTTTGTCAAGGTATTCCTCTCATGAGTCAGTTGCCTTAGTGAGCATTTTAGCATTGCAGATTTGTCATTGTAATACGTATTTAGGGGACTGCAGTGGCTCAGTGGTTAAGAAGCTCGCCTTGTTAGCTGGAAGGCTGGCGAGTTGGCAGTTTGAGACTTGAGTACTGCATGATGGATTGAGGGCCTGTCTCTGTCCCAGCTCTTGGGGACATGAAAGGAGCCTCATTTAGTCATTCTGTGAGTGGAGTTTCTCCCACAAAAATCCTTTCAGCCCAGAATAATTTCTGACATGAAATTATTATTAATACGTATTGGATTAAAATTTTACAATAACATCAAAGACATATTACAAGAACACCCAATAACGTAGGTTGAGGCAGCTAAAAGTGCAAGAACAAGAACCTTATATCCCCCTTGACACCAGGAGTGGTAAAAGAAGAAGTAAAGAAAAAAAGTAATTATTCAGGCAGACATTTGCAAGAAATTAAACTTAAAAGGAACCTTGCACTTAAATGCTGGTAACCAAGCATTAAAAAAATGCAAACAGTTAATCTACAGATTACATGAGATGGAAAAACTTCTGCTATAAATTCAGATGCCTTCAGCAGTTAAGAATTGTTTCTTGTTATAGGCTATCTGCTAATGTCTGTTTCAACTTCCAAACAAGAGTCTTTCCTAATACTGCCTGGAAATTGAGAAATTTGAATCTGGAATATTTGCTGTGCCACAATCTCTCAGACACTGAACTGGCTTTGTATTGGCAAAAGGAAAAGTCAAGATTTGATAGTAAAATGTTAAGGAATGATCAACAAATCGTTGGTTTGAGTACTTTTTGTTTAATACAGTTTAGATAAATCTGGTTGAACACTCGGTCCTTAGCCCTGAAGAAACATATGCTAGCTTGGCTCCCATTAACACCCAAAGAAAAGTAAGGGCTCTTTAGTGATTATGCAAACAACATTGAAGCTCCACTCGTCTTGTGAATGTTGAGTTCTCTGCACAGCTACTGCTCCACATCCAGTCAATGTTTATTATTAATGAATCTGGGTATTTATATCTTGGCAGCTAATGGAAAATAGGACATTTCAATAAATAAATTTAGATAAGCTATGTGCAATTTACTAAACCAGTTTCATAAGGAATATGGTCTTCTCATGCTTTCTCACCAGTGTTTGCCAACAATTTGCAGCAAAATTGATTCACCTTTTGGCACAAGTCCTTTCTTGGATCAACTGAGAGGACTAATGAAAAAAAAGTCTGAAACTCAATCTGGATAACTCTCCAAGACTGTAAAAATTCCACCTGAGCTTTACGTTATACTGTAGTTGGGAGATAACAAAACATGTTGGCTGGAGGAGTAACAAGCCTTCAAATGTTTGTGTATTTTGCATGACACTTTCTGTTCTGCTATAGAGATTACTTTTGATTTGTCCACAATGTACTCAACTGAAGTGCAACTAGGGTCAAACATATGTCTACAGTTAACTTACAATAACATTAGAAGAAAGGTACCAAGAATATACTGTATTAACTGAAATCCAAAGGTACATCACAAATAGAGTTATGTGCCATCAAGTCACCCTTCATTTATGGCAATCGTATGAATGAGCAATCTCCAGAATTTTCTGTTCTTCACAGCCCTGCTCTACTGCCTGTGGCTTTCTTTTAGGGGGTCAGTCCACTTCATATTTGGCCTTCTTCTTTGCTTCCTCTTTTACGCCATCAGGTGTCAAGGAGATGCAAGGTTCTTGCTCTGGCAGTGATATTTGATGGTAGTGTTTCTTTCATGTTATCTCTCCACCTTCCTTTGGGTCTGACTTGTGGTCTTTGTCCTTCTCCTCTTTCTACATATGCCTTGTAAGGTATGGAATTCTAAGACATTATCTCCAAATGGGCAAACCACTTTATTTGTTGTCTCTGTGTGTACTGCAAAATTGGTTCTGTTCCAATTCTTTCCCTCATAACCTCATTCCTGATTTTATCCCTTCTAGTCATTCCAACAGCCTTCCTCAGACATCTCATTTCTGTGGTGACCAACTTTTGTTTATGTTTTTTTGTAAGTGTCCATGTTTGGCACTGGTAACGTAAGGTGGGAATGAATATGCTTTGTATGAGATGTTTCTTTGTGTTGATTGGTATTGCCTTGTTTTGTAAGAGCGGAACTAACTGTCCTAATATTTGGTTTGCCTTACTGTGCTGTATGTTACTCTCTTCATATTTGGTACCTTCTTTTTTTCCTCCTGCCTTCAACCTTTCTCAGTGTTATTCCAGATAATGCTGCCTTCTCATGATGTGCTCATTTTTACCTGCAGAGATAATTCAAGTTTTATTTGCTTTAGGACCCACTTGTTTGTCTTTTTTGGCAGTCCAGAATATCTACAAAGCTCTCCTTCAGCACCAGATTTCAAATGTCAAGTTTTTTCCTGTCAGCTTTCTTTATTGTTAAGCCTTCACACCTATACATAGTGGTTGGGAACACAAGAGTGTGGATTAAATAGAACAATAGTCCTATAGGCGTATATAAATATGACTATTAAATTAAATTAAATTAAATAGTTACTGCACTTCTTGGCATCTTCTTTCTTGGATATTGAAATGGACTACTAGAGTAGGCCCATTTAATTGGTGATTTAGTGAGTCAATACTTAAGTAAATTCCAGTGGGCTTACTGAAACTTTCTAGACCCCGTGGTTCCCAACGTGGGACCCACACCCCACAGGGGGACATCAATTCTAGACTGTTCTAGACTGAGTGTGACGTCAGCTCTATATGTGTTGAACATTCTAGGACAAGTTGAAATACATTGAGTTTTAGTAGGTTTGTCCATCAACTAACATTTAACTAAATAGTTACATTTAGTAATTCTGAGAATCTTCCTAAAGAGTTCTAAGATCTTTTTTATGGAAAAAAACACCCCACACTATAATCAACAAAAGCAATTATCTCTGTGCTGTTAGCTTCTAAAGAATTAAGAGTGCATCTACACTACAGTTTGGTCCCAACTGTCATGGCTTTATCCTCCATTTTTAATGGGATGCAAATGCTTTACTCAACTGCCAGCTAATCAAAAAGAGTCTGGAATCCAGTTTGTCACCATGTAACATAAAGTTACATAGGTATAAGTTTGCCAGGAGTTCTGCTCTGCCAAAGCAAATTGCACAATTTGATCGGGCAATTTGTTATACCGTTCCTGCCGCAACCTATTGTGCAATGAAATGGCAGAAGGATAGTACTTCCACTTGGGTAGTTACTGCTGACATAACAGCACATTATGCACACGTAGCTATGCAACAGGATTTCAGCTAGACAGGCACTGCTTTAAACATCAGTGCTTGGAACCTTTATTCAGGGCTACAACGGCAGAGTCCTGGCTGCAGAAAGCTGTGCAAATGCTATTTTGACCAGGTTAATATTTAGAATAATACAGTTACCTCATTATTGGGACATTGGCAGACACACACACTGAAGCCAAAGCATGTATTAGTAGCACCTGTGCCACACAGAATTATTAACCTCCAGCAAACAGTCTGGCAAAAGCAAATGTCAACATTTGAAGGACACAAACACAAGCACTGTTGTTTTTTAACATCTGTTCATTATGTACCTCACAAAGTACATTCTACAATTTAGTACAAAACATTAAGAGTCTATACATGATACCTAGAACCTCTTTGCTTTTTGTCTACAAAAAGAATCATGAAGGCACCTAATTCCAAAATATTCCAGTGTAGAGAAACTATGTCTCTCTTTAATAAAGAAGCAGTCAGCTGAAAAGTTTTAAAAGCATTTTGCTCCTCTTTTTAAAAACTGCTTGCTTTTAAAGAGACTCGGATATACTATCAGGGCTGAGTAAAGAAACTGCACTAATGTGAATGTTACTAAGCTTCTGGTTTATAGCATTGCAACTATTATTTTGAGCTACACAGAATTAAAAAATAATAATATAAGGTTATAAGCCACTCATCATGTTAAAGGTTATGCTGTTGTCACTTATTTTGGTTTACATTTTGAATCTAGAGAAAATGTGGGACTCGTGTAATGATTTAAACCAGGGGTCGGCAACCTAAGATCCAGATCCAGCCCATGGCGTCAAGTCATCCAACCCCTGCCCTCACTCCAGATGCTGCCACCAGCAGTATCAGCCACAGATTCATTTACGACAGCCATAAACGCATTTATGACAGCCGTGTCCATGTTTACAGCAGCTGTAAATGGTGGGGGGACCACAAGTTTGGCCCCCTCAATTGTCTGAGGGTGTGTGATCTGCCCTCTGACTTAAAAAGGTTGGCAACCCCTGATTTAAACAGTCCCAACCATATTCTCTTATTTTTGAAACCCAGAGCTGCATATAGTGGAGTCAGATCTCCTTTACAATATCCTTTGTCTTTTAACAAAGAAAACAAAGCAAAATGCACTTAAACAATAGTTCTCTCCAACAAAGTGACAGTATAATTTTAATATTAAGGAAATTGAATCAAAAGAACAAGCACTTTCTCTGTGCATGTTTTCATGGAACTGAGAAGTAATGTGTTAGAAGTAATGAAGCTTTCTGTATCAAGTTATATTTTAAAAGTCATGTGATAAGTGGTGATGATTTTAACTGGTTTTTTAAAATATAAACAGTAACCCTTTATAGTTACTTTTTCTGTTTACTTTTCAAAGACACTTTTAGACATTTCAGAAGCATTTTGAATGGAAATGTTCGTGTTTAAGGTCCCCTATCAAAAGTTATAGGAAAAATAATAAAAAGTAGCAAAGAATGCACTTAGGTAATTAACAAAATCACTACATCAAATAATTCATGTCTTAAAGCGGGGGTGCCCAAACTTTTTGCGCCAGGGGCCTGATTTCACCCCCAGAACAGCTGAGCGGGCCTGACCACACCCACAGAAGTGCACGTGTTTGCGCATGCGCATCCCCATTCACTTCCTTGTTCAGCACTGACGTGTTTGCCCATGCACGAAAGCATCCCCATTCTCTTCCTGGTAAAGTGAATGGGTACACTTTTGCACATGTTTGAACACATCAGCGCCAAACCAGGAAGTTAATGCAGACGCATTTGCACATGCGCAAACACATCTGCATTCACTTCTGAGAGTGGCGAGAGTATCGTGGGCCTGATGGAATGGCGTCGGTGGCTGTATCCGACCTGCAGGCTGTAGTTTGGGCACCCCTGTCTTAAAGCAATGCCAAGAAGTAATGGGGGAAAATTAATTTAAAAAGTGACTTACTAAATTAAGGCCTTTCACCAAATATGTCAAATTATGATACTATTGGCTAAAGCACAGACAAAAGCCTCTTATTATAGAAAGTCTAGATCAGTGGTTCCCGTACTTTTTTTGGCCATGCCTCACCTAAGCATCTCTAAAATCCTGATCTCCTCCCCCATGACATATAATTCTATTCAAACAGTTAACTCCTAATCATGTGGACGAAGCCTAAAAGGCCATTCACTGTTCTCATTCTCGAATTTTTGTTGTTGTTGTTCAGTCGCACATACCTGTCAAGTTTTGGATTTGGAAATAAGGGAAATTTCCTGGCAAATACGGGATACTTGACAGCTATGCTTATCCTGTGCTGCTGTCCAATGGTGTTAATAGGGCATTGCAGTCTAATTAATAAGGGATGATGGCGGGAAAGAGGGTAAAATAAGGGGTTTTCCTGGCCAATAAGGGACCATTGTCCTCCAGGCACCTCTATCCTCCACCATCTTCCTCAACCCACCTCCCTTAAAAATCAAATTGCCCCCCTGTGGGGCATGTGCCCCATTGTTGGGAGCCATAGTAGGTTACAGGGCCAGTCCTACTAGGAGGCAAAGTGGGGCAGTCCCCTCAGGGAGTTAACACTGAATCCAGGTCCCTGGACCTTCTCTGTTCTCACAGGACTGAGTTTTGCATGCTGCCTGTCCTGTTCTGCACTACAAAAACTAGCCTGCTGATCTTCAGTAGGTGCTTTATGATGCCTTCTTCCTGCCACTGTTGGCAGTTTTGGCTTCCACATATGCAACAGAGGGGCATGGCAACGTGTCATTTTGCCTCAGGTAGGAAAATGTTCTGGGCCAACTCTAAACTACAAATAATATTGAAGTGGCATTGATAATGACCCACCTTAGCCACAGAGAGTTCTCCCAGCTGGAGTGCAATTATGCAATAGTTGAGTAACTGTGAAAATTGAATAACTGCTCAAGCATTTTCTCTTTGCTGAAACAAAACTGCAGTTAACAAAAGGTATTGAGTCATACCAGCAATTAACTCATGGGTAACTTTTAGATAATGAAAACCTAGATAAAATAGACTATGCAAGGAAGGCAAATAATACATATTTGAAAGAGACATCCTTGGTTTGCATTGCATATGATCACCATCAAATCCCAGGAAGCATTTTTTAAAAGTTTTAGTAGTTTCTTAAATTTTTCAAAATATGACATTTTAAACTCACAGTTCAGAAAATCTTCACCCAGAAGTAGCTACCAAGCAGCAAATCTATACCCTTTTTCACTCAGCTAAGCTCATACAAAAAATGTACACACTAAAAAAGACAATAATTTAACAACGAAATGGCAAATTGAGTAATAACTGACCAATAACAACCAGATGTGCCACTGAGGAAAGGGCCAGGAGGCTATGTGAGTATTCCTTTAGAATCCTTGCCTCTGGCCAATTCACTAGTCCTCTGCAATTCTTCAATTTTCGAATACAGTAAAACCATAGCTGTCAAGTATCCCTTATTGGCCGGGAAAACCCCTTATTTTACCCTCTTTCCCGCCATCATCCCTTATTAATTAGACTGCAATGCCCTATTGCCACCATTGGAGGGCAGCACAGGATAAGCATAGCTGTCAAGTATCCCGTATTTGTCGGGAAATTTTCCTTCTTTCCAACTCCAAAACTTGACAGATATGAGTAAAACCCCTACATACGAAAAAGTCCGTTCTGTAGGCTTTTGATTAAATTGGTTTTTTATGTAACTCAAAGCAAACCCATAGGAAAAATTATGTTTTTACATACCTTGAAGCAAACCCATAGGAAGAATGAAATTTTTATGTAACTCGAAGCAAACCCATAGGAAATTGTGTAATCAGGACATAGTTTTAGCACAAAATCATTATGTAAGTTGAATTTTATGTAACTCGAGGCATATGTAAGTCGGGGTTTTACTATATTGTTTATTTAGCCCTATTCTGTTTCTATTTGCAAATTATAATTTTGTTGTTGTTCAGTCGCACAGTCGATTCCGACCCTTTGCGACCCTATGAACCATTGATCTCCAGGCACCCCTGTCCTCCACCATCCCCGTCAGCCCGCTCAGCTCGGTGCCCGCTGCGTCCACAATGCCATCCAGCCATCTCATCCTTGGCCGTCCCCTTTTTCTTTTGCCCTCCACCTTTCCCAGCAGCAAGGCTTTCTCAAGTGAATCCTCTCTCCAAAGTACTTCAGCTTCATATTTACTATTTGACCTTCTAAGGAGCAGTCAGGACTGATTTCTTTCAAGAAATTATAAGAGGCCCCATAAAAAGATGAATCTTGGTATCCATTCTCCAAATACACTTTTGTAGCTAATTTTGCCTGATATGCACAACCACTTTTCATAAATGTATATATTTTTGCAATCACTGCCCATATAAATTTGTGTTGTTGTTTTAAACAGAAGAATAGTGTTGCAAAATTGGAAGCAGTATGTTTTAGTTAACATGCATTCATTTGTGAAGTAGAAATGAGGCAAACAGAAATCAAATTTAATCCTTCATGGTTTCTAACTGAAACAGCCCATTCTTAAATTCTCTTCCTGCATTTTATTTTACTTTTCATATCTCTCTGTTTACTATATAGGCTGTAATAGTAGTTTATCTTGCTTTGGCCGAAACAATATTTAATGAGTCCTATTTGCAGAGACAGAAAAGATGAACCAACTTCTTAGCAAACTAGTGTTTTGGAGTGACTATGGTAACAAGCAGAGAATTCAAAAGAGAAAGTAAGACTAGAAGCATTGTAGGACTGTGTCATTAACATCTTCTTTACCCTCACTTATGAATAATGTGGCATCTGCTTGCAAATAGAACATTGTTCCATGCACACTCTGAAAGGGACAAATGAGAGGGGCAGAAAGCATAGAGTAAATCACTCCCCCCCCCTCACATTCACTCACAATCACTTACTCACTCTCTCTTTCACTATCTCTCTCTCTCACACACACAGACACACACACAGAGTTTGAAATTTTTTTTAAGACTTCAGTTCCCAGACTCCCCAATTAGCATGACACCAGGAAAGGCCGCAGCTATGGGTACTTCTAATGTGTCACTTGTCTAATGGCTGTGCATGACCATTATGCAAAGCTAAGACAGATATGTCAACACAGCTGGTAGGGAAAGACAGGAACAGATATAGTTTGAATTCCAGGCAGTCCAGCCTCGGAAAGGTTGCTGCCTGAAGCAGAGTAGTTCCAGTGGTGGGCGTCAACAGGTTCACACCAATTCGCCAGAACCGGTAACAAAAAATCTGGCTGGCCCCGCCCATCCAAGTTTTGAAAGAAAGTAGTCCTAACTCGGGTGCAACGCAGGGCTTTCCCCTGGCCACGCCCACCTGGCCACACCCACAGTGTGGTAGTAAAAAAATTGAGCCCACCCCTGAATAGTTCCCTTCATTTCCCAAGATCAAAGTGCATAGTACCATAGACCAATCAGGTTATTTGGCACCTGAGGTAAAACAAAACACAAATGTTTCTTCCTAGTTGTACAAATATAATCATATTTCCTGCCCTTTGTTGCAGTCAAAATATGATAACCAAGGCATCTGCCTCACCCTTTTAAAAGCAAAGCTGACCCCGACCTGTAGGAACACATTTCACTTATTGGTTTGGAAACTGTGGATCAAAACACATTACAGACACCACACGATTAAAAGAAGGAATTCTTCAAGTGTTGAAAAATGTCTGGTGACAACCAAAGCTTTATATACCTCCTGTAGCTTACAAATTAGCAGGTTTTGTTTTGTAGTTAATAATCAGGAGACAAAGAGGGGCTTTGTGTTCAAGTAGGATGACTCAGATGGGAAGGCCTGTCAGAAAGAGTAACCTGATTTCATTGCCTATTGACAAGGCTGTCTGTAAGTAAGTGTTAGAGCCTTGTGATCAAAACAGAAGAGAGGGCTACATCTTAACACCAAAGGGGTATGTGAGAACCAGCATTAAGAACTGCCTTAGGGAAGGGGTGGAAGGGCAAAATAGTGTAGGGAAGAAACAGAACCATAGAAGGCTAGGCCACTGTATAAAGCACTAAGCTGCCCTAGGAAAAGTAGTTTGGATCTCCAGGGATCTTACATTGGATCATTCCATCATAAACGTTCTGACATTGCAACCCACAAGGGAGGAAACACAACTGGATGTCCACCACCAATTTTTGTTTGAGTGTTGCAATGGTGCCATCTGGTGGCAAACCTGTTGTGTGAAAGAGGTTCGGTTTGGGCTTTTGTTTTCGTTTATTTTAAACCACTTCTCCTTCAAATATTACTAAACTTTCAGCTGCTTATGTAAAATGGCACAGGCCTTTCGGAGACTCTTTGGTTTCAGCAAGATCTTCCCACACAGGTCCTATACATCAAAACAGAACATGCTCTTTCATAATTGCTCTGTGGCAAATGTGGTTTGATGCCAATAAGACTACAGGATGTAGCAATGTGATTTGCACTAGGTTTTGGGTAGTATGTTCAACAGCTCAAGCACCCATCATTGTTACATACGATCAGGCCAGCCTGGGAGATCTGAGGAAAATGCATGATTTATAGGGAGGAATTAAGGAATAACGTTACCAATATTCCTATTTCCCCCACAAGGAAGATGTTCTTCTGTGTAAGTGCTCTATTTTATTTCTCAACACATTTTAAGGGTTATTAGTTACAGCTTTCTAAAGTTGTGACTACTAGCTGCTACACTGCACAAAAAACAAATGTGTTCACAAACAGTCCTTATCTTCCAGAACAGTTTATTCTTCCATATAAAAACTGACAAATATATGCAGAAACTTGAAGTGTTTTTTTAATAGGAAAGTGTTCTTGCTGACAACCAGTCCAATGTTCAGATGATGTGGCATCTTAGCCTTTTATCTTCAGATGAAATTTAAGGGACATAATGGTGAGAGCTGGCTGCTCCCAGGACCACAATGCACACTTCCTTTTAATTCTATTAGTTAGACTGCAACCATTGCAGCCTCTCATCTGAACTTCTGCAGAAGCATCATTTATGCTCCTGCTGGCTGAAAGCCCCATTAGACCACATGAAGTGCTACTAATGTTTTGCTGGCTAGAGTCAAGAGAAAAGGGGGGCATCCTTTGGGCAGATTGAGAAAGAGCTGAGATCTACAAACCCCTTGTTTTCCCAATATGCCAGTCACCTTGAAGATAACCTATCCTTGACCTGGAACTGGTGGTGTCAATAGAGAGAGGAGGAAGGCTGCAGAGAACAGACCAAAGGAGATGAAGCTTCTTCGTTAAAAAAGACAACATGTGTGGGCTGGCCTGTAAGAACAGGGCGAACAGGGCGAACAGGGCTTGGCTTCTTCACAGGCACAAAGGCCAAACCTCCCCCACCTCCCTTCCACTATGAAGCTTTGCACTCAGGCACACTACCCTGAGGAAAAGATACCGTGTCCCTCAGGTGCTCCATGGTCTGAACACACTCACTTTCATAGTCTCTCAACAGCAGCTGCTACTGTAGAGACCTCAGGTTTTGTGGCTGCCAGGGGAGAGTCCAATCTCCTCACAACTTCATGGGACGAGCATTTTGGTCCCTCTTTTTTCGGTCTGCCCACGTCTTGCTTTTGACACGGAACTTGAGCAGCTCTGCCTTGAAATCCTGGTGGTGCATGGGACAGTAACTCTGGGGCTCACACAGCTCCTGAGAGAAATTGAAGATGATTTGGAAAACACTTTTCTTTTTAAAAATGTAAGCTCTAGTAAATTTGCCACAGAAATACAAAATTGCAATAAGAATGATCCATACATTTTGGTACAAGTATCCTGGGAATGAATTCTTAAGCTGCTTGGGCCCAAGACTCAGAACTTCTAGCTCTGAACACAGTTTTCAGGCACAACACCTGCACAAGACTATAGGATTCCTAGAAAACATGCTGAGAGCCATGAATGTTGGGTTAAACTCTGTAATATCGACTTGCAGGCTGAGGAAAGCACCCAAGCCTTCAAACGATAGGACAGATTCTTATGTTATAGGACTGCAAGCCCATAAGACAGCCATCTTCTTGTTACCTTGTATGTGGAGAAGAAGTCTTTGTAGCCACCCTGAAGGACATAAAGTTCAGGATAGTGCAATGCAGGATACTCGTTCATGGCTCGGTCTTCTTCCCTCAGGTAGCGACACCTTTAAGCAATATCGAGCACAAAATGCTAAGCAGGAGGGCAGTGTGTGTGTGTGTGTGTGTGTGTCCTTGCCTAGCAGACTACATGCCCAAATCATCTGTTCTGCTCCCAGGGCCATATTTGCACACCCACATCTAGAATCCTGGCTACGGCCCTGCCTGCTCCTCTCCTACTCCACTGGCTGCCTTTCCCATACTCACATCTTGGGGCCTCTCTCAGAGGAATATTCACAGTGGAACACAAGGATGAGGCGCTTCTGTGGTGCTGAGGGGAAAAGAGGCTTTCTGAGGAAAAAATCAAAGAGATCCTCTTGCTTGTGGATATTCAAAGCCCCCTGCCATGAGAGACAAAAGAAAAAGAGTTTATCCATAGTCCAAGACAACAATCTTCATGCATTTCTGTTATGTATGTACAATGTTGCTTTAAGAAATGTATGAATGTAACCTGACCACAATTACAATGTAGCTCTGCTGTTAATGAACGCGAGTAAGCTGCCTATAGAGGGCAGCTGCGAGCGTTCAGCTCACATGGTTAACATTCCCCAAATTACCGGCAGCCGCGGGAATCTTTCCCGCGCGAGGATCACCGGGAGAAGATGGGCATGACTCAGAATGACGTCACGCCGGTAGCAGCCAATAAGCTACCGTGCAACGAGATTCAAATGTATGTTCCTCTGTATATAATGAGCCGTACCTCCGCCATTACCACATGTTCATCCTGATCATCAACCAATAAACCTGTGTTAGTCCTCACTGCGACTCTTGCTTTGTCTTCCGTGCAAGACACTAAAATTTCCTAAACCAATTGTTTTCTTGGTTAAAAGAAAGCAAAGCACTCACCTTAATATGCCCTCCATGATACTCATAGGGGTAACGACAATCAACGATGAAGAACTTCTCTATAAGGCTTTGGAAATTATCATAGAGCAGAGCAGCCATCTAAAAGAACAGGAGAAGAGCACACACATGTAACTAGCTACCCTCATTCAGCGTTGTCTATTTGGCAAGCCTGTTGTGAGCATAAAATAAGTGATGGGAAGAGAACCATGTACATTACTGTTGTGTATGGAGTGTAATGTGCCTTTAAGTAAATGCAACCACACAAATGAGTGAATATAACAATCTCTAAAGTAACATTGTAATCTTCTGTATGAGGATGCAAGCTAGTGACCACTGGGGGCAGTAGCGAGCGTCCAGCTCACATGGTAAAAATTCTCCAAATGCCTACAGCCGCGGGAAGATTCCCGCCACTGCATCACCAGGACAAGAAGGGTGTGACTAAGGGTGACGTCACGTAGACAATAGCCAATGAGCTACCGAGGAGCCACATTCAAATGTATAGCCACTGTATATAATGAGCTGTTCGTCCGCCATTACCACATGTTCCCCCTGACCATCATGCAATAAAGATGAGTTAAGCCAGACTTCGGCTGTTTCTATTGTCTTGGTTCTTGAACCCTAAAATTACCCAGAGCTCCTTGGAGGAAGGTAAAGGTAAAGGTTTCCCTTGCTCGAAAGCTAGTCGTATCCGACTCTAGGGTGCAGTGCTCATCTCTGTTTCCAAGCTGAAGAGCCCAGCGCTGTCTGCTTCTACAGACGTTTCCGTGGGTCATGTGGCAGGCATGACTAGACACACGGAACGCTGTTACCTTCCCACCCAAGTGTAATTTCTTGCTTTCGAACTGGTAGGTTGGCAGGAGCTGGGACGAAGACGGGAGCTCATTCCATCCTGCAGTACTCGGGAATCGAACTGCTGACCTTCCGCTTCCCAGTCAGCGTCTTACCTACTTGAGCCACTGCAGTATGGAGCCACTTGAAGGAAGTGAGGAACAAAATATGACATACATAAAGGCACAGGCTCCTCCTCTCCCTCCCAATAAATTGTTAACCATTTTATAGCCAGATCTCTTCCCCTTCATGAGATCTACCCTCATAAACTTTTAGGATCGGATGGCAGATCTAAGTGGAACCAATATAGACTACAGTGTTGATAAGAACATTTAGGTATTGCCCAAACAAATCCCCTTTAAAAACAGACTTTGGAAATTGGGGGGGGGGGGGAGCAAGACCTCCAAAAGCCTCTGGGATTTTTTACAAAAGGAAGCGATTGCAAAGGAAGAGGGTTGGAGAGCTGTTGTTCAACCAAAGTAGAGAAAAAAGTAGAGCTAAGAACACACACACCTCATACACATATGAGAGAGAGAGAAGGCAGAAAGCAGAAATGGTGGCTCACAGTCTCAGAAGTGATGTATTTCAGGTCCTGATGCCTCCCTACTACTATCGGCAGTGCAAACACCTAGAAAGACATAACCAAATTTTATTTCTTGTTTGGGAGCAGTTTCAGAGGCCCCTGGCTTTTTCAAGTCTCAACTTGAAAAATTCTATGATAAAGGCAGTCATCCTAAACTTACATCCATTGAGGGTGGGGGTATCAATGGTGAACCCACTAGGAATCTTTCTGACTAAACACACGAACATGGGTGTCTGGGGGAGTGGCACTCTATTCCTTTGGAATTCTACACTTATTTATTATTAGATATATATATACACACAGACAGGCACATGGTATTGTAGTAGCATACACTATGCACATGGATTATACTGACATAGCACCACGTAACACTGCCATTTAATCTACAAGCGCCTTTTATAGCAATACTAAACATATTTTCCATTCCTCTTTTGAAAATATTCAGAAGCACCTGCTTGATCTTAGTGCTAACTTACATTGTCTGTGAGGTGCCAAG
The DNA here is from genome assembly GCA_035047305.1 of Bradypodion pumilum. Taxonomy (NCBI): domain Eukaryota; kingdom Metazoa; phylum Chordata; class Lepidosauria; order Squamata; family Chamaeleonidae; genus Bradypodion; species Bradypodion pumilum. Next base: position 364,668,897 of record JAWDJD010000002.1, read on the forward strand.
GTGAAATGCTCAAGAACACAGAATAAAGTCGCTTAAATTGAAGACCTAAATCCCCATACAGTATTGTATAAGCAAATGACTATGGTGGGGCCTTGATTCAGGGAGCTCTGTAAGCACATTACATGGAATGGGACTAAAATTCCTGATTCAAACCTTCACTCTCAAAGCTTGGAAGGTCCACCTGAGTCCCAGGATGGCGTGAGGAACATGGTTCAGGGATAGGTTTGCATGTTTGCTTACATCCCCTTTGTAAGTACAGTGGTACCTTGCTTAAAGAGCATAATTCGTTCCACGGGATTGCTCTTTAAGCGAGTTTGCTCTTTAGGCGAAACACCATTGTAAGTGACCAGTTGTGACTTCTGGTGGGAGGGGGGATTGTGAACCCCGATTTAGTGAGTTTTTGGCTGGTTTTAGTTGTTAAGCAAGGCAACCATTCAGAGAAAATTCTGCTCTTTAAATGAGTTAGTTTTTAAGCAAGGTGCTCTTTATGCGAGGTTTTACTGTACAGCTCTCTTAATGCAGCAAGATGATAGAACACAAGTATTGTCTATCAATATGCATCCAATTGCTTGGTGTTCACTCAGGCTCCAAACAGCACCACTTATAAGTAGGGACTGCTAAATACAGAGAAAGTGTGCATTTCCCAGCACTGTTTCTCTCTCTCTCTCTCTCTCTAGATGAGACCTTCTGTACATTCAACTTGTACCTAATTGGGAGAAATGTGCTCTGGTACACAATTCAGCCTCCCTCCACCCCACAGATTACAGAAACCAGAACAAACCTACACTAGAGAAATCGCCAATGAGTTGCCTGATGCCATAGTCTTGGTCCAGTGCCCTGATGATTTCAATGTCGGAAAGAGAGGCCGTCTTCTTCAACAGCATCACCTAGAAAGAAGGTGGCAGTCCTCAGTATGAGGGAGGCAACTGAGTCTCTGGTCCTCTGCCTTGTGTAGACAGAAAAAAATATAAAGTGCAACATGGGAATTGATTGGCCCCAACATCTATCTACAAACACCATTCCTGCAAACAGGACCGCCACTGTACTCTCAGGCAAAGAGTCCTAGAACCAAGCATCTTACCCCATCTGGCTCCTCTTGGGTGGGGTTGTTCTTGTCCTTCACCTTGAGAACAGTCTCATCACCGTGAACCTTCACTGCCTTCTCCTGCAAGGGCCTGTTCAGTTTCTCTGGCAGTGACGGGGAGCGGATGAGGCGACTCTTGTTCACAGAGACCTGTTCAAGGGCACAGGAACAGAGAGATAGCCAGGAGAAGGCTGGGAAAAACCCTCACAGCCATTTAGAAGGCTGATACACTTAGAGATGGTAAACAGCATGAGCCTCAGGAGGATTTTCGCTTCTGGTCAACATTTGTTAGCTCAAGAGTGGGAATGCACAGCCTCTGGATCATGTACATAGATAGGTGGGTCATTAAAAAAAAGTGTGGAAGAATTACACAGAGAAGTACTGAATTGACAATATACTTTGTATACAGTATTGATATTTATTTTCTATGCCACCTTTCTCTCAGAAATAGATGTGAAGGCAGGTTACAAGAAAGTTAAAAACAGTAGATTTAAAGTACAATAAAGCTACATATATTAAAACAGATTTGAAATCTCTCTCATATAAGCACAATTAAAGCACCTTAAAAATCTCTTAATTAAACTACTAATACTTTTTGTCCCAACAAAGAGAGAGAAATAGCACATCAAACAAAAGGGGTTTTAGGCTACTAATTGCCACACACCTGCCTAAAGAAAAAGTTTTTTTGCCAGCTGGTGGAAGAAAAAAAACCTAAGTTACTACAGATAACCAGACAAGAGGCATTGATTGCTATATATACTCAATTAAACTTTGTACTTGCCTCGCTGACATTGCAGTCATGAGTAAGCAGGGGTCCAGAGAGTGAAACAGCCATGGTGGAAAGGAGACCAGCAAGTGGCTTTTGTGGGAGAAAAGGAAGAAAATGAGCAAACATATAGACAGACATTTAGTCAGATGTACAATAAGCCAGAGTGCTCTCTTTCACATTTAAGAGTTGTGTAGAAGAGGGGATTTCAGCAAACATGTCTTACCCTGCCCTCTTTTGCATTTGGCCACCCAAAGCTTAAGGGATATTTCACTTCCCTATACATGAAGGCTGGGAAACAATTGCTTCTGTTCCCAGGACCACAATGCACACTTCCTTTTAATTCTATTAGTTAGACTGCAACCATTGCAGCCTATCACCCGAACTTGTGCAGAAGCGTCATTTATGCTCCTGCTGGCTTAGACCACATGAACTGCTAGTAATGTTTTGTTGGCAAGAGTCAGGAAGAAAGGAGGGCATCCTCTGGACAGATTGAGGAAGAACTGAGATCTACAAACCCCTTGTTCTCCCAACATGCCAGTCACCTGGAAGATAACCTATCCTTGACCTGGAACTGGTGGTGTCAATAGAGAGAGGAGGAAGGCTGCAGAGAACAGACCGGAGCTTCTTCATTAAAAAAGACAACATGTGTGGGCAAAATAGCACAGGGATTGAGAGTTCGGATATTGCTCGTGAAATCACTGATTAGTCCTACTGAGCATGGAAGAATCCCTCTCTCTGTTCAGATTCCACAAAGCACTCTTCCCTTTCATAATTTGCAAACCTTAATCCCTTCACTCCATGAAACTTTTGGGTACTAGTTCTCAAACAAATAAGAGAAAGTACTTTTTCACCCAGAGGATTACTGGACTATGGAACTCCCTGCCAGAAGAAGTGGTGACAGCTGTCAGTCTTGACAGCTTTAAGAAAGGATTAGACAGGTTCATGGAGGACAAGGGTATCAATGGCTATAATTATGGATACTTAAGGACAACCTCGGGGTTGGAGAGATAGGCAGGATATCTCTCAATGCCATTTCCAGGGCATCCTAAGCAGGTGAAGGCATCTGCTTGGGAATACCCTGAAGCAAATGGTGAGCCACTGTGTGAGACAGAATGCTGGACTGGATGGGCTTCTGTGGCCTGTTCCAGCAAGGCTGTTCTTGTATTTTTGTAAAGAGATGGAACCGGGGGTAACGAGGAGGGTACACCCCACACCTTTCAGGCACATTGCTCCTGCCTCACAGGACTTCCTGGGGAGCCTAGGCTACAGGACTCTCCACCACCACCACCACCCCGTACCTCCCCCAGCTCTGTTACCTGGTCAGAGCACATTCACAAAAGGGAAGGCTTTCTTAAGCAAGGTGGAATGTACACCTGCACTCCCTCACAGTACGTGACCTAAGCAACACTTGCTCTCATCTCACTCAGACTCAACCAACATCTCAGGTCCCGGATCAGGCACCACAGAATATCCAACAAATCCAGTACCAAAAATGGTTTTACAAAATTGAATTTTATTAGGGCAAAAAAGAAAAAAAAGGACAGGAAAAACAAGGAACAAAAGATGAGGCACAAAACAAAATACACACACTTTCATACACTAGGACTCTGGGTGGGGAAGATAAAAGGCCACCAATCAAAAGCCAAACATTTAAAACATGGAGTAACCATTCAGGCTCCCCAAAACCTGTCCCAAAAGAAATGAGCTTAAGGGTAAAACCTTTCTGCTTCAGGGGATAATAGTCTGCAAAACGAGCGCAGCAGACCTCTCTCTGCTAAGGACCTAAGCTACTCCCTCAGCACTGTGAGGACCAGGCTTCCGTGCAGCACTTCAGCGAGCGAGGCTCACCCATGGGCGGGACCAGGTGGATTAACATTCTCCGAGGAATAGCCAAACCCCTAAGACCAGTGGTGGGCTCAATTTTTTTTTACTACCACACTGTGGGCGTGGTATGGTGGACGTGGTTAAGGGGAAAGCCCTGTGTTGCACCCAAATTAGGACTACTTTATTTCAAAACATGGATGGGCAGGGCCAGCCAGAATTTCTGCTACCAGTTCTGGCAAACTGGTGCGAACCTGCTGATGCCCACCACTGCCCGCAACCCCCTCCATACTCCAGGGGTCAACTTTTTACACTTTTCTTCTCCTCTCCTTATCATATCTGTCAACCTTCCCGATTTGGCCGGGATTACCCCGTAAATTGACGTCGATTGACGTCATAACCCGGCCCCCGCTGCCAAACCCCCGTAATTTGGCAGCGGGGGAAACACTTTCCGTGCATGCGTGGAAGTGTTTTACCCCTTCCACGCATGCGCGGAAGTGCTATGTTGCTTGCGTAAGGGCTGCGCAAGCGGCGTAGTGCTTCTGCGCATGCGTGGAAGGGGTAAAACCTTTCCACACATGCGTGGAACGCGACCTGCGCACAAGCGATGTGCGCAGGTCCCGTTTTTCCGGAGCCGCGGGTTGACAGGTATGCTCCTGATTGAAATGGACTAATTAAACTTGGGGTAATAAGGCTGCGGCAGCCATCTTACTTGGTGTTGTGTTCTAACAGTGTAACCTTCTACATGTGATAACAATGTATCTGAACCAATGTAACCTTGCCTACGAGTAACAATGTAACCTTCAGCTGATCACTATAAACCCTGTAATAGGACGCGAGCTAATGACCACCAGCTGGCAGCAGCGAGCGTCCAAGCTCTCTTGGTTCAAACCCATCAAAGGCCACAGCGCGGGAAGTTTCCCGCCGCTACCTACACCTGGACAAGAAGGGCGTGACCAGCCATGACGTCACGCGGGCGGTAGCCAATGGGCTATCGTGGAGCCACATTCAAATACGTTACTACCATATATATAGAGCTGTTCGTCCGCCATTACCTCATGTTCCCTCTGCCCACCATGCAATAAACCTGAGTTAACCCAGCCCTTGGCTGTTTCCTGTGTCTTGACTCTCATACACTAAATTGGCGACGAAGGTGGGATAATGGATCCCCAAGGAGCCAAGGCACAGAGCGGGTTCAACATTACCAAACCGCAAGACTGGGAGCTTTTTGAGATGGACTTCCAGGCGGCACTGGTGGAACTCAAAGTCAAAGAAGACGACGAGGAAAGGAAGAGGGCCATCCTCACCCGCATGCTTGGGATGGAGACCAAGCGAACGCTGGTGGGCATTATTGCACCGAAGAAGATGGGTGAGTTCAAAGCCGATGACATCATGAAACTGCTGCGTGAGCGTTTCCGTCCCTCGAGGGCAATGTTTCCCGCTCGGAGCGCGTTTTGGAGGCGAGTTCAAGCGCCGGACGAGTCGGTAGAAGCCTTCGTAACAGCTATGAGAGTAGCCGCCACCCCCTGCAGATGGGACCACTTTCTAGAGATGGCCCTCAGGGACGGAGTTCTGTGTGGCCTGAAGGACAAGGAAGTGCAGCGCAGCCTGATGAACAAGGAGCCACCACCCACACTGGCAGAGGTTGTAGAGGCCGCGGAAGCCGCGGAATCCACGAATGCTGGAGTAGATGAGATGCACAAGTGGCGTGAGTGGCGTCCGAGGGCCGGCAAAGCGGAAAACTCGTCGCACGGAAAGTCCGGACAGTCGGTGCACGCAACCCGACGGACCTCGAAGTCGTCTTCGGAAAGCAGCGACGGCGAGGAGGTCCAGAAGGTCCGAAGGGGAGGCGCCGTTGCGATGGTTGCGGAGCGGCCCATGAGCGCGTGAGGTGCCCATTCAGAAAAACCGAGTGCTACAACTGCGGCCGTCGGGGGCACATCGCCAAGGCGTGCAGGAAAGGGAAAGAGGGCCGGAGGCAGTCACAAGACCGTTCGGCCAGACCGGACCGTCCAGCGAGGTCCAAAGATGGCGCCCGGACCACGAGGAAGCAGGACGGCGTGGGCCGCATCTCGGACGACAGCGAGGGCGACGCTCCTGTGTTCAGCGTGTCTGCGGGACAGCCCCATTACTTCGTTGAGGTACTAGTACAAGGGACCCCTATTAGGATGGAAATTGACTCGGGGTCCTCCTATTCTATAATTCCCCAGAGAGAGTTCTTGAAAATCGACCCCCACGTGCGGCCCAAACTTAAAGCGTTGAGGGCCACACTACGGGACGTACAGGGGAACAGCATTCCAGTGTTGGGGGTCGGGACATTCCGGGTTCATTTTAAGAGACACTCTGCGGAACTTCCCCTAGTGGTGCTAAAAGGGGGGAGTTGTAGCCTCCTCGGGACGCAATGGTTTCAGCCTTTAGGTTTGTTCATAGGGGGGGTGCATGCCGTAGGCGTGGACCCAATACAAGCGGTGTGCGACGCACACCCCGCCGTTTTTAAAAGTGGACTGGGAAAGTTCAAGGGACCCCCTGTAGCCTTCGACCTAGACCCGGAGGTCCGCCCGATAAGACTCAAACCGCGCAGGGTGCCGTTCGCACTAAAGGACAAAATAGAGGCGGAACTGGACAAACTGGTGGGTCAGGGGATTCTTGTTCCTGTGGATTCCGCGGAGTGGGAGACTCCAATTGTAACAGCACTGAAGGCTAACGGGGAGGTGCGCATTTGCGCTGATTATAAGTGTACAATTAACAAGGCGATCCGCCCTAATGCATACCCGGTGCCAGTGATCAGCCACCTCCTGGCCAGGCTAAATGGGGGAAAGTGTTTCGCTAAGCTCGATTTAGCACAGGCCTACCAGCAACTCCCTGTAACCCCCGCCACAGCGGCGGCACAAACAATAGTTACACATAAGGGGGCGTTCCAGGTGTCGCGTTTACAGTTCGGCGTGAACTCGGCACCTGGCCTTTTTCAGTCGCTCGTGGAACGCCTCCTGAAGGGGCTGGAGGGGGTGTTGCCATATTTTGATGACGTGTTGATAACGGGGGGGAGTAAGGCCGAGCTGGCACATAGATTGGATAAAGTTCTGACCGTGTTCGAGAAAGCGGGGCTGCGACTGAGAAAAGACAAATGTGTATTTTTCGAAACAGAGGTTGAGTTTTTAGGGTTCCGTGTCACGCCCGAGGGAATTAGGCCGTCCAAATCTAAGGTAGCCGCCATCAAGAAAGCTCCTCGCCCCACATCCAAAACCGAACTACAGTCATTTCTGGGGCTTCTCAATTTCTACCATACCTTCCTTCCACGGAAGGCGTCTGTTGCCGAGCCGCTCCATCAGTTACTTAAAAAAGAGGAAAAATGGCTGTGGGGTGACGAGCAAGAGAGGGCGTTCACAGAGTTAAAGCAACTCCTAACCTCCGAGGCAATCCTGACTCATTTCGATCCCAAACGGCCAGTAGTTTTAGTCTGCGACGCATCCCCGGTGGGGGTGGGGGCGGTGCTTTGCCACGTGTTGAACGACGGAAGGGAGGCCCCGATAGCGTTTTATTCAAGGTCCCTGTCCCAAGCAGAGCGGAATTACGCACAGACCGACAGGGAGGCATTAGCGATAGTAGCGGGAACCAAAAAATTTCACGATTTTCTGTATGGTCGCCCGTTCAAGATCGTGACTGATCACAAGCCCCTGTTAGGAATCTTCACTGCAAATAAGCCCACGCCACAGATCCTGTCCCCGAGAATGCTGCGGTGGGCTATTTTTCTTAACGCATACCAACATGAGTTGGAATACCGGCCCGGGAAGGAGATCAGCCATGCAGACACGCTCTCACGGTCTCCGTTGCCCTTGTCGGACGATCAGAAGGCAGGGGTGGGAAGAGACCGCCAGGTATTGCTAATAGAGGTCTTAGATTCACCCCCATTAGTACCGGCCGACATTGCCAAGGCAACGGGAAAGGATAGAACACTGGAGAAAGTGTGCTCGTGGGTACAGAAGGGGTGGCCGGCGTCATCCCCAAGCATGGAATTCGACCCATTTTTTCGAAAGCGAATAGAATTGTCATTAGAGAGGGGGTGCCTCTTGTGGGGCCAACGGGTGGTGGTTCCTACGTCCCTGCGACCGAAGGTGCTAAAGCTGCTGCACGTCAGCCACCCGGGAATCGTCCGTTCCAAGGCACTGGCCCGGAGTTATTTCTGGTGGCCCCAGCTGGACGCCGACATAGAGCATATGATTGGCACTTGTGAGGCATGTCAGGGCTCCCGACCGGAGGTAGCCCGTCTCCCGCATAGGGAATGGGACGCAGCAAGGGGACCGTGGTCCAGGGTGCACGTAGATTTTGCTGGCCCGTTCCAAGGAACCATTTTTCTCCTGGTAGTGGATGCGTACTCAAAGTGGCTGGAGGTCATTCCGGTAAAGAGCACATCCTCCGCCACTACCATTGGCCAGCTGAGGAGGGTTTTTTCCACGTTCGGTTTACCCGACACTCTGGTCAGCGATAACGCTAGCTGTTTCACGTCCGCTGAGTTCGCGGCATTCATGGAGGCAAATGCAATTCGGCACGTCACATCCGCGCCGTTTCACCCGGCCACGAATGGCCAAGTGGAACGGTTGGTGCGCACAACAAAAGATGCGCTGCGGCGCATGGGCTCGGGGGATCTAAATCACCAAGTCTGTCAATTTCTGTTAGCGTACAGAGTGACCCCCTTAGCGTCCGGATACTCGCCGGCTGAGCTGCTGATGCGGAGGAAACTGACCACGATCTTGTCCAGGTTAGACCCGACGAGGGTCGAGGACAAAGGGAAGAACATAGGTTTAGCGGTCTCGAAAGGTTTCGGCGTAGGCGATCCTGTACACTGCAGGAACTATGCCAACGCAGGCCCAGCCTGGGTGCCAGGGACGATAGTAGAACAGACGGGACCAGTGTCGTATCGGGTGGAAACGAACACCGGTCTCCTCTGGAGGAGGCACGCTGACCAACTGCGGCGCCGAGTGAGTGAGGGTCCGATCAGTGGGGCTCAGCAACCGGATTCAGCGATAGGGTTCTCCCCCACCCGTTTAGCCCAAGGGGGAGACAGAGAAGGACACCAGTCCAAAGCCAGGGGGGAAAGCAGTGATCCCGACTCATATCCTTTTGACACGCCAGCTCTATCCGAGCCCGGGGAGGGGGAAAAGGAGCTTGCGGCCGCCGCTGCCACTTCCCCCGAATTCGATTACGATTTTAATTTTGCTACCCGGGGGGTTTTTTTGGAGTGTTCCCCCACCCATCCAAGCGAGAAGAGGGGTTTTTCGTTAGCCCCCAGTGCCCCCGGTTCTTCCCAAACAAAGCACACACCTCCCAACAAAGCCGCAGAGCCGCGGCAAGCCACTAACGAGTCATCCTCTCCGATTACAGGGCAGGAAGCCAGGGAGCAAGGAGGAGGGAGCGGAGCCGGGGCAGGGCAGCCCGCGCCGAGACCCCAGCGTGTTCGAAATAAGCCATCTTGGCTGAGAGACTTCGTCTCATCCTAGGGGGGAGGAGTGTTGTGTTCTAACAGTGTAACCTTCTACATGTGATAACAATGTATCTGAACCAATGTAACCTTGCCTACGAGTAACAATGTAACCTTCAGCTGATCACTATAAACCCTGTAATAGGACGCGAGCTAATGACCACCAGCTGGCAGCAGCGAGCGTCCAAGCTCTCTTGGTTCAAACCCATCAAAGGCCACAGCGCGGGATGTTTCCCGCCGCTACCTACACCTGGACAAGAAGGGCGTGACCAGCCATGACGTCACGCGGGCGGTAGCCAATGGGCTATCGTGGAGCCACATTCAAATACGTTACTACCATATATATAGAGCTGTTCGTCCGCCATTACCTCATGTTCCCTCTGCCCACCATGCAATAAACCTGAGTTAACCCAGCCCTTGGCTGTTTCCTGTGTCTTGACTCTCATACACTAAACTTGGCCAGCACTTCTCTGGTTCAGGTATTAGTAATACATCTTGCCCCTTATGCCACAGTGTCTCCGTGGCTGGCCTTGGGGCAGGGAGAGATGAGGAGGCACCAACCTCCCATCTGCCTAACCTTCACATCCTAGATGCTGAGAGGCTTTTTTCTCCTCTTGCTCTTCTCTCAAGATATTTAACCTTTGAAGGGTGATTTCTTCACAATTTTAGACAGATATATTAGACCCGTGAGGGGAATGCCAAAGGCTGGAAAGATAACTTGGTAATCTCTGTATCTTGATGAGTACAAATGATTATAGAGGATCTCTCTCATTCCCCTCCTCACCTCTGTCTTGTCTTGCTCATCAGGAAAAAGCTCTGAGAAACCACCTAGAAGTCCTAGTGGTGTCACTGCAGCAATGGGGCTGCCAAGGTCTTTCATCTTCAGCCCTCCTGCTTCCTGCTGAGAGAAAAGGCTCATAAATGACACCTTCTGTTCCTCAGGTATAACAGCACTAACTCCAGCATATGGGAGCCATTGACAGCAGGAGCCATTTTCTAGAATGCATGGATGTCTTTTAGAACAGCTCTATCTCTGACTTTCGGTGGCTTATAGAATCAATAATTCTTCTGATCCTCCAATATTCCTGCAGGTTCTTCTTCTTTCTTTCTTTTTTTTTTTTTAGATTGAGTCATTCAAAATGCTCCTGTGGGCAATTCCTCATGAATTTATTCCTCCTGTGATACATACATCATTAGGAGTAAAGGACATCACTTGTGATACCTAATCTGCTAAACTGTGGCTGCCACCTAAGATCAGACCAAGGTCCCGCTACATCTGCTACCACTGCATGTATCATGCTCTTTTCACTAGACTGAGCTTTCATCTACCATATATACTTGAGTATAAGTCTATCCGAATATAAGTCAAAGTACCTAATTTAGACCTCTAAAACTAGGAAAATAGATTGACCCGAGTATAAGTCGGGGTGGAAAATGCAGCAGCTGCTAGTGAGTTTCAATACCGTATATTCATGTCTATGGGAAAGGACTTGCATTATGGGACATCACTAATTCACCCCAACTAATCCTCTGAATTAGTGTGTCCCACAAGGCAAATTGTTTTTTGCAGAATAGGGAACTTTTCTAACATGTACACCCCTCCATATATAATGTCAACATACTGTAGATCAAATAGTTACTAACCTTTGGCCATTCAGATGTTTTGTACCATCTTCCTGGAAACCCTGCTAGCTCAATTAATTGTCAAGGATTAATGGAGGATGTTGTGTGGCATCTAAATCCTTGTTTAAGACTTGTTTGCTAAAAAGGTCCTTCTCCTTCCTATACATCTTTTGCCAATTTTTTTGCATGAATCAGATATGCTAAACTAACACAGATCCATCACCAAACATGTACAGTAAATATATACATGAAGTACAGAAAAACGCCTAGCACTCAATGCTATGTCCAACCTTAGCTAGATTAGATCAGCTAGTAATGGCTAAAATGTCACCTCCACTGCATTATAGCAGTCCGGCTGTGAGTTGACCAGTCTCTTCTGGAAGACCAAGGACATTGCCATGGGCCATCCTGGGTGCTTAAATAGTCTTCTTTCCTGGGATGAAGAGAAAAGGAGGAGAGAGTCCATAGCACCAAGATCTTGACTTCAGGATCAAAAAGACAAGGCCTTGTCAGGAGAGATGAGACAATGGCAAGCAACTTGTAGTTGTCTATCTGCTGTCAGACTGCAAATCCCATCATCTTCCAATAGTGATTGTGCCATCTGGGAGTTGTAGTCCAACCATATATTCCCCAGGCAGGCATTGCTACCATAAAATGGGAAGCAAATGCTTAGACCCATTGGGTCTAGAAAACAGCAAAGACTCCTGATGCCCCAACCTGTAGCTTACAAATACTTTGTGGAAATACCCACCTGGCGCAACAGGTACTCACATTCTCCTTGTTCAAGAAAGGACTGCAGATCTCCCTAGTGATGTGGCAGGTGCTGCTTGGGGCGCCTGGAGTGCTGCACAGGAGCTGGGGCTTCAATGTCAAGGGCAAAAAATTATCACTGATTGCTACCAATGCTGATTGTGAGTCTCAAGTCAGCAGCAACTGGTGCCCAAGATCACAATGACCAGCAGTCAATGCTAGACTCATCCTCCAAGAACGGGCTCAATCCCATTTGAACGCCATTATTACTTCCTATGATAGCAGAGCTCAGGGTTCAATTATGTAAAGAGCAAAGACCCACTTGGTCACATCCATTGACCAGAGAACTTCCTTTGTGGTCTGGCTGTAGCTCTGAGACTGGAAGGTGGAAAAAGTGTCCTGACTTCCCCTGAGGAACAAGAGCAACTAATGGGTAACCAGTCATGACCACTACAAAGAGAAGGTCAATCTGATCTAAAACCAGCCTGAAATGCCCACTTGTTTTGACATGAGAACTTGGCTTCCTCTCCCTCCCACTCCCTCTTCCCTTCCCTTTGCATCTTGTTTCTATACATTGAATTTCCAGTGTCAGAACCCCATTTCTCTCTGTGTGTGTCTTTTAGTCTACCTGAGCTGCTTTGGAAGAGAATAGCTGGGTGTAAAAAGTGATAACACTACAGCAGGAAAGTAAATGAATCCCAGCAGGTGGGATAAAGGCTCACCTGGAGCAGATGCCCTTCTTGCCTCCTTGAGCCTCTATTGGGAGGAAAAAAAAGATGTTTGAGCACCTTAGTATGGCCTAAATAGCCACCAACTCACTGGAGCTGCACTTGGATGACAACACTTGGGGGCCATTCAACAATTACATGGTCCATTTTTTTGGGGGGAATGACCCCCTCCCCCCATATAATCCAAACATAATCTTCGCTTTGAACCCCCTCCCTTTAAAATTACGTAATCTAGAGCTTTTGTATCAAAACTCAATTTTTAGAGCTTTTCACTATTGGTGCCTAATCCATACTGCACAAGCAATTCAATAATCTTAAATTGGATCAAAATCCCCAGAGATCATTTTTGAACCTTAAAAAGCGCCATGTTTCAAAACTACAAGAGCTCCAAATGGATTATGTAATCTTTGACCTGACACCACCACCCCGACATAATTTTCCACAATTCAGATGGCAGACCCCCTCCTCCCCTCAAGGATCACATAATTATTGAATGGCCCCTTGGTAGCTCACCCATTTCACAGGGGGAGAACTGAGGCCTTCCCAAATCTCACTAGATGCCTTGAAAAACAATTTACCACCCATTCTATAGTTTACAAATAGGGCAGTCCCCTTTTATGTGATCTGGATGTACAGTACATGTAAACTGTTCACAGGCTTTGCATTTTCAGTATCCAGTGTCACTGGAAAAATGATACACAAACCCCAGATCTAACAGTATCTTTATTTGCACAATAACTAGCCTGCTAGAAACCAAATCTGTAATAGACTAGCATTATTATCCTTACAAGTATCTTAGCAAAGGAGGCAGAAGCGCTGGTATGGTGTAAGTGCTTTTCATGGACTTTTCATTAATGTGGCATTTGTGGAAATAGCATCCTCACACAGGGACAGAAACGTAGCAATATGGATCCATTAGAAGCCACTCCCCACCTGCCCTTTGGCTTGAATTTTCAAGGAGAGTTATACATGGAGTACAGCACCTAGCAAGATTGCGCCACCTTCATTCTGGATTCCTAATCTCTCTGTTCTCCCACCACTGAGTGACTCAATCAATTGCTAGGACCAAAGGAGCTTGACCTGCATTTGCCAAGAACTTGGGGTGTGTGTCATATCTATGCAACTGAAAGACAAAAAATTGGTCTGGGTTACCTCATTTGCCTGGGAGATGCATGTCATGAAAAATGTGCAACTACAGGTACTCAAGTGCTCCACTATGCATGCAAGACCTGCGGTCGGTGACTTCATTTGCACTACCATCTCATCTTTCAGAAGCTAAATTGGGTCAATTAATACTTGCATGACACTTGGGTGGAATAATGGGGATCTACAAGGAGGGCACAGGGGGAAACTGCCTGAAATCCTGGATGGTTGTTGCCAGACAGATTTGAAAATACTGGGGTGGGTGAACCAAGGATCTGACTCAGTATGAGACAACATGCAAGAGAAAGTACTTTTTCACCCAGAGGATTACTAGTCTATGGAACTCCCTGCCAGAAGAAGTGGTGACAGCTGTCAGTATTGACAGCTTTAAGAAAGGATTAGACAAGTTCATGGAGGACAAGGGTATCAATGGCTATAATTATGGATACTTAAGGACAACCTCGGGGTTGGAGAGATAGGCAGGATATCTCTCGATGCCATTTCCAGGAAATCCTAAGCAGGTGAAGGCATCTCCTTGGGAATAATACCCTGAAGCAAATGGTGAGCCACTGTGTGAGACAGAATGCTGGACTGGATGGGCTTTTGTGGCCTATTCCAGCAAGGCTGTTTTTATGTTCTTATGCAAATAAGTATTAAGTAGTTCTCCAGCTAACAGTGCATTCCCAACGCATTACAGTGCAGAACCCCTTTCTTGCTATCAAGTTAGGAGATGTGAGCAAAATGTCATCTACAACCTGCCAGAGGATAGAAGCTACAAAAGGAATCACCAGCTTGTGTGATTTTCACAAGATACTATTTATTAAGCCAGAGAATATTGTGAGCTAAGTCTTGGAGATCCTGGCCAGATATAAAATATACTTTCTGTTCAAAAGAAGGTGCTCCATCTTGACAGGTTTTCCTGGAGACCTTCAACCCAGGCTCAAAAGAGGAAGCAACCTCCCTCCTTGGCCCCTGGTTATCTTCAGGTTTCAAAGCAGAGCAGCACAAAACAAAACTGAACCAACTCAAATACTGCTGAGCTATAGGCAGAACTGATACTGATATGGGAGTATTAGACTTTAGGCAAAACGTACCGGGAATTCTCAGGTCCTGTTGAGCCCTTCTGATCTGTAGTAGGACAAGAAAAGGAGTGGAATTTGGGAAAAGAAAGGAGTCAGAGATAATACAGAAATGATAGAAGGGAAATTTGGATATCAGATATTGGCACATGGGTTGCATTTGCCTCTTCTCTATTTTTGTGACACTCACATACTCTCTCTCTCTCTCTCTCTCTCTCTCTCTCTGTGTCAGACAGGCTGGCAGGGGATGATGGGAGTTGCAGTTCAACAACATTTGGAGGGTCACCCCTTTCCTGCCTGATTTAGTATGAATGATTCTTAAATGCAAAAAACGGGAACATGAGTGTTTTCATTTGCAGCAGTTTAGCAATCTCCTGCATAGGCTTTCTGGCTCAGATTGATCCCACTATGGCTGCCAAATGACCATATACAGTATCTGGATTCTGGGCTAGGGGCACAACACTGGTTGATGGCAACATGCAAACTGTGAACATTAGATTAGCACATCTGGTCCTTTATCTGGGAGAAGTTCTGAAAAGATACAAGGTAGTTTTAAATTAGTAACAACCATTTTTTATATATGGATGCACTGCAGATCCTGGCTCACTCTTCAGAGGTTTTCTTCTAAGGACAGCCACACATGCAAAGACTGGTGTTAAAACTTTGTGGGAGTGTGAAAACCAATGAGTTCTTGAATGGAAAAATGAAGGCTGAATAAGACCCTTAACTAGATTCAGCTCTAAGACAGCTGAGTCTTTGAGCTGAAACTAGTTAAGGGTCTCATCCAGCCTTCTCCAACCTGGTGCTCTCTATATTTATTGGGCTATAATTCCCCACAGCTTAGCCGCCACAGCAGGAAATGAAAAGGGCTAAACTCCACCCACAGCTAGGGGGTACCAGGTTGCAGAAGATGACCGGTGGTCTTCAGCATTCCTTCTTTGTTCTATCTCAGTGATGGACAACCTTGGCACTCCAGGTGTTCTTTGATTTCAATTCCCAGAGGCCCAAGTCAACATACCTTCTGATCAGGGCTTCTGGGAATTGAAGTTCAAGAACATCTGGAGTGCCAAGGTTGGCCATCACTGTTCTATCTCATAAGCCCAAAACTGATGGCTATCATGGAAATACAAAGGTTCTTAAGCACATATTTCCCAAGAGTATGTAGCACCAGGGCTGTTCACTCAATCTATATATAGTACTGTATATAAAAGAGAGGTGTACATTCATATGTCTGGTAAAAGCTCCCACACCCCTCAACCAAACCCCCTGAAATTGGGCACACACATACCACGCGCATGTGAGTCCATCACTGTCTGGGTCCCGAGGGACAAAGAGGGGGGCGCGCAGGCACCCCAAATCAGGAAAACACCAGGAGCTACAACTCCCACGGTGCTTTGGGAGCAGGTACGTCACTGCTGTGCCAGTGCGCCATGGAACCCGGGGCCTTGACCCGGTGCGTCCATTAAAGGTGGTGGCCTGAACAAGGCTGGGTGGGGGAGTGGGTGGCACACTAGACAGGACCCACGATGCCACCAAGGCCAACCGACCATGCCGGCGCAGACAGAAGGGGAGCTCGCACTGTGCTGGGGCGATCCAGCCCAGGTAAGCACAGGAAGGATCTCCCGGTCAGAGTCAAACATGGGCAAAGGAGGTGGCAGCGTGGCTTGATCCCAGATGAGTGGGGCAGAAGCGTGGCTTCCCACCACGCGCAAGGGCTCAGGGCAGGAGGCCCCCCGGACGCCGGCACTTCCAGGGCCCGCCCCCCCAAAAAAACCAGGCGAAGCCCGGTACCCATGCAAGTCTCCTACACGATGTACTACAGAGGTGCTGATTCTATAGAACAGAGTGGATGAATCACTTGGATGGAACGTGCATTAAGCCCTATTCAAGAAAATCTGATCCATCCAAGGATCCCAGCAAGTAACATGAAGGATGAAACAGCAAGCAAACCGGCTGACAGTAACAAAGGACACTCTCATAGATCAAATGGCTAAAAGTAGCCAAAGACAATGCTGCAGCAGTGGTTGTTACCAATTTCCAGTGTTCCTGGGGATGGGCTAAAGCTGAAGGCAATTTCCTCTCCCTCATTACTCAGATTGGACAGATCTAGGCAACGCCGTGGCGTATATCTGCAAGAATAAAACAATAGTAATGCCGGTGTAGAGAACACTTGTAACAACTGACACAAATTCTGTGTGCTGCAGCTGTTAGAGTAAACTGTTGATCTTAGGTTCACGTAGTAAACGTAAAGGTCACCCTTGCTCGAAAGCTAGTCATATCCGACTCTAGGGTTCAGTGCTCATCTCTGTTTCATAGCCAAAGAGCCAGCACTATCTGCTTCTGCAGACATTCCCGTGGTCATGTGGTAGGCATGACTAGACACTGGAGCACACAGAATGCTGTTTACCTTCTCACAGAAGTGGTCCCTATTTATCTACTTGCAATTTCCTGCTTTCAAACTGCTAGATTGGCAAGTCCCAAATCCCACTGAGCCATGAAATTCACAAGCTGATCCTGGGCCATTCTCTCTCTCAATAAACCCAATAGGATGTCATGAGGATAAAGATAAGATGAAAGAGCAACATTGGCCACTTAGAGGTTGCTGGAGGAAAGGAAGGATGTAAAAATAACTAAGATGTTAACAGATCTATTGCTCAGTACACATTTTTGAAACAAAATGTTAGGCTGTCTCAGTTGCATTGACTTTGCAGTTTTTCCTTGAGTTCTATGCTCGATGCCAGGAGTTCTCAACCTTTTTAAGCAGGGGGCCAGGTCTCACTCCCTCAAACAGCTTTGGGGGCCATTTTGCCCTTCCTCCACCACATGGCACTTCCTGATGTGGTGGAGGCACATGAAATGGTACCGCGGGCTGCATCTGGCCCGTGGGCTGCAGGTTGAGAATCCCTGCTCTATACACTGTTAGACAAAATGATCGTCTTAATCTGTTTTCAGATAATATTTGGCAGACGTTTTACCAGCTTCTGTAAAATATAGTTTGTGAGAATGACTAAAATGCTGCACTAGTGAAATAATTACTATAGGTTGTAGGTTGCTGCAACCACTTACAGCTTGCTGGAAGACAGGTAGGATATAAACATAAGACATAAAAGGCAAAAGGCAATTGTTTTCCTGAAGCATTTTTGTTATTTCTGCAAACCTCTGAGTTTCTTCAGCCTTTTTAGTCTTATGCATAGTTGGTAGTCAGGTTTGATAATTTTGCACACTGAGTTTACTAGTACTACATAGATATTAACATTCTAAAAACTATGAGAATACCTTTATACCCCAGTACCTTATATTTCTTTATAATGTTTCCCTTTTAAATAAAAATAAATAAGAAGATGAAGCTATTGCACATGGTTATATACACTTACTTCTGTGACCAGTGAGAGGTTCCATGGTCACAATTCACATGGAAGCATAACTCTCTTCAGAAAGAAGGCCCCTGGAAGCATATCAGCATTGTGTAGTATTGCCATTTGTTTACACAAATATAGTTTGATCATAGGTGGAGCAGGCTAAGATAAAGTCTACACCTCCCACTAGGATCAAAAGAACAATTGGCATACCACATCAACATATTGTTTGCAAAACAACAACACACAACTAAATTTGTATTAATCTGTTGCACTTTTATTGTCCATTTTTGTTTATCACCCTCAAACTCACTTTCCAGAAACACTCATCAGAAATTTAATTTAAATTTTAATTTAATTGTCACATTTATATACTGCTCACTCGGCCAAAGCCAACTCAGGGCGGTTCACAATAAAAATTAAAAAACACATGTTAAAAACAGTTAAAACTACCCACCCCCTAAAAACAAGGGCTGCAGGATCCAAAGGCACCATGGGGAAGAGTTCTTCTACACCAACCACCCAATGGAGGTTACCCTTCCACCTGCACCCCACACTTGACCCGCCAGCCAGGTTTTAAGTTCTTTTCTGAAAGGCAGCAATTCCGTCCGGAGACGTAGCTCTGTTGGCAGGAGGTTCCAGAGGGCCGGCGCAGACACGGAGAAGGCTCTCCTCCTTGTGCCAGAGAGGCGAGCCCCTCTGGCTGATGGAACAATTAGAGAGCCCTTCCGGTCCGCTCTGGTTGGACGGACAGACGTCCTCAGGGCGATGCGGTCTCTTAGGTAACCCGGCCCACTACCATATAGGGCTTTAAAGGTCAAAACCAGCACCTTGAATTGCACCCGGAGACAAACTGGCAACCAGTGCAGCTCCCGGAGCAGTGGCAAAGCATGGGCATAACGCCCACACCCCATCACCACCCTGGCTGCTGCATTCTGGACCAGCTGTAGCCTCCGAATGGTCGTCAAGGGCAGCCCCATGTAGAGCGCATTGCAATAATCTAGTCTGGAGGTGACCAGAGCGTGAGTGACCATGAGCAAGGAGTCCCGGTCCAGGAGTGGGCGCAACTGGCGAATCACCCAAAGTTGGGCGAAAGCCCTCCTGGTCACAGCCGCCACCTGTTCTTCTAGCAGTAGCCGCGAATCCAGGAGGACCCCCAAGTTGCGCACCGGGTCTGTCTGGGGCAAAATAGCCCCATCCAGAACCAAAGATGGTAGCTCCCGGGTTAACGCAGGACCCCTTATCCATAGCCACTCAGTCTTGCTGGGATTCAGTTGTAGCCTGTTAGCCCCCATCCAGACCCCAACAGCTTCCAGGCACCTGGAAAGGACTTTGATGGCATCACTGGGGTCCCCATGGGCCGAGATGTACAACTGAGTGTCATCCGCGTACTGATGGTACCGCACCCCATGGGAACGAATGATCTCACCCAGCGGCTTCATGTAGATGTTAAATAGGAGAGGAGAGAGCACCGAGCCCTGAGGCACCCCCCACTTGAGGGGCCTAGGACTCGACCTCTCACTCCCCAACCACACCGACTGGGTCCGACCCCTCAGAAATGAGGAAAACCAGGACCACACAGTGCCCTGGATTCCCAATCCTTGGAGCCGTTCCAGAAGGATACCGTGGTCAACGGTATCGAAAGCCGCTGAGAGGTCAAGAAGAGCAAGGACGGATGGGTGACCACCGTCCCGCTCCCGCCAGAGATCATCCATCAGTGCGACCAATGCCGTCTCGGTACCATATCCAGGCCTGAATCCTGACTGAAAGGGGTCCAGGTAATCCGCTTCATCCAGTACCCCCTGCAGCCGACGCGCCACTGCCTTCTCCAACACCTTCCCTAAAAAGGGGAGGTTGGAGACAGGCCTATAGTTGGTTAGGACAGCTGGGTCGAGGGAAGGTTTCTTCAGGAGGGGGTGCACCAAGGCATGTTTTAAAGGTGCAGGAAACACCCCCTCCCGCAATGATGCATTGATCATAGCCCCAACCCAGCCACCTGTCACCGCCTTGGAGGCTTTCACCAACCAGGTGGGACAGGGGTCCAATGGGCAGGTAGTGGCGCGCACAGCTGCAAGGAGCCTGTCCACTTCATCAGGGGCAACTGGATCAAACCGGTCCCAGATGGTATGGCAAGACTGTGCTCCAGCTCCCTCCGGACTCTCCCCATCCACGCCAGGATTAAACCCCGAGCGAATCCGAAACCTTAATTTACCATCCAAAACTACCTAATGTTAGTGGCATTGCACAAACATACTGTATTACTCCTTTAATCTATACCTATAAATCGAAGGGTTAACTGTTGGAACTTACTATACGTTTCTATACCCGTCCATCCTATCCCGTACCAAGCCTCCTGCACTTGCCCGAACCCAGTACGAAGGTTACTGAAGGGTTGATAAATGTGCCAGTGGGGCAAGAGCCCCACAAACGCAAACAAAGGGAAAGAACCTCAATTCCCAACATTCTTTGCGCTGCGCCACAGCCAATCAGGCTGAGAGGCGCGAACAAAAAGAACGTTGGGAAACGCGGCGTAGGCAATTAAAATTGAGCTGCAGAAAAAAAACCGCCGCATGAACGCAAATCACAAATGCAAAACTACAAGTCCCAGTGTCCTGTGTGCCGTGAGCGCACAGAACGCTGAGAAAGCCGGACAGCACACGAAAAATAAAATTACAAAACGCAATGGGAGCACAAGTCCACCGCAGGTGGATGCAGCGCCTCACAGCCTCGCAAAACAAACAAGCCACAAAACTCCACCGTGAGACACCCGCCGGCCTTCTTTCCCGGAGCAATGGGGAGAAGAGAGACTCCCTCTCCTCCACGCTACCCCGCCAAAGACACTGCAAGACGACCGCCGGTCTCAAGGAAAATTGAGCCGGGGTGGGGAAAAAAAGCCCAAAACAGGCAGCAGTCTGTCGGGGGAAGCACCCTCCCTGGCGGATGACTGGCTGCTGCCTTTGTACTTCCTAATACAAAAGCAGCAGCCAGCAATCCGCAAGGAAGAGCACCACCCCTTACGGATCGCTGCCTGCCAATCTCCGGTTAGGTAAGCCAGGAGAAAAAGGAGACAGAGAGGAGAGAATCATCGTGAGGCAGAGAAAGCTCTTCTCTGCCTCCTCCTTCTCCCCTGACCTACCTAACAAACCCTCCCAGCCAGTGGAAGAACGGGCTGACTGCCTCCTCCGCCTTTACCCCATTGCTGCATCGAAACCAAAATTCAAAGCATCAATGGGGAAAAGAGGAACTGACAGGCAGCCTATTCTTCACGCAAACCTACATACCAAAAACAAACACCAAAATTAATAAAAAATAATAAAACAAAAATAAATCAATAATTTTAAAAAACCATTAAGAAACAAAAAAAATAAACCACAAAAACATCTACAATACCACAAAAGCATATACAAAACACCTAACTACAACACAAAAAAACCCACAAATTACACAAATAAACAACAACTAATTACACAAATAAACAACAACGAAATAAGAAAAATTAAATAAAACCAGAAATAACCAAACTAATTAAACAAACCTAAAACTCAACCAAAACAAAAAAGAACAAACAGAAACACCTCCCAGCCCACCACCACAAAAACAAAACAAAGAAAAACCCCAGAAGAAAGAAAACCAGAAAATTCACCAGCACGTCCTCCCTCCACAACGACCATAACAGAAATGAAGAAACAAAGACTACTTACCGGAAGAAGCTCCACCCAGAGGGCAGGAGAGAAAAAACACATGAAACAAAACCAAAGCCACTAGCAGCCCCACCTGCAGGGCAGAATAGTAAGAACAACTCAAAAACACACAACAGCCCCACCTAGAGGCCACAAGAGTAAAAACAAGTCAAAAACATAACAATAAATCAAAAGTTTACACAAATTACAAACGTATGTTAAATAAATAAAATAAAAAATATAACATCCTGTGTTGAGTTTTAACTCAAATAAAAACCCAAAACATCTAAACACAGTTTTAAAACATTGAATGTAAAAAAAACTTGTACTTTTACATTTTTAAAAATATTACCTATGGTACAACTATTAACAAAAAAAATCACAAACTAAAACATTATTTGGTTAAATAAAACAATTTGAAACAATTATATCATCCTTGGTTCTTTTTTTAATCCACAAAAAAAAACCAAAAAAGCTGATCACAGTTTATAACAGCCCGGCAACCTATGCTAGTATAATATAAAACAATATACTGTGAAAGTGATAATATATTCCATTCCACATCACTGAACAATTACCCTGTGAATGTGCTGAGGTTTCCAGATTCTTGAGTTAAATTCATGTGATGATGTTGTTCTGGAGTTAAGGGTAGTGGTACCTTGGCTTCCTGGTACATATTAAACATCATTCTGTAATTAGATTGGTACTGCAGATGTGAGCAACAGTCACCAGTCTCAATTGAGGGTAAATTCTCTGACATAATGTGCAACTACCTGTGGGGCAAAAAAACTTGCTTTATATATCTTTCAAGAAACAAACAAAACAGAGAAGACAAAAACATTGTGGCACTTTAAAGACAAATTTAAGGACTTTGGGTGCCATAGGGGCTCAGGACCAGAAAGTGACTCATGGAACTGGATCATGGTATAGATGTCACATTGTTTAAGGCAAATGGAAGGCCACTGCATTATATTGTTCCCAGGATAATCTTCATGGCTGATCACCCTGGTAGCCAATAATTGAAATTCGGATACAATACTTGAAGAAGAAAGACAAATTGCTATATTTTCATGTGAGCTTTCGTGGATCAATTCCACTTCCTCAGACATAAGAGGGAGACATATATTTGTATGCCGTGGCTTTATAATTACTACAAGCAGAGAAGCTTCAATACAAATTCATAATAATAACATATAACAAAAATACAGCCAAAGTTACTACAAGGAAAATATTAGATTCCACATTAAGACTCAATTCTGATAGCCATATGGCTTTAAAATACAGTATGTACAGTGTAACATACAAAAATCTTTGGAGCCCTGGTGGTGCAGTGGTTAAACTGCTGTCCTGCAACCAAAAGGTTATGAGTTCAATCCTGGCCAGGGGTAAAGATTGACTCAGCCTTCCATCCTTCTGAGGTTAGTAAAATGAGTACCCAGCTTGTTGGGGGTAAAATGCTAATTACCCTGTGAACCGCCCAGAGAGTGCACTAAGCGCTAAAGTAAAGGTAAAGGTTTCCCTTGCTTGAAAGCTAGTCGTATCCGACTCTAAGGTTCAGTGCTCATCTCTGTTTCAAAGCCGAAGAGCCCGTGCTGTCTGCTTCTGCAGACGTTTCCGTGGGTCATGTGGCAGGCATGACTAGACACCGGAGCGCTGTTTAGACTTCCCACCAAAGTGGTCCCTATTGATCTACTTGCAATTTCTTGCTTCCGAACTGCTAGGTTGGCAGGAGCTGGGACAAAGACGGGAGCTCATTCCGTCCTGCAGTACTCGGGAATCGGAACTGCTGACCTTCCGCCTCCCAGTCAGCGTCTTAGCTATGGGGCGGTATATAACTGCTTTTTTTTTTTTAATTTTAGCAACAAGACTGGAATGTATGTGGGTTTTTCCCCAAAAAAGAAGACCAAAATAATAATGCATTTGGTTCCTGAAGGCTCAGCAAAACCAGTTAATTAGGTCTGTAGATGATCTTACATTGTATTACAAGTAGCAACCCCAACCAGCAGCCCCAGCGATCTCTAACTTCCCGTGAAAAAAGGCAACCAGAAAACCCACCCACTCGTCCAGGCAGCATCTGACGTCTGAAGGCGGCGGGGCGGCAATCCCAGCTGCCCCTCTTCCCTCTGAAAGCTTAAATTCCCCTCCGCCCAAACCCACACCCAAGGCGACCTTGAATTTACCGCCCTGCCGTGGTCAGCCAATCCCCCGCCCCGCCCACATCCATCAGCCAATCCCCTGCCCCGCCCACATCCCCAGCCAATCAGCGAAGCGCAGAAGGGGGAAAAATATATACACACCCGACAGCATTTTCATTGGCTAAAACGACCAGCTAGGTCACGGGGATCCCTGAGCTCCTATTGGAAGGAAAAAACCCTGGTAGGCGGTACTTCACTCCACGCTTGTTTTTGTTCTAGGATTGCGGCGATTTCCGCCCTTCTTTTGTACTTGGCAGTCCAACCAATCGCGTCGCGGGGAGAATTTTTTCTCCATGCTGATAGGCTGGCGGGGCGTTCCAAGCCCCGCCCTTCCCGCCTACTGGAGGCAGATTTAAACCTTGGGAAGCTTGCGATGGGGAACCTTTTATTGGGGTGGTTTGAAGCAATGCAGCGCAAGGTTGTGGCACCGGATGGCTGGGCTTTGGAGGCAGACAGGTATAGGGGATACTTGATGGTTTTCCACGCGGTGAGACTCTTGGAGGGTCCCAAGTTGCTGTAGGGCAGGGGTGGGGGCCCCAAACCTTTCAGGCTGTGAGCTGGTCACGTGGTTCAGGGGTGTAGTTTGGGCACCCCACCTGTAGGCACTGACAGCTGTTCTCTTCTTTGCACCTGAGTTTCGCTCAATTTAAGCTTGGATGCCCCAGAGGTGCACAACATAAAGTGGTTTGCTAACCAGCTGCAGGGCATTCTTACACTGCACCTTTTCTAGCCTGGCCAGAACATCCTCTATGTGGCCATTCCTTAGGTTCCAAACAATTTTACTTTTGTCCCCACCTCCCTCCTACCAGAGAATTAAGATCTATTTTGAGTAGCAGCAACTCTTACTCTCCTAGGTGTGGTGAATGCATGTTGGTTTTTAGGATCAAATCCTTTTGCTCATACTGTAATTAGAGAAATGGTTTCATATTACCAGCATAATTTTGCCAGTGACTTGTTAGGTACCCACTTCGGTGGGAAGGTAACAGCGTTCCGTGCGCTCCGGTGTCTAGTCATGCCTGCCACATGACCACGGAAATGCCTGCAGAAGCAGACAGCGCTGGCTCTTCGGCTTAGAAACAGAGATGAGCACTGCACCCTAGAGTCGGATACGACTGGCTTTCGAGCAAGGGAAACCTTTACCTTTACCTGTTAGGTACAGTACTGTACTTGTCATGAATGGGGTGGAGCAGATGAGAATTGATGTTTCAGCTTGTGGCCATTACCTGAAGAATCCAAGAAAAAATGACACCGTTAAGGCCAATAAAGATATATATGTAACCAATCAGTAGAAAAAAGGTAGAATCCTGTGTCAGATGGGTAAGAATAATAACCTACTTTTTTCTACTGATTGGTTACATATATATATTTATTGGCCTTAACAGTGTCATTTTTTTTCTTGGATTCCTAACCGTTAGCCCCAGATTTTTTGCTTCATAACCTGAAGAAAGCATGTACTGTAGTTAAGAAGTATTGCTCAATGCTGGAAGGTTACTTGAACAATTGCTAATGGTCTTGCATCTGTAAGATCCCCTGGTGGCTTAGTGGTTAAGGTGCTGAGCTTGGAGACTGGAAGGTTGAGTTTCGATACCCTAGGGCTGCTCTTGGAGACATAAAAGGTGCCTTATTTGAGCATCCCCTGAGCGGAGTTTTTCCAGCAAACATCCTTTTAACCCAGAGTAATCTCTAATATGAAATTACACACACACACACACACACACACACACACACACACACACACACACACACACACACACACACACGTTTAAAATGTAAATTGCTGTTTGTGTTCAACTACATGCTTATTGTTTCACGGACTGGTGTGTGTGTCAGAGTTTGTCATGGACCATTTACTCTGGCCTGACACTGCTGTTGCAGAGACACAGGCAGAAAACAAAAAACTAAGATAGGATGGAATGTGGTACACTAATGAAACAGAAATCTTAATGTACTGTATTTGATTTTTTTTTACTACGTAGCATCATCAAAGCTTTAGTTCTATATTGAGTAGCCTTCCCCAATATGAGTCACTTCAGATGTGTGATGTAGCAATGCTATCATTCCCACCTAGTATGGCCTCTGGAGAACTGCATTAAAATATTAGCTATTGATTTGAGTTACTAGCAAAAAAATCCTTATTGAAAAAATGTTTTCAGGCAGTGAGAAGATGGGTATAAGCTGGAATTAAATAAAGCAACTACTCATATGGATTGATTAAAATGCTTATCTACTGAATGTTAAAATGGATTTGAATGAGAGCTAAAACAAAAGAATTGTAGCACAATTAGGACTAACAAATTTCAGTGTAAGCTTTCATAGATACAATCAATTTCTGAAGACAGTCATCAGAGATGATAGATTTCACAACCCCATACAACATAGACTCAATGCAATAAAACACAAACTAATACAAGAGCCATGGAGAAAATCATAACATCTGGAGTGCTAAGGTTGGCCATCACAGTCCTAAAACAAGGAAACCTATGAGTACATTTTGAATAAACATTGTATAGTCTCCCAACTACTGCAAATTGCTAGGTTTTTTGGTTACAACTAGAGGTACTCAGTTTTGTGATTATTTTTAGACTACTGCTCTCTGAATTCCCCAGTAGGATGTACTGTCAATGGAAGAGTAATATACATTGCAGTAGATGTCTTGAGTGATCCGGAAGTGTAGACAATGTTTAATAATATAAATATATATTTATGTAATTGAAAAAATAAGTTTTCTGTACTAGCTGTTCTCCCTGCAGGCAGATCTGGAAAGTTCATACACAGTGGAACCCCAACATACAAACAGTTTGACTTACAAAAAAATCAACTTACAAAAAAATAGGAATCGTGGCTAAAAAATTTTTTGACATACTGTACACATTTTTAATAGGAAGAATTCGACATACAAAAATATATGGTGACATTTAGTGGCCTCTTCTGGTAATGCAATTTGTTTTGGACATACAAATTTTTCAACATACAAATAACCTCATGGAACAGGAAAAATTTGTATGTAGAGGTTTTACTGTACTGTATCTCCCAAACACACGAGGCACTTTGTAGTAATTCAACAATTGAAATCCGAGGCTAATTTTCCAGCTCAAGTGTTTATATTAAGGTGCTGCTCAATGCTATTATTAATAAAATATTTTCTGCCCCCTCCCTCCCCTAGAATGTGCATGCTCTGCAGGATAGAGAGTATATAGATCAGGAGTTCTCAACTTTTTAATGCCAGGTGTGGTAGGTCATGTTCCCTCAGACAGCTTTGGGGCTGGATGACCATTTTGCCCTTCTTCCACCATATGGCACTTCCTGAGGTGGTGGAGGGCCATATGAAATAGTGCCGCAGGTTGAGAATCCCTTATATAGACTTAACATAATATGATTGAGGCAATCATGTACAAGATTTATTCATGCCTCTTTTGGGAAAGAAGCCAAGAGATTCCTCATAGACGAGGTATTGTTAAAATTAGTGGATGTTTGTTGGAAGCCCAAAAAAGGATATCTTGAATTTAAAGAGATTCCAGCTTGAAGACTTCATCTGCACTAAGGTTAGCAGTCACAGCAAATGAATCATCTGCTGATTTATACAGGCAAGCATGCTGCATTTAGAATGGGATGTAGAGTCAAACAATAAATATAAGGATGTTTGTTCTCAACTTTGTATATATTAAGTTAGAATATATTATGTGCAATGAAGGTCAACAGAAAACACTTAGCACAAGATCAAATTCTGTCTCACAGTTGCTGTACAGCTAGTCCGTAGTGTCTAAAATAGGAGATTCTAATCTTATTTTGGGTTTCAAAATAGAACAGTTCTCTAGCTGTTGGATTTCAATTGTTAGTCCCTCAGGGATTCTAGAGAATGTAATATAAAAAGTGACTTTCCCGGGCAATAACCTTGTTTGGAGAAACTACTTAACATAGTTTAGTTTGTTGAATAAAAGATTATTTTGATTTCATAGTGTGCATCGTAAAATTAACTAGATTGGAGACTGCAACATCTTATATCTGTAGATGGTTTTTGATTCATTTTTAAGGTTTGTAATCAAGGCTTAATTTTGGGGGGACAGGCCTCCAGTCCGAGCATTCTCTCCTGAAATAAAGATGGTGAGCGTTGGAGTTGGCACGAGTCAATGTTGGACAAGAGAATCCAAACCAAGAGGATCCAGGTGAGTTTTATTAGGAGTGTTGCTGTATCTTACCTGGACCTTGAATAGTTCCTGTTGTCTCTAGTATTGCCTCTTTATCTTTTGCAGATCTGATGTGGAAACCAATGATGCTGTCTTGCAAAGGAGGCAGAAGCAAATAGATTATGGAAAAAACACAATTGGCTACCAGTGTTTTGTTCAGCAGATCCCCAAGTGAGCAATGTTTGCTTCTTATATCAAAAGTTTTTATCTTCACATAGTCAGTGGTGGACTCCAAAAAAAAAAATACTACCACACTGTGGGTATGGTATGGTGGGCGTGGCCAGGGAGAAAGCCCTGCGCTGCACCTGAATTAGGACTATTTTATTTCAAAACTTGGGTGGGCAGGGCCAGCCAGAATTTCTGCTACCGGTTCTGGCGAACTGGTGCGAACCTGCTGATGCCCACCACTGCACATAGTAGAATGTTGAAGTCTGCTGCAATTCCAAACAGAATTCCTCTCTTGTGACCCCAGTCCACATCTATGAATTTGGCATTTCCATTTTTGTATCCTCTCTAGAGGTAACCTGTGAGAAGCTATCAGTCTATCCTTGTGTTTCGGTTCTCACAGGCCTTCCATGGCCTACTAAATATTCATGCTTTGTTCAAGGTCTGCTCGGCAGTTGGGTGTTCATCCACGTACTCCAAACAAATATAAGAAGTACAGTCGGCGGTCATGGGATATGCAGATCAAGATATGGCGACGCACATTGCACAACTGGGATCCACCTGGATGGATCACACATGGTATTGAAAGGGAAGTATTTGCCAGTTTTTATTGGTTCCTTTGGATAGTTTGGGGGGATAATATTTTGAAATGGAAATAAGATCCAGATTCCATTGGAGAATTTGTCAATGATATTCTTTAATTGACAGGCTTGTACTTCCCTTTGTTCCATCTTAGGAAATACTACCTTTATTGTGAAACATTCTATGCCAGCAGTCTGGTGAGCCATTTATAAAGTAATTCTCACACACTATTCAGGAAGTGCCCAGGCGCTGTATGTGTGTACACACATACAGTACATACATAAACATACACTCTCTGGTATTCCTTATTACAATGGAGACATTGTTAATTGTCAACATAGCTGTGCTGCTCCTGTGAGAGCAAATGCTTTTTGTGTCTCTCGGAGCTTGGAAATATTTTACACTGTTTTGAGAATGCTCAAGGTGGAGTGTTCACATGTGTCCAGACAGGAGGAAGAAATGCATAGGCACCATAGAAGAGAAGAAAATGTAAATGGCTTCATATTTTCAGTTACTTTGAATTGCTGTTTGTGTTTTTAACACCTAGTTAGCTCTCTCAAAGTGCAGGAGGAATGGCTAGCCATTTGTGTTTAGCAAATAATAAAAAAGTTCTCATCAGTGATAAAAATGAAGCTTCATATCTCTTTCCTAGTAAAAGGTACAATGGAGGGAATGTATTTTCCTGATTTCATTCTAGATTAGGTCGAGGGGATTTCCCTCCTGTTAATGGCCAAATTCCCTCATCAGTATTCTTTCGTACAGCCATAGGGCAGCTGGGGGAAGGGTCAGGTCAAAAAGCAGACAATTCGTCCCTTTTTCTCCCTCCTCCTTTCTCTGGAACTAAACACTGGTAGAGGGGTTTGTAAGATTATACTAATTGCTTCCAGGTTGCTCAACCAAGCCTCTAGAGATGCTAATGCAAACAGCGGCCTGGTTCCATATGAATAAACCTGCTCTTTGTTTGCAAGGCAGGAGTTGGTGACCAATGTGGATCTTGCGCCTTATCTCTCAGAGGAATGGCTTGGTATTCAAGGGATGTTGGAAAAGAAGTATAGAGAAGCCCTGAGAGGAGAGGTAACGGGATTTAATTCAGTTGTGCACACCATAATTTTATTTTGAGATAGTTACATTATAGAAGGTTTTGGCCTTGATGGACCAAACTTAGTGAAGTTGTCTTGGTGATCTCTGAAGCTGTGAAGTCTTAGATTTGTCAGATATAACTTCCTAAGCATGCAAGTACAGTACTATTACATAGTGGACATTGTAAAATATTCCCTCTTCCTCCCGAGGTTAGTTACTAGCTGTGGTTCCTTATTTTTGATTATTTGTTTCACAACATTTCTTCTGTTCTCTTAGATGGCCAGGTGCATGCCTTCTGGACCCTGTTCTGTGTGGCTACCTCAAAATGCTTCCTCCAACAGAGAGAGTTTTCTGGAAGATATGAAGGAATGTCAATTCTGTTCCTGGTTACCAGTTTCATCTCTTAGGACTCTAAAGAAGCAGTCCCTTAAAAGAGAAAATCTGAACTATTCTCAAGCCTGTGATCACTGTAACCCATTTATGCCACTAGGTTTGCTATGTTACCCATACTGTTGTTAGTGGACAAATCCTATTTCTATCCTTTTGCCAAGGTTTGCTTGATGCAGTCTTCGTTTACACAAAGCTGTTGCCTCTGTCATTTGCTTAACTCAGACACTCATCACATTTCTGTCAATGAAGTATATGCAGAGGACACAAAGCTGACCATGAATATGACCAAAGTGGGGCTCTTGTCTGCTCTTTCATTGATTGTATGTTTTGTGTAAGAGTACAAGCCAAGTCAAAAATTAAAACTATAATGGTGTGTATTTGCACCTAAATTACTTTGGAAGCTGAGCATTCTTGGTCACTTTATCACTAGGTCCCACACCTTCGCTAGATCTGCTTGACACAATTGCTGTGTTACAAATAACAGCCTTTCCTTAAAGTGTTCAGAAAGTGAAGAAATTTTATTTGCTTAGCTGAGACTGTCATCCTCAAAACTGGGACACAAAATTCAGTTGGGGTTGGAGGAATGAAGTCTATGAAAGGTAAAAACTTTGGTCCTTGTCTGTTAAAAGTGAAACAATAAAGGTGCAATATGTATGAGTATCCTGGTAAGTTACATCCCTGCATCATAGGAAGGTTTCTTAGGAGGTCTGATCTGATTGTTCTCTCACTCCTAATATGGGTGGATTACTAAGACTTGTCAGTAATAATACAACTTGCTCTCTTTCTCTGACTCTGCTTCAGCTGGATATTATCCTCTATGTATCTTGGATTTGGGAAGAGAGCAGGCAATAAATCTATTTACATTCAAGTAGGTACAGTGGCTCAAGTGGCTAAGACGCTGACTGGGAGGCGGAAGGTCAGCAGTTTGATTTCCGAGTACTGCAAGACGGAATGAGCTCCCATCTTTGTCCCAGCTCCTGCCAACCTAGCAGTTCGAAAGCAAGAAATTGCAAGTACAGTACTGTAGATAAATAGGTCCCACTTCAGTGGGACGGTAACAGCGTTCTGTGCGCTCTGGTGTCTAGTCATACCTGCCACATGACCACGGAAACGTCTGCAGAAGCAGACAGCACTGGCTCTTCGGCTTTGAAACAGAGATGAGCACTGAACCCTAGAGTTGAATACAGCTGGCTTTCGAGCATGGGAAACCATTACCTTTACCTCTAGGTACAATTCAAGCTGTAGAGTAGCATTGTTTCCAAAACATGTGCTCATTAATACTTAGTAGGGCCACAAATGCTCCTTCTATAAAAAGGCTACCCAGAGTTTAAACTTTAATGGGTGGTGAATGAAAAATCGCTCTTAACATGCTTACAGGCAAGGAGTATGCCTTGAGTATTATTTTTTTTAGCAAAACATTAATAGAATCGTATTTCACGTATTGTGCAACTGAGCATTTTTCGCTTAAACATAAATATGTCGTCTTGTGAGAGAGCCTGGCTCAAATTAAGCCCTCGCCAGAAATGGAAATTGCCCCTTGGCAATGGAGTGGAAAGGAATGGGCCAGAAGCAGGAGGAGTATAATACGGTATATACCTTATTCTCCCAGACGTTCCTATCGAACTACATTCCCCGTCGTGCTTTGCGGGATGGTACAGTCCATAGAAGGGGGGGAGAAGAAAATAACCCTGAGGAAAGAGAGAATAGCAACAGAAGGCTAAGCCTTGCCTCACCTCCAATGTAATATATATTATTTTTTGGAGGGCGAGCAGGTCCACGAGCCCTTTCCTGGAATTGTCCCGTAAAGGGGTTCCTGTGAGGAGATGTGACCTCCCTTGTTTTTGGTGGGAATGGTTCGGCCCAAGCAGGTCGGTCCACTCCCGACCGGAGGAGGGGGAAAGAGAGGGAGCTGGCAGGGCTGGCGAGCCCGGGCCACCGGGTGGGGGGCGACGGCAACTGGACGGCAGTGGGTGCTGGTGCTGGGGGTCGGTGTCGAGGAGCAAGAGCCTCCCCTTTTGCGGATGGTTGGTTCTGGGGCTGTTTCGTGTCAGGCGGGGGGAGAGAGGGAGGGAGGTGGTGGTGGCGTGAGCGCGCGTAAGACTATTGGGGTCGCACAACTGCTGTGGCTGCGGCCCTGCAAGGAGGAGGAGGAGGAAGAGGAGTTGCCGCCTCCAGCTGGCGCGTCGGGTCCCTGGGAAGGTGGTGTGGCGGCGCGAGGGCTGCAGCGCTGAGATGGGTGCGGGTGTGTGTGTGATGCTGAAAATATGGGTGGGGGCATGTTGGTGGTGGTGCTTCCAGGTGTGCAAAGGGGAGGGGGTGGGATCGAGGGAGGGAGGGGGGGGAATGTCGCCTTTGTGAAAGGTGTCTTGCTTTATAAACATCTGCTGTTGCCATTAAGAAAATGGAGGTAGTTTGGCTTTTATTTATGGTGGGGTTGTTGGATTCGGTGGGCTTATTCTGGGTTGGGAGGAGGAAGAAGAGGAGGAGGAGGGTGTAATGTATTGCGTGGGTGGGGGGTGGGGGAGAGGGGAAAAGGTGGGCTTTTGAGGTTGCAGGAGTGTGGGATCTGTATGGGAATTTGAATGGAGAGGGGCCTCCGGGGCGGAGGAAGGAGGGAGAAGGCGGGTGTGATGTGGGGGAGAGAGAGAGAGAGAGGAGAGAGAAAGTGGCTCCCGAGGAGGAGGAGGAGGAGGAGGGTGGGATGGTTCTGCTTTGTTAGCTCTTGCGTCCCCTGTGGATGCATTTCTTAAAACTAGGTGGATGGGACCTCTTTCTTTTCAGCACACTGCAGAGCACCATCTTCTCCTGGAAGCTCAGCCTAGTCTGGTCTGATCCCCCCCCCCCAAAAAAAAATAAAAAAAAATAAAAATTAATAATAATAATAATAATAATAATAATAATAATAATAATAATAATAATAAAAATAAAAATATCACAGCTGGGAGTCACCCATGGCCTTCCTTGCATGTGTGGGGTTTGTGTGTGTGTGCACGTTCAATGTGCTCGCTGGAAATAAATGGGGTCTGTCCGGGCGAGGTCGTGTCCAATAGGGAAGTTGCTACGGCTCAAACAAACAAACAAAAAGGAAATCAAGGCCATGATACTTTTTTGTTAAGCTGTTTGCTTTTCTTTAGTTTTACAGACTTCAGGTCAAAGTGGCTTTCTGAAGGACTTATGGCCTGAAGCTGTTACAATAAGGAATGGGGTAAAGATGCAAAGTCTGTAGATAATTGCCAAAGGGCAGGAACTGGAAACCAGAATATTATTACTATTATTTTTAATTAGATTTGTGTACTGCGCTTTTGACTTTACAGGCCACTCATAACATTTCCAAAAGCCATAATAGTGAAGAATAACCTATAAGATACTTGGCAAATTGCATAATAAATGGTGTTAAATACAGCTTTTTGTCTCCATCCTATCCTTGAGGATCAAAATGGCTTATAGTATATATTTTAATAATCTCATTTTATTCTCACAATAGCCATGCTACAGAAGTTTTTCTGGAGGTGCTGATTTATCCAAGGCCACCCAGTAGGTTCCAGGACTGAATTTTAGTCTTTCTGATGCAAATTAGTATCAGATACCACGTTTTCTTGGATTAAGGGCCCTGGTAAACTGCTGATGGTAGAAGTTTTCTACCAGTGGGGGGTGGGGCGGGACTTAACTCAAGAAAAATGTTCAAGGCATTTTAGCACACAGACATCGATACGTATCTACACAGTAAGAATTTTGTTAAAAGGAAGATAGCTGGCAAGCATAATATTTATTATCGTCTTACTTACATGACACTAGTGGTATAGACTGTACAACAGTATGCATGAACAACAAGAAAGAAAAATCTCTGCCCTAAAAGGAGTACAGTAAGGAAGAGGGATGAGTGTGAGCAAATCTAGATTCCCACCTTTCTTTGTGTAATCTGTTGTCTTTGGCATTTTATGGTGCTGTCTACTAATGAAATGTTTCAGTACCTTGCACTTTAAACCAGGGGTGGCCACAATTTTCGAGCCGTGGTCCCGTCATGTGGTTCCTCCCGCCGGAAGCAGAAGTAAAATGCACATGCACAAATGCTGCCATAAAACGCATCCGTGGCTGTCGCAAACACGTTTATGACAGCCGGGGGTGCATTTATGGCAGTGTTTGCGCATGCATATGCGTGTTTGCATATGTGTGGGGCACATCATCTTCCAGTAGCGGCGAAGGCGCAATGGGCCAAATCTGGCCCGTGAGCCAGAGTTTGGCCACCCCTCACTAGTTTATGCATAGATCCTATCTCTTGTACTACCACTTGATGATAGCAGACAGTACTTTAATAGTTGTCATACAGTTTCAGAAAATATACTGTAGAGGCAAAATACAGGTGCAAAAATATGTCTTAAGAGGATAAATATGTTCTAAAAAGAAATATTTTCTTTAAAAAGTAACAAAGCATGTATACAGTATTTGGTAAATGTAGTATTTAGCCATGGTGTAAAAGTTGGATGGGCTGCCACTTTTTGTTGTCTGAAATAAAAGGAAACGTGGCCCTTTGTGAGCTGACTCTCCTCATCTGTCATGTTGAATGATAAACTGACTTTGCAAGTATTCCTTGATTTGTTTCCCTTACAAATTTAGGACTTGTTCTACTACTTCTTGAAAAAGGTACAGTTAATACTGCAATGCTTATACTCATGTGAGGGGAAACCTGATGGAACTTAGTAGTCTTTAGTTCTGGGGAGGCATACATAGAGTGCAGTCTTTGTATTCTGAAAATGCGGTAGAAATGAGTGTGCATATTATTTTATTTTCCAACAGCCCACATGGGTTATCTTTCCCTTGCCTTTTCTGCCTTGATACAGATTAAAGGTTACTCATCTTAGTGTTAAAAATACACATACATTGATGGGTTTTGTTTGTAATATAGGAAAGCATTCTCACTTGCTTGTACAAAATGAGAAATATTCAGTAATGTTGAAGTGGGGAATTTAACAGAGTTCAATTTGAAAGACTGTTCATCAAGAGACAACTGGTAAGCAGGGATAAAGATGTAATTGGCAAATAGTCGTGTGTATGTCTTGGGAGATCTTTAATGTGTTGAGTACTGAATAGCACTGATAATGATATATTAAATAAAATGAATTATGGATCTGGTTTCAGGCCTCCTAAATTTTCTTACTGTTATTATTTTTGCCATAATAAACTTTAGAAACATAGACTGCAAACTTTGTTTGTATAGAGATTTTGCAAGGGCAAACTTATTCAAAGTTACTTAAGGAATCAAAAGCAAATGTGAGAATTGAGACCTAGCATGGTTGAAGTTTCTGGTAATGTTAATAAAGAAATAATAAATAGCAATATTAATAAAGAAGCAGAAAATGAAAGTTGGGAAGCAAAAACAATACAATAGATGAGACTGTAGGACTTCATTCAGGGAGACTTCCACTTATAGCCAAGAATCTCACTGACTAGGTACAAGTCAATTAATGTTTGCCTATGAAATAGGGAACATGAAGCCTGACAGATGATGGATTTGAGGACTCATCATCCTTGAGTCTTCTCTGTTTTAGCTAGGACTAATGGAAATTGCAGTCCAGTAATACTCGCTACCCCAATCTCCCTTATATCATGTTTATAAGAAAAATATAGCAGGGCAATTGTGTATGCTATAATAATATAGTTGTGTTTTTTAAGTCTGTCAGGTCAGGTTATACAATGGAGAAAAGAATGTGGCATTGGATATGAAGTTTGGGGTTTTTATCTACTCTTCTAGTTGTACCCGTTGCCATAAGGTGTGTCTGTCATACACATATGCTGTACCAAAATAGAAAGAATATAGTTTGTTCCAGTCTGTATCTGTTTCTCTGACCTTACCTGGTTCCTCAATTTTGCAAATGTGTGTAATACAAGAAAATTATTTGTTTCTTGGTTGTTGTTTTGTTTTAAAGAGGAGGTGTGGAGAGAACAGTTAAATGTGTGTTAATTACTGTGTATTAATATGCCTTGTTTTTCTTGCAGGCCCCCTAAATATGTCATGGAATATGCGATGAAGATAAGAGCTTAGCAGATTTGGTAGTTGCTGCTGCTGATGCTTGAACACAGCTGGATTTACTGAAGGGGGCAAAAGAATGGCAGAAGCTGAAGTCTCACCAAGGGTTCTGGGGCTCTGCTCCTATAGGAGGCCATGATCACGCTGGTAACTGAGCAGTTACAGAAACAGTGCTTGGAGGGACTGAAATGCACATCCTTCAGGATCAGTTTGGTAAGATTTGCTCTGCCTTGCCATAGTCTTAAAACCTAAGGTCAATGTTTGAAATATATTTTGCATTTTTCTTCAGACATTTAGTTGACGTACATGAAAAGACTGGGAAAGTACAGCTAACTATGGCTAGAATACAAAGAACTGTGAATGTAGTGCTGTGAGCTTAAAGAGATTCTGTTCTTTTTTCTGTTCTTGAACAGTTCTGTGGCTCTTGGTAAATGGCTTTAAATGCTGATGGGGCTTTAGAAAGAGGTTTAAAAAAGAGAGAGTTGATCTTTAAAATCATGTGGGCTAGCAGAAGCCCATTGCATGAGCCAAAGTAATTCTTGTATTCCGACCTACCTTTTATGTTTATTGATGACCAGTAGTATCCTATGGTATGTGGTAAGACAGGGATGTGCTGTAGGTCCAACACTGCCTAAAATGCATATTTTTTGCTTTCTTTAGTTGTATATCAGTACCATTCACTTCAGATTTTTCAGGGCTTCAGTCTAAACCTTGGAAAAGCTAAGAAACACTGGATTAGATAGGAACACAACATTTTGGTGTGATCATCATGGGCCAGGATTGTCCAATGCCTGTTGAACTACTCAAATGCCCCCATCTTCCTAGGGCCAGAGCAATTTAGAACTTTTTTAAAAAGGGTTTTAGCAAATAGAGAGAAGAGAATTTCTGTTTGGCAAGAGACATCTTTAAAATTTAGACAGTGTGTGAGGAAAGAAGACTGCCAGCGATTCAGAGTGAAACTATCTCAGCCACATCCAGGCATTGAATAATATTTCCCCCTCTCAAGTACAACAGTTAGTAGATCAAGAGCTGTTTCTGATCTCCAAGTCAGTTTAATTGTATCAATGATAAATTTGGATTACAACAGTGGGTTGCATTTTTAAAGTTGGGCATGTGGCTCAGAAAGTATCATAGCTTCCCTTTTTCTTCACACATGACATTTGTATAGCTACATCCTAGAGAGACAGAGGTCCTCATGTTCCTGCCATTGCTTGCATACTGCTAAGATAGTACTCGGTACCTATAATTAACCTTCATTACCACATGGTTACTCTTACTAGTGTAAACAGACCGGCTTAGAGCTGATTATTGGTCATGATAGGCAGAAGCGAGATCTGAATGTTTAGCAACATTAAGAACATAAGAACAGCCTTGCTGGACAGGCCACAGTTCATCCAGTCCAGCATCCTGTCTCACACAGTGGCTCACCATTTGCTTCAAGGAATTATTCCCAAGGAGATGCCTTCACCTGCTTAGGATTCCCTGGAAATGGCATTGAGAGATATCCTGCCTATCTCTCCAACCCGGAGGTTGTCCTTAGGTATCCATAATTATAGCCATTGATACCCTTGTCCCTCCATGAACCTGTCTAATCCTTTCTTAAAGCTGACAAGACTGACAGCTGTCACCATTTCTTCTGGCAGGGAGTTCCATAGACTAGTGATCCTCTGGGTGAAAAAGTACTTTTATTTGTTTGAGAACTAGCACCCAAAAGTTTCATGGAGTGCCCCCTAGTTCTAGTGTTGTGCGATAGGGAAAACAGTTTTTCCTTATCTACTTTGTCCACACCGTGCATGATTTTATAAACTTCAATCAGGTCACCTCTTAGACGGCGTCGTTCAAGAGTGAAAAGGCCCAACCGTTGCAGCCTCAGATGGTAAGGAGGGTGTTCCAGTCCCCTAATCATTCTGGTTGCCCTCCTCTGCACTTTTCCCAGCTCCATAATATCCTTCATTGTGATACCTGTGACGACTTCTTTGCTTCCTCTTTTTTACAAATGTAAAGGATGTACTGGTTGTGAAATCATCATTGCATCCTATTTGTTGGCTAGCCACTAATGAAACAGAAAGTTCTGAATATGCAATTTGCTCTGGTTCAGTTCTCTATTGGAAGATGCAGCCAGAATTTAGTAAAAAGTAGCAATAAAAGGAGTGTTGAGAGGTGACAACACAGAGTACTTAAAAGTATGGTGTCTGTAGAAGATGGGCTTCAGATGATAAATAAAACTGAATCTTGGATTATTTGGATCACATAAGCAACCCATTATATTAGCAGGTGTTTAGCCTGAGGCACAGCTTGGCTTATCCTGTTCTGCTACAGAATATGTAAATGGAATAAATTAGACAAATTAGAAAAAGCTGCACTCATTTACTTCAGCTGTACAAATATTTACTTGAGGAGATTTGCTTACCTCCTGCTCTGTTCCTACTTTTTGATGCCATTCCTTTCTTCATCCTTTCTGATAGTGTTTCTAGTGTCCTCTTTTAGTGTTGTGTTTATATGGGAGGCTAACGATGGGCCCATATATAGTCTCCATACTTTGGCAATGTATTTAGCAAAGAACTGTGCCGCTTTAGATGCATATATACGCTATTTCTCTAGAGTTGATACCACCAGCTCTTCAATGGCTGCTCTACACAACCTTTATTATATAAAGCAGGGGTGCTCAAACTATGGCCTGTGGGTCAAATCTGGCCCCGGACAACAATTCATCTGGCCTACGTTGCCCTTGTCACTCCCGGAAGCGGAAGTAAAATCTGCTTGTGCTCGAGTGTTTTACTTCTGCTTTCGAGAGCAACGAGGGCAGCGTGGGCTGGATGAATTGGCATTGGGGGCCGGATCAGAGATGTGGGCTGTAGTTTGGACACCCCTGGTTTAAGCAGAGAAAATGGCAGCCTAAAAATCTATCTCATCCTGTTGCAAAACATATCTGTTGCAAACAAATTGCAAGGCATGTTTTACGTCTGCTTCCATTGGGAGTAACCACATGACCGGCCCACTGAACCACGTGACTGGCCTGCAGCCCGAAAAGTTTGGGCACTCCTGATATATAGAGATTGTATATGCGACACTGTTTGACTCCTAACAGCAGAAAATTACTGTGTGTCTGTTATAAGAAGAGTAAGATACATGCCATTCTATAGTGAGGATTAGTGCTAGAATCATTATAATGACTTTAAGTCATGCGTCCAACTTTTTCATTGCAACAAAGGGAGTTTATCAGGGTACACAGAAGGAGCCCCCTCAAAGATGCTGGAGTTTTTGAACCACAATCGGGCGTACCCTAGTAACGGCCACCTTAATCTTTCTCACACTAGGTCAGGCGGAGGGAACTGCAGAATAAACTCACCAAAAGGTGCCTTAATTTTGGCAGTTTCATGTCTGGACTAAACATGGAAGAAGAAGAAGGGAGTTTATCCATTTTATGTTGTTTTACTCTGTTCCTTAGCTTAAAAAGATTCCACAGTAGCTTATAAAAATCAGAAATAAAACACCTTTGCTTGCAAGCTTCCAATCTAAAATGGCACAATACAAAAGAGAGAGAGTTTGGCACTTTTCATCCGGGTACATTATTATAGAATATTTTAGGTTGCTACAATGGATTATATACTATATGGCCGATTTTCTTAAGTTACAGTTTTGTTCTAATTACACAATATTGGGAAGTGCAGAATAAGGAGAGAATTTAAAGCTGTTGTCATAAATTGGAGTCTTTGATACTCAAATACTGCCAGATGTATGGGAACCCTTATCAGCCCTGTCTCTTTAAAAGATATTTGTCAAAAATTGCCTATATTGTACTAGTGGAGGCGAACCTATGGCATGTGTGCCAGAGGTGGCACTCTGAGCCCTCTCTGTGGGCACTCATGTGGTTGCCCCAGCACAGAGTTTGCCCCGCCCCTCTGCCCAGCAGCCCAATGGGAGAGTTTCCTCCCCTGTTGCCGTGTCGGCGCTCTGCGATAAATAAGTGGGTGCAGTTTGGGCACTCAGTCTCTAAAAGGCCTATACTATACATCAAGGGCAGTATTTTTTGTATTTTCCTCTCTTACCATGATGGCCTTGTCAGCAATATGGACAAGCAAGGGATAAATGTGGTCTAAAATGACTGTCATGGTTTGACTACACAGAAATGTCTCAGGTTAATGCTATACCAGCTGTTTGCTGTGAACATGGTCAAAGAACCTTTTGTCATAGAATAAGTTCTGATTAGTTGTCTTCTGTCTAGAAGTGACAATTGAAACATGTGGGGTTAGGAAGCAAAGAACTAAGGTGCTAATTCGGGGTGCTTGCTTTGAAAGAATTATTCAAGCTTTCTACTTTAGTAGAAATTAGTAAACATAACAGAAGTCTCTTGCCTCCAAATCCCAGTTTCTTTTCCTTCTTGTATTACATTGTTCCTTGTTTGAGAATTTTGTAGCTCTCTTCATAATGGAAATTGGCCTGCAATTTTCCAGGTATCTCACCAACCTCTAGCTTGTGTGCATGCACTTTATCTGCCTTGTTTCCCAATCACCCTGTAAGTATATTTAATCTAAAGCATTTCTGGATTTGTACTTTCTCCATATATTTTAATGGGAACCAAATCAGCTTTGTGAAGAAATCCTCTCTACAAGCTTTGTCTGTAACCCTAAGGAGAGTAGGCATGACTTGGAAAAGATAATGTTCTCCTTTGTTTAGATCTTAACTTTAAAAGGGAGTGTCTCATTGGAATATGAAGTTTGTACTTCCTGGTTCTTTTTAGGTCTGGAGTCCATGGTGAACGTGCCTGGAAATTAATAAATTAAATCAGCACAAGGTCACTGCAGATGCAGCCAGGAACAGAACTCAACTTTTCCATACAGAAGTTTGAACACTGAGGTGTAGACTTCCAAGAATGGGATGTGGCCTAATGAAGCTTTTGCAGGGAAGGTACAGTCAACAGCATAATGTTATTTGAGCAAATGAAGCCCCGGTTACATTTTTTTTTTCAGAATGGAAAGGATTTCCCTTCATCTTTTATCAGTTTAAACTTCTGGATAACAGCAAAAAAAGACAAACTGCTCTATCAGCACTACGGGAAGCAAAGCATTGTTACAAGGGTGGTGGTTGTGAAAAATGGCAAATTGAGTCTTTCCTCTAGCTATTTCTGTGCCCTTGAGATTTTAGTTGAGAGTGTATTGTCTGTTATAGCCAAACAAGAGATATAGCGATGGAGATAAGATACCAGCTCATTGCTTTAGTTAGTAAAAGGGACTTAGGTAAAGGTTGCCATTGTTCAAAAGCCAGTCATATCCGACTAGGGTTCAGTGCACATCTCTGTGTATAGCCGAAGAGCCAGCGCTGTCTGCATCTGCAGGCGTTTCTGTGGACATGTGGCAGTCATGACTAGACACGGAATGCTGTTTACCTTCCCACCAAAGTGGTACCTATATCTAAGTGCAATTTCTTGTTTTCTAACTGCTAGGTTGGCAGGAGCTGGGACAGAGATGGAAGCTCACTCCATTGTGCAGCACTCAGGTCTTGAACTCCGACCTTCCAGTCATCAAGTTCAGTGTCTTAACCACTAAGCCACTCTAATGGCTAGCTCTCCCACACATTATGAGAGCTAGCATGTTAGACATTTTTATATGTCACTAGGTTCCACTAAAGTACAGGTGGATTGGATATTAGTAAAAATCTAGGGTTTTGTGGTCAAAAGTTTAAATCTGTCGGTCTGATGTTTCACTCAGTCATGAGTTGAGGGGAGCATCCTGAGATTTTATTGGGCTGAAATCCTATTGTGCCGCTCAGAGTGTGCAGAAGGAATGATATCGACAGCAACAGGTCTACTGATTGAAGACTTGCTTTGGTGATTTGGGGGTGCATGCAATTTGTACACAGTGCAACAAAGGACACATTCACACTGCGCTGCTGGATTGCCTAGAAAAGCATCAGGACCCCTGGGGGAAGAAGCAATGTGCCATGCTGTGTGCTACTCCAGTCCAAATGGGAGCCAACGTCTTGAACACCCCCCCCCCCCCCGTTCCTTTGTTAACGGTCAGGGGAAGTGATTTTTTAAAAACATTTGGGTGAGCATCCTTGAAACCATGCATCAGTTTGTTTAAACTTTTTTTAAAAAAAAACTTTGCATTTATGTCTGTGTATTGCTGATTGGGAGTGGGACTGTGGTGGCTTAGTGATTAAGACACTGAACTTGATGACTGGAAGGTTGGCAGGTCAGCAATTCGAGACCTGAGTGCTGCATGATGGAGTGAGCTCCCGTCTCTGTCCCAGCTCCTGCCAACCTGGTAGTTTGAAAGCAAAAAACTGCAAGTAGATAAGTAGGTACCACTACGGTGGGAAGGTAAACAGCGGTTCATGCACTCCGGTGTTTATTCATGCCTGTCACATGTCCATGGAAACAGAAGCAGAAGCAGACAGCACTGGCTCTTCAGCTTTGAAACAGAGATGAGCACTGAACTCTAGAGTTGGATACGACTGGCTTTCGAGCAAGGGCAACCTTTACCTATTGCTGATTGGATTCATTTCCCCTGACCATTCACAGATATAGACAACTTCAGCATACTGGAAGTTTTCTCTGGAAACTGCCAATTGACACCTGCAGGGTCCAGTTTCAATACATTCCCAATAGCCTCTCTTGCTGGGAATGGGCTAAAACAGAACAGCTCAAAATAGTAGAACCCTCTGATTGGGGGGGGGGGGGGGGAGAGAGAGGCTGGAATACTCCGGCAACCAAAATGCATGGGAGTCGTTACTTTGGTTGCTAAAAGCTCCAGCTAATTAGTTATATGCCCTTTCGGGGCATGTTCAAAAGTCATGTGCACCCTGAAATCACCATAGAAAGACTAATCAATAGTCATTTCTGACTGTAGCTGACATCATTTCCATTGCGTGCACTTGGAGCTGGCACAACAGGATTTCTGCCAATGAATTTAATGTAGGCAGAAAATGAAAGGGGATATTT
The DNA here is from genome assembly GCA_035047305.1 of Bradypodion pumilum. NCBI lineage: Eukaryota > Metazoa > Chordata > Lepidosauria > Squamata > Chamaeleonidae > Bradypodion > Bradypodion pumilum. The sequence continues at coordinate 364,711,970 of JAWDJD010000002.1, forward strand.
AAATATGTTTGGAGACTCCGCTGATCATTCTTCTAGATGAATCTGAGGATAGCACAATGAAAATAATTATCAGCCAAACTGGAGCAGCTCAGAATTTCTATTTGATTATTGTCTTTTCTCTGACTGCAGTTACAACTGTTTTAGAAACTTTTCCTGTGGACAAAGTTAATAATCCCTGCAATGGGTGAAAGTCATTTTGATGTGTTTTACAGTTTGGCTTTTGAACAAAGTGGCTAGCACAGCCACATAAAATCCCAAGCCAAATGTTTTGTGACTGTGGTGATCACCACCATGACCCCAGAGGGTATGATAGGTGCTGGGTAATTTGGATAGTATACGATATCTGATTGTTGACAGAAGCCCATAGCTTTCAGGGTATGTGTGGGGTGTTTACACTGATGTGCTGTTGGGTGGGAATTACAGAGCCAGAGGTGCTTATAAGTTGCTGATCCTTGCTGTGATGTGGTGACTCCTTGTGTTTCCTCCCTAGCCTTTGCCTGATCATGCTGATGTGGCCAGCTGTGGCAGCCCCTTCCAGATAGCGCCTGGTAAGAGCATCTGGCTGGACTTCCACCTTTTGTGCCTACATCTATTTCTGTCTTGTCTGTCCTTTTTAATCTCATAATGTTCTCTTTGTGCAGTCAACTGCTAGTAAGATTATTTTGCTCTCCAGGTTATCTTCCTTGAGTTATAGATTTTATGATATCATTTCCATTTTTAAATGAAAACTTAATGGAAATATAGGAGCAGCATTGAGTATGCTTTAGTAACAAACAATTATCAAAATTAAAGGTAAGAGGAGTGTCCAAATACATGAGTAGCTGTCTTCAACAAAATAAGTATCTTTTTTTTTAGGAACAGAGGAATAAGATTACCCAGAAAGTATGGAAGATTTGTTGTCTTAAGAGCTTTTGAAATGAATCTTTCAAATACCCTGTTTTTCTATAGCCATTTATGGCAAACATCATTGTTTTATCTGTATGCAATATCTAAATAAATGATGATCATATTAAAAAGATATATAACTGATTACCTCCACTGGTATTCTGGATGGCTTCAGTGGGAGAAAGGTAACCATACAACAAACAAATCAATGTACTGGATGGATATTGGACTAGCACAATGTTTCCCAACCTTTGGTTTTTGGACTTCAATTCCCAGAAGCTTAAGTCAATTCCCCAAAGCACTGATCAGCCAATGTATTGACTTAGGCTTTTGGAAATTGAAGTACCCCTGTGGGGTGTGTGCCCCATGTTGGGAACCACTGGACTGGCACTTAGGAGACCTGACTTCAAATTCCTGCTCAGCTGTGACTGGGGTGTTGCAACAATACGTCCGTCGACACCAAAAGAATCACAAGGGAGGTCTAGGATGCGGTAGAATACTTTAAAACTTTATAAATTGATTCAACACTATAGATCCCTGAAGAAAACTTTTGAAAAATCCTATATCGAAAGGCTTTTGGATCTTTTGTGTTACTTTGAGAAGATTTCTACAATAAACTATTGACAAACGGTTCCAGTGGTCTATACAGTACTACGTTTGTCCCCACAATCAGCTTTGTTGCAACAATAAATCATACATTAAACATCTCACATACCTCAAAAATCCTATTAGGTTACTATATATTGGAAGTAATTTGCTGGCACATAACAACACCAAAAACATGTCAGAATAGGTATTACTGATGATCACCTCCTGATTAAAAACTATGTTGCCCCTACCAAGAGTTATACTGCTGGAACACCATGGTGATAACTGAGTTGTAGCACTTGAGCTATGTACTTCCTTGATTACGAATAGAGGTGGAATGGACATTAAGAGAATAAAAGGAGGCATATAATTTTAATTTCAAACTTAGTAGCTGTTATCGGCTCAAATGGAACACTGGAACACAATATCAGTATGATTTGCATTACCTTAAGCGATCAAGCTGTGTTCCTGGAATCTTTAGCAGACCTTAAATGAAGAAATGCACCAAACCAGTTTTCTTAACACCTAGCATTGAATAAAGTACGTAGTTTGAAATTACACCATCATTTGCAGCACATCTTTAGACACACCTGAACAACAACAAAATGTTATCTTCCAAAGTGAATCATTCGTACAACTATTCTAGTTATTTGTATGACAGCCATATATTGACTCCTTAAAATGACTTGTTTGTGCTTTATGGGCTTAGAATTACAATATATTTCATCTTAATTAGTTTTCTATTTAATGTATGTCTGGGGTAGAGTGAATGGTGGTGAGTATTCTAGGTTAGGCAAAATCACGTAGCAAAAAGGATCAGCATTGATTCATTATAGACGTTTTTGTCTCACACTTATGCAGGCGTCCAGAATGGCTTATAAAGCTTAAACACAACTGTGGTTTTCAAACTTTTTAATGTATCCCTGTTTGTTCAGGGGTATTATTAGCTTTTGCCTTTTGGGGGCTGGGAATGGATAGCCTCAGGGAGCTTTTTCCTGTGCAGGATATTCATCCAGGAGAGACTCTAAAGACAATATATAGTTGTTGTTTTCAGGTGCCTCAGTGCTCTCGCAAATGTATTGTGCAGTAAGGCAGTTATTTTGACAGAAGGATAAATAAGTGGTCAGGGAAAGTTTGCATGTGTTGCTTTATATGCATGTGCAAACTGAGGGTTTGTTTTTACCAAGAAAAACCAAAAGTTAAAGCCAGAATCCTCTTGGGAAAATGCGCACATAATGGTAGGCATTCAAGCAATATCCCCTTTTGACAAGGTGTTCCTAGAATAACTTGTCCATATACACTGTACTGGTTGCAAAATGGTCATGACAGACCCATTGCCAAAGTGGAGGGGACCTGTTTATGTGATTATCATTCTGTATATGATTCCCCCCCCAATAGAATTCCAGCCTATAATTCAGTGATGGCGAACTTATGGCACTTAGAGCCCTCTCTGTGGGCATGCCAGCACAGAGTTTGCCTCACCTCTCTGCCCAGCAGCCCGATGGGAGCGCTTCTTCCCCCCCAGGACATAGTTCGCCCCACCACTCTGCCCAGCAGCCCAATGGGAGCACTTCCTCCCCCAGCACAGAGTTCGCCCCGCCCCTCTGCCCAGCAGCCCAATGGGAGCGCTTCTTCTCTTCCCCAGCACAGAGTTCAACCCACCCCTCTGTCCAGCAGCCCAATAGGAGCGCTCCCTCTCTCCCCGGCACTCGGTCTCTAAAAGGTTCCCCATCACTGCTATAAGCTCTTGCACTGTTAATTTGGTGCAGTTTTGGCTTGGATACTTACAGTGAGTCAAACATTGTTCCACATAGCCTAATATTTTAATGGCTCAAGCTCTCCAGGGTTTCAGATATAATTGTTTCTTAGCTGTACCTGAAGATTCCTTTTATTCTATGGTGCAGGCATGACTAAACTTAGCTGCTGGAAATAAACAGGATTACTATGTTCAGCGTGGTATGGTGATCTAAGTATGTGAGAATAAATTAGTTAGTCTTAACAGGTTCTGCAGAGTTCCTTGCTGCTATTGCTATTGGATAAAAGCACAGCTTTACTGTAGGACTGTGGTTTGGAGTATACCTAGCCTATTAGTGTGTTGTCCTGTGTGATTTCACAGAATTGCTCCTTTCTGACCTGGCTGAAATCATGGTTCTGTGTTTCTCTTCTTCTCCTTTGTTGATGTAGTGTGTGTTGTTTGAACACTTAGTATTGAGTCCTCTTAATTTCTGTTTGCAAGTTTGACACTGAATTTTGTTCATTTGTCTATTTTCACTGATTTCAATATTAACTGTCCATTTTAGAAGACCATGCCATACATAAATACAGGCAACTCCTAAATGGAGTTAAAGTGTTGTTTCTTTTGATTGGCTTTAGAATTGCATGTACAGTGGAACCTCATACAACAATCACCCCATTTAGCAATGAAATCGCACAACAATTAGGTTTTTGGGGGGAATGGCATCCCGCATAACAATTTTCCCTATGGAAAAAATCGTAAAACAAATTTTCAATGGGAAAAACCACTTAGTTAAAAAAATTGTTGTATGATGCATCCCATAAGGAAAATCGCTATATGATGCATGTATTGTATAGCAATTGTTCCGTAAATCAATGAGCACCATGGAACTGATTAAAATCATTGTATGAGGTACCACTGTATTTTGACCTGGTCCACTAATAAATAGCTTTGGCTGTTTCTTCAGCGTGACAAGCAGAGGAATCTTAGAATGAAGTCATTTTATTAAAACAGCTTCATTGGCAGAAGAGTGGGCTTGAAGCATAGGACTATGTCTTGGATTTTTCTTCTGGTATTAGGAAGCAAGAGACAAGATAGAAGATGTTGTAACTTGCTACTTATAAACACATGCATTTTATAGGCTTATAGCATGAATTTGTAGGTAGGTAAAGCAAAAATGTAAAGCAGCACTAAGTCCTAAGTAATAGTAAATATGGAAACATTTGGAAAAAGCAGGACATGTTAAGCCTCCCTCCAATTGTTCTTTAGTTTTACTTGACCCTTTTCCCTTTCTGGAGGGCTGGAGGGTGTCTCTTTACTCGCCCGCCGGAAAAGGAAGTGACCAGGCACTTGGCAGCTTCCCTTTCCGGTGGCCCAAATACGATTGCATCGGATAACACTAAAAGAACGTTAACCAATGCAAAAAAAATTCAATCGTTATCTGAGGTATTACTGTACCACAATCTTCGAGGAGGTGGTGGTGGGGGGACACACTGCTCTACATTGATAAAGTGAACAGCATTACCATAAGTGGCAAATTGCCACTGATTAAAGCATATATTTTATGACTATAGATTGTATGCCACTTCATTGCCTTGTATACAAGTTGCATGCACCTCAGAATGGCCAAAGGAGGCTTTTAATCAGTAATGATTTGCCCTTGCTAATAGTCTTTCCTGCTGTGCACGCAGAGCTGCACAACAAGATAATAGCTTTTAAAAAACCTGTTCCGATTAAAAATCCTGTTGGTGAGTAAGGAAAAAAGGTGTGGCCACTACTGAACTAATCAAATTAAATACAGCCATTATGTAGGGTTTTTGTTCAACAATTGTAGTTGTAGCAGTTAGCAGAAATTTTTCGAGAGAGGTGCAGTGAAGGGGCTCCCCATATAGTCCTATTTAATAAAAAGAAAGCATCTAGGAGTGCCAATTCCTTACAGGTTTTAGGATGGTCCTGGGAATCTAGGATCTGGATATTTTTGGTAACTGAAAGCCTTTTCTTTAATGTTGTTTTATAATATATATTATTTTTTTGCAGAAGGAGCTTCATGGAGGGACTTGACTCCCTGTCCAAAGGTCCATCTTCAAGACAACCTTGGCCTTTACCAGCACTCCAGCTTGAGCCTTCCGTTGCCCCTCTGCAACCCCGACCCCAGTGCTCGAAACAGCCCAGAGTCGCAAACACTGGCCACCAATTCCCGAGTCTCAGAGAAGGCTTCCGTGCCCCCCACCAAAAGACACTGCCGTTCCCTCTCGGTGCCCGAAGACCTCTCCCGTTGGCAGGCGGTCTGGAGGCCCTTGGGCTCCAAAGTATGGACACATGTCAAACGCCGGGACAGCCCCGGAGGGGAGACTTTAGCGGTACAGCCCCAGATTGTGGCCCAGGGAGGCAACAGACTTTGCTTCAACCCGGTCCCCAGTGCTTCTCATCACGGCGTTCAAGATGGTGCTAGTTGTGGCAGAAGCCCGCCTTTTTTCAGCCTGGCTCTATCCCGAGAGTCGCCGGCAAGTGTGCCATGGGAGACAGGGGAGGCTTTACAGCCCTGTCCCCTGCAAAGACGTTTCTCCCTGTCGCCTGTCAGATTCTTGCCCTCCCAGCGAAGCTCTGCCACCTCCACTCCAGAGCTGCTTCGACACCAGCACGGCCTCCCTCGCAGCCGCTCACAGCCCTGTGATTTGGACACCAAGAAATGTGGTCTTAAGCGGCGCCATGATGAGGATGTGAGGTGGCAACGGCCCTCGCTCGATTTCTACAAGATGAATCAGGTACGGAAGAAGTGGAGATGGTGACGCCTGTCGGCCGGTCTTCGGACAAGAAAACACATTTGGTCAACAGCTTCCTTTTTAAGTTCATGGGAAATTGTGGAGTGCAGTGGGAAACAAAAACTATTTACTGCTGAAACACGGAAAAGGAAGTGCCTATGTAACTGAACGCTTCTGTCCTTAAAGGCTATCTGCAATCTGCTCCTATAAAATAGTTCACGGCCATTAGTGTACTCTGTAGAAAAAGCTGATTTCTTTATAGGAAGTGAGCAAACACATTTTAAATTTATTTAGTGGAAGCATTGATCTTAGTTTTGTACAAACCAGAAGTAGGCACTGGGTCTGGCCCAGGGGTCACGTATTACTGTTCTTTATGCATGAAACTACTGGTCTACATGCCCCACTGTAATTTATTCGCCACCAATAGTAGGTAAGTGTTAAATGATTCCTGGAAGATCCTGCAGTCATTTCAACCCTTCTAACCTACACCAAGAAAATCAAGACAGTAATATTTGGTAAAGTAACCATTGGAAAGATAGTATCATCCATACTTAGCTTAAAGTATTTTGTTCTTGCTTCAGCTGTTCTTCATCTACATAGGGCAAAGTAAAAATAGTTTATTCTGATCAAAATTTAATGTAAAAAGTGCTGGAAATAGTGGGGCTCGACTACAGCTGTAAGAGAAATAAGTCTGAATGAATGATTGGCTGGAGAGGAAATGGATCCAAATGTAAAGTGGAAACTAAAGTGACACCAAGAGCAAGTTATGTTATGCAAAAGTGATTCAGGAAGGCTTCCATAGAATAGCCTGGAAGTAGTGCTTAGCTGCACATCTGGCAGCTTAGAGCTGTAATTAAACCGGTTTTTGAAAATCCAGGCCTGTGCCCTACCAACATTTCCCCATACCCAGCAGGTAGCAGTAGTGGCGTAGTGGTTAAAACGCTGAGTTTGAAGACTGGAAGGTCGTGGTTCGATAACCGAATGCTGCACGATGGATCTTGGGGACATGAAAGAAGCCTCATTCGGGCATCCCCTGAGCAGAGTTTCTCCAGCAGAAATCCTTTCAAGCCAGAGTAATTTCTGACATGAAATTGTTTATTTAGCAGGTAGTTCCTACTATTTTAAGAAGCTGCAGTTGATTTCATTGTTGGGGAGCCAGCTGTGACAAAAACAACCAATCATAAGTATGGCTGTAAATTCTCATTACAACAAAGTTGTAGCAAAGGAGGAAAGGTGTGTTAGTACCTAAACTTTTTTGTTGTTCAGTCGCACCAAACTTACTTTCTTTTCTTTTTTTTACAGAAACCATTTGCAAGAGCTGTCTGTCAGTTGGACAATTCTGAGGAAGGTGGCTATCCACCATGGCTCTTGGACTGCAGCCCACAAACGCCCTCCGCATCATGCAGTCCCATCAACAATTATGACCAGGTGCTGAGTGAGAGTGAAGAGGAGGAGGAGGAGGAAGAGGCAGCAGCAAGCCGACTAAATTGGAATTTAGAAAGCAAAAGAACACTTTTCCAACCAGACTTTAGTGATCTTGATCTAACTTTAATTGAGGAGAACTAGGGATTGGGTGTCTTTTTACAAAACTGACTCTGGGATCAACGGAAGGAACGGGCTGTGGTCCTGGGCCCAGGGGGCAGGGGGCGTGGGGTGGGTGCCGAGGGAAGAGTGGCAATGGGACCAATGGGGGTTTTGTCTGCTTGTTTCTTTTGTATTAAAAAAAGGAAAAATGCTCAACGAAAGTCGCATATCAATGGGAAGGTGCGGAAAAAGAACTTTGGCAGCAGTTCTACCTCAACAATCCCCATGGGCCTCCCAGCATCAAAATACACACGACTCCTCCCAAAACAGATACCCACATTCTACACAGATCTCAGTTGCCCCAGTATGTAGAAATGATAAGATTGGTATGAGGTAATAGGCACTTATTAAACATTAAAATAAAATACCCAAGGTTGGAGGCTCTCTGTTGCTGTGCTGTAAAATGACCATGCCATTCACCACATTATTTGGTTGAAAGGATAACCCTGCTTTCCTGTGATTTAATCATTGAGAATTCTACATTGTAGGGAAGACAGTAATGCTGGGAATGGTGAAAGGCAGCAAGAAAAGAGGAAGACCGAACATGGGATAGAGGGGGCCTGACCACGCACTTTGAACAGCTGAGCGGGTGAGACCACGCCCCTAGAACATGACGTGTTTGTGCATGCATGGCATGGACGCTTCTGCGTATGCGTGAAAGCAGCCATTTTGTGTCCTGGTTTGGTACAGGAAACAAAATAGCTGCTTTCATGCATGCGCAGAAACATCCATGCCAAACCAGGAAATAAAATGGCCACTTCTGCACATGTGCAAAAGTGGCATTTTGTTTCCTGGTTTGGCGTGGATGCTTCTGCGCACATGTGAAAGCAGCCATTTTGTTTCCTGCACCAAACCAGGATACAAATTGGACACTTCGTGCATGTGCGGAAGCATCCTTATTTACTTCCTGGTTTGGCAAGAGTGTCGCAGGCCTGATGGAATGGCTTTGGGGACCCATACCTGGTCCGTGGGCCGTAGTTTGGGCGTGCCAGGGATAGACTGACTCCATGAAAGCCACAGGCTTGAGTCTGCAAGAGCTGGACAGAGTTGTTGAGGATGATATTTTGGAGATCTCTCATTCATAGGGTCACAACTTGATGGCATATAACAATAACAAGAAAAGAGACCATCTGCCAGCAATCAGGTGTATTTCTCAAAGGTGTTTTGGTGTGTAGTTCAAATAATATCAGCCTACTTTTAGAATGTGATGAATCATTGTACTTTAACGACTATGGCAAATATCCCTTTTAGCATTGCTTGTGTAAAACTGATCAGCTGGAAGACCCAACAAAAAAGAGATATGCACTTGACTAGCAAATGAAAGAGCAACTATTAAATTGATAAGTAGTTCTTAGAATACATGAGACTTTTAAAATACTGTATAGTAAAAAACCCAGGTTATGACGGAGGTCCGGTCCAACAGCTTCTGTTGTAACCCCAAAAAAATTGTAAACCAAAACATCCATAGGGATGCATTGAAAAATAAAACGGCCCTGAATTGATCGTTGTAAATTGAAAAAAATACATTAAAAATGTGTTTCCATAGGATTTGCCATTGTAAACTGCAGCAAACTTAAATTTTATAGAACAGTGTTAGATTCCTAACAAGAAAAACTTTGTTCCTTTAAGGTAACTAAAACAGGCAGAAAACCCAAAATGTCTAATTTCCCAACAATTGGTTCCACAAGTTTGGACTTTATACGGATTTGGACTTTGTAGGAGGCATGCAAAATCCTAGTCGCAATGCCTCATACAACGTCCAAATCCTTGCTGCGATGCCACGTACAACGTCGTTTCCATAGAAATACATTGTACTGTAACAGCACAGACGTCAGGGCAAAGTCAAGGAAACAGCCAGGAAACTAACAGAACTTTAAGAAATCATTGTCTAAAGGCTAAAAACATTACAAAAACATGTCAAACAACCCTGATTGTCCAAGAACCTGAAGAATGCTGCAAAAATCCTAGGAATGCTTCTAAAAATTCTGATGAAAATTTTTACAAAATCCAAAATCACGCTCAAAACCACTCCTAAACACTCTTTGCCTTGTGCAAAACCCACAAGAGCAATGCATGCATGTGTCCTGTATTTTATACTGCCCAGGCACAATGCAACCTGGGGAAAACTGAATGCTTCATACAAAGTTGAGCGACTTTGTATGAGGTAACTTTTTTCAAGAAATTAGACGATGTTGTATGAAGCGGACTTTGTATGAGGTATTACTGTAGCTTGTTCCTAAGAAAAACAGAAGAAGGCCATGATGTAGGTGAGGTTCTGTGCTAAAAAGGCTATAGTTACGTGCCTTGAAAGTTGAAATAGGAAGGTTTCATTCACAGTGCTCAATCACTATTGAACTTCTGCTTGTCCCGCAATATTGAAAGAAAATAGGAGTTCTGTGGTGAGAGGGTTTGTGCCCACATTGCTTTTGTCCTAGTGAAGCGGAATTGTGTGAGAAAAAAGTGTAACAAAGTTACCGCCTTACAAGTGCATGTCTTGTCATGCTCCATTGAGTCGCATGAGACAGCAACCCTATTAAGGCTCTCAAACTAAAGAAGATATTTAAGTTTTTTACCACTTTTAACTGGCTGGATAGGTCAGAGCCAGAGTTTGGGAGTTTGATTCTTCACTGTGCCTCCGGTGGGAAGAGCCAGCCTATGTGGCCTTGGGCAAGCTCAGTTTTTATTACTGGATACAAATCTACCATTTGATTCACACACAATGACTGGTATAAATTAACAGTTCAAGCTCTAACCAAGGGCCTAAGAACTAGGGAACGTCAAAGTCAGTGTTTCCCAACCTTTGGTTTTTGGACTTCCAATTCCCAGAAGCTGAAGTCAATTCCCCAAAGCCCTGATCAGCCAATCTACTGACTTACGTAGGCTTCTGGGAATTGAAGTCCTCCTGTGGGACGTAGGCCCCACGTTGTGAACCACTGATCTAAGTATATATACAGTTCCTACTAGAGTTGTTTTTTAGAGAGAGAGGCTGTATAAGTTCAATAAGTTAAAAATCTAGGGAGTCCTTTAGGTATTGCTCCAAGGGCTCTGATCACTATGGGTACAACAACAGATTTCTTTCTCCATATTCCAATGGTGGCCAACCTACGGCCAATGGGTGGATCAAGCCTGTGCTGCCCGGCCACTCCCAGAAGCGGAAGTAAAACACCCACGCATGCGCAAATTGCTGCTGTAAATGCACCCACAGCTGTCATAAACATGTTTATGACAGCTGTGAGTGCATTCACAGCAGCATTTTGCACATGCGCAGGTGCATTTTACTTCTGCTACCAGTGGGAGGAACCACATGACCGGCCCATGGCCCGAAATGTTTGGCCTCCCCTGCCATAGACACTCGATTTGCAAATCAAGATTGTGATTTTCTCCAGTTGTTTGTATTCAATATGTGCATCTCCTGGAATAGCAATTTCAATAACCCAGACCTTCTTTTCCACAACAGTTATGTCAGGTGTGTTGTGAGTCAGATGTCTATTTGAGTTTTAAAGTCCCACAGGAGCTTGACTCTCATTTTCTAAAACTTTACTTGATGTTTCCAATGATTTTTACTGCATTCAAATCCAAACTTCTGGCAAAGTTTCCAATTAATAATTTTTGCAAAACTGTCATGGTGTTGCAAATAATCAGTCTGTGAAATTTGGCTGCATCCACTGATCAGATGATCTACTGTTGTATCCTTTTCATTACAAAGCCAGGTATTTGCTATTATTAGATACATGCTGTGTTTTTGTCTTCATGCAATTTGCTGGCAAAACCTGTTCCTGAGCTGCCAAGATAAATCCTTCCATTTCCTTCTTCAAAACTCCTGTTCTTAGCCATCCCCATGTCAACTTTGGGTCGGCCTTGCCTTCTATTATGTTCAAGTATTGACCATGCATAGGATTGTTTTTCCAGTTTGCAGCTCGACTTTCAATCTTTTCTGTATTCTGCTTTCTTCATTCTTTTCAAAAGTCCTCCTTTATTAACTTCCTGAAGCATAGGCTCTTCGCTTTTCTTAAATGTAGTCATTCAAGTTATGCTTTTCTTCTACTGTCTATTTCAACTGTAGGAGTCCCTCTGCCACCCTCAACTCTTGGTAAGTACAAACGTCAAGTTTTGGGTGCTGGGCATGATGCAGAGTCATTAGCTTCCTTGTTTTTCGGTCCAAGTTGTCTAATTCCATTTCGGTCCAATCAGTTATTTTAGCTGAATATCATATCACAAGCATTGCCCCGGTATTGCCTTTATGATATTGCTTCTACTCAATTTTGACCTCAGGATTTTCCAGATCCACTTTATATATTTTGTCAAAGTAGCTCTTTTGACTTGGTTGTGTAGCAATCATCATCATCATCATCATCATCATCGCAAATGTGAAACCTTCAGTCCTTTCTTAGCCAATTCATATCCACAGTTTGTCCTATTCAGAATAGTTGTCAGTGGTGCCATTGATAGCACAAATAGCAAAGGTGATAGTGAGTCCTCTTGAAAAATAGAATGCAGTAAGAATCATTGGGAACATCAAGTAGATACAAAGTTTTAGAAAATGAGAGTCAAGATCCTGTGGGACTTTAAAATTCAAACAGATAGGCATCTGCCTCACAACACACCTGATATAACTCATGGAGAAGAAGAAAGTCTGGTTTATTGACATTGCTATACCAGGAGATGCACGAATTAAAGACAAACAACGAGAAAAATCACAAAATATTGTGATTTGCAAATTGAAGTCAAGCGTCTATAGCAGAAGAAATCTTGTTGTTCCCATAGTGATCAGAACCCTTGGAGCAGTACCTAAAGGACTCCCTAGATATTTGGAAATTTTGGACTTATCTGATTTGAACATCCTAACTCTCCAAAAAACAACTCTACTGGGAACTGCATATATACTCAGACGTTATCTTAACAGCTTTTAGGTTCTTGGTTAGGGTTTGAACTGTTAATTTTAATCCAGTCCTTGACTGTGAACCAAGTGGTTGATTTGTATAATAATAACACAGGTCTGCAACCAAAAAACTGCATAGGATTTTTTTTACTGTTTCTTACAGATTTTTACATAGTGGAACCGAGAAAAATACTACAAAAATTCCATCTCGTCAAGTTTTCTTGCAAAACTCGTGTTTTTAGTTTAATTTAGCGTGAAGTTTGCCTTTTACCCAAAATCTGATATAGTATTCTTGATTCTAAAAACCCTATCCAAAAATTATTTCTTACTTTCATTTAATATTTATTAGAGCTAGAATCAAGAATAATGCAAAGAGAAAATAAGAAGAATGGGGGGGGGCATAGTCAGTGGTGGGCATCAGCAGGTTGGCACCAGTTTGCCAGAACCAGTAGCAGAAATTCTGGCTAGCCGCACCCATCCAAGTTTTGAAATAAAGTAGTCCTAATTTGGGTGCAACACAGGATTTCCCCCTGGCCATGCCCACCATACTACACCCACAGTGTGGTAGCAAAAAAAAATGGAGCCCACCACTGGACGTAGTATAGATTTAGTGGTGTGAGGAAGCTCAGATGATCATGTCCGAACAGGTTTATCTTGTTTGTAGTGAAAGGTGAACATATCCAGGAATCTTACTGGCTGAGTTGAGCATGTTTTGACATGTTCTCTGGGGTATTATAAATGAGTATAAACATGCCTACTGTCAGATTTGATCATGTTTCAAATACTAAATAAGTTCAGGATCTTGGTTGCTGTATGAGCCACACTCAGTTTACATCCTGCATTCAAACGTGACTGTTTTCATTTTTAGTTCTGTATTATGGCTTCAAGAGGTTGTGTTATTTCTTCGGACAATTTTTGTTTTATTTGTGGTGAATACACTATTAAAAGTCAACAAAGGAACATAAGTGATTTTGTGAAGAAAGTGTATTTTGCTTACTTCAAGATGAAACTTGGGGCTCAAGACAAAGAATGGGCTCCTCATAAGGTGTGTAGAAGGTGCGAAGATCTTCGTTTGTGGTTTAAAGGTAAGAAAACCTCATTCTGTTTTGGCATTCCTATGATGTGGCATGAACAGCAAAACCACACTACTGACTGCTATTTCTGTTCGGTAGATGTGAAAGGCTTTAATACAAAAAATAAAAAGAAGATATCTTACCCAAACCTTAATTCAGCTATTCGACCAGTGCTTCAGTTCTGAAATACCAGTTCCACACCCACCTTCCAGTTTGGATAATATCCTGAGCGATTCAGAGGATGGAGACACACTGCCTTCCCAGGACGAATCTAGCTCAGATTTTTCTGTTGATGAGGTACCTCAACTTTTTTTTCAGAATGAGCTCAATGACCTAGTTAGAGATTTAGGCCTTTCCAAAGATTCAGCCGAATTGCTGGGGTCAAGACTAACACATAAAAACCTGCTGTCCCTGGAACATCATTTTTGTAGTACAGGCACCAAATTCACTCAGTTTTTCCCCAAAGATGGAAATTTTGTTTATTGTAGTGATGTTCAAGGGCTAATGAAGTGCTTTGAAATAGAATATGATTCATCTGAGTGGTACCTATTCAATGATTCGTCCAAAACAAGCCTCAAAGCAGTCTTGCTGCATAATGGAAATACATTTGCATCACTTCTTATAGGGCACTCGGGGCATTTTGATGAAAACTATAATGATTTAACTGATTCTTGACAAAATCAAATATCAAGAACATCGCTGGATGGTTTGTGGAGACTAAAATACTAACCATGTTGTTAGGCCAGCAGGCAAGTTATACAAAATATCCCTGCTACCTATGTTTGTGGGACAGTCGAGCCAGAGACCTCCATTGGACAAAAACTGACTGGCCACTTCGAGACGCCTTAATCCCCGGAGAAAAAACGTCATTAATATGACCTTGGTTCCAACAGAAAAGGTTTTATTGCCACCTCTTCATATTAAATTAGGGCTTATGAAGCAGTTTGTTAAATCACTGCCAAAAGATGGGGAATATTTCAGATATCTGTGTTCGAAGTTCCCAAAACCATCTGAAGCCAAGTTGAAAGATGGAGTTTTTACTGGCCCCGACATACAAAAACTGTTATCCAATCCCCTCTTTTTAGAAACAATAGGAGAAAAAGAAAAGGAAGCTTGGGACTCTTTCAAAGACATAGTTCACAAGTTTTTAGGGTATACTTAAGACCCTCACTACAAAAACATTGTACAGCGCATGTAGTGATGCTCACAGACACACACAAAGAGATGTGGGTGCAAGAGTCAGACTGGTCCAACAAAGGACCTACTGCTCATATTTATTCCTAAATTCCTAAAACCACATGTACATAAGGCAATCACGTGGTTTGCACAAAACTACAGGTCATGCAATACAGTCAATCTTCTAGGGAATAGGTGAAAGCATAAGAAGGCATACACTGCATACACTTTATCTGGCGACAGATTGTCTGGGCCCGCTTGACCTAACCTTTCACACATACAACATGTCATCCAGGCTTCTACCGGATTTTACTGGAGCCTGGTTTACAGTTTTTCCCCAGAAGGCCAGAAAGATTAGATAGAGAGCTAAAGAGGGCAAAGGGATGTTTTACCATCTTCCACCAGGCAACCATTCAACAGCCGAAACCCTTCAATGTTATAATGGATCCTGTTGGTCCAGAAGCTCCCTTTTGGAAGAGTATAAAAACTTAAAGCAGTTACATTAAACTAATATATTCTAATAACTAATATAAGGTTATTTCCAACAAATACATGTTGAATGCGTATAAAGCTCAAGGATGCAAGATGAGCCTAAACATTCATTTCTTACATTCCCATGTTGACTATTTTCCTGAAAACTTGGGACCCTACAGTGAAGAGGAGGGTGAAAGATTTCACCAAGATGTCCGTGATATCAAGAGACGCTACCAAGGAAGATGGAACGTCAATATGATATCTGACTACTGTTGGATGCTCAAATGGGAAACAGAAAATGGAAAGCGAAAGCGTGTTTGAAGGAGCATAAAAGAGAAGAAAAGGTTTCACAGACAAAAAGAGTGAACGTAGAATGTTAAGTATATATTACAAATAAATTGTTTGTTTAATTATAAGAAATAATGTGTTTAGTTCATTGTAATAAAATAGTGATTTTCTCATCTCTCTTATGCTTTTTAAATGAAAAACCCACATATTTTGTGAAAAAACTGTACGTAATGGGGGAAATCGAGGTAATTTTTGGACTTAGCACACTAGAAAACATAAAATTTGTCAAAAATATCCTAAGCAGCTGTTGTTGTTTTTTTTGTTTGTTTTGTTTTTTGCAGACCTGTGTAATCTACCATTAGGTTCACAGCCAAAGACTGGTATAAAATTAACCATTCAAGACCTAACCCAAGTCTAAGAACTGTTAAGGTAATGTCTAAGTATATATCCATCTTCAGGTGCTGTATCCGTTTTGGATATTGGCTATCATCATGACAATATTCTTCCTGTTCCTAACTCCTCAGGACAGTTCTTCTGAGGGACATGCCACACCAGTCTCTCAGGTTCTTCAGCCATGAAGTCCATTTACATCCAGGGCCTCTCTTCCCAGGGATCTTTCCTTGAAGAGTGAGTTGGAGTATTCTTTATTTTATGTCGTTCCTCATGATATGGCCAAGGTATTGGAGCTTTCTTTGCTTAATGTCTTAAACAGTTCTTTTTCTTTATCCATCCAGCGCAACAGTTCTACATTAGTCACATGGTTAACCCATGATATTCTTAGCAGCCATCTGTAGATCCACATTTCAAAAGCTTCGATTCTCTTTTCAGATGCTTTAGTCAATGTCCAAGCTTTGACTCCATATACTGTACTGTACAACACTGGGAATATGCACTATTCAGATCCTTGTAGCCAGTGGTGGGCTCAAAAAAAAATTTGCTACCACACTGTGGCTGTGGTATGGTGGGTGTGGCCAGGGGGAAAGCACTGTGTTGCACCTGAATTAGGACTACAGTACTTTTATTTCAAAACTTGGATGGGCAGGGCCAGCCAGAATTTCTGCTACCAGTTCTGGCGAACTGATGCGAACCTGCTGACGCCCACCACTGCTTGTAGCAGGAGTTAGATCTCTACTGCATAACAAATGTCACATTTTGTTAGTGCAGAATATGGTTTGGATCTCAACACCAAGAAGACTAAATATCTGGTTATAAGCCGAACACCAACTCAAGGCAAGTTAGTGGCAGGAACACAAGAAATCGAAAGAGTGGACAAAATTTTCAATTTGGGGAGTATGTTAAATGAAAATTGGGATCCCGAGGTAGAGTTTTAAATACGAAAAGAAAAAACGAGATTCCCCTTCATAAGAGTATGTATATATGCAGTTCCTAGTAAAGTTTTATTTTTGGTAAAGTTAGGATATTCAAGTCCAATAGATCCAAAATTTCCAAATATCTCTAGGGAGTCTTTTAGGTATTGCTCCAAGGGCTCCGATTATTATGGGTACAACCACAGATTTATTTTTCCATAAACGCTCAACTTTAATAATAATAATAATAATAATAATAATAATAATAATAATAATAATAATAATAATAATAATAATAATAATAATAATAATAATAATAATAATAATAATAATAATGATGATGATGATGATGATGATGATGATGATGATGATGATGATGATGATGTTGTTGTTGTTGTTGTTTACTAATTCTTCCCCATCACCCTCCATGGCAGGACGAGAATTTGAAACCCGGATCTCCGCCCAGTCCAAGTGCGCCGCTCTAGCCGCTGCCACTCCCTTTCCCTCTCTCTCTCTCTCCCACACGTACCTTCGCCTACTTCAGGCAGCTCAGCCAGTCCTTCATTCGCGGAAGGATTCGACTTCAAGGGCTTGGCTCGCTTCTGCCGCCTTTGGAAACACCGGAAGTGAAAGCCGCGGACCTTGGGAGGCGGCTGTGTCTGTATCATGGAGGTATAAAAAAACAGGAGATGACTTGACGTCACAAACTTGAAGCCAACTAATTTGAAAGTCCGCCATGTTAGTTGGCTCAAAACATTTGCTAATTGTGCTTTGATTGTGTGGAGTCGTGAAAGTAGATCGGGGTTTCCCCTTTAATATCATTGGGTGGAGGGTTGCGATCCCCCTCTCCGCTGGCTCCCCTGGGTCCAGAAGGGTTGGGGGGACAAAAGGGGTCTGTCCCCCAAAACCTCCCAAACCTAGGGGACCAGGGAGAGGTGATCGATTCCACCCCCTTCCAACACTCCGTTGTTGAAGAGAAGAAACCGCTTGGTTTCTTCTCTTTAATAACGGGGTGTCCTGCGGGGGGGGGTATCCCCTCTCTGCCGGGTCCCCTGGCTCTGGAAGAGTTGGGGAACAGACCCCTTTTGTCCCCCCAACCCCCCCCCCAACCCAGGGGACCCAGGAGAGGGGATCAATCCACCCCCCCTCCAACATAAGAAGCAATCGTAAACGGTAGAAGTCTGCTAATGTTTTGGTCCACCTAATATGGCGGCAGGCCACGCCCACTGGCTTCAAAAAACACAGCATGAAGCCTGTAGTGCCATCTCCTGTTTTTTATACCTCCATGGTATGTGTGTATGCGCTCCGGTGTCTAGTCGTGTCTGCCACATGACTACGGAAACGTCTGCAGAAGCAGACGGCGCTGGCTCTTCCGGCTTAGAAACAGAGATGAGCACTGCACCCTAGAGTCGGATACGACTGGCTTTCGAGCAAGGGAAACCTAGGTGTGTGTGTGAGAGAGAGAGCGGAGGAGGGAAAGAGGGGCAGGGCTGCCGCCACTCTGGGCGCCCATTACTCGATGGTGGTCCCTGGCCGTGGCGCTCCGGCTGGATGGGAGCCTCACTCTGGGCGGAAAGAGACCAGCCCTTCCGCTTCCTTTCTGGAGGCCGGTGGGCGGCGGAGGGAGGGAGGGAGGGAGGGAGGGAGAGCCGCGCGGCGACCGGGAAGGGAAGGCAGTGGCGGAAGGCAGTGGCAGACGCACCGTCGTAGAGCCAGCCTGGCCTTCCCTCCCCGGGCTGTGAGGCGGGCGACCGGGAAACGCTGGCCTTGGGAAGCGTCTCGGCGGCGGCTCCTCCTCCTCCTCCGGGCCGGGCCGAGTTCGTAGGGCCTTCCCTCGCCGCCGGGGGCCAGAGAGGATTGCGCGGGGGCCCATCTCGGCGTGTCCCATGGACAGGCACAAAGTCAAGCGCCAGAGGCTGGACCGCATTTGCGAAGGTAGGAAGGAGGGAGCCAGGCAGGCAGGCAAGGAAGGAAGGAAGGATCGGGTCTCCCCCCCCCCCCCCGGCCACTCATCTCCGGGGTGGGGAGGATTTGGATCCCGACCTTGCAAAAGAAGGAGGCTTTGTGTGTGTGGATGGATATGGCGGCGGCGGGAGATTGGAAATCTGGGCCGTGCAGCTAGTCCTCAACGTGGCCCAACCACTTGGACCATTAGGAAGGCTGAGCGCAGAAGAATAGATGCCTTTGAGATGTGGTGTTGGGGGAGAGTCCCTTGGACAGCAAAGAGAACAAATAGGTCAATACTGGAGGAAATCAATCCTGACTGTTCAATGGAGGGACAAATAGTGAAGATGAAGCTAAAGTACTTTGGACATCAAATGAGAAGGGAGGACTCACTTGAGAAGGCCTTGATGCTGGGAAAGGTGGAGGGCAAAAGAAAAAGTGGGCGTCCAAAGATGAGATGGATAGATGGTATTTTGGACACAAGGGGCACAGAGCTGGGCGGGCTGAGGAGGATGGCGGAGGATAGAGGTGCCTGGAGGAAAATGGTCCATGGGGTCGCAAAGGGTCGGAATCGACTGTGCGACTGACTGAACAACAACAAAAAAAGTCCCGTTGTCTCTTCTTACCTGTTGTGCACAATTATTCAGAAGATATCAGAGAGTAAAGAAAACCAAAAGAGAGTGGGGGGGGGGAGGTTGCACCTTAAAGACTAACCGATGTTAACTTATGCCTGACGAAGTGGACTACTTGATCCTGGAAAGCTAACATCAAAATAAAGCAGTTAGTCTTTAAGGTGCCACAATGTGTTTTTCTGTTTTGTTTGCTCTCTGATATGCTTGAAAACGCTACCATTTCAAAAATTGTTCAGAAAGGTTTAATATTCCCTATTTCGGTCATCTTAGTAAGTCTTCGGGGACACAGAGCCCAGGGTTGCTGATGATGGGTGAGAGCAATCAGAGAGTGGGATCTACTGATGAATCGGAGTTAGATCAGAATCATCATCATCATGGGTTGCTAAGTCAGCTCTGACTTTTGGGTGACCCTTTTCAGGGCCCTCTAGGTAGAGAATACTAAGAATGGCTTACCCAGTGCCATAGAATAGTTAAAGGTAAAGGTTTCCCCTGCTCGAAAGCCAGTTGTATCCGACTCTAGGGTTTAGTGTTCATCTCTGTTTCAAAGCCGAAGAGCCAGCGCTGCCTGCTTCAATAGTCTCATCTAAATTACTGCTGCCTTTTCTCCCCACACTGTGTAGAGGTCTTGGAGTAAATTCAGGTTCTAGTCATGTTGAACTCACAGAGTGACTTGTAGAGAGTGTCATTGACACAAAAATGTTCTGTAATCTAGTGGAAGCATCTAATGTTCCCATTGAGAAGGAAGAGAAGTTGGTAGTTTGAAACTTAGCAGAGTCAGTATATATTTTAAAAGTCTTTGATGGGTCAGTAGGACCTTTTCTGGGGCTACAAGCTTGCATTTCCAGAACAATGATCATGGATACTTTCAGAGAGTGTTGATATTTCTAAATTGATGCTTCATAAATCTAGCAACAGTAGGAAATACTGTATTTTCTGGCATATAAGACTACTTTTTAACCCCGAAAAATCTGTGCCAAAGTTGGGGGTCGTCTTATAGGACAGGTACTTAACTGCAGCTTGTTTCCCCATGCTTCATATGTCAGGCACATATGGTGGGGGGTGCCGCGGCCGAGTCCCTGCTCTGTGCGGGGAGTATGAAGCAAGGGGAAGCAAGCTGCACACATCTTCCTGTACCTTGAGGAGGAGAACATGAGCGTGGATTGGCTCTCCACCAGAACCTGCCCATTCGACTCGGAGGGTTGAGTGTGGGTTTAATTTTTATTTGGTGTGCATTGGAAGAGAGGTAGTGTTATATGGCAAGTATATTCCAAACTCTATATTTTAACTGGAAAAGTTGGGGGTCGTCTTATACGCCCAGTCGTCTTATACGCCGGAAAATACGGTACTATGTTTTCTTGAAATGTACAAAATGTTATTGACAGGCCCTTCCTGAGGCTGAAAGAAGCCTGGGGTTTGTTATCTTGATACCCTCTTCTAATCCTACCCTGGTATCATTTCTCCTATTTCTTAATTGAATGGAGACTTTGTGGATATTGCTATGGGTTCTGGTGCAATTATGTGAGGTGGTAATGACTTTAATCTGGCAGACTACTTATCTTGAAGTGAATTTATGTGCCATCAAGTCACTTCCTACTACAGTATTTGAGTGCTGTTCTGTTACTGTATCTATTGTATTACAATAGATCTTATCTTTTTCTTCCTGGATTAAGTGGAGCCTAGAAGACTATTTTAGATAGGCATATTAAAAAATTATAGAAAAAAGAGGAAACTTTAAAGGTTCATATGTAAAAAAGGCTTGTCTTGCTAACTCAGCTTCTTGATAAGCTGGTTTCTTAATTGGCACACAGTGATTCATTATGTTTGCATTTGACTATTGACAGTACTGTAGTTTCTTATTAGGATGTTTAGATATTAGAGGTGGGTCTTGAAGATATGCCATGCATGTAGTGTCCTATTATCTGAGATTCTACTGTACAAGTAATAAAGCACTTACTCACTATCTGAGGGAGTGACAGGGAATTGCTAATACTTTCCAGCTTGCTGTGACTGATCTAAGAAGTGGAAAGCTTACTTCTCACACCTTTATAGTCATTCTAGCTTTGTGCTAACAAGATTATCTACTATACTGTCTTCACACATCTCCTCTCTCTTAACTAGGGAGGCTGGGGGTTGGATACCTAATTCTTTTAGAGGTGTTTTGTTTCTGTAGCATTTTCCATCAGAGCACATTGTTGACACTTTTCTCTTCATTTGGATTTTTACCTTTGCTGGGAGAGGACTGAGCATTATCATAGAAATTGTCTTTACTTTCTCTTGCAGCATGTAGATGTGCTTGTAAGTTCTTTCTTTTCCTTTTCTGGTAGTAAGTTCTGCTGCAGTTTGTCTGATCAAGTTGCTCCCTCCCTTGCAGGATGCAGAAGATGAGCCCATGGCACCTTCTTTCCATTAGCGAGCCAGTGTTCCTTCATGTTCTCAGTACAGATCAGGAGCAAGGATGCCTTGTTTGCCTTGTTCAAAGGCAGAGCAACTACTTTGCCTCTGATTCCCGTGGTGGCTAGCCTTGCTTACCATTCTGAACTGTTGAAGATGGAGGTTGGTGTTTTGGTCCTTGTCTACAGCTCCAAGCGTAGAGGAGGAGTGAGTGACTCTACTTTCATGTTTTAGAAGGATCCTGGGGGGCTACAAATCTTTGCTTAGAAAATGAGAGTAGTAAAAATCTGATGATCTTTCTTCTTGTTTAAGTGGCTTAGCGTTTTTAACCATCTTAATTAATAATTGTGTGCTGTCAATTTTGACTTATGCTGAGCTTTTTCAAGGTTTTCTAGTTAGAGAATATGCAGAAGTGGTTTACCATTCCATTCTTCTGGGAGCATTCTGGGAGTCTGCAGCTTACCCAGGGCCATACAGGCTGGCTTTTCTGGAATGCACAGAGGGGAATTGAACTCTCAACCTCTGGCTTCTTAGCTAGATACTGAACTTTCTGAGCTATCCGGCTCAGTTTGTTCTTTGAGGTAGGCTTGTAATCATATTGTTCAGAAAATCTTGTTCTATATAGCTTTGCAGGGGGGGATAAATATATCCATTGTGTATTTATATCTGTTGTTCTGTTTCAGTACTAATAAATCTAATGATCCCTCTTCTAGTTTTATTTTCCTACATGTAGCTCCCAAGCTGCTTGCTTGTGTGATTAATAAATACCGTATTTGCCGGCATATAAGATGCATCAGAGTATAAGACACACCCCATTATTACCAAAATAGTCCGCTATAGGTCATTATATACAGTACAAGACACACTTTATTTTTCCAGTGTACTGTATTTTAAGGCGGGAATGGATTTTATATGCCAGCAAACATGGTACAGTATATGGTTTTGACTTTTAAAAAAAGTTTATAAACTGCCAAATTTCACAACTGCTAAGGATAGTTTATCAGTCCATTTGTGCCCATTTGATCCATCACTAATTGAGACAATATTGCCATACAGGAATCAATGTTAGCTGTTTGTGGGAATCTTTGCATGTTTAAAAACTATACTTTTAAATACATGATATAAAGTTGCTCCTTATTGTCAGGTTATTGAGTACAGGCTTAGTATCAACTCTTGAAGATTTTCAGGCACAATTCTTTCTGCTATTTCTCAAATAAGTTCCTCAGATTCCCTCAACCTGTACAATAACAAATAAGAAAGTACATTTGGCTCCAAAGGTAGATCTTCACTCTGTAATAATACTTCCTGTGCAAAAAAATTACTTGTCTTTAAGGTGGAAGGAGTGAAACAATACTGTACTACCCAAATATCTGTTCATATAAATTCTGTATCACTTGTAAACACAAAATACAGGAGTCTTTGATAGGTAAGTGGCAACAGGAGGAATTAAATATGAGAACTTTGAGATGAAAACTACAGTCAAACCTCGAGAAAACTCGAGATACATCCAGAAATATCAGAAAAAACCAGGTTCAAGATATGAATTTTTAATAGGATTTTTTTCGAAATACAAAATTTAATGCATTCCTATGGGAAATTGCATTCAATGCATTCAGCCAACCTTGAGGAACAAATTAAATTTGTATGTCGAGGTTTGATTTTTTGTGCTTTACCACTGAACTATAACTCTTCCCTGCCCTTATAATTAGGATGCTGTTTCTTTTCACTCTCTCTTACCACTACTACATAAGGACTAGTGCATATGTTTGAGGTGTTTGGAGCCAATTAAAGTTGTTTTTCTTTTTTAGGTATAAGGCCTCCAATTGGTAATGGCCCAATGCCAGCCCGTCCATTGGTTGCCCTTCTTGATGGCAGGGATTGTACTGTAGAGATGCCTATCCTGAAGGATGTAGCAACTGTGGCTTTCTGTGATGCACAGTCAACTCAGGAAATTCATGAAAAGGTAAAAGCATCAAAACAAAGGGCAAGTTCTTGTTCTAAGGGCGAATGAGAAATCTAACCCTGGAACCTCTAGATTTTGTTTCTGATTTCGTAGCCAGTCACAACTTGTACATACTTTTGATCCTCTTTCTCTTGCAAGTCCTGCTGAAGCCTAGCATGAACTGCAGAGAATTTGGAAAGTAGCTGCCATTTTATCTTGACCACATTGTGTTTTGGCATAGAATATGCTTCACTGTAAAAAGTCCGGAACCTCTCTTTTGAGTTTACCATTAGCTCTAGAGAAACTATTATGAAGGTTCTCTAATTCTATAAAAATAGCACAATATTATTTCTGTCTTTCTCAGATGCTTTGCATGAAGGAAGAAGAACCTGTCCCCTTCCTCCTCTTAGCATTCTGCAGTTCACAGAGGTCTCTGGGGAGGAGGGATTTGTCTGCTGGGCTTCTGGGACAGGAATGGGCTGCTAACTAGAGTAGAGAAAAGTATTTGCTGCTTAGAGAAAGAAAATTGGTTTTGGAATCCTGCTCTGACTGTTTTGCTGTGGAGTCAACATTATGCTGCTGTTCTCTTTTTCACATAGGTGCTAAATGAAGCTGTTGGGGCTCTGATGTACCATACCATTACTTTGTCACGCCAAGACCTAGAGAAGTTCAAAGCTCTCCGGGTGATTGTGCGAATTGGCAGTGGCTACGACAACGTGGATATCAAAACAGCTGCAGAATTGGGTATGGTGATCCCAGTGTGTGTGTTTTCTAGAAAAAATGTGTGAATTCCTAGCATGAAAAATAATTACTCACTACCTCTTAACTTGGCTAGGTTTAAGTCAGGTATTTAAAATTCCACAGAAAAATGCTTACTTATTACTATAGTTTAATATACAAACCCTACCACTGTTCTTTTTGTTTTTTTGCTGTTGTAAGAACCCATATGGATTCAGGCAACTCTTCTTATTTCAGCAAAGAAAACTGAACTTGAGAAATAGTTTACACAGTGGGGTTTGAAACTCATGCAACTTAACACATGTAAATGGCAGTTGAGCGCCCCCCCCCTGGATTGGTTTCCACAAACCACTAATACAGGTACTGCATCTGACTGCAGAGCCATAGGTTGGGAGTTCAACTCCCTACTGTACATCCCGGAAGAGTTAGCATGTGTGAACTGGAGCACAGCAAGGACATAAAGAAAGAAATGGTAAACCACTTTTGAGTGCCTTCTACCTTTTTGTTGTTGTTGTTCAGTCGCACAGTCAAGTCCCTCCTCTTAGTGTTCTACAGTTCACAGAGGTCTCAAGGGAGGAGGGATTTGTCTGCTGAGCTTCTGGGACAGGAGAAAACCCTAAAAACGGTTGCTGTAAGTCATATGTGACTTGATGCCGCACAAGTTGTTCAGTGTATACACTGTTGTCATACTGAGTTGCCTAAATTCTCTTGAATTTTGTTGCATTCCACCCTTGTGTTGAATTTAGGCAATTTACTGCAAAAAAAGGAGTGTAGCTACACAATTTAAGTGTTGTGATCTGGGATGGAGGAAGCAGGAGGTAGAAGAAGAATGGGCATCTGAAAGATAGAGAAAAATGTAGTATCACTCATCATTGGTATATGACCCTTGCAGATGACTTGTAAGGAAGTGTTGTCCTCAGCAACAACACATAAGGTTTTCCAGTCTTCTTCTGTTTGATTGGGTTGGCATAAAATCTTTTTAATAATCTAAATGAGGTTGTATAGGGAATTGTTTCCATTGGCCTGGAGTGATGGATTTTTTTCTTTTTGTTCTTGTTCTGTGCTAGGGGTTGTTTTTCAATAACATTAGCCCCTCTTTTTTTTACTTTCTTCTTAGGCATTGCAGTGTGCAACATCCCTTCCTCTTCTGTGGAAGAGACAGCTGATTCTACCCTCTGCCACATATTAAATCTGTATCGGCGAGTTACCTGGCTTCACCAGGCCATGCGAGAAGGAAACAGAGCCTCAAGTATGGAACAGATCAGAGAAGTGGCTGGGGGTGCAGTGCGTATCCGTGGTGAGACCTTGGGCATCATTGGTCTAGGTAAGAAGTGACTGGTATTAGAGGAGAGAGAGGTATTTGGACTTAATTACGTGAATGATCAGTCTGGGGGATTAGCTCACTCTCTTTCCTCATCTCATGTCTGGCAGTTGCTTTGTGTATCAATCAGCAAGCCTTTTTTTGTTATTTGAAAAGTAACCACATCATGGAAAAGTTATTCTTTTACATTGCAGCTTCCACAGTTCCTGAGCCAACATACCTAGTAGACATCTTTGGTGTCCAGGGAATCACTGTAGAACTAGGAGGATGAGCAGTTGCTTGCTCCTAAGAATGATTTTGTTTCTTAATTTGTTTTACTTAACATATCTCTTCAGTCCTAGAACAGGTTACAGTGAAGTCTAGTGAAATATGTTTTTGTGCCTTTGCCCAGAGTTGGTAAGCAAAGATTTAATCTGGAGCCTTAAAAAAAAGCTCTAGCTTGCAGAGTTAGAAAATAATGTTCTCATTTTAAAGAGGTTGATGATTAAAATTTAAAAAATGCAAAAGTGGGATGTTAGGTGCTGAACAACAGTTCTGATGGCATCATCTCTTTTCCTGTTCTGCTTGTTGTTTGGTTCAACTTTGAGAGAGTTCCCAACCTAAGGCCTGTGGGCCGGATCCAACCCACAGCGCCATTTCATTTGGCCCCTCACCCCTCCAAGGGCATTCAAGAAATAAAATGGCCACCCCTTTGAAGCTGTTGGGACAAAATGGCCACACACACACCCCCATCTTGCAGGCAGGCCAAAATGGCCATCCGGCCCTCAAAGCTGACTGAGAGAGCATGATGCTTCTTAGAGATCTTTGGCAGAGGTTCTTACAGGCTAAGATGCCATCTAACATTTTCATACAAAGCATGTATGCTTCCAATGACCTCCTTTTTTGAACAGGACCCACAGCAGACCTCTGTGTTTCACATACGACAAAAGCCAACCTTACATTGTGAATTTTTGCACTAATCTATTTCCTAGCAGTGCTTGCAAAGTACCTCTGCCAGTCCACTGAGTGATTACTGCTCTTCTGATACGTTTGTAGGGCAGGTTTCCTTAGAAAGATTATTATCCATAAGATTTGAATGCTCACCACTTGTCTTATGCCTTGTCACTGCACTTCAAAGGAGCCATAGGAGTTTTCCCTAAACTGTGTCTCCTGGATAATTCCAGATCTTCTAATAATTAGCTTTGGCTGACAATGTGCTGCACTGTTTGCCATTAAATTGTAGTGGGAAGGTGTCCCAAGAGTTTTTGAGTCTAGCCCCCTGACAAACAAAGCAGGATATCCACAGTAGTATTTATTGAGCTGAACCTGTTTCTTTTTTTCTCAGGTCGAGTTGGGCAAGCAGTTGCCTTACGTGCAAAACCCTTTGGTTTCAATGTGGTTTTCTATGATCCATATCTACCTGATGGAGTGGAGCGTTCCCTGGGATTGCAGCGAATGGCCACTCTTCAGGATCTGCTGATGCACAGTGACTGCATCACGTTGCACTGCAGTCTAAATGAGCACAATCATCACCTCATCAACGACTTCACTATTAAACAGGTGCAACCTTGCCTTGTGCTTGGAATACAAGTTGCTTTTATGAAGGCTTCTTGATATCTGGAATGAATTAGATCTCATGCTTGCATTTCTGCAGAGTTTAACTTTCTGTGGAATATAGGAGCAGATAGTCTGTAATTTGAGAGCCTATAGTAGCCAAATGTTTGGGAATGGCATAATTGGCAAGGGCAGATTGCCACTGTTTAAAATCTTTTATGATTTTGGTGTTCACACAGTTCTGGTGCATTGTGTGAGAGCAGAATATACCTTGAAATTGTAAAAGGAAAAGTTTAATTGGCAGCAGACTTATGCTTCACAACAGGAATTCAGGCTACGGTGGCTCAGTGGTTAAGAAACTTGCCTTGTTAGCTGGAAGTCTGACAAGTCGGCTGTTTAAGACCCAGGTACTGCATGATGGATTGCATGCCCACCTCTGTCCCAGCTCTTGGGGACATGAAAGGATCCTCATTCAGGTGTTCCCTGAGCGGAGTTTCTTCTGAAAAAATACTTTCAACCCAGAATAATTTCTGACATGAGATTATTATTATTATTATTATTATTATTATTATTATTATTATTATTATTATTATTATTATTATTATTATTATTATTATTATTATTATTATTATTATTATTATTATTATTATTATTATTATTATTATTATTATTATTATTATTATTATTATTATAGTGGCTATGTTGAGAAACAGTGATAGGAGCTCTTGTTCTGATAGTTTCAAACAAATTTGTATTCTTTTCACATCATACTCTTTCTAGTTTTCCACAGTGAGTCATATAATTCAGTCTATTATATAAGATCTGTTCAGGTTTATATTGAATCTTCATTGTTTCTAGCAGTAATCTCAGAGTGCTATTTGGACAGAAGGAAATGATTTACCATTAGGTAGACTTCTCTGTATGTCTATCTGCAGATGCGCCAAGGATGCTTTCTGGTGAATACAGCTCGTGGGGGTTTGGTTGAAGAAAAGGCTCTTGCTCAAGCCCTGAAAGAGGGAAGGATCAGAGGGGCAGCATTGGATGTGCATGAATCTGAGCCCTTCAGGTAACCACAACATTGTCATCCTGCTGACACTGTTCTCCTGAATTACTTTAAAACAGGACACTTTACTTTGGGTCTTAAGGCTGCTGGGGATTATAATAAAAAGCATACCTGTTTCTCTGCATCACAGCTTTGCAAATGGGCCCTTAAAAGATGCTCCTAATGTGATCTGTACTCCTCACACAGCCTGGTATAGTGAACAGGCTTCCATTGAGTCTAGAGAGGATGCGGCTAAGGAGATCCGAAGAGCCATCACAGGTAATCGAGAAGACAGCTCTATGGTTGCTTCTGAGATTGCTTCCCTGGGACTGATATATCAGTGGAGGTAGAATAATAATTACTTCTTAGGCAAAGGGTGGGTTATTTTTTCCAGTCCTGGGCTTCTTTAGGGCTAAATGTCCAGGGGCTGCATGCCAGCAGTGGTTGGGTCAAGGGATTTGTACACATAATATGCACCTGCTTTTTTAATTCATGCTTTTGTGTGTGCACATACTTTCTGTCATAGTTGCACTCACATGTGCGTAGCAGTTATGCTTGGAAAGTTACTTTTAAATATTTCCAAAAAAAAACTTGAATGGGAGCCAGTAGGAGCCTTAAAAATAATGTCACCAAGATTGTTGCAGAGTGGGAATAGGAAGGTCATTGACCAGATTTAGAGTTTATTCTCTTATCCTTGTATCTAAAGTACATTAAGGTGCGGAAACCTATACATAGCTGGAGCTTTTTGAGTATTTTCTCATAGGTGTTAGTCTCTAACCTCACTAGGATCCTAGAGGCTGCAATTTAGGGAACCTTTTTTATGAATTTTTCTCCTTAGGGAGAAGAGAAGAGATCATATGTTGTGCACTATTCAGATTGATTGCATGTGTGTTTTGCTGTGTGGACCTTTCTTGCATCCTTCAGTCTTGTGTTAAATGTAGAGAGGCAATTAGAGGACCTTCCCCTTGTTTTTTGGATGGCACCTATGGTTTAACCCTAGCATAATCTGCTTCTGTGTTTTTTCTTTCTTTCACTCTAGGTCACATACCTGATTCTTTGAGGAACTGTGTTAATAAGGAGTACCTACTTTTAGCGGCTCAGTGGTCCAGTATTGATCCTGCAGCTGTACATCCAGAGCTTAATGGAGCTGCAGCTTACAGGTGTGACGTGGGCGCATTCTTGGAAACAGCATTTTCCCTGAATCAGCTTCATACCCCTGTCTCATGTTTTCTGAAGCCCACTTTCTACATGATTAAATCTAGTTTTCTTGTGTGTCTGATATTTAAAAGTAACCTCTGCACAGACATAAAATAGCACTGTACTAATATATGGTCATTCTTGAGCATATACCAAAATGAATGAAAGAGCTTCAAAATGATACCAGAGGTTTTCAAAACGGGTGCACTGATATTGCATATAACATGCAAACTCTAACACTGAGAACAAGTCTAGTTACTTGGAGGAGGATGGTCTACCTAAGGTTGGTTTTGATGTTCATGTCATTTTGCATCCGTCTTCAGTGCACTTAATTTCCAGGTGAAGGGGGGGATTCCCACCATGTTAGGAAGTGCTGTCAGTAAAACTGTCATGAGAATCTCCCTCAAAGTGACATGTAATCACCATGTGTTTTCTTTTTGTAACAGGTTTACTCCAGGAGTAGTGGGAGTAGCAAACCCTGGGCTGCCAGAACCACCAGTAGAGGGGATTATCGCTCATGGCATTCCCTCTGTGTCTCATTCTGCACCACATACTCCTTCCCCAGGAGAGTCAAGCAAGTTGGAGCCAGACAGAGAAATCTCCACTGACCAGTAGCATCTCTGTTGTCCTTTGCATCCTTCATAAAAAAAACAGGGAAAGCCTCCTGTTTCTAAGGACATATTGTGGTCCCTGTGAACTGTTTTCTGTTCACACTGGACCAGAGAATGCATTTCATGGTTGGCAAATTCTAGTTCTTGCCTTTAAACAGGTATTTTATAACAGATTTAGTTGAAATTTCTTGAAATTTCTTGATAAATCTCCTTCCTTGTCTGGGGCAATGAAATAGTGAATATTCATCCTCTTGATAACATCTAGTTTTTAATAAGTTCCTATCTATGTACCTCCACTGTGTGATATGCAGAAGAACAGTACCTGGCTGAACACAGAAAACACCAGTCATTCCAAAACTGGTGTGGATTTTTTTTAAAAGCTGGTTGCTTAGGTTGAAGAGCAGTTGAGTCTCGGGTACAAGTGACAAAGAACAGTGTAGCTGAGATGGGGGGTGGGGGGCCTGTATGGATTGACCTTGCTCATTTGTGGCAGCCTGTTGCTTTGATCCCTGCTACATGCTGTTAATTGATGTGGTTGGTGGGTTATTTTCTGCCAGTGGGCTGTTAGGTAATAACAAAAGCCAGGAAATTTGAAATTCTACCTGGTTTCCAATTTGTGTTCAAAACATGTATGAAGAATCGGTTGACTTTTCTTAAGAGTGAGATGATTATAAAATTATGGGAAGGGAGGGTCAGCTGAAATCTGAGCCCAGCTCAGGGAATGAGGGTTCAGCCCTACATAGAGGGGTAAAAAGAAATTTCAGAACTTTAGATTACATAAATATCTGCTCTTTGCACTCAGATAGTGCAACTTTGCTTGTAAGAAAGATGATTATGTTTATATCTTAGAATTTAACTGACAACCTAAGTCTCTTTGAGCTGTCTCTTTAACACACATCTAAGGCTGAACCTAGGATTGTTCCCTCTGATGTTGTCTAGTGTGAAATATCCTAAGTGTGTGCGCTGAATCTTCATATTTCTTCCTTCAGTTGTTTTTTTTTCTGAATTGAGTCCTTATCTTGCAACAAACAAACCCCAGCTAAGTCCACTCTTTTGATATCCTGCAGATATTCTTCTTGAAATATGTAGGTAGCCTATTCTGTGCCAGTTTCTAAAGTTTTTCTACCTTGACTGTATCGTAAATGAGGCAATTAAGCTCAGCTTAGAGACAGAACTAGTGTTATAAATTGTATTTTGTGGAGGGTAAATTGATTACTTCCTGATACATTGCCCAAACAGCATATTTTTCATCATGAAACGAAAGTATTTATTCTTTTTGAAAGATAGTCTTTTCATGCCACTTGGACACCTCAGAACTTTTTGATGGTGTAACAACTATGGTTTTTAACCAAACCTGCTTAAGAATACAACCTGAGAGATGAACCTGGGAGTGGGAAATGGCAAGTCTTTGTTCTAAACAAAGCTACCTTTCCTTTGTTTTCCCCGGATAAAAATTCTAGCCAGGTAGCAGGAGAACGGCTGATGTAGAAATCCCAGTTTAGGTGTGATGTACAACTGATGTTAAAAGGCTAGCATGTTCCCAAGCTTCTCATTGTTTTCTGAAGTGTTTTTGCAAATGTTGCACGATTTCTTTCAATGGCAAGTGCAAACTGGTAAGGCACATGGTCCCTTTCAATTGAGGAAAGTATTAAGAGCCAATTCGATTCTTTCCTTGTGATGGTATATGGTTCCCTGATAGTGTGTGCTTTTGTTAGAATGTGAGTTGGAAGTGTTTGCTGTAGTGTAGGCTCTGGTAGTAAGGGAGGCACAATAGCTTTACAGTCTCTTGGATGATTTTGACTAGCCAAATTCACATACCTCTAGGGTCGCTCAGGGTTTTTAGCAGTATGTGCTTGGGGGAACATTCTAACTGATGTTAGTGGCTTAAATGTGGCAGAAAGATGAGCAGGAGCCTTTGAATGAAGCCTCAAGTTCTGAAGTGATTTTGATTGACACAAAAACATTTTTTAAAAAAAGTAACCTTTCTACTAATCATCTGTAGCAATCTTTAATTCTACAATGAGATGTCCTTTGTGCTGGTTCAGGCACATACTAGGTTAGACTCTTAGAAGGAGTTCAAGGATTGCCTCTTCTCCATCCATTTTTGCTGTGTATGAATTCCTGGTATGCCTCTATTCCAAAAACTATTTGTCAGGAGTAGTATTGGTCAGATGTAAGTCTGAACCAAGGTAAAAAGGGCAGAAGGGATGAATCAGAGAGAGGCAACAATAGGAGATCCCATAGCTTGCTGCTGAACTGTTAGCCCTAATTTGAGGCCCAGCACTTATCAGTAGCTCTTGAAAAGTTGTTTTCTTTGGTGGGTAAACTTTTTTTTGCTATGAATGGGTCGCATGTATTGTGCTTTGCAATCTCTGTCTATAAAGCATTTAGCACACTTTTTATGCATCCTAGATAGCCATAGCAGCAGGTGCTACTTCTGAGGGCAGTTCAGGGCTTTTTTGTATTTCTACCAAACTTTTTTGAGGAAGGGGTTGGACTTAATGGCCTTGTAGATCCCTTCCAACTCCATTATTCCATGATTCTTTGGTTTAATTCCACTGCACCCAGACATATAATGTCCAAAATCCTATTACAGTACAGTGGAACCTCATACAACAATCACCCAGTGGTGGGCTCCCAAAAAAATTACTACCACACTGTGGGCGTGGTATGGTAGGTGTGGCCAGGAAGAAAGCCTTGCGCGCACCCGAATTAGGACTACTTAATTTCAAAACTTGGATGGGCGGGGCCAGCCAGAATTTCTCCTACTGGTTCTGGCGAACTGGTGCGAATCTGCTGATGCCCACCACTGCAATCACCCTGTATAGCAATGAAATCGCATAACAATTAGGTTTTGGGGGGAAATGGCATCCTGCATAACAATTTTCCCTATGGAAAAAACCGTCCAACAATTTTTAATGGCAAAAACCACATAGCAAAAAATATATATATTGTTGTACGATGCATCCCATAGGGAAAATCGTTATACGATGCATGTATTGTATAGCAATTGTTTCGTACAACAACGAGCCCCATGGAACGGATTAAAATCATTTTATGAGGTACCACTGTACAGTACAGTACTTACATCTGCAAGTAGCATAAATCTTAGCAATGAATTGCTACAAGTAAAAATATCAGCACTAGATTTTCTTGTAACACAGCAGAAGCATGACTTGGCAAGTGGTAAATTGGGGGGGATGCTGACTTGATTGACAGCAGTTCATAGATGAAATGTCTGTGGTCAGAATTAATGCTGGCTTAAATATGTAATAGGATTCTGGCCACTGAATAGTATCCAGAAAGATAACTGTTACTATATTGTAGTTAATAAAAGAAAGACTATTGTGTAATCTTAAAGACAAATGCAATTATTCAGGTATAAATTGTTGTAGATTAGAGTTTACTTCATCATGTGCAGGAACTATAATTCTGTATTGCCAGTGTAAAACCTACCAATTTAATATGTGGCAAAGGTGACTTTGCTGAACAAAACCTTGTATCATTATAAATTTGTCAGTCTTTAAGGTGCCACAAAGCTCATTTGTAATAAATAACATATGTGTATGTATTTTGGCTTCCAATAGATTTTCATCATATTTGGGAAATTGTGCTATAACTAAGAGGGTAAGGAAATACTGTACACAGATAGAAAGGCATAAATTTGGAGTAGTAGGACAAATGGTAGGAAGGAGGAAGAGCTGGGAGCTACATAAGGCCATTGGGCTCTTTCAGTTTCACTAAGTAATCATTGCATGCTGGGATGCAGAATACAAGATTTCTTTCATATGAGGAAGAATATGCCTCTTCTCTGGCTAACCAGGGCTCCTGCCTCTAGGATGTACAGTAGTAGTATATTCAGTGGTCTATTTCAGCCCAACTAATTCCACTGTTTAGTAGCTGCCTCCTCAATGCTGGATACTCATGATTTGAGTGTTCCTTCTGTAGAGAATAAGGATGATGATTGCCTCAGTGTCATATTGTATTACAAGCAGAGTACATTATATCAGTAGTTTCTTTTCCTCGACTTGCTGTTGACAATTCCCGTCTTCTGTTTATGAGATTTCTGATTCAGGTCCCAACTGCGCGAGTGCCCAGATTTTGTTACCTTGCCTGTTCAGGGATAGTATACGTCACACTTAATTAAAGGTGGCAGCCGCATATTAGTAAACAAGATTTTTTTACACATGAATACCTCTAAAGATTTATCAGGTAAAGTTCTCCATAAGGGGATAGATAGGGATGATAGGTGGCTAGCACTGAGCCTCTTGTTTTTTCAGAAACCCATGCTGCTTGGCATACAAGAAATATATATCCATCAGCAGTAGGGTTGTGTTAGTCTTTGAATGCTGATAGAGCATGGTTTAAGCCTTAAACTCTTGAAAATAACCAGTATTATCTAGACCTCAATTTGAGAATTAAAATTACTTTGGAATTAGCAGAGTGGCATTACTTTGAGCATTTGGATTAGGATTGAGCAGGTAGAGACTCTAGCTAAGAAAGCTTCTTTCCCAGAAAGCAGGACTGGCCAGGTACTAATAAAAGTCTCCAGTTATACATCATGGTGAATTGAGGATTAGAAAAATAATCAACAGCAATTGCCATAGAAAGGGGTGAATCATAGGTATAAACACAAACATAAAGTTTCTCTCCTGATTCCCAGTGTTGGTTCAGGGACCCCTTTCTCACATGTATAATGTGCAGCTTCTTACTCCATGTTTTTTGCATGTTGGGCAAGGAGAGGAATGAGAGAAACTAAAAGGTATGTTTAACTTGCCTTTTTTCTGAATTAAAGTGGAGCTTAATCCCAAAGAACATATTTTCCTAATGTTGAGGCAAGAGTGTCCTGGGTCATACCAAGCTTATCTGCAGGAGGAGTTTACTCTGTCCTAAGGTATATTCTGCTTGTCAGGTTTGCGGTTGCTGACCAGCTTTTTTTAATAGAGGACTCAAGAGTTTCAGAAATATATTTTTGTAGACAATAACTAAACTGTGAAACTTAAAACAATAAAGCATGTAAAAACATTTCCAATGTTTCCTGTACAGTTGTTTCTCCCTTGAACTCTCTCCTGGCTTTTGTTAGAAGTTTGACAATTTCTTGAATATATTTTAATAAATATTTCCTTTATGGTCACATTAATCTTATTTCATAGTGTTGTGTTTTTTATACTAAAAGGGATGGAATCTATTGCTATATTTGTCCTTCTGTGCAGGTAGAACACTTTGTGTTTATTTTTCAAAATAAGAGGCTTATAGTAAGCAGGGGTCAAGTGGTTAATATAAAAGATTAAAGATATGGTCTGAATATTGATGTCCTCACATGGAAGTCCTCCTATTTAACATCTTAAAAAATGTCCTTATTTTTACAGTACAGTATCCCCAAACTCCAATCTATTATGTGTTATAAATAACCACATGGAAAGTGAGTACTAGTAAAGGTAACTTTAAATGTCTTTTTAATTATTATTTTTTCTTGGTGACAAAATCCTGCAGTTATTTTAATCTAGTTTTGTCAGTGAAATGGTGAGATTTCAAGAATGACAAAATTATCTGTTCAGATTGCAGTAAACTTTGTGTAATTGCCTTCAGAAATCCTAGTTTGCTTTCAAAGAGTCAAAGCATTTATTTATTATATTCAGTTTCTTTGCATGCCATGTCACTAAATGATAAATGGACACAATTTACACGAAAAAAAGCAATTTTGGCGTATTCTTTTAGATTGTCTGAAATGGGTTCTTTTTCAAAGTGCATGTCTACTGTTTTGAGAACAGTAAAATAATTTGCAGTTTTGGATGGTTAAAGGTTGTTGTGGTGTGTTTTTTTGTTATGATTGTAAGGTATCTGAGCCCTTGCCATCCATACTGTCTCTGAAACCAGAACTTAATTTTCCATTGAAGTTTATTAGAAACTGTTGCTGAAACAAAGAACAAGGCATTCTTTT
The DNA here is from genome assembly GCA_035047305.1 of Bradypodion pumilum. Classification (NCBI taxonomy): domain Eukaryota; kingdom Metazoa; phylum Chordata; class Lepidosauria; order Squamata; family Chamaeleonidae; genus Bradypodion; species Bradypodion pumilum. The sequence goes on from JAWDJD010000002.1 coordinate 364,748,013, forward strand.
TATCCCTCAGTTCAACTAAGATATGAAGCCATTATCTTCCACAGAATTCTTCACAGCATCTTCAATTAAATATGTGTATCAGAGAGTAAATAAAACAACAAAAGACAAAAAATTGTGGCACCTTAAAGATAACTTCTGTATTTAAATGTGAGCTTTTGTGGATCAAGCCAACTTCAAGGACTTGATCCATGAAAGCTCACATTAAAATACAGTACAGGAGTTAGTCAGTTTAAGGTGCCATGAAGTTTTTAAATTAATTTAATTGTTGGATTTCTATGCCGCCCACTCGACCAAGGCCGACTCAGGGTGGTTCACAATCATAGATAAAACAGATAAAAACAGAATTAAGAACCCACCCCCTAAAAAGGGTGCAGGTACCGAAGGAACCGTGGGGGAAGGAATAATCCTTTTGCCACCCATACTGTCTTTTTGTTTACTCTGTTATGCTTGCACCGACTATCACGGCTACCACTTCATGATAATTTAAATATGTTTACGTGAAGTGGGTGAATTAGCAATTGCCCTATGAATAGTTTTATGAATGAAAAGGGTAAGGACTGTATGTCACCCCATAGGCCTCAATGCCAGTTGCCAGGGCCCATAGAAAGATGTAACTTAGGCCTGGCCCCGTATGTATTATAGCCCTTCCGAGGCAACTGATGGGGCACTCTAGGATGTTGGATCAGGGCAAGTCTTTATTCTCTTCCTACACTGCCCCCTACAGGGGGAAGCCAGCCAGGTGAGGCGGGCACACAAGGCAACAGCGTCATGGCCGCGAAGCATGCCGGGAGGAAAGAAGTCAATAAACGAGGGTGCGCGCGCTGCATGCTGGGAACACAAAACACGGGAGGGCCGGGGTGGCGCGCGGGGCACCCTGGGATCGAAGAGGAGCTTGGCGCGGGGCACGCTGGGATCAGGGCGGGCTGCGTTCTGGGGGCCCAGCAGCTCCGGGTCGTCGCGGCTCGTTCGATCTCTCTCTCTCTCTCTCTCTCTGAGGCGACCGTTGGGTTCCAGGCGGCGGCGGCTTCGGCTTCTTCTGCCCCGGCCGGCGGGGATGGCGGACGCTGCAGCCTCCCCGGTGGGGAAGCGACTCCTGCTGCTGCTGGTCTCGGGGCCGGGCGAGGGGGAGGCGGCGCTGGGGCCGGAGCTTGGGCCTGCGCTGCCCTCCCGAGCCTGGCGAAGTGGGACCGTGCGAGCCATGAGCGGGGCAGTCCCTCAGGACCTGGCGGTGAGTCTCTGGGCGGGCAGGTGGGGCGCCCTCCCCCCCCCTCTCTCTCTGTCTCTCGGTTAGTGTGTATGAGGGGGGGAGGGGGAAGGGGGGCTGCCCTGAAGGAAGTGGGGGGCACTAGGTTTCTCTTTCTTTGGACTGTGTGTGCTTCCTCCTTCCCTGCAGAGGCGCCTGCCTTCCGTCGCTCTCGGGTTTCAGGTGTCGCGCTTAAAGAGGCTCCCCTCGTCCTTTCCTCGGGAGGGAGTAGTCGCGAACCCACTTCGGAGAAACGAGGCCCGGCAGGGACACCTCCACTGCCCCCCCCACCCCCACCCCCGAGAGAGAGAGAGAGAGGGAGGAGAAGGAGGAGAAAGAAGCAGGCGGGTGGGTTGGTTGGTTGATTTGCTTGCTTGCTTGTCGGGGTCGTCAAATCCCCCTTCTTTATACTAGTGGTGGATGCCCCGGGCGTTCCGGTGTCTTGGAAGTAGGGCATTTAATCTTGCTTGTAACGTTGGGTTTCTAGAATTTGGATTTATTTATTTATTTTCTTATTGTAATTCTTGCTCTTCCGGAAGCTTATAGTGCAAGGCGTCTGGATCGGAAGGATTGGACGCCCAAGGGGGGCGGGGGGGGCAAGTGAAGTGGACTCTCTCCCACCCAAAGCTTTCCACTCTTCAGGGGGGCGGGGGGGGGCGGGCGGGTTCCTTCTGTTTCTCCCTTCTGTGTAATCATCAGCCACTTTTAAATGGGGAAACGGCTTTCCGGGGGTTAGAACTCTTCTCAAGTCCCCAGGTTAAGGTTTGTTTGTTTTTTTTTTTTGCTAATCAGCTATAGTTAGGGACATGGGAACCTATTTCTCTTGAGTTTCTTGTGAGCTGTTTTGTGCACCTTCTCTAAGTCCTCAAGTTAATGGTTATTAGAGACACTTTCCTTTACTGTTGCAATGTCCAGTAGAGTTGCAGAAATACAATTTCGGCAGGCCTGTATTTTTACTCTTTCACCACCACCACCACCACCATCAAATCTTTATTACGGTCCAAGACCAGCATAGAACAGCAAAGGGAACAGAAGTTAAAATGGGGGTACTACAATACAGGAATACAGGGGTACTCCTGCCAACCTAGCAGTTCGAAAGCAAGAAATTGCAAGTAGATAAATAGGGACCACTTTGGTGGGAAGGTAAACAGCGTCCCGTGCACTTCAGTGTCTAGTCATGCCTGCTACATGACCACGGAAACGTCTGCAGCAGCAGACAGCACTGGCTATTCGGCTTTGAAACAGAGATGAGCACTGCACCCTAGAGTCAGATACGACTGACTTTCGAGCAAGGGAAACCTTTCCTTTCCTGTTGCAATGTCCAGTAGAGTTGCAGAAATACAATTTTGGCAGGCCTGTATTTTTACTCTTTCACCACCATCAAATCTTTATTACGGTCCAAGACCAGCAAAGGGAACAGAAGTTAAAATGGGGGTACTACAATATGTCAAGCAACAAAAGTTAAAATGAGGGAGCATTTCTGCTCAGAGTTAAGGAAGAGTGAAATTAGTATGTAGATTACAGCTATTACTAAGCCTATGCTGTGGGGCTAGTAGTTTATCTGGCTGAAGGTCCTGCCGAGATTGTTCTTCTGATCTTACAGGCTCTGGCGCAGAACCTGGCAGTGTTGTGGGTGAAGGTGGGTCTTTCATCTGATAGTAGCCAGTGGGTGTATGTGCTTTTTTGTCCAGACAGGATACTTGTCCTCGTCAACTGCAACTCTTTTGTCATGTAGAAGAAACATTCAAAATGTTTTAATAGAATACCCTGCCTGTAGTAGTACTTCCATGGGAGATACCACCGCCTGAACACTCTGGGTGTCTTGTGGTGGTTGAGTGTGTGACCATAATGGTGATGAGGAAGATGGGGAATTGTATGTTCTGTGGGCAGCTTTCTAATGGAATATGGTGTGGCATTGAATTGAAGCTGGGCTGCATCCTGGATGCTGGTTTAGAGCTGCTGGGCTTGATGTCAGAAAATTTATAAATAAATAGAAGAGGTAGAAGAGGTGGCCTTTATAGTGCCAAGGGAATTATCTAGAGGTTTCTTAGGAACTTTGAGTTGGTCTTCCCAGGCGTAGAGAAATTAAACACCCAGTGCTACAAATAGCTATATAGCAAATGTTTCATCTCTCATATCTGTTAGAATTGCCATAGTTTTGCTATACGATTGAATAACTACTGAATACAGAGCTGATACTTAACTCAAGGTGGACTCTTAAGATAGTCTTTCCAGGATTTAGTACAGAGATACTGTATTGTACCTGATCATATCAACTTTCAGGTGCTCATAAAGTTTTTATGGTGGATGCAAGACAGCAGGGCAGTTCCAGTTTGCCACTAGGTTATTAATATATGAGAACTTATTTTTGTCTCAAGGTACAGTAAGTGGCAAATTATGCCTTTGTGACAAGAGCCCAAGCCTTCTTATGGATTACAAATGTGCCAGAAACAAATAATAGCAATGTGTCAGCTGACAGGTTGCATAGTAAGGTTTAGAAGAGATAGGAGAGGAGGAAGTAGAGTAATATTTTAACTTGCGCTGGTTCTTTCTGTGCATGAGTAATCTGGTAAGAATCTTGGGGGCAGCTTATCTGTGCCAAAAGCATGTCACTCATGCTAGTAAAAAAAAATCATATGTACTTATATCCTAGAGAAGCCTCTTTCCAGTCTGAACAACAGAGCAATAGAATGACATACAGTACTTGGATTTCAGATGAAAATGCAGGTATTAAATGGTTTGTATCACAGCTGCCCAAGACACAGAAGAAGAAGAAAAAGAAGAAGAAAAAGAGTTGCTGTGGTATAGTTGTTAGTATATCAGACTAGAGCTCATGAGATACAGGTTAAAATCTCTACTCCAGGGGTTTTCAATGTTTTCAAGCTGCGGCCCAGACCATGCCCCCTCAGACTCTTGGTTCCTCCTGCTGTAAACACTGCCGTAAAATCCGTCTGTGGCTGTCATTAATGCATTTACTACAGCTGTAAATGAGTCCGCAGCTGATTCTGCCAGCAGGGGCGGCTGGATCGAGTTTGGGGGCCGGATTATTTGGTGCTGTGGGCAAACCCTTGCTCTACTCAGCTCTGAAGCTTTTTGGGTGACTTTACATTAGTTATAGTGTAACATCATTGTAACTGGGGTGGCCTAGTGGTTAAGATGCTGAACTTGATGACTGAAAGGTCGACAGGTCAGCAGTTGAAGACCCAAGTACTGCACAGGGGAGTAACCTCCCATCTTTGTCCCAACCTCGTCAACCTAGCAGTTCGAAAGCAAGAAATTGCAAGTAGCTAAATAGGTACCACTTTGGTGGGAAGGTAAAGAGTGTTCCATGCACTCCAGTGTTTAGCCATGTCCACGGAAACGTCTACAGACACAGCGCTTGCTCTTTAGCTATAAACAGATGAGCACTGAACCCTAGAGTCAGATACGATTGGCTTTCAAGCAAAGGCAACCTTTACATTTTACATTAGTTATACCGTAACTAATATCCATGGAGTATAGATTCCAAGACCTACCGCAGATACCTGAAATCTCATAAAAACAAACCCTATATTTTATATTAGAGACAGTGGTCTCTGGTGGCCAGGTCTGGGAATGCAACATAGAAATACAGGTATGTATTGTGTGGTGTGTTTTTTTTTTTTTTTTTGCTGAACCCTAAAATACACAAGACATCCTATGGTTTCAGTTATTTGTGTTAGCTAACACTCTAAAAAAATGCAAAGCCAAAAGGAAAAAAAGAATGGTGAAGAAGGAAGGAAAAGATAAGTGTTCATTCAGCACGGATGGCGAAATAGCTTGCTTCTATCTTCTTCTCCTTCTGCTGCAGCCTCTGCTGCATGAATGGCTGCTAGTGGGGACAGTTGAAGGAAGTGCCTTCTAGGAAGTACTCTTTCAAAAGTACCGTAGTTGCTGAGGTGACCAGTCCTTGTCTAGTCCAGTAGTCTGCTGGAGGTCCGCAGGGATGTTGATCAGTAAGAGAGATTGATTTCTGTAAGTCAGAAATGTCAATAAATAAATAATGTCATACTCTTCTAATTTATTAACAGCAGTCTTGTGTTGCTTATTTCAAGTACATGCTTGTTTCTTTTTTTAAAAAAGTTAATTGAAGATATAATTGTTTTCTTTATTTTTCCAAGTTCTTTTTGTTGAGTTGTTTAGCTATGCTACATCTATCCTTTTCCTGGTACATTTAATTTGTTTGCAGTAGTATTTATAATTCATTTTTGAACTATTATTACATTTTAACATCATGTAGACTACAATGACTTAAGACAGGGATTCTCAACCTGTGGGCCATTTTATGTGGCCCCACTACCACACCAGGAAGTGCCATGTGGTGGAGGAAGGGCAAAATGGACATCCCGCCCCCGAAGCTGTCTGAGGGAGCGTGACCCGGCCCCTGGCTTAAAAAGGTTGAGAACTCCTCACTTAAGAGCAAGTCGTTCCTCTCTTTCCCTGTTTGTTTTTGTAGTGTCTTTCCTGGAGACATCTGAAATCTCAAAAGTGTGGTGTTTTTTTTTAGTGCATTTTAATCTAATAAAAGTATCAGATTAATGTGGACTTTTGAGTTCTTCCTGTGGGTTACAGTAGGCTGTTACTTTCTGTATGCCGTGAGTATTTGATCGTCATTTGTTATTGCATGCATCCATAAGTTTGGGGCTTTCCATTGAATGCTGCAGTTAACTCAAAACTAACCAGATTCCCCCCAGGAATCCCCTCAGAAGGAAGTTTTAATGCAAATCACAACACAACTCTGTTCCAAAGAGTATCAGTTCGCCTCTGATACCCAATTTGTTGTTTTTGTTGTTGTTCAGTCGCACAGTCGATTCCGACCCTTCACAACCCCATGGACCAATGCACACTAGGCACCCGTATCCTCCACCATCCTCCTCAACCCACCTAGCTTTGTGCCCATTGTGTCAACAATGCCATCTAGCCATCTCATTCTCTTCCGCCCCCTTCTTCTTTTGCCCAGCATCGGCTTTCTCAAGTGAATCCTCTCTTCTCGTTTGATGTCCAAAGTACTTTAGCTTCATCTTCAATATTTGACCTTCCAAGGAGCAGTCAGGGTTGATTTCTTTTAAGATCGACCTGTTTGTTCTCTTTGCTGTCCAGGGCACTCTCAAAATTCTCCTCCAGCACCACATCTCAGAGGCATCTATTCTGCACTCAGTTTTCCTTATGGTCCAGCTCTCACAACCATACATTACTACCAGAAATGCCCAATTTACTGTAATTGAAAGCCTTTGTTTAGATAATTCATGGCTTTCTGTAGCATTGTTTTTAGTATTCCAAATACAGTATAGAATATAGCAAAAACTCATTGATATGCCACCATATATGAAGATGACACCTGAATCTTTTTGTATATCCATGATCTCTTTTCCTTTCTTCAGTCACACATCTCCACCTGCATCTGTAATGTTTCTATGTAGGTACTACATAACGAATGCTTTGCATAACGAAAATTTTGTACAACGAAGCATTCATGCGGCAATCGTGATACCTCACATAATGATTTTTTTCATTATGCGGGGTTTTCGTTAAGTGGGGTATACCCGGTCAATGAAAACCCTGTATAACGAACATTTTCTTTTCATTATGTGGGATATTACCCATTTGATCCACATAGCGAAAAAACCGCATTGCGAAGAGCTCTATGGAACAGAGCTTTTTCGTTATGTGGGGTTCTACTGTGCCATTAAGCTTGTGCAGGGAAAAGAAAATTGTTACATACTGAGTAGCACAAACTCCTTCATGTTACAATGTTAATAAGGTAAACTATTCTGAGAACAAAAGTTTGGTAAGGTTAGTGTGAGATAAATAGTTTATTTCTGTGCTCATGACTTTTTCAGCATTAATGACATAATAAGAATAATTTCATGCCAGAAATTATTCTGGGTTGAAAGGGTTTTTTCTCTCTAGAGAAGCTCCACTCAAGGGACGCCGTATTGAGGCTCCTTTCATGTCCCCAAGAGCTGGGACAGAGATGGGCACACAATCCGTCATGCAGTACCTGGGTCTCGAACTGCTGACTTGCCAGCCTTCCAGCTAACAAGGTGAGCTTCTTAACCACTGAGCCACTGCAGCCCGTGACATGAGCAGAATACAGTAGTCTATATCAGTTCCCTAACCTGAGGCCCATGGGAAACATGTGGCCTCCTAGCCTGCTGGTTTATTGCTGTCACCCTCAAGGAATTTCCCCCTCAGACCCCCAATGTTCTTCCTGCCTCATGTGTAAACCATCTACTGCTATTTTTTACAAATACTGTACCACAATAGCAACATTGCTTCTTTTTCTGGTCTGTCTGGTTTTCTGTCAGTCCCTCTTGGTCTTTTGGCCATTTTGGGTGGGTGCTTTGCTAACCAACAGAGCTCAGGGATCTGTAACATTAGCATTTCTTCACTGACCTCTGAATGTTAACTTTTGCTCTAAATCAGTAGGCTAACAATTTTGTTACATTTTGTTTTAAGATGTGGCCCTTTTTAGGCATTGGGTGCTCTAATGTGGTTTCCATGTCTAAGAAGGTTGGGGAACACTGGTATAGGAATGTATTCTATTCAAAAAAAAAATTTTTTTAAAATCTGATACAGCACTCTGCTAACTGTGTGCTGTCAAGTGGATTCAGCAGTTCTTTTCCAGGATTTTGGAGTTGAAGAATGCTCAGAATTGGTTTGGTACTTCTAGGAGTCATTCTGTGACTGCAAGTTGCCCAAAGGTACAGATGTTGGTTCTTCTCCAGACTAGCACAGTGGGGAGTTAAACTCTCAACCTGAAGCTCTGCAGCCAAGTCCAGTGGAACCTCGGATAACAATCGGCTTGGTTAACATAAAAATCGCATAACAAAAGGAAATCCATAGAAAATAGTGGCTCAGTTTACAGAATTTTTTTCCGGAACTGAGTAATTGGTTTTCAATGCATTCCTATGGGAAATTGCATTCAATGCATTCCTGTGGGAAATTTGGTTAAAGTAATTTTCACTGTAAGAAACGTCCTGGAGAACGCATTACTCACGTTAACAGAGGTTTCACTGTACCCGAGTCTGAGTTATTCATATCCATTCAACTGTTAAGTTGTGTCACTTCTTTTCTTACAACATAGAAAAAATTACAGACTTTTCTCTGTGTAAACATTGCATACTGGTATTTTTCTCTTCCCTAAAGTATTGTATTACTTTTGCTGCATGGACTTCTGTCATTTCATCTTGGTTATCTTCACATCTATCTAGCCTTTTGCTGTCCTTATTCATGTTATCACCTGCTTTGAATTTCCATTTGAGGTTTTCTGACCACTCCTGGATACAACAGAGCCTTCCTGTTTCCTCACACTCATTTCATCAGAGGGAATACCTCTTAAAACCCAACCAGCAGGAAAGACGCAAAGGTTGTTCTCCTACACTGCCTCCCCATCAACCTTGCCCTATTCACTGATAACTATTTTTAAACAAACACACCACCTACGAGGCAGGCTTAGATAGAATATCCCTCACAAAAGATAACAAGTCCAAAGAGAACATTTCTTCCTACCTGGTGATTCTTTTTCTAGCTCCTGTACATCAGGGTGTCATATAGCAGCTTTGGAAGTACAGATGGGGTTAGAATAGCTGCGACCACTATGAGTAGTACAAGGTGAGATAAAACGTTAAAACTTTGGTGAAGCCATGCTCACAGTGTGTGTGTGTGTGTGTGTGTGTGTGTGTGTGTGTGTGTGTGTGTGTGTGTGTGTGTGTGTGTGTGTGTGTGTGTGTGTGTGTGTGTGTGTGTGTGCGCGCGGGTGAAGGTTCATCTGAAATGGGAAGAAATGGGTAACAGTTTGGTTAATCAAGCATCAAGCTCTGAAATCGAGAGCCAGGTGTGTGATGCAAAACAGTAACACAGATTTAAAAAGAGATGTATTTTCACAATATACAGCAGGGGTGGCCAACCTTTTTGCACCATGCCCCCTTAGACATGTGCAGGTCGGAAGTGTGGTTCCTCCCACCACTTCTGGTGGTGGGGGCGGCGAGGGCAGCATGTTTTTGGCCCGTGCTAAGCCTGTTTTTAGTGCATTTTCCATGCTTCCGGCAATTCCGTGGCTTCCAGCAGTGGCACCGGAATCCTCATCGCAGGCTCGATTCATTGGTGGCGCAGACCGTAGATTGGCCACCCCTGATATACAGGATGGTGAAACAACAAGCTATTTTTCCTATTTTCTGCACAGGGCTAAATGGCACATTTATGTATCATGTTAATGTTATTTGTGATTGTACATGTGAGGTTTTGTTTCTCTATGGTTCTGATATTTTATGTACAGGCTTTTCTGAGAAAAGGAAGTGTTAGTTAGATGTTGGGCATCTTCAGTGTTGCTAAAGTACTCGCTAGGGTGAAAGTTATTGTTTGTTTATTATTTCAACCAGTATACCACCCCATAGTGCAAGCACTTTTTGGGTGGGTCATGACGTAATCATACAGTCACAGTCAAGAATAATACAGTGCAATATATAAGTGTGTGTATGTAAGCAAGCAATAAAACCATTGAAGTAGCTAAACATATCTTTACATAAACAAATCTAAAACAACATTTGAACAATTCTGTTTGGACTAACATCTTAAAAACTGAGAAACAAAGCACTTGCTGAACCTCTGTTGGAAACTTGCTACACGGGTATGGGGCTGCAGCTGAAAAAGCCTGGTTCCAGGTATTCACTCTTGGTTACCATTAACGTCTCTTGGCAAGAGACAACAGCCTTTGATAGGCCCCAGTAGCAGTTTAAATTAGATGGGAAAGAGGCGTTTCCCCTGTTTTTTTCCTGTTGTTCTTGAAACCTTCCTGGAAAGAACAGCCCTCTAGAATAAAATGGATATTTTCTGCAAAATATAGATTCTTCTGTTTTTTCGTTCTCTAAAACTTCCTGAAAGAGAAGTCCTCTGTCTCTCCTCCAACCCTTCCCTGCTTATTAGAGGCTCAGGAAAGACATATACTTTTCTAATTTTTAAGAAACTACCAAAGTACAAAAACAGCAGACATTTTATCTGCTTTCTTTCGATCCGTCTCCAGGTGTTTTTTTTTACAAGAGTAAAAAGGTTTTACCTTTTCTTCCTGCCCTGTAGAAATCACAGGTGTTTAGAAAGGAAGTAAGTACAGTAGTCCTTTCCCATTTCACATTGAGAGATAATTGTATAAGAAGAAAAGGCATTTTTCTAGCTGTATCTTTTCAGCTCTGTACAGACAAGACTACTTCTCTTCTCAAACTTTCTGCCCTTTCAAGATGGGTTGGGAGAGATATGATGTTCTTTGTAAACATATACTCTTGCAGAAAAATTTGGAAACGCTAAAAAGAAAACAACAGAGGCGCTTTTTAAATGCTTCCACACCGCAGTGAAAGCAAAAGAAATTGGCCTTTAGCACAAGCTGCTGGCAAATTTTTAAAAAGATGAAGCTTAAATTAGTAAATTGGTCGCATAGAGAATTGGTTAATAGACTGGGGTGGTATTTGTAAACACCCCACACTCATGAAGACACATTTGAATTCCCAATTATGACTGCTCACCTTTTTGTTTTAAAGAATCCATTCTGGAATCTCTTGCAGATATTTGTGGAATTTGACCGATGCAATTGGAAACAGCATGCGTGGGTAAAAGTTCATGCAGAAGAAGTGATAGTTTTGATGCTGGAAGGGTCTTTGGTTTGGGTACCTCGAAATGAGCCAGTTCTCCTTCAGGGAATTAGAGTGTCAGCTGAACATTGGCCTGCACTGGTGAGTATCTTTACCTGTGTGTGTGTTCTGTTAAATCAAAATGAAAGTGTATCATGTTAAATATTTCATCGCATTTCTTAATTTTTGTTGTGTGCTGTTAAGTCAGTTCTGATTTATAGTGACTATTTTTACGGTTTTCTACATAGCTTGATAGCTGAGGATGAGGCAGAGAGTACTTATAAGTGGTTTACCGTTCCCGTCTGCTGTGGTATCTTGAACTGTGTAGCTTGGCTACATGGGCTGGCTTTTCTAGTGTACATAGGGAAGAACTGCATTTCCAACCTCTGGCTCCTCAATTAGATACTGAAAGCAGTTCCCAGGGTATGGAAGGTAAAATATGGCTAGATAGCTCGTTCATTTAAGTATGTTGGGAGGTCCAATCCCCATTGTGCATTATGGGAGAAAAGCCAGCCTGTGCAGTACTGGGCAAGCTGCATAATCACAGGACACCTCAGAAGAAGGGAATGGAAAATCTCTTCTGTGTATTCTCTACTTAGAAAACTCAGAAAAGGGGTCTCCATAAGTCAGAATTGACTTGATGGAATGTTGTTGTTGTGATGATGATGATGATGTGGGAGGGATGCTTTCTGTATCAAGCACTTTGCAAAGCTAGAAGATTACTTTGGAAGTCCAGAATCTTTGACAGCTTCATTTCAAATGAGTATGCTTTCAAATATTATTTTTCATTCTTCTCTTATTCACAGACTTTCACGCCTTTGGTAGATAAACTGGGGTTAGGCTCTGTGGTTCCAGTAGAGTCTCTTGTAGATCGAGATTTAAGATTCCTGTCAGATGCCAGTGGATTGCGTCTCTTTCAGGTACATTTGAGATGCTTGAACTTGAGATAAAGATTTCATTTGTTTTCATTTCAGCAAAAATTTAGAGAACACTATGCAACTTGTATTTGAGTGTGGTTTCTCTTTAGCTTTCTTACGTCTTACTATATTCACTGGCAACAGGAAGAGGAAGGCAGTAAATAGGCAAGGTACTTAATGTGTTGATTCAAGAAAGTGCTGACTTATTTCTGTACGCACCAGAGAACTTGAGGTTTATTCCTAAATAGTGGACCCCATGCCATGTGGCAAACTACTTTTTAAAATGAAGAAAATTTCAGTGTCAGTTTGTAGTATGACAGTCTGCAAATAAAGCAACAGATTCCCATTTGAATATGTCTATAATAGTTCTGTGGAATCAGATATCATATTTAATGTAAAGCACTTTAATGCTGTTGTCACTGAAAAACTAGTTATAGAAATCTAACTCAGTGGAAGCGTCATACATTTTGATCAGATAACAGACACTCGAGACTACTTCTCACATTCTGTTTTGCTAGAGAGGTGTGCTGTATATTTTATGACTTTGAGCCAGTTGTTTTGCACTTAAAATTTAAAATACTTCATTATATACCTAATACACGTAAAGCCAACTAACTATAAAATTTTGAATTCTAGAATTTTGGCTTCCAATTGCAACCTTAATGGAATGGGGTGTTGTGAAAAATGAGCCTCAGTGTGTTCTTTTAACCTGACAAGCAAATCCCTTAGTAAAGATGTTGATACAGTCAGTGGTGGGCTCCAAAAAAAATTTCTAGCACGCGGTGGGCATGGTATGGTGCGCGTGGCCAGGGGGAAAGCTCTGTGTTGCTACCGGCTATGGCGAACTGGTGCAAACCTGCTGATGCCCACCACTGGATACAGTATAAATATTACAGTATAGAGTAAATGCATAGGAGTGCTTGTTGTTTCTTTGGCCACAGCTTTGTTTTGCAAAAAGTATGTGATGAATATGCAGAAATCAAGGAGCAGGGCTGTAAGAGCAACTTACAGCTTTAGAAACTCTTGGTTCAGTCATTGTGGAGAGAATAAACTAATGTAATAGGAAACAAAGAAATCATGTCATACAGGATGTATTCCTAGACTTTTGTTCCTTTCTTGAACAGTTTTTTTCCTTTTTTGATATTAAAAACCTTTTATGGTAGATGACAACAGAAAGTCAGAACCAACTTCTACAACAACAACCTATATTGAGGGAAGCTGTCAATGTGTTGATCAGTGATCAGAAACTACAGGAGATCTTTAGCAGAGGTAAGGTGAACTGCCTGTAAACCTCAAAAAAGTCCCTACCTTCTTTCATTTTGGCTTTAATTCTCATGGCAAATAATTTTTTTCATAGCTGCTGTTGAAGACCCATTCTTGCTTTTGCAAAGCTGGTTTTCTATGTTTCTCAGACTGAGAACAGGGATTAATCAAATCTCGTTACAGATGACTTGGAGGATTACTGCTATTTAAGAAATGGGTTGCAGCGGGGGTATTGTGGCAGCATATACACGTTCAGTTTAAATGGTCTGATATTACTTGTAGAATGGATTGGACATATGGTAGAAGTACTTGAGTTTAGAAATCAGGCAGTCACACTCAGTCTCTTGAATTCGAGGTGGCACTCCCCTAAAGGACTCAGTTTATAGTTTTAATATTGTCCTGATCCAATTTTGATCATGTATTTCAACATACTGTAATGATAATGGCCTGAAGTAGTTTCATATCCACCTTACAGCATATTTGTGAATACCAAGCACAACATTTTCTTCTAATCATTTTCAATTTCTACTTGTGAAATCATGAATAAAAAGTAGTCACTGTTAAACATAGCAGTTGTTTGTAATGCTCCCCCCCACCATCCCCAAGTCGCAAGTGGATAAAATTAACCTACCAGTCCTTCTTCAGTTTAGATTGGTTTTGCAGCTAATGATTTGAGATGTTACTGTAGGCATAGACCTATTTTAGTTAATGCATTTAGAAAACAAAATAAGTCTAAGATGTACACTTACCAGCATTGTCTTAGTAACCATGCTGAGTTTCTTATGGCTAGGTTTCATGGCTAGAAACATAAACATGAGTGTGTACATGCCCATACAGTCTTATAGATTTTGGAAACTGACATGTAAATGAAGGCACAGAACCTCATAGTAGGTGTGGTAAATGCCTCTCAGAAAAGAAAATGTTTAATCTAGGTAGGGATGTTGTGGCCTTTCGGGCATTTTGAACTACAACTCCTATTATGGATGGGGTGGTTGAAAGTTGAAACCGATCAATATCTATGTTCCCCCACAGCCCTGATTTGAGAGTTGCCATCCTTTATCTCCCACAAAGTCCTGATAGAACCTGATATGTTTACAATTTTAAAGAATCATCTATTAAAGAATCCTTGGTGCAGCGGCATAGATTTGATGGATAGTATACTCATGTAGAACTTCCCTTTCCCCCTCAGGTCCTTATAGCATTCAGGGTCAAAGAGTAAAAGTGTACCAGCCAGAGGAGGAAAACTGCTGGGTCTCTGCTGTTGTAAGCTGTCAAGATCCTATCACGCGTCTGATGGAGGTTGTTTTGACTGAGGTATGAACCTTTTTTGGTGGGGTTTTGTCGTCTTATTTCTTCACTTCGGTTTGTTAGAATCATAGGTTTTTAGAGTTGCAAGACATGCTAGAATCACCTAAAAACTTGCTCCTCAGTGCACGTTATACAGTATTATGTTACGTTCGCTATCAAGTGGCTGTCACCTGCTTCACTATCTCCAGAAAATGGGAGACTACCCCCTTCCAAAACACATAGCTCCCTAATAAAGTTTCTCCTAGTGTTCAGGTGAAACCTACTTCTTGGAGTCTCTGTCATTGGTTTTAATAGTGCTCTCTGATGCAAGAGAGACATGCCTCATCTTCTGCATGATAGTCCTTCACCTATTTGAAAGCAGCCGATGCTTTCTCTTTTTAGACTTCTCTTTATCAGGCTGAAAATTCCCTCTTGTTTGTCTTTGTATTGCTTGTTTTTTTAAATTACAGTAAAGCCCCCAGGTTACAACTGCCTCAGTATTAGTTTGCTGTGGTTTACAACAGCAAATCCTATGGAAATGCCATCCTGGTAGACAAATTTTTAATGTATTTTTTTAGTTTACAACGATCAATTCAGGACAATTTTTTCCCCCAGTGCATCCCTACAGATGTTTCAATTTACAATTGTTTCAGGTTGGAATGGAGGCTGTTGGAATGGACCTCCGTCATAACCTGGGGTTTTACTGTACAGTAAAACCCCGGGTTACGACTGACCCAGGTTACGTTTGCCACGGGTTACGACCTGGAATTTAATTAAAAGTAAAGTCCAGGTTACGACCGATTTTGGGGTTACAACAGAAAATCATGCAATAATTTAAATCTAAAACAGCGGCTGTTGCCATTTTAGAATACAAAGAAGAAGGGAAATCCGGCCAGACGGAAAATGCAGAGGAAACAAAGAAAGCCGTCTGAGGCAAAATCAACAATTAATCAGTATAATGAAAATGCAATTTCTTCAGAAAATATCACAATATCCAATTTTTAATATGCAGAGTACTCAACGAATGTAACATTGAGAGGCTTTTTTGACGCACAATAAGATTTTCCTGAAGAAGAAATTCTAATTGAAAAGCTGTATCCAGGAAAAAGCTTCGAAATATTGGATATATTGATATACTCAGAGAAACTTCTTCATTAATCTTCAGTTACTTTATGGATATAGTTTGGACAATTCATCTACAGCGTATAGCTTTGTATGCAATAATACTATTATATTTTGAAAGGATTTGAGAGACTCTGTCTCACTTTTTTGGTTTATTCTATTTTTGAAGAACTCATGGAAAGAGAAACCTTTTGGTGTTAAAAAAACTGTTTAATAGATCTTACAATTGCATATTAAAAAATTGGATGTTGTGACATTTTCTGAAGAAATTGCATTTTCATTATATTGATTAATTGTTGATTTTATAATGCAAAGCGCTTAGCACTGTGAAGGTGCTGTCATTCTCGTCGGCATTTCTTCAGCTAGTTTTGGGCTGTTCTCCACCCAAAGTCTGCACGGGTGGTGGACAGCCCAAAACGGATGAAGGAATCGCCATCATCTCTGCTGTTCCAAAAGAATCTTCGGTCCTCTAAGGTGAATTTTCAGGAGGCTGTAGGGGAAAGAAGAATCGGTGAAATTGCCCTCCTATTCATCCATGATCATAAATATTTCATTATTGGAATTCTGTTTATGAAATCCTTGGATCCGCTCCAACTTAATTAACTTTGTAAGCCCGGTGGCAAGAATTTCCAAGTCTCCATGTAATACTTCTGCAGAGGAAGCACTTGTAGAGTGTCCTGATTTAGGCAGTAAGAATCTACTAGGTGGAGTAGTGTTGATGAACAAGCAGTAGATCACTATTTTGAAAGAAATAAGGGAAAAAAGACATTGAGGGAGCTAAATATGCTTCATGATCAGAATGGTGTCAGACTTTAATGTTTGCTTTGTCTTTTTCTTCCCCCATTCCCTTCCCTCCCTATTCAAAACCAGACAGGTGAAATCAAGTCAGTGGATCCTCGGCTGATTCATGTAGTGATGGACACTTCTCTTTTGAATGAGGTACTATATTTTACCAGGTCATGATATAAAGCATCGTGTATATATTATGGGAATGAAAAGTGAAGCATTCTCCACTGATCCCTGAAGGCAGCAGCTGAGTCCTGAGCTCCAGAGTCAGGTGGCATCTGCATGTCCTGAGTGAGAGCGAGGTCAATATACTGTTGGTTGCTCCTTCTCACTCTCCGTGCAGGAAATGTTTGCAGATGTGCAGGATGGGTGAAGAGCTCTTCACTGAAAACTAGCAGGTCTTAGTTGGAAAGGAGATGTTTCCACTGAGGGACTGAATGAAGCAGGAAGAATTTTTCTCTCTATTCCCTAGAGGGAAGACTACTAGGGAATTTCTGAATGAAATGGAGCACTTCCATTAAATTGAGTATTCTTGGGAGTCCCTGGTTCCTTCCCTCTCGCGTGTAAAAGATCTGCTCTTAACAGAAATGTTTGTCCTTTCATATTAGCTGAATTATTTGTAGTATTTTTTATGTTTAATAATTGATAAGTAAATCATGGCTATCACTGTAGAATGGATGAGTGTAAATTGGTTTTTGGTCTGCCTGATGTACAAATGAATCTTGGTATTGAAATGGGTCTTTTAACGCTGTGTGGTGTTAGTTGCATATCTGGTTTTGTTAAACTCTTTACATTCACGTAGAATTTGCTGGCTCATGTATGTTCTTTATTATAGGGAGGCTCCCTAAAGGCATCTAAATCATCAAAGGGGAAGAAGAAGAGAGAGAATATGGAAGGAAAAGATGGGCGGAGGAGAAAAAATGCTTCTGAAGCTGGATGTGACCATGCTACAAAGAAACTGAAGGAGAGGGGTGAAGTGGATAGTAATGGAAATGATGGAGGTGAGGCAACTAAGGGAGCTTGGAAGGGAAGCAGCGTCAGCAGTGACATGGCTCTGGATCCAAAAGCCAACCAGCTCCCACCATTTGCTCCTCAAATTAATCATGATATTCGTTTTGCCACATACACCAAGGAGAATGGTCGGACTCTTGTGGTGCAAGATGAGCCAGCAGGCGGCAACACAACCATGCCCTTCACTTCCTTTTCTTCAGCTACTGCCCAAGCACTACTGAGTGGGTCTGGAAGCCAAGAGATGGATAAATCCTTAGGGCAGGCCAACCAAGGCTCATTGGCTGTTCCTGCAGTGATTGCTACAGTGGAGCCCACACCAGCGACTGTGCAAACATCTGATGCTGTCTTATCCGGGATTACTGGGCAAGAAAAACAGAAAATGGGCCACTTACAGGTCCCAGGAGAGGTAAATTGTAGCAGTAGTAATTGGTATTTATGTAGCCCCTCAGTGTCTTTGAACACTTTGCATGCTTTATCTTGTTTAAGTCCTTTTAATCTGCTGAAAATGTGTGCAAAGGTTCAGTGAGACAAGATAGGAGTCCTGAGTTCAGTGAATTTATGTTTTTCTTTAAATGAAGAGTACCAACCCCCCACCACCACCACCACCACCACCACCACCAATTTGAAGTTAGGATCTTATAGGTATGTTAAGTTTGCAGTGCTCCTTACCTCTCTGTTTTCATATATTAGAAGAAAGATACTGGCTTTCATAATAACAAAGCAGGAATTCAAACACTTGCTTAGTGTTGGTTTAGTTCACTTAATAACATTTGGTGAGGGGTGAAAAGTTACACAGTTTGTGGAAGTTGAGTTATAGTGCTTTGAATAGATGAATTTGTTCATGATTTAATCTTCTGTAGACTGAGGTAATACTAAGGATGTGGATAGGGCTCTTGGAAAGATGAAGGCAACCCTTTGTTGGACTCTTCCTGGCATATAAAAGCTGCCAGAGGGGACTGGCTGAGGGGTGGAAATAGTGGTGAATGCCTCTCTGAAACTGTATGACCCCTGCATGTTGAAAGGAGGCAGTAGTAAGGTCATAGCAGAAAAAAACTTTCTTATTGGATAATTACCGACTAGTCAATAATGCTCCATTTTGGGGCAAGGTATTGGAATGGGTTGTAGTTCCACATCTCCAGAAGTTCTTGGGCTGGAGGTGGATTTGGTTGCCTTAGTGAATGACCTACACCACGAACTTAAAAGGGAGGGTATGTCCTTATTGGTTCTGCTAGACGTCTCAGTGGTTTTCAATACAATTGACCGTGGTATCCTGGGCCATCGCTGTGTGATGGAACTTGGATTTAAAACACTGTTTTAAAATGGCTTTGGTCCTTTCTGGAGGGAGAAGTCAAAAGATGGTATTAAGGAACTCCTCAACATTCTGGCCATTAGGATCGTGTTTGCTAGTTAACATCTATATGAAGCCACTGGGAAAGCTGTCTGGAGTTTTGGGATTCAGTGTCACCAGTATACATATGATGGCAAGGCCCTATCTCTGCTTTCTATATAAAAGCTTTGGTTTTTTGGACTTCAATTCCCAGAATCCTAAGTCAATTTCCCAAAGCACTGATCAGCCAATGGACTGACTTAGGCTTCTGGGAATTGAAGTCCCCCTGTGGGGCATGTGACCCACGTTGGGAACCACTGATCTAAAGCCAAGAAAGCTGTTTTGATTTTAGATTGGTATCTGGTGTCAATAATGGTCTGGGTGATGGTGAATAAAGTAAGACATAATCTAGACAAGAGAGAGCTCCCGTTTACACTCCCCTGAATACACACTTGCACAGCTTTGGTGTGCTGGTTTCATTTCTGAGCCTGGATGTCCACATTTTGATGGTGGGCAGGAATACATTTGCACAGTTAAAACGTGCCAGCTGTGCCCATTCCTGGAGATGTTAGATCTGGCCATGAGGACATATGCCTTAGTTACATCCTGGGTGGATTACTATAACACACTTTATGTGGAGCTACATTTGGAAAGTGTTTGAAAACTTCAGCAGGTCTAAAATGCTGCCACCAGATCGTTAAGTCAGCAGCTTCACTGGGTACTGGTCTGTTTCCGGGTACAGTTCAAAGTACAGTACAGTGGAACCCTGACATATGAACAGTTCTACCAACGAAAAATTCGACATACGAATAGAAATCTTGGCTAAAATAAAATTTGACATACAAATTTTTAATAGGAAAAATTTGACATACGAAAAATATATGGTGACATCTAGTGGCCACTTCTGGTAATGCAATGTGTTTTTGACACACAATTTTTTCAAGATACGAACAACCAAGCTGTCTCAAAAATCACATCTCCCTTTATGAGTCTGCCCAGGTTTTAGGATAATTGGGGGGGGAGCTTTCATTCCCAACACCCTCAGAGGTACATTTGGTGGAGACGTGGTTCTGTTGCTCTTCCCAGGCTTTGGAACTCTCCCAAGGGATTTCTGGCTGACTCCATATTTGGTATCCTTCAGGAAGCAAGCAAAGACCTTTCTCTTCATGCAAGCTTTCATTTAGTGCCTGGCTGTCTAAGATTATTTTTAATGGAACTGTTTTCTTTTTGTTGTTTCTAATGTGTTTTAGTACTGCTTTTATCTGTGAACTTTTAATATTTTAATATTTTCTTTTTAAGTAATGTAATTATTTTTTTGTTTTCAGCTTTTATACAGTAAAACACCTTAGATCTTTAGTAGAAGAAGGGGAAGTGTTTAAATTGAAATAAATAATTAAATTCAGGATAATGATTTGCTATGTAAATTGACATATTGCAGAATATCATTTCAGAAACTGAGATAAAATGATCAAGAAGGATGCAGAGGAATTCTGCTAAGATGGTGGCACAATCTATCAGAACTGAGAGGGCCACGATCTCTTCTTACTTCAAAGCCTTGCTACTGTCAACATCAGCAGCCATTCAGAATAGAACGCAGAGCTGTGGTTCCCAACCTTTTTTTGGTCATGCCCCAGCTAAGCATCTTTAAAATCCTGATCCTCCCACCCTGTGACATATAATTCTTATTATTCAAAAAGTGAACTCCTGTTCATGTGGAGGAAGCCTTAAAGGCCATTCCTTGTTAATAATTCATTCTTGAATTGCCCACCTTAAAAATCAAATTGCCCCCCTGTGGAGCTTGTTATGGTTGTGTGGCATTGTATTTACCCCATTGCTATTAGTTTAGCATTAACGTTATTAATAGTTAACAATAACATACATTTAAATTCCACCTTGAATCCAGTGGGATGACAGTGCGGCAAACTTGGCTGTTCTTTCTTTTTTATTTGCTTTCCTTGCAGTAGCCCTGTGAGGTAAGTCTGGCTAAAAGTTAGGTCACCTAGGGAGTTTCATGCGCCATGGGAGATTAGAACCTGGATTCTCATGTCCCAATCTGCTATGTGACTCTGGAATAGATGAACTCATGAAAGTTAGTATGTATTTTTCCCCTCCATCAAAAGCATTGATTTTAATGTTCTGAACTTAGGTGTGCAAAGATATAGTTAAGCTCATATGCACATCTGGGAATTATAAAACTAACTGCTTATTTTTTTGCAGTTTAATGTTTCTTGGGTAATGCCAGGTATATTTAATATGATATAAAATAAGCTGTGAAATCATAGGAAATTGTGTCCCTTTTCCAGAGAAAGCACAGCAAAAAATGGCCAAACGGAGAAAAGGATACAAACACAATGTACCGTTTGTGTATGCCCAAAAATGATGAAGATAATGATAAACGAATCTTCTTATAAGGTCTTTGTATTCTTAATGTTATTTTTATTTTTATTTTGCAAACTCTTGTATATTAACTTGTAATGTCATCAAACAGAAACCAAACTCAGATACTTCTCTGCACAAAAAGTCTTCAAGTTCCTTTTGTAATCTTGACAATAGTAACCAAATTCAAATATGTTCTCTTCAACTTCTTCACTATGTCCTTCGTAACAATATGAAACAATGATTCATTCCTCTATTACACTTTTTATCTCTCGTCCAAAACAGCTCATAAACTCGTATTCAGTTGGGAAGTCAAACTCCCATATAAACTGGCCCCAAACTCCCGACGTCTATCCGGTTAATTAGACATTTCAGTCAATAAATTTCATCAGGGGAGTTTTTGCAATATCACTCTTGTGTTTCGCGTCCTCTCTGTCTCTTCTGTAATTTCTCTATGGTTGCTAAGGATGAGAGATAAAAAGTGTAATAGAGGAATGAATCATTGTTTCATATTGTTACAAAGGACATAGTGAAGAAGTTGAAGAGAACATATTTGAATTTGGTTACTATTGTCAAGATTACAAAAGGAACTTGAAGACTTTTTGTGCAGAGAAGTATCTGAGTTTGGTTTCTGTTTGATGACATTACAAGTTAATATACAAGAGTTTGCAAAATAAAAATAAAAATAACATTAAGAATACAAAGACCTTATAAGAAGATTCGTTTATCATTATCTTCATCATTTTTGGGCATACACAAACGGTACATTGTGTTTGTATCCTTTTCCAGAGAAAGGCAGGACAGAAATAAAGAACATAAATAAAGAATGTATGTGTTAATAGAGTGTTTCACAATCACAATGAGATTGCTTTTAATTGTGGAGTTTGAGAAGAATACTAGTTGATGTCTTCTTTTGTTTCAGAGTTCCCAGAATTCCATGTTGGCCTCTCCAGGTTTTGGAGTGTCACACTCCAGCACTTCCCATCCTTCAGTGTTTGACTGTGGTCGAAGCCAGTCCAATGGAGTACTAGGTTCGGAGAAAAAGCCTGTTGGATTTTCCTTTGGTAGTAGCACTGGTCATGAGAATCAGAAAGACTCAGATTTGTCAAAGAACTTGTTTTTTCAGTGCATGTCCCAGAACCTTCCCTCCAGCAACTACTTCACACCTTTGTCGGAGAATCTGACTGAAGAGCCATTGAGTCTGGACTCCCTTAAAAAAAATTCAGAGAGCCTGAGTTCGGACATCTGCAAAGGCAAGGGTCTTGCAGGAGAAACTAAACCTGGGACTCGGTTGGGCAGTTCTGTAGACCAGAAACTGCCTGTGGAGTCCATGCCCACCCTTACTCCAGCTTTTCCTCGAAATCTTGTGACCCCACGACCTCCTGATAGCCACGAGAATCTCTTTCTGCAACCCCCAAAACTGTCACGGGAGGAGCCTTCAAATCCTTTTCTGGCATTTGCAGAAAAATCAGAATCCAGTCCTTTCAGTAGCTTTGCTTCCTCATCTCAGCCTGGAGTGTCTGCTAATCCCTCTTCAGCTCTTGGTTCCAAGACATCGTCTGGCTGGCCAGATCTGCACACCTCAGGTGACTCGTTAGCTAAAAAGAAAAGTTTGTTCATAACAACAGATTCCTCCAAAATGTTGTCTGGAGTTCCTGGTTCAACTCTCTTTGCTGCTGCTGCTGCTGCTGCTGCTGCTGCTGCTGCTGCTGCTCAGAGCTCATCTACCCTGGGGAATGGCCGTTCCAGCTCTCCTATCAGCAGCTTAACACAACCTATTGAAATGCCCACCCTCTCTTCCAGTCCGACGGAAGAAAAGCCATCGGTTGGGTCTGGGCAACAGGACAATCCTCTTATGAAAACTTTTTCTAACGTGTTTGGCAGACATCCGGCTGGCTTTTTCTCTTCACAGGCAGAAGAACCAGTATTGGAAAGCAAAGCCCCCTTTGAAACTGTGAAAAGGTTCTCTTTAGATGAGCGAAGCTTACCATCTAAGCAGGATTCTGATTCCAGCACCAATAGCGACCTCTCTGATATGAGTGATTCTGAGGAGCAGTTGCACACCAAAGCTTGTCTCAAGGGAATCCCAGAGCATTTGATTGGGAAACTTGGTCCCAATGGCGAGCGGAATGCTGAACTATTAATGGGCAAAGGGAAAGGGAAGCAGACCCCCAAGGGCAGGCCTCGCACAGCCCCACTAAAAGGTGAAGGTTTTTAAAGGCTAGACTTTGGGGAAAGATGGGCTGTCTGTCCTGTATTTGCATGTTTTCTTTATGGATAATCATGTCGTGTCTGTGCTTCTGTGAACCTTCTCTCGAAGAGAACATTTTCAGGTGAAAATTGGTTTTAATAATAATAATAATATATCCAGAGGAGAGAGAGCAGGAAGGAAAATATGTTAAGAGTTGTCAAATAATCAGTAGGTGAAAAGGACTGTAGCTTAATGTAGAGTATAACTGTTGCAGTCAAAAGATCCCAAATCCAGTCCCTGAAATCTTAGGATAGGGCAGGAAAAGCCTGTGCCTGAAATCATACCTGTCAACCCGCGGCTTCGGGGAAAAAGGGACCTGTGCGGTGCGGTTCCGTGCAGGTCGCCTTCCACGCATGTGTGGAAGGCTTCCATGCATGCGTGGAAGGCTATGCCGCTTGCGCAGCCCCCTACACAGCCCCCTATGCAAGTGGCGTAGGCTTCCACGCATGCGTGGAAGGGTTCTACACAAGTGTAAAACCCTTCTACGCATGCGTAGAAGGCGACTTGCGCAGAAGGGCTGTGCAGTACTTCTTTTCCCCCGCTGCCAAATTACGGGGTTTTGGCAGCGTTGGTCGGGAAATGACATCAATCGGCGCAGGATTACAGGGTAATCCCGGCCAAATCAGGAAGGTTGACAGGTATGCCTGAAATCCTGGAGACCTAATCTGCTCAGTGTTTAACATTACTGAATTGGTTCCGGAACCTAGACCATGTCTTTATACTGTGGTCTTAAGGTATGGAGTGGCAGTAATAAATATAGGAAGTTATGCAGAAGCATAAATGTGGCGTATGAGGCTTGTTGCAACTGCTAGCAGTTAGATTGGTGTGGAAAACCGGAGGCTGTAGCTCCTTGGATGCCAGCCTGGGACTTTGTGGTTTGCACCTTTATTTACGGATCTTACCAACTCTCACCACAGGCTGTGTTTTCTTGGACTGATGGAAGTGCTGTAGGACTTCCCTCATGCCAAATACCAGGCAGTAGATATTGCGGGAGAAAAGGGCACGCTCACCTCATTCTGAAGGGTTGAAATGCTGCTTCTGAGGCTTTGTTTACTGACAGTGAACCCATCACTGGAATGTCTCTCACACACCAACATTTCTCTGAAATTGAATTTGTTTTACTTGAGATGAAGGGATTCTCTATTCTTTAACTGGATATTGCTCTGGAGGTGAAATTACACCCCGTAATATGTGAGATTTCTGCTCAAGTCACAGAGATTCATTTTTGTCCTGGAAATTGGATTGCACTGATAGCCATCTAGGAAGTCAGATGACATCAAAGAATGTGGACCCTTCTTTTCCTGAATGTCATTAAGGTCTTCCCCTCCCCATTCCCACTTCCATTTTTTACATCTAGGGGGGTGGGTGGGGGAGTCTACGCTTCTCTGAAGTGCTTTTGTTCTTACAGGAGCTCCTTCCCTTTGGACTGAGCTGATGGACTCGCTGTTACAGTACTTGTATTTGCTGATATAGAGAAAATGGGGGTTCCTCTCTCTCTCTCCCTTCCTCTTGCTAATGGCTGGATGGATGCTAGTGTCTTCCCTTTTCATTGACCAGAATTAATCGAAGGATTCCTGCATGCTTCTCCTGATTGGATTTAACAGCTCACAGCAGGCAGTGCTTGCCCTTGCCCTCTTAGTTAGGAAGTGGGGAAATCACTGTACTCTGGCAGCCAGGACTTGAGGAAGAGAGTGGGGCTTTTTTGAGACCATAATTGGCTCAGGGAGAGATGGTTCTCTTCTCTTAATCTAAATTCTGTCATTTGAAGGGGCGGGGGGGGGGGGGGAATGGCTGAAATTTGAATCAGTGTGGATTTGATGAGTTAAACTCCTGCATTGATTCAGTGAGCCTTTTCTAGTGCAGCTTATTACACTAAGTAACTGCATTTCAGCCTATAAATGATTTCTGTTACATAAAACTTTTCTAATTTTTCTAAACTGTACAGTGGAGTTCTACAAAAAAATAATAATAATAGGAAATGGAGAGGGACATGTGAAGTTGGAGAAGAGCATTGTCTAGCGACAGGAAAAATATTCAGAGAAAAAGTACGAAAAGCAAAAGGAGACTGGCAAAATGTAAAATACCAGTTAGTAAAGATGATGTTCCGTAGACCATGTCTAATCACTTTTATCATTTAAAAAAATAGTAGTCCAGAAACAGTGATGGTAAGATGTTGATAAAAATTACCCAATAAGATAAATATTTGCATATTTAATGTTTATAATGTCATTCCTTCATCATAGTAATATTACTACGTTTTGTCTCTGACCATTCCTGTTCAATGAAGCCTTTTTTATTTTGAAAGAAACCTCACCATCTTGTCTGCCCTCAGGCATAATTTGGTGATAGTATTAATATTGATAGTTTTAAAAAGTTGACTCTGTGGCATTTTCCTGAGACCATGGGAATTGATTAAACCTGATCGCTAACAGAGTTTTATGCATGAAATGAACGGAAGCTTAGATAGAGATGACTCTTTAGAATGTACACCCGGATTTGTTGCTATAGAATCTTGGTATTTCTGCCGCTTAAACTGGCTAAACTCTTTAATACAGCTACATAAGACATGTATAGAAGGAGAGATGAGGTACAGTATAAGGATATTGAAACAGTTTGCTCATATCCACAAATGCCTTTACCTGATATTTGCATATTAGATGTTTCATTTTTATTGGACTTGTACATATATAACCTAACCAAACTGCCTAGATCTTATGGGAACTAATGTTTGAAAGGAACAAGTTCCTTGCCCTTGATGTAGGACTAGATTTTATAGGAGTCAAGATTAGATAAGTACGCCTTGGAATTTGGCAGCACCCCCCCCCCCCCCCGTAGTTAAATTGAGTACTCTAACTGTTGCTTTGCTTCATAGTTGGCCAGTCTGTACTGAAAGATATGAGTAAGGTGCGGAAGCTGAAGCAGTCAGGAGAACCATTCCTCCAGGATGGCTCCTGCATCAATGTGGCCCCTCATCTTCACAAGTGCCGTGAGTGCCGCTTGGAACGCTATCGGAAATTCAAGGAACAGGAACAGGACGATTCTACTGTGGCCTGTCGCTTTTTCCATTTCCGCAGGTATTGATGCACTCTGGGTTTGCCTTAATATCTGTTTGTCATTGGCTAAAGAATTGCTGTTTTCTTCTTCTTCTCTTCTTTTGGAGGAGTATAATTTTGTAAGTAATGTAACCTGCTTTAAGTTGTGTACTGTCTGCTGTGACAGCTGCAATTCTTGTTATAGTTTTTGAGATCTGCATCATACTTCATGGGAAGGTGGCCTGTGAATGTGCAGCACTACATCAAGACAAATAGAAAGTTTCAGCTCACCCAGAAAAAAACTGTTGAGACTGGTTTTTTGGTTCTTAAAAAAAATCATGTGTCATTCAACAAAATGGTTTTATGATGAAATTTATTTGTAATACATGCTTAGTAAATTTCACATTTAGAATCAAGTTAATCAAATAAATACTGACCAGATTCTTGTTGTGGATTTATGGAGGGGTAAATGTAATTATTATTTAATTTGTGGTGTGAATTGCTATACACATTTCTAGTTGAAGGTCATGGCTGAGAATGCATGTAGCACTTGGTTTACTAGTGGCAGTTTGCCACAATGATTTATGTAGTTGCCTATATGATCTAAATCCATGAGAGGAACTGTGATCACTGAGTTTAAGCCTAGCTTTCTATGGAAAATACTGAATATTGAAGAAAGTAGCTGAATTTTTGAAACTTCTGATTTTGACCTTTAAAATCCAATTAATTACTGAATAAAAGCCTGCTTTTCTTTATAAAATAATGAAACATCAGAGAGGGTATTAGGTTTTAGAAACAGACATTTCAAACATAGTGACATTTATAAGCGGCTCAGAAGTTGACTTGTCTTACTCTTAGGAGAAATTATGCTCCTTTATTGACCTGTTATGCTATTCCTGTGGAAATGGATTCTGTATATGCTCTGTAATGGTGTCTAATCTATATTGATGGTAAATACATTAATAGAGAAATCAGCTTGCTTATTTGATGTGTGAATTCCTACTTTTTCTTTAAGCTTTTCTCAGACTGCCTTTTAAGTATTGGCCTTTTGTCATCTTTGCTTTTCTTTGATCAATATAAAGTCTTCCCCACTTTAAAGGCTTGGTTGGTTGAGATGAGATTTGTGGTACTAAATCCCATCTTGTCCTTGACTACTTACAGGGAAAATTTACCGTATTTTTTGGACCATAAGACGCACTTTTTCTCCCACAAAAGTGGGGGGGGGGAGAGGGTGCGTCTTATAGTCCAAATGCTGGTCTTCGGCCAACTGCGGCTGTTGTAAAAGGATATTTTACAACAGCTGCAGCTGGCTGAAGACCTCTACTGCCGCCTCTCAGCTGTTCTGGGGCAGAGGAAAGAAAAACATATGAAAAACAAGTGGCCACTAGAGGGCGAAAATCGCAATTTCCCATTTAAATGCATTGGAAATAAATTTCTTGTATTCAAAAGTTTCCTGTTTGTATGTTCCCAATGCATTTAAGTGGGAACCCAAACCTGTGTTTAAAAAGAAAGAGTTCCAGCCGCTTCAGATACCTTCCATATCTTTGTCTCTACTCCATGTGGACAAAATGGAGGGGGAAAACATGCTTTCTGGTTGAAAGGAGAGCAAGAGGCTAGGCTAGAGTATCACTTCCTTCCTCAGTGCAATTTGCCTGCCTGCCCATTTCCCCTGCAGCGCCACCACTGGTTGCTAGTGCAAAATACAGGACTAAATGTTTTTTCCCTGCTCTGAAAACTGGGTCCTTCTTATGGTCCAGTGTGTCTTATGGTCCCAAAAATATGGTAAATTATATGTGCTGGCAGTCCTACCTTACTGGGCTGGTATTGTAAGCAAAGTGAAGAGCTTTGTGATTTATTTATTTTTGCTTCTGGGGACACAGGTGAGTCAGAACTGCAGTGGTGTGCTGGCAAAACAAGTTTCAGACAAGTTTGGATCCAAAACCAAAATAAGGGATAGCATGCTATATTAGCTAGAGCAAGATAACCACCTTCCCAGCCACCACATCTATGGACAAAAAATGTAAGGAGTCTGCAGAAAAATAATCATGATTTTAAAATTATTTTACGTGTTTATAAGTGAAAATAAAAACTTGAATGTCATGCTGGTCTCTAACAAATGTCCATTTTCTGATAGGTTTTTACAGCAGATATTGTATCGGGAATATATTCGTGAGTGATGCTGGTTTGATAACAGCACTCACAAATTTGATGCTCTTCAAATATTTTGGACTGCAAGTTCTGTCACCCACAGCTAAAATAGTCATGGTTGGAAAATTTGGGGAGTTAACATGCAAAAGATCTAGGGAGCATCAGGTGGAAGTAGACTCTTTTAGATGACAGGCAGAGGGGAAGATTTTTCATTTTTATTTGTTTTGAAAGATAAGTAAACTGCAGTACTTTTTAACAAGTTTGTCCTTTTCTCTTCCAGACTGATATTTACCCGGAAGGGTATTTTACGAGTGGAGGGATTTTTGAACCCTCAGCAGAGTGATCCTGATGCAATGAGCTTGTGGATCCCATCATCGTCTCCTGCACAAGGGATTGACTTGGAAACTTCTAAATACATTCTGGCCAATGTTGGGGATCAGTTTTGTCAGCTTGTAATGTCTGAGAAGGAGGCAATGATGATGGTGGAACCTCACCGTAAGTTACTGTTTTATCTTTAACCTATGTGCATAATACAGTGGAATGTGAATCATTTTGTGAATAATTTACTCAAGCCATTATTTTTGTGTATTATTGTTGCTTTGCAAATGATCAATAGCTTAACAGAGCTTCTGTCATATTTGGAGTAGAACATTTCCTCTTTCAAATTAATTTTGAGCAGTTGGTGAACTCTGGATATTTTTATGCATTGTTTTCAGATATCACCTCTATGTGTAACACAGAGAATGTTACACAGAAGTGTCTTAAGGGTATTTTTATGTATTATAGAAAAATATTCAAAACATAATCACATAAAATAAATCCCAGTTTACTGTATTAATGGACAGAGTCATTTTACCCTTCCTCCACCACATGGCAGTTCCTTGGTGTGGTGGAGGTGGTGGTGGTGGGCCATATGAACTGGTACTGCGGGCCTCAGGTTGAGAATCCCTGTTTTAGCATGAAACTGGTCTATGGTGCAAAAAAGGTTTGAGACCCCTGTATTAAAGGGCACACTCTCTTAATGCATTATTATTTGGACCAGAAGAGAAGGATATTTGGAAGGGGGAGGGCTCATTGGCTCTCTTATCACTGATACCATATATACTCAAGTATAAGCTGATCCGAATATAAACTGAGGTACCAAATTTTACCTGAAAAAAACAGGAAAAGTTATTAATACTCGAGTATATATGGTAGGTTCTGACAGTGCTTGCATCGGAAGGTTAACCATTCACCACTTGATGAACTAGGTTTACAGGTAAGTAACCTATCCGTCATGAGCCTGATTATGTAACCAGATGCACCTCATCACGTAGCCACAATTAGCCACAGCAGGTTATACACCTTCAACACAAAAAGGATTCTGGCTATACTCTACTGTCCTATGATTATATGATTTTTGTTTTGTTTTCTTCTAATTATAGAAAAAGTCGCCTGGAAGAGAGCTGTACGGGGTGTTAGGGAGATGTGCGATGTATGTGAAACAACACTGTTCAATATTCATTGGGTTTGTCGCAAATGTGGCTTTGGGGTATGTCTGGATTGTTACCGTCTTCGGAAAAATCGCCCACGTAGCGGTGAGTATTTCGTGTTGGAGTGCTAATTCTGCAAAGCTGAGGTAGGTATTCTATGGGGAAAAGATAGATCATTCATTCACTCAGTTCCTATATTATCCATTTAGCTTAAAAGCTACTCTGGGTAATTAACACAATTAGAAGCATGTAAACAACATAAACTGACAAAATAAATAACTACAGGCAGGTGATAGTATAATAGTAAAGGTTTCCCTTGCTCGAAAGCCAGTCGTATCCGACTCTAGGGTGCAGTGCTCATCTCTGTTTCAAAGCCGAAGAGCCAGCGTTGTCTGCTTCTGCAGACGTTTACATGGTCATGTGGCAGGCATGACTAGACACCGGAGCACACGGAACGCTGTTACCTTCCCACCAAAGTGGTCCCTGTTTATCTACTTGCAATTTCTTGCTTTCAAACTGCTAGGTTGGCAGTTATTATTTTCTTAATCAATTAAGAAAAATCCTTGGAAAAAGTCTTCCCAAAAGGCTTCTCTAATAACCATAGTTTTTATTTGCTTCCTGAAGGAAAGTTGGGAAGGAGCCTTGCAGATTTCATTAGGAAGGTTATTCCAGAGTGAAGGTGCTACTGCTGAGGAGGCCCAGTTTCTTGTTGAAGATTTGCAGGCCTCTCTTGGGATAAACAACCTAAACCGCAGAGATTCAGTAGATCTGGTATAATGGGCAGTTGAGTTTGGATGGAGGAACTCCAACAATAGCAAGATCCCAAACCATGGAGGCTTTTATATGTTAGAGTCATAACCTTGAACCTGTTGCAGTAGCAAACAGGTAACCAGTGCAAAGCAGCCAGGGTTAGGGAGATAATAGAAAACCTGCTAACACCCATAACCAGCCTCGCCGTCACAATCTGGATCTGTTGAGGTTTCTGCAGCAGCCTCCAAGGGCATAACGTAAGCTCTAATCAACTGGGACAATGCTACCAGTAAGGTTAGGTAAAGGTTTCCCTTGCTTGAAAGCCAGTCGTGTCCGACTCTAGGGTTCAGTGCTCATCTCTGTTTCAAAGCTGAAGAGCCAGCGCTGTCTGCTTCTGCAGACGTTTCTGTGGTCATGTGGCAGGCATGACTAGAAACCCGAGCTCACGGAACGCTGTTTACCTTCCCACCGAAGTGGTCCCTATTTATCTACTTGCAATTTCTTGCTATCGAACTGCTAGGTTGGCAGGAGCTGGGACAAAGACGTGAGTTCATTCCATCCTGCAGTACTCGGGAATCGAACTGCTCACCTACCGCCTCCCAGTCAGCATCTTCGCCACTTGAGCCACTGCAGTCCCTCATGCTACCAGTAGATCTCCATATTTTTTGAAGTAGAACACTTAAGAGGTGTTGATGCCCACTTTTTCAACAAAAAGTAGTTTTATTTTCCTTCTCCTAAATTACATTGCTGAGATGCAAAAAGGTTCAGGGTTCACAGTAATGAGGAGTGAGGCTTTTTTATATAACAAGAATGTGAGATCCATTGCAAACAACGTTCTGCATGGACTTTGGTTCCTTATTTAATTCGTATGCTCACCTCATCGGGCTAGTATTTTGCAACTGGAAGCAGATAGTAAACATCAGCCTGCTAGTTAAAAATAATATAAAATAGATTTCACAGGCATGAAACTTGCTCACCATCAGGTTAGTAGAGTGCTTTAGTTTATTAGAGAAGTGCTGTAGGTTGAGAGTGGTAACCTAATATGCTTTGCAAGAATTCAAAAGGAAGTTGATCACACACCCAACCGATATGTGTTGATAATGGTAGATGGCTGGAACATAGAAGCTGAACCAAGTTGTTGGAGAATTTGGCCCAGGGGTCAGAAATTAAGTAAAATGACATGTAGAATTCTGTGGAGCCAGAAATCTGTTGGTTCCAAATACATACCATGGGCAACCAGATAGGGAACTATACATCAGTACTTCAAATGGGCAATATAGAAATCTATTAGACTACATAGTTGGAAGTTGGAGACATTCACACATCCATGATACATAGTCTAGAATAGATTATATATTTGTAACCAGTAATATGATGAATAAGATAGTGGAAACAGATACAAGGAGCATTTGGATTTCAGACCATGCTTTATTGCGTAATAAAATGAATATTCAAATAGACTACAAACCAATGAGAAAATGTAAAATAGACCCTAACGTGTTAGCTAATGAGCAGGTTAGGAAAGATTTAGATATAGAATGGGAACAAATATGGGAAATAAATGAAAATGGACTGGTAAAGGAAGAAATATGGGACACAATGAAGGCTGTGATAAGGGATAAAGTATAAAACAAGCATGGAAATGAAGAAATTAAATTATGAAAAAGAAAAAGAATTAAAAGTTAAAATTAATACTTTAGAAAAGGAATATGTGGTGACTAAAAAGAAGGTAGACTTGAACAAAATTTTGGCATGGAAAAAAGAATTAGAAAATGGATAGAGAAAGTGCAAAAAGATTTACTATATATATAAAAAGCAATATTTTGAGTATAGCAAAAGGAATTTTAAAATGTTGGCCAGAGCAGCCATGAAAAAACAAAACAAAAAAGACATAGCCATATTAACAGACAGACAGGGAAATAATTGTAATCAGATGAAGGACAACATTAGAATAGTATAGTACTGTACAAGAATTTTATAAGGAACTAGCTGCTTACCCGGCCGTGTCCGGGATTTTTTTCTGCTTACCTGCCCAGAAGAGGGTCTGCTTCCTCCTCCGCCACCCGGGCTCCCGCTGAGGCCTCCCGGCCCGGGGCCTGCCCCGCTGCTCCCGCATCATTGATGACAGGGGAGCCATCAGTCCAGCCCAGTCAGCTGTCTGAGGGGGTGTAGTGGAGGGATCCCGTTGAGGCAGCACCTGGCCCGGCCTGGCCTTCTCTCAGGGGTCGCCCACCTCCTTCTTGTGCACCTTGGCCTCAAGCACTTCTGGCACCGCCTCCTTGCCCACTGCCGCCTTGTCCGGCACCTTGCCCGCTGACGGCAGCGGTGCCTTGCCTGCCGGCACTGCCTCGGCCACCTCGAATGGCATTTAGCCCATGTTGTGCACACGCGTGCCACCGCCTTGAATGTCGGTTAGACTGTTGTGCGCACACGCACTAACGCTTGTCGTGTTTTATCCTGTTGGTGATGCTGTCCCCTTTGTGACCCATTTTTGGGGGCATAAACCCCCAAATGGGTCTCAAGACACCCCCCACCCGTGCTGATCTCGCAAGGCCAAGGTAGGTGTGCGCCAATTTTCAGCGAGATCCATCCAGGGGTGTGGGAGCCAAGAAACAGTCAGGAACTCAAATGGAGGAATATATTAGTAGACATAATGAAGTAAAGGTACAATTTAATCATAAATTAAGAATGGAGCAGGAAATTACAGAAGAAATTGTAGGAGCAATAAAAAATAAAGTGGAGAAAGACTCCTGGAGCAGATGGGGATGGATCCTGAAGTTTATAAAAAAAAATTAGAACATGCTAGTCTCCAAATTTTAAAAAAGATTTCAATTATATACTAGAGGGTGGAGAAATACTGCCTTCATGGACCCAATATTTAATTGTACTGATCCCCAAGCCGGAATAAGAATAAAATGAAAGTTGACTCTTATTGCCCTATCTTCTTAATTAATCAGGATGCAAAAATATTCACATCTATAATAGCCGAAAGATTGAATGAATTTATTGGGGAATATATAAAGAATGTCAAACAGGATTCATTAAAGGAAGGTTAATGAGTGATTTAACAAGAAGACTGTTGAACATTTTAGATTTAGCTAATAGGAAGAAAATGAGAATAGGTTTGATTTCATTAGACATCTTTAAAGCATTTGACTCAGTGGAATGGTCTTCCCTGAAGAAACTGATATGGGAAATGGGTTTTGGAACCAAATTTCAATATGTGATAGGAAAACTTTATGATAAAAATCGAGCTCTAGTTGTAGTTAATAATGGAGTAACACAGGCGTTCTCAACCTTTTTAAGCCCGAGGCCAGGTCATGCTCCCTCTGACAGCTTTGTGGGCTGGATGGTCATTTTGCCCATTCTCCACCACATGGAACTTCCTGGTGTAGTGGAGGTGCGTGGCCACATGAAATTGTGCCGTCAGCTGCATCTGGCCCATGGGCCGCAGGTTGAGAACCCCTGGAGTAACAAGAGCTAGAGAGAGGAACGAGGCAAGGGTGACCCCTATCTCCTACAATTTTTGTGATGGTGATGGAACTACTTCCCAGTGCAATAAAACAGGGCAATGAGCTGGAAGGGATTGAAGATATTAAAGTAAGTTTATTCGCAGATGATACCCTGATCATAGTTAAAGACCCAGTTGCAGCGTTAGATAAGATTAAAAAACATTTAGATGAATTTGAACAGGCAACTGCACTAAAAATCAAGTGGAATAAAACAGAAATGATTATTTGCAACAAGACAAGAGGGAAAGAGATATTGAGGAAACAAAGGTACTACATAATGTTAAAATTAGAACTAATTTTAAATATCTGGGTATTAATATAGGGGACAATATGCAAGATTTAAAGAAATTGGACTATGATTTTAAAAAAATAGAGATAGAAAGTTTATTGGAAAAATATACCAAACTAAACTTATCTTGATTTGGAAGAGTAGCAATATGAAAGTTTTTTTCTTTAATAACCTATTTAATAGCTATGGTTCCAATAAATATGACAGGTAAGGAATTGAAGAAATTGCAAAATATGGTGGATAAATTTTGTAATGGGAATTTAAAAAAGCAAGAATAAACAAAAGTTTGAGGTACAATGGTACCCTGTACAATGTTTTTAATTCATTCCGCGGGGCAAGTTGTACGATTTAAATTGTTGTATGCGACCACTGGCCGCACATGCACGTGATAGGGGGCTTCTGAACCCCAGTGTACACGATGTTAGGATCAGAGTTGGGGGGATTTCCCCCCCCCCAGCTTTGGCCACAACCTGAAGAGCACGGCGCCAGTCAAAGCAGCTAAATGAGGCTTCATTTCGCTGCGTTGATCATCTCTGCCTGTGTTTCCAGGCAAGCGGAGCTTCGCAGACGCCTTCCCTGAAGAGCGCGGGGCTGCCTTTTCCCCGGGGAGCATGTTTCCAGGGGAAGGATTTAATCCACTTGGGGACCATCACCCTTCCCTGTAGACTTGGTCACTCAAGGCTGTTAGTCCTCAGGGTTGTCTGTCAAGTTAGTTAACCACTACCTGACACTCGGCATTAAGTTGCTGACAGTGGGGTCTACTCTATTACCATAGCAGGATAACCTGGCCAGACTTGCTTGAAAATACTGGGAAGAATTTGGACATCAAATGAGAAGAGAGGATTCACTTGAGAAAGCCTTGATGCTGGGAAAGGTGGAGGGCAAAAGAAGAAGGGGGTGGCCAAAAATGAGATGGCTAGATGGTATTGTAGACGCAATGGGCACAGAGCTGGGCGGGTTGAGGAGGATGGTGGAGGACAGAGGTGCCTGGCGAGCAATGGTCCATGGGGTCGCAAAGGGTCGGAATCGATTGTGCGACTGAACAACAACAAAGGATGGAGTGCCACTAGAGCTGTTTCAATCCACAAATGCTAAAGCTGTCAAAATCCTAACAAGAATATTTTAGCATATATGGAAAACAAAATAGTGACACCACAAATAATGCTTGCTATGTGTTTATTAATTTAGTTTATAATAGGTTATAAATTTAGTGCACGGTGTAGTCCTGCTATGAGAAGACCTCTCACCAATAGACTGTCATGTGATACCTTTTGTTTTTTGTTGGCTTAGTCTGAACCCCGTGTAATATTGTATTATATGAGAGGAAACATTTGCAAGGTTTAAATATGTGAATTTCTATTTCAGAAACGGAAGAGATTGGTGATGAAGAGGTATTTTCATGGCTGAAATGTGCAAAAGGACAGTCACATGAACCAGAGACTCTCATGCCAACACAGATTATCCCTGGCACAGGTAATGCTTCAGTAATCACTACTTTTCCTTACTTTATCCACAGACCTAGGGCAACATATACCTGAGGCAGAGCATGATATGTTCTTCCACCAGCATAGTATTGAAAGCCCAAAGGACGAAGAACCCCAATGTGCCTCTCTCTGCAGGAGTGAAAATACAGTGATAATAAATCAGTTAACTAATAATTTGTTGTCCTTTTATGACACCCTGAATGTGTTATCTGATGCTAATATGCTAAGACACTTAGGTTTTGTTACCTATGTAGATTACCTCATTCTGTATAAGGTCTGTTTGGTCTCTTGTCACTCCAATTTGAACATACTGTATTTCCATACAACAGGAATACACCAATAGTAGCAGAATTCACACTACTTAAAACAGGGATAGCTAGATCAGAATATAGTGAAAGTGCAATAGTTTAATGTGGATTTCCAGTTTCCAGTGATCTAGAAACTGAAGCAAAAAATCTTGTTTCTTTCCCAAATTAGGCCTCTAAAGGAAATTAGGATTTGTGTAAAAGAATTCAACTCTGTTGTTGAAAATAAATTGTTGAGCGGTGTATGTGCTCAAAAATACTTTGTTCCACAATTATATGTTAAATTTCTAAACTGCTGTTTGTATTTAGCTCTTAACTAATGCACTTGAAAGTGCTGATAAAAAGCCTTCCTGTAGAGTTTTCCCCTAAGGACAAGGTTTTAGTTCTAAAAAAAAATATGTTTTTTAATGATTTCTGCTGGAAGCAGAAAAATACTGATGGTTGGATTTAAAACTTGCAGATTTTGTCCTGTAGTTTCATTTCAAAAAAATTAATTTTTCAGCACTATATAATATTGGAGACATGGTTCATGCAGCACGTGGCAAATGGGGCATTAAAGCCAATTGTCCGTGTATTAATCGGCAGAACAAATCTGTGTTGCGGCCTGCTGTCACCAATGGAATTTCACAGGTATGTCAATTTTTAATCTGGCTGAAATTTATTTATTTTGTTAAATTTCTATACCGCCCACTCAACCAATGCTGACTCAGGGCGGAAATCTCTGGTTATGGTATCCTTGTGAAACATGTTTTACTTTTTGAAATATTTTGACTAGAACTGCTGTCTTTAAAAGAACCATGGTGATCATTATGTATAGTGAAAGAAATTTTTTAAAATTATTTTCAGCAGATTGGTTCTATTGTTGAGGAAAGAGTTTTCTTCTTCCGTGTCTAGGCCAGACATGAAACTGCCAAAATGAAGGCACCTTTTGGCAAGTTCATTCTGCAGTTCTCTTCACCTGACCTAGTGTGAGAAAGATTAGCCGGCAACACAAGGTTGCCATTGCCAGGGTATGCCTGATTATGGTTCAGAAATACTACAGTCTTCAAGGAGGCTCTTTCTGCGTATCCCAGAGGAAAGGGTAATATAAATAAATAACTGTTACTAATTGCATGATAGAGATACCATCTGGTTTATTTGTTTTGCTTTCTTTGAAGACTTCTGTCCAGTTTACCATTGGCAAAACCATATTTTTTCTGATTTCTAAGCAGTCTACTGTTCCTGTTAACATTCTTTTTGCTCTTAGGCCTTACCCTCATCCATTTAGTTTGGTTGGTTAGTAATCCATATATACATTTTCCTTTTGTTTCAAGGGTAAATTTGAACATGGCTCTAATGCAATAGTGTTATTTTTGTCAAATACTTCCCCTCATTTTTCTTTATGATTCTGCTTCAGCAGCTACCCAGTATGAATCCTGGGGTATCAGCTTGTGGAAGTGAAAGCACATTCTCCAGTGGCACAGGGACGATAGAAGGCGGGCAGCTGGATACTAAAATTGCTCCTAAAGTTGAAGCTACAGAAGACAAAGTTGAGGAACCTATAAAAGCAGAAACCCCAACAACCAGCAACACTGAGACAAAACTGAACAAGCCATTATGTCCAGAGACAAGTCCTTCCTCAGCATTGCACTGGCTTGCAGATTTAGCAACACAAAAGGCAAAAGAAGAAACAAAAGGTAAGAAATCTACAGATGAAGTGTTTTATTGCTCTAGCAGAGAAGAAAAGTAAGGGAGAGTTTTGTTGCTAGGGGTTTGGAAGGCAGATTGAAGCTAGGACACTTCAAGATGACTCTTTTTTTGAATGTTGTATACTTGATTTTCATGAGCCATAAAATGTATAGACAGAAGCAACCCCAAATGGCAAATGGAAAACTATCAAGATTGTCATGAGTAAAAGGATTATACTGTTTATTTAAAATATGGTAGGCAATCTTTTTTTATGTCAAGAGCTTCATTCCCTGAATGTAAGCTATGTCAGTGGTGAACAGGGCAGAGGCCAGCTGTGAAAACAGAATGACTGGGATCGTTCTGTCATTTTAGATATTGTATCCCATTACTGCTTTCCTCACTCTTTTATTGACTACAAGGGTCACTCCATTTCTTCTAAGGGATTTTTGCACACAGTAGTAGATATAATGGTTCCCTGAGTTAAATTTACCCGTCCCTGTCAACTCTAATTCAGAGATGCCCAGGATGTTGATGTTCAGTTTTGCCATCTCATGTTTGACCATCTCCAGCTTACCTGGATTCATAGATCTTGCATTCCAGGTTCCTATGCAATGCAATCTTGTTCTTTACAGCATTGGACTTTCCTTTCACCATCAGATCCATCCACAACTGAGCATCATTTTGACTTTGGCCAGCCGTTTCACTTTTTCTGGGGCTACTTGTACTTGCCCTCCGCGCTTCCCCAGTAACATATTGGACACCTTCTGACTAGAGGGGCTCATCTTCAGCTGTCATATCGTTTAGCCTTTTGATACCATCCATGGGGTTTTCTTGGCAAGAATACTGGAGTGGCTTGCCATTTCCCTCTCCAGCAGATCATGTTTAGTCTGAGTTATCCAGTATGGCCTGTCTGTCTTGGATGGCCCTAAACCGCATAGCCCAAGGGTTCCCAAACTTTTCAGGCCACGGGCTGGTCACATGGTTCCTCCCACTGGAAGCGGAAGTAAAATGCCCATGCGCAAAACGCTGCCGTAAATGCACCCATGGCTGTTGTAAATGTGTTTATGACAGCCACAGGTGCATTTACGGCAGCGTTTTGCGCATGTGCAGGCACGTTTTACTTTCACTTCCAGGAGCGGCAAGGGTGGCATGGGCCAAATGATTTGGCACCGCAGCCGTAGATTGGAAATCCCTGGCATAGCCCATAGCTTCATCGAACCACACAAGCCCCATCACCACGACAAAGCAATGATCCTTGGGAACGGATGCCTCTTTTAGGGGAAGATATATACATTACTGGGTATGAGCCAGTTTGCACAAGCCATGTGCCCTAAAGATAGATTCATTTTAAAAAGCACTCAAATTAAGGTAAATTGGTGCAAATCATCTTTTTAAACATTGTACAGGTTTCAAAGTGCAAGGTAATAAAGTTGCTTTTGTAACACTTCTATTAAATTATTACAGGTGTGTTAGAGAGGTAATTCAAGCAGACATGTGCTGGCCTGGCGGGACATCGGGAGTCATCCCGGTGCGCCCTTATCTCTAGCATCCTGGAGGGTGCAAATAATATTTTTTTTTATTTTTTCAATTTTTAAAACTAAGGGGCAGGCCTGAGGAGCTCGACACTAAAGAAGGGTGGACATTGGCAGTTACGTTGGTTGCGTGCATGCTCCTGCTCTTCTCCCGCTCAGCAGCCAATGGCCACCATCACAAGGCAGGCTGGCAGGAAAGGAAGGGCAGCTCTACAGTCGACTCCCTCCCCTCTGCCCACCAGCACTCCTCGGGTGAGCTCCTCCCTCCTCTCTCTCTTCCGTAGCTGCCACCCCGGGTGTTCACCCTTTCCTTCTGGGTGGCTTCTTCCCAGCATGGTTCCAAGCCAGGCCAAGCCATCGGGCTGCCCTTACTTGCAGTGGCGGCTGCGAAAAAGAGAGAGGAGAGGGGGGGGTCGCCCGAGGAGGGCTTGCAGGCAGAGGGGAGGGAGCCGGGTGTAGAGCTGCCCTTC
Organism: Bradypodion pumilum; assembly: GCA_035047305.1. Lineage (NCBI taxonomy): Eukaryota > Metazoa > Chordata > Lepidosauria > Squamata > Chamaeleonidae > Bradypodion > Bradypodion pumilum. The sequence goes on from JAWDJD010000002.1 coordinate 364,787,896, forward strand.
CTTTTCTGCCAACCTGCCTTGTGACAGCGGCCATTGGCTCCTAGGCGGGACGGCGCACTCCACAGGTCTGGAGGAGGAGCAGTCACTGATTATCCACCTGGGCAGCAGCTCGGCTTCCCCTGGTAAAGCTCTTCGGGCTGCTTCGGCACCGGGCTGCCCCTGTCTGCGATCGGAGGACGCTGAAGGCTCCACGGCAGGCACAGTGGGCTGAGGGGCCCTCGCCCACTCTCCATCCTCTCTCTATATATATGTGACTGGCTTTCGAGCAAGGGAAAACTTTACCTTACAGAATGAAAATCCACTCTTATGTCTGAAGAAGTGGACTAACATTAAAATACAGTTAGTCTTTAAGCTGCCTCCCTTCAGCCGAGTGTGGTTTCCTTCTTGCCTTCCCCAGCCCCAGCCCCCGCCACCAACCACCTCCAGGGGAGCCAGCGACAGGCTAGAGATCCAGAAGAGAGAACTTTTTGAAGTGGTAGCCGTGTTAGTCTGGGTGAGCATATCAGAGAGTAAACAAAACAAAAAAAGGAAAAAAAATATGTGGCACCTTAAAGACTAACTCCTGTATTTTAATGTTAGTCCACATAAGAGTGGATTTTCATTCTGTAAGGGAAAGGTTAAGGTTTTTACTCGAAAGCCAGCTGAGAGAAGCAGCAAGGGGGGGAAATAAGCACATGTGCAAGACTGACTCACTGGTGAAGAGAAAATGGAGGGGAGGAGAGGAACTACATTTCCCAACAGCCTTTACTTGCCATTGTGCATGCTCCCTAGTTTCGGCCCTGCGACGACGCCCTAATCACTACCTGTCTCCCGCCCTCTCATGGCACGTTCCTGAATTAAAGACTTAAACTTTGAGATATATTTCAAAGGATACAGCCGCAATAAAATTAACAGTGTTTTACTTTCATGTCAATTGAAATGAAGTTGAAAAACAGTACAGCTGTAGTTTTATAAATATTTTAGTCTTTGTAATTTCACACCGATGTTATATATTTCTACAGGAGGGAGGAAGAAAAAAATATTCTGTTCTAGGTCACAAATTTAGCTTGTACACAAATTGCATCTACCTTAAACACAATTCCACCCCCACCCCCCTAAATGATTTATATATAATTTATATTTACACATACATTTGGGCCATTCCTAGCACTTCTTGAATGGAATGTTGCTATTCCTAGCACCTCTTTATTATGCACTTAACTGGGAGTGAGGTGCATTAACTCATTAGGCCTTATGTCTGACTGTACGTGTACAAGAGTATATTTAATTCAACCATCATTGGTTTTATACTTGCATGAATGTTTTTTTTAAAAAAGATGAATGTTTGGATTGCACATACAGTGGTACCTCGCAAAACGAACACTTTACATAACGAAAAATTTGCATAACAAAGCGTTCGTTATGCAAGGGCAATACCGGCATAACGGGAAAAATTGTTCATTATGCGGGGTTTTTGGTCACCGGGATATACTCGCTCTATGCGAACCCTGGATAACGAACATCCAGGGCATCTCCCATTATGCGGGGTTCTACTGTATAAGAATTCTCTACAATTTGCCAGAAATTATTGATGGACCTTAGAAGCTTCCTGTTGTAGTCAGTTTCAATTGATGCTAGCTAGAGTATAGCTAAGTTCTTGATGTCAACATATGAAACTAGCCTTTTGACATCCAAGCATTCCAGGCTGATTGGAAAGACCTGTCATAAAGTGTTGTGCTCTGATTTATGAATTAGGTCTTCAGGTGAAGAATCTTGGAAGATACATATTATTCTTTCAGCCTTTAATTTCTTGGATGTTTTCCCCCACACATTTAATAACCTCTTTCTGATCACCTGTACATATTGTGCATGTTTGGTCTGCACTCATTGAGATATTGTGGTAATAATTTTGTCCATAGGTATTAACATTATGAAAGACCTTTGTGTAACAGTAGCCTTAAAGATCTCTTATATTTACTGTAAAAGTACTTCTATTAGCATATTTTTTTAAAAAACATTTCCTTTCCTGGCCATTGCCTTTTCTGTTTTTCAGAAGCAGGTTCGCTGAAGATGGTGCTCAGTAAAGAATCTCAGTCATCATCTTCTGTCAACTCCAGTGCTAAGGCCTCCCCTTTAACACCAAAGCTTTTTAACAGTCTCTTATTGGGCCCAGTTGCTTGTAGCAACAAGACAGAAGGTTCCAGTCTTCGCGATTTACTTAACTCTGGGCCTGGAAAGCTGCCCCAGGCTTCTCCTGATACAGGGATACCATTTCCTCCTGTCTTTTCTGGGGCTTCCACTGTAAGTATTTGCTTAGCTTTGCTTTTCCTTGCTGTGTTATGAAATGATAGTTGAGTATTTCTCCTTTTTTGGAAAATTGTGGTTCAAACGGAATAAATAAAATGTTTTTGTGACAGGTGGTAAAAATTATGAGTTGATTCTAATTATAAAGAAAGGCAGTGATGAAGAACTGGTTCTCTTACTTTCATTGGATGATACATAACATTTGTGTTGCATCATATGGCTTTGTCTTCTTATTTGAGCTTCCTATTGAGTTACTTGCACATGTTTCAAGAGGTACTTTGGTTTGCTAGAAAGAGGACGAGTATTTTCCTGTCATCTGCCCCATTCATAAATACATGCAGACAATGTTGCAGAGAAGACCAAATGCAAAGGAACTCATACAAGCAACCTTTCTTCTATCTTCCAGCCCTCCAATCCTCCCCACAATCCCTATTTAGAGAGTTGGATGGATCTGTTGAACAGTGTGTTCTGACTGTTAGGAAGCTGCAATGGGAGGATGGGGTTGCTTCAGATCAGGTGGGGGAATGTGTAATTTGGGATATAACCCCAACTGATGTCTTTCAGTTCCATAGATGAAATGCTAAAATATAAAAGATTTTCCTCCAGGTTTCTTTCCCATCATAGTGCAGTGGTAGCAAATCCTGGAAAGAAAATTTCTGTTCTGCAGGCAGAGATAGGTAGGATACAAGGCTCATGCTGTGTACAATTTGTTTAGTTCATGTAAGAATTCCAAAATCATCTTCTTCCCCCAGTATTTAGTTTCTTACTTGATTCACTAACCCATACTTAATGAACGGCAGACTTTCTAAACTTGCTACCCTCCAAACATGCTGGGCTATAACTCATAGGTGTGGTGGGTGTTGTTGAATAATACATCTTAGAAGACACCACCTTGGGGGATAGGGCAGTGGGAAACTAGGAAACTCAGCCTATCAGGTGGTTGAAGCAACTGCTACCTAGCAGCTTCTCAGATCATTCTCCACCATATTTTTGTAGTTCATGCCTTGGAAGTGGATAGTCTAGGTCTCTGGTAGAGATAAATCAAAGACCAGCTATTCCTTGTTTTTCAGCTCTGGGCATACTTGCTGTCAGCTGCAGTCCATTTTTTTTACTCTTCATCTCTTTCAAAGAGACTTCTTGATGGATCCAAAAACTTTGATTGATTGGTTGTTTAGTTGGGCTTGTGCTTATTATGTAGCTTAGTGAGTGTACAGAAATAATCAGTTTTGTCTTAATTCTTATTAAAGTTTGCTAAAGCTTTTATCATAATGTTTTCAAGTGTTTGCTTTTCCAAACAGTGTATGTTGTTCAATCAGGATGTAATAACAAATAAGAGAATTAGGTTGTGGAAGTGTTTATGAGTGAATCGGGAATATTGTAGACCACCTTAAAAGATTGCTTGTTTGAGTGATGACACACTTGGATATGTGTCATCTGAACAAATAGAGATGTTTCTTAATATAAAATAGATGGAGAGGAGGATGCCATCAATGTAAACAATGTAAGAGAGAGAACCATGCTATAATAGTCACATTTTGTTCTGAAATAAATTGTGTCTGGGACTCTCTGGATCAGCAGGAGAGATACCACTGATGGTTCTGGTGGGAAGGCGTATTATTAGAAATCACTTCTCTTTTTCCCTTGGTGTGGAGGTCACTTGAATTTTGGACTTTACAACAAATCTGGATCCCACTTTTCTGTTGTTATCTTTGTAGTAATTGCATAATTTCATGACTGCATTGTACATCAAAATGAGCGTGTTATGTCTCTCATATCAGTAGCTGCTGAGTTTATCTCAGAAATTATGTGTAGGACAGTAACACTATGTGTATAACTAAGCATATGCACTGCTACTGGAAACTAGAGACTGGATCCACAGTGTTACTGTCCTACACATAATTTCTGAGATAAACTCAGCAGCTATATATATAAAAAAAGAATTTAGGTTTCCCATTTGTTACCACTCTTCTCCTGCATTTCAGCCACCTTAGTATGTTCAGTTTTCCAATAAGTATCTAACTGGTTGAAAGTTTAAAATCTTTTTCAGCAACATATTTTCTTGGTATAATTTTGATTACTTTGTGCATTTATATATTCTAGGGGGCAAAGAGCAAAGCCAGTTTGCCCAACTTCCTTGATCATATAATTGCCTCTGTGGTGGAAAATAAGAAGATGTCTGATACTGCTAAGCGAACAAACAATTTGGCTGACACACATAAAGAAGTAAAAGAAATGGTCATGGGGTTAAATGTGCTAGACCCACACACTTCCCATTCTTGGCTTTGTGATGGAAGGCTTCTATGTCTTCATGACCCCAGCAACAAAAATAACTGGAAGATCTTCAGGGAATGTTGGAAACAGGGCCAGGTAATTCCAAAAGCCAGCCTTGTAATCTTGCGTATCTGTAACTGCTGTGTAAAAACTGATATTAGTGTGGACTTTGTTATTGAGTTTAATGTAGACTATAACAACACACACTCAGGTGTGGCGGTTCTGTGTAATACTAGCAGATAAAAATTGTAGCAGGAGCAAAAATTACTTCTAGGCAGGTTAAAGTAAATAAAAGCTGTGTAGAAGAACTTACAGAATGCTAAATAGGTTGAGCAAGATTTCTGACTGTCAGAATATGGAAATTTACTTGTTACTAAAGATAAAAGATTATATTATGTAAAATAAATAAATTCACATACTTTGTACAGAAGGAGAAAGTAGTTGCTCTGAACACAAAGTATGGAATTTTTCAATGGTTTAAGACTAGAAGCTAGCGTACTACACTCCAGGTTCTTTGTATATACAACTATACAAAATTATCAGCATACCCCCACCCCACATATACACATTTAACCCCTAAAATGCTTTCTGAGAATTGTCATGTTGGAATAATCCCTTACTAATTTCTCCACAGCCTGTTCTAGTTTCTGGTGTTCATAAGAAGCTGAAGCCTGAACTCTGGAAGCCAGAAGCATTTAGCCAGGAATTTGGGGATCAGGATGTAGATCTGGTCAACTGTAGAAACTGTGCCATAATCTCAGACGTTAAAGTGCGCGACTTCTGGGATGGCTTTGAAGTTATTTCTAGTAAGTCCAGTCTACATTCATCAAGTTTTTCTTTCTCTTCAAAAGCAGTTCTGTCAGTAGTGCTTCTGATAAGTTATTGATTTCATTGCCAGAGAACTACCCACTATCATACATCCTTGAACATTTTAGTTGTTGAGATAGAAGGTTAAAAACTGAGCAAAGTTGTGAAAGTGTTTAATGGACTCGATGTGGGTCCTAATTCTTTTCATGCTTTTATATATCTTGGTGCTGTTGTTGTTGTTGTTGTTGGTTTTTGTTGTTGTTGTCCAGTTGCACAGTCGATTCTGACCCTTTGCGACCCCATGGACCATTGACCTCCATGCACCCCTGTCCTCAACCATACTCCTCAGCCCCCCCCCCCCCCAGCTTTATGCCCACTGCGTCCACTATCCCATCCAGCCATCTCATCCTTGGTCGCCCTCTTCTCTTGCCCTCCACCTTTCCCAGCATCAATGCTTTCTCAAGTGTGTCCTCTCTTCTCATTTGGTGTCCAAAGTACTTAAGCTTCATCTTTACTATTTGCCCTTCCAATGAGCAGTCAGGGTTGATTTCTTCTAAGATTAACCTATTCTCTTTGCTGTCCAGGATACTCTCAAAACTCTCCTCCATCACTACATCTCAAAGGCATCTATTCTTCTGCACTCAGCTTTCCTAATGGTCCAACTCTCACACCCATACATTACCACCGGGAATGCCATTGCTTTAACTATGTGAATTTTTGTTTTCAACGTGATGTCTCTACTTTTCACTATGTTCCCCAGGTTTCTCATGGCTTGTCTTCCCAGAATCAATTGTCTTTTTTTTTTCATGGCTGCAGTCGCCATCTGCAGTGATCTTGGATCCTAGGAAAGTAAAATCTGTGACTGCTTCTACCTCTTCCCCATCTATTTTCCACAGACTGATAGGCCCTGTTGCCATTATCTTGGTTTTCTTCATATTGAGTCTCAGTCCAGCTTTTTCACTCTCCTCCTTCAGCCCAATCAAGAGATTCTTTAAGTTTTCCTCACTTTCTGCCATCAGGGTGGTATCGTCTGCATATCTCAAGTTGTTGATGTTTCTCCCAGCAATTTTGATCCCAATTTCGATTCCTCCATCCCTGCATTGTGCATTATGTGCTCTGTGTATAAGTTGAGTAAGCAGGGTGACAAAATGCATCCTTGTCTTACTCCTTTTCCTATTCTAATCCACTCTGTCATTCCGTGTTCTGTCCTAACTGTTGCTTCCTGATTTGTGTACAGATTTCTCATTAGGCATATGATATGTTCTGGTATTCCCTCTCTTTAATCATTTGCCACATCTTGTTGTGGTCCACACAGTCAAAAGCCTTGGTGTAGTCAATAAAACAAAAGTAGACTTGTTTCTGGTATTCCTTTGTTTTCTCCATGATCCAACGTATGTTGGCAATGTGGTCTCTAGCCCCCTGCCTCTTCTTAAACCTGCCTGCACCTCTGGTAGTTCTCTCTCCACATGTTGCTGAAGTCTATCCTGTATTATCTTGAGCATCACCTTGCTGGCGTGTGGGATGAGCACAATTGTTCTACAATTTGAGCATTCTTTGGCATTGCCCTTTTTTGGGGATTGGGATGTATACTGATCTTTTCCAGTCCTGCGGCCATTGTTTTGTTTTCCAAATCTGTTGGCATATTGAATGCAGTATTTTGATTTCATCATCTTTTAGGGCTTTGAAAAATTCAACTGGGATACCATCATCTCCACTAGCTTTATTGTTTGCAGTGCTTTTTAGGGCCTTTCTGACTTCACTCTCCAGAATGTCTGGCTCAAGTTCAATTTCCTCATTATTGTTATTATCAGGAGTGTTGAGGTCCTTTTTGTAGAGTTCCTCTGTGTACTCTTTCCATCTTCTCTTAATCTCCTCTGCATCAGCTAACTCCTTTCCGTTTTTGTCCCTTATCATGGTCATTCTTGCTTTAAATGTTCCCTTGACTTCCCCAATTTTTCTGAAAAGATCTCTAGTCCTGCATCTTTTGTTGTTTTCCTCCATTTCTTTGCACTGTTCGTTCAGGTAGTTTTCCTTATCTCTCCTTGCTTTTATTTGTAATTCTGAATTCAAGTGATTGTATTTTTTCCTTTCTCCTTTGACTTTTGCATCTCTTCTTTCCTCTGCTATTTTGAGAGCCTCATCAGACAACCACTTTGCATTCTTGCGCTTCTTTTTGTTTGGTATTTTTTCCCTTGCTGTCTCCTGCATGATGTCCCGCGTCTCTGTCCATAATTCTTCTGGTACTCTGTCTATCAGGCCCAAGCCATTAAATCTGTTCCTCACCTCCACTGTGTATTCTTTTAGGGATGTTATCTAGGTCATATCTGTCTGGTCTAATTGTTTTCCCCATTTTCTTTAGTCTAAGCCTGAATTTTGTGATTAGTAGGTTGTGGTCTGAGCCACAGTCTGCTCCAGGTCTCGTTTTTGCTGACTGTATGGAGGTTCTCCATAATGTTTTAAGTATGTCATTTTCTTTACTATCAGTATCACTATAAGAGTGTCTTATGTGTTTAAGTTGGTGGCTACAGTAAATTCAGCTGGGATTTTTTTTATGAGCAATAGCAATAATAGTAATAAATTTTAAACCAGTTTCTCATGTACATTCATGAGTAGTCCTTCTTTCTGCAGTATACAAAGAGATATGTATCTCTGACTTTACAATCGTGGTTTTTCCATTGGCTAAGATCTTCTTTGTTTCTTTTGCATGTATACTGTCTTATTACTGTGATGGCGAACCTTAGCACTCCAGGTGTTCTTGGACTTCAATTCCCAGAAGCCCAAGTCCCCATGAATCCACATGATTGGGTTTACAGCGATTCATCTGGCTCGCGCCGCCCTCATCGCTCCTGGAAGCGGAAGTAAAACACACCCATACGGGCGGGTTTTACTTCCGCTTTCAGGAGCGATGAGGGCAGCGTGGGCCAGATGAATCACAGTAAACCCATTCATGTGGATTCACGGGGGCTTCTGGGAATTGAAGTTCAAGAACATACGGAGTGCCAAGGTTCATCATCACGGGTCTATTATAAACATTTTGTTATTGCTACTCCCCAACTAATAAACTATAAATTTTTGAAGAGAGGTAAACATAATGTAAGTCAAATGATATTACTTTACAGAACGCCTAAGATCAGATGATGGGCAACCCATGGTACTGAAGTTAAAAGATTGGCCTCCAGGTGAAGATTTTAGAGACATGATGCCTACAAGGTAAGATCTTTTGTTGCCTGGAACCTTTGGAAAGAATTACTAGTGTTCTGGCATTTATTCTAATTCTCTAGTTAGTTAGTTAGTTTAGTTAGTTTAGTTAGTTAGTTAGTTAGTTAGTTAGTTAGTTAGTTAGCTATATTAATACTTTTTGTCCTCCCTGTGTAAGGAACACAGGGTGCCTAACATAAAAAAATGTTCTTTGCCTTTTGAGGTTTGTGGATCTGATGGAAAACCTTCCTCTACCAGAGTACACAAAGCGGGATGGAAGATTGAATCTGGCATCACGATTGCCAAGTTATTTTGTTCGACCTGACCTGGGTCCCAAAATGTACAATGCTTATGGTATGTAGACTGGAGGTCATTTTTTTTGTTCCTGGTCATTATTCCTCTAATATGAGTGTGTTGGAAGGGAGATACCATCTTGGAGTTTATTATAAACTGTTTTGGTTGCATGTACATTTACTTGTCATATTTTCTTTCCGGGGTACTGCATGACGGATTGAGCACCCGTCTGTCCCAGCTCTTGGGGACATTAAAGGAGCCTCATTCAGGCATCCCCTGAGCAGAGTTTCTCCCGTAAAAATCCTTTCAACCCAGAATAATTTCTGACACAAAATTATTATAGCTCAGCTTTAATTGTCATTGTTTTTAAATCCAGAAGCAGTGGTAGAGTTCCTCAAAAGAATGGCTGGATCTAGTTATGGGTAAAGCTGAAGCCTAATGATTTTACTCCAGAATCTCTAGCTAGCCTATGTCTGGAAGGTTTTTGCTCCTGTCATCTTGCTGAAGTTATATGCCTGAGCTTATGTACTTCTATCTGTGTCCTGGTTATCATCCCAAGAAATTAAAAACAATGTCAGAGGTCACTTTTAATTTGTATCAAACCAATTCATTATACTGTATTGCTAATTAGTTTTGTTAAACTTTGTGTTCATAGCAGATACTGGCTTATAGCAGATATTACAACCCACTAAGTTATCAGTTAAGTTGAGGCATTTGTCAATGGAAAGTGGGCGATTTGGTTAATGTTTACTTGGGGTTTTAAAATGGTTTCTTCTGTGGATTTAGTCAGGAATGGGAGGGTGCAGAGACTGAGAGAAGTTGCCAAACAATAGAATGGACAGTGAACTCAGTAAGAAAAGGCAACCTCTCCTTCCTTCTGAAATGATGGCCAGACAGTTTGCACAGTTTCATTAGGGCTTTTGTGTTGGATTTTCTCAAACCTTTTACTGAGAAAATTGAGTGACCTTGCATGAAGATTGTTAGTATAGTAATACAGTGTAAATGCCAATTAAATTATCAAAAAATGTTCCATCCAGCATAGCATTAATGGGTTGTATTACTGTTTGCTCTGGCTATTGCAGAGGCGAAATCTGTGATATGACTCATGCTTCACAGTGCATTACAACTGTTTAATAGTCTCTCCCTTGATTTTCTGCAGACTCACTGAAACTTTGCTTTTTGTAGAGTTCTTTGGGGCTGATAGAAGGGGACTGAACTTGAATGTCTACTCATGTTTTCAGGACACCTTATAGAGCTCAGTCTTCACTGATTTTTTTTTATGAGATGTTTTAGAATTAATAGGTACTACATAATCTTATACTGTATCATAGAAGTGCTAGAAGTGCAGTTGTGAATGTAATATAAACTTCAATAAATTGTTTTTCCTAATTTGAGATAGGTGGACATAATTATCTTTTATGCTGCACTTACACAGAAACCTCTCCTTGCTCCGTATATCTGGATCTTTTGTAGTTAAGGACACTTGCTTAGAGTGACTCAGCTTTGTAAAACTGTAAAAACGAACTTTTCCTTTATCAGAATTATTATGTTGAAGAAAAATTACTTAAATATGCTGCCTTGTTTGGGATTTTTGGCTGAATCTGATTTTCATACTGTTTACAAAATTCTTCGAGATCACATTTCTTTGCTGTTATATACTATTCATTATGGTAAAGAAGTGCTTGATGTGACCTTACAATATGACTAGATGGTGCACGCACACCAAAATATATTTGAATTGTACAAATGAGCTAAATCTTGAGTAACAGTCTCTTTGTTGCTTTTTTATAGGCTTAATAACAGCAGAAGATAGAAGAGTTGGTACCACCAATCTGCATTTGGATGTGTCAGATGCTGTTAACGTTATGGTTTATGTTGGGATCCCCATTGGGGATGGTGCTCATGATGATGGTAAGGTCTTTTTCTTTTTAAGGTTTACTTTGCTCGAAAGCCAATCGTATCCGACTCTAGGGTTTAGTGCTCATTTCTGTTTCAAAGCTGAAGAGCAAGTGCTGTCTGCTTCTGCAGACATTTCTGTGGACATGTGGCAGGCATGACTAGACACCTGAGCGCACGGAACACTGTTTACCTTCCCACCAAAGTGGTCCCTATGTGGTCCCTACTTGCAATTTCTTGCTTTTGAACTGCTAGGTTGGCAGGAGCTGGGACAAAGCATTCCATCCTGCAGTACTCTGGAATTGAACTGCTGACCTCCCTCCTTCCAGTCAGCATCTTAGTCACTTGATGATTTTTCAAGAAACAACTTTTAATCTCTATGTAGGCGAAAGAGAGTACTTAGATTAGGCTTGCACCTTTTCATTTCATTTTGGTTTGTTCTTTGTACTTGTGTTGCTCTTTCTTAGAGTATTAAGTGCCCAGGTAGCCATTTTAGTCCTGATTACGGATGTTAGTTGAGCAGAAAGTGCAAATTTCAGCATTTTAAGGTGTTTTCTGGGATATGAGCACATTTTGTAGGAGTCTAGGACATTCATAAATCTGTTATAAATGGATTTGCAATCTTCCAAAACAGATATTGAGCTTGCATGGGAAGCTATAGGGATGCAAAATTAGCCCCTCCAGGTATTCTTGGCAATAGTACATCCATCAGTGGAATGATATCATTGGTGTCAAGCTGTTCTCTTTGATATTTAGACATAAATAAGCTGCGCTGTAATGCAATAGTTGATGTACTACTATCAACAAGAAAAATGCATGCACCTCTCCCCCCGCCCCCCGAATGTTACCTAAGATGTTGTGGTGATTTGCATAGTATATCCTCCCAAAAAAGAAAGGGAAAAAACCCTCCATGCAATTTACTGATTTGACTTTCAGAGGTGCTAAAAACCATTGATGAGGGAGATGCGGATGATGTCACAAAACAGCGAATCCATGAAGCTAAAGAAAAGCCAGGGGCACTATGGCACATCTATGCTGCTAAGGATGCTGAAAAGATAAGGGAGCTTCTCCGGAAGGTATGGTAATGGAATATTTGAGCCATGGGAGCTTATTTGGTAGCCTAATAAGTTGTTGACAAGTGTTAAAAATCATATATGCCAGTAACGTCATGTGACTATCCTTAGAGTCTTGCATAAGAAGGGGATATAAATGCCCTTAACAACCAAAAATAGATGTTCTGGTCTGTGAATATACATGAGCAGGTGATCCTAGATTTAAGAAAACTAATTTTTTGTATCTTGATTTTTCTTTCATACTCATTTTTGCTTAAAACCCTTCTTAAAGCTAAGAATGCTATAGTGAAATTAGTTGAAGTGGTGGTGGGGAGTCTCTGCTGAATACAGATTCAGAAGAAACCTAATATCATTCCTTTAGGTTGGTGAAGAACAAGGGCAAGAAAACCCTCCAGATCATGACCCAATCCATGACCAAAGCTGGTACTTGGACCAGGCTCTACGTAAACGTCTGTATGAGGAGTATGGAGTACAAGGCTGGGCAATAGTGCAGTTTCTGGGGGATGCTGTATTTATTCCTGCAGGAGCCCCTCACCAGGTGAGTATGGAGTGCTAGAACCCTAAAGCAGAGGGCATGTTATAAAGCAAATGATGCAAATGGAGTATCCAAACAATCTAATGTGTAGGTGATGACTGTTAGGTTATCAGGTACTGTGTGTATTAGATTTAAAAAGCACCATCTTTTTTTAATAAACAGTCTTAATTATGATAGCCAAAATCATATTTGTTTTTGTTTGCATGAACAGTGTAGTCTTTTTCAACAGTTGTGTAATTAAGTATTTACTACTATCTTGTACACGCAGGAACTCTCTTGTTTTCATTCATGGAACACACTGCCCACTTAGCAATTATGCTATGGGTTTGCTTTGGAGCATTGAATGGTTCTTATGAAATTTCAGACTCTGACTTAAGCACTGGAAATGTATTTGTTTTGTCTATTGCATTCCTAATATATCTAAATATTAATAATAATTCTTTGAATAGCCATATGTTTAAATACTCTATTGTTTATTTATTTATATCCCGCCTTCCTGGTGGGAACACCACTCAGAGCGGCTAACAACAAAAGAGGAAAAGGGGAAGGGGAAAAACAAATAAAAATACAATATAAAACAATTAAAACATCAACAGTTAAAAACATTACCCCAAAAAACCCCAGCCAGAATCCACATTAAAACACATAAACCCTGAATAGTCATTTTGAAACTGTGTTAACTGTTCTTTCCTGACTCAGATAAACAGGAAACCTGTTGATTAAAGATCTGGGTTTATTTGCTGCAGATTGTGCAGAGAGGAGAGGATGGGCTGTGTAAGCTAGCAAGATACTTTTGCCATATCTCTGATTACTTATCTGGTATATCATTATTTAAATGTGCCCATCCTGTTACTTTTCCTGTCATTTGAATTCCAATAAAAAAAAGATGTTAAAGTTATTCCATAATTTCTGGAATGCCTGGACACTTCAGTTTTTTTTTTTTAAAAAGTCCTTTATTCAGGCCAACATATTTTATTCTGTGTCTTGCATTCCGTACAATAAAATTTTGCAATTCTCATTTCTTCCTTCCTTCAACTGCCTAAAACGAATCAGAGATTAACATAGTTTAAATTAAGTATACCCCCTCTGCTGCCCAAATCTTCTTCCTTTACATACCTGATTGTTTAGATTTTCTTGATCTTGCTTGTTCCTGTCATCTGTGTTCCTTTAGATCAGGAGTTCTCAACCTTTTTAAACCGGGGGCTGTGTCATGCTCCCTCAGACAGCATCAGGGGCTGGATGGCCATTTTGCCCTTCCTCCACCACATGGCACTTCCTGGTGTGATGGAGGCAGTGGGGAGGGGCCACATGAAATTGTGCCTTGACTTGCGGGCCGCAGTTTGAGAATCCCTGCTTTATATTATGCTCCCTTGCTTTTTCAGTACAGTAAAATGTTGTGGACATCCTGTCCTTAACTTACTTAGTCTGAGTTGAAGATCAGTACTGTCTAGATAAACTGGTTGTGTCTCTGCATCTTTTTCTCCCCATATACCTAGTTCTCTAAACTTTTTTGGCCATACTTTCTGGCATCTTGCCTTCATTTAAACCAGGGTGGGGGAGCTCTGGGTGTCTGGAGTCAGTTTTCTTTCCCTTTGGGCTGCTGCACTGACCCCTACAAATGTTTTTGAAAGTAAGGGGAAATAATAGAAATAACCTTTTAAAAAAGTTTTCTGTTTTTAGAAGATGTGGGGGCCTGAAGCTTCTGGCAGTGGCTTTATTGGTTAACTGCATTTTAGAGGGCACAAGGTGGGCAAGAAGAGCTGTGAGGAATGACAAAAATGATTTTAACAAATTAATTGAAGCCTCTCTTATGAGAAACCTAAGTGACCCTAGAGGAAAGAATTGCAACTTTCCCGCCTAGTCTGCTTGTATTGATGAAAAAATACTGTTTGACTCAGAGTGGAAATTCGTTTTTTTCAAGGGAGGGAGACAATTTAGAAGATCAGCTTTTATCACTTGAGTTCTTTCTATCAATGTGTTCTCAGGAACACTTCAAAATAATATATACTTTTACCCAGTGAATGTGTTTGGCTGTTCAGCTTTGTGGTTAATTGACATCAAGTCCTATTGCTTATTTTTGCAGGTTCATAATTTGTATAGTTGCATTAAAGTAGCAGAAGATTTTGTATCTCCTGAACATGTAAAGCACTGCTTCCGCCTGACCCAGGAGTTTAGACACCTGTCTAACACTCACACAAACCATGAGGATAAGCTACAGGTAAGTCTCTATCAGTCTTGTGGACCAACCCCTGAGATAGAAACGTCTATGCTTGTGTTGACAGAAGGATGGTGATAAAGGGAAGTTGCAGTTTAGCTAAGTGAATGCAAGAATTTTTTTAAAATGCAAAAGTCCAAGTGCAGCTGCTTATAATACTACCCTGTAATGCTAAAGCATTCTCTCTTTCAAACTTGTCAGTATCAGAATGCGGTATGTAGTGACTTGAATCCAAAGAAGGATAAGCAGAACTCAGGCAATAGGGTTGGGGATTTTTTGGCTGCTGTACCTACCCAGCTCTCCACAGCGCTTAACAGTCAGTAAGAAATTCTGGGTGGGTTTGAACATGAGAGGGGTATTGTCAGAATTTGAGGAAGTTTCTGCCTTATGTAAGCAGGAGTGCTTTTTGTTTGGTACAAGATACCCTTGAAACAAGTCAGTGAACTCAAAAAATTAATCTGTACTTAAGAAGCATTTTTTAAAAGTCTCCTATAATATTGTCCTAAAACTATTCAAAGTATCTGTAGTTTTTGCAAGCATTTCAGTGGGTTTGTTTTCTCCCAGCTTTGCTTTCAACATAGCATGGGCATACACATAGAAATTACAGAAAAGAGACATATACAGTAAAACCCCGGGTTACGAGTGCCCTGAATTATGTTTGCCGTGGTTTACAACAGCAAATTTAATTAAAATAATTCCCCGGTTTACGACCAAAAATTGTGCTATTTTAAACTCTAAAATGGCCATCACCGCCATTTTAGAGTTTAAAATGGCACCTGCCCCTCCATCCGAAGTCGCAATGCAGCACTTACCGCTGCGGAGGTGCCAGCAGCAGCGGTGTTTCTGCCGCTATTTCGGACTGTCTGCCTTGTCCGCTCAGTTCCCACCTTCCTCTGAGCTCCCTGGGCAGTGCTACAGCCAGGAATGCGCACCTGGGGAAGGTGTGCATTTTCGGCTGTAGCGCTGCCCAGGGAGCTCGGAGGAAGTTGGGAACTGAGCAGATAAGGTGCCCAGACTCTCCCAGTGCCGGTAGGGGTAGAAAGTGGTCTCAACGCGTACCTCTCCCAGGTTGGAACTGAGCGGATAAGGCATGGAAAAGGTAGGGAGATCGCTTCGTCGCTTTTGTATGGGTGGGGGACAATCACGTCGGCCATTTTTTGTATTTTTGGCAGCTTTTTTGTAAAAAACTTGGTTTAGTGGTTTTTGTCTTTTTGGTCCGGCCGGGACTGTTTCCCTTTTGGGGTGGGGAGGTGGGACGATCGTGTCTGGCATTTTTTGGATGTTTTTGTATTATTTTGTATTATTTTTGGTCCGGTTGGGACTTTTTAAAAAATTTCAATGCATTCCTGTGGGAAAACGTGCTTTGGTTTATGATTTTTTCACTTTACAATGGAGGCTGTTGGAATGGACCTCCGTCGTAACCCGAGGTTTTACTGTACTTGTAAGTTTTCCTGAAAATCCTTGCTTAGGTTACAAAAAGCGAATAGCAAGGAAAATAATATAGCATGTTCAAGGAGAAGTATTGGCTCAGTCACCTCTGTTTAGTTATTTTTTTGTATCTGTTCAGTTCTAAGAAAAACTAATTATAATTTAAGGCACTCTGATGTAGTAACATAAAAGGGGAGATCACTCATTGAGAATTTCAGTTTTTGGAGTTTTCATTTTCTTTTGTTTACAGGTGAAGAACATTATCTACCATGCAGTCAAAGATGCTGTTGGCACACTGAAAGCTCACGAATCCAAACTGGCCAGGTCTTAGGAGTGGCTGATTCCAATCCCCCTTCTGGAGTTAATTCTTTTGCTCACAGTGCAGAAGGGGGGGTCGGGGAAGTGCTCATGCCGGTCTCTGCAGGAGCCAGGGGCCTCTCGTGAAGAATGGCCATGGCATTCATTACACTCTGCAGCCACTATCTTCTATGCTGCCTCAATACTGAACATCTGAAGGAAGGTCACTCTAACGTAGAATTCCTGACTAATGAAAGGTGCCGTGTCCCTTTCCTGTGGCCTTTTGCAAATTGAAGTTGTACGGAAACCATATGGTGTTCGTGCACATTACGAATAGAAAGTGTGAACCTTTTTCATGGCTAGTTAGTCTTTCCAAAAAAAAATTAGAAGAATGATGTGAAGATGGACATTCTGTTGCAGATTTAAAATAGCTAGCTCTAAATAAGTGTGTCCACCAGGAGCCTAGCTACAGAAAACATGGATACAGATCCTCCTGAATTAGAAAAAGGCCAAGGGAGAAAAAAAATTGTACTTCATGCTCCTTTTAACTGTATGCTGTAGGAATGCAGAACCACGAGAGAAAGAAACCACTGTTTTTTCCAAATGGATCCAGGATTTTTTTAAAAAATTGTGTATTTAGTGAAAAACTAGGTTTGTAGTGAAACAGTATTTCATGAAAGTAGATATTTTTAGAATTTGAAATGCCACAACTACTCCTGGATTATAAGGAAAGGCACATTGTGTTTCGTCTTCCTTAAATAAAATATTTCAGGAAACTATTCTTAGAAATAAATCCAGAATAGTGCAATTGGCCAGATGAAGGCTCAAAGATACGGATTTCTGACACCAGTTTCCATGAAGATAGACGTAAAGGGGCAAAAAGAACTTCTATGTTTTAGAGATGTTGTACATCTCTCCCTAAACAGATAACAAGGCAATAGTCCACCATTGTCAGTTTTAGATTGGGAGACTGCTACTTCCCAGAACTAATTTTCGATCTCGGCTTTGTCCAGAAATATTTTCAGTAAAACGTTCCTGCTTGATAGAGTTGTATTCAGAGTTGTCACCATTGAACTGATGGATTCCATTGTTTGACTGTTCATTGGGACTATATCTACCTTCTATCCAGCTGTACTGTAGTGCCACCTGCAGGCCTGTTAATATGTTCACGGTTATTTCATTTTTTAAAAAATAAAAGTCATTTACTGTAGAATCTTCTTTACACCCAAACTGTATCTGTGCAAAAGAAATGTTATGGGGAGAAGAGGAGGTGTAACACATAAACATTCATATTTTAATTGGCTTTGCATGTGAACTCCTCTCTCACCCCAAATTCTTGACAACCATGGTTGCACATTCCTTGGAGAGGCAATTGCAAAGTTTTGGACAACATTTTGATTAGGTAAGATGCAAAGTAACTGATTCATCCAACTAACCGTGGTTAAAATATTGCCATGCTTCCAGATGTGAACAGATTAAAGTTGATCTGTGCAGCATTCTAAGATGTCATGGATTCCACCCTCGACTAACAACATGATAAAACATAAAACAAAGAGATATATGGTCAGAAGAAGTACATCTACAACGATACAGAAGAAACTTGGATAAAACAGATTTTTAGCCATTCTTTTCTACCAGTGGGGCCCTGTGTTATGCCTTTAGGTACTTTTGAGAAGCAGGGAAATAATATGTTTAAAAATTTGTAGTTAATGCTTAGCTGGCTGGGATATCTCAGTGGTTTAGGTTACCTGGCTGCAGAGCCAGAGGTTGAGAGTTCAATTCCCCACATAGTCCTGGAAGAAGAACCAGCCTATGTGGCCTTAGGCATGCTATACAGTCCCAGGGTGCACCCTCAGAAGAAGAAAAATGGTAAACTACTCCCATGTCTACCTGGAAAACCCATAAGTCAGACTTGACTTGACAGCGCAATTATTATTATTTAATTGGAGGAGGGAGGGAATGCTTTCTATACCAAGCTATTCAAGAAGCGAGATTAATTTGGAAGTGCAATTTTATTTCAAGTAAGTATACTAGCATTACTTTCACAAGTACTGTATCATTGTTTTCATTCTCTTATTCACAGATATTTACTTCTTTAGTAGATAATGGTTATAAAGATTATAATTACAATAAAACCCCGACTTACATATGCCTCGAGTTACATAAAATTCAACTTACATAATGATTTTGTGCTAAAACCATGTCCCAATTTACACGATTTCCTCTGGGTTTGCTTCAAGTTACATAAATTGTTCTGTCCGCACCAACCCTCTGGAACCTCCTGCCAACAGATCAAAAACTTCAAAGAGAATTGCTGCCCTTCAGGAAAGGATTGAAGACTTGGCTGGCAGGGCAGGTATGGGGCCCTAATGGGAACACGGTCCCTGCCTGCTGGCTTATGTAAACAATTAAGAATTCTCTCTTTTTTTATAGTGGGTGGGTGGGATATGGGTCTTTTAAAGTGTTTTTATGTGTTTTTAGAACTTCTTGTAATGCCGCCCTGAGTCGGGTTCTGCCTGAGTGGGCGGCATATATAAATATGACTATTAAATTAAATTAAAAATTAAATTAAATAAAGTTTCTTTTTCCTGTGGGTTTTGCATTGATTTACATAAACATTTCATTTTACCTATGGGTTTGCGTTATGTAAAAAAAAATATTTTTCCTATGGGTTTGCTTTGAGTTACATAAAAAATGATTTAAGCAAAAGCCTACGGAATGGATTTTTTTCTTAAGTAAAGGTTTTGCTGTAGTGTCAATTACTTTTGAGATCTTAGAACTATAACAGCAGCTATTTATAAAAAGCAACTTTGAAGTTCTGGATCAACTATATATCCACATTTCTGCATGCTGATGTGTGTAAAAGATTGGTGTGGGATTTAGCTTACTACGACACATGGTTCCAAACTTCTAATTGTTTCAGAAATGCTGCCTTATATAAGAGCTAAACTAGATTCTGTGTTAACCAGTATGTTTGTTACCCAATGCCGGTTAACTTGTCCTTAAGGGATATATTTCAAAGGGAAGTGCCCCAGGGAGTACTTTCCACAGAATTATAGGTGATAGCAGCTCCCCTGTTTATATTCATTGGATGTTTGGAGATGCTCAGAAGAGCACAGTAGACCAGGGTGGGCAATGTAGGGTCTAGGGAAGAGGAGCAAATTAATTGTTTTGTATGGTTATTGCCTTGCCAATAGCATTAAAAATGGAAGAGTTCATCTCTCTTTTTTTTAAATTAAATTTTCTATATAGGTTTCTCTTCATCAATGATAACTCTTAACTGGCTCCAGTTGTCCTGCAAACATTTGTTTTTCTAAGAATCCTGTTGGGACTGTAATCTTATAATCATGTAAGCAGTGTGTTCCCTCAACACCTGATGGGGTAAAAGAGGAAGAAGCAAAGAAGCAGCAGCAATGTGCAGAATGTTACAGGCAATCAGTTGTATACAGATTTGCTCAAGTTGTGCACTCAGTTGTATGTCAAACTATATCAGTGGGCAAAATATGAGTTTACTTATATGACTGCCCTTATTCACTTGGTAGTTCATAATAGGATTTTGGTATTTTTATTTGGAGTGACCCTGAACTGCAATCCACTTGGGTAAAGTTATAGTACTGTACTTCAAATACTTCATTGATGAGAAACAGGTTAATTTGGAAACCTCTCACTTTTCCTGCTTTGCCATTCCAAATTCCTCATTCTTAGTTTTTGCTTTCTTTTGTTTCTATTTCACTTGGATTTTATTAATTTTCTTTCAGCTTTCCTAACTACTTGTTTTGTTCTTTGTCCTCTAGCAATTCTTAAACTGTCTCCTCTAGTAAGTGGTTCAGACATCCAAGCTTCAGGGCAAAACATTTTAGTGGAAGTCACAGCAGCCCCAGCAGTTCAAATTGCAAACCATATTTTATTTCTGCAGTTTCAAGCTGTCCCGATCTTCATCTTTTGTCATCTGATCTGGCACTTCTATACTGTACTAAAAAGATTGCTGTAGGTTGTGTAGTTGCTTATGCATTTTAAAAGGACATGTCTTACTATTGGTTTGGTCTGAGCAATTTAAAAAGCTTAAGCTTGAAATTAAATAGCATTTTAATGAAATATTCTCTTACTGAAATATTTATATAGCATAGATATTGGAGAGGCACATGCCAAATGCCTCCCCTTCCCATAAGAAACGAGTCGGAAAATGAAGGTAACAATTTTTAGAACCTTGCAAAGAAACCATGCAAAGAAACTAGAAGAGACATAGGGATTAAGTGTTTGGTATTTATATACAGATCTTTTAGTCAAACTTTCATTACATAGCAATAGCAATTCCACTTCATGACAAATTATTCATGATTCCAGTGCACATTCTAAGATTTACAGTTAATATTTTGACAATAACTCCCAGATTCTCCACTCCATATATCAATAACATTTTCTCACGGGACTTCAATTGGGTGGCTGATTGAATCTTTGCATGCTGTCCTGACAATATGGTAAGCTCTGTACAGAGCTAACCTATTAAAGTAGTTAAAGACTGAGCTTCAGCTTAAAAATGCTAAGACTGAACATGCAGATAGATTTTTTCACATGGAAGAACATTCATACAATTGCCATCTGATGTTCAACAACAGATAAAGCATCTCAGGCTGCTGGCAGTGTGCATTCTCCAAGAATAAATACTAACATAAAGAGCCCTTTAGCACCTCTTTGATATACTAATGGCCAAAATCCTGCTGCTGAGTTCCCCCATGCTGATATCAGTACTACTGTGTGTGGAAAGACCTTTGAGGAATATCGCTCACAGATTTTAACATTTGCCGCCTTTTCAAATACACAGGCAGAGAAATAAGTAGGGGACTCTTTAATCATACAAGGGATTCTTGTAGATCCTGTAGCACAAGATGCTGCACCTTAGGAGCCTAGGGCTCTTTCTGCCATCATAAATGGTAAATTTCTATGTCACATGCTCTCATACACCTGCTAACCTTTCCATTGGGACAGCTGGTCACTTTATTTTTTCAGAAGATCCGTGTCAAAGTTGGGAAAATTCTGGTTATGAGTAGACTTGTTTCAAGTATCGTAGATTGCTGAGCTTTCTGTAATTTCAACCATCTGCTATTAGGATGTGGCTTAGAGACATCTTTAGAATCACTACTCCTAGTCTTGTAGACACAATGGGCACAGAGCTGGGAGGGCTGAGGGGGATGGTGGAGGACAGAGGCGCCTGGAGAACAATGGTCCATAGGGTCGCAAAGGGTCGGAACCGACTGTGCGACTGAACAACAAAACTCCTAGTCTATTTTACACATGGGACAGGAAGTCCCTATATAAATTAGATCCTGCTCCCTCTATACCAGTGGTGGCGAACCTATGGGATGCATGCCAGAGGGCGTACTCGGAGCCCTTTCTGTGGGCACATGTGCCGTCGCCCCAGCACTGACAAAAAAAGAACTATATTCTCAGCTATCTTCCTAGGGATTAATTATGAGTCACTACAGCAAGGCAACCATCCCAGACCCTCTCCACAAATGGTGACTCCAAGCTTCTAGAATGGGCCAGCAGAGAGCACAGAAATGGCTGTGGAGAATACCATAAATGGAAGAATTCCTGCTACTTCTCACATGATGTTAGCAGGTAACTCCGCATTAAGGAAGACAGAGCAATAGTTTATAGAACTGAATGGATGTCCTTTGAGGTCTGCTATCTCCCTGGTGTGACAGTCAGGATGGTATGGTTTGAAAGGATTCAACAAGCCACTTGCCACCACCTTTTCCCACCATGTAGAAACAAATTATGGTTACTTGTGATATGGGGGTTAAACTGAACTCTTGACAAAGAGGATGATATTCCAGAGAATAAGAAGATAATGATGGGGACAAGCATGTCAAT
Source organism: Bradypodion pumilum (assembly GCA_035047305.1). Lineage (NCBI taxonomy): Eukaryota > Metazoa > Chordata > Lepidosauria > Squamata > Chamaeleonidae > Bradypodion > Bradypodion pumilum. The sequence continues at coordinate 364,810,067 of JAWDJD010000002.1, forward strand.
GATGCATCAGAAACTGAATGGTGACAGGAAACTATCAATAGAAACAAAATGACCAACAATGAAGCAGCTGGAGGGGGAAAAGATCCATAGTTTGAAATGTCTCTTTATCAGTGCATAGATACTGTAGCATGGGAATTGACTTAAATTCTTAGTAAAGGTAAAGGTCACCCATGCTCAAAAGCCAGTTGTATCTGACCCTAGGGTTCAGTGCTCATCTCTATAGCTGAAGAGCCAGTGCTGTCTGTGTCTGCAGACATTTCCATGGACATGTGGCAGGCATGCCTACACACCAAAGTGCATGGAATGCCTAGTACACAAAGATAAATGTAATGATGAAGCTTTGCCGAAACATAGTGGGATGAGACTCATTACTCAAATGTAGCAACTGAAGGGTATAACTTCAAGAAGAATAGACTACACGGAAAGGGAGAAGTGGCCTTGTATGTAGCGGATATGTACAACTGTGAGAAGAACCTTACATTGGGATATGGAAAGCTGGTGGAGTGTGTCTGCTGCAGACCTGCTAATCGCACTGAGGATGAGGATAATGCCCTCCTAAATTATATTAGCAAACATTCAAAGAGGAAAGACATAGTACTGTAATGGGAGACTTCAACTACACTGATTTGTTCTACCAATACTGTAAGATCCAAAAAAGTATTCACTCATTTTCATCTTCCAGAATGTAGAAGAGGTGACAACTATCCTAAGTCTGGTTACAATCAACCAGGAGGAACTGATCAGTGAGGTTGAAATAGTGGGAACTTCATGTGGAAATGATCATCCTCTTGAATTTGTTCTCTATCACACACAATTCCCCACCGAAGCTGCAGCAAGGCTGGCGCCAGCCTTCATCCCCAGGGCTGCGGGAAGAAGAGGGGCTCCCCCTCCTACCCGCAACTCCAGGCGGTGAGAAACCCAAAAAATGAAGGGTCTCTCTGGCAGCCCTAAAAAGCCGCCTCCCTGCTGCCACCACCCCAGCACAGTTCACCCAATAGGTCGGCTGGGGGAGAAGAAGGCCGAGAGGAGAAACCAGCAACACGAAGGTAAAAAGCGGTGAGGCGGCTTTTTAGGGGCGCTGAAGAGACCCTTCGTGTTGCGGGTCTCTCCTCTCGGCCTTCTCTCCTGGCTGACATACCAGGAGTTGACAGTCAGGCTGCACTTTGTCCAGGGATGCACATTCATGGACAAAGTATGGCCTGACTGTCAGCACCCCTTTTCCCCATCGCTGTTTCGAAAGCTGCTCTTGAAACAGCAATGGAGAAAGCTCCCCTCCTCCCGTTGCTATGTTGAGAGATGCTCTCAACACAGCACTGGGGAAAAGGGGAGCCGACAGTCAGGCCATTCTTCATCCAGGGACGATCGATCCCGGATGAAGTGCAACCTGACTGTTGGCTCCCCTTTCCCCCATCACTGTGTCGAGAGCAGCTCTCGACACAGCGATGGGGAAAAGGGGAACCAACAGTCAGGCCGTTCTTCATCCAGGTACGTGCTATCCTGGACGAAATGCGGCCTGTCAGCTCCCCTTTCCCGCATCACTATTTCGAGAGCTGCTCTCGAAACAGCGATGGGGAAAGCTCCCCTCGCTGTTAAAAAAACAAAAATCCAGCAAGGCAGGGAAAGGGGGATGGAACGCATCCACCTCACCCCCTTCCCTGCCTTCATCTCTCCACAGGGCCCAAAACCACCCCACCACCAACAACAACAACAACAAATAAATACCTGCCCGGCAAGGCCAGGCACAATAGCTAGTCAAACCATAAAATTGTCAGATATAAAGGTATCCAGGTGAATGCTAAGCCACCTCATGTCTCTGTCACAGATTCTTTTTCCCAAAACATGAAATTCAGTTCACTATAATAATAAATCCGTGTCAGAAATTATTCTGGGTTGAAAGGATTTTTGCTGGAAAAACTCTGCTCAGGGGAAGCCCACGTGATAGTGCCTGTTGCCATATTACTAGTCCTGTTCCATGTTACAAAGGAACCAAAGCAAGTGCTGTCTTCTATAGCCTGTTTCACAGGGAGAATTGTGTAAGTGAAAAAAACTTACACAAGTTTCAAATTTAAAAAAAACAAGACAAAAATAACTGTCAAACTACAAGGTGAAGATAATTTTCCTTAGTTCCTTAGTATTTTCTCCACTTTCATTATTCCTGGATTTACTGAATTGTCACTCTGGGTGAATCTGCTGGAAATTAATTTTTTGCTGACCAATCCATTCAGCAGGAATTAACTAAGCCAGCAACACATAATCACTCATGTGCAGTCTTCTGTTCTCTTTCACATCCCCATTCTTTCTCAGTGATAGGAGCCAACTTATTGAGGAAGGAGTTTTAAGAGATCCAACCCTCTGAAATGATTTGAATGTGACAAGTGGTGGGCGGGGGTCCCCACAGAAACAGCTCTTGACTTTTTTCAAGGTATGGCTCATTTGGGCACTAAGATACTTTTTTGCTTTGGTGCAATGTTAAACAGTTCCAGTAAAATGTTCATTTTGTGTGTGGTAAAACTGAAAATGTGACTGACTCCCAAGAAATATCTGGCACCACATTGTATCTGCTGTGCTAGAAAAATATAAAATAGTATTAGAAATGACAAACTGTTTCAATAAAATCACTAGTGAAGCAGAATGCCTTTCCATGTCGTCACTTGACTACTGAAGCAAGTGTGTTGGGAACCTGCCTGAGTTCAATGACAATACAAATGAAAAGGAATAAATGCAGTAAAATTATTGATGAGTAAAATTATTTGCAATCTGCATAATCAAAGCCTATATGTGTGGACATATCATATTATCCATTTAAAAGTCTTTGCAGACAGATTATTCTCCTTATTTACTAATACTGTATGGACATTTAAATCTTGTTCAGACTGAGAAACATCACAGTTCAAAAATGCTGCTGGATGCTGTGATATGGGCGGGCGTTGTCCAGTAGTAGACAGAATCTATAGATGCCTAGGTATTGCAATAAGTCTGCAATAACTGGTTGTTAACTGTTTAATAATTAAATGTCTCTCTCTCATTTAGACTGATTAAAAAGAGTGAGACTGAAAACAATAGGAATTATTTTTATGTGAAAAACAGTCTGAAAGTCCAGTTTTGGAATTGAAAACAAAGTTCCAGTCTGAGCATATGATCAGAGATAGTCATATTTTTAGAGATAAATATGTCTAAGCATATGACTGAGAAACTGTGGAAGCACTTAGCTTCTGTTGGTAGATGCAAGGCTTTAGGCCGGGCAGATCATGTTGTGGTCAAATCCTTAACCTTACACAACACATTGTGAATGGCTTCAAAAGGAAGCAAATTATGGGAGTGGCTTTCATTGACCTAACTGCAGCATACGATACTGTCAAACATAGGATTCTGCTCCATAAAATAAATAAACTTACCAAAGATAACAAGCTTACTAGGGTCATTGGCAGCTTCCTCCAGAACTGGAGATTCTATGTGACGATGAAGGGAAAGAAGTGCAGGTTACAGAAGAATGGACTGACCCAAGGAAGTGTATTGTCTCTAACACTGTATAATATACAGTAAAACCTTGCATAAAGAGCACCTCGCTTAGAGACTAACTCACTTTAAGAGCAGAATTTTCTCTGAATGGTCACCTCGCTTAGCAACTAAAACAACCAAAAACTTGCTTAACAACTAAATCAGTGTTCGCAATCCCCACCCCCACCCTACCCCCGCAATTGGTCACTTACAATGGTGTTTCACTTAAAAAGCAAACTCGCTTAAAGAGCAATCCCGTGGAACACATTATGCTCTTTAAGTGAGGTACCACTGTACAGTATATACAAATAATCAGCCAGTTCCTGACAATACAAAACTGTTCATCTATGCAAATGACACAGCAATGGCCATTCAAGGGTCAAGCTTTGATGAGGTAGCTGGAAAACTTATTGGAGCACTTGAAGAATTAGGACAGCATTACAACATCAACCATTTGAAGCCTAATCTAAGCAAGACTCAAGTATGTGATTTCCACCTTCGAAATCGAGAGGAAAAGGTTACGTGGCAATGGAATCGATTACAGCACTGTTCAACAGTGCTTGACCAGACACACTCTTTTAAGCAGCACTGCCTGAATACCAAAGCCAAAGTTAGTACAAGGAACAACATCATCAGGAAACTCACAAACTGTAAATGGGGAGCACAACTATCCACACTGCGCACATCAACTTTGGCCCTGAGTGACTCTGCAACAGAGTATGCTGCTCCAGGATGAAACGCATCCACACACACAAAAGAAGTTGACATTGCTGTTAAAGAAGCCATGCAGATAGTGACAGGATGCCTTAAACCTATACCAGTTAAGAAAATATATCCTCTTGTTGGTATTGTTCCACTCAAAATCAGGAGAGAAGTAGCAGCAGATGCTGAGAGAACTAAGCAAGAGAATGACCCTCAACACCCTCTGAATGGATATAAGCCTCAAGTCTGCCGGCTCAGATCCAGAATGAGCTTTAGGTGAAGAACAAACATTCTTGAGGGTACACAAGAGCAAAGACAAATTAGAAGATGGAAGAAGCAGCTCACTGGGCAAGAAACAACATTAAAGGTGGATAGAGCTGAAGATCTCAATCTCCTCTATGTTACTTGGAAGACCCTGAATAGGCTGAGGGTTGGAGTCCCTAAATGCAAGACCAACATGCTCAAGTGGGGACTGCTGGCAGACAATACATGGTGTTAACATGGAGACACAGAGTCTGGCCCATTTGCTGGTCTGCCGATTGCTGCCAGAGACATGCACCGATGAGGAGTTGCATTTGGGAAATAACAATGTGAAGAAAGTGGCTTCATTTTGGCAGGACACGAAAGAAGAAGGTAGATGTAAGGGATTTCTACTAACAGCAACAACATAATCTCGAAGCCAACCCCTTGAGCCTGAAGTCTACTCACCCATGATGTGGAGTATGAAACAATGAATTCTGGGCAAGCAAAACTCAATCTAGAAGTCAGTGGGGGCAGCAACACATATGATGCCTGGCTACACATGAAGAAAACATGAGAATATAAATACTGAAGATGTATGGATTTAAGGTTCATAAAAACATCAGACATGTAGGGGTGTTAGAATTAAGTGAAGAAAACAAGGCGGCTAGTCTTCCTAAAGTACATAAACGATTTATGCTGTAAAAACTCTTTCATCAGCTGGTAATGAACATGTGAGGGCCTCATTAAAGGAGGTGTAGGGAGATTGCTGCAAGGGTAATGGGCTACTCCCTGGCACAGTGCCTATTGACATTCCTTGACAATTTGTCTTTGTAGTCTTGTTTCTACTAACAATTTGGTTGCTTTAATTTTGTAGAGCATTATTGAACTTTGTTTTAGCAAGTATGTACAGTACACATTTATTATTTACCAAGAACCAAACTTATTTGTTTACAGATTGCTTCATTATTAGAGCAGGGCAAGTGGAGCGTTCTGTTTTTGGAAGCAAAAGAGAGACTAGAAGCAATTTTTAAAACAATTTGGGAGTTCTAGCTATCATATCATTGAGCTGGAAGGCCAATGAGGCCATTGAGTCCAACCCGCTGCTCAATGCAGGAATCCAAATCAAAGCAGATCTGACACACGGTTGTCCAATTTTCTCTTGGATGCCTCCATGTCCTGGGATAATTGGTTCCATTGTTGTACTGCTCTAACATTTCCCCTGATATCCAGTCTATATCAGGCTTCCTGTGACTTGAGCCCATTATTTTATGTCTTGCACTCTGGGATGATTGGAAACTGATCCCGACCCTCCTCTGTAAGACAACCTTTGAAGGATTTCAAGAATGCTATAGTATCATTTAAATCAATTAAGTGGAGAGTAATGGGAGTCTAATGGGTAGAGCATTAGAGTAGAACTGACGTTCTGTTGTGTTCTGTAAAGCAGTGCCTTTAACAATGTACCTGTACCATGTGTTATCAATGTAACCTTTCTGTGTGCAACATTATAACCATCACCTGTATCAATGTATGCTTAATAAGGGGACGCGAGCTAGTGACCACCAGAGGGCAGTAGCGAGCGTCCAGCTCTAATGGATCAAAGCCACCTGGATCAGCAGCGCGGGAAGATTCCCCGCGACCTCCTCACCTGGTCAAGAAGGGCGTGACCTCCTACGACGTCACGCAGGCAGCAACCAATAGCCTGCCAACGAGCCACATTCAAATGTATAGCCAGCTGTATATATTGAGCTACCCATCCGCCATTACCACATGTTCCCCCGGATCATCATGCAATAAACCTGTGTTAAGCCAACCCTTCGGCTGTTGTATTGTCTTTGGTCCCTTACACTAAATTGGCGACGAAGGTGGGATGGCAGCCCACGGGACCAAGACATGCGCCGGTTTCGAAATCAGGAAACCGGGCGACTGGGAGATCTTCGAAATGGACTTCCAGGCCGCACTGATCGAGTCCGAAGTTACGGAAGAGGCAAAGAAAAGAGCCATCTTCACCAGAATGCTCGGACAAGAAACAAAAAGGACCTTGGTGGACCTGATTGCACCGAGGAGGGTGAGCGAATTCAAGGCCAAGGAACTCATGCAGTTGCTGCGTGAGCACGTCCGGCCCGCCACGGCGATGTTTCCCGCTCGGAGTGCGTTTTGGAGGCGAGTCCAAGCGCCCGGGGAGACGGTCGCCGCGTTCGTGGCAGCCCTGCGGCTGGCGGCCGGCCCGTGCAAATGGGAGAACGTAGAAATCACCCTCCGAGACTGTGTGCTGTGCGGCCTGAACGACGCCGAGACCCAGCGCACATTAATGAACCAAGAGCCGCCTCCCACGCTGCAGGAGGTCGTTAGAGCGGCCCAGGCCGCAGAAGCTACGAAGGCCGGGGTCCAAGAACTCCAGGACTGGCGGCCAAAGTCAAGCAAAGCAGAGGCTCCGGTACATGCGGCCCGGCGAACTTCGAGGTCGTCTACAGAGAGCAGCGACGACGAGGACGTGCAGAGGGTCTGGAAGGAGAGCCGGCGTTGCGACGGCTGTGGCGCGGCCCACGACCACGTGAAATGCCCCTTCCGGAAGGCTGAGTGCCACAACTGCGGCCGCCGCGGGCACATCGCCAAGGTGTGCAGAAAAAAGCGCGAGTCCCGGAGGAGCTCCCCAGACCGTTCCGCGGGACGAGACCGCCCAGCGAAACAAAAGACGGCGCCCAGGCCACGCGGAAGCAGGACGGCGTGGGCCGCATCGCCGACGGCAGCGAGGACGACGCCTCGGTGTTCAGCGTGTCTACGAGACACCCCCGCTACTTTGTTGTGGTACTAGTCCAAGGGGTGCCCATTAGGATGGAAATTGACTCGGGGTCCTCATATTCAATCATTTCCCAGAGGGAGTTTTTTTGGAATTGCCCCCCAAAAGCGGCCCAAGCTCAAAGCGTTGAGGGCCACACTACGGGACGTGCAAGGGAACAGTATTCCAGTGTTGGGGGTTGGAGAATTTCAGGTCAAATTCAAGGAGCACGCCGCGTCCCTTCCCCTGGTCGTGCTCAAGGGAGGAAATTGCAGCCTCCTCGGGACTCAATGGTTCCAGCCCCTGGGGTTGTTCATTGGGGGGGTGCATGCCGTGGGGATGCACGCTGCTGGGACTGATCCAATTCAGGAGGTGTGCGAGGCGCACCCCGAAGTCTTCAAAATGGGACTGGGGAAATTCAAAGGGCCCCCAGTGACTTTCGACCTGGACCCGGAGGTCCGCCCTGTTCGCCTAAAACCACGCCGGGTGCCGTTCGCACTCAAGGACAAGATAGAGGCGGAACTGGACAAATTGGTGGGTCAGGGGATTCTTGTGCCTGTAGATTCTGCGGAGTGGGAAACTCCAATTGTAACTGCTCTAAAGTCCAATGGGGAGGTCCGCATATGCGCCGACTACAAGTGCACCATCAACAAGGCGATCCGCCCGAACGCATATCCGGTGCCGGTAGTCAGCCATCTGCTGGCCAGGTTACACGGGGGGAAATGTTTCGCTAAGCTCGACTTAGCACAGGCCTACCAGCAGCTCACGGTGTCTCCTGCCGCAGCTGCTGTGCAGACCATAGTCACCCATAAGGGGGCTTTCCAGGTGACGCGCCTCCAATTCGGCGTGAATTCGGCGCCAGGAATTTTCCAGTCACTCGTGGAACGCCTCCTGAAGGGACTGGAGGGGGTGTTGCCTTATTTTGATGACGTGTTAATAACAGGGGGAAGTCGGGCTGAATTGGCCAAGAGGTTGGGGAAGGTCCTGACGATATTCGAAAAGGCGGGGCTGAGGTTGCAAAAGGACAAATGCATCTTCTTCGCAACCGAGGTGGAGTTCCTAGGGTTTTGTGTGACTCCTGAGGGGATAAAACCATCCAAGTCTAAGGTGGCAGCCATCAAGAAAGCCCCCCGCCCCACCTCCAAGCCCGAGTTGCAGTCGTTCCTAGGGCTGCTCAACTTTTACCACTCCTTCCTTCCCCGGAAGGCAGCGGTGGCCGAACCGCTACACAGGCTGCTTAAGAAAGACCAGGCATGGAAGTGGGGCGATGACCAAGAAAGGGCATTTAGTGAGCTGAAAAGCCTCCTGGCGTCCGACGCCATACTGACCCACTTCGACCCCAAACGCCCAGTAGTTCTGATCTGTGATGCATCTCCAGTGGGGGTGGGGGCAGTGCTGTGCCACGTGCTGGAGAACGGAAGAGAGGCCCCGATAGCATTTTACTCCAGGTCCCTGTCCCAAACAGAGAGAAACTACGCACAGACGGACAGGGAGGCATTAGCAATAGTCTCGGGGGCGAAAAAATTTCACGATTTTCTGTATGGCCGCCCGTTCACCATCGTGACGGACCACAAGCCCCTGCTAGGCATTTTTACCGCGGATAAGCCCACCCCTCAAATCCTGTCCCCAAGGATGCTCAGGTGGGCCATTTTTCTCAACGCGTATCAGCACGCGTTGGTCTACCGGCCCGGGAAAGAGATCAGCCATGCGGACGCCCTATCTAGGTCTCCCCTTCCCCTAACGCCCAGCCAGGTGAGCATGGGGGAGCGGGACCATCAGGTTCTCATGATAGAGGTGCTGGACTCGCCCCCCGTAGTGCCCGCCGACATTGCCAAAGCGACAGAGAAAGACAAAACGTTAGCGACAGTAAGCTCCTGGCTACAGAAAGGGTGGCCCGCATCCTCCCCAGCGGAGGAGTTCGCCCCATTTTTCAGAAAAAAGCTAGAACTGTCCCTAGAGAGGGGATGTCTCTTGTGGGGGCAGCGGGTGGTGATTCCCACTTCCCTTCGGCCGCGGGTGCTCAAACTGCTTCACGTCAGCCACCCCGGCATCGTGCGATCCAAGGCGCTGGCCCGGAGTTACTTCTGGTGGCCACAGCTAGACGCCGACATTGAGCACATGGTCGGCACTTGTGAAAGTTGCCAATGCTCCAGACCGGAGGAGGCCCGCCTTCCCCACAGGGAATGGGACGTGGCTAAGGGGCCATGGTCCCGGGTGCACATTGATTTCGCGGGCCCGTTCAGAGGCACCCTGTTCCTCCTTGTAGTGGACGCTTTCTCCAAATGGTTGGAGGTTATCCCAGTCACGAGCACCTCCTCGGCCCAGACCATTAGGCATTTGCGGAGGCTCTTTTCCACGTTCGGCATACCCGACACGTTAATTAGCGACAACGCCAGTTGTTTTACGTCCTCCGAGTTTAAGGCATTCATGGAGATTAACGCCGTTCGGCACATTACCTCCGCCCCGTTTCACCCGGCCACCAACGGCCAAGTAGAGCGCCTTGTCCGCACCACGAAGGACGCGTTGCGGCGCATGGGCCCAGGGGATTTGAACCTACAAGTGTGTCAGTTTCTGCTAGGGTACAGGGTGACCCCATTGGCGTCAGGATACTCCCCCGCAGAGCTCTTAATGCGCAGGAAGCTGACCACCATCCTTACTAGGCTAGACCCCATGAGGGTAGAGGACAAAGGAAGGAACATCGGGCTGGAAGTTACAAAGAGTTTCAGCATAGGCGCCCCCGTGCATTGCAGGAATTACGCCAGCACAGGCCCAGCCTGGGTGCCAGGCGTAGTCGTGGAACAAACCGGCCCCGTATCATACCGTGTGGAAACCAGCACAGGGCTCCTATGGAGGCGGCACGCGGACCAGCTCCGACGCAGGGTCTCCGATGAGCAGGGCACTGATCAGGCAGGAAATAAGTCAGCATTAGGGTTCTCCCCCACCCGTTCAGCCCAAGGGGGAGGAAAGGGGGACCGTGGGCCCCCACCAAGGGGGGAGGAAGATATCCTCGTAGATACCCTGGGGGATCTTTCCGGGGAGGAGGAACCCGACCCCATACATATCTCGCGGAAAGTCCCCACAGATGCGGGTACCCCTACCAAGTTAGATTTTGATTTCCAGAACCGGGGGGGGTTTTTCGGAGTGGTTCCCCACCCGTCCAAGCGAGAAGAGGGGTTTTTCGTTAGCCCCAACGGCCCCCGGTTTCCCCACAATGGAGTTTTTCCCTTCCCCTAAGACCGCCAGACAGCGGCAAGCCACTAACGAGTCTCCCTCTCCCATTTCAGGACAAGGGACCAGGGAACAAAGAAGCAATAACGCCCCCGGGGGGGCAGCCTTCTTCACGGCCCACACGCACACGCAACAAGCCATCTTGGCTGAGAGACTTCGTCTCATCCTAGGGGGGAGGGATGTTGTGTTCTGTAAAGCAGTGCCTTTAACAATGTACCTGTACCATGTGTTATCAATGTAACCTTTCTGTGTGCAACATTATAACCATCACCTGTATCAATGTATGCTTAATAAGGGGACGCGAGCTAGTGACCACCAGAGGGCAGTAGCGAGCGTCCAGCTCTAATGGATCAAAGCCACCTGGATCAGCAGCGCGGGAAGATTCCCCGCGACCTCCTCACCTGGTCAAGAAGGGCGTGACCTCCTACGACGTCACGCAGGCAGCAACCAATAGCCTGCCAACGAGCCACATTCAAATGTATAGCCAGCTGTATATATTGAGCTACCCAGCCGCCATTACCACATGTTCCCCCGGATCATCATGCAATAAACCTGTGTTAAGCCAACCCTTCGGCTGTTGTATTGTCTTTGGTCCCTTACACTAAACGTTCAAATCCCCACTCTGCAATGGTATCCCTCATACCTGGGAAAGCCCCTCAGGATGATAATTAACCGGGAAGGGACTTGACAGCACATAACAATAAAAAATGGTCAAGAAATATTGAAAGGAGCTGGCAGCCCTCCTTCCAAAAACACGCCTGTTTGTCCAGGGCCCAAAATAGCAAAATCTTGATGCATGGAAGGGAACTTTCCGACGATCTGTCTCGTTCCTGTATGTCGACGGCTGCCTGCCCAACATCACCAGCGTTAATAAGCCCTGAAGGTGCAGAGAGACACGAAGTGGATTAACCAGGTCTTACACCAGGGGTGCCCAAACATTTTGGGCTGTGGGCCAGTCACATTGTTCAAGGGGCCTGGGGGCCAGATTCAGGCCCCGAACTGATGCCAATTAGTCCAGTCCACAAAGCCCTCATTGCTCCCAGAAGTGGAAGCAAAATGTGCCCATACGGAAGTAAAACCTACAGCTGGATCTGGGCCCTGATACCGATTCATCCAGCCCACGAAGCCCTCGTTGCTCCCAGAAGCGCCGGTGATGCGCTGCTGCGCTTCCACAGCCCTCCGACGGCTCCTCCCCTTTAAGGAACTGAGGCGGAGCCTCGCGCTTGCTGCAGGAACCTTCTGGGAGCAATGAGGGATTCGTGGGCCAGATGAATCAGCATCAGGGCCCAGATCCGGCCCCCAGGCTGTAGTTTGGTCACCCATGCCTTACACTAAGCCACGCTGAGTCCTGGCACTGCTGCCACTCTTGCCAACTTGAAAACCCCACACCCACCCCGCCGCCGGCTAAGCCATAGCTGTCAAGAATCCCGTATTGGCCGGAAAACTCCTGTATTTTACCCTCTTTCCCGCCATCTTCCCGTATTATTTAGACTGCAATGCCCTAATGCTGCCACTGGAGGGCTACACAGAATAAGCATTGCTGTCAAGTATCCCATTTTGGCCGGGAAATGTCCCTTCTTTTTAAATCCAAAACTTGACAGGTATGGGCTAAGCAGGAGCAGTGACGTTGCTGGGCGTCAGCGACCGACAGGCCCCGCCCCACCCCACCCCGGAGGACGGGATGGACGCAGGCAGGCGGGGTGGGGCCGCCTACCTGTCGGGCGGCGGTGGCGCACTGTCCACCGGTGATGCGCGCTTCCAGCCTTCCACAGCCCTTGTCCCTCCGACGGCTCCTCCCCTTTAAGGAACCGAGGCGGAGCCTCGCGCTTGCTGCAGGAACCTGCCCTTTAAGAGCGCGCTCTGCTCTCTCCCTTTCCTCGCGCGGCGGCAGTTGCTGGAAGCCCTTTCCCTGCTTGCTCGCGCGCTCTCTTTCTCTCCCCCCGCCCCTTCCCCCCCGAAGAGGAGCCTCACTCAGCCTTGCCATGGTGTCCTGGATCATCTCCCGGCTGGTGGTGTAAGGCGCGCGGTGGGGAAGAGGGCGGGGAGGCCTCCTTCCGGTTGCTAAGCAACGGGATGGAGATTGGGACCGGTGGGGGTGGGGTGGTGGAATGTCCTGGCCGTTGGGGGGGGGGGGTTTCCGAATGAGCCTGCGTTTTCTCTTCTCCCCCGCCCCCCGCGTCTCCAGGTGCCCAACCGCCTTGGGCCTGGCTTGGGCTTATAAGTGGCCTCTCTGAGGGCCTTTTCCTCTTGGTGGGGCGGGGGGGGGGAGGCGCCCCCGCCCCGGCTTAGCCTTAGCTTAACCTAACCCTGACCAACCGGTGACCAGAGTAGCCCTGAGGCGTTGCCGCCGCCACTACTACCACTCCCACCCCCACCGGCGTCCCCTTCGTGGTGTTGCTGTTGCTCAATGGTGGCTTCGGGCCGGTTGTTGTCATCCTCTCTGCTGAGGGCGAGGATGGGAACGCTGGGCTTGGCTCTCTTGGGCCTGCTCCGTGTTGGCAGCAGGGAGGAAAGGCTGGCCAGGGGCGTTGTAGGGGACTCAGTAGATGGGGGTGGGGAGCATACCTGTCGAGTTTCCGGAAATTTCTATCAAACCCCCGTATTTTACACTCTTTCCCGCCGTCATCCCATATTAGTTAGACTGCAATGAGACTGGAGTTAGACTGGAGGCCAGCACAGGATAAGCATCGCTGTCCAGTTTCCCATTTTGGCCGAGAAATGTCCCTTATTTGACAGAAATTTCCCAAAACTTGACAGGTATGGTGGGGAGACATCTTACATTTCCCCTTTTTCCTTCCTCCTCTCCAATCCCACCCCCACCCTCCCAAATTCCTTACTGTTTGTTGCAGGCTGGTTTTTGGTACCCTGTACCCAGCCTATTCTTCCTACAAAGCTGTGAAGACGAAAAACGTGAAGGAATATGTAAGTGTGAGGCAGTTACTCCGTCCTTGCTTTCAGACTGTCCTGTCTTAAGAGTGGTAAGCTTATCTCCACCACCAGCTAAGACAGTGATGGCCAACCTTGGCACTCCCACTGTTCTTGGACTTTAATCCCCAGAAACCATGATCAGCAGGTGTGCTGACTTGGGGCTTCTGGGAATTGAAGTCCAAGAACACCTGGAGTGCCAAGGTTGGCCATCACTGAGCTAAGAAGACAATTGTGTAGCATGCATAGGTAAGACGTTGCTATTATGTTCCAAAATAACACAGCGATCTCGTTACTCTTGGTGTGGAATACTAAACTAAAAAGTACATTTGCACATATTCTTGTATGTTTTATGTGGACATAAGGTGGACAGAACTGAAACACTTGTTTGAATCAATTGAAGTTTTATTAGATCACTATATATAGATATATACAGCGGAACCTCATACAATAATTGCCCCGTATAGCAACGAAATCGCATAACAATTAGGTTTGGGGGGGAAATGGCATCCCGCGCAACAATTTTCCCTAAGGAAAAAATCGTACAACAATTTTTCAGTAGGAAAAACCACTTAGCGAAAAAAATCATACGATGCATCTCATAAGGAAAATTGCTATACGATGCATGCATATATATATGACCGTATGTTGCTGGCTAAGCTTTCTCACGGTAGGTCAGGCGAAAGAAAGTACAGAATGAACTCCCCAAAAGGTGCCTTTATTTTTGCAGTTTCATGTCTGGCTTATCAGAAAACAAAAACGCTGCAGCACTTTAAAGACTAACTGCTATATATTTTTAAAGTGCTGCAGCATTTTTGTTTTCTGATATGCCTTGAACACAGACTAACACGGCTACTATTCAAGAAAATGTCTGGCTTAGACACAGAAGAAGAAGAATGGAAGCTTCTTGAGTGAAAATTTCTGAGGAGCTTTTTCAACTACCGTATTTTCCGGCGTATAAGATGACTGGGCGTATAAGATGACCCCCAACTTTTCCAGTTAAAATATAGACTACCCCTCTTCCAATGCACACCAAATAAAAATTAACCCACACTCAACCAAGACGCGCAGCCCTCCGAGTCGAATGGGCAGGTTCTGGTGGAGAGCCAATCCACGCTCATGTTCTCCTCCTCGAGGTACAGGAAGATGTGTGCAGCTTGCTTCCCCTTGCTTCATACCCCCCGCACAGAGCAGGGACTCAGCCGCGGCACCCCCCACCATATGCGCCGGACATATGAAGCAAGGAGAAACAAGCTGCAGTTAATTACCTGTCCTGTAAGACGACCCCCAACTTTGGCACAGATTTTTCGGGGTTAAAAAGTAGTCTTAGTCTTATACGCCAGAAAATACAGTATTTTCACAACTGATTTTAAAAGCTGTTCATCATTGCAGATCCTTAATGGTATCTCACTACTGCTCCAAATGATTTTCATTACCTGTTTTTCTGCTGTAAAGGTTACAGCTAGTGTTAGTCTGGAATATAAATCATATGCATAAATTTATATAAATCATAGCCCTTAGATTAGTTTAGCCTCTAGATACTGATTTTTTTTTGGACATTAAGAAGGTTACTTCTAATTTGCACAAAATGTGAAGCTGAAAATTTCTTTTAATATCATTTGTGAAAACACAACTGTACACCTCTATTATCACTAGAGATTCTTATTAGTCTAATGTTGCTATTTTTCTGATTATCACAAAAAATACTAATGAGCAAGGAATAGGCAAACTGTGAAAGCTATTTAAAAAGTCAAAATCAACAAAGCTATTTTAAAATTCTATTCATTTTTCAGTATCAAAATTCAAAGGCAGTCTTCAGCTACTGTTTATGAAAGAGCTAGTGAATGTAGGATATTGTGTACATCCCTGTCCAGTATAGTGTTTAAATAAGCATTGTTAAATTTATTGATCAGCTTTCACTGTAAACTTTTTGATGGCTTAATAAAAAAGAAAAGAGAAAATTTAACATAATTACGAACATTCATAATGTTTTAGGAATAAACTAAAAGCTGTCTCCTAAAGAATAACGTTGACAATAGCAAGAAATGCTCTACAAGATTATCCTCCAATGTAGAGCAGCAAACCTTTGTAAAATAAGACTGCTTTAAAACAGTGTTCCCCAACTTTTGGTTTTTGGGCTTCAATTCCCAGAAGCCTAAGTCAGTACATTGGCTGATGAGTGCTTTGGGGAACTGACTCAGGCTGGGGAACACTGCTTTAAAGGAAGAATATAGTATAGCTTGGGCAAGTCCCCTGCAAAATGGGCTCCATAATTGAAGTACATTCAAGCATATGGATGTTATTAATATATTAATGGTATGTCAACTCCCTTAGTAGCTTCTCTTGCTGATTTACAAGCAGATTAGAATTCAGAGGAATCTTACACAATAATTTCCCATAAAGAAAAGCAGTACAGTGGTACCTCTTTAACAAACAGCTCAGTTAACCTAAAAACCACATAACAAAAGGAAATCCATAGAAAATAGTGGCTTGGTTTACAGGATTTATTTCAGAATGGATTAATTAGTTTTCAATGCATTCCTATGGGAAACCACATTTTGGTTAAAGTATTTTGGTTTTCAATGCATTCCTATGGGAAATTTGGTTAAAGTAATTTTCACTGTAAGAAATGTCCTGGAGAATTACGTTAACTGAGGTTCTACTGTATTTATCAATTTCTCATTTAGCTTTTAAAAACCTGAATAGGTGGGAATGCAACTATTGAAAACAATGTGACATAATGGCTAGACTCAAATTTGGGAGCTCCAGGTTTAGGTTTCCACTGAGCAGTGAAACTCACTGGCTGAAGGTGACCAATCGTACTTTTCCAGCCAGCCCCACTTCACAGGGTTGTTATGAGCATAAAGTAAGGAGGAGAACTATGAGAAAAGGCAGTGCATAAATATGATAAATAAAGTAAAGTAAAATCATGGTCCTCATAGTGATAGCACACTGCCTGTCTGGATTGGTATTGTGGATGAGAATAGTGAAAGCTGCCAGAAATCCCTAAGGATTCACAGGATCATGTGATCTCCAGTTTCATCTTGATACAGTATATAGTACAGTATTCTCTAGGGTAGCCAAGTTTTGACTCTCAGACAGATGACAGACTGGATTTATATAAATGGATCTGCAACAAAATAATGAACTAGATTTATTGTGTGCACAGTGATGTACTATGTAGCAAAAAAATCTCCTTCTGGTTTCATACGTATACTCATGAAAAACTGCACTTATTGTGACTGTACTGTATTTTAATAACAAAAACCTTTAGTAAGAGTGCAGAGACAGGAGGGGGGAGGCACATTCCTTGTTAGTAATGGTGTTGAAAATACAATGTACTTTTTGCTCTATGGCTAGTGGTTTCAAAAGTTTCTAAAAAGAAAAAAAGTATAGATGTCAGTTCCATCTCTGGTTGTTAGCTACAGCAGTTAAAAAGACCTCCATAATCAGACATTGTTTGCTTTTGAATAATAGTAGCTAAGAGCCGCCAGTATGTGAGCATTATTGCTTTCACACTTTCCTTGTTGACTTCCTGGAATTATCTAGAATAAGATGGTAGATGAGAATTGACTTTTTGACTGATCCTGCAGGGCAAGTTATGGTTAATTTATTATAGGGAAACTACACAGTTATTTAGTTCTTAATGGTGAATTCCTCAGCAATAATGTCATTACTGCTTCCTCTTTAAGACAGCAAATACTATCATTTCCCACAACAAACATAATTCAATCCCCTGCTATTTGTAATTAACAATGATTGAGAAAACAGTAATTCAGACACTGCCAAGATCCTCTTAGTTAGTCTTGGGTGTCAACAGTCAACGATAACCTAATCTCCTTAGGAAGGGAATTCTACAGTTGGGTGTTGCTACAGGAAACAGGCTGTCCCATGTTTCTCCCACCTATTTTTTGTGTGTGTGGTAGGCTTTAAAATAGTGGTAAAATTAAAGAGGAGGAATGGGTTAGGATATGGAAACAAAGAATTATGAAAAATATGTCAGAATTAAAAAGAACTGCTGTAAAACAAGATGGAGATGGCATATGACTCCAGAGCAGCTAAGTTATTATTCAAAATATTCAGAAGACTGCTGGAGATGTAAAAATAGAAGTTGGGATATATTTCATTTATCGTGGTAGTGTAAGAATGTGAAGAAAATATGGGAAATCTTTTTAAATCAAATATTGTCTATAAAATTGGAGATGTGTCTTAAAGTAGCATTATTAATAGATTTTGGAAACATGAAAAAATGGAATAAGAAAAAATAAGAAAGAGATGATAATTATATTTGTAACAGCTTTGATTTGAATATTGTTTAAAAATGGAAAGTAGATTGGGAATTTGAACTGGACAATTGGTTTAAAGATATATAGAATATAGCTATAAATTAACATGAGAGTTAAAGATAAAAAGGGATTCGTTAAAAAACTGATTTAAGAAAAATATCGGGAGAATTTTTAGATTTTGTATTAGTTTAAGGGAAAGGAGTGAAGCAAGAGCAAGATTTATTATTTTTTAAACAAGGGATCGAATATATTAAAAAAATGTAATGATATGTAAAATAATTTACCAAGAAGGTTTATAATGTCCTACTACATAGGTGCCTGTAGTAGATATATGTAATTTTGGTTCAGATTTTTTTCTGTTTTTCTGTAGTTGTGATTTTGTTTATTTTGTGGTGTGTGTGGTTTTTAATTTTTAATTTAAGTTTAGTAAAACAAATAAAAAAATGTTTTGGATGAAGATTCAATTTAGCTTCTAGTCTTATGTTAAAAAATGCTGACTCCACATTTTTTACAGAGGAGAGAGAACTTCTTTATGCTCTTGTAGTCAATTACTGAAGAATATGAATATTCTCCCACAGTTTTGCAAATTGGATTGGGACTGCCCAATGATAAGGTCCAAGGACTAGAGTTTCCCCTTTGTAGAAACATCTGGTAGAAGCATCTATGAATTGTTATGTCAACTTTCTGAGTAAACATAGGGAAAACAATTAGGCCAGACAGGTATGACCTAGACAACATCCCTAAGGAATACTCAGTGGAGGTGTGAAACAGATTTAATGGCTTAGACTTGATAGGCAGAATGCCAAAAGAATTAAGGACAGAGGCACGGGACATCATACAGGAGACAGCAAGAAAAACCATACCAAAAGAAAAGTGTAAGAAAGCAAAGTGGTTCTCTGATGAAGCTCTTAAAATAGCAGAGGAAAGAAGGAACGCAAAAGGCAAAGGAGAAAGGAAAAAATACAATCAATTGAATACAGAATTTCAAAGAAAAGCAAGTTGAGATAAGGAAACCTACCTAAATGAACAGTACAAAGAAATAGAGGAAAACAACATAAAGGGTAGGACTAGAGATCTTTTCAAAAAAAGTGGGGAAATCAAGGGAACGTTTAAAGCAAAAATGACCATGATAAGGGACAAAAACAGCAGGGATTTAGCTGATGCAGAAAAGATTAAGAAAAGATGACAAGAGTACACAGAGGAACTTTACAAAAAGGACATCAACAACCCTGACAAACCGCAGTGATGAGAGCTTTGAACTGGAGCCGGACATCCTGGAGAGTGAAGTCAGAAAAGCCCTAAAAAGTACTGCTAATAACAAAGCTAGTGGAGATGATGGTATTCCAGTTGAATTATTCAAAGCCCTAAAAGATGATGGAATTAAAGCATTGCAATCTATATGCCAGCAGATTTGGAAAACAAAACAGTGGCCACAGGATTGGAAAAGATCAGTATACATTCCAATCCCAAAAAAGGGTAATGCCAAAGAATGTTCAAATTATCGAACAATTGTGCTCATCCCACATGCTAGCAAAGTTATGCTCAAGATAATACAGAATAGACTGCAGCAGCATGTGGAGAGAGAACTACCAGAAGGGCAGGGTGGGTTCCGAAGAGGTTGGGGAACTAGAGACCACATTGCCAATACGGAATGACGGAGTGGTTTGGAATAGGAAAAGGAGTACATAAGAACATAAGAATAGCCTTGCTGGAACAGGCCACAGCCCATCCAGTCCAGCATTCTGTCTCACACAGTGGCTCACCATTTCCTTCAGGGTATTCCCAAGTAAGATAAGGCTGCATTTTATCACCCTGCTTATTCAACTTATACACAGAGTACATAATGCACAGTGCAGGGATGGAGAAATCACAATTTAGGATCAAAATTGCTGGATGAAACATCAACAATTTGAGATACGTAGATGGTACCACCCTAAAGGCAGAAAGTGAGGAAGACCTAAAGAGGCTCCTGCTTAGGTTGAAAGAAGAGAGTTCAAAAGCTGGCTTGATGCTCAACATCATGAAAACCAAGATACTGTAATGGCAAAAAGCCCTATCAGTCCCTGGAAAATA
The DNA here is from genome assembly GCA_035047305.1 of Bradypodion pumilum. Taxonomy (NCBI): domain Eukaryota; kingdom Metazoa; phylum Chordata; class Lepidosauria; order Squamata; family Chamaeleonidae; genus Bradypodion; species Bradypodion pumilum. Next base: position 364,829,798 of record JAWDJD010000002.1, read on the forward strand.
GATGGGGAAGAAAGTAGAAGCAGTGACAGATTTTACTTTCTTAGGATCTCAGATCACTGCAGATGGAGATTGCAGCCATGAAATAAAAAGGCGACTGATTCTTGGGATACAAGCTATGAGAAACCTGGGGAAAATAGTTAAAAGTAGAGACATTACATTGCAAACAAAAATTCATATAGTCAAAGCAATGGTATTACCAATGGTAATGTATGGTTGTGAGAGGTGGACCATTAGGAAAGCTGAGCACAGACAAATAGACGCCTTTGAAATGTGGTGTTGGAGGAGAGTTTTGAGAGTCCCCTGGACAGTGAGGAGAACGAATAGGTCAATCTTAGAAGACATCAACCCTGACTGCTTAGAAGATCAAATAGTAAAGATGAAGCTGAAGTACTTTGGACATCAAATGAGAAGAGAGTATTCACTTGAGAAAGACCTGATCCTGGGAAAGGTGGAGGGCAAAAGAAGAAGGGGGCAGCCAAAAATGAGATGGCTAGATGGTATTGTAGACACAACGGGCACAGAGCTGGGCCGGTTGAGGAGGATGGTGGAGGAAAAGGGTGCCTGGAGGGCAATGGTCCATGGGGTCTCAAAGGGTCGGAATCAACTGCAACTGAACAACAACAAAACTTGGGAGGATTAATTAAATGATCCTCTAAAATAGTTTGAAAATCTTTTTAGTGAAAATCTTCAAAGTAGTATTTCCTCATAGATGAATTGTTCTGGCCCCTTCATTAATTTTTTGCCTCTTTCTACAACCTCAGATCTGCAATATCTTTTGAAGTGCACTGAGCAGAAAGTCCAAAGGCATTACAGTAGTATTCTTATTTTTGGTCTTCACACATGAAAAACTGCCATGAAATTTGCCTTCTTCAAAGCACTTGCACACTAGATACACTTTTCCTATAAAATCCTACTATAGCCCCAATATTGCTTTCTGCATCAGTTGCTGCCACAATTTCCCATATATATGAAATTATTTTTTGTCCCAATATGATTACTTCATACTTGTTTACACCAGATCATGCCTGATATTTTAATGCCCATTTTTCCAGTTTGAAGAGGTTCTTTTAAAGTGCTTTACTACATTTTGCTTTTAACTTAACTACTTTGCTATTGTCAGTTTTTGTGGGAATGTGTAAATTGGGAAGCAGATTCACAGGAAGAAAACCCAACACATAAATTCTTTCATTATAGACTTGTTTATTTACTGTCACAGCACCATCTTCTTTTCTGTATAAAAACAATAAATATTTATTCATTTAACAAGTTATGGGGATGCATGGTATCCATGTACTGTAAGTGTGTTGTAGCAAAAAAGCACTATTTAATTTTGTACCTTCATGGTTGTTAATTATTTATTTAAAGTTATTGTTCATTTGGGATACCATCCAAATGGGCAGTATAGAAATGTAATAATAAATAAACCATGTACAGTACTTCTTTGTGGCTGCATATTAGCTGTACTGTACTGTACTTGTAGCAAGCTGCTTTTCAGTTTAGTTTGTCTGCCATTACTGATCTACTTATTGAGGAACTCCTGATGAGCTTATTATGCTCCCTGAACAGTTTCATAATCACTTCTTTAGAATGACTAGCACACTGTGCATTTAGTGATAGTGGCAATAACCATTTTGGTGTTAATAATGTATAAATTAAGTAGTTCAGGATGATCACAGTGGGAAAGTGTAAAGTTCTCATTGTAAAGGAAGGAGATCTGTTTAAATTTCTTTTAAAATTAACAAGATTAAAACAAGAGCGTCAATTTATTAATTCCATAATATATTAATTCCAGTATTCAGGAGAGTATTGTTGCTTAGTTATCCAAAATGGCAACACCCATGGACTGAGTGAGGGGTCAGCAGGCTTACAGGAGCCCTATGTTTTGCGGGGGTGGGGGTGGCGGAGAGGCTCTAAAGGGGGAATATCCAAAATAGTCAAAACAAGCCACAGAATAGTGGCTAGGTGTTGAGGAAATAGAACCAATTGCCCGGGATCATGAACAGGAATCACACCAGATTATAACTTTTTGTTGTAGGTAGGTTGTGTTCCTTATGGATATTTTTCAGAAACTTGGAAAAGATTATATATACAAAATTTAGGAATATTGTTTTTAATTGTAGTAAAATCTGGGTTCAGTTGTTAAAAGTGATATTTTCAAATGTTATAAGAATCATCGAGGTTTGGGAACGTGTGTTAGAAGTGATTTTGGAAAGAATCTGTTTTTTGGCAGCATCTTGGCAAATGATGAAAATCAATGCTTGATTTCAAAGGCAAGATTTTTAAATATGATGCTTGGTATTTACTGGAAGCTCTGGGCTTGAATTTGCAAGAGCTGAGCGGGAGCTGTTGAAGATAGGACATTTTGGAAATCTCTCATTCATAGATAGGGTCACTGTAAGTAGGAGATGACTTGACAGCATGTAACAACAACAGTTTACTGGACAGCAGGGGGAGCTAGCTTCTCTTTCTTATACACAACAATCTACGGTAGTTAATTTGTACCAAAAAAAAAGAGAGCTCAACTTTCTCTCAGAAATGTTTCTGTTGATGTTGTGTTTTACTGTAGCAAGATAGTAACTTTTCTTTTTGTCATTGTGTTAAATCAGTTTCTTATAGTGCATTCTTATCAGAAGACCTGCTCTGATATTAGCAATAATAACTGTTGTATATCACGTCCATTTTGACTTGGCAAACTTTATCAGGATTTTCCAGATAGATTGTTTCAACCTTGGGCCCCCAGGTGTTCTTGGATTTCAGTTACCAGAAGCCCAAGTCAGTTCAGCTGCTGATCAGGAGTACTGGGAATTGAAGTCCATGAATACCTGGGGGCTCAAGGTTGGGAAACCCTGGGATAGAGAATACTCAGAATTGGTTTACCATTCCTTTCTTCTGGGGCCTTGCCCAAGGTCTCACAGGCTCCTTCCTGCAGGAAGCACAGTGGGGAATTGAACTCCCAACCTCTGGCTCCACAGCTAGATACCTTACTCATTGAGCTAATCAGCCTGCTCTCTGATATTAGTAGCCCACCATATATCTATTTTATTGGATTATTCTGGAGTAGCAGCTCCCCCGCTAATTTAGTGCTTAAGACACTGAGCTGGAGACTGGAAGGTCAGGTTTTGATACCCAAGAGCTGCACTTGGGGACATGAAAGGAGCATCATTTGAGCGTCCCCTGAGAGGAGTTCCTCCAGAAAAAAAATCCGTTCAACCCAGAACAATCTATGGCACAAAAATAATGATAATGATAATCATAACCATAATGATGATGACATTTTTTATGATGATAATGATGATGATGATAGAGTGGCTTGATAACCATTAAGGAAGCATAGATATGTGGTGTTGTCATTTATCCCCAGCATCATCTGTTGAAAATTGTAGATTCTAGGATAGCCACATCAGGTTGACTGCCATTTAAAGAGACCCGTCTCAGAATTTTCTAGGCATGGAGTACTCAGAAGTGATTTACCCTTTTCCTGGGAGTACTCTCAGACTGGTTACCGTATTTATTCGAGTATAACGCGCAAAATTTTATACCCAAAAAAGACTCAAAGTTTGGGTGCGCGTTATACATGAGGACTGGGTGCGCGTTATACACGAGCCTCTTTTAAACGAGCCTCAAGAGCACGCCGCGGCCCTCCTCCCAGGCGGCGGCAGGCGCCCAGGTCCCGCTGCCGCCGCCGCTCACCTCCACGCACCCGCCGGGTCGAGAAGGGAACCCTCCGGGGGAGTGCCGCGGCGTGCTCCGCGCTACCCGGGCCGCGCGACTCAAGAAGTCGGCGCCGGGTAGGCACGGAGCACGCCGCGGCCCTCCTCCCAGGCGCCCAGGTCCCGCTGCCGCCGCCGCTCACCTCCACGCACTACCCGGGCCGCGCGACTCAAGAAGCAGGCGCCGGGTAGGCACGGAGCACGCCGCGGCCCTCCTCCCAGGCGCCCAGGTCCCGCTGCCGCCGCCGCTCACCTCCACGCACTACCCGGGCCGCGCGACTCAAGAAGCCGGCGCCGGGTAGGCACGGAGCACGCCGCGGCCCTCCTCCCAGGCGAAAAAAAATTTATACCGAGATTTCATGGAAAATTAGGGGTGCGCGTTATACACGAGTGCGCGTTATACTCGAATAAATACGGTACCTAAGGCTGCACACACATTGGTTCTTCTCCCGAAAGACATAGTGAGGAATGAAACTCCTGACCAAATATCCAACTTGCAGGTATACTGCATTTTTTTCATGTTGTGTTCCATCATGAAACAAGTTAGTGATCCTAGTGAATATCACAACTGTGCACAGCCTAGCCAAGGCAGCAAACCCCACAAGAAGATTCTGTGAAAGCTAAAAATAATGAGTGGGAATGCAAGTGTGTATGGTTTATAGTGCTAAAATTATTGTGTCTTAATTGCTTTAGTTGTACATATTTTTACCATTGGTAAAGGGTCTTGGGTTCCTACACTTGGACAAAAGTGGCATTGAAATGAAGTAAATGTCATGCACAAGCACCAGGATCGATATTGATGTGTGTAGCATGAAGCCTATTTTAGGGCTATCTTTAGCCAGCCCTTTCCTTCCTGTTTCCTTTCCTCTATTGTGCATATGAATTCCTGTGTGTGTGTGTGTGTGTGTGTGAGAGAGAGAGAGAGAGAGAGTGAGAGAGAGAGAGAGAGAGTGTGTGTGTGTGTGTGTGTGTGTGTGAGAGAGAGAGAGAGAGAGAGAGAGTGAGTGAAAGGGAGGAAGAGAGTATTTTTCTAGGCATGTAAATGAACTTCGGCTCTTCCTGTCATCATCAATTGTTGGGTACCAGCTACAATGAATATATGGTAGATAGACAATTTTTGAATCTGTTGTCCTTGCACAGATTCCTTAATACTATTAGTGCAGATGTTACACATGAGATGTGCTTTGTTGTGTAACAGACAATTGAGATGTGCACTATCAATATCTGAAAACTACACATGCTATTTAGTAAGGGGTTAGTGCAGACATTCTGGTCTATATGAATTAATTAAAACCAATTTCTGCTTTGAATACTACCCCTTGAAGTCTCTGTTAATCAAATTATTGTCCAGCCATAATGATATGCAAAATTACTAAAAGCTATATGCTAGGTTTAGGGGTAGTCAATTATGTATTTTATGGCAGGTCATCTGGTGTTCATCTGATTTTTAATTTGATTGGCTCTCTTTGCAGGTTAAGTGGATGATGTACTGGATTGTGTTTGCCTTCTTCACTACAGCAGAGACACTTACAGATATCATCCTCTCTTGGTGAGTTCCCTACCACATATTAAAAATTAGTACTGTACTAGAAGTGCTAGAAATCTTCTTTTAGACATCTGAAACAGTTCAGTTAGGAAATTCGTTACTCAGATTTTGTGTCCCTAAGAACCATAAATATTATTTCTGGTTACAATAAGTTATAAGATGCTTTAATTTGTATTAAATTATTTGAAGTTGGTAAACTACATTGTTCTGCTTCTTTCCTATGAATTGGAGTTTATTCAAAACTCAATAATAATTAATAGAATTCTGCATAGTTATGGTAGCTCATGAGTCTTTAGCAGATTATTAGACAGTGGTGGCAGACAATTGCACATTTCCAGGGCTGAGCAGTAACCCAGAATATGGAGTTACCATAGGAGTAAAGGAGGCATAAAATAAGACTTTAGAAAGGTACTTCCCAGCAGCAAGATGAGTGGACCCTTCTACAGCTGGCTTTGTCATGTTGCTTCTGTTCCTTATGTTGTTTTCTCCTTTCCCCTTTGCTTGTTCCATCTGTGCTACTCTCTGGACTGTCCATCTTTGTCTGTCTCTAACCTGAGCTTGATTCCAGCTTTTCCATTTCTCTCAGGTTTCCCTTTTATTTCGAGTTGAAAATCGCATTTGTGATTTGGCTGCTCTCTCCTTACACCAAGGGCTCCAGCGTCCTCTACAGGAAGTTTGTTCACCCAACGCTCTCCAATAAGGAGAAGGTACTTCCTTTAGATTGCCCTGCTTCTTGGCCCTGAAAGTTGAATTATATTAAATTTAGTTAGGTTGAAAGGAGTTTACCACCACCACCACCAACAGCTGTGCTTCCTCATAAGGCATACATGGCAATAGCTTATTTTACAGAATAAAGGTGATTCCCGAGATTGCAGATTGATGTGAGGCTGTTTTAGTTTTAACTTGAATAACTAATTTGGAGCTAAAAGCTCCAAATTTGATACAAAGGGTCAAGCATATCATTGCATACACACTACAAGTTCTCTTTTTCTTACTGAATCTTCCTGAAAAGCCATATCTTAGAGCAGAGGTTCCCATCGTTTTCCTGCCAGGGGCCAGTTCCTGCCACTGCACTCAGCTGTGGGAGCTGGAGGCGTGGCTGCACCCACAACTTACATTTTCATCGTCATTATCATCATCAGTGGCGGCAGGAATTGCGCAGTTTTTCTGGGGTTTTGCACAGCCTCCACTGCTTCCCAGGGCAGCGGGAGGCTTTTTGGAGCAATTTCACTCTGGTTTGGTAATTTTCCAACGCTCCTCTGCTGCCCTTCGGCAGCCAGAGTGGGACAGTGAACTCCTTCTGGTCTGGTGCTGGGATCCCAGGCGCCTATGTAAGTTCCGCCCAGCACTGGAAGTTGCTCACCGTCCTGCTCCAGCTGCCAAAGCGCAGCGGAGGAGCGTTGGAAAATTACCAAACCGGAGTGGAATTCCTCCAAAAAGCCTCCCGCCACCCTGGGAAAGCGGCAGAGGCTGTCTATAACCCCAGAAAAATCATGCGATTCCCACTGGCATGGTAAGTGATGTGTCACAACTTCTGGCAGTGGGGAGAGGGTTTATAGGTCCCCAGGTGGCCACTGAGGGCTGGATTAATGGTATGCATGGTCCAGATTAGGCCCACGGGCCGGGTGTTGGGAGCCTCTGTCTTAGAGTATAGGAGATTGTTTGGAGCAGGGACTTGCAACTATCAGGAAAACTCAGCACTCTTGTATATGTTTGGAGGCATATGCTACTCAGCCATTGGACAGTTTGGACCCTTGCTCAGATTTATTTTATTTTTAGTTGTGTCATTTATAGACCATCTTTCTGTTAATGAGGGCACTCAAGGCAGCTCACAGTATTAAAAAATGTATACATTTAAACCAAACAATGATAGTAATTAAAATACACTGTATGATAGAAAACATTTAAAACTTTTTTTAAAAAAACTAACTCAGCCAAAGCTAGCATTCAGGGACTCAGTTATGGTTATTAAGAGTCTGCCTGATGAGATGGGTCTTGAATTCAGCATTTATTATTGATTCTTCATTTATTTTTGCCTTTATACCTTGTGGGCTACACTGAAATTAATAGTAAATGTATTATAACTATCTATCATCTCATATAATTTTAGCACACAATAAACTGTTAGCATATCCATCTATTTTGTGTGAGTTAGCAGATAGCAGAAGAGGAAGAAAATCACCAGGTGACTGGTAAAAGCTCACATACAAATACACATTTTTAGTGACTGATGTATCATTATGCTATAACAGCATCTGAACTTTTTAAGGAGTAATGGTTGCTGGAATAGTGAATCTAATTTCCTTGGTCAGTGTTGGTACATATTGGGATGGTGATATAGCTTCAAACGATCTGTTCCAGTGCACCAACTAATCTGTCATTGGACAGACAACCCAGTATATGTACAATGGTGTAATGGAAGAAGGATTAAAATTTTATGCAGATGGTGTCTGGAAATTCATAAAATTTATGTTTATTGTCATACTTATATAGCTAGAAAATGGAAATGTGCTGTACCATAAAATAGTCTTTGTAAGCAGATGTACATTTAATGCTTTCTCTGGTACTATCACAGGAAAGCAAAAAAGCTTGACATATAAGCCCATAAGCCAAAGACTTTCCATTCTCTTTCAGCTCTATTTATATTACTTTTTTGGTGCTTGGTTGAAGATCAGTGCATGATACATATGTGATGAGTTGCAAGTGGCTCACTTACTGTATTATATTTAGACCATGACTTGTCAAGCTGCACAATTCTCACAACTAGAAAATAATGTCTTACTACTTAGTGTTCGCTATGAATTATGCAGGATTCCACTGAAGGACTTCAAAGACAATACAACGACTCTTTTAGTACCTAAAAGTGTTGGGGGCTGGGGCTGGGCAGCCCTTACTTTATCTGGGACACAGGGTGGATGGCTTTCTTTCTCATTTATGTTTTGCCATTTATAGATGGGGCTACTTTTGCTCTCTACAGCATCGATTGACTATGTCTTACTTCCCATCCTACAAAGTTTCCCAGCATTCTTTCCAAGGCAACATGTTTTTATCAGGCTCCAAAGCAGTTAAGAGTGCAATTCCATATATTATTGTCTCAGTTAATTGTCAATTAACCTTTTAAGGAATCATTGGCTTTTTTGAGCTAACACAAATAGGATAAGGACAACTGTTGGTTTGTTCAACATATCTGCTCTGTTTACTTATTAAGTAGAGTGAGATGTGTTTGTCTAATTTTTTACACTAAAAAGGCATGCTGGTATGGGAAGCTGAAACCTGCTTTGCCTCACCTGGGCTCTGCCACTACTTCAGGCACACTTCTCACATCCTGCTTTACCTGCAATATGCTATGAGAAGATGCCTTGGCTGAAAGAGCATAGGAAGGTAAAAAAAGGAGGTTTCAACATTCTTTCTGATAAAATTTGGGTGGTTCTATGTACCCTTTATTTATTTATTCAGGAGATTTTTACCCCGCCTTCCTCATCCAAGGATGACCCAAGGCGGCTTACATGAAGGTTAAAACATACATGGTTAAAAAACAACAAGAACCCACCGATACCCTCCCTAACCCCTTAAGAAATACATACAGAACACAGTTTAAAAATTGTACAAAGGTAAAAGAAATTAAAAGATAGAAAAAATAGAAAGAGTTAAAAAGATTAAAAATTTAAAAAATGAGGGAGGGGGGAGAGGGAAGAGGAGGGAGAAAAGACAGACAGGTGCACTACCGAACAGCCTTCAAACCAGCCAGTGGGGCTAGGCTGTCTCAACTGTCGGGCCCCATGCCAGCTGGCACATCCAGGTCTTAAGCGCCCTCCGAAAGGGGAGTAGCTCCGTCTGGAGGCGTAGTTCAGGTGGTAAGAGGTTCCACAGGGCTGGGCCGGACACTGAAAAGGCTCTTCTTCTCGTCCCCGCCGTATGTGCCTCTTTAGTAGGCGGGACCACCATTGAGCCACTGCTGTCCGCCCTCGTAGGACGGCCAGAATATCTTGGGGTGAGATATTCCATAACATTTTGCCATAAGTGGGTCTGTACTATCCAATCTAGTTTGAGCCTCAGTTTTGCCAAATGTCAATAGGTTGTGTTAGTTTCATGCATCCCATTTATGTCCTTTGTGTGTTATGTGCTGTCAAGTTGGAGCCAACTTCTAGCATCTGTAATAGGGTTTTCAAGGCAAGAAATACATTTAAGGAGTGGTTTTGCTACTTATGTACCCCACTTCACCAAGATATTCTTCATGGCTAAGCAGGAATTTAAACCCAGATTTCTTGAGTCCTAATGTGCCACTCTATCTACATCAATCAATCAATCAATCAGTTTAATTTATATCCCGCCTTTCTCGGCCAAAGGCCAACTCAAGGCGGCTAACAGCCTATACAAATAACAACAAAATAATAATACAGAGATACAATAAATTTACAATAGCGAGCAATACAAGTAAGCATGGTATCAAAATACAAAAACTACATAATTACATTATAAACTACAGTAAAAAACCAGTATAATACAACAACAAACCCAGCGTGGAAAAACCCCATGTCTGCTGGAGAAAGTCACAGGAGCTACTACTCCCCCCGGCAGCAAAGGCAGCCACAGCAGTTCAGATTGTCCCAAGGCCTGCAACAGCTGCAAAGACGCAGGCAAGAGCCTTAAGGACAGCATCAGCTCCAGCCGAGACAAAAAGGGTTAACTCGTTCATTGCCGGCCGGCCACTGGTCGAGAGCCCCGCCGGGGTCGGTGGTGGCTGGAGCGGGTTTTGAGGGCGGTGACGAGCCGTACAGGTGCCAACTGGCCAAAGGAGGGGGAAGCGGGAGTCCCAGAGCCATGGCGGCGCAGTCTTTTGAAGGCGCCCGCCGCCCTCCCGCAGGTGGAATCACTCCCCTATGGCCCGACTGGCCGAAGGAGGGGGGAGGGGGAGTCCCGGAGCCATGGTGGTGCAGTCTTTTGAAGGCGCCCGCCACCCTCCCGCAGGTGGAATCACTCCCCTCTGGCCCGACTGGCCAAAGGAGTTCAACATTACACTGGATATTCTTTTCTCCTTTACCAAACCGAAATTTACCTAATGAAGATAAATAGTGTGTTCTATAATTCATACAGATCACAATTATGAAAACAGAGTGAGTGAATTGTAGACAAATAACAGCAGCAATTGTGAATAACAACTAATGTATAATTAAAGTTTATTATGGTTTCATCCCCCTCAGATTAGATGGACCAAAAAGCACATTGAGCAGGGACATAATTTTCATCAGAATTGTAGTTCAGATTACTTATTAAAAGCTCAGCTTCCAAGATATCCAAGTCAATGAAGTCAGTATTTATTCTTATATCACCCTTCCATGAAACTGGTATTTAGTACAATGTTCATTGCTGCCACAATGATACAGTTAAAGCCTTCTGTTCTGTTTCATGAAGATGAGATTTCCCTTGAACTTGGTCTTGCTTAAAGAGGTCTGTCTTCCATATGAACTCTTGGTTTGTTATGTATGTATGTATGATTGCATGTTCATTGTACTGTAAAGGCAAGAATGTAACCACTCCAAATACAAGGTATCTCAGCTGTAAAGGAACGCGAGCAGGCAGCCCATAGAGGGCAGCTGCGAGCGGTCAGTCTCACATGGTTCACATTGCTCAATCACGGACAGCCGCGGGAAAACCTTCCCCGCATTCAGCAGCAGAAGAAAGATCTGCATTCAGCAGCAGGAAAAGAGGCGTGCCTGGGCGAGGCCACGCCGGTAGCAGCCAATGAGCTACCGTGCTACAAGATTCAAATGTATAGGGCTACTGTATATATTGAGATGTATCACCGCTATTACCTCATGCTCCACCGGATCATCATGCAATAAACCTGTGTTAAGCCAACCCTTCGGCTGTTCTGTTGTCTTTGGTCCCATACACTAAATTGGCGACGAAGGTGGGATCATGGCTGCCCACGGGACCAAGACATGCGCCGGCTACGAGATCAGGAAGCCGGGAGACTTGGAGCTGTTTGAGATAGACTTCAATGGAGCGCTAGTGGAGCTCGAAGTCTCAGATGAGGCCAAGAAGAGGGCCATCTTCGTCCGCATGCTCGGACACGAGACCAAGAGGACCTTGGTGGACCTGATCGCGCCGAGGAGGGTGAGCGACTTCAAGGCCACAGAGCTCCTGGCAGCGCTGCGCACCCACCTCCGGCCCGCGATAGCCATGTTCCCCGCTCGGAGCGCGTTCTGGAGGCGAGTCCAGGCGCCCGGGGAATCGGTCGCTGAGTTCGCCGCGGCCCTGCGGCTGGCCGCCGGCCCATGCAAGTGGGAGACCCCAGAAGTCACCCTCCGGGACTGCCTGCTCTGCGGTCTGAGGGATACCGAGACTCAGCGCGCGCTGATGAAAAAGGAGCCGCCTCCCACGTGGCAACAAGTCCTCGACACGGCACAGGCCGCGGAGGCCACAACTGCCGGGGTGCAAGAGCTTCAGGACTGGCGCCCGAAACCCGCCAAGGCAGAGAGCTCGGTGCGCACGGCCCGGCGAGTTTCGAACTCGTCCACGGAGAGCGGCGACGACGAGGACGTCCGGCGGGTCCACAGAGAGGGCCGGCGCTGCGACGGCTGCGGCGCCGCCCACGCCCGCGCCAAATGTCCATTCCGCAAGGCCGAGTGCCACAACTGCGGCCGGCGCGGGCACATCGCCAAGGTCTGCCGGAAACGGCGCGAGGCCAAGAGGAGTTCCCCAGACCGCTCGGCGAGGCAGGACCGCACCACGAGGCCAAAGGACGGCACCCGGACCACGAGGACCCGGGACGGAGTAGGGCGCATCTCCGATGACAGCGAGGACGACGCCCCGGTTTGCAGCGTTTCCACGGAGCACCCCCGTTACTTCGTTGAGGTAGTAATCCAAGGGGCCCCTGTTAGGATGGAGGTGGACTCGGGTTCCTCATACTCTATCATTTCCCAGGGAGAGTTCATGAAAATCGCCCCCCGCGTGCGGCCCAAGCTCAAAGCGTTGAGGGCCACACTGAAGGACGTGCAAGGGAACCGCATCCCAGTGTTGGGGGTTGGGAAGTTCCAGGTCCAGTTTAAAAAGCACACCGCAACGCTTCCCCTAGTCGTCCTCAAGGGAGGTAAATGCAGCCTCCTCGGGACTCAATGGTTCCAGCCCCTGGGGTTGTTCATTGGGGGGGTGCACGCCGTGGGAGTACACGCCACCGGGACTGATCCAATACAGAGCGTGTGCGACGCGCACCCCGAGGTTTTCAAAAAGGGGCTCGGAAAATTCAAGGGCCCCCCAGTGACTTTCGACCTGGACCCTGGAGTACGTCCAATCAGACTTAAACCGCGCAGAGTGCCCTTCGCACTAAAGGACAAAATAGAGGCGGAGTTGGACAAATTGGTGGGCCAGGGGATTCTTGTCCCTGTTGATTCTGCGGAGTGGGAAACTCCAATTGTAACAGCGCTCAAGGCCAACGGGGAGGTCCGCATATGCGCTGATTACAAGTGCACCATCAATAAGGCGATCCGCCCTAATGCGTATCCGGTGCCGGTAGTCAGCCACTTGTTGGCCAGGTTACACGGGGGGAGGTGTTTCGCTAAACTCGACCTGGCCCAAGCCTACCAGCAACTCCCGGTGACCCCCGCCGCAGCTGCTGCGCAGACCATAGTCACCCACAAAGGGGCGCTCCAGGTATCGCGCCTCCAATTCGGCATGAATTCGGCGCCCGGGATCTTCCAGTCACTCGTGGAACGCCTCCTGAAGGGGTTAGAGGGGGTGTTACCCTACTTTGATGACGTATTGATTACAGGGGGGAGCCGGGCCGAATTAGCAATAAGGTTGGGAAAGGTCCTGGCAATATTCGAAAAAGCGGGGTTGCGGTTGCGGAAAGACAAATGTGTTTTCTTCGCAACTGAGGTTGAGTTCCTAGGGTTCCGTGTTACTCCCGAGGAAATAAGGCCATCCCAATCCAAGGTGGCCGCCATCAAGAAGGCCCCCCGCCCCACCTCCAAGCCCGAGTTGCAGTCGTTCCTTGGACTGCTCAACTTTTACCACTCCTTCCTCCCGCGGAAGGCAGCAGTGGCGGAACCGCTACACAAATTGTTAAAAAAGGACGGGGCATGGAAGTGGGGCGACGACCAGGAGACGGCTTTCAATGACCTGAAGCGACTCCTGGCATCAGATGCGGTACTGACCCACTTCAATCCCAAACGCCCAGTGGTCCTGATATGCGATGCATCCCCGGTGGGGGTGGGGGCGGTGTTATGCCACGTACTGGAGAACGGGAGGGAGGCCCCAATAGCGTTCTACTCTAGGTCCTTGTCCCAAGCGGAGAGAAACTATGCCCAGACAGACAGGGAAGCACTAGCGATAATTGCGGGGACCAAGAAATTTCATGATTTTGTGTACGGCCGCCCCTTCACCATAGTGACTGACCACAAGCCCTTGCTAGGCATTTTCACCGCAGATAAGCCCACACCCCAAATCCTGTCCCCGAGGATGCTCAGGTGGGCCATTTTTCTCAACGCGTATCAGCACGCGTTGGTATACCGGCCCGGAAAGGAAATCAGCCATGCGGACGCCCTGTCGAGGTCCCCCATTCCCCGGGATTGCTGCCACGTGGGCGAGGAAGAGGGGGACCACCAGGTCTTAATGATAGAGGTCCTAGACTCCCCTCCAGTAGTACCGGCCGACATCGCCAAAGCGACCGGCAAGGACAAAACGCTAGCTACAGTTTGCTCCTGGGTACAGAAAGGGTGGCCCGTGTCTTCCCCAGCAGCGGAATTCGACACATTTTTCAGAAAGAAACTAGAGTTGTCCCTAGAGAGGGGTTGCCTTTTGTGGGGACAGCGGGTAGTGATCCCCACGTCGCTCCGGCCGAGGGTGCTTAAACTGCTGCACATCAGCCACCTGGGGATCGTCCGCTCTAAGGCACTAGCCCGTAGTTACTTTTGGTGGCCCCAGCTAGACGCCGACATCGAACACATGGTCGGCACTTGCGAAGCGTGCCAAAGCTCCAGGCCAGAAGAGGCTCGCTTGCCACATAGGGAGTGGGACGCAGCAAGGGGGCCCTGGTCCCGGGTACACGTAGACTTTGCTGGCCCGTTCAGGGGAACACTTTTCCTCCTTGTGGTGGACGCGTTCTCCAAGTGGTTGGAGGTCATTCCAGTCTCGAGCACCTCCTCGGCCACTACAATTAAACAGTTACGGAGGGTCTTTTCCACGTTCGGTTTACCCGACACCCTCGTCAGCGATAACGCTAGCTGTTTCACGTCCGCCGAGTTCGGGGCATTCATGGATCGCAACGCCATTCGGCACGTCACCTCCGCCCCCTTTCACCCGGCCACCAACGGCCAAGTAGAGCGCCTCGTGCGCACCACAAAAGACGCGCTGCGGCGCATGGGCCCCGGAGACCTCGACCTGAAATTGTGCCAATTCCAGCTAAGGTACAGGGTCACCCCATTGGCGTCAGGGTACTCCCCCGCGGAGCTGTTAATGCGCAGGAAGCTGGCCACGGTAATCTCCAAGCTAGACCCCACGAGAGTAGAGGACACGGGGCGGAACATAGGGGTGGAACCCGCAAAGAGTTTCAGCGTAGGTGCCCCGGTGCATTGCAGGAACTACGCCGACGCGGGGCCAGCCTGGGTGCCAGGCACCGTAATAGAACAAACCGGCCCCGTCTCATACCGCGTGGAGACCAGTACAGGCCTCCTGTGGAGGCGACACGTGGACCAACTCAGGCGCAGGGTCCCCGGAGAACAGGACGAAGACGAAAATAGCCACGAATCAGCGTTAGGGTACTCCCCCACCCGTTTAGCCCAAGGGGGAGGGAAAGGGGGACATGGGTCCCCACCAAGGGGGGAGGAAAGGGAATCGATCCTCAGAGATCTTTTGCGGGACTTCGCGGCAGAAAGGAAGAGCCCCAACCTCACACATACCCCTCGGAAGTTTCCCCGAAACACAGATGCCCCTAGAAGTTTAGACGTTGATTTACAGTACCAGGGGGAGTTAGCGGAGTTGTCCCCCACCCGTCCTGGCGAAAAGAGGGGTTTCAGTTCAGCCCCTGGTACTTCCAGTCCCAGTAGCCCCTGTGAGTTAGAATGCAACATAGCGCCAATTTCCCGGAGACCGACACCCCCAAGACAGGAGGCAACAGCGAGTCCGCCCACCACAGTCTCAAGGTCCCCCGAGCGGGGAACAGAAGGTAGCAGAACCACAAGGGCGACCTCATCGGTTCCGCGGTTCACAATAGGAGGGTCCCCCGGGTCCGAGAGCAACAGGCAGGGGTTTACCTCCCAACTGTTCATTCCATTCCCATCCCCGGGCACAAGACAGGCACGGACCCCCCACAGAGCCACTAACGAATCCCCGTTTCCCGTTGCAGGACAAGTACCCGCGGAGTCAGAGATCACAGGCTCTCCAGCACTAGGTCAGGCGCAAGCACGCCCCAAGCGCACGTGCGGCAAACCACAATGGTTGCGGGACTTCGTCCCGTCCTAGGGGGGAGGGATGTTATGTATGTATGTATGATTGCATGTTCATTGTACTGTAAAGGCAAGAATGTAACCACTCCAAATACAAGGTATCTCAGCTGTAAAGGAACGCGAGCAGGCAGCCCATAGAGGGCAGCTGCGAGCGGTCAGTCTCACATGGTTCACATTGCTCAATCACGGACAGCCGCGGGAAAACCTTCCCCGCATTCAGCAGCAGAAGAAAGATCTGCATTCAGCAGCAGGAAAAGAGGCGTGCCTGGGCGAGGCCACGCCGGTAGCAGCCAATGAGCTACCGTGCTACAAGATTCAAATGTATAGGGCTACTGTATATATTGAGATGTATCACCGCTATTACCTCATGCTCCACCGGATCATCATGCAATAAACCTGTGTTAAGCCAACCCTTCGGCTGTTCTGTTGTCTTTGGTCCCATACACTAAATGGTTAAAAATGTTTTGTCCCAAAGTTTCCCATTCCATTTACAGGGACAGCTTATGTTCTGTATCTATAAATCTAGAAGTGGGAGGTATAGGATTTCTTCATGGCTGATTCTTGCTGAATTCTTTTGTGCAGCTAGAGAATTATGTCATTTATTCTAAATTAGTGCAGGTTTTTATCTTGTTTCCACTCCCCGGGTGGTTCCTTTTTCTCGTTCCAGCATGCAGAATATCCAAAATTAATTTATAACTGCTGAATTGGAAGAATCTACTAAAGCATTTGAGAACATTTCAGTGATTTTTTTAGAACACAGGATAGACTGAGAACATTAACAGAGTTTTTTTTTGTTCTACTTTGTTCTTTCTACTTTGTGGATTTAGTGTATTCTGGAAGGCCTGTTGCACAATTTTAATTGTTTAAGTGGCTTTCTTCCAATTAAATCCTAGGAAATTGATGAATATATCAGCCAAGCCCGTGAGAAGAGTTATGAAACTATGATGCGAGTTGGAAAACGTGGATTAAATTTGGCAGCAAATGCAGCAGTCACAGCAGCCGCAAAGGTATAACCTTATGCTTGTGTGCCGTGTCTATCTTGTATATCTTGTATGTGCTGATATTTGGTGCTATATCTCCAATTCATACACTAGCTTTCTCCAACCTGGCTTTTGTTTTATTCTACCAAGTTATACATGAGGTGTGGGGGAATGTAATTTTGCCATCTAGTGTCTCTCTCTTGTGTTGTCATCCTTCCCTCATATCTTTTCTATGGGTAACTCTTCCAGTATATCCCTTGTCATGTGTTCTAAATAATATGGTGCAGTTGGATAGTTGTGACGAGATACTGTACTATGTTTTAAAGGGACAGGGAGTTTTGTCTGAAAAACTACGGAGTTTCAGCATGCAGGATTTAACTTTGATTCGAGAGGATGACGCTGTGCATTTGCAGAGCCCTGAGGCACAAGTGCGTGCTTCTGCTACTGGCCTTCTTGAAACCATTGATGATTCAGGTATAAGAAATCAATTTGTTGTTCCATGACAGCAGCAAGCCTTGGGATAAATTCTTAAATGTCTAGCTTCAGTGGCTTTGCTGCTATTTCATAGTAAAGGATTGCATGTTGTAATTTTATTTCCAAAGGAGCACAAAACATTTGTTATTTTTGCTTGAAATATTGTATTTATATAGTTAATAGCTGACATTGTCATAATCACATGTATTGCTTGCATTTACAATGCACATGCTTTTTGGGAAAGAATCCACTTTTTCCAAGCAACAAAATATTTTCTGGGTCAAACTTCTGTGTAATGGGAACATACTCATTTTTTAAAGTGTGGGTCTTTCTAGTCATATATAAAGCAGCAAGTGGAAACACAAAAGGTTCTAGCACATATATAGGTCGTACTTTTATCCTTGAGGACTGTCTCTTAAGTTTCTTTTTAGCCAAAAGGGAGTTTCACTGCAAGAAAAATTCATAGAAGAGGGACATTATAGGCAAATGACATGTTTTATCTTGCTCCTTCTCAAGCACTTAATTTGCAGTTTAAATTGCAAGTTTTAGCATTGAAAAAATGTGTGAAGACTCAATCTCTTGATGTGATGGCACTCTGGATCAGAGAAAGAAAGCTACTGATACTATTAGTAAAAACAGTTGAAATGTAGTGAAAAATCTCAAACACAGGATTAAAGGAGGTGTTTACTATTATCTCTAATTTGACCTGAGAGTTTAACTGTCTACTTGTTCTCCTTTCTCATACTTGCCTCCAAAATCCTGAAAGTTAGGGTTTGCCCCCCCCCTGCTACTTCAATGTATTTTAAAATAAGAGACAGCCCTACTCTTGGGTTTTAATTCAGGTACACCCAGCTACTCTTCATCAGAGGATATGACTGTGTCTCAGAGACATAATGTAGCCCATTCTGATGCCAGAACAGATCCATTGGATGATGACACAGGAGACAAAGTTCCAAAACGGACTCAGAGCCTCAAAGCTCCGAAAAAAGTAACAAAGACAGAGGTGAGATTGAAAGTAATTGTTTGCAAGGCCTACAGTTGGGTCTTGTATGAATTATTGCTTCTCGAGAAAATATGGATAAGGTGAGGGGATATTGAAATTCATGCCTCATATGTTACCCGGTATCTTCAGCCTTACCCTAAGTCTTTTTTAATAGTGCCTGTTTAACTCGGAGTGCATGCCTTCTCTTATGAACCAGCTGTTGTTTGTCTTTTGCTATACAAAAATATTATTTTGCATTCTTTCTTCCTCTGTAATTCTTTGCAGTAGTCTGAATGCATGTGCCCATCAACTGGTAGAGGAATCTTAATATCCTCTTGCTTTGCTGAGACCATTATATTTTTATCTTAAATACTGGGAATACTATTAAGAACAAAAAGCGGATGTGATGGCATCAGCCACTAGCTTGTTCCTGTGTCTTGCTCATATAAAAAGCAAGACATATGTCTAATATTTAACGCCAGAAGAGGATCAAGAGAACAAGACTAAACCCATTCTTATTAGCTGCATTACTTCCACTCACATTTCATTTTCTGATCCATCCACCTTATCTATCTCTGATACTGGACTTAAGCTAAACTGTGACTGAAATGCCTAGAGCTTGGGAAGGTGAGAGAATGAAGGAAATGCCATTATCTTTTTTTGTACTCCTAAAGATGGTAAAATTGCACTTTTCTCCTTTATACATGAATGTAATAGACCAGGGGTCCCCAAACTATGACCCGCAGGCCAGATCCGGCTCATGGCATCAAATCATCCGTCCCACGCACTCGCTCCAGCTGCCACTTCCACTTCCTCCACCACCTCAGTCCTTGTCCCCTTCGCTTGGCTTGGCATGTCCCTGCCAGTGCTCCGTAGCAGGGGAGATGTTCTAAGGCTTACAACATCTGCCCCGCTATGAAGCGCCGTTAGGGACATGCCAAGCCAAGTGGAGGGGACAAGGATTGAGGTGGTGGCAGTGGCCACTCTGGCTGAGCACGACGTTCCCGGTGGCCACTCTGGCCGAGCACAGCTTTCCTGGCAGTTGGGGGACCACCAGTCCAGCCCCTCAACAGTCTGAGGGAGTGGCTTTAAAAGTTTGGGGACTCTTGGAATAGACGAATGAACAAACATGGCTGCCAGTGTCACATCTCTTTTGCATTACAGATGGATCCAGATGATAGGTTTTTTCATTATTATTTTTTGTTATAAGAGGAGACACAGCCTACATACATGTCCTGACAAATTTAATACTCACATGTTCATTTTTACTGAAAGTTTTTCTGTCATTGCTGCCATGAAGCAACTGAAGACACTAATTTAGGCTGAAGGTCCTAACAGAGTTTGAACATGAATTGTAATAATAGGATTGAGGTACTTAAAAACCAGGTGGCAATTGATCAGCATTTTTAGTGGTATTCTGTCTGTTCTGGAATCAGTACCAAAGTAAAAAGTTAAAGAAAGCCATTTCATGCTTTTCCAAGCAGTGTTCTCTTCTTGTGCTGCAACTAATCTCGTGCCATTTTCTCTTTGTTTGTAGCCTCCACAAAAGACTGTGAAAGCTCGTCCTAAGAAGAAAGTTACAGGCTCCAGTACTGCTGGCGAATCAGCCTAAGGACATCCCACCCTGTCTGCCCAAGGGCTCTTCTGTCACTTTAAGGGGCACTCTCCAAGGAAAGGGAGCTGAGATCATGTACATAACAGCTACTGCTTTGTAGAGTTGATTCCAAAGCAAAAGGGTGACTGAAATGTGGCACACAGATCAGAGGATGGCCATCCTCAGGAATTATTTACTCTTCATCTCTGTGGTGAAGAGAATGTTAATCTGTACATAACCTGCTGCTTTGGGATTTCCTCTCCTTGTGCAACCCTAATAGGGAAACAACTCTTTAATTAGGGTTAGAGTCATCTTTGGCAGAGAGGCTGGGGAGCAAAAGACTTGTTCCACTCAAATTCATCCTGGAGGTGGTGCAATCCCCATCATAGTTCAGCATTGCACTGGATGTCATGCTGTAGCTGCTGTGGGGGAATTGGTAGGAAGTGCCTGACTTGAAGTGATTGGTAGTGAAAACTGTGTCATCCAAACTTACTTTGGCAGGAGAAAGAGACAGAAGCAGAGGTTTGCCTAGTGATTTGTTTCATGAGCAACAACTGAATTGTGGTGACAGTGATTTTGCTTAAGAGCTTTTTTCCAAGGACTGAAGGTGGCAGAAAAGAGATTGTGAGTGGCTGGCATCTTTGCGAGTCTCTGGTGCCTGTTTCTAAGCATTTTTTGCTTGGATGGAAGCATCGTAACTTTGCTTGTGGTAGGAATTGGGAAGAGTCAAGCCTTTGCATGTTTTTCTAGTAGAATGAAGGCAGAAAGGATGATTAAGAATTTTTGAATGGTTAAGAGGCCGTGGTTGGAAGAAATGTGGGGGAGACCGGAACATAGAGTTGGAATCCTAAATAGGCACTGTCAACAACCAAATCTTTTGGCCTCTGCTTCAAAGTTGCCTTCATATTTAAAATTTGAGAAAGGCACATGTGGATGTTGTTGAAGAGTTGTTACCTCGGTGGTATCTGGCTTATGCTGTGTACTTAACAATGCTTTATTTGCACTGAGAATATAAATTAAGAGCTTGGCCAGTATAGTATGCAGAGGCAAAAAAACAGCAACACCCCTTTGGAGAACTTTTCTGAGCGACATCTTGTAGTAAAGGAAGTGATTGTATGAGCAGACATAGGACAAGATTAGTCAGCTCTCAGGAACTACCATATCTACCACCACTTTCTTCCACCACTTCCTGCTAATGCTACATAGTTTGAGAGACAATATCACATGGTGATTAAAGCCACTTAATATTTTCTGAGAATCAGAGGCCAGTGTTTTTGTTGAACTCCAATGATTGACAAACCTCTACCCAATTTAATATAGCTGAATATGCCTATTCTCATCTAGAATTATGGTGTAGGGATGTTGAGGCAAATAGTAAAATTAACCTTCTGTTTTCATATGGTAAATGTTTAGTTTTCTGATGATGTGCCAAACCATCAACATTTTAAATGCTGGAGAAAATATATTGACACTACAGGGACCAGCTTTCATTAATACTTATTTACAATAGCTAGAATCCTGTTTCAGATTGTTGAGTGCAATACCCACCACAATCTCCATCAGGCTGTTGTATGAATCAAAGATTGGCCAGGTTAAACAAACAGGGCTTATGCTTGCACAAGGAGATAGTAAGAACCTTCTTGCACAAGCTCTAGAAAGCTCCAGCCATTCACACAATGGATTATTGCATGATTGGATATCATGAAGAAGATTCTGTGTTTAAGGTTTATTCAGAGGACTCTGGAATGGGTGTTTGCTGGCTTTGGTTATCCAACAAAACAATCTTGCAGCTGTTTTAGCTGTGTGAATGAAATCCTGTCCCTCCCCCCCCCCTTTTTCCCATTGCAAGCTAACATTTCTTGTTTCTTAAACATGCTAGCTCAGATGTTAAGCTCCACTGAGTTCAAAGTGGCTTTCTAATAAGCATGCTTTCAGAATTCCACCTTTAAAATAACTCCCTTATGATGTATAGTAGCAGAGCAGAGCAGATTCGTCATAACAATTACATATGCATTTCTGTTGACTCTACTAATGTTTTCATTCTTTCACAGTTCTGTTACACATCTGCACTTTTGTATTGCACTTGGCAGTTCAACCTCTGCGAGAACAAAGAGGGCTTCACAACATAATTTTGCCCTTTTTTTGGCAGCAGCAGTCCAAGCCAAAGACTTGGCAAATAATAAAATAAATTTTGTGATTTGTCACAGATACTGACCCTAAATATCACATTAACCATTTTAGTAGTTAGAAGGTTGCCTTGAGTTTACTTCGTGTGAGAACACAGAAAAATATTTTATACAGTTGTTCACTCTTGTCTAGTTTTATGTGATTAGTTTTTAGCAGTTCTGCTAGAATAGTAGTTACATGTGAACCAGTTCCAAACATACCATATATTGTATATGACTGGTGAAAGTGCATTTCTATGCTGACTTCACTGTAACAGAGGTCTTTATGTTTCTGTAGTATTGCCATAGAAAGAGCAGGTTATTCCACCAAGAACGTAGCGATATCAAATTACTGTCTGTGATTAATGACAATTCTGGATTTTGTTTGTATATGTCACTTTGCACTTGCACATGACGTATATTAGACTCTTCCCGGGATTCTTTGTGTAATTTTAATGTAAGGCAGTGATTTTGCATAGGAGGTGATGGATTAAGATCAGGGCCAGCAATACTCTTCTAAACAAGAACATAGTCTTTTGGCAATAGCCATCATCAGTGCTTGTAGGGAACCAAAAAGACCCACAGAAAGCATGTTGCTGAATAACTGGACCCTTTATCCCCATCAAATGGCTTCAAAGAGGCTTAAGTCCTAAGAATTATTCCCTGTGTGTTTTAAAATTAGCTTACTCTAGATATGCTTCCCTATCTTCTCACCACATCAAGTTAATGTGCTAAACACTATTTCAGTGGAGGTTTTTGATTATTTTAAATGTACCACTTTTGAGTATTGGTATGTTTGCGTTCCTTTGCTTTATATTCTAATTTTTAAAAAAATCATATCAATAGGTGGTGTCTTGCTTGCTTACAACATGTATGACAACCTACCACAGGCTCAGTAAGTTGGTAGTTTCTGTTGCCTGCCTCACAGCAAAATGGAAGCTGAAATGGTTATATATACATATAGCAGCCCCTAATACTTGAATTCTGAGTTGCATTTGCTTGGTAGCTTATGTGTTCCACATCCCCATGTTACATTCCCAGATGGACTGCATAGTATTGCTTCCAAAATCTTCATCCTTTACAACAATTGTAAAGAATGTTAATGTCTTATAAGATATTTCACATGACCATATTTCCTTTTGTACTTCAATGATTAATCTGGCACAATTCTGTTGAGTGGACAAAATTATCCATGTTGAAACCCCATGTTTGAAGTTAAGTTCATTCAGGATGGACTTAGGCCAAAATAAAAGAGATGTTAAATCTATGGCCTGATGTTCAGAAGATGTTTCTCCAGTATAAACAGTAGTCAAGGAAGGCACTCCACGAGGAAGGGATTAATTACCCTTCCTTTTACACTACTTCCTTGATTAGAGTAATTCCTTTCAGCTTCTGTTTTACTCGGAGGGAAGCTCTCATTTGCATCTGCAAATTTAAAGAGAATTTTTGACAGGAAAATGGCATGGATGGAGCAAGTTGGTCCTCTTTCCAAACATTGTGGTTCTGATCTCTCTCTTCCCTCCCTCCCTTTGTAGCTTCTGTGTACATGGGTAGGGAGCATATACATGAAATGTCAAACAACATAATTTATATCACACAGTGTTCCAAATCCTGTTGCTTAGCACAGTAAATTGCACCAGAATAGGCCCATTAAATCAATGGGGATTGGGTGAGTCAACTCCTCCATAAATTCCATTGATTCTAATGGGCCTCTTCGAAATGATCTAATATGCTGAAGTAAATTGCAGTTAGAGTAGGCCCATTGAATCAATAAAACCTATGGCGGAGCTGTCTCACCAAATACCCATTGATTCAATGGGCCTATTTTGGTGTGATTTTCTGCACTAAGGAACAGAATTTAAGCAAGTATTACTCAAACTATAACCTTTTAACTATAACTATAACCCAGGGAATTAAAGACCTGGGATGAAGACTTTTCATCTTCTTTGACTGCTTTTACCTTCAAGAAATTATCATAGTTAGGTTGTAGTACAATACATACTTTGGAAAGAGCCCCACTGAATACATAGGACATGTTTCTTAGTCAAGTATTGTACTATTAATCATTTTGTGGTTAAAGTGGTTGCCAACTAGACTATCATCGAAAGACTGGAATCACCATATAAATGACTAACCTCTCTGTGTGCACCTCTAATTTGCTGGAAAATTCATGGTCGAAGAATTTAAATCTTTCTTTTAGTCATTTTAAGTTCCAAGTACATAGTGGGAACACCACTAAATAATCTTTGATAATTTCACTGGAAGTAAAGGGTGTGGTGCTTCAAATTCTACAGAGGGTTGTAATAATATATTAATCTTTCTGTTTGCCTACCATTGATATACTTTGTTGTTGTGGTTGAGGACAATAAGGTGAGAAGGATCAGAGTAGGAGAATACACACATGTAGGAAAAGATTCTAGAATGACTGTAGCTTTATAAGATTTTGCCAGTTACTTATTAGAGGATTGGGTGTCCTGTATGGATTACAACAGTACATTTTTCCAGGGGCAGAATATATCTCCAAAACCCTATCATCCTAACATCTCTGTGGTCTTATTCAGGAAAAAGAGCTCCTTCCAACATTGTTTAGAGCAGAGGTAAACTAGTCAGCATTGTCCATTCAGTGCCTTTTGATCTACTACTCCCATGGCCCTATAATAATTTTGTGAGAGAAATTATTCTGGGTTGAAAGGATTTTTTCCCCCTGGAGAAACTCTGCTCAGGAGACACCCGAATGAGACTCCTTTCAGGTTCCCAAGATCTTTTCCCACCGAAGTGGTCCCTATTGATCTACTTGCAATTTCTTGCTTTTAAACTGCTAGATTGGCAGGAGCTGGAACAGAGACAGGCACTCAAATCTGTCATGCAGTACCTGGGTCTTGAAGTGCCGATTTGCCAGCCTTCCAGCTAACAAGATTAGTTTCTTGACCACTGAGCCACCACAACCCCACCACCACCACCATGGCCCTTACCACAAGTCAACGGTAGTTAGGGCTGATGAGAGTTCTGAATCAAAACAGGGAGGGTGCCAGAATGCCTCCTCTGGCTCAGAATGAGGTGTTTCTCCTGTAGGGAGAGTCCCTTTGTTGTTGTCTTTTGTTCCCATTTTCTTATGTCATAGGTTTGCTAGACACAGAATGTAAGGACTCTTTGGGATATTAATGTTATTAACAAACAGTATTCTTTTTAGACAGAAAGCAATGGAGCACAGTGGGATTTATGGTTGGTAGTTGAACCACCTACTGAAATAACCAAGTACAACCACTGGATTTTTTTCAATTTTGGGAGCAACTTCCTCGCTGCCAAGGCATTCCTGTTCCACTGTTAGCTGTGCCGTAGTGAAGCCTCAATAAGTGGGAAAGAAGTGGGTAAAACTAGATGAAAAAACCTATTTACAAGTCTTAATCTGTTTACAGGTCTTTTAAGCCTTTGTCCTGGTGGTTCTATTAAAGCTGTTGCTGGCTCTTTCAGTGTCTCATTGGCCACACAGTATCTCTGGTTCTCAGCAGAGATAGTGGCTGAGTATAGGTAATAGTTTTTCAGAACATTGGGGCATTCTAGTGGGTTCATTGGCTGTATTGCACACATTGATTGTGCCACATTCTCCTCACATTACCATGGGCTCTAGTCTAATTGATTTTAAAACATTTGTAGCATTTGATGTGGTATAGGATAAGGAAAAACAAGTCATGTTTTTTGCCATGAACAGAACTATAGTAGACTTGCCAGTTTTGATGTGGCTGTTGTGGATAAAGCTTATCATAAACACAAATACAGAAAATATGGAGAGTGGGGAATAAAAAGAAAACATGCCCAACCCAACCATAACATAAGAAACTAAATCCTTCTAAGATAAATCAATAAAGCCATATACAAAGCCCCTTCCCCTTTTTGTCGAAGTGCTTTGAGTCTTCTTCAGGGTGGATCAGTGGTGGGATTCAGCAGGTTTGCCCCAATTTGTCAGAACCAGTAGCAGAAATTCTGACTGGTCCCGCCCATCCAGGTTTTGAAATAAAGTACTGTAGTCCTAATTCAGATGCAACGCATGGTTTCCCCCTTGGCTACGGCCACACCATACCACGCCCTCAGAGTAGGTAGTAAAAAAATTTGAATCCCACCACTGGGTGGAATCATAAGTAATTCTCACATTCATGCATAGAACAGTTTCTGAACTGATGCTGATGGGTCCGTAAAGCTGTGAAGAGCACATGTTTTATCCACATTCATTATACAGGTGAAACTCGGAAAATTAGAGTTATCGTGCAAATGTTCATTCATTTCACTTAAAAGGTGAAACAAATATATGAGATAGACTCACTACATGCAAAGTGAGATATGTCATGCCTTAATTCGTTATAATTGTGATGATCATGGCGTACAGCGTACATGAGATTATGTGATGATTATGGGGTACATGAGATGGGGAGGTTGGGGTTTTCATAAACTGTAAGCCATAAGCATCAATGTTATAACAAAGTAAGGCTTGAACTATCTCGCTTTGCATGTAATGAGTCTATCTCATATATTTTTTCACCTTTTAAGTTGCATTACTGAGCTGAATGAACATTTGCACAATATTCTAATTTTTCACGTTTCATTAGGTGCATATCTACATACAGTATATATCCTTTTAGAAAGAGAATGTTAATATAGTGTTGCCTCTATTGATAATGCCTCATTATTTAAGATCATTTTAAAAAGCCTTTTCTTGGGAATGAAATGAGCTAGACAGAAGCTGCTTGTGATCTGGCCTAGTCAAAGTTGTGCACACCTTGATTTGAGTTGGCCCTATGGGGAGCTGCTGTCTCTTTGGATTAGACAAAATATTTAATGAAAAGACCTTTTCTTCCTCTGTGAGACTTGCCTCCACACTCTACTTTGTACTGTTATCATACTAATCAGTGCCAAATACAGACTCCTTCCACAGTAACATTAAAGGGGAAGCTGTATACATTCTTCCAAGGAAACATTTGCATATATCAACTGCCTGCATGTATGGAAGGGAGAAGAACGTCTTGACCACTGAGCAAGGCAGGACTGGTCCAGGGAGCTGTTGCTTGTGAAACAAATGACCCATGTATGGGTGTGTGTGACCTCCCGGAGGATTTATATGACTAAAGTGAGAAAAGAAAAGGGGATTTCCAAGGAGATGGCATGACAGCCAGTTATTTGTAGGATTTGTTTAGACTCAGAGGGTGAGTCAACTCTATGGATGAATAGAATCATTGAAATATGTCACTAGACAGCTCAAGTGAAGCCATTTCCTACTGTTGTTGAGAGAAATGTTCTCCACCGTTTTGCCAGTGCAGCACACCCAGCCTTATCATGTTGTGGAGCTGAATGGGCAAGGAGAAGACCCTTCTTTCAAGTTTCTCCATAATATTTTCTTTGTCAATATGTTATCGATGTGCACTACTAACCATGTTGACCTTACCTGTTTATACCAGACATTTAGAAAACAAATTATATTGTAGTCATTATTTTGAATCTTGCACAGTTCTTGGTACCTGAAGCCCTTTTAGCTGCTGCTATTCAGTGTAGGAAAAATGTTATCCCAGAAAAGTTTGTCCTAATATTTATTCTCTTCATTCTGCCTCAGTAGAAGTTTTCCTGGAATGTATATCTCTTTCTCCTTATGCCCTACCAAATCCAGAATTTTATTTTATAACCATTGCATATAGAGAGAATATACAGTTCTATTTTATTTCTGTATATGATGAAGATGCTATATTACAGGAGAGGACGTCCCTTTGTTCTCGTATGTTGGCAATCCATATAGCATGCTACAGCTGACTTATTTAGAACATATAAAGTGGATGACACAGGAAGATTTAAAAGAAACCATAACCATGTGCAAAAGTTATGGAATCTCTGCTCACTTATCAGGAACATGTGTTAGAATCCTTGAGTTTTGTGCACATGTAATCACCAGTATTATTTGTTGAGCTAGTATTCTATCTCCTCTACAAAACTGTGACCTAATAAGAAAAGATATTTCGGAACAATTAATTTGCATAGTGATTTTAGGACTTTTATACTTTATGCACTTACTACAGTCATATCACATGGGGATTGTGGCAGGAAGTTAACAGCAGTACTGTATATTAAAGGTTGCTTGAAGGTCACAGAATATATATACCTTAATCATTCCTTCAGTTAGCCCAGTGTTTCCCAAAGTGGGTCTCACGCCCCACAGGGGGCTTCAATTCCCAGTAGCCTATGTCAGTACATTGGCTGATCAATGCTTTGGGAAATTGACTTAGGCTTTTGGGAAATGAAGGCCAAAAACCAAAGATTGGAAAATGCTGAGTTAGCCTCTAGCACACTTCCACTCTACATCTTACTGGCTAAATCAGGGGTTCCCAACCTTTTTACACCGTGCGCCTGACCATGACCCCTGGACAGCTGAGTGGGCCAGTCCACACCTCTGGAAGCAGAAGCATTTATGGCAGTCGTGGGCGCATTTACGCATGTGCAGGTGTTTTACAGCTGACATAAAATGTGCCCACGCATGTGTAAATGTGTCCGCTTCCACTTCCGGATGCGGCAGCGGCGGCAGTGCAGGCCACATAAAATGGTGTTGTGGGCTGGGTCTGGCCCATGGGCCATAGGTTTGGAATCCCTGAGCTAAATCATGACTAGATTCTGACTCTTCCTGTTCACATATCTCAAGCAAATCTTTGGATTCTCATCAATTCAATATTTGTCACTTTGGGACAGTGGGAGCTGAAATTCTGCCTTCCTCAACAGAACATCACAAACCAGGGAGAGATTGCAGTCTGGGACCAAATTGTTGGGACCAAATGTGTAGTGGGATTCTGGAGGAGAAGAAAAAGTTGATAGCAGCCTCTATTCAACTCCAAATGTGAAATCAACCTTTCCTGGAATCTCGGGGCCAGAAAGATGTACTTAAATGACAGAACTTTGAGAATGAGAGATGTCTAAGCAGATGTTTGTAGCAAAGTCTGGCATCAAAGCTGCTACTGTTTGTTCTGTTTGCAATGACAAATTGGAATCTGAAATAATATGGAATGTAGACAAAATATATATTGGTTTCTGTTGTTTTCCCCCAATATCATAAACACTATAAATGTGAATCAAACTCTATTCCTGGAAGGGCTGTTCATAATTTGCTTCCTCCCAGCAATTGCTGCATTGCCTACACTGTCAATTTAGAAGTTGGGAACTCTATTTCTTTCTGAAGTCTGCTTCCTTAATGGAAATGTGTCAAAAATAAGTTTTATGTTGAAAGTAGACATGTAAATGCAGCCAGTTCACAGAATCCCTATGTAGGTTAACTCCCCACTCCCTTATATTAGAAGTGTGTGAGACAAAAAAGGCAGGGATGTGTGCCTGGTTGACTCTGTCTTCTTTGTGGCCTCCTCTTCAATCCTTGGCAGCAGTCAACAGGCTTGATGATGAATGTTTGTATCCAGTTCTGCAAATACTTGTGCCTCTTGTTTGGAGAGCCTGTGTGAGTAGAACAGACCCTGCTGCAGAAGTTTCCTTCAGGACCCATGGGATTGTCTAGGTTTTCTCCCTCATATGATTCTAGCCACATGGGGTATATAGCTAAAGTTATTCCTAGAGATTTCAAGAAATATCACTTTCCAAGACCTATAGATTGTATGCTGACAGTGAGAAACATGAGCCACAGAATGCATGCATGCATACATACAGTAGAACCCCATATAGCAATCACCCCATACAGCAATGAAATCACCGCTTAGCGCGAAACATTGTATGGTTTTTCCCGTAGGGAAAATCGTATGAATTTTACCATAGAGAAGATGTGCATAGCGATCAGCTCCATGGAACGGATTAAAACCGCTATACGGGGTTCTACTGTATATGGATTTTTAATTGATAATTTCTTCTGTCTGTGACAGTCTGTATGTTTCTCAGTTCAAGAGAATGCCAAAATGCAACATGTCTGACTAACAGTGCAGTTTACTTGACTGGCTGATGGTATGGAATCAGCTGTGGAAATAGAACAGATGAATACAAACTTTAAAAACTTCACATGGCACAAAGCCAATGCAAATCAGCCTGGCCCTTTTTGCTTTAGATGTGGAATTCCCACCGGCCCAGTCCACTGGGAGCTTCTAATTATTAAAGCCAAAGCAATTTGAACATACCTTTCCTTGTGTGATTTGTTTTGGTCTTGAAAGGGATGATGCACTAAACTGGGCATCATGTATTGAACAGTGGGAACACTCACTTCTGCTATCTTTCTCCCTAGAAGCCCCATAGTATTTTTTTAAACCAACCATGTTTAGTGCTATATCACCTTATCACTGCATTAATGGATGGACAAAAAAGATATACTAATCAATATGAAATAGAATAATTTTCGATGAATTACAGCACTACTGTGTTTCCATAGAATGTGTATATCATGTAGATTTTTTGAAAAGTATTCCATTTCCCTAAGGCTATGAACATTTTAAACAGACCACCAGCTTTACAATGAACAAAAGGGGAGCTGGGGGTTGGCAAAGGCAGGATCAAAGAAGCTGTGGCATAGACCAATGTGCATCAGATTGAAAGGCCAGTGTGGGTACTGGCTCCAAAACAATCCACCGTCTCTATGTGATCACCTAATCCAAATACAGGTGTAAAAATGCAATCACAATATATATTCTACCTATAATCTAGGGGAAAATTCATATGATACACCACTACTTTTTACAAATAAACTTTTCTTGGTCACAACATCAGGATGATTATTCCTCTGGTTGTGATTTGCTATTGTTCATGCATCTGCTGCATGCAAAAGATTCATAGCACATGAATTTCCCTTGAATATACAACCAGACACTGACTGTGCCCAGTTAAGTTAATCTGTGCCATGCCAACTGCCAGTAATACAGAGACCAAAACCCCTGACGAGATGTCAATGCTGGCCAGATACTCCAAACACTTGCCTTTTTTGTGTTGAACATCACTTGCCAGCCCTTGACATAGGATGCAACAGTGACTTATGTTTAATAAGTTCTCGGAACAGATCAAAGTGAAGAGTAACAAGGTTGAAAATTCAATAGCAATTAAAATGTTTAAATAATTTAAAACAGCTTAAATCCAGTAGTAATGGTGTAGAACAAATAAAGTTTTCATCAGGTACTAAAATAAAACTAAGTTGATTCCAGGCAAGCTTTTCCAAGGCAGGCATCCCGTGACTAAATTGGTTCCACTAAATACGCTGTCTTCTATAACTGCTAACTACATCTGACTTGGCAGTGGCACTCTATGAAGATCTCAAAGTCTGGGAACACAGGTATGTGAACAG
Source organism: Bradypodion pumilum (assembly GCA_035047305.1). Taxonomy (NCBI): domain Eukaryota; kingdom Metazoa; phylum Chordata; class Lepidosauria; order Squamata; family Chamaeleonidae; genus Bradypodion; species Bradypodion pumilum. The sequence goes on from JAWDJD010000002.1 coordinate 364,860,983, forward strand.
ACAAGCATTTTCTTAGGCAATGAGCTTAAGAGCTCAAAATTTATCGAAATGGTCTGCTCTTAATATGAGCTGGCTCGAGAGCTCAGTGGTTTAGGTATCTGAGTTTTGAGCCAGAGATTGGGAGGTTGATTCATTACTGTGCCTCAAGTGAAAAGAGCCAACCTGTGTAGCCTTGGACAAGTTATACAGCCCTACGGTGCTTCCAGAAGAAGGGATTGGTAAACCATTTCTGAGAATACTCTGCCCAGAAAATGGTTGTCATAAGTCAGAATTGACTTGATACCCTCACATCATCATCAAAGGTGTGCAAGGCCCACCAGATCTTTGGACTGGATTCTTGGGACCCCACTGGTCAGGTCCTAGCCTTGGACCTAAGATTCAATGAAATATCACCTGATAATGTAGCTGGTCCCTAGTTTGAAAGATTGAATATTTTTTACAAATGAAAAGGCTATAGCGGAACCTTTGGAAATAGCTAAATAGCAGATAACCACAGTGGCAAAACAGAGTTACAAAGTGCAAAACAAATTAATGAAAATAAGTTATTCCAGTCAGACCAGCATCATTTTTACAAATGCCAAGAAACAGATAATAATAAGAATGGTAATATGCCTCCAACAAGCAAGACATTGTAACACTTTGGAAAGCTATATGAGAAAACTCAAAGAGATACTATATGTGGATGCAGCTTGGATTGGCAATATTTAAATGCCCCCTTTCTCGAAAACCAGCCGTATCTGACTCTAGAATTCAGTGCTCATCTCTGTTTATAGTCAAGAAGCCAGTGCTGTCTGTGTTTGCAGATGTTTCCGTGGACATGTGGCAAGCATGACTAGACACCGGAGCGCACGGAATGCTGTTTACACTCCCACCGAAGTGGTCCCTATTTATCTACTTGCAATTTCTTGCTTTCAAACTGCTAGGTTGGCAGGAGCTGGGACAGAGATGGGAACTCACTCCATCATGCAGTACCCGGGAATTGAACTCTGACCTTCCAGTCAGCGAGTTCAGCGTCTTAACCACTTGAGCCACCAGAGACTCTTGGCAATATTTGGAGGCATATAAAAGCAATGGATATGCAGGAGTTGCTAATCAGCATGGAGATGATAAGACAAGTCAAGAAAATAAAACATTTCTGGTAAAAATGAGATTCATATTTTTTTTGTTAAAAAAATTAACTGCATTACACCCTAGAGTAGCAAAACAGTATTATATAATACAGTACTAATAATAATTTTGTTTCAGAAATTATTCTGGGTTGAGAGGATTTTTGCTGGAGAAACTCCGCTCAGGAGATGCCCAAATGAGGCTCCTTTCATATCCCCAAGATCTTTCCCCACCGGAGTGGTCCCTATTTATCTACTTGTAATTTCTTGCTTTTGCTCTGCTATGTTGGCAGGAGCTGGGACAGAGATGGGCACTCAATCCATCATGCAGTACCCGGGTCTCAAACTATGGTCTTCCTGGCCTTCCAGCTAACAAGGCAAACTTCTTGACCACTGAGCCACCACAGCCACTTATATAATACTGTAGAGAGGTGATACATCTATAACTTGGATACCGACTGTTCAAATTGTTCATGAGTATATAAGCAGACTCTGTTTATCAGCATCTGGTTATGCAGAATCTTATACCAGAAGAATGAAAAGGGAACTGTCAAACTTTATGCAGAACAAATTATGTATTGATAAGATGATATAGAGCAGGGATGGCCAACCTTGGTGCCCCAGGTGTTCTTAGACTTTCATTCCCAGAAGCCCCGATCAGCAGGTATGCTTACCTCGGCTTCTGGTAATTGAAGTCCAAGAACACCTGGGGCACTAAGTTTGGCCCAGGTGTTCTACATCATCTTATCAATAAGTAATTTGTTGTTGTTCTGCATGAAATTCCGACAGTTCCTTTTTCATTCTTCTGGAATAAGATTTGGCATAACTAGAAGCTGATGAACAGAGTCTGCTTATACACCCATGAACACTTTGAACAATCTGGCATAAATGGTAATGAACTGAAATCCAAGTAACGGTAAAGCCTAAGTGAGGCAGGAAGAATCTGAGCAGAATAGAGAGGAAATGCTGCATTCCATACAATCCAAAGATTGGTTGCCCTAAATTGAAGCGCTGCAGAATTGCTGAAACAGAGCAGAGGTGATTCCTTATGTTGATAAACTCGATAGCTGTTTGTTATGGCCTGGGTTTTTTAATTCCATATTTGTGCATCATTCAAAAACACTTTATTTCTTCATCCTGCAGAGGGCATACATATTACACCTGCTGAAACTTTGCTGAATTGCACAACTGGTAGGAGGTAGGCAAGAATGATTTCGATAATGATACAGCAGGCTGAAAATCTGAAATAGCTTTTATGTAAAGACTGCATGTTTATGTGTAAAATTAGTGGTTTGAAAGTCATGAAGAGACCTTAAGAAAGAAGTCACCTTTAACTCTGAGTCTACAAAAGCCATTCCAGCTTATTGGTGGCGTTAATGAAAAACTCACCAGTTAAGCATACTTGAAGAGTTTTTCATTTCTATTATTCTGTATTTTTCATTCCTGCGGTATCCAAGCAGCTTTTTGAATGGCATCTCTACAGGCAGAAACCACATGCATGGGCCTGTTTGTCTTGTAAGCCTATTGCAAACATTGTTTGTACTTGTAACTCTGCTGTTTTAGTTCCCTCCTCCATCCTGTTCACCCATCCCAAATGCCAAATGCCCAGTGTGATCCCCTGGTATAGGTGGGAGGGCAATGCTTTTAACTGGATCCATTGCCCACCCAAAAACAAAGCAAAAAAAAAAACCTCAACAGTGAAATCTAAAAATACTTAAGTACCTAATGGTTTCCAGGGTAATAGGTGACCATGGTAACTAAACACTAGCTTTGTGATCTGATGAAAGGAGTTTTTAAAAGCCAAAGATACAACTGATGAAGTGCACAGAAATACTTCTAAAGAAGACATTCTGTCTTAAACTTGCAGCTGCTAGAGATGCATGCTTTCACCAGTGTCCTCATGCTGGCGGATGGGTGCAGAAGTCTGTGTCTCTAGTGTTATGTTGTGGGGCCATCCCTGTGAAACTGTTCACTGCCCACCTGTGTCTGGCAAGCACCCCTGTTTTCTCAGGTTGGCAGCTGAGGGACTTTTTAAAAAAAAGGTATCTAGCTAATGGCAGGGTGTGGAGATCTGCATGCCATCTGTAGGCATTTGCTTTCTCTGATGCTAGGGGTGCAGTCAGTTTAGAACAGGATCCATGTACTTCACTTAGGCATCAAGCCTGTCAGCTGATTCCTGACTTAAGCTCCCCCACTTTATCTCACGGGTTCTGTACCCTGTGAGGGTGCCCTCTGATGGCACAGGGAGAGAAGAGTATAGGACAGGGATCAGCAACCTATGGCCCATGTGCTGGATCCAGCCTGTGGTGCCAAATCATCTGGCCTGTGCCTTCACTCCAGCCACTGCAGCCACTGCCAGAATCAGCCACGGTCACATTTACAGTGGCCGTAAACAGCAGGGGGACCACCAGTCCGGCCCCCTCAACTATGTGAGGGAGCGTGACACGGCCCCCGACTTTAAAAGTTTGAGGACCCTGGTATAGATCCTTCATTTCGTTGGAGGCAAAAGTGTGCATGAGGGACGTGAAAGGAGCCTCATTCAGGTGTCCCCTGCAAAAATGCCTTCAACCCAGAGTAATCTCTCTCTCTCTCTCTCTCTCTCTCTCTCTCTCTCTCTCTCTCTCTCTCTCTCACACACACACACACACACACACACACACACACACACACACACACACACACACACCTTGTGAACTGCCCAGAGAGTGCCCTAATTGCTGTGGGGCGGTAAAGTAAAGTTAAAGGTCACCCTTGCTCGAAAGCCAGTCATATCCAATTCTAGAGTTCAGTCCTCATTTCTGTTTACAGCCCGAAAGCCAGTGCTATCTGCATCTGCAGACGTTTCCATGGACATGTGGCAGGCACGCCTAGACACCGGAGTGCGCAGAAGGCTGTTTACCTTCCCATCGAAGTGGTAGAAGTGTAATTGCTTTCTGATGTATACAGACTGAAAGATTCTGAAGAATGGCTTTATACTGTGCTGTTATGTTGGTGCATGGCATTTGTTTGCAATGATGTAGCCTGAGGAGAGAGAGATTCACCTGGAGGGCATGCTCACTGTTTTCTCTATACACATAGACTTCAGATTGTGAATCTCTTGTAAGATGGAGGCATCAAAGAGATGAAGAGTGCAACTTAAATTCTTTAATGGGATAGCTGCATTATTTTAGCTTCCCTTTTCGACCTAGATACTTGTTGAAAATAAAGAGAAGGAAGCACCAAGCTGTAATCAGGAGATGGCAGCTAGAGTAGGTAGGTTGCCATAATTTCCTCTATTGCCAAACACAAGCTGTATGTAATTGGCATTCTGCTTCTTTGGGATAATTTTGGGATAGAAAAGGCCATAGTTTGAGCTTGTTTTTAGGAGATAGGTTCCCTTCCCTGTTTCTCATATACAGTACTGTAGATACATAATAGTCTCAAATTCATGGAATAGTTCATGAACATCTTTACTACAGGTCTCCTGTAGTGTTTCGCCCCTTTAAAATGCACTCCAGAGTTGCTTTTGCTTTATCTCTCTTTGTATCTTGAAAGGAACTAAGTAGTAGGGATAATCTACTGGTCTCTTCTGGACTTAAATGAGTTTCACTCCAGCTTCTACCAGTTTAGGACCAACATCTGAGCTTTCTCTATTCAAATTTTGGAACTACAATCTGTAAAGCAAAGTTGTCAGGTGTGATCCAGAGCAGAGCTAGGCAAAAGATATGCCATCAGATATTTATTTTATTGTTTTGTTCATTCTATGGCATTGTTGTTTGTTCATTTAATTATTTGTACACCACCAAGAGTGGGAAACAACCTAGACGGGCAGTATAAAAATACGATACTGTAATTAAATAAACAAGATAGATCCAGATGTTCTGATAATTTTCTGAGTGATTTTCAGTAGATATGCAATATTTTCTCATTCCTGAATTTCAGCATTTTTTAGAATAGTAGCCATGTTAGTCTGTGTTTCAGGAATATCAGGAAAAAAAACAAAACCAAAAGTAAATAAAATAAAATAAAAGCTGCAGCATTTTAAAGACTAACTATATTTAGCAGTTAGTCTTTAAAGTGCTGCAGCATTTTTATTTTTTGCTTTCTGGTATGCCTGAATATCAAAGACTCCCAGTTCCTTCGAATTTATTGATTGTTCCTTTGGACAGCCAATTATACTGGAGAGCATTTGAGGCAACCAAAATTATTATTATTTGTAAAAGGACTCTGAAATCTCTTCACTTCTGTTACCTGGGGTATAACTTCACTGGTCTCTGGTTGGTGCAGCAGTGGTTCAAAATGTGGGGTACAGGCCCCATAAGGGGACTTCAATTCCCAAAAGCCTATGTCAGTACATTGGCTGATCAGTGCTTTGTGGGATTGACTTAGGCTTTTGGGAATTGAAGTCCAAAAACCAAAGGTTGGGAAACATTGGGTTGGTGAGTCCATTATATATTTATTTTTTATTTTTTTTATTTTTTTTTTGGGGGGGGGGCAAAACAACAATAAAAACAATGCCTGAAGTATGTTTAGACTTAAGATTCATTTTCTTAAGGCAGATAAGGTTCTAGATATACTACAACAGAACATTATGATCTATGTCTACATTTTCAGAATATTTGAATGTACGTGGGTGGGTGAACAAGTGTATTACATAATCAGTTTAATTTCACCTTTTTAATCACAGGCCTGAGAAGTGCCTGGTTTCCATTTTAAACTGTGTGACGAATATAAATATTCCTCTTGTTTCGAATACAGTGGCCATATCTTTAGTATCTATGGGACTGAGATTTCATTATTTTGAGGCAATGATATTGGTATCTTCTGTTTGTCCCTGTCCTAATAAGTAAAACCCTGTTTTATGGGAAAAGTTAGATCTGTAGCTTTTTCTTTAACTCCCCCTTTTTTTGTTTTTGTAAAATGAGGCATTCCCATAAGAACGCATTGGGAAAAATGTTCCTGACCCCCAACAACAACAACAACAACAACAACAACAACAACATTCTAACTCCTCTCCAGACCACTCTACTGCCACCCACAGGGCCCAGAATGGATGCGGATTGTCTTTTATAGCCCACCAGGTGCAGTGCACTCTGGGAAATCGCATTCTGTAAAACAGGGTTTTTCTGTAAAACAGGACACGTTTTCAGCAACAACAAAAAATCCTTCTGTAAAATTGGGTTTCTGAAAATGATGCTTCTGTAAAATGGGGTTTTACTGTATATTTGCCAAGTACAAATCAGGGCAGCCTGTAGTATTATTTCCTCCTATTATCGTTCTGCAAATGGAGCTAGTGTCAGAATGCAGCAATGTTTTTACTCCTGAGATTATCAGGAGGTCAAGCTAGGGTGCAGATGGTCATACACAATTTGAGTGGCAGTGAGCTCGCTATGGAAGCATTCCTTGCAGTCTCAGCGCACATACCACTTTGTTCCCCTAGATTGGGCTAAAAGAGGTCCCTGTTCTTCTCGGGTTCAACACAGAATTTGCACAGAGGCTGTATTGGCTGCGCTAGTGTCACTTAGGAAGCCCTTTCTCCTGCTTTGTGGTGTGAAATCTATGTGGAGAATGTTGGCACTAAGATGTTTTACCAAGTAAACATGAAAAGTTACTTTAAAGATTTGGCTGCCTGAACGAGGGCCTCTGAAGAATAGAATTTCTCAGTAAGCAATACTAGATGGAGGCAAGCAGAGGTTATCCAGAAGGAGGGGAAAATCACCAAAAGTTTGATGTCCTGAGAGTCACACGAGGTCTTTCCCCCCCACACTGGAACTCTGTTGGTGTTATGTATGTATGTGTGCATCTTCATTGTACTGTAAAGGCAAGAATGTAACCACTCCAAATACAAACGATCTCAGCTGTAAAGAAACGCGAGCAGACAGCCCATAGAGGGCAGCTGTGAGCGTTCAGTCTCACATGGTTCACATTGCTCAATCACGGACAGCCGCGGGAAAACCTTCCCCGCATTCAGCAGCAGAAGAAAGATCTGCATTCAGCAGCAGGAAAAGAGGCGTGCCTGGGCGAGGCCACGCCGGTAGCAGCCAATGAGCTACCGTGCTACAAGATTCAAATGTAGAGGGCTACGGTATATATTGAGATGTATCACCGCCATTACCTCATGCTTCACTGGAACACCATGCAATAAACCTGTGTTAAACCAACCCTTCGGTTGTCCTGTTGTCTTTGGTCCCATACACTAAATTGGCGACGAAGGTGGGATATGGCTGCCCACGGGACCAAGACATGCGCCGGCTACGAGATCAGGAAGCCGGGAGACTTGGAGCTGTTTGAGATAGACTTCAACTCAGCGCTGGTGGAGCTCGAAGTCTCAGATGAGGCCAAGAAGAGGGCCATTTTCGTCCGCATGCTCGGACACGAGACCAAGAGGACCTTGGTGGACCTGATCGCGCCGAGGAAGGTGGGCGACCTCAAAGCCACAGAGCTCCTGGCGGCGCTGCGCGCCCATCTCCGGCCAGCAATAGCGATGTTCCCCGCTCGGAGCGCGTTATGGAGGCGAGTCCAGGCGCCCGGGGAATCGGTCGCTGAGTTCGCCGCGGCCCTGCGGCTGGCCGGCGGCCCATGCAAGTGGGAGACTCCAGACATCACCCTCCGGGACTGCCTGCTCTGCGGTCTGAGGGACACAGAGACTCAGCGCGCGCTGATGAAAAGGGAGCCGCCTCCCACGTGGCAACAAGTCCTCGACACGGCGCAGGCCGCGGAGGCCACGACTGCCGGGGTGCAAGAGCTGCAGGACTGGCGCCCGAAGCCCGCCAAGGCAGAGAGCTCGGTGCGCGCGGCCCGGCGAGCTTCGAACTCGTCTGCGGAGAGCGGCGACGATGAGGATGTCCGGAGGGTCCAGAGAGAGGGCCGGCGCTGCGACGGCTGCGGCGCCGCCCACGCCTGCGCCAAATGCCCATTCCGCAAGGCCGAGTGCCACAACTGCGGCCGGCGCGGGCACATCGCCAAGGTCTGCCGGAAACGGCGCGAGGCCACAAGGAGTTCTCCAGACCGCTCGGCGAGGCAGGACCGCACCACGAGGCCAAAGGACGGCGCCCGGACCACGAGGACGCGGGACGGCGTAGGGCGCATCTCCGACGACAGCGAGGACGACGCTCCGGTTTGCAGCGTTTCCACGGAGCACCCCCGTTACTTCGTTGAGGTAGTAATACAAGGGGCCCCTGTTAGAATGGAGGTGGACTCGGGGTCTTCATACTCTATTATTTCCCAGGGGGAGTTCATGAGAATCGCCCCCCGCGTGCGGCCCAAGCTCAAAGCGTTGAGGGCCACACTGAAGGACGTGCAAGGGAACCGCATCCCAGTGTTGGGGGTTGGGAAGTTCCAGGTCCAGTTTAAAAAGCACACCGCAACGCTTCCCCTAGTCGTCCTCAAGGGAGGTAAATGCAGCCTCCTCGGGACTCAATGGTTCCAGCCCCTGGGGGTGTTCATTGGGGGGGTGCACGCCGTGGGAGCACACGCCACCGAGACTGATCCAATACAGAGCGTGTGCGACGCGCACCCCGAGGTTTTCAAAAAGGGGCTCGGAAAATTCAAGGGCCCCCCAGTGACTTTCGACCTGGACCCTGGAGTACGTCCAATCAGACTTAAACCGCGCAGAGTGCCCTTCGCACTAAAGGACAAAATAGAGGCGGAGTTGGACAAATTGGTGGGCCAGGGGATTCTTGTTCCTGTTGATTCTGCGGAGTGGGAAACTCCAATTGTAACAGCGCTCAAGGCCAACGGGGAGGTCCGCATATGCGCTGATTACAAGTGCACCATCAATAAGGCGATCCGCCCTAATGCGTATCCGGTGCCGGTAGTCAGCCACTTGTTGGCCAGGTTACACGGGGGGAGGTGTTTCGCTAAACTCGACCTGGCCCAAGCCTACCAGCAACTCCCGGTGACCCCCGCCGCAGCTGCCGCACAGACCATAGTCACCCACAAAGGGGCGTTCCAGGTATCGCGCCTCCAATTCGGCGTGAATTCGGCACCCGGGATCTTCCAGTCACTCGTGGAACGCCTCCTGAAGGGGTTAGAGGGGGTGTTACCCTACTTTGATGACGTATTGATTACAGGGGGGAGCCGGGCCGAATTAGCAAGGAGGTTGGGAAAGGTCCTGACAATATTCGAAAAAGCGGGGTTGCGATTGCGGAAAGACAAATGCGTTTTCTTCGCAACTGAGGTTGAGTTCCTAGGGTTCCGTGTTACTCCCGAGGGAATCAGGCCATCCCAATCCAAGGTGGCCGCCATCAAGAAGGCCCCTCGCCCCACCTCCAAGCCCGAGTTGCAGTCGTTCCTTGGACTGCTCAACTTTTACCACTCCTTCCTTCCGCGGAAGGCAGCGGTAGCGGAACCGCTACACAAATTGTTAAAAAAGGACGAGGCATGGAAGTGGGGCGACGACCAGGAGAGGGCTTTCAATGACCTGAAGCGACTCCTGGCATCAGATGCGGTACTGACCCATTTCAATCCCAAACGCCCAGTGGTCCTGATATGCGATGCATCCCCGGTGGGGGTGGGGGCGGTGTTATGCCACGTACTGGAGAACGGGAGGGAGGCCCCGATAGCGTTCTACTCTAGGTCCTTGTCCCAAGCGGAGAGAAACTATGCCCAGACAGACAGGGAAGCACTAGCGATAATTGCGGGGACTAAGAAATTTCATGATTTTGTGTACGGCCGCCCCTTCACCATAGTGACTGACCATAAGCCCTTGCTAGGCATTTTCACCGCAGATAAGCCCACACCCCAAATCCTGTCCCCGAGAATGCTCAGGTGGGCCATTTTTCTCAACGCGTATCAGCACGCGTTGGTATACCGGCCCGGGAAGGAGATCAGCCATGCGGATGCCCTGTCGAGGTCCCCCATTCCCCGGGATTGCTGCCACGTGGGCGAGGTAGAGAGGGACCACCAGGTCTTAATGATAGAGGTCCTAGACTCCCCTCCAGTAGTACCGGCCGACATCGCTAAAGCGACCGGCAAGGACAAAACGCTGGCCACAGTTTGCTCCTGGGTACAGAAAGGGTGGCCCGTGTCTTCCCCAGCAGCGGAATTCGACACATTTTTCAAAAAGAAACTAGAGTTGTCCCTAGAGAGGGGTTGCCTTTTGTGGGGACAGCGGGTAGTGATCCCCACGTCTCTCCGGCCGAGGGTGCTTAAACTGCTGCACGTCAGCCACCCGGGGATCGTCCGCTCTAAGGCACTGGCCCGCAGTTACTTTTGGTGGCCCCAGCTAGACGCCGACATCGAACACATGGTCGGCACTTGCGAAGCGTGCCAAAGCTCCAGGCCAGAAGAGGCCCGCTCGCCACATAGGGAGTGGGACGCAGCAAGGGGGCCCTGGTCCCGGGTACACGTAGATTTTGCTGGCCCGTTCAGGGGAACGCTTTTCCTCCTTGTAGTGGACGCGTTCTCCAAGTGGTTGGAGGTCATTCCAGTCTCGAGCACCTCCTCGGCCACAACAATTAAACAGTTACGGAGGGTCTTTTCCACGTTCGGTTTACCCGACACCCTCGTCAGCGATAACGCTAGCTGTTTCACGTCCGCCGAGTTCGGGGCGTTCATGGAGCGCAACGCCATTCGGCACATCACCTCCGCCCCCTTTCACCCGGCCACCAACGGCCAAGTAGAGCGCCTCGTGCGCACCACGAAAGACGCGCTGCTGCGCATGGGCCCCGGAGACCTCGACCTGAAATTGTGCCAATTCCTGCTAAGGTACAGGGTCACCCCATTGGCGTCAGGGTACTCCCCCGCAGAGCTGTTGATGCGCAGGAAGCTGGCCACGGGAATCTCCAAGCTAGACCCCACGAGAGTAGAGGACAAAGGGTGGAACATAGGGGTGGAACCCACAAAGAGTTTCAGCGTAGGCGCCCCGGTGCACTGCAGGAACTACGCCAACGCGGGGCCAGCCTGGGTGCCGGGCACCGTAATAGCACAAACCGGCCCCGTCTCATACCGCGTGGAGACCAGTACAGGCTTCCTGTGGAGGCGACACGTGGACCAACTCAGGCGCAGGGTCCCCGGAGAGCAGGACGGAGACGAAAATAGCATCGAATCAGCGTTAGGGTACTCCCCCACCCGCTTAGCCCAAGGGGGAGGAAAAGGGGAACATGGGTCCCCACCAAGGGGGGAGGAAAGGGAATCGATCCTCAGAGATCTTTTGCGGGAGTCCGCGGCGGAAAGGAAGAGCCCCGACCACACACATACCCCTTGGAAGTTTCCCCGAAACACAGATGCCCATAGAAGTTTAGACGTTGATTTACAGTACCAGGGGGAGTTAGCGGAGTGGTCCCCCACCCGTCCTAGCGAAAAGAGGGGTTTCAGTTCAGCCCCTGGTACTTCCAGTCCCAGTAGCCCCTGTGAGTTAGAATGCAACATAGCGCCAATTTCCCGGAGACCGACACCCCCAAGACGGGAGGCAGCAGCGAGTCCGCCCACCACAGTCTCAAGGTCCCCCGAGCGGGGATCAGAAGGTAGCAGAACCACAAGGGCGACCTCATCGGTTCCGCGGTTCACAATAGGAGGGTCCCTGGGGGCCGAGAGCAACAGGCAGGGGTTCACCTCCCAACTGTTCATTCCATTCCCATCCCCGGGGGCAAGGCAGGCACGGACGCCCCACAGAGCCACTAACGAATCCCCGTTTCCCGTTGCAGGACAAGCACCCGCGGAGTCAGGGATCACAGGCTCTCCAGTACTAGGTCAGACGCAGGCACGCCCCAAGCGCACGTGCGGCAAGCCACAATGGTTGCGGGACTTCGTCCCATCCTAGGGGGGAGGGATGTTATGTATGTATGTGTGCATCTTCATTGTACTGTAAAGGCAAGAATGTAACCACTCCAAATACAAATGATCTCAGCTGTAAAGGAACGCGAGCAGACAGCCCATAGAGGGCAGCTGCGAGCGTTCAGTCTCACATGGTTCACATTGCTCAATCACGGACAGCCGCGGGAAAACCTTCCCCGCATTCAGCAACAGAAGAAAGATCTGCATTCAGCAGCAGGAAAAGAGGCGTGCCTGGGCGAGGCCACGCCGGTAGCAGCCAATGAGCTACCGTGCTACAAGATTCAAATGTAGAGGGCTACGGTATATATTGAGATGTATCACCGCCATTACCTCATGCTTCACTGGAACACTATGCAATAAACCTGTGTTAAACCAACCCTTCGGTTGTCCTGTTGTCTTTGGTCCCATACACTAAAGTTGGGACAAGGGAAGAATAATGGGGTGATTAAAAAGGTTAAGCAAGCCCCTTCCTGTGACCCTCATCTGCCACCTGCTCCCTTCCTGAAGCTGCTTCTCATGTAAAAAGAACAACATAGGGAGTGATAGCGCCCAAAGGACTGCTCTTAACATTCTCCTGAGGATGACAGGATATCAATACTGTTTGTTTCATAAAAATGAAGGGCCCATCTATTTGTTTTTATTTACAGTGGGACCTCATACAACAATTGCCCTGTATATCAACGAAATTGCATAACAATTAGGTTTTGGGGAAAACATGGTGTCCCGCATAACAATTTTCCCTATGGAAAAAAACCGTACAACAATTTTTCAATGGGAAAAACCACTTAGCAAAAACAAAAAATCATTGTACGATGCATCCCATAGGGAAAATCACTATATGATGCGTGTATCGTATAGCAATTGTTTCACACAACAACGAGCCCCATGGAATGGATTAAAATTGTTGTATGAAGTACCACTGTACTTAGATTTCAGGCTTGATTAGAAGTAGGCATAACCCATAGTGAAAGATGGTAGATGTTGCTGTCTCAGACAATCTAAAGTGCATCAGATGGCCCAGATGATGTTTGGAGAAAAGCTTCCTGGTTCAGATGATTTGGTGTTCTGGAAATAATAGACAGCAGCCAGCAATACGGGCCAAACACACAACTTTATTCGGAATAAGAATAGGTGACCAGAGCTAACAACACACCCTCACATTCCTTATTTATCTCTGATCAGAACTGACAGTTGGAAAAAAACCGTTGGAACTGTTGACAGCTCTGTCTCGTGCACTTCTCATTCAGAACCTTCCCGAAGTCTAGCGAGACTTCGGACCATAGTAAAGCAAATACATATTAAACTCTATCACAACAAAGACAAAATGGCAAACACGTTTCCTTAAATACACAACAGATGGCTTTCAAAATAAAGCTATGTTTAACTTAAGGGTGGAAAATGTATGGCCCTCCAGATGTTGGACTGAAACTTCTCATGCCAGCACGGGTTATTAAGGTGCCTACTCTAGCCCACCCAGGAGCCAGGCCCTTTTTGTCTCATAGCTACACTGGGCTTTTAAAAAGTGTTGTGAATGTGTAGACAATCAGAGATGAATGTGCTTGTTCTCACATTTGCCTGCCTCTCATTTTGGCTGTTGAGGACCCCAACAGGGTGAAGCAAGGATACAGCACAAGGGTTGGAAGAACAATCCAAAGTGGGAGATGGTATCTAGCAGTAGGAGCTATTCTTCTTCACTACTACTCTCAGGTAAATTGGCTGTAAATTCTTCTGATGAGGAAAGAAAGCGACCATCTTCTCCTGAGAAAAAGCTGCTCTTGCGGATCCCTTTGGAAACAATTGTGAAGCCAGGACAGGCCGGAAAGAGAAGGAGCTGGGATTCTTTAATTCCCCTCCATGCTATTACCACAAAAGGTTGTTTAGCAGGCACACTAAGTAACTGCAATATTTATAGATTCAATTTCAGATCAATTTCCCTGATTGGCAAGTGCAGAAGCCACGTCATTCCTATTAAGAATGCAGGCACAGCAAACACCCTGTTGCCATGGAGATCTTGCCACAACGGCAGCTTTGGAGCCTTGCTTGTGCAGGGGGATTTTGAGCATGGCAGCTTGTACTGTCTTAATTAATTTGAACACAAAATACCTATCATAACAGTATAAATGGTATTGATGGGGGAGAGAAAGATAACTAGTCAACAAAGATGTTTTGAAAGGCATCAGGCCATGAAGGGCAGCTTTTCTAGGAATGGATATGTCCTCAAAGGCCTGTGAAGGGTCTCTCCTGGCAAAGTAGGGCAGACAATTAAAGCACCAAAGCTTGCCATGTCTGTAGTTTGCATGAAAATGCGCTGATGTGCAAATGTAGTGCTTACAGGCTTGAGCCAACTTAGCCTGGTTCCGATCCTACCTCAGCTTTGAACAGCTAGCATCTCCAGACCAGTCTCAGCCTTGTATTTATAATATAGTGATATAAACAGCACTAGTCTACTTTGAAGAGTTGATGTAATGATTACTTCAACCTTCCAAGTATGTCCACAAAATTGCTACACTTTCCAGGCTGCAAGCAAGTCTACCTCTGGAAAAAATGCACCTGAAATACTTAGGTGAAGCACAACAAACATATTAAAGAAGGTTTCTCTCATATATCAAGATATGAATACAATGTGCCAGGCTAAATGTTTGTCTAATACATGTAGTTGGCCCACATTATTCATACTCAGATTTTTCAGAGCATATTCATTTAGTTTGCAGAGAAGAGTTGCAGATCTTTAGCATGTGTAATGCAAAAGAAAAAAAATTGAGGCAAAGTGTAGGAATTGGGGCCGAAAAGCGGCCCTTGAGGTCCCGGAGGAGACTGGTCAAAGGAATGACACGAGGCAAGATGGAGCGAAGACCAGTGATTTATTGAGGGAAAATCATCAGTATATATTATGTCCAAGGCTGCGCATGGTAGAATGGTCATATGACAGAAAATTACATCACCCATTTACCCGGGTTAATTGAGAACCTCTCTTGGGGAAGTTAATTAACTAAGACAAACACTGACCATTGTCTGAGGCTTAGGCTAGGGTAAATATGGCTTCTATTTGCACCAGAGATTAAGCTTAACTCAGAGTGAGTAATTGCCTAATACGTAACAGAGGTTAGAGATTTGCTCTCTCAGCAGAGCCGTTGTTCAGGTCAAGGAATTGGGTGAATCAAACCCTAACATTTATCCACCCCCCTTACTTTGGGTGCTCGCAGAGCCCACGGGCCAGGGAGCCTTTCTCACCGAAGTGGCCTCTGCCGGGCCGTTCCGTGCCCATCAGGCGTGGGAAATCCACATCTCCCCTTTAAATTTCATTTAAGGACCTGACTGGCGACTCTGCGTAGGAGGGGCATTAGCTGCTGAGCGGGAATGACGCTTCGGGGTTCCTTCTCGGGGCGGTACCTTGATATCAGTGAGGGAATACATTGTGCAAAGCAGCAGAGTGCGATGCCTAGTATAATCACCCCCACGATCACTTTGAGTGTCGTCTGAAGCCGTCCCCATGGGAACCACGACCACAAGGAGTCCTACCACCCCCATGAAGAATCCTCCTTGATGTCCCTAACTAGGGTGTGGAGGTCCGTGAGCTGGCTCTGTATCTTGTGTGTATTGTCTGTGAGGTTAAAGCAACACATGCCATGGACAGACTTGCAGCCCATATGATGTAACAATAGGGGATAATCGATAGCTGCTTGATTATCCAGTATGGCATGGCGAAGCTCTGCCTGCTCCTGGGTGAGCAGCGCTATTGCTGAGGAGGTGTGGTTGATGGCTTTTGCTAATCCGCAAGCCAATTGACCAATTCTCCGAGCGTTGCCTATGGCTAAGCCTGACACGCTGAATATACTGACTACAGCCTGGTTTTCCAGAGCTGTGGGTCTGAATTCAGACTGCTTTCTGTAGCAAGGCAAGATAATGAGATGTGTCATTGATACTGTGACCTGGGTTGATTCTAAGCTATCTCTGCAGCTTCTGGCATTGTGCAAATGTCTTTTCTAACACCTATGGGGAGGTGTGAAAATAGGCTTGGGATTATCGGCTACTGGGTGCTCAAACCTTCTAAGCAATGGGCCAGTGCAAAACATGGGCCGGTCTGGCTTCCTTTGGTGGAAGCTGGCCGTTATTAACAACATACCAAAATTCAAGTGTCCCTTGCAAATCCCAACTGGAGCATTGTACAAGGCATGTATAAATAATAGCAACTACAGATAACAATAGCAATAAAAGACATTCAGCAGCTTTTCGAAGGATGAGGCTTCTCTTCTTGGTGGGGTTTCATGTGTAACTTGAGCTTGGAAAAGTCTTGTTTTGGGGAAAAGCATGGTCCTCAGAAGTAGCACTGAGTATGCAAAAATGTTCATAGAAATGTCTTTGGAGATGTAAGTCATAAAGGAAGACGGACAGCTGATGACATCCAGGACAGTGACTGGTGCCGCTCTTTGCAATCATCCGGGTCTGACTCTGGCCTCTGGGACCTGCATGGGGAAGAGACTTGTTTGGGAGATAAAAATTCTGAAAGAGTTAGTTAGTTTTTGCACTTATAGGGTAGCAATTGCTGTGCAACTATGGGACGTGGTTTCCCCCCTTTCTGTTTGTTTGTATTAATGCAAACGTGCATGTACTGCCATTTGCCAAAATGTGGGGATGTGTGACGTCCCTTTGTCACACCTGGATGGCCTCTGTCCCTCGTGGGTTGACCCCCCACGAGGGCCCCCCCGGTGTCCCTGCACGATGCAGACAGGAACGGACTATGCCTTGGGCTTGGGAAAGTGGCAGGTTGAACTGCCTTGCGAGCGCTTTGGCATTCTGAAGAGGGAATGCATGACTCTGAATTGGAGTAGTGAGAAACAAACTTAGCAAATTTTTGTCTATCACGGGAGTGATGTGTGCTCCCGGTAGACTGTGAAGCAAATTCCTAGGAAACTGGCTGTCAGCAATTATGTTTAAGCGTTCTTTGGCAAGGGTGCGCAAGGCGAGGTTCACGGCTGCCAACTCTGCCCGCTTGCGGAAGAGTCAGGAGCGTGCGCCAAGCTTGGTCCTCTTGCCAAGTAGGAACCTAATATGTGCGACCCCCATAAGTGAAAACTGTCCTAGCCCCCCCGAAGAGGAACCAGTGACATAAATTCACACAAGGTGACTGTCTGCGTTTGAAGCGAGACAAGTCTGGGGTCTTATGGCAAACCTTGGCGCATGAAGCGCCAGGCTTCCCTTGGGTAAATTTCTCAAGAAGGCCCCCCTGCGCACATCCGCCCATGGTGTGCGTGCACACGGTTAGAAGAATGCCAGATGGTGGCTTAGCCTTTTGCCTGCGCTTAGACTAGCAGCAAAAAGGGAAGGAGTGGCCTAAAAATGCCTGTATCTGATTGAAGGATGTGACCTGACTGCACTCTTAAAATGGTCCTAGGCAGTCCTGGCTAATGGGTGGCACTCTGCACATGCTCGGGAGCTCAGGGACTAATCCTTCCTCTGTGCTCTGGAGTTTACAAAATGTGTCTGCACACTAGAGAGGGTGCTGTGGGCCAGGTGCCATACTTAAAATGAGCTAAGACTTGTTAAAAACAAGCCAACTATGATGTGCCAGCTGTAAGGAAATAACACACAAAAATGAAAAGACACACAAGTTAAACATTTCCAGCAGGGAGTTCCACTGGCGAAAGGAGGGAAGGAGGAAAGACAAGTCAGAAGTTAGCACAATGGGAATGCAACAACTCTTATCATAACGAAATCAGATTAGGTCAGGTAACTCTGGAGCCTGTGAAAGGAAGCAATTTAAGGCTGTAGAAAGAAAGAAATTGGTTAAGGCCTGGAGAGGAATTTTGTTCCTATAAAAAGGGTAAGTATTTTCTGAGTATACAGAGCGCAAGAATGTTTGCGTGCTTTTTCCTGTGAAAGGGGTACAATGAGTGAGTTACTTTGCACAGATTAAAGTCAAAATACCAGAGCAATATCTTTCCTAAGAGAATGAAGGAGAGTTAGAACGATTCTCAACCTGCGGCCAGATGTGGGCGAGTGGGCCGGAACCCACGTTGCTCTGCCACTACCCCCACCAAGCCAAGAAGGGCTGTGTGGCGAAGGAAGGGCAGGATGACTGTCCGGACCCCCAGAGCTGCCTGAGGCCCCGGAGCTTTGGCCCCTGACTTTAAAAGGTTGAGAACCGAGGTTACAAGATGATAACACAATACACACATGAAGACAATGCAATTCTCTCACTCCTAGTGAGATACGTGACTCCAAGATGCTAAGAGACATTCAAAAAACCTTAAACACAGAGATGGGGGTTTGAGGAACACAGACGTAGGGAGGGGCCCCATAGCTTATGATACAGTGAGGAAAACTCATAGAAGTGATTTTTGTTTTCAGATCGCGCTTCTGAAAAGAAAAATCTGTAAGAGTTGCAGAACCGGTTTCCAAGAGTGGCTTAATCCTTTGACAAAGAAAAAGTCTCAAGGGAGGAATGGGGAATCACCCCGCCCTATTGCAGGTTAGGATTCCCCCCCTCTCCTCCTCTCCTGCTTAAGCTGCTAAGCAGGCAAGGCAATGGGTTTTGTTCATCATGCTTTCTCAAACTTTAAATGGTTCCTGCCCATGAGCAGAGTGCAAACTGTTTAACACATATTTCACAGTGACATTACCACGCAGTTACACACAAGGAACACTTTTCCAGTCATACTGTGGTCATAGAGACAAGGCTTTTGCAATCATACACAGTTCTTGCAGTCATACATTCAGTGGTGCACCACGCATACACACATTTATTTACGCATTCGCACATTCCTCCCCTGATCTGCAGCATTCTATACTACACATGAGGAGATGGCTAATACACAGCTGGCTATTTACAGCCATCTGGGTGCTTCTACTTAGGGGCAAGTTTCTCTGGGCTACTCCCAAGGTGAGACAAGTAGGTTCTGCCTGTGCCCTGGGGGAACTCGGGGTACTATTGCTGGGATGGTTCTTCTGGCATAGCCAGGGCGATGGCTGCCTCCTTTCTAGCCTGGGCCAAATGCATGCCAGGGTGGCCATTTGGCATGAAGACAATCTTTTGAAGATCTGCCTGGTCTAGATTGGCTTTCTCTTCTAAGGTGTCTCATTTTACCACACTGGAAGCAGGCGCCTTGGGGTTTTGGCACTGCTCTGCGCCTGAGTGTGGTGATGGGTCTGCTCTGGAGCCCTGCGTGGCCAGGGGCCGTGCAGATTTCCGTGAGCAGTGGGTGCTGAGCAGCCCTGCCTGAACGTGTGTCTGCCTTCAGACAGGCTGAGCACAGTAGTTGGGCGCTAGCTAATTGTGCCACTGGCAATTTCCCCGCGAATGGATCTTCCTCACCCATGCGCTGAATGGAGTTCTTTCTTTGCAGGGAACTTTTAACTGTCAGAGAAGCGCCAGGGCCTCTCATGCCATGAATTCCTTCAGTGACGTCTGCAGCTGCCACTGAGGGAATGCTCCCTACACTGCCCTGCTTAAGCTGAAATGACGAATAGAGACTTCTTGGGGCTGATGGTTCTGACTGCGCTGGGGTTTTCTGGGTCTCTATCCGGACTGGGTCTACCTCTGCTGAGAGCTTCCTACATTTGCTCCATGTGCGAATTATGCCCTCTGGAGCTTTCGGGGGTTGCTGAATGCAGTCTCCTATCTGATCCCAGAGCTCAAGGGTTAATGTACCTACTTCTGGGTAAAGCAGGCAGTGTTCCCCTAGGTACACCAAAAGTCTCGCTAGCTCCCCGCTGTGAAAACGCAACTTAAATACCCTGGCCAGGATCTTGAACTCTCCCTCACGAGTTCTTTGGCTAGCGGATGGACGCTGTCGCTGAGGACAGGTCCCCATATTACCTGCGATTGGGTCCTCGGAAGATTCCTCCTCAGGATGAGTCGACGCGTCTGTGGCAGGCAATAGGTTCTGGCGACGACGCTTCTGGGTAGAGCTCGGAGCGTGGACTGCGGCCACGGGCCCTCGGTGGCCACTGCGCTGTCAGGGGCTCACAGCTGCCCTGAGCGGAACGCGTTTTTCCCTTTGGCGCAAGCCGCCGCGAAAGTCGGGAGCAAGCTGTAGGATGCCTCTCTGTAATGCCTCACCATGTAGCTGTCTTCCCAATCGGATGGCTTTCCGACTGGGGCTGCTGCTCTGTCCACCGGGATGATTGGACAAGGTTCTGGCGCAGAACCTGGCTGTGCTGATCGCTTACTCATGAGTAGTCCGCTCGGGGGTTGCTTACTCACGAGTAGATCACGTCTCGGGGTCACCAGATGTAGGAATTGGGGCCGAAAAGCGGCCCTTGAGGTCCCGGAGGAGACTGGTCAAAGGAATGACACGAGGCAAGATGGAGCGAAGACCAGTGATTTATTGAGGGAAAATCATCAGTATATATTATGTCCAAGGCTGCGCATGGTAGAATGGTCATATGACAGAAAATTACATCACCCATTTACCCGGGTTAATTGAGAACCTCTCTTGGGGAAGTTAATTAACTAAGACAAACACTGACCATTGTCTGAGGCTTAGGCTAGGGTAAATATGGCTTCTATTTGCACCAGAGATTAAGCTTAACTCAGAGTGAGTAATTGCCTAATACGTAACAGAGGTTAGAGATTTGCTCTCTCAGCAGAGCCGTTGTTCAGGTCAAGGAATTGGGTGAATCAAACCCTATCATTTATCCGCCCCCCTTAATTTGGGTGCTCGCAGAGCCCACGGGCCAGGGAGCCTTTCTCACCGAAGTGGCCTCTGCCGGGCTGTTCCGTGCCCATCGGGCGTGGGAAATCCACAGCAAAGAATGATGCTTAAAGTTAATGTTACCACATATGTTCTCAGAGCGCATACATGAACTCACATGTTCAGAGAAACACCTATAAGAGGTCTTTAAACCATGACAGAAGATGATGCTGTTAAAGTGCTGCACTCAATATACCAGCAAACTTGCAAAAAAAAAAACAACAACAACAGTGGCCACAGGATTGGAAAAGGTCCGTTTGCATTCCAATTCCAAAGAGCAATGCCAAAGAATGTTCAAACTATCGTACAATTGCGCTCACCTCACATGCTAGCAAAGACAGGCTTAAGATCCTACAAGCTAGGCTTTAGCAGGATGAGGATCGAGAACTACCAGAAGTACAAGCTGGGTTCCCAAGAGGCAAGGGAACTTGAGACCAAATTGCCAACATCCGTTGGGTTATGGAGAAAGCAAGGGAATACCAGAAAAATGTCTACTTCTGTTTCATTGACTACACCAAATCCTTTGATTGTGTGGATCACAACAAACCTCTTTGTATTCTTGTCTCCTTTTCTTAAACTCTTCTCCTTTTATTAGATCCCTACTGATTTTGTCTTTTATCATGGGGATCTTTGCTCAAAATGTTCTCTTGATTTCTCCAAATTTCTTAAAGAGATATCTAGTCCTTCCCATTCTGTTATTTTACTCTATTTGCATTGTTCATTTAAGAAGGTCTCCTTATATCTATCCTGACTAGGGTTACCATAATTCCCTCTCACAAAAACAGGACAGAAGTAAAGGTTGCCCTTGCTCAAAAGCCAGCCGTATCCGACTCTAGGGTTCAGTGCTCATCTCTGTTTCAAAGCCGAAGAGCCAGTGCTGTCTGCTTCTGCAGACGTTTCCGTGGTTGCGTGCCAGGCATGACTAGACACCGGAGCACAGGGAATGCTGCCTGCCCACCCGCCCCCCGCCCCCCAAAGTGGTCCCTATTTATCTACTTGCCATTTCTTGCTTTCAAACTGCTAGGTTTGCAGGAGCTGGGACAAAGACGGGAGCTCATTCCATCCTGCAATATTTGGGTATTGAACTGCTGCTATAGACACCACAAGTTAGAAAAAGACGCGTTCCTCCCCCCTTGTTCACCAAGTTGCTGCTACTGCCACCTGCTGGTCATTCCAATAGAAGTGCAAGAAAAAATGCATGTTTTTTTCCTTGCAAAACAAGTGGTTTGGAAACGGTGAATTTTCAATGTTTTTTATGGAACCGTGAGGGACAGTTACAAAACGTTAAATTCACGGTTTTCCGTTACATATGGCAACTCTAATCCTGACTCCCCATTAAAAGGACAAGTGCTGATGAGTAGTCTGGCCATCAAATGAGAAGAGAGGGCTCACCTGAGAAGGCCTTCATGCTGGGAAAGATTGAAGGCAAAAGGAGAAGGGGGCGGTAGAGGATCAGGTGGCTAGATGGCATTGTTGACACAATGGGTGTAGAGCTGAGCGTGCTGCGGAGGAGGATGGAGGATAGGGGTTCCTGACGTTCAGTGGTCCATGGGGTCACAAAGGGTTAGACTCGACTATGTGATACAGCAATAACAACAGCAGCAGCAGCAGCAGCAGCAACAACCTTATCTCTCCTTGCTGTTCTCTGGAAAGCTGCATTCAGTTGGATGAATCGTTCTCTTACATCTTTGCCTTTTGCTTTCTTCAGTTATTTGTAAAACCGTATCAGATTCCTAGTTTAAATCTAAGGTCTTAGGCTAGAAACCAAGAATTCAGGGGACTAACATAGGCTACCAAGATTTTCTAACTGGATTTTTGGGGGTAAAGCCAGCACAAAGAAATAACCAGGAGGGTTCAGGAAGAGATATAGAAAGAAAATTGAGCCCCAGTACACACACACACACACACCAAACAACTAATATGGTACTATGTGTCTTTTTATCTGATTTTGACCAGCTTGACTAAAGTGATCTGGCCCCTTGTGAGTCATGTGTCCTGTTCTGTCTTGATCATTGTTTTTCCACCTGGTTAATCTAAGAGTTGGACAGTAAAAAAAGAAAGCTGATGGGAAAAAATGATTTGTTTGAAATATGGTGTTGGAGGAGAGCTTTGTAGAAATTTCCTGGACTGCCAGAAAGATAAACAAATGGTCCCAAGAGTAAATCAAACCTGAACTCTTTCAGAATACAAAAATTATGAAATCGAGGCTGTCCTCCTTTAGACACATAGAATCATAGAATCGCTGAGTAGAAAGGGGTCATTTAGACCATTGAGTCCAACCCCTACTAAGTACAAGAATCCAAATCAAAGCAGATATGATAGATGGTTGTCTAATTCTCTCTTGAATGCTTCCAGTATTGGAGCGCTCACTACCTCTCAAGGTAGTTGGTTCCACTGCCGTACTGCTCTAACCATTAAGAGGTTTTCTCTGATATTCAGACTATATCTGTCTTCCTTTCGTTTGAACCTGTTACTATGTGTTCTGCACTCTAGGATGACTGAGTCATAAAAAGGAAAGATCCTCTGCAAAATAGCAATGGTATTTACACTTATACCGCCCCATAGCGCTTAGTGCACTCAGCACTAGGAATCCCTAGTCTCAGCTAAACCTTGATGTGGATTCCACGCACATAATCACCTTGAGACTTGAACATGTGGCAGTTCAGACTACCTTTGTAGGCTTAAAGATGCTAACCTTAAATTTTGAAACTTCTGACAGTAGGCAGAATCTTGCTGAGGAAATACAGTGTAACACTCTCAAGTGTAGTGCTCTGTACAATCTCCCGCATGAAGCCAGAGGTCAACCTGTTCAAATGGGGCTTCTGCTTGTGCAATGGCTAGTTGAACACCCCTTGCATAGCAGCCAGGAAAAGCCCAATTAGGCATGCAACAGGCTGTTGTGTACATGGTAAGAGCAAACAAAATTCTGCCCATTAACCTAGAAAACTTTGGAAAGGCTACTCTGCGGTCTGCGGGTCGGGGAGACCTAGCAAAAGCTAATGACCCGGGGCCGCGACCTGACACTCCAAGATGTGATGAAGGAAACTCATGTGGCCGAGGCAGTGAGGAGTGGGGTCAAGATGTTTAAGGCATGACCCCCGGCTCTCGAAGGGCCAGCGGTCATGGTGAAGGAGGCCTGGTGTACACCGCGGCCCCCAAAGAGTCCGCTATCCTCATCAGAGGCCACCGCAACCGCGGGTTCGGACTCCAGCGAAGACGACGACGTCCAAAACGTGCGGAAAAAGTTGGCGGAGAGTCACACTCACTCGAAAGGGAGCCACCAATGCGATGGCTGTGGAGCATCTCATGAGCAGAGAAGGTGCCCTTTTTGGAAAGCGGAGTGCTACAAATGCGGGCGGCGAGGCCACATCGCCAAGGTGTGCAGGCGACGGCGAACGGAGGACAAGGGCTCAGCAGAACGACCTCGACGGAAGGCGGCCGGGATCGGAAAGGTCTCCGATGATGACGACGCGCTGGCAGTGAACCGCATGTCCCTGGAGCACCGGCATTTTTCTGTTGAGGTACTGTTACAAGGGGTCCCGGTTAGGATGGAAATAGACTCAGAGTTGTCCTACTCCATCCTTTCACAGAAGGAGTTCCTGCGCATTCCCCCTAATGCGTGGCCCAAGCTGAGGGCCTTGAAGTCGAACTTGCGGGACGTACAGGGTTATGGGATCCCGGTGTTGGGGGTGGGGAACTTCACGGTGAAGTTTAAAAGGTTCACGGAGAAACTGCCCCAGTAGTTCTTAAACAAGGGTCTTGTTGCCTCCTGGGTACTCAGTGGTTTGCCTCCCTGGGAATCGAACTGTCCGGCATAAACGCCATCGAGACTGACCCAACATGAGATGTGTGCAACGCACACCCGGCGGTTTTCGAAAAGGGGCTCAGGAAGTACAGGGCCCCCCCAGTTTCGTTTGACTTGGACCCAGAAATCCGACCCATACGGCTCAAGCCAAGAAGAGTCTCCTTTGCCCTCAAGGACAAGATTGAGGCGGAATTGGACAAATTGGTGGGTCAAGGGATTTTGGTTCCAGTGGATTCTGCAGAGTGGGAAAATCCGATTGTTACAGCATTGAAATCTAACGGGGAGGTTAGGATTTGTGCTGATTATAAGTGTACGATCAACAAGGCCATTCAGCCCAATGCATATCCGGTGCCGGTAGTTAGCCACTTACTAGCCACTCTACACGGGGGTAAATGTTTCGCTAAGCTAGATTTGGCGCAGGCGTACCAGCAGCTCACTGTAACTCCAGCTGCTGCCACTGCACAAACCATCATCATGCACCAAGGTGCATTCAAGGTAACGCGCCTACAGTTCGGCGTGAATTCGGCCCCCGGAATTTTCCAGTCCCTCATGGAGCGCCTTTTAAAGGGCCTCCCAGGTGTTCTCCCCTACTTTGACGATGTTTTGATAACTGGGGGAGCATTCCTTCTTGCCAAGGAAAGCATCCATTGCGGAGCCACTGCACGAATTACTGATGAAAGACGCAGTTTGGCGGTGGGGAGATAACCAGGAAAAAGCTTTCAAAGAGCTCAAGAGGCTCCTGTCCTCAGATGCCGTTCTGACCCATTTCGACCCGAGGAAACCTGTAGTCCTAGTCTGTGATGCCTCACTAGTGGGGGTGGGGTCCGTGCTGTGCCACGTGTTGGAAAATGGGCGGGAAGACCCGGTTGCCTTTTACTCCAGGTCACTTTCAAAGGCAGAGCGCAATTACGCGCAAACAGATAGGGAAGCCCTAGCCATAATCGTGGGGATGAAGAAGTTACATGATTTCCTGTACGGTTGACAGTTCACCATCGTGACCGACCACAAGCCCCTTTTGGGGATCTTCACCACGGGCAAGCCCACACCACAAATTCTGTCTCCCAGAATTCTATGATGGGCCATCTTCCTCAACACCTACCAGTTCGCACTGGTCCACCACCTGGACAAGGAGATCTCCCACACGGATGCACTTTCCCGGTCCCCCCTCCCACAGTTGGGAGCACCAAATGTGAGGTAGAACAGGAGCACCAGGTCCTGCTGATTGAGTCTCTCAACTCACCCCCCTTAGTACCCGCAGATCTCGCCACAGCAGCGGACAAAGCTCTGTCCCTAGTCAGTTCCTGGGTTTAAAAAGGGTGGCCCACAACTCCTCCTGCGGAGGAGTTCAAATAATTTTTCAAATGGAGGGTTGAACTTTCCATAAAGAGGGGCTGCCTCCTCTGGGGCCAACGGGTGGTCGTTCCTGAAAAGCTATGACCGAAAGTGCTCAAGTTACTGCATACCAGCCACCTGGGGATCATACGCTCTAAGGCTCTGGCCAGAAACTATTTCTGGTGGCCCCAAATAGATGCTGATATAGAGCACATGGTGGGCACTTGTGAGAGTTGCCAGAGCTCTCAACCCAAGGAGTCCCGGCTTCCCCACAGAGCATGGGACACGGCTTGCGGCCCATGGTCCCGAGTGCATATCGACTTCGCTGGCGCGTTCTGGGGTTCCCTGTTCCTGCTCATAGTAGATTCGTACTCCAAGTGGTTGGAGGTCATTCCAATGTCCAACACCTCATCAGCCGCAACAATAAAGCAGTTGTGCAGAGAGTTTAGTTGTTTTGGTTTACCCGATGTGCTGGTCTCCAATAACGCCAGTACCTTCACGTCTGCCGAATTCAAGGCGTTCATCGAGAGGAACGCCATTCGGCACATCACCTCTGCTCCATTCCACCCCGCCACAAATGGTCAGGTAGAATGCCAGGTGCGGACTACAAAAGACGCACTGCGGCAAATGGGCCCCGGGGATTTGAACCTCCAACTGTGCCAGTTTCTGATCTGCTACAGGGCAACTCCCCTGGCATCAGGGCTCTCACCTGAAGAGCTCCTCATGCATAGGAAACCCGTAACACTCTTTCATCGGTTGGATCCGACCAGGGTGGAGGATGATGGGAGGAATATAGAAATTGGGAGCCCCAAAAGTTTTGCAGTAGGGGAACCGGTGCATTGTAGAAATTACGCAACCTCGGGACCAACAGGGGTTCCAGGAGTGGTAGTTGAGCAAACGGGGCCGGTGTCATACAGGGTAGAAACCAGTACGGGTCTACTGTGGAGGAGACACACCGAACAACTCAGGCGTCAGGTCACCAGCAGCCAGGGCGAAGAGTG
Organism: Bradypodion pumilum; assembly: GCA_035047305.1. NCBI lineage: Eukaryota > Metazoa > Chordata > Lepidosauria > Squamata > Chamaeleonidae > Bradypodion > Bradypodion pumilum. The sequence goes on from JAWDJD010000002.1 coordinate 364,887,675, forward strand.
CCAACAAGGCGGGTCAATGTTAGGGTCCTCCCCCACCCGCTTATCCCAAGGGGGAGACACAGAGTACCCCTCGAGTAAAAATCCATACCCTTTGGGCTCTCAGAGTACAAATGCATATCCTCAGCTCCCACCAAGAGGGGATGGGGATGATACAAATCCATATCCTTTGGAAGCATCAGGGGGGGAGAGGATGACGAAGTTGTTGAGGAGTTTGATTTTGATTTTCAAAACCGGAGGGGTTTTGCGGAGTGGTCCCCCACCCGTCCGAGCGAAAAGCGGGGTTTTTGTTTAGTCCCAGGTGCCCCCGGTTTCACAGGGTTAGAATTTACCCCTACCCCTCAACGAGAACCATCGAGGACAGCGAATCCACAGCAGATCGCTAACGAGTCTCCTTTTCCCCTTGCAGAGTGAGAATCCGCAGAACATGGAACCCCTAGTTCCCCCGAGCTCAGCCAAGCTGCCATACACCCCAAGCGCACATGCGGAAAACCACAATGGTTGAGGGACTTCGTCCCATCCTAGGGGGGAGGGGTGTTGTGTATGGAAACACTATATCTTTAAGAATGAATGTAACCACTTCAATGTAAGAATGTAACCTTGTAATGAATACAATGTTTCTCAGCTGTAATGGAACGTGAGCTAGCTACCCATAGAGGGCAGCTGTGAGCGTCCAGCTCACATTGTACAAATTCCCCAATTACTGTCAGCCATGGGAGCATTCCCACCATGGCTACACCTGGTGAAGAAGGGCGTGACTTAGAATGACACCACGCAGGCGGTGGCCAATGGACTATCGTGTATCCATATTCAAATGTGTTGTTGCTGTATAAAAGGAGCTGTACCTCCGCCATTACCACTTGTTCAGATTGCATACCCTCCAATAAAGATGTGTTTGGCATCATAAGCTTCGGTGTCTAGTTATGCCTGCCACATGACCACGGAAATGTCTGCAGCAGCAGACAGCGCTGGCTCTTTGGCTTTGAAACAGAGATGAGCACTGCACCCTAGAGTCAGATACAACTGGCTTTCGAGCAAGGGAAACCTTTACCTTTACCTGGTGGTGTGAACTGGCTATTGCTTTGTGAATACAGAATAGAATATCGTGCAAATGTCCATTCATTTCACCTAAAAGGTGAAACAAATATAGGAGATAAGAACATAAGAACATAAGAACAGCCTTGCTGGAACAGGCCGCAGCCCATCCAGTCCAGCATTCTGTCTCACACAGTGGCTCACCATTTCCTTCAGGGTATTCCCAAGCAGATGCCTTCACCTGCTTAGGATTCCCTGGAAATGATATTGAGAGATATCCTGCCTATCTCTCCAACCCGGAGGTTGTCCTTAAGTATCCATAATTATAGCCATTGATACTCTTGTCCTCCATGAACTTGTCTAATCCTTTCTTAAAGCTGTCAAGACTGACAGCTGTCACCACTTCTTCTGGCAGGGAGTTCCATAGACCAGTAATCCTCTGGGTGAAAAAGTACTTTCTCTTATTTGTTTGAGAACTAGTACCCAAAAGTTTCATGGAGTGTCGCCTAGTTCTAGTGTACGGAGTACTCCAAACCATGATCAGATGCATGATAGAAGATGCAGGCCTAAGCTTCTTATACTGGGGGGAAACACTGCTATACTCCAACTACACACTGAACAGACTATGGTCCGGTGTTGTTGGAAAGACGCCTTATGAAGCTATGTACAGGCGGAAGCCCAGGCTGGCTCACCTTCACGTCTTCGGTGTGCTTGCAGATGTACACATACCAAGACAACTGAGGAAGAAGGGGGACAAGATAACGAGAAGGCTAAGGTTCATGGGGTACGAACCGGGTTCAAAGGCATACCGTTTCCTAGACCACAACCTGAGAGTGGTGATTTCCAGGTCGGCCACATTTTATGAACACACAAACTGGAGCAAGATACACACGAATGAGATACTGACAAGCGATTCAGTGTGGGAGAGAGCCAGGACACCGTCACCCGACGCAAGGCCCAACAGACCAGTAGACAACCTACCAGAGGAGGACGAGGAAAGGCAGACACACCAAGATACCACAGGTGTTGGGGAGACTGAATCCCGAAACTCCCCAGAATAGGCGCCCCGCAGGTCAACAAGGTCGACCAAAGGCCAAACTCCCAGAGGACTAAAGGAGTATGTGTTAGGCATAAGCACCTGCCCCGAGGCACCCGCAGGTTATGATGACATAGACAAACTGCCTCACGAAGAACAAGACAAGTGGCGAGCGGCAATGGAGAGGGAGATGGAAAGTCTCAAGACCCTCGGAGTGTACGCTCCCACCAAGGTCCCAGAGGGACAGAGGACAGTGGGAACGAAATGGGTGTGCAAGGTGAAACAGCTGGAAAATGAAGGGGTAATGTACAAGGTGCGCCTAGTTGCCCAGGGGTTCACCCAACGATACCCAGACGATTACGAAGACACGTACTCTCCCACGGTGAAACCAGAAAGCGTGAAGGCCGCTCTAGTGATGGCAACCATACTCGGAGAACAACTGTACCAGTTTGATGTGCAGACAGCATACCTCCATGCAGATCTAGACAAGGAGATATACGTCAAGGCACCACCTGGTTTTGGGCACAACGAAGGGGAAACGTGGCTACTCAGCAAGAGCCTCTACGGCCTAAAACAGTCCAGTAGGAGATGGTACGAATGCCTGGCTGAGGCAATGAGACAATTGAACTTTTTCCCAGTCGAGGATGACAAGTGTGTTTTTCTGAGGAAATCACCAGAGGAAGTTGAGAAGGTGTTAGTTTATGTTGATGATTTGTTATACTTCAGGAAAAGCAAATCCAAATGTGATGAGTTCCCCCGAGGACTACAAAATGACTTCTCCCTGAAGAGCTTAGGAAAAGTGAACAAATATTTAGGCGTACAAGTCTCAAGGATACCCAACGGTTTTGGGATCTCCCAGAAAGAGAAGATAGCTGAGCTCCTGGACAGATGCAACATGATGGACGCTCACCCTTGTGGGACACCTATGCAAACAGACTTCGTAAAAATGCCTATGAGGAAGGAGAACCATTTGAGGACATCAGCTTCTACAGATCCATTGTTGGATCATTATTACACATAGCCAACTGGACCAAGCCTGATATTACGCTGGCGGTGAACCTTCTCTCGCGTCACTCCGGTAACCCAAAGGCCCACCATTGGGCAGCCGTCAAAAGACTGCTGAGATACCTGAAGGGCACCATGGATACGAAGTTACTACTCACCCCTCGAGTGGATGAAGAGATCAACTTATCATGTTACGCAGACGCAGATTGGGGAGGGTGTTCAGGAACCAGAAACAGCACATCCGGCTACATAGTGATGCTAAATGGCAGTCCTATATACTGGCGCACCGAGAAGCAGAAATTGGTCTCCACTTCCACTGCCGAGGCGGAATATGTCTGTTTGTCCAATGCCGCTTGTGACCTAATCTGGATAAACGAACTGATCTCCCTCATCTGGGAGAAACCCAAACTTCCCATCACCATCCACGAAGACAGCCAGGCAGCCATAGAAATAGCAAAGGGAGAGACTGTAAAACGCAAATCCCGACACATAGATATCAAGTGCAGGAATGTGAGACAGATGATAAGAGAAGGCTTTATGGAACTAACTCATTGTGAGACAAAGGAACAAGTGGCAGACATTCTGACCAAACCACTTCCCTTAGCCCAGCATGAATACCTGTTTGATAGTTTATGTCTTAGTGAATGAAGCACAACCAACTCCATACTCAATGTAGTCAGTTCGTATGATATTAGAAGGGGTTTTGACAGATGTAATATCAAACTGACCTGAACTACATGTACCACAATGCCTTGCCGGTGTAATCTTACCCCTCCGAACCCTGAACCTCTGACCTCACCTAACCCTATTAAAGGACCCTCGCATACCTCCTGCCCTTCCTTCCATCCCTGACCCTTGATACAACCACTGACCGCTATGTGGGCAGTGGGAATAAAAGACTTTGATTATAACTGATTGATTCTGGAGTCATTGGGCCGAACCATCTGAAATACTCTATCAGAAATGTCACATAGCCCTTCTGGCATATTAATCAGAAAACAGTGGGGAGCTCCTTTTTTTTTAACCCACTGAGGTTTCTACTTAGCTAAATAATCAAATGTGATAATTTATTGAGAGAGATGTTTGCCTTTCGCGTAACTACCTATTCATGTGTATGATTCAGTAAAGGTAAAGGTCTCCCTTGCTCAAAGGCCACTTGTGTCCAACTCTAGGGTGTGGTGCTCATCTCAGTTTACAGCCAAAGAGCTGGAGCTGTCTGCCAAAGCAGTACCTATTTATCTACTTGTAATTTCTTGTTTTTGAAGTGCTAGGTTTGCAGGAGCTGGGCGCTCACTCCGTCATGCAACTCTTGGGTCTCAAACTGCTGATCTGCCAATCTTCCGTCGTCCTGCTCAGCATCTTAACCACTAAGCCACTGCAGCCCCATGTGTAGGATTACAAACACCTAACCAACTGAAAACAAAAGGTTGTACCCAGTGGTACAAATTTACTACCACACTGTGGGTGTGATACAGTGGGCGTGGCCAGGGGGAAAGCCCTGCATTGCACCCGAATTAGGATTATTTCATTTCAAAACTTGGATGGGCGGGGCCAGCCAGAATTTCTGCTACCGGTTCTGGTGAACTGGTGCAAATCTGCTGAAGCCCACCACTGGTTGTACCTATTCACATGGCAAATCTTGCACTCAGCTTCATGCTTGCCCTCAAATTATTCACAAAGGCTGAGGGGCAAGCCTTTGTAAACTTTTGTTTCTTACCCTTGTTCGGCTGTGTGTCCTTGTCAGTCTCTTTGTCCATTCTCAAGGGAGTAGCTCTGAGTAAATTCAGAAAAATAGCTGGCTCCTAGAGTAATCACACCTTTCTTCTAGCATTAAACAAAATAGCTTCCTGAGGCAGAACCATGCTAAGGGGCAAATCAGTCCTGATCTTAGATCTAGAAAAGAGCTTCATTACAAAAGGCATGACAACTTAATGTAGATTGGAACAAGGGTTGCAACTGAAGATTCAACCCACACCTCTGAGGGCTCCCAAATGTCCTTGAAAACCTTGAGGACTGGAGACAGGGAGGGAGGGACCATTTCTACAGGATGGCTGGTGGTGTGGTGTGCATGTGCTATACAGAGTGGCCTGTAAGTCCCTACCTGGCCCTTAAGTCCCTACCCAACCCATCTTCTCCATGCCATGCGCCCCACCCCTCTGCATACCTGTCAACCATCCCGTTTTACCCTACACTATTTGAGAGAGAGAGGGTGTGTGTGTTCCGTTTCTGTTCTAGAGTTAACTTGGGAGGGGTGTGTGTGTGTGTGCTTGCACGGTTGTGTAAGGGGATTTGAGTTAGGTAAAGGTAAAGGGTCGCTCTTGCTCAAAAGCCGATCGTATCCGACTCTAGGGTTCAGTGCTCATCTCTGTTTCAAAGCCAAAGAGCCAGCGTTGCCTGCGTCTGCAGACATTTCCATGGTCATGTGGCAGGCATGACTAGACACCAGAGCACACGGAACGCTGTTACCTTCCCACCAAAGTGGTCCCTATTTATCTACTTGCAATTTCTTGCTTTCGAACTGCTAGGATGGCAGGAGCTGGGACAAAGACGGGAGCTCATTCCGTCCTGCAGTACTCAGGAATCGAACTGCTGACCTTCTGTCTCCCAGTCAGCATCTTAGTCACTTAAGCCACTGAGCAAACAAGAAAGAAAATGTTGTGTTCTGTAAAGCTGTGCCTTTAACAATGTACCTTAGCCATGTGGTAACAATGTAACCTTTCTGTGTGCAACATTATAACCTTCAGCTGTATCAATGTAAACCTGATAAGGGGACGCGAGCTAGTGACCACTAGATGGCAATAGCGAGCGTCCAGCTCTCATGGCTCAGATTCACCTGGATCAGCAGCGCGGGAAGATTCCCCGCCACCTCTTCACCTGGTCAAGAAGGGCGTGACCTTCTACGATGTCACGCAGGCAGCAACCAATAGTCTGTCGACGAGCCACATTCAAATGTATAGCCAGCTGTATATATTGAGCTACCCATCCGCCATTACCACATGTTCCTCCGGATCATCATGCAATAAACCTGTGTTAAGCCAACCCTTCGGCTGTTTCGTTGTCTTTGGTCCCTTACACTAAATTGGCGACGAAGGTGGGATCATGGCAGCCCACGGGACCAAGACATGCGCCGGTTTCGAAATCAGGAAACCGGGCGACTGGGAGATCTTCGAAATGGACTTCCAGGCAGCACTGATTGAGTCCGAAGTCACGGAAGAGGCAAAGAAAAGGGCCATCTTCACCAGGATGCTCGGACAAGAAACCAAAAGGACCTTGGTGGACCTGATCGCACCAAGGAGGGTGAGCGAATTCAAGGCCAAGGAACTCATGCAGATGCTGCGTAAGCACGTCCGGCCCGCCACGGCGATGTTTCCCACTCGGAGTGCGTTCTGGAGGCGAGTCCAAGCGCCCGGGGAGACGGTCGCCGCATTCGTGGCGGCCCTGCGGCTGGCGGCCAGCCCGTGCAAATGGGAGAATGCCGAAATCACCCTCCGGGACTGTGTGCTGTGCGGCCTGAACGACGCCGAAACCCAGCGCACATTAATGAACCAAGAGCCGCCTCCCATGTTGCAGGAGGTCGTCAGAGCGGCACAGGCCGCGGAAGCTACAAAGGCTGGGGTCCAAGAACTCCAGGACTGGCGGCCGAAGTCGAGCAAGGCAGAGACTCCGGTGCATGCGGCCCGGCGAGCTTCGAGGTCGTCCGCAGAGAGCAGCGACGACGAGGACGTCCGGAGGGTCCGGAAAGAGAGCCGGCGGTGCGACGGCTGTGGAGCGGCCCACGACCGCGTAAAATGCCCGTTTCGGAAGGCCGAGTGCCACAACTGCGGCCGCCACGGGCACATCGCCAAGGTGTGCAGGAAGAGGCGCGAGACCCGGAGAAGCTCAGCAGACCGTTCCGCGGGACAAGACCGCTCAACGAGACCCAAGGACGGCGCTCAGGCCACGCGGAAGAAGGACGGCGTGGGCCGCATCTCCGACGGCAGCGAGGACGACGCCCCAGTATTCAGCGTGTCCGTAGGACACCCCCGCTACTTTGTTGAGGTACTAGCTCAAGGGGTTCCCATTAGCATGGAAATTGACTCAGGGTCCTCATATTCAATCATTTCCCAGAGGGAGTTTTTGAGAATTGCCCCCCACAGGCGACCCAAGCTCAAAGCGTTGAGGTCCACACTACGGGACGTGCAAGGGAACAGCATTCCAGTGTTGGGGGTTGGAGAATTTCAGGTTAAATTCAAGAAGCACGCCGCGTCCCTCCCTCTAGTCGTGCTTAAAGGGGGAGATTGCAGCCTCCTTGGGACGCAATGGTTCCAGCCCCTGGGGTTGTTTATTGGGGGGGTGCACGCCGTTGGGATGCACGCCGTTGGGTCTGACCCGATTCAGGAGGTGTGCGAGGCGCACCCCGAAGTTTTCAAAAAGGGACTGGGGAAATTCAAGGGGCCCCCAGTGACTTTCGACCTGGACCCGGAGGTCCGCCCAATTCGACTCAAACCACGCCGGGTGCCGTTCGCACTCAAGGACAAGATAGAGGCGGAACTGGACAAATTGGTGGGCCAGGGAATCCTTGTGCCTGTTGATTCTGCGGAGTGGGAAACTCCAATTGTAACCGCACTAAAGGCCAATGGGGAGGTCCGCATATGCGCCGATTACAAGTGCACCATCAACAAGGCGATCCGCCCGAATGCGTATCCGGTGCCGGTAGTCAGCCATCTGCTGGCCAGGTTACACGGGGGAAAGTGTTTCGCTAAGCTCGACTTAGTACAGGCCTACCAGCAGCTCACGGTGTCCCCTGCCGCAGCTGCTGCGCAGACCATAGTCACCCATAAGGGGGCGTTCCAGGTGACGCGCCTTCAGTTCGGCGTGAATTCGGCGTCTGGAATTTTCCAATCACTCGTGGAACGCCTCCTGAAGGGGCTAGAGGGGGTGTTGCCTTATTTTGATGACGTGTTAATAACGGGGGGGAGTCGGGTCGAATTGGCCAAGAGATTGGGGAAGGTCCTGACAATATTCGAAAAAGCGGGGTTGAGACTGCGAAAGGACAAATGCGTCTTCTTCGCGACCGAGGTTGAGTTCCTGGGGTTTTGTGTGACTCCTGAGGGGATAAAACCATCCAAATCCAAGGTGGCCGCCATTAAGAAAGCCCCCCGCCCCACCTCCAAGCCTGAGCTGCAGTCGTTCCTAGGGCTGCTCAACTTTTACCACTCCTTCCTCCCCCGGAAGGCAGCAGTAGCTGAACCGCTACACAAACTGCTTAAAAAAGATCAGACATGGAAGTGGGGCGAGGACCAAGAAAGGGCATTTAGCGAACTAAAAAGTCTCCTAGCGTCTGATGCCATACTGACCCATTTCAACCCCAAACGCCCGGTAGTCCTGACCTGTGATGCATCCCCGGTGGGGGTGGGGGCGGTGCTGTGCCACGTGCTGGAAGACGGAAGGGAGGCCCCGATAGCATTTTACTCCAGGTCCCTGTCCCAAGCGGAGAGAAACTACGCACAGACAGACAGGGAAGCACTAGCAATAGTTGCGGGGACGAAAAAATGTCACGATTTTCTGTATGGCCGCCCCTTCACCATTGTAACGGACCACAAGCCCCTGCTAGGCATTTTTACCGCAGATAAGCCCACCCCGCAGATCCTGTCCCCGAGGATGCTCAGGTGGGCCATTTTTCTCAACGCGTACCAGCACGCGTTGGTCTACCGGCCCGGGAAAGAGATCAGCCATGCGGACGCCCTATCAAGGTCTCTCCTCCCCCTGACGCCCAGCCAGGTGAGCAAGGGGGAGCGGGACCATCAGGTTCTTATGATAGAGGTGCTGGATTCGCCCCCCGTAATGCCCGCCGACATTGCCAAAGCGACAGAGAAGGACAAGACGTTAGCGGCAGTTAGCTCCTGGGTGCAGAAAGGGTGGCCGGCGTCCTCCCCAGCGGAGGAGTTCGCCCCATTTTTCAGGAAAAAGTTAGAGCTGTCCCTAGAGAGGGGGTGCCTCTTGTGGGGGCAGCGGGTGGTGATTCCCACTTCCCTTCGGCCGCGGGTGCTCAAACTGCTGCACGTCAGCCACCCCAGCATCGTGCGATCCAAGGCGCTGGCCCGGAGTTACTTCTGGTGGCCGCAGCTGGACGCCGACATCGAGCACATGGTCGGCACTTGTGAAAGTTGCCAATGCTCCAGACCAGAGGAGGCCCGCCTTCCCCACAGGGAATGGGACTCGGCCAAGGGGCTGTGGTCCCGGGTGCACATTGATTTCGCGGGCCCGTTCAGAGGCACCCTGTTTCTTCTTGTCGTGCACGCCTTCTCCAAGTGGTTGGAGGTTATCCCAGTCACGAGCACCTCCTCGGCCCAGACCATTAAGCATTTGCGGAGGCTCTTTTCCACGTTCGGCATACCCGACACGTTAATTAGCGACAACGCTAGTTGTTTCACGTCCTCCGAGTTTAGGGCATTCATGGAGATTAACGCCGTTCGGCATATCACCTCCGCCCCGTTTCACCCAGCCACCAATGGTCAAGTAGAGCGCCTCGTCCGCACCACGAAGGACGCGTTGCGGCGCATGGGCCCCGGGGACCTGAACCTACAAGTGTGTCAGTTTCTGCTAGGGTACAGGGTGACCCCGTTGGCGTCAGGATACTCCCCCGCAGAGCTCTTAATGCATAGGAAACTGACCACCATCCTTACTAGGCTAGACCCCACGAGGGTAGAGGACAAGGGAAGGAACATTGGGCTAGAGGCCACGAAGAGCTTCAGTGTAGGTGCCCCCGTGCATTGCAGGAATTACGCCAGCGCGGGCCCAGCCTGGGTACCGGGCGTAGTTGTGGAGCAAACCGGCCCCATGTCGTACCGCGTGGAAACCAGCACAGGGCTACTGTGGAGGCGGCACACGGACCAGCTCCGACGCAGGGTCTCCGATGAGCAGGGCACAGACCAAACAGAGAAAAAATCAGCGTTAGGGTTCTCCCCCACCCGTTCAGCCCAAGGGGGAGGGAAAGGGGGCCGCGGGTCCCCACCAAGGGGGGAGGAGGATGTTCTTGTAGATATCCTAGGGGATCTTTCTGAGGAGGAGGAACCCGACCCCATACATATCTCGCGGAATTCCCCCACAAATGCGGATACCCCAACTGAGTTAGACTTTGATTTTCAGAACCGGGGGGGGGGTTTCGGAGTGGTCCCCCACCCGTCCAAGCGAGAAGAGGGGTTTTTCGTTAGCCCCGATTGCCCCCGGTCTGCCCACAATGGAGTTCTTCCCTTCCCCTAAGGCCGCCAAACCGCGGCAAGCCACTAACGAGTCTCCCTCTCCCATTACAGGACAAGGGACCAGGGAACAAAGAAGCAGTAGGGCCCCCGGAGGGGGGTCAGCCCTCATCACGGCCCAAACGCACATGCAATAAGCCATCTTGGCTGAGAGACTTCGTCTCATCCTAGGGGGGAGGGATGTTGTGTTCTGTAAAGCTGTGCCTTTAACAATGTACCTTAGCCATGTGGTAACAATGTAACCTTTCTGTGTGCAACATTATAACCTTCAGCTGTATCAATGTAAACCTGATAAGGGGACGCGAGCTAGTGACCACTAGATGGCAATAGCGAGCGTCCAGCTCTCATGGCTCAGATTCACCTGGATCAGCAGCGCGGGAAGATTCCCCGCCACCTCTTCACCTGGTCAAGAAGGGCGTGACCTTCTATGACGTCACGCAGGCAGCAACCAATAGTCTGTCGACGAGCCACATTCAAATGTATAGCCAGCTGTATATATTGAGCTACCCATCCGCCATTACCACATGTTCCTCCGGATCATCATGCAATAAACCTGTGTTAAGCCAACCCTTCGGCTGTTTCGTTGTCTTTGGTCCCTTACACTAAAGAAAACAAAACAAAAGTCCCCCAAGAAAATGGGGAAAGGGTTCTTTGGCCCAAACAGCTTTGTGCCCATTGCATCTACAATACCATCTAGCCATCTTATTTTTGGCCACCCCCTTCTTTTGTCCTCCACCTTTCCCAGCATCAAGGCTTTCTCAAGTGAATACTCTTCTCATTTGATGTCAGGGTTGATTTCTTCTAGGATCGACCTATTTCTAACACTACATTTCAAAGGCATCTATTTTTCTGCACTCAGCTTTCCTAATGGTCCAGCTCTCACACCCATACATTACCACCGGGAATTACCATTGCTTTGACTATGCAGTTTTTTGTTTGCAAGGTGATGCCTCTACTTTTTACTATGTTCCCCAGGTTTCTCATAGCTTGTTTCCCAAGCATCAGATCTTTGATCCTAAGAAAGTAAAATCTGCCAGTCATATCCAACTCTAGGGTGCAGTGCTCATCTCCATTTACAGCCAAAGTGCCAGTGCTGTCTGTGTTTGCAGACATTTTCATGGCCATGTGGCAGGCATGACTAGAGCCCAGCAAGTCACATGGCTATATTTGGCCACGCCCATGGATTTGGCCACATCCACAGAGGGGTGTGGCCAAAATTTCCCTTATTTTCAAATCCAAAAGTTGACAGGTATGCCCCTCTGCCCAGGAGTCCAATCGGAGTGCTTCCTCCCTCCTCCCAGCACAGAGTTCACCCCGCCCCTCTGCCCAGCAGCCCAATGGGAGCACTTCCTCCCTCCCAAAGCAGAGCCCTACTCTCTTTGTGGCTGGGTAGGGACTTATGGGCCACCCTGTACAGTGGGGGGAAACATTAAAGGGTAGGTGGTTTTTAAGTAAAGGCCTTCAACCCGCGGAAATATAATCATTAGCTGCTGCATTAAATGTGCAGACTTTCCTGTACAGAAGTGTCATTATTTAAATGACTAGTGTCAGCCCATTCAAGAAAATGAGACAAAGATGTGGCCTCAGTTTATTTGCTTCCTTTTCTGATTTCACGTAGGCTTATCCATTATAATCAGTAGTAAAATATAGGAGTCTCATCACTTGCAAGAGTGTGGAACCCTTGCTGATATGTGTTTGTCCTCATTACGCACACCTCTAAAGGGTGTGGTAAATTCGTCTTTGAGGGGCTCACTTTGCACCTATATTAAGCCTTTCCTGTACCAGGCAAAGATGGATTTAAAAAGAGAGGAAGCTTGCCAGGCCTTTGAACATTATTTTTCCATTGTTTGAACTTAGATAAATATTAATACTTATATTTGAAACAAATTTACAATTTGGTGGTGGTGGATGTTGCCATAGATCAGCCATGCTTTAAAATTCTCCTGTGGTCTAGCATAATAGCTATGATTGTTCACATGGCAGTAATGAATCTTTAAAAACTTCTGTTGGTACATAAGCTAACTGTGCTAATATAATGTATAGCCATTAGAGAAAGGAGCTTCTTTAGAAGAAAGCCAGCCAATTTGTGTTTAAAACACTTGAAATCGTTTAATTAGGGGTGGGGTGCAGAAGCATGATTGAGAGGGGAAGAGAGATGGAGGTAGCTTTTACAATATGCTTTTGGAAAAACAGGTCCATTGCCTTTGGCATTTGTGACTTTGCAGCCCTTAGTCCTTTATTTCCATGGTGAACCAATGTTCTTTTTTTAACTGCTGAAGCTGTGAATGTTGTTTCCCAACAATTGATTGCCCCAAACTGTAGGAATCGGGGCCACTGGGGTGGCCTTAAGGTCCCGGAGGAGACTGATCAAGTGACGACACGAGGCAAATGGAGCGAGATCAGATCAGTACTTTATTGGGAAAAGGCATCATCATTTATAGGGGGAAAAGCGCAACGGTGGCGAAACCGTCATCGGACAGGAAAATTACCTAACTCACGTACCCGGGTTAATGGGGAACCTCTCAAAGGGAAGTTAATTAACCTGGACAAACACGGGGCGAGGGAGACCATTGTTTAGGGCTTAGGCAGGGGTAAATATGGCCGATATTTACACCGGGGATTACCTTGGCCAGGGGATGAGTGATTAATGGGTAACTGAGGTCTGCGAGATCCTTGCTTGGCAGAATCGTCGGTCAGGCTACAAGCGGCCGAATTAATCCCTATCATTAATTCACCCCCCTTACGCCCTGACAAGGGCCAGAGGCCAGGAGTTTGCTCGCTGGTTTAACCTCTGCCAGAGGCCACTGATGCCCAACCGGGCACGGGGAATCCTCATCTCCCCTTACTTTTTTATATTAAGAGCCTGACTGGCGACTCTGCGCAGGAGCGGCATCAGCTGTTGATCGGGAATGACGCTTCGGGGTTCCCCTCTGGGGCGGCACCTCGAGATCAGCGAGGGAATACATTGAGCAAAACAGCAGACTGCAATGCCTAGTATGACTACCCCCACCACCGCTTTAAGCACCGTCTGAAGCCACCCCCAGGGGATCCATGACCACATCCAGTTCCACAGGGAGCTCCACCAGGCCCCCCACGCGGAGCCTTCCGTGATGCCCGCAACTATGGTGTGGAGATCCGTGATCTGGCTTTGGATTTTCCGGGAGTTGTCAGTAAGATTGAAGCAGCACATACCATGAAGGGATTCGCAACCCAAGTGGTGCAACAATAAGAGGTAGTCGATAGCCGCTCGATTATCGAGAATGGCATGGCGAAGTTCCGCCTGCTCCTGATTGAGGAGCGCTATCACTGTGGAGGTATGGTTGATGGCTTTTGCCAAGCCGCAAGCCAAGCGGCCAATTCTCCGTGCGTTGCCGACGGCTAAGCCTGGCACGCCAATTATACTGACTGATAGCGAGACGTATTCGGCTGGACTTAGGACTCTAAAGCTGCTATCACATGAGCTGTCTAGCTGGGTGGTGTGAGTGTGCCTGATGGGTGCAGGAACATTTGAAACGTGTGGAACATTTGAAACATTTGTGCTTGGGGTAACCATATCCCTAGTGGGGAGCAGCAGTGTCAACCGACTAAGGCAACATGTGGAATCTGATACATTTGCGGGAATATAGTTAAAAGTATACTGATTACATGTGAAGAACCAACCAGATGGTAATGTAACATGAGCATACATAGAACCAAGTGTCTCTGGTTTATCACAAGTCCAGTTGCTGCTGCCGGTATCGAAGCAGCGGCGCCGAGTTCGGCCGACTGCAGCGCAGCCGACTATTCGAGCACAAGTAGAGTTCGGGCTGGCCACCACTTGCGGGGTGTGAAGAGTGGCTGCGTCAGCCGGCAAAGTCATGGTGAACCGTAATCCCCCCCAGCGAGCGTAAGCTGCAAAACTCGCAGGGAGATGCGGTCCGAAAACCTTCTTTAACAGCCAGTCACCATCCTGGGCGCGTGCGTCTAGAGTGTGGCACACTGGGATGAGACAGGTGCTGAGGATCGAGGCAGAACCAATGTCCTGCTTCAGGCAAAAATCGGACTGGTTGACGAGACCCGCCAACCTTGCCCACAAGTTGTAGTGCATCCGTGCTGAAAGGTCTTCCCCGGGCGGCAGGCCGTTGGCCTGAAGCGAAGCGGCCTGAGCACCTCCCCCCAGAAGCAGGGCGAGGGCCAGGATGATGGTGAAGATCACGGAGTTGGCATTAATCTGGGCAAAGACTGCTGCAACGAAGTTCTCCGGTGTTGGCTCCTTCTCCTTGCGCTGGAGGGCGTCCTGGGCCTCACTACAAAGGGTCTTGACCATCCCCCAGGTGATCCTCTGTGCCGGGGTCCGCAGCCGCCGTCTCTCCCGGTGGGTCTCCTCGGCCAGAGTGAGGTCCTCCATCTCCGGGATCGGACTCGGGTCGGTCTGGGTCCACGCCATGAGGTTCCAAATGAGGCTTGACGCACCGAGCCGGAATCCAAACGACACCTGTAGGAGACATAATTGCAGCATACCCTCTCCCCCAGGTTATGAGCGGCACCGGGCCCCTCCAAGAAGGGTCCGGTGGCACCCGGTACCGGACCATAGGTCGCGGGAGAGCTTCCGAGCGGCGGAAGTGCCTCTCCTGCGGCGTGCAGTCCGAAAAAACATTGAGGTGATTGTATGTGAACAATACCTTATTCAGACAAAACTGTGCTTGTCCCTGTGATGTGGGGAGGGCTGGTGGCTCCCCCCTTTCTGTTTGTTTGTCAATATAGGACTTTAGCGTCCGATTGACCCGTTCTACAATCGCCTGCCCTTGCGGATTGTAGGGGATGCCAAATGTATGCTTGATGTCCCAGGTGGCCATGAAGGCGGCCAACTGCCTAGAGCAGTAGGACGGGGCGTTGTCCGTTTTCACGTGCCACGGCTTGCCCATTGCCGCAATGCTGCTCCACGTGGCAGGCAGTCTCCCCCTTCTGCGCCGTCGCCCAAACGAACTGGGAAAAAGTGTCTATGCAGACGTGCATGTACTGCCATCTGCCAAACTGCGGCACATGCGTGACGTCCATTTGCCACACCTGATTGGCCTCTGTCCCCCGTGGGTTAACCCCCCACGAGGGCCCCCCCGGCGCCCCTGCGCAATGCTGGCAAGAGCGTACTATACCCTGGGCTTGAGAAAGTGGCAAATTGAACTGTCTGGCGAGTGCCTTGGCGTTTTGGTGAAAAAAGGCATGACTTTGAATTGGAGTAGTGAAAACTCCCAAAACTGAACGTTGCTGAATTTCCTTTGCCGCCGCATCCGCTCTGCTATTGCCCGCGGGAATCGGACCCGGTAGGTCTTGATGACTTCGGATGTGGGCAATATAGAGCGGCTCCGTGCGGTTTCGCAAATGAAATTGAGCAGTGAGAAACAGGCTAAGCAGATTCTTGTCTATCGCGGGAGTGATGTATGCTCCCGGTAGACTGTGAAGCAAATTCCTAACATACAGACTGTTGGTTATGATATTTAAACGTTCCTTGGCGAAGGTGCGCAAAGCAAGGTTCACGGCTGCCAACTCCGCCCGCTGCGCGGACTTCTGTGGGAGAGTTAACAGCGTGTGCCAAGCTTCGCCCTCCTGCCAGGTCAGGACACCATAGGTGCGTCCACCATCAGAAAAAACTGTTCTGGCCCCCTGAAGTGGGACCAGCGAGAGCAATTCGAACAAGCTGACCGTTCTTGTTTGAAGCGAGACAAGTCTGGGGTCTTTAGGCAAGTGGTATGCCAAGCTTCCAGTGAACCCTTCCAAGGCTATCGGAAGCGAGTCACCTAGCTGCATCAACTGCTGAATTTGTTCCTTGGTGAACGGGACCACGATTTTGGCTAAATCGTGCCCCGAAATGTCCCTAGCTCTCAGCCTGCCGCGGTAGATCACCGCGGAGACCAGTTCTTGGGGCGGAACAATGTTCCGAGATGAGGTGTTAGGCAAGTACACCCACTCCACAATTTTCGCTCCCTTCTCTGAGTCTACTCCTAGCGCCCCAGTGAACAGGGATCCCGACCGCACGATGTACAGATTCAGGATTGGGGCATATGGCCCCTGGGCGATCCTATCTACCCATCTTTGGCTGAGAGCTTGGTTAACTTTCTCGAGCGCCAAGCGCGCGTCTCGAGAAATTTTTATCCGGTCTGCCGGCTGCTTACCTAGCGTTAGCAGCGAGAAGAGCGGTTTCAGAAGATCCGTATCCAATCGAAAATACGGTCTGGCCCAATTAATATTCCCTAAAACCTGCTGCAATTCTACCAAGGTGACTGAGTCCTGTACATTAATCTGAGGCAAAACTGGTGCTGCGAAAGAGCGGAGAAGCCGATGGCCCAAGTATGAGAAGGGCTCGGTTCTCTGCACTTTCTCTGGGGCAATGAGTAAACCTTTGTCCCCCAGGCTGGCCTGGAGGTCAGAAAACACTTCGCTGCCAAGCTTTGGCAATGCCACCAAAATATCATCCATAAAGTGACAAACTAAGGATTGTGGGTAGAGGTTTCGGAACTTTGCCAGTGCGTCGTGAACGTAAATTTGGCACAAGATGGGCGAATTGAGCATGCCCTGTGGCAAAAATTTCCACGCGTAACGCTGCGTAGGCTCACTGTGGTTCACGACCGGCACCGTAAAGGCAAACCTCTCCCGGTCCCTGGGGTCTAAGGGGATAGTATAAAAGCAATCCTTGAGATCTACGACGAGAATCTCCCACCCCTCGGGAATCATGTTCGGATTCGGGATGCCGCATTGAAGCGGACCCATTGGCTGTATGCATTTATTGATCTCTCTGAGATCGTGGAGGAGTCGCCACTTCCCCGACTTCTTCTTAATAACAAAAATTGGCGAATTCCAAGGACTTGTGGACTGTTCTATATGTCCTGCGTCTAGCTGTTCCTTAACTAGCTGCTTAAGAGCAACCAATTTCTCCCCCACTACCGGCCATTGTTCTACCCAGACCGGAGTATCGGTGAGCCATTTAAGTGGCAACGCCATTACCCAAAGGTAAGGGTGGCACCGTACTGCTGCAGAATGTCTCGCCCCCAAAGGTTGATGTGCACGTCAAGAATGTGCGGTCGAATCACCGCCGTGCCCTCAGCCCTTGGGATTGTGACTTCTACCCACTCTCGGCTCCTAAACGCTTCCTGAACACCGCCTACCCCCCACACATCGGAGACTGGCTCAATGGCCCACTCCCTTGGCCACTGGCTTCTGCTTATCACACTGACATCTGCTCCGGTATCTAACAGGCCTGAGAATGATCGATTATTCAGAAATACCTCAATAACCGGGCGCTGTTTCCACTCAATGTTGGTCTCCACTGTCGCTAAGACCTGGTATCCTTGCGCTGCCTCACTGGCGCTCGAGCAGTCCTCTGACCGGGACTCGAAGCTGTCACTGAGCCCTCCCTGGCTCTCTGCTGGCGAGCGACAGTGTCTCCTTTAGGGATGGTGTCTCCTTTAGGGATGGTTTGGGGCAGGTGTGTCCAAAGCTGAACTTGGAGAACGCCTGAAAAGTTGGAGTCAATGACTCCTGGAATTATAAAAATTCCGCATGCACCAGCTATACTACGGGGCAAAACTAAACCTATAAAGCCTCTGGGCAGGGGTCCCATGTACTGGGAATCGACCAGATAGACTGTGCCTGGCAGGTCGCATGTAACGTCCGCCTGGCAAGTCAATTCTAGTCCCGTGCTGCCCTTGGGGCTGGCCTGCGCCCTCGCAATGTCTGGGATGGGGTTGGACTCTACTCTAGCTCTGGTGAGTTCTGGGTGAAGGACACCTCTGTTTGGACTGGGGCCAGAGACATGCCCGTGCTCCGGTTTCCCGAATTCTGGCAATACCTGGCCCAATGATAGCCTTTCTTGCACTTCGGACAGAGGGTGTTCGGAGCCTTGGGACGGCCGGACTTTTGTCCGCCTCCCTTGGATCGGCACTCCCTAGCGAAGTGACCGATCTTGCCACAATTGTGGCATGCTCCTTTGCTCTTACCGTTAGGTCTTTTCCCTCCTTGCACCGCTGCCGCTAGCAGACCCATCTTATAGGATTCTGTGCCAACGTCAGCGCAAGCTCTAATCATGTCCGATAGGGTCAAGTCAGGACGATTGCCTAGGGACTGCAAGATTCTACGGCAGTCCAAGTTGGCATTGTCCTTGGCTAACTTAATCATGAGCTCTTCCTGGGCTTGCTCATTATCAATCTGCCTGCTAATGGCT
Source organism: Bradypodion pumilum (assembly GCA_035047305.1). NCBI lineage: Eukaryota > Metazoa > Chordata > Lepidosauria > Squamata > Chamaeleonidae > Bradypodion > Bradypodion pumilum. Next base: position 364,906,180 of record JAWDJD010000002.1, read on the forward strand.
TCTTCCAGGCGATTGATGAAGTCCATGTAGGGCTCCTGGGCTCCCTGCTTGATGGAGGTGTAATTCTTAGCCACTTTGCCAGTGGCTGGGATCTTAAAGTAGGCCCTAAAGGCCGCCTCGGCTGACATCTCGAGAGTGGTGAGAGGTAGGTTGATCTGAGCATTGATTGACTCGAAATTACCCGAGCCATACAGCTGCTCAGGAAGCACCGCGCCTCCCATCCTGGCAGCCCGAGTTTGAGCCTCTAGGCGGAACTCGCTGTCCCAGATCATGTACTGGCTAGGGGTCAGCATCATCCTCATGACGGCTTTCCAATCATGAGGAATCCACATGGTGGTTTCGCACACTTGCTGAAGCGTGCCCCTAGTAAAACGACTTTGGAGCCCTGTTTCTGCAATTGCCTTCCGCATAGCCATGAGGAGCTTATACGGGACTGGGGAATGAACGATCTGCTGTGCGCCCGTGAGCGCGTCCATTTCCATGCGGATTGGACATATCTGTCTGAGCTCAGCTAGCTCTTCTACTGACGGATCCCCCTTCCTAAGCTCTTCCTCAGCTGTGCGCTGAAGGGCACTCTTGGTAACTAGGGAAGCCGAAGCCGTCAGAGGAGCGCCTGCGCTTCTCATGCCCTGCATTCCCTCGGTGACGTCTGCAGCTGTCACTGCGGGAAGGCTCCCTGCGCTACTCTGCTGGTACTTGAATGTCGGCTAGAGTGCGGTGGGCGCAGTCGGCTCGACTGGCTGGACTGATGACTTATTTAACGGGGGTTCTTCCGCTTCTATCCGGACTGGTTCGATCTCAGCTAAAAGTTTCCTACACTTCCTCCATGTGCGAACTATCCCTCCTGGGGCCTTCGGGGGTTGCTGAATGCAGTCTCCTATCCGATCCCAGAGCTGTAGGGTTAACGTACCTACTTCTGGGTAAAGCAGGCAGTGTTCCCTAAGGTACGCCAAAAGTCTCGCTAGTTCCCTGCTGTGAAAGCGTAACTTAAATACCCTGGCCAGGATTTTAAACTCCTCCTCACGAGTTTTTTGGCTAGCGGACGGACTCTGTCCCTGAGAACAAGTCCCCATATTACCTGCGAGTAGTCCTCTGAAGTTTCCTCCTCGGGACGGGTTGACGCGTCTGGGGGCAAGGTAACTGGTTTTGGCGATGATCGTCTGGGTGGAGCTCGGAGCGTGGCCTCCTGCCACGGGCCCTCGGCGGCCTCTGCGCTGTCAGGGGCTCACAGCTGCCCTGAGCGGAACACGTTTTTCCCTTTAGCGCAAGTCTCCCCGAAAGCCGGGAGCAAGGTGCAGGAATGCCTCTCTTGGAATGCCTCGCTGCAGGCCGTCCTTCTGACCGGCTGGCTGCCGGCCAGAGCGCTGCGCTGTCCTCCGGGCTGACGGGTCGCGGTTCAAGCGTAGAACCGGACCGCGTGGATCGCTACTCGTGAGTAGACCTCTCCTGGGTCGCTTACTCACGAGTAGATCACGTCGGGGTCATCAGATGTAGGAATCGGGGCCACTGGGGTGGCCTTAAGGTCCCGGAGGAGACTGATCAAGTGACGACGCGAGGCAAATGGAACGAGATCAGATCAGTACTTTATTGGGAAAAGGCAACATCATTTATAGGGGAAAAAGCGCAACGGTGGCGAAACCGTCATCGGACAGGAAAATTACCTAACCCACGTACCCGGGAATCCTCACCAAACCAATACTCTGAGCAATCTTAAAAGGAAAACAGTGACACGGGAAGGGTTGGAACTAGTGTATCAGTTATAGTTTCAGCAGTTGAGTACAGAAAACACGTGGACTGCTTTAATGCTGGACTAGTAATATCACCCTTTTCTGTGTGCCCTAGATCCACTATTAGACCAGATTCTGTCATTGGCAAGGAATCTGGCACCTTACCATTCAACTAGTCCTTATCCAAGTCTGACACTTGGGTAAAAGAGAATAATAATCTCCTGTTACCTGAAGCTACCAATATTCTATACTGTGAATTTCGAATCCAGGGATTCTCAACCTGCCGCCGGTGGCACCATTTCATCCCACCCCCCCTGCCTCCAACACACCTGGAAGTGTCATGTGGTGGAGGAAGGGCAAAATGGCCATCCAGCCCCCGAAGCTGTCTGAGGGAACATGACCCAGCCCCTGGCTTATAAAGGTTGAGAACTCGTTCTAATCTATATTTTAATGAGATAAAAAGCAGAATGTAGTTGAATAAGGGCTTTTCCTCTGTGGCACCTACAACTGGTTTCCTCATATCTACAAGATATCTCTTAAAACCCATTATGCTCAATGAGATCTACTATGACTCATCTGTTTTCAGTGAACAACAAAGATTAGTTTATCCCAACCAGGATTGAGGGTTAGGGGTGCCATTGTTCACCAATGAGATGTTTCACTTCTGCTGTTTGATGGTTCTGGTAGCAGTTCTTGGCTCCCACCCACCCCCACCCCACCCCCATTTAAACTGTGGTGTATTTAATTTTAATGATGAATAGTGAGCTATTATTTATGTGGAGAGGCTTATTAACTTGTCTTGATTATGTTATGTATTATATGAGGATTTATATTCTATCCTTTTAAAATACCCATTAGAACAATGCACATGCATTATTCAGAGCAACCTATATTAATTATAGCCTCAAACTCAACAGCAGTAGTAACAAAACAAGACAGACATAATATATGCAGAATATAAGCATCAAAAGCATGGGCAGAAAGAATTTTGAATAGAGATTAATAAAAAAAATGTAGGGAAAGAAAGGGAAACAACCTATTCAGGCTCACCTGGTTCTTCTAGTTCTGTTTTTCTAGAGCATTCTTGTGAGATGATGTTCCCAAATTTAACAAAATGTGTTGGATTTATCAGTCTGCTTTCTGCTCCAAGTTAATATAGTATACCACAATTTGTGCTGTTAGAGAACGCTTTTCACTGTCAGTCAAATTCAGAATTTTAATTACCAGTTGGAGGGAAAAAACCCATGCACACGTAGTTCAGGAGGAAAAGATTAAACTGCTGTGCAAATCCCTTTTAATGTTTTGAAGCTGTCCATCTGCAAAATGCCTGAGCTTCTTCCATGTCTAGGTCAGATGCCAAAATGAAGCCACCTTTCATGAACCCATTCCATACAGTAGTTCCATGCCATTATTATTTTTTTGGCCCGAAGGAGACTCAAAGTGGTTTCCCAACATATTAAACAATACAATAGTACATATACAGTAATAGTGAACAATACAAATGCAAATTAGTCAACAGTACACAATGTAAAAAACAACACAAAAATAAACCAAAGAAAGCCATATTACAGCAACATTACATCAATCTAGTTACAGTATCAACTATAATATACAAAGAGAATTCAAAAATCATATAAGCCAATGCATAAACAAAAAATAAATAGCATACAGCAATCCCAAAAATAGCAAAAATACAGAAATACCATAATTATCTCTAAACAAAAAAGTTCCTTTTGTTTGACCTGGTGTGAGAAAGATTAGCTGGCACAACAAGGTTACTGTTGCCAGGGGTACTCCCAATTGTGATTCAAAAATACCACAGTCTTCAAGGATGCTCTTTCTGTGTACCCTAATGCATGAACTGTAAATGAGCAAATCCTTGCTCTAGTCAAGGCTGCTCCATATGATGTGCTGTGGAATTTCCATGTCTCTGTAACTGGGGGCGAAGGGACAGTGATACAAATGTGAAAATTAAATTAAAAATTAAATTAAATTAAACTAATATTATCATCCCTGTGTTAACCTTCAGTGTTTCTCCAGTTCTGCTTACTGTGCATCTTAGGTATAGATAAAGCTCTTCCTTGCTCAAAAGCCAGTCGTATCTGACTCTAGGATACGGTAATCATCTCCATTTACAGCCAAAGACAGTCAGCAGATTAGTGGTGGGCATCAGCAGGTTCTCACCAGTTCACCAGAACCGGTAGCAGAAATGGTAGCAGTGTGGTAGTAAAAAAATTTTGAGCCCACCACTGCAGCAGATGTTTCTGTGGTCATGTGGCCGGAGCGCACAGACCACTATTACCTTAACACAGAAGTGGTACCTATTTATCTACAGTACTTGCAATTTCTTGTTTTCAGACTGCTAGGTTGGAAGGAGCTGTGACAGAGATGGGAGCTCACTCTGTCATGCAGCACTCAGGTCTCAAACTGCTGACCTGCCAAACTTCCAGTTGTCAAGGTCAGCATCTTAACCACTAAGCCACCACAGTCCTAAATCTGAACACCATTCAGATGCAATATAGGGAATTACTTAACATAAGAGCAGCCTTGCTGGAACAGGCCACAGCATACCTGTCAAGTTTTGGATTTGGAAATAAGGGAAATTTCCCGGCAAATACAGGATACTTGACAGCTTTGCTTATCCTGTGCTGCCCTCCAATGGTGGCAATAGGGCATTGTAGTCTAATTAATAAGGGATGACGGCGGGAAAGAGGGCAAAATAAGGAGTTTTCCCGGCCAATAAGGGATACTTAACAGCTATGGGCCACAGCCCATCCAGTCCAGCATTCTGTCTCACACAGTGGCTCACCATTTGCTTCAGGGGATTCCCAAGAAGATGCCTTCACCTGCTTAGGATTCCCTGGAAATGGCATTGAGAGATATCCTGCCTATCCCTCCAACCCGGAGGTTGTCCATAATTATAGCCATTGATACCCTTGTCCTCCATGAACTTGTCTAATCCTTTCTTAAAGCTGTGAAGACTGACAGCTGTCACCACTTCTTCTGGCAGGGAGTTCCATAGACCAGTGATCCTCTGGGTGAAAAAGTACTTTCTCTTATTTGTTTGAGAACTAGCACCCAAAAGTCTCATGGTGTGCCCCCTAGTTCTAGTGTTGTGCGATAGGGAAAACAGTTTTTCCTTATTTACTTTGTCCTCACCATGCATGATTTTATAAACTTCAATCAGGTCACCTCTAAGACACCGTAGTTCAAGAGTGAAGAGGCCCAACCATTGCAACCTCAGATGGTAAGAAAGTGTTCCAGTCCCCTAATCATTCTTGTTGCCCTCCTCTGCACTTTTCCCAGCTCCATAATATCCTTCTGGAGGTATGGCGACCAGAACTGTACACAGTATTCCAGATGGGGCCTCACCATAGATTTATAAAGAGGCAAAATGACATGTGCTGACTTATTTTCTATACCCTTCCTAATGATCCCTAGCATTGAGTTGGTTTTTTCACTGCTGAGGCACACTGGGTTGACACCTTCATTGAGTTGTCCACCAGGACACCAAGGTCCCTTTCCTGGTTTGTTTCAGAGAGTTCAGACCCCATCAGTTTATAAATGTAATTGTTTTTGTTTTTTTTGCCCCAACATGCATCACTCTGCACTTACTAGTGTTGAAGCTCATTTGCCACTGTTTTGCCCACTCCCCCAGTGTCAAGAGATCCCTCTGGAGCTCCTCACAATCTCTCTACTTGTCTCATTTCTATTCCTCCCATCCACCAAAGAACACAAAGCAATGTATACAGCCCTCCTCATCCCCACTTTAACCTTCCAATGAGACTATGAAGTCAGTTAAGTAGAGAGACTGCGGGTGGACAAAATCACCTAATGAGTTTTGTGGACAAAACCACCCAATGAGTTTTGAACCCTGATCTCCCTAGTTCATTTTTTTTATAAATTTTTATTAGTTTTCAAAATATATAACAAACATTTAAGACATAATAGTAACAATCTATACAAAAAAGAAGAAAAAAAGAATATAAAGACAAAATACAATAGAGAAAAAAAAAGAAAACTATATAATACATACTCAATCACCCTGTGCTATATACATTGTCCAGGAGGTTGTGGGATTTCCCATTAATTTCTGTTATTCCCAAAATTTCAATTGGTCTGGTGTCAATTTATTTATTCCATCTCTCGTCAGTGAATAGTCAACAAATTTTCGCCATATATTCCAGAATCTGTTTTCTTTTATTATACCTTTTTTTAAGTTTAACTCCCATGTTAATTTTTCATTCAATGCGAGATCCCACATCTGCTTATACCACTCCTCCACCTTTAACGTTAAATCATTTTTCCAATTTTTTGCGATACACATTCTAGCTGTTACAAGCATCATAGACAACAATTCTTTCTTGTCATTATCCAAATTAACATTATCTACATCCGTCAACAAGGTGATAACTGGCCCCATTTTGAGACGCAATCCCATAATTTTTTCGATCTCGATCTCAATTTTTGCCCAAAACTTTTCTACCTCCTTACATTCATACCACATATGAACATATGTACCCAATATATTTTTACACCTCCAACACATTTTATTATTCTTTTTGTCTATCTGGTGCAGTCTCATAGGGGTCAGATACCACCTCCATAACATTTTGAAATTATGTTCCTTTACCCTAACCGACAGGGATCTCATAATTCTTTTTCTCCATTTATTTTGCCATTCCTTTTCTGTTATCTTCACATTCAAATCTTGTTCCCATGTATTTCTTAATATTTCTTGCGGCTTAACTTCTGTATTTATTATTTTATAAATTTTACTAACCATTCCTTTTATTCCAATTTCCTCCTTCCTTATCTTCCACACTAAATCCTCGAATTCTGTCCGGTGTCTTTCCAAACTCTGTTCCCTCCAGTATTTATTATTCCACCTATTCACCCTCGCTATCTGAAACCAATTCAACTTCATCTGAGTATATAACTCTCTTTTCGTCTCCTTGTCTTTACAGACTCGTATCCAATCTTTCAACAGGAAGACCCCCTTTGTCTGCAAAATTTCTTTCATCTCATTGTTTATTCTTATTGGAAATTTTTTCAAATCTTCTATTTCAATTATCGGTGAAATATTTGGGCCAGTTTCATTTTAACTTTCTTCCAAACTCCCAACATTGATCTCAACATTCTGTTTTTAACTGGTATTTTCCATGTTTCCTTGTCTAGGAAGAAGCTCTTACCCACTTCCTTTAATTCCTTCATTTCAATTTCCTCCCAGATAACCAATTCCTTCATTAAAATCTTAACTACATTCTTTATATGAAATGCTTTATAGTAGTTCCTTAAATTAGGTATTCCTAATCCCCCTTCCTTTTGAGATAAATACCACATTCTCTTTGGGATTCTGGGTCTACGTCCCCCGTTACAATAGTTATCAAATAATTTTTGAAATTCCTTAATATCTTTATCTGTCAGCTGGATTGGTAAGGCATCGAACAAAAAATTTAATTTTGGTAATAACATCATTTTAGTCAACGCTACTCTGCCGAACCAAGACAGCCTCAGTTTTTGATATTGCAGAATTTTATCTTTTAATTCCTTCTTTTGTTTATCGTAATTTAATCTTTTCAGATCATCCAACTTATTAGATATATTTATCCCTAAATATTTCAAACTCTCTTTAATCCGCACTTTAAATTCGTCCCTAATTTTTGTTTGCTCTTCCTTTTCAATATTACTTAAAATCAATTCAGATTTATCCCAATTTACCTTCAAACCTGTTATTTGTTCAAATTCCGTTAAATGTTTTTGAATGCTTTCCATAGATCTTCTGGGGTATTTCATAATTAACAAAGTATCGTCTGCATATAAGCTAATTTTATTTTCCATTATTCCTTCTATACTTTTATCTTCCCTTATTGTATTTGCTAATATTTCCATCGCCATGATAAATAATATTGGAGATAGAGGACACCCTTGCCTTGTTCCTGCCTCTAATCTCACTTCCTCCGTGAGGCCATCATTAACCCTAATATTAGCATACCCTTGTTGATATAATTGTTCTATTGTTTTTAAGAACCTGTCACCGAATCCATAACTCTTAATTATCTCACTAATCGTTGTCCATTGCAGGGAATCAAATGCTTTAAATATGTCTAACGATAGTAATCCTACTTTCTCCTTATTTTGTCCTGCCACATCTATTAGGTCTAGTACTCGCCTTACCAGATCTGCCATGTGTCTCCCCTTCACGAATCCGGCCTGGTCTTTGTTTATATATTTATCCATAAAACTGTTTAATCTATTTGCCAATATTGCCGTAAAAATCTTAGCGTCTTGGTTTATCAAGGAGATAGGTCTATAAGATTCTACTCTTTCTGGATCTTTTCCCGGTTTTAGCAGTAAGACAATTATTGTTCTATACCATGATAAGGGTATTTGATCCCCGTTAAGTATGCCGTTATAGAGTTTTAACAGTTTTGGGATTACTATATCCAGAAACTCTTTATAAAATTCAGCGGGTAATCCATCTTCTCCCGGTGATTTATCTGCTTTCAATTTATTTATTACTTTTTTATCTCTTTTTCAGTTATTAATTCTTCCATTTTTTGTTTGTGCTCCTGACTTATTTTATTTTTAATTTGCGTTCCCAATTTATCTTTTAATTTGTCTATGTTTACCTTCTTTTTAGAGTATAGATCTTGATAAAATTCTCTAACCACCTTACATTTATCTTGGGTCTTATTATATCTTATGCCTTCTTTGTCTACTAAAGTCCCTATTTCTCTTTTACTTCTTTTTTCTTTAGCCGCTCTCGCTAACAATTTTGAATTTTTGTTACTGTACTCAAAATATTCTCTTTTTAAGTATACCAAATCTCTTTTCACTTTTTCAATATCTTTTCCTATTATTTCCTTCTTTAATCCCTGCATTCTTTCAAAAATCTTTCTATCCTTAGTAATTACATGCTTCTCCTGTAGCCTTTTAATCTCTTTTTCAATTTCTTCTTGTTTACTTTTTAACAGTTTATTTTTAATGCTTGCCAACCTGATACTTTCACCTCTAAATATTGCCTTCATCGTGTCCCATACAATACCAATTCCAAGTTCCCCTGTGTCGTTCCACTTCCAGTTTTCTTCCCATTTTTCTACCATTTGATCCTTAAGCTTTTTGTCTTTAAACAATCTAGCGTTGTATCTCCAGTTTTTCCTAATCTTTATTGCCTCTATTTTCTTTTCCAACAAGACTTTTGCGTGGTCCGACTCTTTAAAAATTCCTATTTCTATATCTTCTAAATTTCTTATCAAATTGTCAGTAACAAATATATAATCTATTCTAGAATACGTATTATGAACTTGTGAAAAATATGTGTAAGCCCTTTCCATTCCTTTAAGTTCCCTCCATGTGTCCTTCAACCCCAAAGATTTCAACCAATTATTTAACACATACATTTTATTTCCACCCACACATCTTGTTATGTTTGTACTATCTATATTTGATTTTATTAAATTAAAATCTCCCGCTACGATCATTTTTGTTGTTTTCTCCTTCTCCAATATTCGATGCACCTTATCTAAAAACCTGTTTTGATGTTCATTTGGTACATACAGGTTCACCAGCATTATTTCCTCCTCTTCTATTTTCCCCTTTATAATCAAATATCTACCTTCTGGGTCTGATATACTTTTTACCATCTCAAAACCTAATCTATTTGATATCAATGTTGCAACCCCCCTGGCCTTCAAGGAATTATACGATTTTTCATAAACCTGAGTCCATCCTAAAAACAACTTATTAACTTTCTCCGATTTCTGATGGGTTTCCTGAAGAAAGATTATATCCGGTCTGTCTTTTCTAAGTGCAGCTTCCAATCTCCTTCTCTTTACTTGACAACCAGTACCTTTCACATTCCATGTTATTACTTTTATATTCCTCATCTATTATTTTTCTCCCATGATTTTTTACATTTCCCACTTCCTCCTACGGACATGTGATCGACATATAACATTACCTTCACCTTATAAAAAAAAGGAATTAAAGAATTAAAAAAGACAACTAAAAAAATTACACTAAACAAACTACTACTTTCCCTCCCCATTTTATTTTTTTCAATGGCCTCTGAATTACAGAGAGGGGAGGGGGGGTGCGATCAATCATAGGAGCTTGAGAGAGGTCCGAGCCTAATCCCCGCCTGGAACAGTTCCTCCTTCTGCACCTTTAGGCATGTTCTCATTTCCATTACTATCCCGTCTTCTATATCCACCAGATATAATCAGTTCCTCCTTCAAGTCAGACCATTCTTTAGTTCCTGCTTCCAATAACTTTGCATCTGTCATTACACCCAGAACATTGGGACCTTCACTTATTAAATAACGTCTTCCCAGATGGAAAAAGCTTAATTGTCGTGGGAATTTCCAGTTGTACCTTATTCCTTTTTCCTGAAGTCGTTTTGTAATTGGTTTCATCGATTGTCTCCAAAAACGGTCCTCAATTGGAATGTCATTATATACTTCAATGTCATGGCCTTCTACTTTTAAAACCTCTGCTCCTTTTTCTCGTATAAGCGCCATTAAATGCAATTTATCTGACACATTGGCAAATTTTAACATGACATTCCTTGACCCAGTTTTGCCCCTTTTTGAACCCATCCTAAATACGCTTACAACCTCTTGTGGTGTGAAACCATCTTCCACTATTTCGTCAAGCCATTTCACTATTCTTTCTTTCAATTTGTCTGGTGAGTTCTCTGGGAATTTTCGAATTACGAGATTTGCTCGTCTTAATTGTTCTTCTACATTTTCCAGTCTCTTTTCATGATCTCCAACCTTATCTTCTCTCTCCCTTTCTCAAGTCCATAACCTCTTCTTTAATCAATACCTGTTCTTTTTTAATAACCACTTGTTCCTTTTTAAGATTATTTATTTCTTCTTTTATACCTTCAATTCCCTTCAAGATGTTTTCCAACATATCTTGGGATTCTTGTTTTCGTTCTTTTTTATCTTGGGCAAACATGTTTCCAATTTTATCCTCCATTTTTTCAAATTTCTCCTTAAGACATTCAAATTCAGATTTAGGTCCTTGCCCCCCCCATTGCCGATGTTGTTGGCGTTGTTGCTGTTGCTGTTGTTACGATCGTTGTCGGTGCTGTCCCTGCTGTCGCCGCTGTAGTTGTTACGGTTGTTGTGGCAGTCGTTGCTGTTGTTACTTTTGCTGTTGTTATTACAATTGTTTTGACCGCAGTTGGAGCGGTCATAGTTGGTGATATTATTGTCTTCTGTTGCTGTTGCTGCTGTATTTGTTGTGCCATCTTCTTCACTGTTTCCTGTTCCTCCAAGTCTTTCATCTCTTGCTGCATTGTTTTCTTCATCTCGTCTTCCTCCTCCTCTAACCTTGTAAGCCTTCTAAAACTCCTATCCGAAGATGTTGGTCTTTCCACTCTTGTCCAGGCCAATTTCTTCTCCTTCTCTTTCCCTCTCCCCTGCCGTTTCATCCAAGTATATTTCTAATTACTTAATTTACGTGAACAGTATACCAATCAGCAATCACCATCTATGTTAGCTCTAACCAATTTTAATATATTTATTTCCAGATAAAGACCTTTATACTCTCCTCCCCCTCCCCCTCCCCCTCTATCAGATATATGTGTGTGTATTTACACACACATATACACACACATATATATCAAGTATTCACCCTGATCCCACTGAATGAGGGTAATAATGAAAAAAGAAAAACAATGAAAAAAGAAAAACAATTATTCCAATTTAGGACAGATTAATTTCCCTCTTAGATTTTATATATTTTAGTATGAACGACAATAAAAAAAGGAAAAAAGAAGGAAAAAAGAAGGGGGGAAAGGGGAATGGGAAAAAAGGAATACAGATACTAGAAAGACAAAAAAAGAAAAAATATTTTTCCCTTTGATAGTTAAAAGTAAAAAAGTCCCAACGACAAAAAAAAGAAAGAAAAAAAGCTAAAAATGGCAAAATACAAAACAAAAGAAAAAAATTTTAAAAAAAGAAAGAAAAGGGGGAGAAAAAAATTTTTTTGTCCTCAAACTTTATCTCACAAAATAAGGGGGAGGGGGGGGCAAACTTTGTTTTCCTGTTGCAGCCTGCAATCTTTCTCCAACTTAGAAATAAAAGCAAAAGCCAAAAACTAGATCAACCCCTACCTCAAAAACTCAGGGGTAGCGGCACTTTACTCCTCACAACACATTTCTTAATAGCAACACCGTCTTGATCCTCTTAATGCCAGCAAAGAGGGAAAAAAACGGCAGGGGCGAAATTGGTCGGAGTCTCCAACAGTCCGAACCCACAACACAGGCGGCAGCAAGAGAAGAGGAGGGAGAAAGAGGGGAAAAAAACCCCCGGGCGATCGTATATTGTCCCGGTTGCTAAACCCCCAGCTGCTCCCACCAACAACAAGAAGGACGAAAAATACAGTCACTTTTCTTCTCCTTTTAGCAAATTTGCTAACCGTCTGGACTTCTCAACTTCTCACAATAGCACTTTTCCGGCTCCGCAAAGCTCCGTACGTCTCCGATCGAGGGGAGCGGCGGGGCCGAGCGAACCCCGCTTCGGCTTCCCTCTTTCAATTCCCCGCCGAGCTTACCCTTTTCGATCCAATCGTCTGCTTATCTGCTTTACCAACCCTTTATCGAATTTCACCAGGGCACCGATCTCCGCACCGATCTTCAACTAAGAGCTCTGGGGACTCGTCGCCATTATAGACCTCCCATCCCCCCGCTCTCTCCAAGATCGAAACTCCGTTTTTTCTCCTTTTTTCGGCGCAGCTTTGGTCCCTCCAAAGTGAATTCCACAACTGTTTTTCCTTCTAAGTATACTAATCCATTTTTTTATCTATTTCAGGAACTATTTCCACTTTTAAAAGTCACTTTCATTTCCTCCTTTCCGAGCGGAAGAAAGTTCACTCCTCTCAGCTCTCCATCTTGACACGCCCCCCCTGATCTCCCTAGTTCAAACACCAACTACCACACTACATTTAAAAGAATAAAGAAACTGACCTTTTCTTTTCCATAATGATTGCTGAGATAACATACCTTGTGCTGTGGAATGTTCTAAAGCACTAGTGGATGAGGAGAAGCCTACAAATAGTATATAATTGTAAAATGTGCTGGAAGTGAAGAGAAGCAAACCACCAACAAAGACTAAAATTGAATAGCCAATTTTTGTAAGGGAAAAGTTAGAATAACTGGAGCATAGGATAATTTTAGATAGCAAGAGACTTTTAACAAAAAAGGCTCCATCCAACACAAACTATACTTGGAAAAAGATGAAGAACAAGGAAGTTGCAGATCTGCTGTGTTCAGGGAACAAATAAATGTTAATGTGTGATTGAGGAGAAAGTAGAACTGCTCAACATCTACTTTGCTTCCATCTTTTCCCAAATGAAAAACAATGCTCAGTCTATTAGAAGTACAATAAAGGAAGTAATGAAGTGGTGGTTGTTTGTTATGTGCTGCCATAACATCAGACGTATTGTGACCCTAATAGAATTTTTGGAGTACTGGTATATGAAATATTAAAGAGTACCTTTACCATTGCCACACACAGCCAGTGAGTTTCTATAGCGCAGTGGGGACTTGTACCTAATACTTAGATTATTAAAGCAAAGCAATCACACTTATATACTGCCTCATAGAGTGCACTCTCTGGGCAGCTCACAAGTTAATTAGCACTTGCCTCCAACATGCTGGGTTCTCATTTTACCAACTTCAGAAGGATGGAAGGCTAAGTCAACCTTGAGCCTTGGCCAGGATTTAACTCACAACACAGCAGGTTAACTACTGCTCCTTCTATCAGTTGTATCACATCAGCTCTCTGTAGTGGTATAAGGACATACAGTATAGCTACTTAAAAGGAATTCAGATATCTAAGTCAGATGTTTAAGGGCACCAAAAGAACTTGCACAGGTAATCTTAGTGTCAGAGTCCAGGACAAAGGCAGCTGACTAGAAACACAGGCACCAGGACCCAGAGCAATCAAGCTAAAGGTCAAAGGCAAACCTTATCCAAGGCCTAATCCAAGTCCAAGATCAAAGCCAGGAGCAGACAGGGGAACAAGGCTAGTTCAGTAAAGGAGACATACATAGTCCAAGCAAGCCAGGAGTCAAATAACCAAGGAAGTAAACAAAGCAGGATACCTTTGGGTCTGGAGCAAAAGCAGGAAGTCCAAGAGACCAGGAACCAGACAATCAAGGAAGCCACTGAAGCAGGGTGTCTTCAGGACTGACACAAGGCAATTTCCTCAAGGCACAATAGCAAGTTAGAAATCTCTGTTGCTGAAGCAGCTTTTAGGGGCAAGAGCCAGTTCTTATATAGCTCTTCCCCCAGAGCTCTCAGGTGGAGCTCAACAGCATCTCAGCAGTTGTAGTAGGCTGTGACTCTGATCAAAGCTGCCTTCCTAGCAGCTGGAGACCTGAAGCAGCCTTGGCCCCTTGAGGCTTTTTAGTGTATGGGACCAAAGACAACAGGACAACCGAAGGGTTGGTTTAACGCAGGTTTATTGCATAGTGTTCCGGTGAAGCATGAGGTAATGGCGGTGATACATCTCAATATATACAGTAGCCCTCTACATTTGAATCTTGTAGCACGGTAGCTCATTGGCTGCTACCGGCGTGGCCTCGCCCAGGCACGCCTCTTTCTTCTGCTGCTGAATGCGGGGAAGGTTTTCCCGCGGCTGTCCATGATTGAGCAATGTGAACCATGTGAGACTGAACGCTCGCAGCTGCCCTCTATGGGCTGTCTGCTCGCGTTCCTTTACAGCTGAGATCGTTGGTATTTGGAGTGGTTACATTCTTGCCTTTACAGTATAATGAACATGCACACATACATACATAACATCCCTCCCCCCTAGGATGGGACGAAGTCCCGCAACCATTGTGGCTTGCCGCACGTGCGCTTGGGGCGTGCCTGCGTTTGACCTAGTACTGGAGAGCCTGTGATCCCTGCCTCCGCGGGTGCTTGTCCTGCAACGGGAAACGGGGATTCGTTAGTGGCTCTGTGGGGCGTCCGTGCCTGCCCTGCGCCCGGGGATGGGAATGGAATGAACAGTTGGGAGGTGAATCCCTGCCTGTTGCTCTCGGACCCCGGGGACCCTCCCATTGTGAACCGCGGAACCGATGAGGTCGCCCTTGTGGTTCTGCTACCTTCTGATCCCCGCTCGGGGGATCTTGAGACTGTGGTGGGCGGACTCGCCGTTGCCTCCCGTCTTGGGGGTGTCGGTCTCCGGGAAATTGGCGCTATATTGCATTCTAACTCACAGGGGCTACTGGGACTGGAAGTACCAGGGGCTGAACTGAAACCCCTCTTTTCGCTAGGACGGGTGGGGGACCACTCCGCTAACTCCCCCTGGTACTGTAAATCAACGTCTAAACTTCTATGGGTATCTGTGTTTCGGGGGAACTTCCGAGGGGTATATGTGTGGTCGGGGCTCTTCCTTTCTGCCGCGGACTCCCGCAAAAGATCTCTGTGGATCGATTCCCTTTCCTCCCCCCTTGGTGGGGACCCATGCTCCCCTTCTCCTCCCCCTTGGGCTAAACGGGTGGGGGAGTACCCTAACGCTGATTCGATGCTATTTTTGTCTCCGTCCTGCTCTCCGGGGACCCTGCGCCTGAGCTGGTCCACGTGTCGCCTCCACAGGAAGCCTGTACTGGTCTCCACGCGGTATGAGACGGGGCCGGTTTGTGCTATTACGGTGCCCGGCACCCAGGCTGGCCCCGTGTTGGCGTAGTTCCTGCAGTGCACCGGGGCGCCTACGCTGAAACTCTTTGTGGGTTCCACCCCTATGTTCCACCCCTTGTCCTCTAGTCTCGTGGGGTCTAACTTGGAGATTGCCGTGGCCAGCTTCCTGCGCATCAACAGCTCTGCGGGGGAGTACCCTGACGCCAATGGGGTGACCCTGTACCTTAGCAGGAATTGGCACAATTTCAGGTCGAGGTCTCCGTGGCCCATGCGCAGCAGCGCGTCTTTCGTGGTGCGCACGAGGCGCTCTACTTGGCCGTTGGTGGCCGGGTGAAAGGGGGCGGAGGTGATGTGCCGAATGGCGTTGCGCTCCATGAATGCCCCGAACTCGGTGGACGTGAAACAGTTAGCGTTATCGCTGACGAGGGTGTCGGGTAAACCGAACGTGGAAAAGACCCTCCGTAACTGTTTGATTGTTGTGGCCGAGGAGGTGCTCGAGACTGGAATGACCTCCAACCACTTGGAGAACGCGTCCACTACAAGGAGGAAGAGCGTTCCCCTGAATGGGCCAGCAAAATCTACGTGTACCCGGGACCAGGGCCCCCTTGCTGCGTCCCACTCCCTATGTGGCGAGCGGGCCTCTTCTGGCCTGGAGCTTTGGCACGCTTCGCAAGTGCCGACCATGTGTTCGATGTCGGCGTCTAGCTGGGGCCACCAAAAGTAACTGCGGGCCAGTGCCTTAGAGCGGACGATCCCCGGGTGGCTGACGTGCAGCAGTTTAAGCACCCTCGGCCGGAGAGACGTGGGGATCACTACCCGCTGTCCCCACAAAAGGCAACCCCTCTCTAGGGACAACTCTAGTTTCTTTTTGAAAAATGTGTCGAATTCCGCTGCTGGGGAAGACACGGGCCACCCTTTCTGTACCCAGGAGCAAACTGTGGCCAGCGTTTTGTCCTTGCCGGTCGCTTTAGCGATGTCGGCCGGTACTACTGGCGGGGAGTCTAGGACCTCTATCATTAAGACCTGGTGGTCCCTCTCTACCTCGCCCACGTGGCAGCAATCCCGGGGAATGGGGGACCTCGACAGGGCATCCGCATGGCTGATCTCCTTCCCGGGCCGGTATACCAACGCGTGCTGATACGCGTTGAGAAAAATGGCCCACCTGAGCATTCTCGGGGACAGGATTTGGGGTGTGGGCTTATCTGCGGTGAAAATGCCTACCAGGGGCTTGTGGTCAGTCACTATGGTGAAGGGGCGGCCGTACACAAAATCATGAAATTTCTTGGTCCCCGCAATTATCGCTAGTGCTTCCCTGTCTGTCTGGGCATAGTTTCTCTCCGTTTGGGACAAGGACCTAGAGTAGAACGCTATCGGGGCCTCCCACCCGTTCTCCAGTACGTGGCATAACACCGCCCCCACCCCCACCGGGGATGCATCACATATTAGGACCACTGGGCGTTTGGGATTGAAGTGGGTCAGTACAGCATCTGATGCCAGGAGTCGCTTCAGGTCATTGAAAGCCTTCTCCTGGACGTCGCCCCACTTCCATGCCTCGTCCTTTTTTAACAATTTGTGTAGCGGTTCCGCCACTGCTGCCTTCCGCGGAAGGAAGGAGTGGTAAAAATTGAGCAGTCCCAGGAACGACTGCAACTCGGGCTTGGAGGTGGGGCGAGGGGCCTTCTTGATGGCGGCCACCTTGGATTGGGATGGCCTGATTCCCTCGGGAGTAACACGGAACCCTAGGAACTCAACCTCAGTTGCGAAGAAAACGCATTTGTCTTTTCGCAACCGCAACCCCGCCTTTTCGAATATTGCCAGGACCTTTCCCAACCTTGTTGCTAATTCGGCCCGGCTCCCCCCTGTAATCAATACGTCATCAAAGTAGGGTAACACCCCCTCTAACCCCTTCAGGAGGCGTTCCACGAGTGACTGGAAAATCCCGGGCGCCGAATTC
This sequence comes from Bradypodion pumilum, assembly GCA_035047305.1. NCBI lineage: Eukaryota > Metazoa > Chordata > Lepidosauria > Squamata > Chamaeleonidae > Bradypodion > Bradypodion pumilum. The sequence goes on from JAWDJD010000002.1 coordinate 364,923,518, forward strand.
ACGCCGAATTGGAGGCGCGATACCTGGAACGCCCCTTTGTGGGTGACTATGGTCTGTGCAGCAGCTGCGGCGGGGGTCACCGGGAGTTGCTGGTAGGCTTGGGCCAGGTCGAGTTTAGCGAAACACCTCCCCCCGTGTAACCTGGCCAACAAGTGGCTGACTACCGGCACCGGATACGCATTAGGGCGGATCGCCTTATTGATGGTGCACTTGTAATCAGCGCATATGCGGACCTCCCCGTTGGCCTTGAGCGCTGTTACAATTGGAGTTTCCCACTCCGCAGAATCAACAGGAACAAGAATCCCCTGGCCCACCAATTTGTCCAACTCCGCCTCTATTTTGTCCTTTAGTGCGAAAGGCACTCTGCGCGGTTTAAGTCTGATTGGACGTACTCCCGGGTCCAGGTCAAAAGTCACTGGGGGGCCCTTGAATTTTCCGAGCCCCTTTTTGAAAACCTCGGGGTGCGCGTCGCACACGCTCTGTATTGGATCAGTCCCGGTGGCGTGTGCTCCCACGGCGTGCACCCCCCCAATGAACAACCCCAGGGGCTGGAACCATTGAGTCCCGAGGAGGCTGCATTTTCCTCCCTTGTGGACGACTAGGGGAAGCGTTGCGGCGTGCTTTTTAAACTGGACCTGGAACTTCCCAATCCCCAACACTGGGATGCGGTTCCCTTGCACGTCCTTCAGTGTGGCCCTCAACGCTTTGAGCTTGGGCCGCACGCGGGGGGCGATTTTCATGAACTCCCCCTGGGAAATAATAGAGTATGACGAACCCGAGTCCACCTCCATTCTAACAGGGGCCCCTTGTATTACTACCTCAACGAAGTATCGGGGGTGCTCCGTGGAAACGCTGCCAACCGGAGCGTCGTCCTCGCTGTCGTCGGAGATGCGCCCTACGCCGTCCCGCGTCCTCGTGGTCCGGGTGCCGTCCTTTGGCCTCGTGGTGCGGTCCTGCCTCGCCGAGCGGTCTGGAGAACTCCTTGTGGCCTCGCGCCGCTTCCGGCAGACCTTGGCGATGTGCCCGCGCCGGCCGCAGTTGTGGCACTCGGCCTTGCGGAATGGGCATTTGGCGCGTGCGTGGGCGGCACCGCAGCCGTCGCAGCGCCGGCCCTCTCTCTGGACCCTCCGGACGTCCTCGTCGTCGCCGCTCTCCGCAGACGAGTCCGAAGCTCGCCGGGCCGCGCGCACCGAGCTCTCTGCCTTGGCGGGCTTCGGGCGCCAGTCCTGGAGCTCTTGCACCCCGGCAGTCGTGGGCTCCGCGGCCTGCGCCGTGTCGAGGACTTGTTGCCATGTGGGAGGCGGCTCCCTTTTCATCAGCGCGCGCTGAGTCTCTGTGTCCCTCAGACCGCAGAGCAGGCAGTCCCGGAGGGTGACTTCTGGGGTCTCCCACTTGCATGGGCCGGCGGCCAGCCGCAGGGCCGCGGCGAACTCAGCGACCGATTCCCCGGGCGCCTGGACTCGCCTCCAGAACGCGCTCCGAGCGGGGAACATCGCTATCGCTGGCCGGAGATGGGCGCGCAGCGCCGCCAGGAGCTCTGTGGCTTTGAGGTCGCCCACCTTCCTCGGCGCGATCAGGTCCACCAAGGTCCTCTTGGTCTCGTGTCCGAGCATGCGGACGAAAATGGCCCTCTTCTTGGCCTCATCTGAGACTTCGAGCTCCACCAGCGCTGCGTTGAAGTCTATCTCAAACAGCTCCAAGTCTCCCGGCTTCCTGATCTCGTAGCCGGCGCATGTCTTGGTCCCGTGGGCAGCCATAATCCCACCTTCGTCGCCAATTTAGTGTATGGGACCAAAGACAACAGGACAACCGAAGGGTTGGTTTAACGCAGGTTTATTGCATAGTGTTCCGGTGAAGCATGAGGTAATGGCGGTGATACATCTCAATATATACAGTAGCCCTCTACATTTGAATCTTGTAGCACGGTAGCTCATTGGCTGCTACCGGCGTGGCCTCGCCCAGGCACGCCTCTTTCTTCTGCTGCTGAATGCGGGGAAGGTTTTCCCGTGGCTGTCCGTGATTGAGCAATGTGAACCATGTGAGACTGAACGCTCGCAGCTGCCCTCTATGGGCTGTCTGCTCGCGTTCCTTTACAGCTGAGATCGTTGGTATTTGGAGTGGTTACATTCTTGCCTTTACAGTATAATGAACATGCACACATACATACATAACAGGCTTAGAACTTCAATCTCTAAATTTTGAGAACTCTTGGCAAAAAAAAGTGAGGTCCCAGGAAAACAAGAGAAGACAAATGTCCTCTGTTCAACAAGGGGGGGGGGGAGGAACCAGACAGATACTGATGGGTTAACTTGACATCAATATCAGAAAATGTTCTACAATAAATTACTAAACAGTTGGTCTGACAGGATACCATAATTTACTAGAAGCCAGCATGGATTTTTCAAAACAAGCCATGCTCAATTCTCTTACCTGTTTTTGATAGACTCACAAATTTAGTAGATATGGGGAATGCTGTGGCTGTAGTATGCCTTGATTTCAGCAAAGATTTTGATAAGGCTCTCGTGATATTATTGTGGCCAAGCTGTGAAAATGTGGGCTAGAAGATGTAATGTTTGGGTGGATTTGTAGCTAGGTGAAGAGTTGTAGCCAAAAAGTGATCATCAATGGCTTTTCATTATCCTGAAGAGCTGCAAAGTAAAGCAGTCTCCTTCCCTGGGTAGAATGATAATGTCAAACATCATTACAAGGGGCTTGAATGAATGTTCAGTACAGAGAGGATACTCACAAAATTTGCAGATAATACCAAACTGGGAGGGAGGAGAGACGCCTTCAGAACTTGGAATCAGGATTCTCTATTCTTTTAACATATTGGAGCACTCAGCCAAAATTAGTTTAAATGTGGAGAAATTTCAAGTTCTGCATTTAGACAGGAAATATCATATATGCAAATATAGGATGAGTAATACCTAGCTTGGCAGTAGTGTATTGAAATAGATCTAGCTGTCTTAGTAGGTCACATGCTAAACATCAATCAATGATCACACAGTGGCAAAAAGAAAAGAAAAAGGGAGAAAGAAAGTAATAGTACTGATTTATTCTGCTTTGGTTTTTTGAAGGACAGGACTTTGGGAAAGAATTATTTCCACTTCCACAATTTGGGTGGAATTGCCCAGGCCAGATTGTGTCAAACAGCAGTATTTCCATTCTGTTCCCATGCAACTAGCTGCACCTTTGCAAGTCACAAAAAATCCCTGCAGCTCGCAAGGAGGTATGGAGGAACAAATTCCTACACAGGCTGCCTCCAAGTAATGGACTCTACTTCATTGGAGGTTTTCAACAGAGACTGTATGGCCATTAGCCATGGAAGCTTTAGCCATAGATTTCTTGCTCCATTATGGGTGGGACTTAATGGCCCATAGACTCCTTTCCAGCTGTACAGTTGCATGATTCCATGAAGATTACCACTAATAATGCTGCTGCTATCACTACAGCTGTTGACAATTCATTAATTAATGTCAGACTATCTGAAGTGTATTTTTCAGTTCACATAGTCCTATGTTGCTTTGCAATAAGACAGGGCTTAATTGGTCATTCTTCACTCAGGGTAGGGTTATATGCTTAAAAAATAACACATTTGTGTTGAAGTTGACACTGTGAAATAGATTCATATTTACTTGTTTATGTAGCACACGTAATCTTGCATTATATACTCTATCACAGGTTACCTGAAATGTTTTTGAGAGGGTTGTTTATTTTAAACCATTATTTGTGACACGTTAAACTGTGAATCATCAAACAGTCCCAAGATTTTGATCCTGGGAGATGTCTGTGACTTCATATAGAATTCTGGTTGCATACACAGTTGTGTGATCTATTCTTGTTCCAAAATGCTCAGAATAAGAAAAGAGAGGGAGCCCTCTTTATCTGATCACCATTATTGTCAATGGCATGTCAGTTGTATACTTTGCTCTGTGGTTTTCCATGACAACATTGCAGCTGTTAAAATCAGCAATACCAGAATCAGCTGGGAAAGATGCATAGAGACAAGTCTTTTATTTTATTTTTACGAAAGGAAAAATGACAAGAGACTTTTATTTGATTGAATGTCTAGAGTTCCACTAAACAAGTGCAATGTTTTCTGATGTGCCTGCTCTCAGTATAAAATGGCAACTCATCTGCAGCTCCGAAAATATAAGCCAAAATGTACAATGATTGTACGGTTAAAATGAAGCTGCTTCCTCTGAGCAATTAGAGAAGATTTCACTCTCATTCTGTTCTTCAGAGGGGAGACATCAAATCAACAAATCTGATTAAAATGGGATTTCCAGACTTTGACGTCAGAGGGAAGTTGACACATCTCTGTGAGACCCTACAGATCTGACTGCTTTTAATAATAGCCTCTGCATGGTTTTATTGAACACAGTGGCAAGGAGATACCTGGAAGGAGGTATAAATATGCATGGGGCAGAAATAAATTGCCTCTCTAGCTCTCTCCATGTGTACAGAAGCTGAAGGAGGAGAGAAGTGTCTCCTTGAAACTGCAAGGACATTGTGTATACACTCTTTTTGCTGTCATACTAACATTGCGAATGGTAATCTGAGTCATTGAGGAAAGCCTCTGAGATGTATGAAGGTGAAAGCTGCCTGCCTCTGTGCATGTCATACTGGAGATGGCAATGAAAGGACCCTGTGAGGTCCCAGTGTGCTTGTGTTTGGGGCAGCTGATGGCTCCCTGCATGTCAAAGATGGAGAGAGATTCAAAAAGCCTTCTTAATCATCCTCTCAGACTATGTCAAAGCTTGGAAATAGGTCCCACTGAGTTTAGTGAGACTTACTCATGAGTAACTGTGCTTTGGACTTATCATCATGTCTCTGTTCATTGCCAGCATCATATGCTACAAGGAAGCATACAAGAACTATAAACGAAAAATGGAATTCTGCACCCAATTCAGAACTTCCTACGGCATAGAGATCGACACTACCACAAGAAGCATGCCATGTCTTTAACCCAGGGATTCTCAACCTGTGGCCCATTGCACCATTTCATGTAGCCCCCCACTGCCTCCACCACACCAGGAAGTGCCATGTGGTGGAGGAAGGGGGAAAATGGCCATCTGGCCCCTGAAGCTGACTGAGGGAGCATGATTCGGCCCCCATCTTAAAAAGGTTGAGAACTCCTGCTTTAACCAGTTTGACTAACACATGTTGGTTCTTCTAACCACTGGTTTCATTTGCCTGCTGGTGACTAATTTTAATCCATAGTTTGTTTGCTTTTTTGAAAACTCGGAAATGGAGATTTTTGAAGATTACAAAAGCTGTGAAAAATAAGAAAGGGACTGGAAATAATTTGCAGAATACAAAGCAAGCCTCCTGCTGCAGGTCCTTATGCATCTGGCTGCATTTGTTTGTTTCTTTGGTACATAGGAATGAAAAGTTGCTACAAGGCACTTATGAAAGAAAGCAGGATGCCGTCTTGTCAGAGTTCATCTACAAAGCAGCTCAGTCAAATTATCTTTGTGTTGGAGTAAGTCAAGATTTTCTTGTTTTTGTGTCCAGTTATCATAGATGTTCCTGAACAGCCTACAGGAAGTTCAGAAGCATTGCCAGCCGTTGTGTCACATGCTGTATCATAGCAGAGACACCTCATTGCAGAGTGTGTGTTCCCCTGGTCCCCAAAGGAAATGTTAGACCACAGTTTAAAAGGGAACCCAGGCATTCATGAGATCTGACTCTTCAGATGTCGTCACAGAGTTGTCATGGTAACCACGGGAGAACCAGCTGTTCAGAGTACAGCTCCAAGAACTGTGGAAAATGAAGACAGAGTATGCAGTACCTAAGCAGAAAGAGAGAGAGAGAGTGTGAAAGAAAGGGGAAGCCCAAATTAGCCCTCTCTCACAGAGGTGTAGGAATCAGGGCCACTGGGGGCCGGAGGAGCCCGGAGGAGGACTGATCAAGTAACGACACGAGGCAAACGGAGCGAGATCAGATCAGTACTTTATTGGAAAAAGGCCACATCATTTATAGGGGAAAAAGCGCAACGGTGGCAAGCTGTCATCTGACAGGAAAATTACCTCACTCACGTACATGGGTTAATGGGGAATTCTTCAAAGGGGAGTTTAATCAGCTGGGGCAAACATGGATTCAGGGACCTCATTGTCTTGGGGATTAGGCAGGGACAAACATGGTTTATTTGCGCCAGGGATTTCCCGAGCTGGGAGATGAACTATGTACTTAATGCTTGACAGAAGTCAGCTATCTGCTTACTTGGCCGAGTCGCAGGTCAGGTCACGGTAATTGGGTGAATCAAACCCTATATTTTATTCACCCCCCTTAATTTGGTGGCCGCAGAGCCCACGGGCTGGGAGCGTCTCTCACCGCGGTGGCCTCTGGCGGGCCGTTCCATGCCCTGCGGGGCATGGGGAAACCGCATCTCCCCTTTATTTTCTATTTAAGGACCTGACTGGCGACCTTGCGCAAGAGCGGCATCAGCTGTTGAGCGGGTATGACGTCACGGAGTTTCTCTCTGGGGCGGCACTTGGAGATCAGCGAGGGAATGCACTGGGCAAAACAACAAAGCGTAATGCCTAGTATGGCTATCCCCACCACTACCTCAAGCACCGTTTGCAGCCACCCCCAGGGGATCCATGACCACATCCAATTCCACAGGGAACTCCACCAAGCCCCCCATGCGGAACCCTCAGTGATACCCTGGACTATGGTGTGGAGGTTCGTGATCTGGCTTTGGATCTTACGGGAGTTATCAGTAAGGTTGAAGCAGCACATTCCACGGACAGACTCGCAACCCAGGTGGTGCAGCAAGAGGAGGTAGTCGATAGCCGCTCGATTGTCAAGAACGGCATGGCGAAGTTCTGCCTGCTCCTGATTGAGGAGCGCTATCGCTGTGGAGGTGTGGTTAATGGCTTTGGCCAAACCGCAAGCCAAGCGGCCAATCCTCCGTGCGTTGCCGACGGCCAAGCCTGGCACGCCGACAAGGCTGACTGCTAGGGATACATACTCAGCGGGACTCAGTACTCTGAAGCTGCTGTCACAAGAGCTGTCTAACTGGGTTGTGCGTGTGTGCCGTATGAGTGGGGAGACATTTGAAGCATTGGAAACATGTGGAACATTAGAGACATTTGTGCTTGGGGCAATCATGTCCTTAGTAGGAAGTAACAGTGTCAAACGGCTGATACAACACATTGAGTCCGACAGATTCGCAGGAATATAGTTCCATGTGAACTGGTTGCAGGTGAAGAACCACCCTGAAGGTAGGGTGACGTGAGCGTACAGCGAAGTGAGTGTCTCTGGTTTATTACAAGTCCAGTTGCCGCTGCCGGGGTCAAGGCAGCGGCGCCGAGTCTGACCGCCTGAGGTGCAGCCGGTCATTCGGGTGCAAGCAGCGTCCGGGCTGATCGCCACTCGGGGGGTATGAAGAGTGGCGGCGTCAGCCGGCAAGGTTGACACAAGTCGCATTCCCCCCCAGCGTGCGTATGCTGAGAAGGTGGTAGGAGTGTGTGGGCCGAAGAACGCCTTCAGCAGCCAGTCGCCATCCTTGGTGCGCGCGTCCAGAGTGTGGCACACGGGGATGAGACAGGTGCTGAGGATAGATGCAGAACCAATGTCCTGCTGTAGACAAAAATCGGACTGGTTGACGAGACCCGCCAACCTTTCCCACAAGTTGTACCGCATTCGTGTGGAAAGATCTTCGCCAGGCGGCAACCCGTCGGCCTGGATCGGAGTAGCCTGGACGCCTCCCCCCAAGAGCAGGGAAAGGGCCAGGATGATGGTGATCGCCGCTGTGTTGGCGTGAATCAGGGCAAAAACTGCAGCTGTGAGGTTCTCCGGTGTCGGCTCTTTTTCCTCGCGCTGAACGGCGTCCTGGGCGTCACTGCAAAGAGCCTTGACCATCCCCCAGGTGATCTTGGGCATCGGCGGCCGTTTCCTCCGGCGGGTCCTCCCGGTCAGGGTGAGGTCCTCCATCTCCGGGATCGGACTCGGGCCGGCCTGGTTCCACGCCATGTGGTTCCAAGTGGGGCTTGACACACCGGGCTGGAACCCAAACGACACCTGTAGGAGACATAACTGCAGCATACCCTCTTCCCCAGGTTATGAGCGGCACCGGGCCCCTCCAAGAAGGGTCCGGTGGCACTCGGTACCGGACCATAGGTCGCGGGAGAGCTTCCGAACGGCGGAAATGCTTCTCCTGCGGCGTGCAGTCCGAAAAAACATTAAGGTGATTGTAAGTGAACAATACCTTGTTGAGACACATCTGTGCTTCTCCCTGTGACTTGGGGAGGGCTGGTGGCTCCCCCCTTTCTGTTTGTTTTTCAATATAGGACTTTAGCGTCCGATTGGTCCGCTCTACAATCGCCTGCCCTTGCGGATTGTAGGGGATTCCAAATGTGTGCTTGATGTCCCACGTAGCCATGAAGGCGGCCAACTGCCTAGAGCTGTAAGATGGCGCGTTGTCTGTTTTCACGTGCCGTGGTTTGCCCATGGCAGCTATGCAGGAAAGGAGGTGCTGCTCCACATGGGAGGCAGTCTCCCCCTTCTGCGCCGTCGCCCAAACGAACTGTGAAAAGGTATCTATGCAGACATGCATGTATTGCCATCTCCCAAATTGTGGCACATGCGTGACATCCATCTGCCACACCTGATTAGCCTCTGTCCCTCGTGGGTTGACCCCCCACGAGGGCCCCCCCGGTGCTCCTGCACAATGCTGGCAAGAGCAAACTATGCCTTGGGCTTGAGAAAGTGGCAGATTGAACTGTCTGGCGAGTGCCTTGGCATTTTGGTGAAAAAAGGCATGACTTTGGATTGGAGTAGTGAAAACTCCCAAAACCGAGCGCTGCTGAATTTCCTTCGCGGCCGCGTCCGCTCTGCTATTGCCCGCGGAAATCGGACCCGGAAGGTCTTGGTGACTCCGAATGTGGGCGATATAGAGCGGCTCCGTGCGGTTTCGCAAGTGAAATTGAGCCGTGAGAAACAGACTAAGCAAGTTCTTGTCTATCGCGGGAGTAATGTAGGCTCCCGGTAGACTGTGAAGCAAATTCCGTACATACAGACTGTCAGTAATGATATTTAAACGTTCCTTGGCGAAGGTGCGCAAGGCAAGGTTCACGGCTGCCAACTCTGCCCGCTGAGCGGACTTCTGTGGAAGAGTTAACAGCGTGTGCCAAGCTTCGCCCTCCTGCCAGGTCAAAACACCATAGGTGCGACCGCCATCAGAGAAAACTGTTCTGGCCCCCTGAAGCGGGACCAGCGAGAGCAATTCGAACAAGCTGACTGTTCCCGTTTGCAGTGAGACAAGCCTGGGGTCTTTGGGCAAGTGATATGCTAAGCTGCCGGTGAAACCTTCCAAAGCTATCGGAAGCGAGTCACCCAGCTGCATCAACTGATGGATTTGTTCCTTGGTAAACGGAACCACAATTTTGGCCAAATCATTTCCTGAAATGTCCCTAGCTCTCAGCCTGCCGTGGTAGACCACCGCGGAGACCAGTTCTTGGGGCGGAACGATGTTCCGTGAAGATGTATTAGGCAAGTAGACCCATTCCACAATCTTCGCTCCCTTCTCTGAGTCTACTCCTAGCGCCCCAGTGAACATGGAACCTGACCGTACGATGTACAAATTCAGGGTCGGGGCATATGGCCCCGGGGCGATCCTATCCACCCACCTTTGGCTGAGAACTTGGTTCACCTTCTCGAGCGCCAAGCACGCGTCTCGAGAGATTTTTATCCGGTCTGCCGGCTGCTTACCTAGGGTGAGCAGCGAGAAGAGCGGTTTTAGAAGATCCGTATCTAAGCGAAAATACGGTCTGGCCCAATTGATATTCCCCAAAACTTGCTGCAACTCTACAAGGGTGACTGAGTCTTGTAAATTTATCTGAGGCAGGACTGGTGCTGCAAAGGAGCGGAGAAGCCGATGGCCCAAGTATGAGAAGGGCTCGGTTCTCTGCACTTTCTCAGGGGCAATAAGTAAGCCTTTGTCCCCCAGGCTGGCCTGGAGGTCAGAAAACATTTCGCTGCCAAGCTGCGGCAACGCTACTAAAATGTCGTCCATGAAGTGACAAACAATAGCTTTAGGGTAAAGGCTTCGGAACTTTGCCAGTGCGCCGTGAACGTATATTTGGCACAGGGTGGGCGAATTGAGCATGCCCTGTGGCAAAAATTTCCACGCGTAACGCTGCGTGGGCTCTCCGTGGTTCACGACCGGCACCGTAAAGGCGAACCTTTCCCGGTCCCTGGGGTCTAAGGGGATTGTATAAAAGCAATCCTTGAGATCTACAACTAGGATCTCCCACCCCTCGGGAATCATATTAGGATTTGGGATGCCGCATTGAAGCGGACCCATCGGCTGAATGCATTTATTGATCTCCCTGAGATCGTGGAGGAGTCGCCACTTCCCCGACTTCTTCTTAATCACAAAAATTGGCGAATTCCAGGGGCTTGTGGACTGCTCTATGTGTCCTGCGTCTAGCTGTTCTTTCACTAGCTGCTTGAGAGCAACTAATTTCTCTCCCACTACCGGCCATTGTTCTACCCAGACCGGGGTATCGGTGAGCCATTTAAGTGGCAACGCCATTACCCGAAGGTAAGCGTAGCACCGTACTGCTGGAGAATGTCTCGCCCCCAAAGATTGATGTGCACGTCAAGAATGTGCGGCCGAATTACCGCCGTGCCCTCAGCCTTTGGGATTGTGACTTCCACCCACTCTCGGCTCCTGAACGCTTCCTGAACGCCGCCTACCCCCCACACATCGGAGACCGGCTCAATGGCCCACTCTCTTGGCCACTGGCTCCTGCTTATCACACTCACATCCGCTCCGGTATCGAGCAACCCTGAGAACACTCTTTTGTTCAAAAATACCTCGATAACGGGGCGCTGTTTCCACTCAATGTTGGTCTCCACTGTCGCTAAGACCTGGTATCCTTGCACTGCCTCACTCGCGCTCGAGCGGTCTGCTGAACCGGACTCTGAGCTGTCCCTGAGCCTTCCCTGGCTGCCTGCTGGCGAGTGACAAGGAACCATGATCAGTTGCGCTAACGTGTCTCCCTTGTGGATGGTTTGGGGCAGGTGTGTCCAAAGCTGGACCTGGAGAATGCCTGAAAAATTCGAGTCAATGACTCCTGGAATTATGAAAATTCCGCGTGCTCCAGCTACACTACGGGGCAAAACTAAACCTAAAAAGCCTCTGGGCAGGGGTCCCATGTACTGGGTGTCGACTAGACAGACTGTGCCTGGCAGGTCGCATGTAACGTCCGCCTGGCAAGTCAATTCCAGCCCTGTACTACCCTTGGGGCTGGCCTGTGCCCTCGCAGTGCCTGGGATGTGCCTGGAATCTAGTCTTGGTCTGGGGAGTTCTGGATCTGGGTGAAGGAAGCCTCTGTTTGGACTGGGGCCAGAGACGTGCCCGGATTCCGGTTTCCCGAACTCGGACAAAACCTGGCCCAGTGGTAGCCTTTCTTGCACCTCGGACAGAGGGTATTCGGAGCCTTAGAATGGCCGGACTTTTGTCCGCCTCCCTTGGATCGGCACTCCCTAGCGAAGTGGCCGACCTTGCCACAAGTGTGACATGCCCCTTTGGTCTTTCCATTAGGATGAGATCTTCTACCTCCTTGCACGGCTGCCGCTAGCAGACCCATTTTATAGGAATCTGTGCCAACGTCAGCACATGCTCGGATCATGTCCGTTAAGGTCAAGTCAGGACGATTGCCTAGCGACTGCAAAACCTTACGGCAGTCCAAGTTGGCGTTGTCCTTGGCTAGCTTAATCATGAGCTCTTGCTGGGCTTGCTCGTTATCAATCTGCCTGGTGATTGCTTCTTCCAAGCGATTGATGAAGTCCATGTAGGGCTCCTGGGCTCCCTGCTTAATGGAGGTGTAATTTTTGGCCGCTTTGCCAGACGCTGGGACCTTGAAGTAAGCCCTAAAGGCTGCCTCGGCTGACATCTCGAGAGTGGCGAGAGGCAGGTTGATCTGAGCGTTGATTGACTCAAAGGCACCTGAACCATATAGCTGTTCAGCAATTACCGCGCCTCCCATCCTGGCGGCCCTGGCCTGAGCCTCGAGCCGATACTCGCTGTCCCAGATCATGTACTGGCTAGGGGTCAGCATCATCCTCATGACGGCTTTCCAGTCATGGGGAATCCACATGGTGGTCTCGCACGCCTGCTGAAGCGTGCCCCTGGTAAAACGGCTTTGGAGCCCTGTCTCTGAGATAGCTTTCCGCAAAGCCATGAGAAGCTTGTACGGGACTGGGGAATGGACGATTTGTTGAGCGCCTGTGAGCGCGTCCATCTCCATTCGGATTGGGCATATCTGTCTAAGCTCAGCTAGTTCTTCCGCTGATAATTCCCCCTTTTTGAGTTCTATCTCTGCTGTGCGCTGAAGGGCACTTTTCACGACTAGGGAGCTTGGAGCTGTCAGAGAAGCGCCTGCGCTTCTCATTCCTTGCATTCCTTCGGTGACGTCTGCAGCTGTCACCGCGGGAATGCTCCCTGCGCTACTATGCTGATAGCTGATTGACGGATAGAGCGCCGTGGGCGCAGTCGGCTCGACTGGCCTGCCTGATGACTTTTCTAACGGGGGTTCATTGGCCTCTACCCGGACTGGCTCGATCTGTTCTAAGAGCTTCCTACACTTCCTCCAAGTACGAACTATCCCTCCTGGAGCTTTGGGGGGCTGCTGAATGCAGTCTCCTATCTGATCCCAGAGCTGCAGGGTTAACGTACCTACTTCTGGGTAAAGTAGGCAGTGTTCCCTGAGGTACGCCAAAAGTCTCGCTAGTTCCCTGCTGTGAAATCGTAACTGAAATACCCTGGCCAGGATTCTGAACTCTTGCTCCCGAGTTCTTTGGCTAGCGGACGGACTTGGTCCATGAGAACAAGTCCCCATATTACCTGCGATGGTCCTCTGAAGTTTCCTCCTCGGGACGAAGTTCGACGCGTCTTTGCAGGCAACAGGTTCGGGCGTCGGGTGTCTGGGGTAGACCTCGGAGCGTGGACCTTCTGCCACGGGCCCTCGGCGGCCTCTGCGCTGTCAGGGGCTCACAGCCTGCCCTGAGCGGAACGCGTTTTTCCCTTTGCGCAAGCCTCCCCGAAAGCTGGGAGCAAGCTGTAGGAATGCCTCTTTGGAATGCCTCGCCGCTGGCCGTCTCTCTGTCCGGCTGGCTGCCGACCAGAGCGCCGCGCTGTCCTCCGGGCTGGTTTTGGTCGCGGTTCAAGCGCAGAACCGGACCGCGTGGATCGTTACTCGCGAGTAGACCTCTCCAGGGTCCCTTTACTCACGAGTAAATCACGTCGGGGTCACCAGATGTAGGAATCAGGGCCACTGGGGGCCGGAGGAGCCCGGAGGAGGACTGATCAAGTAACGACACGAGGCAAACGGAGCGAGATCAGATCAGTACTTTATTGGAAAAAGGCCACATCATTTATAGGGGAAAAAGCGCAACGGTGGCAAGCTGTCATCTGACAGGAAAATTACCTCACTCACGTACATGGGTTAATGGGGAATTCTTCAAAGGGGAGTTTAATCAGCTGGGGCAAACATGGATTCAGGGACCTCATTGTCTTGGGGATTAGGCAGGGACAAACATGGTTTATTTGCGCCAGGGATTTCCCGAGCTGGGAGATGAACTATGTACTTAATGCTTGACAGAAGTCAGCTATCTGCTTACTTGGCCGAGTCGCAGGTCAGGTCACGGTAATTGGGTGAATCAAACCCTATATTTTATTCACCCCCCTTAATTTGGTGGCCGCAGAGCCCACGGGCTGGGAGCGTCTCTCACCGCGGTGGCCTCTGGCGGGCCGTTCCATGCCCTGCGGGGCATGGGGAAACCGCACAGAGGAAAGGACAAGGCTGAATACCTGGCAGCCCCCTTTGTCTGAGGGTCTGTTTGATGTTTGCAGATTGATACGGTAGTAGCCAGCAGTCAGGGGGCCAAACACATCTTTATTGGAATGTAGTCAATCTGAACATGAGGTCAATGGCAGAGCAATGCTCCTTATATACAATAGGTAATGATTCGAACCTGGCGCGGAGCCACATGATTGGTCAGTACACGTAAACAGCCAGGTGACAACACTTGATTGGATAATGAGTAAACAACAACTAAAACTATGGCGGGAACCAAATCCCGCAATATTTACACAAGAGGAGTATTTACACAAGGGGAAAGAGAAGGGGAAATGGAGGATAGTTAGATCTGATTTCACTCACATTCCACTTGAGTTACATGTTCGCTTTCAATCACATTTCACTTGAGTTACATATCCGATTTCAATCACATTTCACTTGAGTTACATACACAACAGTCTGGTAAGGAGAATTCAACCAGTGGTCACCATAGCTGTCAAGTATCCTTTATTGGCTGGGAAAAACCCCTATTTTACCCTCTTTCCCGCCATCATCACTTATTAGACTGCAAAGCCCTATTGCCGCCATTGGAGGGCAGCACAGGATAAGCATAGCTGTCAAGTATCCCTTATTTGCCGTGAAATTTCCCTTATTTCCAAATCCAAAACTTGACAGGTATGGTGGTTACGAGAGTGGAATTTGAAACCCTACCTTCCAAAGTTGCAGCCTGCCTTTTGTTATTCATCTTTAAGAAACCGGTCTGGCATGAACATTTGCCATGACTTTGGACTTTTCATATGTTTTCTTCCCTACTATCCACAATATATTGGCATACACCTGATAGCTTGAAGATTGGTATATGTTGAAAGCTAAGATTTTTTTTTAAAAAAATGGTTTAATAAAAATATTACCTGTATGATGTGGTTTTATTTCTTTGGCTTTTTAAGATTCTGGTCTCACTTCCTACCTTCTCACTTTTTTTTTTACCTTGAGTCTCTCTGGAAGAGGATAGAGGAGACAACTTGTCTTTATTTGGGGGGATGGGGAAGCCATAGCTCTGGATCTCCACCTTCATTAGCTAGAACTAGGATTCCTATTACTACTTGTATCCTAATATATTTTTCTCTAATAATTTCTTATATTCCCATAATGAAATTGTGGATGTGATTTCTTTCCAAATGGGGAAATGTCCTCTGTTTTCCATTCTGACTTCTGTGGGCTGAATCTATGGGTTAACTTACCTGTGGCTTAGTGCTGCTTGTTCTGCTCATGGTTTCATCCATTTCCCACTGAAAGAAAGTTCCAGCCAGCTAGAGTATTGCATACAATTCAATGAGTGTATTTGTATTTGTTTATATTTTTGTCTTCCCTTTATCAAAGTATGTTTTTGGCCAGAGAGGTATTCAGCTGCCAGTTAATCTAGTACCAGGCATACAAATGTATGAACCGGGGGGGGGGGGGATTCAGTGACTTCATCACATGTATCTGTAGAAGCAGCCTGCCATCATTAAGAGGCACCCTGCCTCTGTTTGAAAGACAAGTGTTGTTGGATGCTGGGAGAAGTCTGGATGGATAGTTCTAGAATTTTTTATCCTTTTTGTGCAGCCTTGGGCACTTCCAGAAGATGGGAATTGTAAACCACATAGAAACATACCTGTCAAGTATCCCGTATTGGCCAGGATACTTTTATGGACTGTAGCCCATAGAAACTTATACCAAATAACACTTCTTAGTCTTTAAGGTCATAAACAACTCTGGGCTCTTCCAGATGGGAGGAAAACGCCTTCTCTTCATCTCTATTTGCCATGAAGGAACAAAGGATTTGTTCATGTCTGTATTATCTTGGGCATGTTTGTGAGTATGTGAGTGTACACATGCACACACTCGCACACATTTTCCAGCAAGCTGCCGCAGCCACCACAACTACTGCCTTCACTTCTGCTGTCTTGCTTCAGACCGCATGCCAGCACAAGGTTTGGGGTTCAAGCCTTGGTGTCTCCAGAAGGCAACTCTTCCAACTCTCCTGTGATGAAATGGGTCACAAGTTATTCAATATGGAGTCTCTTTGGTTTTTAAACTGTCTTAGAATGTAGCTTTGCATCTTTGCAAAGGCCTCACAATTCTTTCTGCTGCACTTATCAAGCAGTTGTGCTTAGTAGAAGCTTCTCAGAGTTTTTCCTCCAGGCCTGGAATGTTTGCTTTCATCAACGTCCGGAGCCTGGGAACACCAGACATTTGTTATGGGAACCAGGGTGTGTTTATACAATCCCTGGGCCCTAATTGGCTGTATGCTAATTAGGCGAGCCAAGCTCATGTTCTTTCTTTTAGACACATGGGTTTTGGGATGAGAGTCAAGTTTGGGGTTTCTGAAAGTGACACCTCAGAAGGGAGAGGAGGACTTTAACACCGAGCTCTTACTCCAACCCAAGCTTAGTCATGATTACCTAGATTAGTCAGGTTTTCTTTTTATTTCTGTGGGAAGGCCTAAGTGTGGATTTTCCTGCCTGTACTTTTTGATTAGTATTTTTTCCGTTGTATTCATGTATCCTGCGCCAACGAATGAACTGTTATTTCTACAACATGCTTCGAGAACAATAAACATCTTTAATTCACCAACAACGTCTGTTCTTTGGAAGAGGGGGTAAGACAAGAGTTAAGCCTTAAGCCACATGCTACCACACATACGGTACCACATAATACTCTCCACAATACTTGCTGGGCTCTGTTCATACAGGTAGGCCCCAGGTTGCTGCAGGGTTTGCAAGATGACATTTAGGCCTCCTGTACTCGGAGTCTTGGGGAGTTCCACAGACTAGAGCTAGCCGGTCTTGGAAGCTTGGAAGAAATGGGGAGAGCCCCAGGGCAAGGGTCAGGTCAAAGCCTATCTGTCACATCTCCTTTATGCTGGCCATGACTGGGATCATAGTTGGGTGGCAGATCAGATTTTGGGATTTGATGGGGAAAGAAAGGGGGCAGAGGAGCAAAGAAGGCATGGAAATATGGTTTCTATTTATTAGGCTAAATTCCACCAGCACTGGAACCCTGGCGAACATGAAGCAAATAGGAATCCCCACCCCAGTACTTTCATGAAGGGATGATAAAGTTAAGAGAGCCACAGCTTTTCTTGCTTTTTGGACAAAGATAAGCTTTCTACTCTATGGATGGTGAAAAAGCCTGATGTTGTCACTGACTGATCAGCTACCTTTGGAACAAAAACATTGTGTCTAAAAGGCCAGTTTGTTGCTTTCATTAGAACAGACTGCAGAATAATCCAGCAATTCCTCAGGCGAGGCTAAATGTGGCAGAGATTGGATCTACAAAGATCCACTTATACCTTGTCTACAATTTTCGCATCAAGGATAGATAAGAATGTATAAGACTAAGATCATACTAGCCGGAAGGGATGTGTATGGGTTTTTAACAAAAAGAAACACTGCTTGGCTTTGAATAACCAAAACAAACCTCCTGGTTCAAGTTAGTATTCCTCACTGAGTAGCTTTAGATTCTAAAAGTTCTAAATCTGAAGCATGTTTTTCACTAATATAATATGCCAAAAATGTAAATTAGGAAAACAGTTAAAGATGCCACCACATATTTCCAAAAGGTTAAATATTCAGGTGCTGGTTTTCTCCCTTTAGGTTTAACAAAAACATAATTAATAAACTCACCCCATAAAGTCATTTTTCATTATCATACCTTTCTTTAATTTTAACTTACATGTCAGTTTATCATTTATAACTATATTCCAGAATTCTTTATATCAATCCTCTAATATAAATTCTATATAAATGTTTCCAGTTTTAACCATTAGCAACCTCATTGCCGTTGCCATAATAATGATAATCTCTTTCTTATTTCTATCCACTATTATGTTACCAAAATCCATTAACAATGCTAGTCTAGGAGACATTTCTAGTTTTAATGACAATATTTGATTCTTTTTCCCCAAACACTTTTGCCCAAAGTCCTTTTTACAACCTTACAATCCCACCATAAATGAAAATACTTCCCTATCTTTTTTTTAACATCTCCAACACTCCTTTTTGTTTTTAGGGTCATATCAGACTGGGGTCATATATCATCTCCATATACAGTAATTTTATAGCAATGCTGTTTGATTCTCACTGACATATGTTTCATAATCCTTTGTTTTCATATTCTTTCCCAGTCACACACAGAGTATATATTGACCTTCCAAAATACAGTACTATTTTAAAATAATCAAACCTAGAAGCGATGTTTCACTTCCCTACTGCTAAGTAATTTTTTTTAAAAAAATCAGGCCATCATGCCCAGCTACTCCTATGTTTTAACTTCAGTGCACAGACATGCTGCATGCTAAGAACAAGGCAAGGATCCATGCATAGCAACAAGCACGATCAATGCAGATCCCAAGACCACAATGCTATTCCGCTCAAGCACAGCAGGCACACATGCCGCAGGCTTTGCAAGACATGGTAAAGACCTGTTGCACCCCACACACATTCAGCTGCTTGGTATACAACCATCACATTGTAAGCCAACATCATGCCAGGAAATTAGAGGGAACTGGATATCTCTACATACCTCTCTCGTGGCCATAAGGCCTTCTTCATTCATTTAATCAAGGGATGTGGTCTTGATGTTTATATTTCTTATGAAAATGAAGACTTGGCAGAAGGATGGGAGACGCAACCAGAACTGCTATTCTATTCCAACTGAGCTAATGTACCAACAAGGACAAAGGGGCAGGGGTGGATCAGTAGAGGAAAAGATTATGTCCTCTTCTTGTTGTTCTGACCTCTTACTTTAGAAATTAACCACTCTCTAGAACTGCCAATACTTCTTATTTATTCAGGTATTTAAATTTTCTTTTAAAAAAAACCTCTGCTCTATAACCACCACAACAACATAAACTGCTGATTAAACAGTTTCTGCCCTCTGGTGACACTCTAAAAGTCAGGAGACAGAAAGAATGGGATTGGTAAGGAGGAGGAAAAAAGCATTTGGAGGTGGTTGGTTCAGTTGCCCAACCAGTTAGGAATATTCTTGACCACTGTGCTCAAGCTGATGATGTTGTACTCTTTCTCCTTCAGGGCTGAACTATTGTTTGCTGCCTTGTTCCTCTTCTCTTTCTTCCCTTTCTGCTATTTCTCATTTTCATGAGTTCAAATTTTGTCTGCTTCCTTCCCAGCGAAGATGGTTCCTCAGAAGCCCTTCTGGCAGGAGCTGAAGAGGAAGGGGCCACCACTAAAAACTGGTTGTAGCAGCTTATTGGGCTACCTTTACTGTTTATCTTAGCCATTACGACATGCCACGATGTTTCCTCAAAACACAGAATCATAGAATTGTAGAGTTGGAAAAGATACCAAGGGTCACTGGGTTAAAATCCTGTTGCTCAGTACAACAAGCCACAACAAGGATAATTGAATCAACAGAGTATACAAAAGAGTTAACTTGCTAAAATTCCCACAATAGGTAAAGGTCACCCTTGCTCAAAAGCCAGTCAAATCCAACTCTAGGGTTCAGTGATCATCTCTGTTTATAGCCAAAGAGCCAGTGCTGATTGCATCTGCAGATGTTTCCGTGGACATGTGACAGGCATGCCTTGACACCGGAGTGCACAGAACACTGTTTACCTTCCCACCAAAGTGGTACCTATTTATCTATTTGCAATTTCTTGCTTTCGAACTGCTAGGTTGGCAAGAGAGGGGACAGGGATGGGAGCTCACTCCTTCGTGCAGTACTCAGGTCTCAAACTGCTGACCTGCCAACCTTCCAGTAAGTGTCTTAACCAGTTCAACCACCACAGTCCCACTCATTCAATAGGCCTACTCTAGTTGCAACTTTCTGAGATAAGCAACAGGATTTCGGCCATTGAGTCCAAGCCTTTTGGAGATGAAGATGCAAAAAAATTACTGCCAAAGCTATTTTGACATACGACCCTCCCAATCTCTGTTTGAAAACTTCCCGGAAAGGGGAATCTACTACTTTGTGAGGCAACCCATTCCACAGCTCATCTTCAACTGAAAGGCTATTGTTGTTGTTCAGTCACATAGTTGAGTCCTTTGTGACCCCTTGGACCATCGCACGCCAGGCACCCCTATCCTCCATCATCCTCCTTAACCTGCCAAGCTCTGTGCTCGTTGCATCAACAATACCATCTAGCCATCTCATTCCAAGCTAGAGGCTGATTGTGTCTCAGATGTACATTTCAATTACATATCACGTAAGTAGGAGCAAAGTCTGACAAAGAAGTTAAGCTTCACCTATTTGAGGTTTTCAATTTGTATAGAACAGTTACTATTGATTTCCTTGTGATCATTTTTTACTTGTTTATTTAAATACAGTATGTGCCTATTTAGACAATGGTCCACTCTTGATCCACAAAAGATTCTCTATAAAACCTAGCTCACTTCCCTATACTATAGTACTTAATTTCTCAAGTACCTCCGCCAAAATCCTACTGTGAAATATGGAATGTGGAAGGGCAATCACACAAGTAGCTTTTACATTTCCCCAGCCGTCTGTTATGTTCCCTGCACAGCAGCAAAGTGTGCAACTGAGGCAAGTAAAACACACAACAAGAAAATGGCAAGATGCACACACTGTCCATTTTCTGGCTTACACTATAATAATACCAACAGGATTCCGGCCCTTGCATTTTCTCAGAGCAAGATCATTCTCTTTAGTAGAACCAACACAGTAGTGTCACCTGCAACCCTCCAAAACAGGGATCAGCCCTCAAGTTTCTTAATCCATAAATAAAACAGCCAAAGAGGTTTTGAAGGAAAAAGAGATTTATCAACAAAAGAATGTTAACAGAGACATATGCATATGTGGTGCCCAGGTCAAAACAGACCTAGGGACCCCATTTGACAATTTAACCAAGCTTTTACACTGACAAGTTACATACGTGACGTGTGCTCCCTGTCAAATTGGGCATGTATTCTTAGCCCTTTGTGTTTCATAGGTGGGGCGAAGCTGTCCTATATGTTATATTGGTATTGCGTGCATTTGGGCTAAACAGAAATGTTAACTCATTCAAGCTAAACTCTTGGGACCCAAACTTTGGCAGACCCAACTAGATAAGTGACACAGGGGGTTTTCACTGGCTTGCTGATGCAACATCAAGAAGATATTTCTCTGTCTTTGGATTCTATATTTTCATAAAATGACTTTTTTTTAAAGTCATGCTATAGACCACCACAAATAGCTATTTAAAATGGTTGCGCAAGCTTTATTATGATCTTAACTGTAAGCATATCTTGTCAAGAGAAAAATGGTCAAACATTTTAGCTCACAGTAGTTTTTTTTTAAGAAATGTAAATCAAAGATATCTTTAAAGACAATATAAGAAAGAGTTATTTGTTTCAAACTTCAGATGTTTTTTTTTTTTGAAAATAAAAAGATGAAATTCGTTTGACAAGTAAAAAGATGCTTTGGTTTGAAAAAGAATACCAAGTAATTAGATACAGCTCTGCTGACCTACCATCTCAGGGTGTTATAGGCTTAATTAATTTGCTTATGCCAAGGTAGCAGAGTGTTTGACAGGGACTCTGACAAAGTGGAGGAAATAACTCAATACTCTCATTAAAAAGAAGAAAGAAACAAAAAGCAAAACTGTCACCCTAAAGGTACCATAGCATGTCATGAAGAAAAGTGATTGCCCCATTAACACTGGAAAAGAGACTGTAACAGAAGCTTGTAGGTGCATTAAAATGTTAGACCCGTGCTAAAAGCATGAACCAAAGATGTCTTGAACCAAAGACCTCTTGGTTGGAGATTTGTTCCTGGCTGAGCTTCCTGGGACTTGTGGGCACCTGGTACAGAGGTAAGGCAGCATTGGTCACTGGAGCTGGCAGGTGGCTTGAAGTGTTTCCATGGGAAAGTCTTCGTGAACATGATAACAGGAGTCAGCCTTCCATCTTGGGTAACTGATGGAGCACTTCTAGTGCAAGATGGCTTGGCTGCCTTGGTCATGTTGACAAAAGAGGACAAAGATTTTTCTGCAGTTGGACTAGATGGAAGCTACTATTCATTAGCCACTCTTTGTTCCTTTTATACAGTATCCTAATTTTCTGCCAATACAATGACCCCAAAGTGGCTTACCTAATGGTCACAAAAACAGAAAGAGATTTTAAAAAACCAATTTAGTTGCAATATTAACATCCAACCAATACATATTATCATATTTAAAACACAACCATAGAACTTAAACATTTTAAAATAACTTAAAAGCACATAATTAAAACAAGGAAAAGTGCAGCATTCCCATTAGTAATCCCTTCCTCAATGGTCTGCTTAAATGCCAAAATCCCGCCACAGGAAACTTTTGCCTCCTTTTGCTTTGTTGTAAGAGCTGTCTCCCCATCCTTGCACCCAGTGGTAAATCTTCTTATATCAATCTTGCCTGCCAATATCCTTTTACAGAAGCTGAACTGGCTGTTTTCATGATCCCTGCAGCCAGGAAGAAGTTCATTTAAGCCAAGGGAGACTCAGACAGATGAAAAGATATGTATTTTTTTAAAAAAACTGACACCAGAAGAAAAAGTTGAATTGTAATGGACAAGACCATTCCCAAACCAAAGCCGGTGTGTTCAGGGACAATGCTAGCCATTGTTCCTAAGGCAATGGTACTGTTGCTACACACTTTCCCTAAATGAAAGGGGACCTAAGGACTCTCAGCTGGTATTTTGTTGTGTGTTTTGTTCTTGTTCCTTTGCATTCAGGGATGCAAATAACAGGTATAAACAGCACCAATGAGAAAAGAAGAAAATATTTGAGCAATCAAATACTTGAAAGAGGTGGTAACATTTTAATTTTTTTTACTGCAATGGTTGAATAAAGTTGTAGTTATTTCCAGCTCACAATGGATTAGGTAATATTATTTTCCACTTTCAAATGTGACAACAGTCAGTCTCTCAAGAAAACTCATTCTTTTTTTTTTTAAACAGTTTAAAGTGTCCTTCTTCTCTTGCTAAGTGTAACTACACATTGGATTTGTAATTCTTAAATGCAATTTCATGCAAATTGATTAATCAGCCCCAAAGTAGATAGAATTTCTTTCTCTTCTTTTGCAAGATAATGGAATATAGAAGAAAGCATGACCAACAATATAAAATGATTTATTTTATATTGTGCCTTCATTTGATGGGGCTGTGGTGGCTCAGTGGTTAAGAAGCTCGCCTTGTTAGCTGGAAGGCTGGCAAGCCGGCAGTTTGAGACCTGGGTACTGCATGAGGGATTGAACACCTGTCTATGTCCCAGCTCTTGGGGCCATGAAAGGAGCCTCATTTGGGCATTCCCTGAGTGGAGTTTCTTCCGCAAAAATCCTTTCAACCCAGAATAATTTCTGACATGAAATTATTATTACAGTATTATTTAATGGATCTCAGTCCCAGTTTATCTGCTGTGATTTAAACAAATCTTCAAATTAATTGAAGCTGTGAATAGCTTCAGATCATATCTGGTTATGTCTTTGGCCCATTGGGGCAAATAAAAGCTCTCTTTTTCACCAGCCATTTTTCACAGTCCTTCCACAAGGTCCCTTCCTGCTCCCTGTTTTAATTCATTGCATCAGATTTAACAGGTTGTGAGTACATGTACACAGGGACTTCCTATGTTTAGCACTTACTCAGGGATGTGGGGAGATTAGACTTTAGTTCACAGGTGGTTTTTATTTTTTTATTTTTTTTAGGGAGACAAACATATGCAGTAAAACCTATGAAAATGTTATGAATTGTGATGTGCACTGACCTGGAATGGATACCTGCTTAGCACATCAACATGATGTGGGTACTCTTGAGAGACAGAAATCATTTGGCATATTGAATAATGTTTCGGCCTGCTAATGAAGAGGATGCCACATTACTATAGCAACAAGCTAGAATCATCTTAAAGGTGTTGCTATAGTGACTATCTGAAATGTACGTTGGTTGGTCACAAGGGAGATTTTACAGTATTCATAAATGCTGGGAAAGGGGCAGAAAGTATGTTTATTGACTGAGCTAAGTCCTAACAATTTAAGAAGGAAGGAGAGTGAATGTGCATGCATAAAGCAAAATGTTTGTATCTTACAAAATGTGTCTGGTTTTGCTCAGGTTAACAAATCTTTCAGCTCCACCCTCACCCCAGTGTGGGGATGGAGCCCAAGGGTCCTCTTATCTCCTTCCCACACCTCAGTCTTTCTTTCACACTGCTCTCTTACCATCTCTCTCTCTCAGCTGATCCATTCCATCTTTACTTTTGTACCAACCAGAGTTAGAAGCCTACTAGTTCCATCCCAGTTCTCTGTGTCTCTTTTTATGTAATTCCATGCTCATCCTTTCCCCCCCTCTCCATCCCAGTAAGCCACCTAATCCTCATGGGATAGAAAGACAACTTTTCAAAACAAAAACTCCTAATACATCCCAGCCAGCTTAGCCAGTTAAAACATACAGTAACCAGTACAGTTGTTTAAAGCAGGGAGGTGAGGATTACCCATATGGCAAATGTCACACTTCTCTTGCTTAATGATTTTGGTGGGAGGTCTGAAACTCTGGGAATCTCCAGTCTATGTCTATGGACTGCTACAGCCTCCAGAAGTTAGGATTGAAACCAAGGAGTTCAAATTACAAGAGAGGGAGAAAAACAATTTAGGATAAAAATTGGGAATCATATTCTAATGGTACAAACTCTTGAACAGTGGAGTGGTCATCACTTGGAGATTGATGGCCATGCCTTCATTAGACATTTTTAAGCAGAGTCTGCACAGTCAGAGATCTGGAAGTAGCAGATTTCTTACAATGGTGGGGGTCAGAATCAATTATGTTTGAGGTACCTCTTCAAGTCTTTGCTTCTTAGATGCAGAAGAAGGCACAAAACTGAAACCTATCTTATCTTTCACAACACTGAGCAATTCTGTGGGAGTAAGAATATCTTTACAGAGCATGAATGCAATCCAGATGGCAAGTTGTGGAGACGTTTTTGTCTTGTAATCGCCTCAAACAAGTAGCCAGAGAAGCAGAGTGGTGTGCTGAAACCTAGAAATGGGTATAAGACAGGGTGGCCTATTGAAATACCCCCATGTGATTGAAAATCTTGTGTGATAGCTTTGACTCACTATCTAAAGTGCAATGCCGATGAATCACTGAATTGTGCAGATAGGGATCGGACTTCTTGGGGTCATGTCACTTCTCAGTTTGAGCTTTTGGAACAAGGTGGGCTACAAGTTAAAGTGAGCAAATCATAGATAAATCACAAGCCCCTATTAGCCTGTAAGCAAATGTTGAGCTGCTCTGAAGCCACAAGCGGCACCTGCAGCACAAATCTTTTCCTCTCTCTTTCTCTGTCTCCTGCCCCAATTTGATTGCCACTGGTACATTATTACATAATTTTCGGAAGAACAGCTACAGTCTTGGCAGCTGAGCCAGCTATGCAATATAGTGTTTCATGCCATCTGCTCGCAAGTGCATCTCAAGGTGACTGGCAGTCAGTGATGCCGCTGAAAAACAACCATTCTCACTAGTTCTTGATGGTATTGTATCAGTGTTTGCCATGACCCCAGAGGGTGGGTATGGGTGATGGAGGCTTCCATACATCAGAAGAGCAAATGTGACTAGACGAGAAATAAGATGCAAATGATCATCTTGTCCAACAGCCCATGAGGCAGGCAGGCGGACTGCAGAAGGGACGGATTTATATGTCAGCCATGCGCGGCGTTTTCCTTTTGTTTCCTCTCTCCTTGAGCTGATCACATTGACTCTTGATTTTTCTCAGAATTGTGGGACATGTGTCAGAAGTGGAGAGCAGCATTTCCTGTGTCAGGGTGACTGAGACGCGACGAAAAAACCACAATGCTTATTTCTGGTGATGATGCTCTAGTCTGGAAACAAATGTGCTATAGAGGCAGTCTTCTTCCTCTTCTGTTTAAAGACCCCAAACTATTTACGACTATCTTGAGTGGAAACATTTACAGCCCAGCGGAACAGGGCGTGTGTTGTTCCTTGTACAGACAAGGCATTCAGAGTGTCACTTCATATTTAGTTTTTTTCCTTCACCATATAAATAGTATGTTCTAATTCTGTATTTGAAGTAGAGGAACAGGTGCTTTGAACTGCTAGTTACAAATATAATTTCACGGCAGGGCAGCGGACAGGATGGGATACTAAATTGTATGCTGTTCTTCAAGGACCAGAAGAGCTTTGAACCACTACTGCAATTCACCCTAAAAATAAGGATAATATAACCTATAAGTCCAGATTCGGCTTCAGTATCAGGAACCAGGTTTCCTTCATAAGAATCCAGTGATAACAGAAATTCAAGGGGAAACAACAGAATAACATGTCTTACATCTACAATTATCTACCCAGCCCAAAGGTGCTTCATCCCAGGACTGGTCCGACTGGCTCTAACATTGGGCAGAGGAAATGGCTGCCCTAGAGGGAGGAAATGATCTGTAATGAAATAGCAACAGGTTGTCCATTCTTTATCATGTTAGCTGTCAGCGGTGGGGAGACATGTTTGTGGGATTTTACTACCTTAGGTACTGAAATCATTTCAGTGTCTTTGGGAGGAAATATATTACCAATGAAGGTTCTAACACATTTGTTGCCCAATAGAGCCGATTGTTTCCCTTTGTATTTCAAAATGCACACTGTGAACATTAATGCAATACTGGCCTGTGCTGCAGCAGGTTTATTTTCTTGTAACATATTTCTTTGGGAGATTTACTCCCCAAGCTGAGGTTGGCTGCTTCCCCTCTCCTGGAAGATGTCAGGGGCCAAAGACATCCTATGGACATCATACACCAGCAGGGCAGAGTAGTGAAAAGAAGCACATCCTCTTTAAAACAAGGATTTGGGGGAGGATACCCCTTCTTTTAAGGGAAAATTGTACTGCTTGGAGGCTTCCAGGAAGCATAAATCTTCTTTTTTAAAATGGGCCTTCTTGTTCTAGACTAGAGCAAAAACAAGGTACAGTACTGTACATAATATTCTTTTGCTTCCACTACTGAGTTGCTCCATCTCAGCACAAGAGAGGGCAGCGACTGGGGAAAGGTGGAGGAGGAGTTTTTGCCCAGCCCTGCCACAAAAGAAACCAAAGAAACCATGACTAGAAACAGCTCAAGTGATAAAAGGAAAGTGCCCATGATTCATTCTGTTTTATTTATTGCTTGTTAGTTTTGTGTATTATGTTTAATTTTAAATTGTTATTTTTTAAAAAAAAATATATTTTAATTTGTTTTATGTTGCCCAGAGAGGGAGAATACAGTATCTTGAATGGGTGAGATATAAATGTAATAAGTAAATAAATAAATAAGTAAATACAAGTGAAGAAAGAGACTGCACAAGAATAGAAAGGAGTGGAGGGAGTGAAGTGATTGCCAGACAGGGGGAACTGACTGCACCAAAAGGGAGTGTGTGTCTGTCTCGGAATGCTTCCTAAATGAAGTGGGCACATTATCTGCTGATGACTTTTGAAGAGCAATGAATTTTTTTAACACATGGACAAAGCCAAGGTTTCACAGCTGGTCTATTTGTGTCCAGCCTTACTCCCAAAGGGTGGAAGATTATGTGGATAAAGTGGTAGTCTGCCCGTTTTATAGACGTGGAGCAGAGTTTGTCAGCCAGGGATTGAGAGCAATTCAGTGTCCATAGGCTAGGTGCACTGCCCCAACACTACTTCTTCTTCTTCTTCTTCTTCTGTGTCTAGACCAGACGTGAAACTGCCAAAAAGAAGCCACCTTTTGGGTTCATTCTACAGTTCCCTTCGCCTGTCTTAGTGTGAGGAATATTAACTGGCAGCACAAGGTGGCCATTACCAGGGAACATCTGAATGTGGTTTAAAAATACCACAATTTTCGAGGAGGCTCCCCACACCACTGTGCAGCTTACTTGTTGGCAGTGATGGCAGCATCAGCGGCAACAACACACACACATGCATGTGTGTACACACACACACAGTATTTCCCTGTATTTTTCTTGTCAAATGTGACATGGGCACAACATTGCCTATCAATAGGATTACATATTTGGTCTTTACCTGTGAAAGTGGTCTAAACCTAAGGTCAAGGAAAAAAACAACCTCTTTTTATTATCTAAGGGCATCTATTTATGGGGTTGAGAGTCCCCTGGACAACAAGGAGACAAATTTATTTATTTATTATTTTTCGCATTTCTATCGCTGCCCAACTCTACGACTCTGGGCAGCTTACAGAAGTTGACGATATCAAAACACTAAAAACTCACACACAAATAGGTCGATCTTAGAAGAAATCAACCCTGACTGCTCCTTAGAAGGTCAAATAGTAAAGATGAAGCTAAAGTACTGTGGACATCAAATGAGAAGAGAGGATTCACTTGAGAAAGCCTTGATGCTGGGAAGGGAGGAGGGCAAAAGAAGAAGGGGGAGGCCAAAAATGAGATGGCTAGATGGTATTGTAGACACAATGGGCACAGAGCTGGGCAGGTTGAGGAGGATGGTGGAGGACAGAGGTGGCTAGCGGGCAATGGTCCATGAGTTTGCAAAGAGTTGGAATTAACTGTGCGACTCAACAACAACAAACAAATCTATATATAGAGGTAGATAGAGATTTATTTCTATACCGCCTTTCTTACCCAAACGGGCAACTCATATGGATAGAGCAGAAGGAAAAGCTATCTAAACATATTTACAGAAACCTCTAGAGCTGATGTCTAAGTTCAAGTATCTGCTGGCACTCTTTATGGAGAAGCCATGGGCTAAACAGTGATGGTGAACCTTGGCACTCCAGCTGTTCTGGAACTTCGATTCCCAGAAGCCCTGATCAGCAGGAGTGCTGACGTGAGGTTCTGGGAATTGAAGTCCAAGAACACCTGGAGTGCCAAGGTTGTCCATCACAGTCCTATCTACTTCTTCCTCCCCAGTTCAGGTAATTTGAACATTGGTGCACCATTTCTCAACATATCTGAGATATGACAACTGTGGACCTGCCACTTCTCATGATGACATGGAAAATATTATTCTGTTAATGTCCCCTAAACAAAACTACCAATTTAGGGACAGTAAGTCACACAACTGATTGATGTTCAGCTTCTGATCTGTTGTATGTCAAGATTCTTTTAACACTTGATGCTGCCAAGTGTTAAGTTTTATTGTGTGTGTGCGTGTTCAGCAGTAGCAGAGTAGCATTCAAGCTTAACGCAGGTGGAAGCGGCATGCGTTGGACTGCACACACATAGAGGAAGTACAGCAACACAGTTCAACAGAAAATAAACTGCCTTTACTTTTCAGGTGCTGAGATTTCTCAGTGCAAAACATAAACAAAAATAGCTTCTTTTATATAACGTACTAGCAAGGGTTGCCCGGCGTTGCCGGGCTTTCCCCCCCGTGTGTTTTAATAAAAAATGAACCAGTTTTATTTTTGCAATAGTTTTAAATTGTGTGGGAAGGTTAAATTGTGTTAATGTTTTTTAAAAATTGCTTAGTCTGTAATTTTAAATTTTTAAATGTTTATTTATGTAAAAATTTTTTGGCTTGGCTGTTATTAACTGGGATCTGCTTTTTTTGTTTTTTTTAGGATTAATAAAAGAAGAAAGTATGATATAATTTTTTCAAATTGTTTTATGTAAGTGAATAATGTTTTAGTTTTTTGAATTTTTTAATTAGTTGTACCGTAGGTCATAATTTTCATAATGTAAAAGTAAATGTTTTTTACATTCAATGTTTTTAAAATGTGTTTAGATATTTTGAGTTTAAATTTGAGTTATAACTCAGCACAGGATTTTTAAAAGTTTCTATTGTATTTTATTGACATATGTTTTAGTGTAATTTTTTTACTTGTTTTTATTGGTGTGACCTTTTGTGTAAAATTGTGAATTTGTGTTATGCTGTTGTGTGTTTTTGAATTGTTTTTTAATATTTTGGCCAGCAGGTGGTGCTGGTAGGGGTTATTGTATTTTGACTTTTTTTTCTCTCCTGGCCTCTGGGTGGAGCTTCTTCTGGTAAGTAGTCTCTTTCTTTATTCATTTGTTTTTCAGTCCTGGTGGAGGTAGCACATCTTTTGGTAAGTTTGCTTGTTTTCTTTGTTTTCTTTGTTTTGTGTGTGTGTGTGTGTGTGTGTGTGTGTGTGTGTGTGTGTGTGTGTGTGTGTGTGTGTGTGTGTGTGTGTGTGTGTGTGTGTGTGTGTGTGTGTGTGTGTGTGTGTGCGGGGGGGGGGTTGGAATTTGTATTTTTTGTCTGTTTGTTTTGTTTTTGATTGTGTCTTTGTTTACTTTGTATTGTTTTTGGTGTTTTTGTTTTTGTGTATTTTTGGATGTGTTTGACTGTTTTTAGTATTTTTTAAAAAATTATTTATTTATTTGGTGGTGGGGAAGGGACGTGGTCATTGGGGGTTAGGAAGGGTGGGCTAGGTGGTGGGGAGAGGGGCATGGTCGTTGGGGGTTAGGAAGGGTGGGTTAGGTAGTGGGGAGGGGGGCATGGTCGTTGGGGGTTAGGAAGGGTGGGCTAGGGGGGCGTGGTCATTGGGGTTAGGAAGGGTGGGCTCGGTGGTGGGGAGGGTGGCTTTAGTGTGTTATGGTGCTTTGTTTGTGTGGAGTCGTGAAAGTAGATCGGGTTTCCCCTTTAATATCAGTGGGTGGGGGTTGTGACCCCCCCTCTCCGCTGGCTACCCTAGGGTTGGGAGGTTTGTGGGGAGAAAAGAGGTATATTGCCCCAACACTTCTGGAACCAAAAGATCAGGCAGACTGGATCGAATCCCCACCCCCCCTCCTTAAAACAACTCCGTTTTTAAAGAGAAGAAAAGACGGAGTTGTTTTAAGGAGGAGGGTGGGGGATCGATCCACTCTGCCTGTTCCTGTGGGTCCAGAAGGGTTGGGGGGTTACCCCTTTTGTCCCCACAAACCTCCCAACCCTAGGGTAGCCAGCGGAGAGGGGGATCGCAACCCCCACCCACTGATGTTAAAGGGGAAACTCCAGTCGGGAGCTTCAGGCGCTGTTGGTGAGGGAAAGAAAGCCAGCTGGTGTTTGCTTGGCTATGAGGCAGTGAGTTGTTTTTCGTTGGGGGTTAGGAAGGGTGGGCTAGGTTGTGGGGAGGGGGGGCGTGGTTGTTGAGGTTAGGAAGGGTGGGCTCGGTGGTGGGGAGGGGGGCATGGTCATTGGGGGTTAGGAAGGGGGGGCTAGTTGGGGGGAGGGGGCTGTAGTGTGTTATGGTGCTTTGTTTGTGTGGAGTCGTGAAAGTAGATCGGGTTTCCCCTTTAATATCAGTGGGTGGGGGTTGCGATCCCCCTCTCCGCTGGCTACCCTAGGGTTGGGAGGTTTGTGGGGAGAAAAGGGGTATATTGCCCCCACACTTCTGGAACCAAAAGATCAGGCAGACTGGATCGAATCCCCCCCCCTCCTTAAAAGAAGTCCATTTTTAAAGAGAAGAAAAGATGGAGTTGTTTTAAGGAGGGGGGGTGGGGGATCGATCCACTCTGCCTGTTCCTGTGGGTCCAGAAGGGTTGGGGCAATATATCCCTTTTGTCCCCACAAACCTCCCAACCCTAGGGTAGCCAGCGGAGAGGGGGATCGCAACCCCCACCCACTGATATTAAAGGGGAAACTCCAGTCGGGAGCTTCAGGTGCCGTGGGTGAGGGAAAGAAAGCCGGCTGGTGTGTGCTTGGCTGTGAGTTGTTTTTCTTTTTCATTTTTCGGGTGCCGGTTTCCTTAGCGCTCTGCGCGCTCATGGCGCGCAGGACGCTGGGGCTTGTAGATATGGGTTTTTAAAATGCTTTTCTTTCGATTGGCTGCGGCGCATTTCCGAACGCTGCCCCGTGCGAGAGCCTCTCAGCCTGATTGGCTCTGGCGCGGCGCGGCGCAAGGAATGTTGGGAAGTGAAGTTGTTTCCCTTTCTTCGCGTTTGTGGGGCTGTTGCCCCACTGCCGGTTTTTTCAATCCTTCGTTGACCTGCGTACCCAGATCGGCCGTGTGCACGAAGGGTGAGTGCAGGCAAGTAGGGCGAGGCATAGCAACCTATAGCCAGTTCCAACGGTCAACCCTTGGATTTATAGGTTAAGATTTACACAAACTCATAGTCTCTCTGCCTCGGCAGCAGTCTTCCAAGGTCTTTCAGAGACTGATAAGAGGCTGGTTGTTTTGCTTAAGTCTTTGGTAGTTCAGTTCATGAAAGCAGGTTCAAGGAGGAATGAAAACCAATACTCATTCTGGCTTCATATTAACTGGCACAAAACAGTTCAGTCCTTTCAAGCACAAAACATACACACACTCTGGTTAAAGAGGATAGTTGGTGCTTACGGAATGTTTCCTGAATCCAGTTTTAGATAGAGCTTCTTGCTTGAGCTCTTCCCCCAGCAAGGCTTGCAGGTTCAGTCCTTCTGCATTCCTTCTCCTTGCTCCAGTATCTATGGCATGAGTTCCAGCGTGAACTCCTTCTGTTATTTCAGCATAATCCCTTGTACTCCTTCATAAATGCTCCAATTAAGTGCTCAGGTAGCACTTCATTTATAGATCATTTTTGCTGAGTCACAGACATCAGTGCTTAAAGCTGTGCTCAACAGTTACAGTCTCTTAAAGTGATAGATATGTACATTCATCCTATTCAATATACATCAATATATCATACCTGACACCAAGCCAGGTGTCAACCAGCCAACAGTTCTGTATTTCTATCAAATTTAATTTTGTTAGTTTCAGCCCAATTTTCAGTGCTGTGATAGTCATTTTGCATTTTCTGCTGCCTTCTTGAAGTATTTTAGCCACCCCTTTTGATATGTATGCCAATTTATGCCATGCAGATGTGAAGATTATTCCTTTTGCCCCGTTATCTAAATAATTGTTTTAAAATGTTGATGAGTATCAGGCCCAGAACACAGTCTTATGGCAGCCCATGTGAACCTTCCCTCCACTTTGATAGAAAGCTGTCAAAAATACTGCTTTCCAACTGGCTGGGAATTCAGGCTTCCCACCGGCCAGGAGGATAAGAGCCCTGT
Source organism: Bradypodion pumilum (assembly GCA_035047305.1). Taxonomy (NCBI): domain Eukaryota; kingdom Metazoa; phylum Chordata; class Lepidosauria; order Squamata; family Chamaeleonidae; genus Bradypodion; species Bradypodion pumilum. The sequence goes on from JAWDJD010000002.1 coordinate 364,956,262, forward strand.
GGCCACAAGAGGCTGAAGACGCCGCCACGCCCTCCTTGGCCCTTGCCATCCTCCAGTTGGAGGACAAGAGTGGTGACTTTTGTTTTTGTTGTTGTCAGACTTTCTGTGTGACTTCTCATATGAGTGCTGTGGGACTTCGCAAACATGTTGCTGTGGGACTTATCAAATGAGGTTGTTTTCTCTTTTTGTAATGCTTTTTGATATTGTGATACTGATACTTTTTGATACTGTGACTTGTGATGATTTGTGATGATGATATGTTTAAATGTTTTTGTATTACGATAATATGGTACCTTGTAATTGTATCTTTTGTATCTTTGTTAGCCGCCCAGAGTTGCTTTGCGAGCGTACAAGTCCAACAACAACAACAATGTTATGGGGCACTGTGTGTGTGTTGGGCAACATTTACTGAGTGAGCTTTTGCAAGGAGGTATCCAGTATTGCTTTGCACAAGCTGAAGTTCTGCCACCAGGAGGTGTTGTCATCCTTGAGCTTCACCTGCACAATAGAGGTTCGGTGGAGATGTGGTGTAGTGACTGCCAGCCAAGTGTTACGTTCCTCCTACAGTCAACAGATACTGTTCTTCAGCTTTTCATCAAACGCGGAATATACATTCTTCAAACAGAGAACTGCCCTCCAGCAGCCTTTGAAATAGACAACTACATACCATAGTGGCTGGTCTGATGCCATTGGTTTGGAGGGTAGGCAAAAACTGCTGCTCTGTGAGATGCTGCGAAGGCAGTATCGAAATCCCCATATTATAAACTACTGCAGTTGACATACTGTTGTTTGCCAAAGGCTAAATCATCTGTTTGTTACTAGGATGAAATTTCTTGCTTCAGAATTTACTCTTAGGCTCCTGTCTCTGCCTCAGCTCCTGCCAACCTAGCAGTTTGAAAGCAAGAAATTGCAAGTACTGTAGATAAATAGGGAGCACTTAGGTGAGAAAGTAAACAGCATTCTGTGCACTCTGGTGTTGAGGCATGCCTGCCACATGTCCACGGAAACGTCTGTGGGTGCGGATAGCACTGGCTCTTTGGCTATAAACAGAGATGAACACTGAACCCTAGAGTCAGATATGACTTGCTTTCGAGCTAGAGCAACCTTTACCTTTATACTTGCAATACAAGCAGATTTTCCATAGCAGAGAATTCCAAACCATGGATGCCACCACTAAGGTATTCTGTGCTATGTAACTACTTGTGGGAATGGTTCACACAGCTGTAGGATACAGCTGGAGCACCACCCCTGCTGAAGACTTCTATGATTGGGTGGGTACGTACAGAAAGAGACTGTTCTTTAGATATCCTGGTCTGGTGATGTCAAAGAGCTTTAAAAGAGAGGAAGGCCCTTCAGAGGTCATTTGACTTCCCACAAACCCTAGCCAACCCAGCCAATGGGAAGGCTGGGATTTGTAGGCCAACAGCATCTGAAAGGCTGCACGCTGCTGCCTCAGCTTTGAAGGTTCCAACCAGTGACTGATTGAGCTCAGAAGCACTGTGAGAACCAATTAATATAGTAAAAGGCTAGAGGGATATGACTTGAGAAATAGGCCCAGTCTAAGCTACAGACCAACTGAAGTTTATGGTGCAATGTATCTGCATAGGATTAGCTAGCTGCATGCCTTTCCTCAAGGGACATCTGAATATACTTGCAGTGCTTGAACATATTCTGTGGGGAAGCTCCTTCTATTCCCCAATATTTAGGGAACAAACTTAGAAAACTATCTGGTCAGACTAAGATGCACATCTATAAACAATAAGAACAACAAATCTGTCCATGTGCTACCCTAGGGCAGAGTATGCTAGCACCATGTCTATACCTATAAGAAGGGGGTTGGGCCGTGCGTGTCCGGCATGCGTGGCCACACACCAACCCCTACTATCCCATAATGAGCCGGCCTCACTTACCTTATGTCCCTGCGAGCATCGCCGCAAGGGTCCAAACACCAAGAGTGGGGCAAACGCCCCACAAACATGAACAAAAAACAACTACAAGTCTCAGTGTCCTCTGCGCCATGGCATGCCTCAGCCAATCAGGCATGAGGACGCGAGCGCAGAGGAGGCGGGACAGCCGGCGCACGTGCAAAAAAAAAAAAAGGCCGGCGCACGACCAAAACCCCTCAACCCAGGGCCCTGCCTTACCGAGGCAGACAGAGCCCGGGCTGAGGGAATGGTCTGCCTGAGGGCATGGCTAGGTGAGGCGCCACCGTAGGCACTGCCTCTGCCTTGCTGCCCCACCCACCCTCAGACATGCCACCTGAGGACACGCCCGGGTGAGGCGACGCTGTAGGTGCTGCCTCTGCCCTGTCGCCCCTCACACCGTCAGTCGTGCCTGCCAGCTCTCACCCTCGCTTTCTCCCCTCATCTGTTTTGTGCCAGTGCGCGAAACAACAGGGGGGGAAAATCACAGGCGTCAGCCAGCAATCCTCCAGGGAGAGGTCCTCCCCTGACGTATTGTAGGCTGAAGCTTTTGCATTTTCCTCACAACTGTTTCATGTCAACCTTTGAAACAGTTGCGGGGGAAATGCAAAGGCAACAGCCAGCAATCCGTCAGGGGAGTAGCTCTCCCTGGCGGATCGCTGGCTGCCACCTTTGTATTACCCCCTCTGCTGTTTCGAGAGCTGACAGGAACAATGGAGGGGGTAATACAAAGCTGGCGAGCCACTTTCACGGGAAGCAAAGGCAGAGAACGGCGCTCTGTTCTCTGCCTTCGCCTCCTAGAGGGAAACGAGCCCCTTCCACATTTGGCCCTTGCCTGTCAGAGAAGGGGTTGGATTTCTCCGACAGGCAAGGGCAAAATGGAGCTCCCCCCCCCCCGTGTGTGTGTGTGTGTGTGTGTATACACACCCCAAAAAATGCTAGTGGTATATATGAACACATCAAAACAAATAACTGTTAGTGAATCATGCAAGATTATTGCTGGCTGCATAAAATCTACCCTCACTGAAAAGGTCTCATGTTGTTGGCATTGCCCCTCTAGAAGTATATGAAGATGTACTAGCAAATAATGCATGAAATAAGGTATTACAGCATCAAACAAATTCATTTCATGGACACCAAACTCTTAGTCAACGGCCAAACTCAACAAAAGCTCCAAATATTAAACCAAAAGAGTCTAAGCTAAATCTATGGAGAACAAAAACAACACACCTTGCCGAATGTGATTCTCAGAAGAGCTGACTGGAGCTGTGGAGGACAGATTTTGGAGATGACTTATTCGGAAATCAGAGGTGACTTGATGGCATGTAATAACCACAGTTAGCTGTGACACTGACCCAACCTGGGTCACAGCAGTTATGTGACCCTCCTCAAGTAATGCTGGATGCAGGTATAGTCCCAGAGAGCTAATTTTGATATTTGAATGAGAGTGCAATCCTGTTCAAAGTGGACTTGTAAATGCTGTTTTTATGCTTTTCTTCTGCATGAACATTACCAACAAATTAGATAATTTGCAAATGGATTTCAAATTACACAGCAAAACAATAAAAGGTTCCAGAATGCTTTTAAACATGTCTCTGTGATGTGTCTGAATAACACCCTTGTGGATGTGATCAGAATAAATCCAAATAATACTTAGTCTGATTTTTTAAAAATCTCTTTTTTTATCTCTTCCATTGCTGACACAGGGCAGGAGACAAGGAATTCTAAGATTTGGAGAAAGGATGCTTCTAAATCTGCCTTGACAGATTACATGAAGGTGACAGAGCTTGAATTTATTTTGGTTCCTCTGCAAGGAGCTTCAGTTGGTTGCTTTGATGTCGGTACCTACAGTTTACCTGGAGTTTTTACAGCAAAAGGCAGAATGACATCCTATTGAAATACAGCTAATTCCCTGGTCTCGATTGTCAAGCTTCCCCCACCCACCACCTACCAGGAGCAAGTTTCTTATGTGTGATTCTGGTTCCAAAGCACCCTGTTGAAAGCTCTCAGCACACCTCTTGCAGACAGGGGAGATGCTTGCTCCAGAGAGAATGGTTGTTCTCTGTATGTTGGGTGTTACACTTATATGGATTTCCTCCTGTGAGTGATATAAATGACAAATGTTCTATTAGTTGTAGTGCTTCCAAGGCTTGTTGATTTAACTTATTTTGACTTTCCAAGAAGAGACATCGAAAGAGAGCCTCAAAATATTATCCAGGGGGCTGCCAGTGTTGGCCCCATTTGTCTTCCACCTGAGGTTTCACTCCTTTGCTGGTCCTTGGAAAAATCATCTTATATCTGGTTCTTCTAGGCCTGTGATGGCAAACCTTGGCACTCCAGATGTTCTTGGGCTTCAATTCCCAGAAGCCCAAGCCCCCATGAATCCGCACGAATGGGTTTACTGTGATTCATCCGGCCTGCGCCGCCCTCGTCACTCCCGGAAGCAGAAGTAAAACATGCCCGTATGGTTAAGGCTCTCCAGGGTTAACCCTTCCTCCATATGGGTGTGTTTTACTTCCGCTTCCAGGAGTGACAAGGGTGGTGTGGGCCAGATGAATCGCAGTAAACCCATTCATGTAGATTCACAGGGGCCCTGGCTTCTGGGAATTGAAGTCCAAGAACTTCTGGAGTGCCAAGGTTCACCATCACGGTTCTAGGCATTCTTCCATCCTACAGGGGTAGATTCGTTTATCGTATCTCCAGGGATCCTCTGTGCTCACCTGCTGGAGAGAGAGAGAAAATGACAAAGTAACATCTTATTAGATGTTCTCTCTCAGCTATGAGGTTTCAGCATCATGGTCACTCTGCCTTTGTCAACTTTCCCTACAACAAATGTCAAATCTCAGCTCCCTCTCTCTTTCTCTCCTACTGTAACAGCAAGCTCTAGTTTGCAGCTCTATGCCCTGTTTAATCGCAGCCCACCTCACTGTTTCTCCCCATTTTGCAATCACAGAGAAGTGTGCCCTCTTGCGACTGGATGTTATCACAACATTTGACATTCACTGTGGATCTTTTTGAAATTTTGGTTTGTGAACTGTCTGATTAGACCTCGAGTAATTGCTTCCAGAATTTATGACGAGAATTTCATTTTTCTTCAACAGAAAAATAATAATGAGTAAATAGGCTGTCATAAAATTAAAAACTTCTTCTGATAGGCAGAACAGCAACTTGGGAAAGTAGCAAGATTCATGGCAATAGATTCCTTTAGCTAAGATTAAATTCCATAAATAGATAAATCCCACTACAGTACATGGTACCATATGCTCTCTTGGTTAACCTACTGTATGTTTCATTGCAAAGGAAAGCAACAGGATACTTCCACAAGTAGTGAGATTTTGTAAGCATGCTTTCTAAAATCAGAATTCAACCTGATGTAGCTCTTTCTGATAATAACAATAATGAGAAATTTGAACTTGAACCAGACATTCTGGAGAGTGAAGTCAGAAAGGCCCTAAAAAGCACTGCAAACAATAAAGCTAGTGGAAATGATGGTATCCCAGTTGAATTTTTCAAAGCCCTAAAAGATGATGGAATCAAACTACTGCATTCAATATGCCAGCAAATTTAGAAAACAAAACAGTGGCCACAGGATTGGAAAAGATCAGTGTATGTTCCAATCCCAAAAAAAGGGATTGAACAATTGGGCTCATCCCACATGCCAGCAAGGTGATGCTCAAGATAATACAGGATAGAGTTCAGCAACATGTGGAGAGAGAACTACCAGAGGTGCAGGCCAGTTTCAGAAGAGGCAGGGGGCCTAGAGACCACATTGCCAACATACATTGGATCATGGAGAAAACAAAGGAATACCAGAAACAAGTCTACTTTTGTTTTATTGACTACACCAAGGCTTTTGACTGTGTGGACCACAACAAAATGTGGCAAGTAATTAAAGAGATGGGAATACTAGAACACCTTATATGCCTCATGAGAAATCTGTACACGAACCAAGAAGCAACAGTTAGGACAGAACACGGAAAGACAGAGTGGTTTGGAATAGGAAAAGAAGTAAGACAAGGCTGCATTTTATCACCCTGCTTATTCAATCTATCCACAGAGCATATAAAATAATGGCAACAGGTCCGATCAGTCCCTGGAAAATAGATGGGAAAGAAGTAGAAGCAGTGACAGATTTTACTTTTCTAGGATCGAAGATCAATGCAGATGGCGACTGAAGCCATGAAATAAAAAGACGACTGATTATGGGGAGACAAGCTATGAGAAACCTGGGGAATATAGTGAAAAGCAGAGACATCACCTTGAAAACAAAAATTCGCATAGGCAAAGCAATGGTATTCCCGGTGGTAATGTATGACCATTAAGAAAGCTAAGCGCAGAATAATAGATGCCTTTGAAATGTGGGTTTGGAGGAGAGTCCTGAGAGTCCCCTGGATGGCAAAGAGAACAAATAGGTCAATATTAGAAGAAATCAACCCTGACTGTTCATTGGAGGGACAAATAGTGAAGATGAAGCTAAAGTACTTTGGACATCAAATGAGAAGGGAGGACTCACTTGAGAAGGCCTTGATGCTGGGAAAGGTGGAGGGCAAGAGAAGAAGGAGGTGTCCAAAGATGAGATGGATAGATGGTATTGTGGATGCAATAGGCACAGAGCTGGGCGGGCTAAGGAGGATGGCGGAGGACAGAGGTGCCTGGAGGAAAATGGTCCATGGGGTCGCAAAGGGTCGGAATCGACTGTGCGACTGAACAACAACAAATCTTCCTAATCTTGCACTTGTTAACTAAGACCAATAATTAAATCTGAAGCTTAGAGCCGTAATTGGTAAAATGAAGCCCTGCGGTTATATATTGCTTATATAGTCTTGGATGCTCCTCTATAAACAAACAAAGAAATAAAACTTGTAATGCAGTGAGTTAAAGAGCCTCCCAACATAGGAACAGGAAGCAAACTTCCAGCAATGTTCTGTTCTGATTTCCCCCCACATAATTTTTGCTCATTTTCACTGTGCCACAAAAGTAGTAAAGAACCTCCAAATCTGTTCAACTCTAAGTCAAAGGTAGAGCCCATAGATAACTGAAGAACTTTCTCTTTCTATTTTGTAGCAACATGTTAAAGTGATGGCAGCCAGAATGATGGTGGAGTACAATAGATGATAATTACCCAATGTAGTGTAGTAGATAGAAAATTGGACTAGGACTCATGAAGGTAAGGTAGGTAAAAGTCATCCTTGCTCGAAAGACAATTGTATCCAACTCTAGAGTTCAGTGCTCATTTCTGTTTACAGCCAAAGAGTTTGTAGATATTTCCATGGACATGTGGCAGGCATGACTAGAAACTGGAGTGCATGGAACACTGGTTACCTTCTTGCCGAAGTGGTATCTGTTTCTCTACTTGCAATTTCTTGCTTTTGAACCGATAGGTTGGTAAGACCTGGGGCAGAAACGGAAGCTCACTCCGTCGTGCAGTACTTGGGTCTCGAACTGCTGACCTGCTGACTTTCAGTTGTCAAGTTCTGCATCTTAACCACTAAGCCACCACAGTCCCTAGGACTCATGAATCCTGGGTTCAAATCCCTGCTGCGCCATGAAAGTTCCCAGAGGATAGAGTAGAATTAGTAAAACCCTTGCTTAAAAGTAATATACCGCTGACCTTGAATGCTCTACTAGGGTTGTTTTGAGTTGATTCCAACCTTATGGTACATAACACATACAAAATGGATATAAACAATTCACTTTTTCAGCTCCAGCTGTGCCAATATTTGCTGCAGGTTTGGGGAGACCCTTAACAGGGTGACTTTCTATCAAACAGACAAGCCTCTTATTCTATCTGGAATTTGATTTCTAAAAGAGTATCTAAACACTGTTTTTGATCTCTTTTAATGGCTCAGGTGGCTAAGATGCTGACTGGAAGGCAGGAGGTCAGTAGTTCGATTCCCGAACTGCCTACCTAGCAGTTTGAAAGCAAGAAATTGCAAGTAAATAAATAGGGGCCACTTCAGTGGGAAGGTAAACAGCACTCCATGCGCTCCAGTGTCTAGTCATGCCTGCCACATGACCACGGAAACGTCTGCAGAAGCAGACAATGCTGGCTCTTCGGCTTTGAAACACAGATGAGCACTGAACCCTGGAGTCAGATACGACTGGCTTTCAAGCAAGGGAAACCTTTACCTAAATAATGTTTATAATCCATTTTAGTGTATACTACTTTATCAGGCAGAACAGTGATTAATAAACACCTCAGACAGTCATCTATACCTATAAATCTGTGCATTAACCGTTGGAATGTGACAAAGGATGTTGCACCAGGCCCCACTAGCCACGAACGAGCATTCGTGCACTTGCCCGACTGGGGTTCGCAGGTAACTGTCGGGTTAAGAAATGTGAGAGTGGGGCAGGAGACCCACGAACGCAGTCAAAGAAAATGAATGTCAAGTCGCAACGTTCCTTGCGCCGCGCCGCAGGCAATCAGGCTGAGCGGCGCGAGCAAAAGGAACGTTCAGAAACGCATCACGGCCAATCAAAAACAAGCCACAGGGGGGAAAAATGCTTCACAAACAGGAAACACAAACCAAAAGCTACAAGCCCCAGAGTCCTGCGCGCCATGAGCGCCCAGAATGCTGATAAGGCCACCGCGCGAAAGTTAAAAACAAACAAGCGCCCTGAGGCAGCGCTGGGGTTCCCGCGCCCCGGCCAGCGAGGCCAGGCCGCGGGAAGGGAAGCCCACCCCCAATGCTGCGTGAACTGGCGCTGGGGTTCCCGTGGCCCGGCCACTGAGGCCAGGCCGCGGGAAGGGAAGCCCACCCCCAATGCTGCGTGAACTGGCTCTGGGGTTCCCGTGGCCCAGCCACTGAGGCCAGGCCACAGGAAGGGAAGCCCACCCCCAACGCCTCCTGAAGCGGCACTGGGGTTCCCATGGCCTGGCCTAGGCCGCGGGAAGGGAAGCCCACCCCACACACAACTCCAACCCCACCCCAAAGTTTTTTAAAAATAACCATTAAAAAACAAAAATAACAAAAAACACAAACACAAACACCAACTAATAAACAAAACCACTAACAAAACACCTAACTAGAAAACTAAAAAACCACAAATCACAAAAACAAACAAGAAAAAATAAATAAAACCAGAAATAACCAAACCTAAAACTCAACCAAAACAAACAATAATAAAAATAAACACCTCCGAGACCACCACCACTAAACATTCAAAAAACAAACACCCTAAATAAATAAAACCAGCCAACTCACCACCACACGTCTTCCCTCCGCGACGTCCGGAACAGAAATGAACAAACAAAGACGACTTACTGGAAGAAGCACCACCCAGAGGCCAAAAGAGAAAAAACACCTAAAAATGAAACCCAAATCCCTAGTAGTCCCACCTGCAGGGCACAATCGTAAAAACAACTCAAAAAGACTCAACAGCCCCACCCAGAGGCCACAAGAGTAAAAACAAGTCAAAAACATAACAAAATATCACAACTTCACACAAAACACAAATAAAACCTAACCAAAATAAAAACATTTCTAAAATCCTGTGTTGAGTTTTAACTCAAATAAAGACCCAAAACATCTAAACACAGTTTAAAAACATTGAAGGTAAAAAATATTTACTTTCACATTTTAAAAAATAATTACCTACGTTAACACTATTAAAATAAAATACACATAATAAAACATTATTTGGTTAAATAAAAAATAAAATAAATATAGCATCCTTTGTTCTTTTTAAAATCCACAAAAAACCCCAAAAAAACTGATCACAGTTTATAACAGCCCGTGTGTATAAATAAACATTTTAAAGATGACAATTACAGACGGACCTCTTTTTTACAAACATTAACTAAAAAAACCCGTCTAAAACAATTTAAAACAGCCCGGCACCGCCGGGCAAAATCTGCTAGTTAATAATAAATTAACAAATGTAGACAAATGCGGATTCCGCATGCCCAATTGGCATAACTGTCCCTCACGGTGGTCACACTGGGCGAGGCAGACCCCTGGTCACTGAGCTCTGTGAGTACAGAAATTGGGGGGGGCGGATTAATAATCATAGGGTTGATTCACCCATATCTGACCTGACCGGCGAGTCTGCTGACGAAGGAGAATCACTAAACTCCGTTGCGTATTAAGCAATTACTCACTCGCAGTTAAGCCTAATCCTTGGTGCAAATAGAGGCCATATTTACCCTGGTGTAAACCCCGAACAATGGATTTCCCCTGTCAGTGTTTGCCCTAGTTAATTAACTTCCCCAAGAGAGATTCCCCATTAACCCGGGTAAATGGGTGATGTGATTTTTCTGTCAGATGACGATTCTATCACCGTTGCCTTCTTTTCCTATATATGCTGATGTTTTTCCGACAATAAACCACTGGTCTTCGCTCCACCTTGTCTCGTGTCGTTCCTTTGACCAGTCTCCTCCAGGATCCTAAGGGCCTCCTCACGGCCCCAATCCAACATCTGGTGACCCCGACGTGATCTTACCCGAGAGTAAGCGATCAACGTGGTCCGGTTCTACGCTAGAACCGTGTCCGATCATCCCGGAGGACAGCGCGGCAGCCCGGTCGGTAAGCCAGCCAATCGGGAAGACGGTTCCGCGACAAGGCATTTCAGAGAGGCATCCTACAGCTTACTCCGACTTTCGCGGCGGCTTGCAGCACAGAAAAACGCGTTCCGCTCAGGGTCAGCTGTGAACCCCTGACAGCGCAGAGGCCACCGAGGGCCCGTGGCGGCAGGCCACGCTCCGAGCTCTACCCAGAGATTCGTCACGCAAAACCTATTGCCTGAACTTCAGACGCGTCGACTCGTCCCGAGAAGGAGACTTCAAAGGACCCTCACAGGTAATATGGGGACTTGTCCTCAGCGGCAACGTCCGTCCGCTAGCCAAAGAATTCATGAGGAGGAATTCAAAATCCTGGCCAGGGTATATCAGTTACGCTTTCACAGTGGAGAGCTAGCGAGACTTTTGGTGTACTTGAGGGAACACTGCCTGCTTTACAAAGAAGCAGGTACGTTAACCCTTCAGCTCTGGGATCAGATAGGAGACTGCATTCAGCAACCCCCGAAAGCTCCAGAGGGCATAATTTGCACATGGAGTAAATGTAGGAAACTTTTAGCAGAGGTAGACCCAGTCCGGGTAGAGGCTAAGGAACCCCCAGCGCCAGCAGAGCCATCGGCGCCCACGGCGCTCTATCCGTCACTTCAGTTTAAGCAGAGTAGTGTAGGGAGCTTTCCCTCGGTGACAGCTGCAGACGTCACCGGTGGAATGCATGGAATGGGGAGCGCAGGTGCTTCTCTGACAGCTACAGGTTCCCAAGCTACCAAGAGTGCCCTTCAGCGCACAGTTGAGGAAGAGATCAGGAAGGGGGAATTGCCAGCAGAAGAACTAGCTGAGCTTAGTCAGATTTGTCCAATTCGCTTGGAAATGGATGCCCTCACAGGGCAGCAGCAGGTAGTTCATTCACCAGTCCCGTATAAGCTCCTCATGGCTATACGGAAGGCCATTACAGAGACAGGACTACAGAGTCGGTTCACTAGGGGCACGCTTCAGCAAGTGTGCGAGAACACCATGTTCATCCCGCACGACTGGAAAGCCGTCATGCGGATGATGCTCAACCCCAGCCAGTATTTGCTATGGGACAGCGAGTTTCGCCTCGAGGCTCAGACAAGGACTGCCAGGATGGGAGGGGCAGTACTTCCTGACCAGTTATATGGCTCAGGTGCCTTCGAATCCATCGATGCGCAGACCAACTTGCCACTCGCCACTCTTCAGATGTCAGCTGAGGCGGCCTTCAGGGCTTTCCTCAAAGTCCCAGCAACTGGCAAAGCGGCCAAAAATTACACCGCAGTCAAACAGGGCGCCCAGGAGTCCTACATGGACTTTGTCAATCACTTAGAGGAAGCGATTAGTAGGCAGATCGATAATGAGCAAGCCCAACAAGAGCTCATGATGAAATTGGCTAAAGACAACGCCAATCTCGACTGCCGTAAGATCTTGCAGTCACTGGGTAACCGTCCCGACTTGACTCTCACGGACATGATTAGGGCTTGCGCCGACGTTGGCACAGACTCCTACAAAATGGGTCTGTTGGCAGCGGCGGTGCAAGGAGGCAGGAAACCCCGACCCAAGGGAGCATGTCACAATTGTGGCAAGGTCGGTCACTTCGCTAGGGAGTGCCGATCCAAGAGCGGCGGACAACATTCCGGCCGTTCCAAGGCTCCGACCACCCCATGTCCGAAGTGTAAGAAAGGCTACCATTGGTCCAGATACTGTCCGAATTCGGGAAACCGGAACGCGGGCACGTCTCTGGCCCCAGTCCAAACAGAGGCTTCCCTTGCTCTGGGCGAGCCAGAGCCAGATTAGATTCCATTCACATTCCAGGCATTGCGAAGGTGCAGGCCAGCCCCAAGGGTAGTACAGGGCTAGAATTGACTTGCCAGGTGGACGTCACATGCAACTTGCCAGGCACAGTCTATCTGGTGGATTCCCAGTACATGGGACCCCTGCCCAAGGGCTTCATAGGGTTAGTTTTGCCTCGCAGTGTAGCAGGAGCACGCGGAATTCTTGTAATTCCGGGAGTCATTGACTCAAATTTTTCGGGTGTTCTCCAAGTTCAACTCTGGACGCACCTACCCCAACCATTCACAAGGGAGACACATTAGCGCAACTGATTATGGTTCCTTGTAACTTGCCAGCAGACAGCCAGGGAAGGCTCAGGGACAGCGCAGGGTCCGGGTCAGAAGACCGCTCGAGCGCAAGTGAGGCAGTGCAAGGATACCAGGTCTTAGCGACAGTGGAGACCAACATTGAGTGGAAACAGCGACCAGTTATTGAGGTATTTTTGAATAAAAAATCATTCTCAGGGTTGCTAGATACCGGAGCTGACGTCAGCGTGGTCAGCCGAAGCCAGTGGCCACGGGAGTGGGCCATTGAGCTGGTCTCCGATGTGTGGGGGGTAGGCGGCATCCAAGAAGCGTTTAGAAGCCGGGAGTGGGTGGAAGTCACGATTCCTAAGGCTGACGGCACAGCGGTCATTCGGCCGCACATTCTGGACGTGCACATCAACCTTTGGGGGCGAGACATTTTACAGCAATACGGTGCCACTCTCACCTTCGGGTAATGGCATTGCCACTTAAATGGCTTACCAACACACCAGTCTGGGTGGAACAATGGCCGGTAGTGGGGGAGAAATTAGTCGCCCTAAAGCAACTGGTTAAAGAACAGCTAGACGCAGGACATATAGAGCAGTCCACTAGTCCTTGGAATTCACCCATTTTTGTCATTAAGAAAAAGTCGGGGAAGTGGCGACTCCTCCACGATCTCAGGGAGATCAATAAATGTATACAGCCAATGGGTCCGCTTCAATGCGGCATCCCAAATCCAAATATGATTCCCGAGGGTGGGAGATCCTGGTCGTAGACCTCAAGGATTGCTTTTACACCATTCCCTTAGACCCCAGGGACCGGGAAAGGTTCGCCTTTACGGTGCCGGTTGTGAACCACAGCGAGCCCATGCAGCGTTACGCGTGGAAATTTTTGCCACAGGGCATGCTCAATTCGCCCACCCTGTGCCAAATTTATGTTCACAACGCACTGGCAAAGTTTCGAAACCTTCATCCCACAGCTTTAGTGTACCATTTCATGGACGATATCTTGGTCGCTGCGCCGCAACTCGGCAGCGAAATGTTTACAGACCTCCAGGCCAGCCTGGGGGAGAAAGGGTTACTCATTGCCCCAGAGAAAGTGCAGAGAACCGAGCCCTTCTCATACTTGGGTCATCGGCTTCTCCGCTCTTTCGCAGCACCAGTTTTGCCCCAGATCAGCTTAAAAGACTCAGTCACCTTGGTAGAATTGCAGCAAGTTTTGGGTAACATTAATTGGGCCAGACCGTATTTCAGATTGGATACGGATCTTTTAAAACCTCTCTTCTCGCTGCTAACGCTAGGTAAGCAGCCGGCAGACCGGATACAAATTCCTCGAGAGGCACGCTTGGCTCTCGAGAAAGTCAACCAAATTCTCAGTCAGAGGTGGGTGGACAGGATCGCTCAGGGGCCATATGCCCCGATCCTGAACTTGTACATCGTTCGGGCCGGATCCATGTTCACCGGAGCCCTAGGAGTGGACTCCGAGAAAGGAGCGAATATCGTGGAATGGGTGTACTTGCCGAACACCTCTTCCCGAAACATCGTCCCTCCCCAAGAGTTGGTCTCCGCGGTGGTCTACCGCGGAAGGCCGAGAGCTAGGGACATTTCAGGGCACGACTTAGCAAAAATCGTGGTCCCGTTCACCAAAGAGCAAATTCAGCAGCTGATGCAGCTCGGTGACTCGCTCCCGATAGCCTTGGAAGGATTCACCGGATGCTTGGCATACCATTTGCCAAAGGACCCCAGACTTGTCTCGCTTCAAACGCAGGCAATCACCTTGTATGAATTGATCTCGCTGGTTCCGCTTCAGGGGGCCAGAACAGTCTTTACAGATGGGGGTCGCACATACGGCGTCTTAACTTGGCAGGAGGGCCAGGCTTGGCGCACGCTGTTAACTCTTCCACAGAAGTCCGCACAGCGGGCAGAGTTGGCAGCGGTGAACCTCGCTTTGCGCACCTTCGCCAAAGAGCGCCTCAACATCATTACTGACAGTCAGTATGTTAGGAATTTGCTTCACAGTCTACCGAGAGCATACATCACTCCCGTGATAGACAAAAATTTGCTGAGTCTGTTCCTCACAGCTCAATTTCACTTGCGAAACCGCACGGAAGCGCTCTATATTGCCCACATCCGAAGTCACCAGGACCTACCGGGTCCAATCTCCGCGGGCAACAGCAGAGCGGATGCGGCCGCAAAGGAAATTCAGCAACGATCAGTGTTAGGTGTTTTCACTACTCCAATTCAGAGTCATGCATTCTTTCATCAGAATGCCAAAGCGCTCGCCAGACAGTTTAACCTGCCACTTTCTCAAGCCCAAGGCATAGTTCGCTCTTGCCAGCATTGTGCAGGGGCACCGGGGGGGCCCTTGTGGGGGGTCAACCCATGAGGGACAGAGGCTAACCAGGTGTGGCAAATGGACATCACACATGTCCCGCAGTTTGGCAGATGGCAGTACATGCACGTTTGCATTGATACCTTTTCGCAATTCGTTTGGGCGACAGCGCAAAAAGGGGAGACTGCTTCCCACGTGGAGCAGCACCTCCTTTCCTGCTTCGCGGCGATGGGCAAACCTCGGCACGTGAAAACCGATAACGCCCCGTCCTACAGCTCTAGGCAGTTGGCTAACTTCATGGCTACCTGGGATATTAAGCATACCTTTGGCGTTCCTTACAATCTGCAGGGGCAAGCGATTGTGGAACGAGTCAATCGGACGCTCAAGTCCTACATTGACAAACAAACAGAAAGGGGGGAGCCACCAGCCCTCCCCAAGTCACAGGGTCAGGCACAGCATTGTCTGAACAAGGTGTTGTTCACGTACAATCACCTTAATGTTTTTTCCGATTACACCCCGCAGGAGAAACACTTCTGCCATTCGGAAGCTCTCCCGCGACCGATGGTTCGTTACCGGGTGCCACCGGACCCTTCCTGGAGGGGCCCGGCGCCACTCGTAACCTGGGGAAGAGGGTATGCTGCAGTTATGTCTCCTACAGGTGTTGTTTGGATTCCAGCTCGGTGTGTTAAGCCTCACTTGGAGCCACATGGCGGGGACCCAGACCAACCCGAGTCCGATCCCGGAGATGGAGAACCTCACCCTGACCGAGGAGACCCGGCGGAGGAGGCGGCGACAGCCGACGACAGCGCCGAAGGTCACCTGGGGGATGGTCAAGACCCTTTGCAATGAAGCCCAAGACGCCCTCCAACGCGATGAGAGGGAACCGACACCGGAGAACTTCGTGGCTGCAGTCCTTGCCCAGATTTCTGCCAACACCGTGGCGGTCACCATCATCCTGACCCTCTCCCTACTTGCGGGGGGAGGCGCTCAGGCGGCCTCACTGAAGGCCAACGATTTGATGCCAGGCGGAGATCTCTCTGCCCGGATGCACTACAACATATGGGAAAGGTTGGCGGGTCTCGTCAACCAGTCCGATTTTTGCCTGAAGCAGGACATTGGTTCTGCCTCAATTCTGAGCACCTGTCTCATCCCAGTGTGCCACACTCCAGGCACGCACCCCAGGGATGGCGACTGGCTAGTGAAACGGATTTTCAGCCCATAGCTCCCAGCAAGCTCCTCAGAATATGCCCGCTGGGAAATGCGGCTAACTATTACCTTGCCGGCTGATGCAGCCACTCTCCACACACCGCGGGTGGCGGTCAGCCCGAACTCTACTTGTGCTCGAATGACCGGCTGCTCCGCAGGCGGCCGTACTCGGCGCCGTTGCCTCGAAGTCGGCAGCGGCAACTGGACTTGTAATAACCCACAGACACTTGGCGCAATGTATGCTCATGTTACCCTACCTTCAGGTTGGTTCTTTACATGCAATCAGTACACTTGGAACTACATTCCCGCAAATGTATCAGATTCCATATGTTGTATCAGTCGCTTGACATTGTTACTCCCCACTAGGGATATGGTTACTCCAAGCACAAATGTTTCCTCATCCATACGGCACACTCGCGCCACCCAGTTAGACAGCTCATGTGATAGCAACATTAGAGTTCTGAGTCCAGCTGAATACGTCTCGTTGGCAGTCAGCATACTTGCCGTGCCAGGCTTAGCCGTCGGCAACGCTCGGAGAATTGGTCAATTGGCTTGGGGATTAGCAAAGGCCATCAACCATACCTCCTCAGCGATAGCGCTGCTCAACCAGGAGCAGGCAGAGCTTCGCCATGCCATCCTAGACAATCGAGCAGCCATAGACTACCTTCTGTTGTTACATCATTTGGGTTGCGAATCTGTTCATGGCATGTGTTGCTTTAATCTCACAGATAATACCTGCAAGGTGCAGAGCCAGCTCACGGACCTCCACACCCTAGTCAAGAACATCAAGGAGGGTTCTTCATGGGATTGGTGGAATTCCTTGTGGTCATGGCTCCCATGGGGGTGGCTCCAGACAACGCTCAAAGTGATTGTGGGGGTGATAATACTAGGCATAGCAGGATGCTGTTTCATGCAATGTATTCCCTCACTGTTATCGAGATGTCCCCCGTGGGGGGAACCCCGAAGCGTCGTTCCCGTACATCAGCTGATGCCCCTCTTGCGCAGGGTCGCCTGTCAGGTCCCGAAATAACAGAAAAAGGGGAGATGCGGATTCCGCATGCCCAATTGGCATAACTGTCCCTCACGGTGGTCACACCGGGCGAGGCAGACCCCTGGTCACTGAGCTCTGTGAGTACAGAAATTGGGGGGCGGATTAATAATCATAGGGTTGATTCACCCATATCTGACCTGACCGGCGATTCTGCTGAGGAAGGAGAATCACTAAACTCCGTTACGTATTAAGCAATTACTCACTCGCAGTTAAGCCTAATCCTTGGTGCAAATAGAGGCCATATTTACCCTGGTGTAAACCCCGAACAATGGATTTCCCCTGTCAGTGTTTGCCCTAGTTAATTAAGTTCCCCAAGAGAGATTCCCCATTAACCCGGGTAAATGGGTGATGTGATCTTTCTGTCAGATGACGATTCTATCACCGTTGCCTTCTTTTCCTATATATGCTGATGTTTTTCCGACAATAAACCACTGGTCTTCGCTCCACCTTGTCTCGTGTCGTTCCTTTGACCAGTCTCCTCCGGGATCCTAAGGGCCTCCTCACGGCCCCAATCCAACAGACAAACCTAGGGATGTTGTTCTTTCAGGATCACACTAAACAGTGTTTCCCAACATGGGCCCCACGCCCCACAGATGGGACTTCAATTCTCAGAAGCCTAAGTCAGTACATTGGCTGATCAGTGTTTTGGGGAATTGGCTTAGGCTTTTGGGAATTGATGTCCAAAACCAAAGGTTGGGAAGCACTGCCCTAAAAGAATATGCTGTCTCTTAGGATTTTTTTACACAAACTGTGAAAAGCTAAACTTTTGCCTATCCAGAAATGCTCAGTGGTTAAGAAATTCACCTTGTTAGCTGGAAGGCTGGCAAGTTCGCAGTTCGAGACCTGACTACTGCATGACGGATTGAGTGCCCATCTCTGTTCCAGCTCTTGGGGACATGAAAGGGGCCTCATTTGGGCATTCCCTGAGCAGAGTTTCTTCTGCAAAAATCCTTTCAACCCAGAATAATTTCTGACATGAAATTATCATTATCATTATCATTATCATTATCATTATCATTATTATTATTGTTGTTGTTGTTGTTGTTGTTGTTGTTGTTGTTGTTGTACTCACATTTGAACATCTTTATTAATAAGGGCACATGAATTATTGTAGACTAAGGCTTCAGAGCTCCAGCACATAACAACAACACTTTACCAATCACAACACAAACTGTATTTTCAAAATTTGTGTTTATGGGAAGGCACCCATGCAACCCATTTTACCACAAGTGGCCGAGTGTGAAATGTGACCATCAGACAGAACCTGAACATTCAACATTGAGGAGTACAATCGAGAAGGGTCAGCTCATACCTGTCAACCTTCCCAGATTGGCCAGGATTTCCTGATTTTTGGTGCCAACTTGCGCCATTTCCTGCCCGCAGCTGCCAAAACCCCGAAATTGGCAGTGGGGGGGAAAGAGGTACTGTGCATCCCTTCTGCGCAGATCACCTTCTACACATGCGTAGAAGGCTTTTACGCTTGCATAAACCCTTCTATGCTTGCGTGGAACCTTTCTACGCATGCGTAGAAGGCGATCTGCGCAGAAGGGGATCATAGAAGCCTTCTACGCATTCGTAGAAGGTTTCTACGCAAGCGTAGAAGGGTTCTACACAAGCGTAAAAGCCTTCTACGCATGCGTAGAAGGCGATCTGCGCAGAACCATTCTGCACAGGTCGCGTGGAAGGCGACCTGCACAGAATCGTTCTGCACAGGTCCCGTATTTTCCGGAGCCGCAGTTGACAGGTATGGGTCAGCTACGCTCGTTTGGCCACGTCAACTGAATGGCAGAAACCAGGATCCTGCGACAGGCATGGGAGGCCCGAGTGCAGGGTACAAGACCCCGAGGATTGATAACATTAAGGAGGCCCTTCATGCTCATGTTAGAGATCTGAGGCAAGCCATGGAGCTGTCCAAGGAGAGATCCCAATGGAGATCCTTTGTGGAACCCTCTACACTGCAAGGTAGAAGAGGAGGCTAGTCAGTAAGTAAGTGTGTTTGTGGGAAGGCACCCATGCAACCCATTTTATCACAAGTAAAATGTAACCCCAATGTGCTCAACCTCAATATGTCAATTTAGTCACATGATCTGACTTTTTACCCTCAAAAAGCTATCCTGCATTATTTAGAGCAGGGTTGCCCAAATTTTTCGAGCCGTGGACCAGTCACGTGGTTCAGCGGGCTGGTCACATGGTTCTTCTCACTGGAAGTGGAAGTAAAACGTACCTTGCAATCTGTTTTGCCACAGGATGAGATAAGTTTTTAAGCTGCCATTTTCTCTGCTTAAACCAGAGGTGCCCAAACCACAGCCCATGGGCCAGACCTGGCCCCCGATTGCCAATTCATCTGGCCCATGTCACTCTCATCACTTCCAGAAGCGAAAGTAAAACACACCCATATGTAAGATCGGAGCAACGAGGGTGGCATGGGCTGGATGAATTGGCATTGGGGGCTGGATTTGGTCCAAAGCCCCTAGTTTGGACACACCTGGTTTAGAGCACTGACCATACAGTACCTGGGAGGTGGCAGAGACACCAAGTAATTCTAGTCCCTCAGGGTTTCTTTTGGTGAAGATCAATGAGAAGTAAGTAATCTATCATTCCTAATAGATACACACAATCTCTATTTTTTTAAAAAGAGTTCTGTCATTAGTTACAATTAAAATGGTAATCAGATTACCATTTAAATGATAATTAATGATTGAAGACTCCAGTTAAATTAGATTGGAATAATCTGCGGGGGGGGGCCTCCCCCCCCCCCGATTATTTCATCTAGTACCAGAATAGACCAGATTGTGGGATGGTGGTGGATGCTATTGTCCATAAATAGTAACATCCTTGTTAGCCAGCTTCTGCCCTGTTGGGTTTGGGTCTGGAGCAGGGATTCTCAACCTGTGGCCTGCGGCACCATTTCAAGTGACCTCCCTGACTCCACCACACCAGGAAGTGTCATGTGGTGGAAGGGCAAAATGGCCATCCAGCCCCCGAAGCTGTCTGAGGGAGCGTGACCTGGTCCCCGGCTTTAAAAGGTTGAGAATTCCTGGGATAGAGTGGAGATACTTTTGTTGTACTTCTTTCTCTACAACCTAGTGCTCTCCACACTTCAGGGGCTGGTGGACTTTGCTGCTGAGGTCCCCATGCTGCTTCTCCTGGGGGATTTCAAACATCCTTCAGAGGAGGTCATCTCAGGTCCAGTTGCTGAATTCATAGAAACCATGACTTCCATGGGCCTATCCCAACATGTAGTGGGCCCTATGATTTTAGTGGGCCATATCCTGGATCTGGTATTTATGGTGAGGCAGAGAGATGGTGATCTGAGGGTGATGGCTCTCGCCAGTGCTATTGGCAGACCTCCTCCTGCTGAGATTTGGACTGTCAGTAATCACCCTTCTAGGATGGTCTACCCTTAGATGCTTTTCTGAATTCAGATCCTTTCTCTCCCTGCTAGCTACATAGCAGGATATCAGGGTGCAGAATATTGTGCAATTCACTCCCTTTCATGTTGTACAAAATGAAGTGGCAAAGAGAAGCCAAAAAGAGAGGGCAGAATCCTCTTCCTGTATAGATTTCTATTTCTTTTCCTCCATTAATCTGGATCTGGTTCTCTGGAGACATTGAGGAAGTTAATGGGTATAAGAAACTGGGTGCTATGTACAATCCCCTAAACAGATTGACAATCCCCTGAGGGTCTTTAAAGCCTTGAATCAAGTTCTTATTTTTTTTGTTTTCCAATTGCACTTCCAAATGAACATCTAATTGCCCAGCTGCGACCCCTCCTAGATCACTCAAAGCATTAGTTCACACACTAGTAATCTCACAAGTATTACCACAATGCTTTCTAACTGGGGTTGCTCTTGAGGTTGGTACAGAAGTTGCAACATATCTAGAGTGCAGCACCCAAATTAATTATGGTCATTAACAAATTTGATCATATTCCTCTGTTCTGGCAGGTTGTATACCAGTGATGGCGAACCTTTTACAGACTGAGTGCCTAAACTCAACAGGCTGCCATCTGCGCTGCAGAAGGGCGAGGTGAACTCTGTGCTGGGGGGAAAGAGGAAACACTCCCATTGGGCTGCTAGGCAGAGCAACGGTATGCATACCCACAGAGAGGACTCTGAGTGCCCCCTCTGGCACGTGTGCCATAAGTGGCCACAGGTGACAGTAGCGAGCATCCGGCTCACATGGCACAGATTCCCCGAATACCTGAAGAGCGGGAAACCTTCCCGCCATACCACACCTGGAGAAGATGGGCGTGACGATCTATGATGTCACGCGGACAGTAGCCAATGGGCTACCACCCGGGATATTTAAAATGTACAGTGTACTATAAATAGAGCTGTTGTGTCCGCCATTACCTCATGTTCACCCTGACCATCATGCAATAAAGTTGTGTTTAGCCCTTACTGCGGCTCCTTCTATCGTCTTCCGTGCAAGACACTAAATTGGCGACGAAGGTGGGATGGCGTCCCGAAAAGTGAACATCGTGCCCTTCGACACCACGAAGCCAGAGAAATGGGAACTCTACGAGCAGCAGTTCCTATATGCAATGGACCTCGAGGGCATCGAGGAGGAAGCCCAGCGCTGGGCATTCCTACTGGCCCAGTGCGGCCTGGAAACATTAGAACTGGCAACGAACCTCCTGACGCTGAGGCCACTCAGGGAGGTACCCCTAGATGAGATCCTCGCCGAGCTGAGGAAACACTTTCACCCGCAAGTGTCGGTGTTCCCGGCAAGGCTGGCCTTTCAGCAGCGGTGCCAGTGGGCCGGTGAGTCCGTGGCCGACTTCGTGGCAGCCCTGAGGGTGGCTGCCATGCCTTGCCGGTGGGGAGCATCCCTGAGCGAGGCCCTGAGAGACAGGCTCCTGCTGGGCCTGCGAGATGAGGGGGCCAGGAAAAAACTGCTGGCCAAGGACGAAAGCATCTCCTTCAAGCATGTCCTGCGCATCGCCCAAGCCGCCGAGTCAGTGCAACAAGGCGAACGGGTGTGCCGGGCCAGGACCGCCGCGGTTGGGGGCCCCCTGCCGGCGGTCCCAGTCCACAGCTTTTCCTCCCACGGAGAGCACCCCCCCGAGTCCACCACGTCTGCCTCCAACTTCAGCGAGAACGACGATGTGCAGCGGGTGCAGAGGAGGCCCGAGGTTCGAGACCGCGCCAGAGAGGACCACCGCTGCGATGGATGCGAGGCATCCCACGACCGGAGCCGATGCCCATTCCGTAAGGCGGAGTGCCACAACTGCGGCCGGCACGGGCACATCGCAAAGGTCTGCAGGCGGCGTCGAGATGACAGCAAGGGCCAGGCGGAATGGCCCCAATGGAAGGCAGACAGGGTCGGCCGAATCTTCGATGACGACGAGCCCCAGGAGCACCGCGTGTCTCGACGGGTTCCCAACAACCGCGACCAGGCGGTTCACAGCGTGCCCTTGCAGCAACCCCGGTTCTTTGTTGAGGTACTGATACAGGGGGTCCCAGTAAGAATGGAGATTGACTTGGGGTCGTCGTACTCCATCATCTCCCACCGGGAATTTTTGCACATTCCCCCCAAGTCACGCCCCAAACTGAAGGCCCTAAAGACTAACTTGCGGGCAAAAGCATCCCAGTGTTGGGGGTGGGAGAGTTCAAGGTACAATTCAAGAGGCGCTCCGCGCGGCTGCCCCTAGTAGTTTTAAAGGAAGTGTCCTGCTGCCTCCTGGGTACGCAGTGGTTTGGTCCCCTGGGGCTTTTCATTGGAGGCATACAT
The DNA here is from genome assembly GCA_035047305.1 of Bradypodion pumilum. Lineage (NCBI taxonomy): Eukaryota > Metazoa > Chordata > Lepidosauria > Squamata > Chamaeleonidae > Bradypodion > Bradypodion pumilum. Next base: position 364,979,113 of record JAWDJD010000002.1, read on the forward strand.
GCCGTGCAGGCTGACCCGATCACGGAGGTGTGTAATGCACACCCTGCCGTCTTTGAGAAGGGGCTAGGGAAGTTCAAGGGGCCCCCAGTCTCATTCGACATGGATCCCGACATCCGACCCATCAGACTGAAGCCAAGGAGAGTGCCTTTCGCACTAAAGGACAAAATTGAGACTGAACTGGGCAAACTGGTGGGTCAGGGGATTTTGGTGCCGGTGGACTCTGCCGAGTGGGAAACCCCCATTGTTACGGCGTTTAAGGCTAACGGGGAGGTCAGAATCTGCGCTGACTACAAGTGCACGATTAACAAGGCAATTTGCCCAAATGCGTACCCGGTGCCAGTAGTAAGTCACCTGTTAGCAACTTTGCATGGGGGGAGGTGTTTCACCAAGCTAGACTTAGCGCAGGCATACCAACAATTAACGGTGACCCCAGCCGCCGCCGCCGCTCAAACCATTGTTACCCACAAGGGAGCCTTTAAAGTGACGCGCCTCCAGTTCGACATAAATTCGGCTCCAGGAATCTTTCAGTCCCTCGTGGAAAGATTGTTGAAAGGGCTCCCAGGTGTCTTCCCCTACTTTGATGACGTTTTGATAACGGCAGGAGGGGAACAGGAATTGGCCAAGAGGTTAGACCGGGTACTAACCGTCTTCAAGAAAGCGGGGCTCAGATTGAGAAAGGATAAGTGTGTGTTTTTCGCTGAGGGGGTAGAATTTCTGGGTTTTCGAATAACCCCTGAGGGTATCAAACCAGCAGAGTCAAAGGTGTCGGCAGTGCAGGATGCCCCTCGCCCCACCACCAAGGCCGAGCTACAGTCCTTCCTAGGGCTCCTAAATTTTTATCACTCTTTCCTGCCGGGAAAGGCGTCGGTTGCAGAGCCACTGCACAAATTACACAAAAAAGATGCGGCTTGGCGGTGGGGGGACAGCCAGGAATGGGCATTCCGAGGGCTCAAGCAGCTTCTATCTTCTGAGGCTGTCTTGACCCACTTCGATCCAAAGAAACCCGTTGTGCTAGTCTGTGATGCCTCACCGGTGGGGGTGGGGGCAGTCCTCTGCCACGTGCTAGAGAGCAGGTGGGAAGCCCTGGTGGCGTTCTATTCGAGGTCCCTGCCCAAGGCAGAGCGCAACTACGTGCAAACAGATAGGGAAGCCCTGGCGATCGTCGCAGGAACCAAAAAGTTCCACGACTTCCTTTATGGTAGACCGTTCACACTCGTGACTGACCATAAGTCCCTGTTAGGGATTTTCACCACAGATAAGCCAACCCCGCAGATCCTATCCCCAAGGATGCTGAGATGGGCCATTTTCCTCAACGCGTATCAGTACGTGTTGACCTACTGCCCCGGCAAGGAGATCAGCCATGCCGACGCTCTTTCCAGGTCACCCCTCCCACAGGCAGGGGACCCAGAGTGCGAGGTTGTGGATTTGTGATGCACATGATAACCGTATGGTGACTTGCCTGCCAGGTGCAAAAGTTGCAGACATCACAAGAAATCTAGATAGATTGTTAGAGAGAACTGGGAACGAGCCAGTTGTCATGGTACACGTTGGTACCAATGATGATGGGAAGGCCAAGCGGTCTGTCCTGGAAGCCAAATTCAGGTTGTTAGGAAGAAGATTGAAGTCCCGGACTTCCAAGGTAGCATTTTCAGAAGTGCTGCCTGTCCCTCGCGCAGGACGTACCAGGCAGGCAGAGCTCAGAAGCCTCAATGCGTGGATGAGGCGGTGGTGTCGAGAGGAGGGTTTCAGATTTGTCAGGAATTGGAGAACATCTGTTCAGGAGGGATGGGTTGCATTTGAACCATGATGGGACCAGATTGCTGGCACTCAACATCAAAAAGGCTGCAGAGCAGCTTTTAAACTGATAACTGGGGGAAAGCCGACAGGAGCTGGGCAGCATCCGGTTCGGGAAAGTGTGTACTTGAGTAGTGAGGAGGATGCAAAAATTACTGAGCAGAGCAAGGAGCTAGTCACTAGCATTCTAGCAGAAGGATGCAAGAGGCAGTCTAACAATGCAACTGGACACAAAAGACTGTGTCAGAAAAGCATATATAAATGCTTGTATACAAATGCCAGAAGCCTCCGGAACAAAATAGGGGAGCTGGAATACTTAGCAATAGATAAGAATATTGATATTATTGGTATCACTGAAACCTGGTGGACGGATGATAACCAATGGGATACAGTTATCCCAGGCTACAACCTGTACAGGAAGGATAGGAAGGGGCAAATGGGAGGTGGGGTGGCCTTGTATGTCAAAGAAGTGATAAAATCGTATGAATTGGAATATCTAGGTGATTTGGAGTCACCATTAGAAGCTCTGTGGGTAAGAGTACCAGGCCACAAGGATGGTCTAACAGTAGGCATATACTATCGGCCTCCGACCCAAACTCTTGAAGGAGACTGGCAGTTGGAGAATGTTGTGAAGGAGGCATCCAAGAAGGGAAGCCTGGTTATAATGGGGGACTTCAATTACCCTCACATAGACTGGGTGAACTGTTGTTCAGCACATGATAAAGAGATAAAGTTCCTAGATATGCTAAATGATTGTTCCCTGGGACAGATGGTTGAAGACCCAACTAGAGGTACAAGAATCCTTGACTTGATCCTGAGTAATACTCAGGATCTGGTGCAAGATGTTAATGTGACTGATCCAATAGGGAACAGTGACCACAACTCAATTATGTTTAACTTGATCATAGACCGCAAGTCACTGATAAAATCTAACACAGAGACCTTAAATTTTCAAAAAGGAAATTTCCCAAAGTTGAGGAAACTAGTAAAAAAGAAGCTGAAAGGGAAAATTGAGAGAGTCCAAACACTCCAAGAGGCATGGAGGCTGTTTACAAAAACAATAACAGAGGCCCAATTGGAATGCATACCCAAAAGGAAAAAGGGCACTGCCAGGTCCAAGAGGACTCCAATGTGGCTTACAGGAGCTGTTCGGGAAGTGATCAAGAGCAAGAAAAGCTCATTTAGAAGATGGAAGGCTTGTCCGAATGAGGACAGCAGGCAGAAACATAAATTCTGGCAGAACAAATGCAAGGCAACAATCAGGAAAGGAAAGCAAGACTTTGAGGAGCGTATAGCTAAAAATACTCAGAGAAATAACAAAGACTTCTTTAAGTACATTAGAAGTAAGAACCCAACTAGGAAGGCCATTGGACCATTAGATGACAATGGAAGGCAAGGGGTTATTAAAGAGGAAACAGAGATTGCAGAGAGACTCAATGAATTCTTTGCTTCAGTATTCACTGAAGAAGACAGAGGCCACATGCCCAAAACAGAGCCTATCTTCATAGGGAGGGAAACCGAAGAATTAAGCCAGATAGAAATAACCAGGGAGGAGGTCCTTGCATGTCTTATTAAACTAAACACTAACAAATCACCAGGACCAGATGGCATCCATCCACGAGTTCTCAGGGAACTTAAAGATGAAATTGCTGATCTCCTAGCCAAAATATATAATCTTTCCCTCAAATCAGGCTTTGTGCCTGATGACTGGAAGGTAGCGAATGTAACACCAATTTTCAAAAAAGGATCCAGGGGTTATCCAGGAAATTACCGACCTGTCAGTTTGACATGTGTCCCAGGTAAAGTGATGGAAACCATCCTAAAAAATAGAATTAATAGGCACATAGAAGAGAAGGCGCTGCTAAAGGAGAGCCAACATGGCTTTTGCAAGGGCAAATCATGCCTCACTAATCTGCTGGAATTTTTTGAGAGTGTCAACAAGCATGTGGATTAGGGGGATCCAGTTGACATTGTTTATCTGGACTTTCAGAAGGCTTTTGACAAGGTCCCACACCAAAGGCTCTTGAATAAACTTACCAGTCATGGAATAAAGGGACAGGTCTTGTCCTGGATCAACAACTGGCTAAGGGACAGGAAACAGAGGGTAGCACTAAATGGACACTTCTCCAAGTGGAGGGAAGTAAAGAGTGGGGTCCCCCAAGGTTCAGTACTGGGACCCCTGCTTTTCAACCTCTTCATAAATGATCTAGAGGTAGGAGTAAAAAGCAAGGTAGCCAAATTTGCTGACGACACTAAATTATACAGGGTAGTGAAAACTGTGAGAGATTGTGAGGAGCTTCAGAGCGATCTCTCGACACTGGGGGAGTGGGCAAAACAGTGGCAAATGAGTTTCAACATTAGTAAGTGCAGAGTGATGCATGTTGGGGCAAAGAACCCCAATTACATTTATAAACTGATGGGGTCTGAACTCTCTGCGACAAACCAGGAAAGGGACCTTGGTGTACGGTGGACAACTCAATGAAGGTGTCAACCCAGTGTGCCTCAGCATTGAAAAAAGCAAACTCAATGCTAGGGATCATTAGGAAGGGTATAGAAAATAAGTCAGCAAGTATCATTTTGCCCCTTTATAAATCTATGGTGAGGCCCCATCTGGAATACTGTGTACAGTTCTGGTCGCCATACCTCCAGAAGGATATTATGGAGCTGGAAAAAGTGCAGAGGAGGGCAACCAGAATGATTAGGGGACTGGAACACCTTCCTTACCATCTGAGGCTGCAACGGTTGGGCCTCTTCACTCTTGAACGACGACGTCTAAGAGGTGACCTGATTGAAGTTTATAAAATCATGCACGGTGTGGACAAAGTAGATAAGGAAAAACTGTTTTCCCTATCGCATAACACTAGAACTAGGGGACACTCGATGAAACTTTTGGGTACTAGTTCTCAAACAAATAAGAGAAAGTACTTTTTCACCCAGAGGATTACTGGTCTATGGAACTCCCTGCCAGAAGAAGTGGTGGCAGCTGTCAGTCTTGACAGCTTTAAGAAAGGATTAGACAAGTTCATGGAGGACAAGAGTATCAATAGCTATAATTATGGATACTTAAGGACAACCTCCGGGTTGGAGAGATAGGCAGGATATCTCTCAATATCATTTCCAGGGAATCCTAAGCAGGTGAAGGCATCTGCTTGGGAATACCCTGAAGGAAATGGTGAGCCACTGTGTGAGACAGAATGCTGGACTGGATGGGCTGTGGCCTGTTCCAGCAAGGCTGTTCTTATGTTCTTATGAGGTAGAGCAGCACCACCAGGTGCTCCTGATCGAGGCCCTAGAGTCGCCCCCCCATTCTGCCGGCTGAGATCGCCAAGGCTACAGCGAAAGACAAGTCACTGGCCCTAGTCAGTTCATGGGTACAAAAAGGCTGGCCGGCAACCTCCCCTACAGAGGAATTCAAGATTTATGGTAGGCGGAGAGATGAGCTCTCCTTAGAAAGGGGCGGCCTGCTCTGGGGGCAGCGAGTAATAATCCCCGAAGTTCTGAGGTCTCGGGTGCTCAAGATGCTGCATATCAGCCACCCAGGAATCGTGCGCTCCAAGGCGCTAGCTAGAAGTTACGTCTGGTGGCCCCAACTAGACACAGACATAGAACACATGATTGGCATTTGTGAGAGCTGCCAGAGCAGCCGGCCCGAGGAGTCCTGACTTCCGCACAGAGAATGGGACACAGCCTGGGGGCCGTGGTCGTGTCTGCACGTGGACTTCACGGGTTCCTTCAGGGGCACCCTTTTCCTTATAATACTGGACTCTTACTCCAAATGGTTGGCGGTAATCCCGATGCCCAGTACATCGTCAGCTGCGATGATTAAGCAATTACGCAAGGTATTCAGCTGCTTTGGTCTACCTGATGTACTTGTGAGCGATAACGCCACAACTTTCACGTCAGCAGAGTTCCAGGGTTTCTTGAAAATTAACAAAATTCACCACATAACTGCGGCCCCCTTTCACCCCGCTACAAATGGTCAAGTGTAATGCCTGGTGCGAACAACGAAGGACGCACTGCCTGGATGGGCCCTGGGGAATTGAACTTGCAACTCTGCCAATTCCTACTGAGGTATCATGTAACCCCCTTAGCGTCAGGGCTGTCACCCGCTGAGCTCCTCATGTGGAGGAAACCCGCCACGACCCTCTCGAGGTTAAACCCAACCAGGGTGGAGGACACGGGGAGAAACATAGAAACAGGGGGCACCAAGAGTTTTGAGATCGGCCAGGCAGTGCATTGCTGTAATTATGCGGCCGGCGGACCCACCTGGGTGCCTGGAATAGTGGTCGGGCAAACAGGGCCAGTCTCCTACAAAGTCGAGACAAGCACAGGACTCCTCTGGAGGAGACACGCCGACCAGCTCAGAGGTAGGGTAGTAGGAAGGCAAGACTCGAGTGACCAGGCAGAGCATTCAGCGTTAGGGTTCTCCCCCACCCGCTTATCCCAAGGGGGAGACGCAGACCACAGGGGGGAGGGAAATGATACAAATCCGCATCCTTTTGACCCCCTGCGTAACAGGGACAACTTGGAAGAGAGGGATTTCGAGGAGTTGTTAGACTTTGATTTAGGAGACCGGGGGGATTTTTCGGAGTGGTCCCCCACCCGTCCAAGCGAAGAACGGGGTTTTTCTTTAGTCCCTGGAGCTCCGGGTCTCACATCCCTGGAGTTTACTCCCACACCTAGACCTCCCCAATCCCCGGCTCAGGACTCGCAGCCAGTCGCTAACGAGCCACTTTCTCCCACTGCAGGACGGGGGCAGAGTAATCAGGAGCGTGCGGGAACTCCGGCCTGAAGTGCGGCCGCCACTCGTCCAAAGCGAACATGCGGGAACCTCAATGGCTAAAGGACTTCGTCCTCACCTAGGGGGGAGGGGTGTTATGTATTGAATGAATACTGCAAGTCCCCTTTAACAGAATGTATCCAGTCAATGTATCTATTTGTATCTAATCAGAGACACATTGTAGCAAGCTGTATAAGGATGCGAGCTAAGTGGCCACAGGTGGCAGTAGCAAGCATCCGGCTCACATGGCACAGATTCCCCGAATACCTGAAGAGCGGGAAACCTTCCTACCATACCACACCTGGAGAAGATGGGTGTGACGATCTATGACATCACGCGGACAGTAGCCAATGAGCTACCACCCGGGATATTCAAAATGTACAGTGTACTATAAATAGAGCTGTTGTGTCCGTCATTACTTCATGTTCACCCTGACCATCATGCAATAAAGTTGTGTTTAGCCCTTACTGCAGCTCCTTCTTTGTCTTCCGTGCAAGACACTAAACCGCCCTTCTGCCCAGCAGCCCAATGGGAGCGTTTCCTCCCTCCCTGGTTGCCATGTTGGCACTTTGCGATAAATAAGTAGGTTTTGGGTTGCAGTTTGGGCACTCGGTCTCTAAAAGGTTTGCTATCACTGGTATATACCCTTCCCACCCACTCCTTGCATTGCAGATTGCCATCCCCAAGAGAGATTAAAAGAATCCCGACAAGGAAATAGGCTTTTTTTTCTGTGGCTGCTCTGCTTCTGTGGAACAAGGTACATCCTGAAATTCATCAGGTTCCTTCCCTCGAGGCTTTCAAGAAAGTAATAAAAACAGAACTTTTTAAAGAGCCCTTCAAAAACATTTCCCCTGTGGCTAGGGCTGTCTAAAATGAGTTTTTTAATCAGATTATTAACCACCACTTGTTCCCTTGCTTATCTGTTTCCTTTGTTTGTCATTAATGTTATGGGGTTTTGGTGGGGATGGATCTGACTTATGTACGGTAGGTTGGGTGAAGTTACTGGGAGCATTATTTTGTATTTCAACATCCAGTCACTAAAGCGGGGCAGGGTCATAGCCAGTGCGGGGGTGGGGGGTGGGGGCAAAAACCCTCCTGAGCTAAGAGCCCCCATCAAACCCAGGATGCCAATGTTGAAATTGGGCCCCCAAATCTAGAATCCTGACAACGGCCCTGAAATGGGGGTATACAAGTGCTATAAGCAAGCAAGCAAACAAACAAACAAGGTCTCGTGAATATTGCTTAGTTCTGCTGTCACTGCAGATCTCTCAGAGCTTGGTATTTATCGTTATAATGGCATGCTGAAGGCATCCCTGAGGAATTGGTGATAGGAAGCAGCTCTGGACTCTTATTAAACTATGCGCGCACAGATTAGCACTGCTACCGCTTTAAAAATGGGTATTGAACTGTCACAATTTTAGAGAGAATTGTGATACCCTCCACCTATCTGGCTGCTTCCCTGTTATTTCACCCCATTCTTCATAGCCCTCACTCTGGTTATTATTGTAATAACATTTTATTTGGGCTCCATTTTTTTATAGCTTGTGATTTTATATGTTTTCAATTTCTCCCACACAATGATTTTAAATGAAAGACGTGTGAACTGTTTCCTTGGTTTTGCAATTTGTTTTGCACATTATGCCGGTCAGTGTGGGACACACACACACACACACACACACACACACACACACACACACACACACACACACACACACACACACACACACACACACACACACACTTCTCTAGATCAAGTGCTGTTGCTTCTTCCGTGTACACACACACACACACTGCAGAAATGAAGGCACCTTCATTTTGCCTGAGCCAGTGTGAGAAAGACTGGCCGGCAATACAAGGTGGCCGTTACCAGGGTACACCAGATTGTGGTTCAAAACACCACCAATCTTTCAGGAGGCTCTTTCTGCGTACCGCAAGGGGCAATAAAAAAGGACAAGGAAGATTCAGGATGTTGGGAGTGGAGTCTCCACAGCCCGGCCAACTTGGGCACCTGGGGAGAAATCTGTCGCAGGGCTCACTTGTTTTTTCACCAAGACCGAGTGGGCCACACGGGCCGAAAGGCAGCAGGTGTGGGTCATGCGCTAAAGCAGGGATTCACCAGGGGCCAGATGCAGCCCACCACGGCACCATTTCCAGGGAGTGCCATGTGGTGGAGGAAGGACAAAATGGCCGTCCAGCCCCAGCTGTCTGAGGGAGCATGACTTGGCCCTGGCTTAAAAAGGTTGAGAACTCCTGCACTAAAGCCTCCTCGTGTGGGGAGAAGGCGGCCTCACAGCATGGGGGGTGGCGCCAAAAGAGCCATTGCCCGTTGGGGGCCATGGTAGCCGGCCTTTATTTCTGCACCACTTTTGACACCACCCTTCCCGCCTTTTTTCCTCCCCGCCAGGCGTTCCTCTCCTCGAGCTGTTTCTCAGCCCCGGGATGGAGCCACCCACAGCCTGAACCCGGGTGGCGCAGTGGTTGAAATGCTGTCCTGCAACCAAAAGATTGTGAGTTCGATCCTGACCAGGACTCAAGGTTGATTCAGCCTTCCATCCTTCCGAAGTTGGTAAAATGAGTGGCAAAAATGCTAATTGTCTTGTGAACCGCCCAGAGAAGGCACTAAGTAGTATAAGTGTGCGGACTGCGTGTACAGAAGTGTAATTGCTATTGCGGCCTGGCCGACGAGCGGCCGGGCTGCATAAATAATGGCTACAAAGCAGGCTTCCGTGCCGGCCATTCCCACTTGCCCCCCTCCTTTTCCTCTTTCGCCGAGCTGGCCCGCAGCCGCAAGGCAACAAAGCAAGGCAGGCAGGACCGGAGAGAGGGATGGGGGCGAGGGAAGCCTCTGGATCCCGCAGCGTGACGTGACCCGGACGACGACGCCACACCACACAGGATCTCTGGAGCATGCGCATTTCGCAATGAGAGCCTCTTCTGAAGGAGCCGCCGAGCCATCTTAGCCCCTCCCCGATTCCCACGAGTGCCTACAAGACGCGAGAGTATGGAAAGGGGACAGTCTGCAGTCGCCCCCACCATCCACAAATCGAGATTCCTCCCCATCACGTCTTCACAGACTGACACCCCATAATTTGGGGTGGTTGGTGTTGGGTTGTTTTTTTTGTTTTGTTTTTTGGCCTTTGACCTAGAATTGGGATTATTATTATTATTATTATTATTATTATTATTATTATTATTATTATTATTATTATTATTATTATTATTATTATTATTATTATTATTATTATTATTATTTGGGGGGGTTGTTGAGAATCCACAAAGCCCTGATGGCGCAGTGTTTAAACTGCTTTAATGCAGCCAGAACATTGTGAGTTCAATTCTTGCCAGGGCTCAAGGTTGACTCAGCCGGCCATCCTTCCGAAGTCGGTAAAATGAGTACCCAGCATGTTGGGAGCAAAAAATGCTAATTAACTTGTGAACCGCTATGGGGCGGTTGTTGTTCAGTCGCTCAGTCGATTCCGACCCTTTGCGACCTTATGGACCATTGCCCTCCAGGCACCTCTGTCCTCCATCCTCCTCCTCAGCCCACCCAGCTCTGTGCCCATTGTGTCTACAATACCACCCAGCCATCTCATGTTTTGCCCCCCACCTTTCCCAGCATCAAGGCTTTCTCAAGTGAATCCTCTCTTCTCATTTGATGTCCAAAGTACTTTAGCTTCATCTTTACTATTTGACCTTCCAATGAGCAGTCAGGGTTGATTTCTTTTAGGATCGACTTATTTGTTCTCCTCGCTGTCCAGGGGACTCTCAGGACTCTCCCCCAACACCACATTTCAAAGGCGTCTATTCTTCTGCGCTCAGCCTTTCGAATGGTCCAGCTCTCACACCCATACATTACCACACCCATACATTACCACCGGGAAAACCATTGCTTTGACTATGCGGTATAGAAGTATACTTTAATTGATATTGCTAAAGCAGCTTTTCTTTAAAAGTGGAAGGAGGGGGGGGGGTCGGCGAAGAATTCTAAACTCTCCCCCTGCACACCAGCCTGCTGTCTTCGATAGCGAGGTTGGGGGGTGGGGGGCGATGGGGCGAGTGTCTGCAGCCCCGGCTGCTTGCGCCAGCAGTCCCAAAATCCCTGCAACGGCAAGATCGAGCCGCCTGCCCACTCGCCTGCCCTGGCTGGCTGGCTGTGGATTCCGAGGATTCCCCTTCCGAGGCAGGGATTCCTCAGCTCCGCGCGCAGGGCGGGGGGGGGGGGGGGGCGGGGGCGTCTGTCTCTCTCTCTCTCTCTCTCTCTGCCGCATTCGCCCCGTTCCAGCCGAGGCGCTTCCCTCGCTCCGAGTCGAGTGAGTGAGTGAGTGAGTGAGTCTCCCAGGACTGCAGGGGAAGGCACTTGCAGCGGCGGCCGCGCAGGCTCAGTGCGATCTCACTGCGCCTCCAGTTCCTCGCTTGGGCTGAAGCTAAAGCAGGGGGCGTGGAGAGAGTGTGTGTGCGAGGGAGCCAAATAGCGGAAGCCTGGGAAGCAGCAGGGGCTTCTCCTTGGAAGCGAGGAATCCCTGGCCTAGGCTGAGCGAGGGGGAGGGTGGGTGGGTGAGCGAGTCCCACCTGCTGCCAGCCAGCCAAATCCGCAACGCCAACCAGCCGGCTGGCTGCAGAGGCGACGATCGGCCTTGGGGGCACCAGGGGGCAGCACTGAGCGCCCTTGTTTTGCTGCTCCTCGAGATTCCCCTGCATTTCGCATCATCAGGAAATTCCCTTTGACGAGATACCTCTGCAGCCTTCTGCAGTGTGCGCGCCCGGGGGCGCTGGGCTCTGGCACTTTGCCTATAGATGGCTTGTTCTCGCTCGCTCTCCCCTCTTGGCATCCCCCGCGTCCGGCCACATAAATTGCAACGCGAAGCAAAAAAAAAATAAAAAATCGGAAAAGAAAGTCGTGGAGGGGACTACAAAAGGAGAAAATTGGACCTAAAATCTCCGAAAACCTAGCCCAAGAGAGATTTGGGATTAACTCCAGTCCTCAGACATGTCAAAATCACAAAAGCCTTACAAGTGGGTCCGCAGGGGGCGACCCAAAACGTTGAATTGCATTCAGCATAGAATTGGCAGCCGAGGCGGAAAGGTGCAAAAAAAAAAAAACCTGAAATGGCCTTGAGATGATCGGCAAATCGATCGTGTTCTTGCCTCGGCCACGGAGGGTATCCCACCACCACCAACACACACTCTCTCAAACAACCTCCCGAAAACGTTTGATCAAACAGACAATAGCAGAATAAATGCAGGAGAAAAGTGATACCTTTATTGGGTCACTTTTAAAAAATCAAACATTGTGAGAGCTTTCGTGATTCAAGATCACTTCTTCAGGCATGCATCAATTTATTGTGGATAAGGTAGGGAAATTATAAATAAAAGTCCAAAAGGTCATGGGAAAATCTTCTGCCAGGCTTTGCTCCTTGATTTTATTTAAAAAGGTGATCCAATAAAGGTATCGCCTTTCTCCTGCATTTGTTTTTGTGTATGGATCAGTGGTACGGTGGCCATGCTGCGATGCGGAAAGCAAATGAAAAGCCAAAGCATTATATTCTCAGGACAGTCTTCATGGTTGATCGCCATGAGAATCGCCAATTTTCGGATTCGGGTACGACAGAAGGAGTATGGATCACACAGCTGTCTTTGTTTGTTTATGAGACAATAGCAGGGGTCGCATCTCACAGTTAAAGCCACCCCAGCTAATCTACATGAGGAGCCTATAAAGGGAGAAGGGCAATTTCGGGTGGGATTGGAAGATGGCCAAAGCGTAAGAACGGCATCTTCGAATTCTTAGCCGCGCGTTCTGTGAGAAACTATTTTAGGTTTTTTAATTTAAAAAAAAAACACTTCCTGGTCTTCAGTCTCGAAGATTAGAAATCTCCCCTTAAACATGGATTGAAAAGGGAAGATTCCCCCTTTTCACTTTCAACTGCCCTGATGGCGGGGATGCAAAGTGTATCTAATCCGCTTTAGCAGCAATCCGGAACGTGCGGTTCCAATCTGAGGAGCGATTCCCGCAGGGAATTCGTCTAGCGACCTCTGCCGGCGGGTCTCTTCAGGGCGCTCTTAATGCGCTTGGCCGCCGCCGCCTCTCCCGCGCCCCGGGACGGCCCCGGTAGACGGAGCGGGGGGGGGGGAAGAGATCGGATCTTTTCCTGCTTTAGGGACTCCCGATCGAGCGGGGCCAGCGAGAAGCGGAGGCCGTTTTGCAGTGCTCGGGTTCTCCCCGCCTGCCTCCCTCCCTCCCCCGGGGCAGCAGGGAGACCATGGGCTCCTCCTCCCTCCCGCCCTCCCTCCCAGCCGGTCTCTCCTCGCCGCTGCCCCCGCCGCTGCCGGAATTGCCATATAAGGACCAGGAAGGCGCGCGCCGGAACGAGGCCTTATATGGCCCACACCTTATATGGCCTCCGCGTCCGGGGGCCTTCCGGCGGTCGCGACTGCTGCTGGGGGGTGAGAAAGGAGGCCCCCGCCGAGAAAGAGGAGCCCCCGCAGCGCTTACCAGGGGACTCTGGCCAAGAGATCGGGCCCACCGGGGCCCCCAGGGCGAGGGTCGTGGGGCGCTGGCCGGGGCCGCCTGGCTTCCCCCGCCCTCCCCCCTCCCGCCGGCTTCCCCCAGTCCCAGGCTCTGACGCCAGGCGGGGTCCTCCTCGCGCCTGGCCACCAAATAAGGGCTTCCTGCCTCCCATATATGGACATGTACGTCAAGAAAGGGGCGGCCCCGGGCCGATGAGATCCGATATATAGAGGCTGCTTCGGGGCGGGCGGGGAGCCGAGAAGCTGCCCAAGAAGCGAGCCAGGGGAAGCCCCGGGCCAGGCAAGCAGGCAGGCAGGGTGGGGAGGGGTTAGGGAACGAGTGAGGGAGAGCCAGCAGCGCCTCCAGCAGGCAGAGCCGGAGTGGGGGGGAAAAGAGGAGCCCAGGCCAGCCGTGGAGCCGGCGCCCACCCCCTCTCGCCGTCCTTGCCCCTTCGGGTGGCGGCGGCGGCAGCAGCAGCCGCAGCCTAGGTGTCCCCCCCGGGCAAATCCGGGCCCGGCCAACCCGTCCCCCATGACAGCGGTCAAGGGCGAGATGCAGCTCCTACCCTCGCTGCAGATGGCCGGGGACCCCTTCGGCTCTTTCCCCCACTCGCCCCCGACCATGGACAACAACTACCCTAAACTGGAGGAAATCATGCTCCTCGCCGGAGGGGGCCCGCAGTTCCTCCACAACGGCGGCCCCGAGAATAACGGCGGCGGCGGTTTCAACCCCGCCGGCGATGGCGGAGAGCAGCCCTTCGACCACCTCGCGGGAGGTAGGCAGTGGCGCATCATCCCGGGATGGGATGGGATGGGATGGGCAGGGAGGAGAAAGGGAACAAATATCCTCCCAAGGACTGGGGAAACGGGGCCGCGTGGGCGCCCTCGGGGAGGGGATTCCGCCCTCCGTGGCGGAGGCGGCTGGTTCTTCTTCGAAGTGCGTCACCCGCTCGGAGAGCCCTGTCCCCCCCTCCTCAGCTGGCGCCGTGCCAGGCCTTGCAATGTGTTGCGCTCCCAAAAGCGCGGGCGCTGATCGCGGGCGCTCTGGGATGAGGGCGCGGGGTGGGGGGAGAGGGTGCCGTCGATGCGGAGCAGGAGCACCAGGGATGATGGCCCTAGAACCATTGAGCCACGCAGAGACTGGGGGAGTGGGGGCAGGAGGCACCTTTCGGGCGAGACAGGGTTGCCTTCGGGGTTGCGGGCGAGCTGAGGGCGTTCGCTGGACTCACTTGAAGCGGCTCTTGTGTTTTTCTCCCCCCTCCGGCAGACACTTTCCCCGAGATGGCGCTCAGCGGCGACAAAGCCTTGGTGGAGTCCAGCTGCTACCCGAGCCAGACCACCCGCCTGCCGCCCATCACCTATACCGGCCGCTTCTCTCTGGAGCCGGCGTCGAGCGGAGGAGGGGGCGGCAACCCGCTGTGGCCGGAACCCCTCTTCAGCCTGGTCAGCGGCCTGGTGGGCATGGCCAACAACCCGACGGGCGGCCACGCCTCCGCCTCGCAGTCGTCGTCGTCCGCCTCGCCGCCCGTCGCCTCGTCCGCCTCGGCCAGCCCGGCCCTGAGTTGCGCGGTGCAGACCAGCGACGCCAGCCCCATCTACTCGGCGGCGCCCACCTTTCCCAACCCCGGCGGCGGCTCCTCCTCGGGCGGCGGCGACCTCTTCGCGGAGCCGCCAGGCCAGCCCTTCCCCAGCCCGTCGGGGATGTCGCTCCAGTTCCCGCCTCCGGCTTACCCGACGGGCAAGAGCAACTTCCAGCTGCCCATCATCCCGGACTACCTCTTCCCGCCTGCGCAACCCTCCCCGGGCGAGATGGGGTCCCTGGGCTCCTCGACGGAGCAGAAGCCCTTCCCGAGCCCGCAGCAGCCCTCGCTCACCCCGCTCTCCACCATCAAGGCCTTCGCCACCACGCAGAGCAGCGTCGGGGCCCAGCAGGAGCCCAAGGGCGGCCCGGGCAGCAGCGGGGGTGGCGGGAGCTACCAGGCCCAGCTGGTCAAGCCCAGCCGCATGCGGAAGTACCCCAACCGGCCCAGCAAGACCCCTCCGCACGAGCGCCCCTACGCCTGCCCCGTCGAGTCCTGCGACCGGCGCTTCTCGCGCTCCGACGAGCTCACGCGCCACATCCGCATCCACACCGGGCAGAAGCCCTTCCAGTGCCGCATCTGCATGCGCAATTTCAGTCGGAGCGACCACCTCACCACCCACATCCGCACCCACACCGGCGAGAAGCCCTTCGCCTGCGACATCTGCGGCCGCAAGTTCGCCCGCAGCGATGAGCGCAAGCGCCACACCAAGATCCACCTCCGGCAGAAGGACAAGAAGCAGGCCGACAAGGGCGGGTCCGCCGGAGCCCCACCGACGCCCCGGCCGCCCCCCGCCGCCTCCCCGCTGGCGCCCTACTCCGCCTCGCCCAGCGCCTCCTTCCCCTCGCCGGGGCCGGCCTCGTACTCTTCCCCCGTGACGTCCTACTCGCCCCCCGTGACGTCCTACTCCTCTCCCGTGACCTCCTACTCCTCCCCCGTGACATCCTACTCCTCCCCCGTGACGTCCTACTCCTCCCCCGTGACGTCACCTTTCCCCTCTTACCCTTCGCCCTCGGTGGCCACCAGCTACGCGTCCATCGCCGCCGCCTCCTTCCAGAGCCAGGCGGCGACCGTCCCCTTCTCCACCGCCGGGGTTCTCTCTAGCCCCTTCCCCTCGCAAGTGACTTCAGCACTTTCTGACCTGGCCTCCACTTTCTCCCCGAGGACAATTGAGATCTGTTGAGAGGAGAAAAGTCGGGGGGGGGGGGAGAGAGAGAGCGCGGTGTCTGGGTGCGCGTGCGCGCGCACGAGGCCTGGGGTCCCCCACCCCACCTCTGGGTGCTTGGTCCTAAGGGCCGCCCCACCCCCAAGACTTTTCTTTGGACTTCAACTGCCTGAAAACCCACAGCAACCCACGGAACTCCAGGAGACCGGAGTGGCTCCACTTCTGCCCGAGAACTTTGAATCTGCATGGATGGATAGATGTCTTCTTTCTTTCATTGTAATTCCCCTCCCGAAACCTCGATCCATCAGGAAGCAAAGGACTTTGAACTCCATGCATTTAGACAATGTGTCCTACTCCTGTGTATGTGCCATGGCTTTGCTTTCCTCCTGGGTGAAAACTACAGAGAGACACTTCCCTAGTCCCTACCTATTCATATCGCATTGTGTGGAGGACGAAAGGCCATCATCATCATCATCTCTCTCCCTCTCCCCTTTATTTTGTAAATGGTGATTTTTGCTCTTTTAGCGACGACGCAGGTGTCATGGGCTTTACAACTTGTTTTTGGGGAGGGGGAAAACAAAACAAACAAGCAAAGCAGCACTTAGCTATGTATTATTTGAGCATGTCAAAAGAGTGCGGTGTTCTTTGTACATATCACCTTGAGGATGAAACACTCTCATGTGGCAAAAAAAAAGTTTTCGTTTGGTTCTTGGTTTTGTTTTTTTGTTAAAGTCTCAAGTCTTGGTGCCTTGTTGTGAAGCCCTGCTGACGTCACGCGTCCCGTGTGATTGGATGCTTTTGCATCTCGCCTTAAGGAGAAAGGGAAAGTGGGGAGGGGAAAAAAGGGGGGGGGGCTCGAAAACGCAAAAAAGGGAAAGTCGCCGGAAGAGGGAATGTAAGCAAAAAGCAACAGAAAAAACAAACCCGAACTCCTCAAAAAGTCTATTTTTGTTACAGAAGTGTAAAAATTTATAAATATATTCAGCAGTTGGAATGTTGTAGTTACCTACTGAGTAGGCGGCAATTTTTTGTATGTTATGAACATGCGGTTCTTTATTTTTGTGGTTTTATTTTTGACTTTGTACCTGTGTTTGTTTAAACAAAAGTGACTGTTTGGCTTATAAACACATCGAATGCGCTTTACTGCCAGTGGGATATTTGGTGTACAATAGCCTCTGGAAAAGTCAATAAAAATGTCGAGAGACCCTTGTCCAGGTCCCTTCCTTCCTTCCATTCCGAGGGTGGGCTGGTTTCTCGTGCTTGCACCAGGGCCGTAGCCAGGGGGTGGCCAGGGTGGGCTTTGCCCACCCTGAGTTAGCAGTTTGCTCACCCCCAAACTCCCAGCTGCTTTTATACACACACACACACACACACACACACACACACACACACACACACACATATAATATAAAGAGGCAAAAGGTGTCAGGCAGACGAGACGGTGTAAGCCAGGGTGGGCCACATCTAGACTCCTGGCTATGGCCCTGGCTTGCACCATCTAGTCTGTCTGACACCTTTTACCTCTTTCTGCCTGCAAACACTCGGCCCTAAAGCCCTCCGAGCTGTCTGCGAGGAGGAACCTCATGAGTCCAGCTATTTCTGTAGAGTGATGGGTTCTGCAAGTGTGCCGCATTTGGAGGCCCCTCCCTTTCCATCGACACACTCTACTCCACACAATGGGCCTAGTGCAGTGATGGTGAACCTTTTAGAGACCGAGTGCCCAAACTGCAATCCCAAACCCACTTATTTATCACAAAGTGCCAATACAGCAACAGGGGAGGAAGGAAACGCTCCTATTGGGCAGAGGGGCGGGGTGAACTCTTTGCTGTGGGGGAGGGAGGAAACGCTCCCATTGGGCTGCTGGGCAAAAGGGCTGGACAAATTCTGTGTTGGGGCAACTGCATGGGTGCCCACAGAGATGGCTCCAAGTGCCATCTCTGGCATGCGTGCTATAGGTTTGCCACCACTGGCCTAGTGGACTGCCCCCCCCCTGAGTTCCTTTTTAACAGGCTTTGAATACGTGGGTGTGGAAGAACCACCACGAGATTGTTGGACTAAAATTCCCATCACACATACACCTCCCCCCCCCCCCCAAGCTGTTTACGCTCACGTTAATCCAGCAATACCAGAAAGGCTCCCTTGCAGCATTACATGGTTGTCCCAGAGCCCAAATGCCAGCTGGCTCACTTGGGGCCAAGTAGGTCCCTTGGGAGGGGGGGGGGAGTCCTCTCAAACTATGGGAGGAGGGAGCAGGAGAAAAAAATCTCCCTACCCCTTGGCCGGCTGGGCTACTGCCAGCCTAGGTGGCTCACAGCAGCCTTTAAGTTAATTAGCCACCACCACCCCGTCTTTTCCCTCCCCACTCAACCTGCCCTCTCTTTCTTTTGCTCTGGGGGTGGGAGTGCAGGAGCCCTTGGCTCAGGGACCAATGCTGCGTAAGGGGAGGGTTGGGGGCCAGTGCAGAGACATCGGGTGCTGCTGGCAGGTCCTGACGGCCTTCGGAATAATCTCTGTTCAGAGGCAGAAGGCCACCCATCCACTCTGCAGGTATTCGGAGGGGAGTGGGGGAGTCTTCCGCAAAGGTGGGCGATGGACATTGGGGGTGGCAGGTCTTGCCTTGATAGAGTTACCGCCTTCAAAGTCCAGGTATTACAGGAGCCTGGAATCCCTCATAGCATCTCAGTCCTTTGCCAATGCCCACCCACCCCCGCAGCTTTCTGCTTTTTCTTCTCCCAGCCCGTTGCCAGCTGCGGGGTGGGGTACCCCGAACCTCTTTCCCTTCCTACACTGCAGAAAGGGAGATGAGGTGGTGCGTTTGTTTTAATTGCTAGCGCCTCGATGATGGCCGAAATTAGGTAACCCTTCGCCTTAAGGACGGCTGGCTGGATCCTCTAGTCCCGTGTTGGCGAACCTTGGCACTCCAGATGTTCTTGGAGTTCAATTCCCAGAAGCCCAAGCCCCCGTGAATTCACACGAAGGAGTTTACTGTGATTCATTCAGCCTGCACCGCCCTGGAAGCGGAAGTAAAACGCGCCCCTACGGGAGTAACGCGGGCAACGCAGGCCGGATGAATGGCAGTAAACCCCTTCGTGTGGATTCACGGGGGCTTGGGCTTCTGGGAATTGAACTCCAATAACATCTGGAGTGCCAAGGTTCGCCATCACAGATCTAGTCTAGTAGACAAAGCAAGCAATTTGGGGTGGTGGCTGGTGGGAAGTTTTGACGCTGGCCTCGGTAGATTTGTGAGATTTCCTCTTCCACCTATTCACTGCATAGCCTTGGTTACCACACTTTGTCTCAATGAACAAAGTTATAAAATGGCCCCTAGCAGAGATTGCTGATCTCCTTTGCTGTGCCGATTGCCATACACCAAAAACTGTGTCCTATGTTTCTGGGGTGGTGACTGCCTTTAATCGCTCTCTACAAGAAATTGCAAGTAGATAAATAGGAACCACTCCAGTGTGAAGGTAACAGCGTTCCTTGCGCTCCGGTGTCTAGTCAAGCCTGCCACATGACCACGGAAACGTCTGCAGAAGCAGACAGCGCTGGCTCTTCGGCTTTGAAACATGGATGAGCACTGAACCCTAGAGCCAGATTCGACTGACTTTCGAGCAAGGGAAACCTTTACCTATATTTCCGGTTCTGACCGCAGAAGAGCTGAGCTACATATGCCTATGCAGGATTTAGACGGGTTGTTCCGAAGGCGTGATCCTTTCACTTGAACTTTGTTCTTGTTTACACAAGAATAAACTCCGCTGCGGTCAATAGGACTTAGTCTCTCGATAAGCATGCAGAGGGCTGTAGCCTTTGCTTGCAAACCTAGGCATGTTTGCACAGGGAGTAAAGCACAACATGTTCAAAAAGTGGGGTGGGGGTGGGGAGTTAATCCCTTCTTAGCATGCATAGGAAGGTCTGTCTCCTAAATGGCGCCATCTCATCACTGGTGCGACCGTCTAGTGAAGTGGGTAAGCATCGCTGCCGTTTTACAGATGGACAACTGAGGCTGGAAAAGAGAACATCGCACCGGGCTGCCTCGTGGCTGAAGTGAGACCTACACTTCTCGCGTGGTAAAACTAAGCCTTCCACAGTACTGCTGCGGAGAAGAAGGGCCCCTTGGGTAGATTCTTTTTGTTGTAGGTTTTCGAAACCGGGAGTTTGTACAGAAGCGCATTCTGACTCTGAGATCCTTTAGGAGCTTCATGATGAGATCCTAAATGGTTTCAGCTTAGAAGACTCATCTCTCTCATCTTACACCCCCTCCGCCTCTCCCCTCTCCCCCGGTCCCACCAGCAAGTAGGACTCTTCTGCAGAACAGGCAGGAGTATCTCAGTGGAGCAGAGGAGGTAAAAAAGTGAAGGGGAAATCTTCCCCTGTAGCATTTCTGTGCCGTAGTGCACATCGGATGGACCGGCTTGGTGCTCCGAAGCTTGATTTCTTCCAAAATGGGCTCGTTTTTTTAAAAAATCAGGATCTCTCTGCAGCAACTGGGAGGAAATTGAAACGGGCTGCGATTTCCCCCTCCGCACCTGTTTTCTTCACCCTTAAGGAAAAAAATGTCATGCGCGCCGTCGACCCAAGGGGGCTTCTGGCTGTTCCTCTCTTGCTTCCTTTTCCCCCAGGAGATCCTTTCTGAATCTTGGATCCCCTTCCATCACCTAAACTTAGGGCGCTCTCCTTTTACACCCCCTCCAAAGAGAGCACCTGTTGAGCGGCGAACCTCTTCTCCCTTTTCTTTTCAGGCAGTGTGGAGAGGAGTGGGTCGAAGTGAACAGACGGCTCTCCCCTCCTCACTGGTCTCTCTGTCAAAAGTGACGCTCCCTTCCTAGGTAACAACCTGAAGAAGAGTGTTAACTGAAAGGGGGAGAAAGAAATCCAGAGTTGGGAGAAATAAATGTTTGGAATTTTACAGACATTATTATTGTACAACCGCTTCCCCTCCTTTTGATCTAGAGAGGGGAAGGTAAAGATAAAGGTTTCCCTTGCTCGAAAGCCAGTCGTATCCGACTCTAGGGTTCAGTGCTCATCTCTGTTTCAAAGCTAAAAAATAGCCAGCGCTGTCTGCTTCTGCAGATGTTTTCGTGGTCATGTGGCAGGCATGACTAGACACCGGAGCACACGGAATGCTGTTACCTTCCCACCGAAGTGGTCCCTATTTATCTACTTGCAATGTCTTGCTTTCGAACTGCTAGGTTGGCAGGAGCTGGGACAAAGACGGGAGCTCATTCCGTCCTGCAGTACTCGGGAATCGAACTACTGACCTTCCGCCTCCCAGTCAGCTTCTTAGCCACTTGAGCCACTGTGGCTCTCTGACTTTCTCGGATCCTCCAAGCGGAGACGGACGCGGAGCCCAGCTACGTTTGCATAGGATGGGGTTCGCTTTCAAAGAAAAGGCTTAGGACTACGGTGACATCTGCCTCCAAATGATCCAGCTGTGAACCGGAACAACGTTCACCTAGGATTTCTTACAAGGGTGTCCTGCAAGCGAATCGGCATTTGGGACAGGTGGCGAGTGTGTAGGAAGTGTGTGCGTGAGGGTGATACAAAAGATGTCGGAATCATTCATAAGGGGAATGATCGGAAGATCAATATTGTGAGATATCCACCTGCTCCACCCCCTTGGCGTGGGGTAGCTAGGTAGGTATGTAAACCCCACCCGGTGCCTCTCTCCAGACCCCAAAATTGGTCTCGTTAAGTGGTCCGCTTTCTTCACGCATGTGTTCAACAGGTGGTGTTTTCTCTTCCACTGTTCCTCTTCTGCAGGCTGCCTGCCTATACCTGCCAGGGGTGTTTGACTACAACTCCCATCATCCTCTCCCAGCCTGGCCTAACACATCCAAAGGGTTATCGGGCTTGAAAAGTTGCTTTGCAACAGACCTCAACGTTGACTGAAATGATGACGCCCACTTTATAGCCTGAAGTAGGGACCACGAGACGCCGCTGGAAGCACAGGCAGGGCTGGCTAAGTGGAAACCTGGACCAGGGCTGTCTGACTGAGTACAGGACTCTTCGTAAGGTCTCCCTTGCTTGAACGCCGGTCGTGTCCGACTCTAGGAGGCGGTGCTCGTCTCCGTTTACAGCCAGAGGCAGCGCTGTCTGCATTTGCAGACGTTTCCGTGGTCATGTGACAGACATGACTAGGCGCACAGAACACTGCTACCTTTCCTGCCGAAGCGGTACCTATTTATCTACTTACAAGTTCTTGCTTCCCTATTCTTCATCTAATTCAGCTTCTTCTACTCTTCCCGCTACCCCATTAAAAAAAGCTAAACCCTTTCATTCGTCTTCTCTATTCTAGTCTTCACTTTTTGGGATACTGTATTTGGATTTTCAAAGCACTTCTCCTTGGTTCCCAGAAAGACTGTTTTGCTCTGTGTCTATCTAGGTATAGCTCTACTCGCCACCCTCTTGGGACCCCCTCCCAAACAGTCGCCATAGCCTGGCATCCCATGCCAGCTGCAGCCTCTCACTGGCCAAACCGCGGGGCGGGGGAATATTGCGTTGTGGCTGCCGCCTCCGTCTCCTCAGCTAGGTAAAGAAGCGGTCCAGGTCCGCTGCGAGCCTCCTCAGCCACACCACGGGGGTGAGCCAGTTGATCCCAAAGCCTAGAGAAAGCTTTGGCTAATTCAGTATATCCACAGGGGCTGCGGCAATAAATAGCAAGTACAATTACGGGAAGAGCGGATCCCTGAGAGAGTCCATGCCTTGCTATTAACACAGATTTAGGTATGTAAAGAAGTCAGAGAGGTGCAGGCAGGACTACTTAGAAGGGGAACCTCATTCTCGATGCATTTTATTACATCAGTGCAGGGCCGAAGCCAGGATTCTAGATTATTTGGGGGGGGGGGATTTTCAGGAGGGGCAAAAAAATTTCAGTGGGGGCAACAATGTCACGCTCACATATACAACATTGGCATCAGGGGGGAGTTTGGGGGCGGCCTGATAGCTCAGGAGGGTTTTCCGGGGCCCATGGCTACAGCCCTGCATCAGTGCCCGTGTGCAGATCTGCCACTGTGGGAAAACCCAGGCACCTAACATCGGAGGCTGAGTTTTCACACGAAGCAGAAGTGGGTCTTCCTAAACTCCAGCCAGAGGAGGGGGTGGGAGAGGATCGGAGCCCCCTTTAAACTTTATCGGCCCCAAACCGTAGTGAGAATTGCAGTTCATCAAGAACGGGAGGGTCACAGGTCCCCGTTCTTGCTTTATGCCATGGACAGGAATAGAAAGAGGTGACTTTCGTTCTTTTAAGGAAGTCAGTTTTACTTCAAAGGGGTGGATTACGAAGCACCACCGATTCATCCTTTCTCTAAGCAGCTGCCCCAGATTTCTGTACGGTCCACGGCTCAGATCTGGGAACCCGTTCCCAACATCCAGGCCAGCCCTGGTGCGTCACGTGAGAATGCCCTTGAACGTGCGAAGAATGCCTTTTTTCTCTTGCTCTCGAATAAAGAAAGACAGAGGTGACATCTGGGAGACGAAGAGAACATCTGCATCTTTAGGATCTGTGCCGCAGTCGTGACTCGTAAGCGCTTCCTCACGTGAAAGGCAAAGAAGTCCCCCCCCCTCAAACACGCTGACTTCTGGTGTTGGGGGAGGGTTATGAGTCCAGAGGTTAAAAAAGAGACAGTTCGGCCTCAAGGTTTCGCCAGGATATCAGGGGTTTTCAAGGCGGCGGCGGGGGGGGGGAGGCAAACCCACGGGTCCAGAATGGGGGGTTATGTTGGGCCGATTAAACAGAGACATCTCAGCAGCCACTCTCTGGACCCGTAACGGGGATGGACAAGCAGCAGCACCGAAACGTGCCTGGCCATGAAAGGAGCAAAGTGCCCCCGCCCCGCCTCCTCGAAACAAACTGCGCGGGACGTGCGGGAGGATGATGCGCGGATGATGGTTACTCGCCCGATGCGTTGGAAGCGCGTAAGGCACCCGTCAGGTTCATGGGGTGGTCGCAACATGGTCGGGATCGCCTGTGCGACTGAACAACAAGAGCACCCCGAAATTGGGGGTCGCAATCCCCCCCCTCGCCCCCCAGAGCCCTTGCCTTGCAAATGGGCGCTGCCCCACCCCCTGTTCCACCTTTTATAGAGGGGAGAATCCTCGAAGGGAGAGCCCGGAAGGCTTCCGGCGCCCGCTTGGGGTGGGGGAAAAAAGGGGGTGCGAGCCCTTTAAAAGGCGCTCGGCTCGCCCCGAGCAAAGCCGAGGCTGGGAATCCCCCTCCCTCCCCCGGTCTGGCAAGCGCCGGAGCCGAGGCTGCCAAAAGGAGAAGGAGAGAGAGAGCGGTGGGGGGGGGGGGTGTTAGCTCGCTCTTGCCTGCCTGCGGTAGGCGGGGAAAAAAAACCCGGCCCGGAGCCTCAAGGAGGCCGGATTGGCTCCCTGGGTCGCGCGCCCTACTCAGCCTCTTGTTCAGGCTTCGCGAGCCAGCCCAGCAGCTGTTTGCAATTTAGAGCGGCTTCGGCGTCGGCCATAAAGCGGCAGGAAAAAGCCTCTTTACGTCACTCCTGGAAGCGGCCCAGGCGCCGGAAAGGAAGAAGCAGGGGCGGGGCCAGCCAGCGAGGAGGCGGGACTCGGAGGGAGCTCTTGCTGGTGCTGGTGCTGCTGCTGGCCTGGCACCGCCCCTTTTTCTCTCCACTCTTCCCCCCCCCCCCGCCGCTTGGGGCCGCTGTCAAAAAGGAACCCGCCCGGCCCAAGCGTGCCCGGCTCAGCCATGGGCCAAGCCCAGACTCCAGCAAGCGCCCCGCAGCCGCTCCCTTCTTGGGAAAAGGGCCGCTTCCCATGGCTTCTTTGCCCGTCCCCTCGCTGCGTCACTTGATCCCAGCCGCCGAGCCAAAGCGGAGGCGGAAGCGGCTCTCTGGTTGGCTTCAACGCCAGGCGCTGCCTTTGCCCATATATGGTCCTTCCTCCCACGCCATATATGGCGCTTCCTTGCGCCATAAATGGCGCTTCCTTCCCGTCACCCCGTGCCTGTGGCTTCTCTCTGGCTCTGGGCCTGGAACCAGGCCTGGCGGCTGTAGGGCAGGGCAGGGCAGGGAGCGTCCTTCTCACCGAAGGGGAGGGAGGGAGGGAGGGAAAATGCAACGCCTGTGCATACCTGTCAACCTTCCCGGATTGGCCGGGATTTCCCAATTTTCGGCGCTGATTTGCGCCATTTCCTGCCAGCAGCTGCCAAAACCCCGGAATTGGCAGCCCTTCTGCGCAGATCGCCTTCTACGCATGCATAGAACCCTTCTACGCATGCGTAGAACCCTTCTACATATGCGTAGAAGGCGATATGCGCAGAACCGTTCTGCGCAGGTCGCATAGAAGGCGACCTGTGCAGAACTGTTCTGCACAGGTCCCGTATTTTCCGGAGCCACGGTTGACAGGTATGCACCTGTGGGCTTCTTCTTGGCCCAGTCAGAGGTGTTTGTGGACCGACCCTGGAGGCATACCTGTCAAGTTTCGGCAAATTCTTGTCAATTAAGGGAAATTTCCCATCCAAAATGGAAAACTGGACAGCTATGCTTATCCTGTGCTGGCCTCCAGTCTAATTGAAGTCTAACTAATACCGAATAACGGCAGGAAAAAAGTGTAAAATATGGGGTTTTGATAGAGATTTCCCAAAACTTGACAGGTATGCCTGGAGGCCAATACAAAACTTAGGCAGCGGAAGGGGCCTGCCTGCTTGCCACTGAGGTTGCGCTTTGCTTTTAAAGGTAAAAGGTCTCCCTTGCTCGAAAGCCAGCCAGTCATCTCTGGCTCTATCTCCGTTGTTTACACCAAAAAAAAGGCAGCGCGGTGTCTGCAGACATTCCCACGGTCATTTGGCAGGCATGACTAGATTCCAGAGCGCGCTGTTACCTTTTGTTAGTGTTCTGGAAATAATAGGCAGCAGACAGCAACATGGGCCAAACACACAACTTTATTTGGAATAAGAATAGGTGGCCAGAGCTAGAAACACACCCTCACATTCCTTAGCTATCTCTAATCAGAACTGACAGACTTGGAAAAAACAGTTGACAGCTCTGTTCTCGTTCAGAACCCTCCCAAAGTCTCGCGAGACTTCGGACCATAGTAAAGCAAATACCTATTAAACTCTTTCACAGCAAGACAAAATGGCAAACACATTTCCTTAAATACACAACACTCCCATCAAACCGGTGCCTATTTATCTGCTTGCAATATTTTCTTTTCGAACTGCGAGCTCGGCAGGAGCTGGGACAGACAACAGAAGATTACTCAGTCATGTAGCGCTTGGCTCTCGAACTCCTGACCCGCTAAGTTCAGTGTCTTAACCACTAAGCCATCACAGTCCTCTCTTTGTTTTTACTTTGGTAAGGTAAAGTAAAGCTATTCTACTCTAGGGTTCAGTGCTCATCTCTGTTTCAAAGCCAAAGAGCCAGCACTGTCAGCTGCTGCAGATGTTTCCATGGTCATGTGGCAGGCATGATGACACCAGAGCACACAGAACGCTGTTAACTTCCCACCAAAGTGGTCCCTATTTATCTACTTGCAATGTCTTGCTTTCAAACTGCTAAGTTGGCAGGAGCTGGGACAAAGACGGGAGCTTATTCCGTCCTGCAGTACTCGGGAATCGAACTGCTGACCTTTCGCCTTCCTCTTGACCCACTGCAGTCCTTTTACTTAGGTGGAAATAATATAAAATTCCTTCTTGATCCCAAGTGGGATACGAGCTCTTAGGCCAGTGGTGGCGAACTTATGGCACACATGCCAGAGGTGGCACTTGGAGCCCTCTCTATAGGCACCTGTGTGGCCACCCCAGCACAGAATTCTCCCCACCCCTCTGCCCACCAGCCCAATGAGAGCACTTCCTCCCCCCAGCACAGAGTTTGCCCTGCCTTTCTGCCCAGCAGCCCAATGGGAGCACTTCCTCCCCCACAGCACAGATTTCAAGCCGCCCCTCTGCCCAGCTACCCAATGGGATAGTTTGCTCCCTCCCCTGTTGCTGTGTTGGCATTTTGCGATAAATAAATGGGTTTTGGGTTGCAGTTTGGGCACTCGGTCTCTAAAAGGTTCACCATCACTTTGGTGTAAGGGACCAAAGACAATGAAACAGCCGAAGGGTTGGCTTAACACAGGTTTATTGCATGATGGTCCGGAGGAACATGTGGTAATGGCGGATGAGTAGCTCAATATATACAGCTGGCTATACATTTGAATGTGGCTCGTCGACAGACTATTGGTTGCTGCCTGCGTGACGTCGTAGAAGGTCACGCCCTTCTTGACCAGGTGAAGAGGTGGCGGGGAATCTTCCCGCGCTGCTGAACCAGGTGAATCTGAGCCATGAGAGCTGGACGCTCGCTATTGCCATCTAGTGGTCACTAGCTCGCGTCCCCTTATCAGGTTTATATTGATACAGCTGATGGTTATAATGTTGCACACAGAAAGGTTACATTGTTAACACATGGCAAAGGTACATTGTTAAAGGCACAGTTTTACAGAACACAACATCCCTCCCCCCTAGGATGAGACGAAGTCTCTCAGCCAAGATGGCTTGTTGCATGTGCGTTTGGGCCGTGAAGAGGGCTGACCCCCCCGGGGGTGCTACTGCTTCTTGGTTCCCTGGTCCCTTGTCCTGAAATGGGAGAGGGAGACTTGTTAGTGGCTTGCCGCTGCCTGGCGGCTTTAGGGGAAGGGAAAAACTCCATTGTGGGCAGACCGGGGGCAGTCGGGGCTAACGAAAAACCCCTCTTCTCGCTTGGACGGGTGGGGGACCACTCCGAAACCCCCCCCCCGGTTCTGAAAATCAAAATCTAACTTAGTAGGGGTGTCCGCATTTGTGGGGACATTCCACGAGATATGTATGGGGTCGGCTTCCTCGTCCTCCTCCGGAAGATCCCCTAGGATATCTACGAGAATATCCCCCTCCCCCCTTGGTGGGGACCCGCGGCCCCCTTTCCCTCCCCCTTGGGCTGAACGGGTGGGGGAGAACCCTAACGCTGATTTTCCCTCTATTTGGTCTGTGCCCTGCTCATCGGAGACCCTGCGTCGGAGCTGGTCCGCGTGCCGCCTCCACAGGAGCCCTGTGCTGGTTTCCACGCGGTACGACACGGGGCCGGTTTGCTCCACGACTACGCCCGGTACCCAGGCTGGGCCCGTGCTGGCGTAGTTCCTGCAATGCACGGGGGCGCCTACACTGAAACTCTTTGTAGCCTCTAGCCCGATGTTCCTTCCTTTGTCCTCTACCCTCGTGGGGTCTAGCCTAGTAAGGATGGTGGTCAGTTTCCTACGCATTAAGAGTTTTGCGGGGGAGTACCCTGACGCCAACGGGGTCACCCTGTACCCTAGCAGAAACTGGCACACTTGCAGGTTCAGATCCCCGGGGCCCATGCGCCGCAACGCGTTCTTCGTGGTGCGGACGAGGCGCTCTACCTGGCCATTGGTGGCCGGGTGAAATGGGGCGGAGGTGATGTGCCGAACGGCATTGATCTCCATGAATGCCCTAAACTCGGAGGACGTGAAGCAACTAGCGTTGTCGCTAATTAATGTGTCGGGTATGCCGAACGTGGAAAAGAGCCTCCGCAAATGCCTAATGGTCTGGGCCGAGGAGGTGCTCGTGACTGGGATAACCTCCAACCACTTGGAGAAGGCGTCCACTACGAGAAGGAACAGGGTGCCTCTGAACGGGCCCGCGAAATCAACGTGCACCCGGGACCACGGCCCCTTAGCCGCGTCCCATTCCCTGTGGGGAAGGCGGGCCTCCTCTGGTCTGGAGCATTGGCAACTTTCACAAGTGCCGACCATGTGCTCGATGTCGGCGTCCAGCTGGGGCCACCAGAAGTAACTCCGGGCCAGCGCCTTGGATCGCACGATGCCGGGGTGGCTGACGTGCAGCAGTTTGAGCACCCGCGGCCAAAGGGAAGTGGGAATCACCACCTGCTGCCCCCACAAGAGGCACCCCCTCTCTAGGGACAGTTCTAGCTTTTTTCTGAAAAATGGAGCGAACTCCTCCGCTGGGGAGGACGCGGGCCACCCTTTCTGCACCCAGGAGCTAACTGCCGCTAACGTCTTGTCCTTCTCTGTCACTTTGGCAATGTCGGCGGGCACTACGGGGGGCGAATCCAGTACCTCTAGCATAAGAACCTGATGGTCCCGCTCCCCCTTGCTCACCTGGCGGGGCGTTACGGGGAGGGGAGACCTAGATAGAGCGTCCGCATGGCTGATCTCTTTCCCGGGCCGGTAGACCAACGCGTGCTGATACGCGTTGAGAAAAATGGCCCACCTGAGCATCCTCGGGGACAGGATCTGTGGGGTGGGCTTATCTGCAGTAAAGATGCCTAGCAGGGGCTTGTGGTCCGTTACAATGGTGAAGGGGCGGCCGTACAGAAAATCGTGAAATTTTTTCGTCCCCGCGACTATTGCTAGTGCCTCCCTGTCTGTCTGTGCGTAGTTTCTCTCCGCTTGGGACAGGGACCTGGAGTAAAATGCTATCGGGGCCTCCCTTCCGTTTTCCAACACGTGGCACAGCACTGCCCCCACCACCACTGGAGATGCATCACAGGTCAGGACTACTGGGCGTTTGGGGTTGAAGTGGGTCAGTATGGCATCGGACGTTAGGAGGCTTTTTAGCTCACTAAATGCCCTTTCTTGGTCATCGCCCCACTTCCATGCCTGGTCTTTCTTTAGCAGTTTGTGTAGCGGTTCAGCCACCGCTGCCTTCCGGGGGAGGAAGGAGTGGTAAAAGTTGAGCAGCCCTAGGAACGACTGCAGCTCGGGCTTGGAGGTGGGGCGGGGGGCTTTCTTAATGGCTGCCACCTTGGACTTGGATGGTTTTATTCCCTCAGGAGTCACACAAAACCCTAGGAACTCAACCTCGGTTGCGAAGAAGACGCATTTGTCCTTTCGCAGTCTCAGCCCCGCTTTTTCGAATATTGTCAGGACCTTCCCCAACCTCTTGGCCAATTCAACCCGACTCCCCCCGTTATTAACACGTCATCAAAATAAGGCAACACCCCCTCCAATCCCTTCAGGAGGCATTCCACGAGTGACTGGAAAATTCCAGGCGCTGAATTCACGCCAAACTGGAGGCGCGTCACCTGGAACGCCCCCTTATGGGTGACTATGGTCTGCGCAGCAGCTGCGGCAGGGGACACCGTAAGCTGTCGGTAGGCCTGTGCTAAGTCGAGCTTAGCGAAACACTTTCCCCCATGTAACCTGGCCAGCAGATGGCTGACTACCGGCACCGGATATGCATTCGGGCGGATCGCCTTGTTGATGGTGCACTTGTAGTCGGCGCATATGCGGACCTCCCCATTGGCCTTCAGTGCGGTTACAATTGGAGTTTCCCACTCCGCGGAATCAACAGGCACAAGGATTCCCTGGCCCACTAATTTGTCCAGTTCCGCCTCTATCTTGTCCTTAAGTGCGAACGGCACCCTGAGTGGTTTAAGACGAATTGGGCGGACCTCCAGGTCCAGGTCGAATGTCACTGGGGGCCCCTTGAATTTCCCCAGTCCTTTTTTGAAAACTTCGGGGTGCGCCTCGCACACCTCCACAATTGGATCAGTCCCAACGGCGTGCATCCCAACGGCGTGCACCCCCCCCAATAAACAAACCCAGGGGCTGGAACCATTGAGTCCCGAGGAGGCTGCAATCTCCCCCTTTGAGCACGACTAGGGGAAGGGACGCGGCGTGCTTCTTGAATTTAACCTGAAATTCTCCAACCCCCAACACTGGAATGCTGTTCCCTTGCACGTCCCGTAGTGTGGACCTCAATGCTTTGAGCTTGGGTCGCTTGTGGGGGGCAATTCCCAAAAACTCCCTCTGGGAAATGATTGAATATGAGGACCCCGAGTCAATTTCCATCCTAATGGGAACCCCTTGAACTAGTACCTCAACAAAATAGCGGGGGTGTCCTGCAGACACGCTGAACACTGGGGCGTCGTCCTCGCTGCCGTCGGAGATGCGGCCCACGCCGTCCTGCTTCCGCGTGGCCTGGGCGCTGTCCTTGGGTCTCGTTGGGCGGTCTTGTCCCGCGGAACGGTCTGCGGAGCTCCTCCGGGTCTCGCGCTTCTGCCTGCACACCTTGGCGATGTGCCCGCGGCGGCCGCAGTTGTGGCACTCGGCCTTCCGGAACGGGCACTTTACGCGGTCGTGGGCCGCTCCACAGCCGTCGCATCGCCGGCTCTCCTTCCGGACCCTCCGGACGTCCTCGTCGTCGCTGCTCTCTGTGGACGACCTCGAAGTTCGCCGGGCCGCCTGTACCAGAGTCTCTGCCTTGCTCGACTTCAGCCGCCAGTCCTGGAGTTCTTGGACCCCGGCCTTTGTAGCTTCTGCGGCCTGGGCCGCTCTGACGACCTCCTGCAACGTGGGAGGCGGCTCTTGGTTCATTAATGTGCGCTGGGTTTCGGCGTCGTTCAGGCCGCACAGCACACAGTCTCGGAGGGTGATTTCAGCGTTCTCCCATTTGCACGGGCCGGCCGCCAGCCGCAGGGCCGCCACGAATGCGGCGACCGTCTCCCCAGGCGCTTGGACTCGCCTCCAGAATGCACTCCAAGCGGGAAACATCGCCGTGGCGGGCCGGACGTGCTCACGCAGCATCTGCATGAGTTCCTTGGCCTTGAATTCGCTCACCCTCCTCGGTGCAATCAGGTCCACCAAGGTCCTTTTGGTTTCTTGTCCGAGCATCCTGGTGAAGATGGCCCTTTTCTTTGCCTCTTCCGTGACTTCGGACTCAATCAGTGCTGCCTGGAAGTCCATCTCGAAGATCTCCCAGTCGCCCGGTTTCCTGATTTCGAAACCGGTGCATGTCTTGGTCCCGTGGGCTGCCATATCCCACCTTCGTCGCCAATTTGGTGTAAGGGACCAAAGACAATGAAACAGCCGAAGGGTTGGCTTAACACAGGTTTATTGCATGATGATCCGGAGGAACATGTGGTAATGGCAGATGAGTAGCTCAATATATACAGCTGGCTATACATTTGAATGTGGCTCGTCGACAGACTATTGGTTGCTGCCTGCGTGACGTCGTAGAAGGTCACGCCCTTCTTGACCAGGTGAAGAGGTGGCGGGGAATCTTCCCGCGCTGCTGAACCAGGTGAATCTGAGCCATGAGAGCTGGACGCTCGCTATTGCCATCTAGTGGTCACTAGCTCGCGTCCCCTTATCAGGTTTACATTGATACAGCTGATGGTTATAATGTTGCACACAGAAAGGTTACATTGTTAACACATGGCAAAGGTACATTGTTAAAGGCACAGTTTTACAGAACACAACAATCACTGTCTTAGGCAATGTGTACTGTAGGATGGGAATCAATAGAGGGCCCATTCCTTTGCTTATAGATATTTACAGGTCTCCTCTGGGCCTCCTCTTCGAAACTTATTTCACCAATATAGTGTTGTTAAACAAAGACTTCCCTCTCATAATTGCCATCTGCCATGCCAGCAATCTCTCTCAAGTGCATTGGAGGGGTGTTCCAAGTGTGCTTCCCAGTCAAGGCTTCTGTACTTTGGACCCCTGCTCTCTTGTATGAGAGGCTACAGCATTCATCATGTTAAAGGCAATGCTGCCTCTTCAACTGGCAGCTTGGAAAAGGCGGCTACTGCATTCCTGTCCACATACACATTGAGTGTACTAGAGCCGGCCCGAGTCTGACTTTTCCTCCCAACAGCTACTCAGATTTGCTTAAATGTATCCAAAGGTCTGGAGCAGGTCTGGAGGCTGTGCTAGCAAAGTGGCATCTTGTGGCACCCGAAAGGCTAATATTTATTATTATTTTAGTTTTTACATTTTTATACTGCCCATCTGGGATATTTCCCAGTCAGGGCAGTGTACAAACAATTAAATAAGTAACAACAATATAAAACAACAACCAACCAAATAAATAAATAGTGTTTTATTTGGAATGTGCTGTTTGTGGACTTTAGCCCACTTTCCTGTGGACTTCCACCCACTAAAGTTTGAAGTTTATTCTAAATCAAAATTTGCTGATTTTTAAAGTGACACAAAACTCTACTTAGATGTCCTAAATCTGAATCTGGATGCTAAAGGCAATGACATCAATTTTTCTTGGTATCATGCCAAGGGGACAGAAGAAGTATGACCGTAGATCCTGGGGAAATCTTTGCTCTTGTGGAATGAAGCTATTAGCACATGTTAATCAAAATGTCTAAACTTCCAATTTGACAAGCACGTTCAGTGCAGGAGTTGTTAACCAAAATAATTTTGGTTAACAATAATTATGATTGTGCCATTAGTATGTTGCAAACAGGCTGTATTAGTGAACTTTTCATATTAGGATACCCCTTACAACACACTCGGCTCTCCATGTACTTTAAACAGGAAACTCCACTTTGAATTTCCATTGGGCTTCAGTAGGGTTGCTCCAAAGTTACAGGCCTGAGAAAAACCAGCTTAAATTGTTAATGAAAAAGTGAGTTGCCAGAAATGGCAATATCTTTTTCATATCATTGCTTGCATTGAAGACATGCTAGCTTTAACAGGAACAAGCATAATCTTGTGTAAGCAAGCAGGAGGACAGGAGAGTTCCATCTGTGTTTGTTTTGGCTAGATCATTGTTTCCCAATATTTGATTTTTGGTCTTTAATTCCCAGAAGCCTGAGCCAATTCCCCAAAGCACAGATCAGCCAATGTACTGACTTAGGTTGTTGGGAATTGAAGGCCCCCAGTGGGGCGTGCGCCTCACATTGGGAACCACTGGGCCAGATCCTGTTAAGGTTCACCACCTTACTGAACAAGCCAGAGTTGACGGTTCCATCAATTTCCCTTATTTCCTTAGGGAGTACTAATATATTGCAATTGATGGGCAGGTTTAAGAAATTCAAAGCACAAGCCATAAAAGCTGGTGTGAAAAGACAAACTGAATGCTTGGTGTTGCAGGTTTCATGATAGGTCATGCCAAGAAAAATGGTAGTTCCTTCAAAGGACTGTGTTGTAAAATTTTGGCTTTGGCACTTAAGCCTGAATGACTTGTGGCTGTCTTGTTAAAACTTGCTCAGAACTAATGAGGTAAAATATATATACACATGTACTCCAGCCGTGCATTTTTGTCACTCCTAGCTTTTCTCCGATTCTGCAGATGCACCAGAATGGATGCCTTTACAAACTGGACCTCGTGGTTCAGAATCGTAGGTATCTATGAGACTTTGCTTGGATTTGCTACCATGTATGTACTAAGACAGGGGTTCTCAACCTTCAGTCCATGGCCTGGATCCGGCCCATGGTACCACTTTATGTGGTCCACTGCCCTCGCTCCCGCCGCCACCGCAAGAAGTGGCAGAAACAGCCGCATCCGCATTTATGGCTGTCGTAAATGTTTATGACAGCTGTAAATGCACCCACGGCTGTCATAAACGTGTTTACGACAGCCACGGACACATTTTACAGCAGCATTTACGGCGGGGAACCACCAGTCTGGCCCACTCAGCTGTCTGAGGGTACATGATCTGGCCCGCGGCTTGAAAAGGTTGAGAACCCCTGTTCTAAGATCACACGTGTCAACTGATACAGTTTCAGGGCCATAGCCAGGGGCACCGAAAACCCTCCTGAGCCAACTCACCCCGTGGTGCCAATGTTACATATGTGAGTGTGACATTGTTGCCCCTCCTGAAATGTTTTTCACCCCTGCCCAAAATCTAGAATCCTGGATATGGCCCTGTGTACAGGTTCAAAGTATACATGCCTGTAAGCAATCTTGGGCTCTTGGCTGTGGTGTGTCTTAACTCGGATTGGCCGGTTAACTTGAGTTCAGAAAGAGCTGTTCAAAGTAGGATTTTTATTAGACACAGAAATTAAAATGCACACAATGGTTGCTTGGAGGATAGTTAAGTCTATGGTAGAGCTTCATAAATGGCAAGCAAAAAGTGAATAAAACAAGTGACTGGATTTTAAAATACTTTTGCTTCCTAGTAGGGATAGACTGCTAACCCAAAGGGAGCCAATATGTCTGGCTCAGAATATTATGGGTTTCAGGCTGGTGTTTTATAGTATGGGTATGTGATAGAGGGCAGGATTTACATTTTAGAGGGTGGCAAGCATTGGGATGAAACTAATTGGGGTGCAGAGATTGCTGCAAGGAGTGGGGAAGGGGGAAGAGGTCCACCAAAAAGGAGGCAATGAAGATCTTAACTTAAGCTGCACATGCATCTCTTAAAGAAAGAAAGGGGGAAAAGAAGGGGGGGTGTTAGATGGGAGGTTACACAGGATAACTCTGGAGCTGTTCTGTACCATGAAGGCAGATTAGCAAACATAACATTCAGTTGTACGATGCATATCCAATCCCTATCATTTTCCTTTTTCCTTTTTAAATTAGATCAGTAGTATACAAGCTTCCTCTCTTTCAATCTCTCTCTCAGCAGTTCCCCCAGTGGCTTAGTGTTTAAGATGCTGAGTTTGGAAACTGGAAGGTTGGGTTTCGATACCCGAGGACTGCACTTGGGGACATGAAAGGAGCCTTATGAAGGGCGTCCCCTAAGCGGAATTTCTCCAGAAAAAAACCTTTCAACTAGAGTAATCTCTGACACGAAATTATTATCTCTCTCTCAAAAAACAAAAAAGCAACATTGCTTATTCTTCTGATATCACTGATTCTTTCTGTCAGCCCCCCTATTGGCTCTGCTAGCCAGAAGAGCTCAGGTACTTTGTAACATTAGAATTTCTTTATTCACCTCTGAATGTTCACTTTTGATCTAACATCTTTGTTACATTTAGATATAAAATGTGCTCCTTTTTAGGGGCCTCCATATCCCAGGAGGTTGGGGACCACTAGTGTAGCAGATAGAGTGATGGATCAGGAGGACAAAGGAGGAGTGGGTTCAAAACCCCACTTAGCCATGGAAG
Organism: Bradypodion pumilum; assembly: GCA_035047305.1. NCBI lineage: Eukaryota > Metazoa > Chordata > Lepidosauria > Squamata > Chamaeleonidae > Bradypodion > Bradypodion pumilum. The sequence goes on from JAWDJD010000002.1 coordinate 365,014,730, forward strand.
TTCACTGGGAGAGTGGAACTTGTAAAACTACACCTTAAATATCTCATTTACTTTGAGAGCCCTGTTAGGGTCAGTATAAATCAGTTCGGACTAGATGGCACATAACCAATTACTGAACAGCATGTTGCATGGGAAGATTTAAACCTCTCCTTTGTTTCTGCAGGTAGTGGTGGTAAAAGCCCTTTGAACTGATCAGTGATTCCCGTGAGGATCACTGTTTCTCTACCTCAACTAGCATTTTCACCTGCCTCAACCTTCAGAGATTTTAGAAGCCAGTGTCTTCCCACATCATCTTAATGACCAAAAGCCTAGTTGATCCACAAGGCTCCAAGAACAAGAGAGTGGGCTTCCATTGGCTTGAGAGGATGGACTATAGGTGGCTGAGGCCTTGATGAAGTCTCTGGGCTCCACCGGTTATCTATATTAGAACAGACAAACCTTTCACTATTTTCCTCCTTAGTCACACCTGGCCTTCAAGACACATCACAGGCAAAGTAGCTGCCTCAAAGAGCCAATATTATTAAACAAAGAGGAATACTGTACACTATAACAAATTCCATTGAGGTTGTTTTGAGATGTGTTTTGAAGAAATGGTTTTCTATTTTATTTGGTTATGGGAAAAGATCAAAGCCTATACCTAAAGGGCTTTGGCAAGATGCATGGATGCAACTATATATAGCAGAGTTGGCAGATGTAAACTTTTAGACTTGGATCTCCAGTATTAGGCTCTTTTAGAGCATGTACTGTGGGAAAATTAGAACAAGCCTAATGCATGTGGATGCATGTAAAAAGAAAATCACACACAAGAAGAGCTAAGGAGGGAGCTGTGGATGTTGTCATATCTTTTTGAATTTTTAATGCTCTATCCACTCCCATGCAAAGCTATATATTTGTAAACAAATGCAGATTATAGCAGGCTGGGCTCCATAAATCTCTAATGTCTTTCAAAGGACACCAGGTAACCACAGCACTTTTGAAACCATGTTTTTCCAAGCCGTGGAATGTACATAACAGTATCTATCCACTATGATTAATTTTAGCCTTCTGAAGAAATATTAGATAACCACAACAGATGACATTTTAGCTGTGGCTGGTAAAAGCTAAAATGTTAACATCTTGATAACTCTTGAGGTTGGAAATTCTTTTGATCTCAGAAATCCACCCTAAAAATTACATACATTTGCCTAACTTTAGATTCAGCAGTGTACTCAGGGCTATGAGACTATTTGTCTGCTTCTATGAATTCCCTCAAGAAATGCATTCCATTGGTGCAATTAACAGATGACTAATACCAGCTTATTTATGAGTACAGAAGACAGAAATGGGGTGGAGAGAGATGGTTATGTTTATTTTTAACGTGGGTGCTTAGATGCCAAGAGCCTAGTAAGGTACTGTACAAGAGCTTAAACCAAAGACAAACAGTGCTCCAAAAGATTGGAATCCTGGTAAGTGAAAACAAGCAAAAGTGCCAGAGAATCCAATGAACCCACTCACTTCTTGTTCCAAAGACCTATACCCAGCTCCTAAGATGTGAAGGATTGAGGGGAAAGAACATAAATTATTTGGGCTGAAGAATTGTTCCCCCCCCTTCTTACATTCATACCTTTTACCCCCCCCCCAAGCATCAGCAGCTTAAAAAACAAACTATCTAAAATGCAGATGACATGAAATTAGAACATATAATTTTAGTGACAGATGTCAAAATATTTCTTTTGAGGAGTCCTATCTTGTGGGATTCTAAAGGCACCTTAAGTGATAGTAATATATTTTATATCTGAAAAGAAAGATAATAAATTTTGTATCAGAAATTACTCTGGGTTGAAAGGATTTTTGCTGGAGAAACTCTGTTTAGGGGATACCCTTTCATGAGGCTCCTTTCATGTCCCCAAGAACCATCGTGCAGCACTTGGGTATCAAACCCCAACCTTCCAGTATTCAGGCTCAGCGCCTTAACCACTAAGCCACTACAAATGGACTATGATGACAGAGTGTGCTAAAAACGTAACTAAGAAGTTCAACCCTTGGGCAAGTTCAGGGATAGAAATATAAGTTTAGGGGAGCAAAGATAGATTTCATACCATCTACCTTGAGCTTTTCACCAGTGATTTAGGTAGTTAAACTGGAAACAAAAGTCTTAACTTTTATAAAAGAAAGTGTTCCTTGTCTCTGTCATGGACAATCTAATTTGCACCATAAACCAACATGACTATCTATCTGCTTAGTCCATTGAGGCCCTAATTCTTATGGGAAATGTTTGTTCTTTTGAAGCTGCTAAGGAAAGTGAGATAAAAATTTATAGAGATACAACCTTAAAAATTCCCATAATCCTTTGCTCCTGAAATATCAAACGTATTTGAGAGAGGAAAGCATCATAGAAGGAAAGTGGGAAACAGCCCCTCAGATGGGTTATCTCACGTGCATTATTATCCTCCTAAGAGGATCTCCATCCTAGATATTTAAAAAGGGAAAATAATGTTTAGGTATCTATATACCTAGTGCTTCAGAGACACAGTGGGTAAATTAGCATGGCTAGTATTAGTAAAGGTAAAGGTTTCCCTTGCTCGAAAGCCAGTCGTACCTGACTCTAGGGTTCAGTGCTCATCTCTGTTTCAAAGCCGAAGAGCCAGCGCTGTCTGCTTCTGCAGACGTTTCCATGGTCATGTGACAGGCATGACTAGACACCGTAGCGCACAGAACGTTGTTACCTTCCCACCGAAGTGGTCCCTATTTATCTACTTGCAATTTCTTGCTTTCGAACTGCTAGGTTGGCAGGAGCTGGGACAAAGACAGGAGCTCATTCCATCCTGCAGTACTCGGAAATTGAACTGCTGACAAGAATACAAATACAATAAGCACAGTTTGCTGAAAAAAATGTTTTTTTGGTTGTTTATAGCTCTGAGATGGCAATATATGTTGGAGGATTCTAGACATTGTAGCCCAAAGAAATGTTTTTCCCCAAATTATGATAATTAGGATATCAGAAACAGAGTTGACAGTAGTAAACATATGCTGCTATCCCAAACATAAAGTTTACAGAAAACACAGTTAAATAATCTGATGGTATTGTTCTTTATGTCAAAAAGGGCAGTGGCAGAAATAAATTAGGAGGAGCAAGTCTAGTCACATAAACAGTCACTGTTTACAGGGGAGAATATCAGGCACTAGAAATATGTATTTGCCTCTCTGACCAAGGCTCTAGGAAATGAGGAAGGCAATTAAAAAAAACCTGTTAGTGATTTCAGATTATTGTGATTGACTGAATAAATCAGAAACAAGTAAATTACAGGGCCTCCAGGGGCCACTGCCCCCTTTCCAGATGCACCACATGTTCCAGAACAAAACTCCCCTTGCCCTCTCTAGGAATACTAAGGTCAGGTTTTGGATTCTGTTCCTGTCGTTGTTGGTTGGGGCAGAGGAATTCTCTCAAAGCCAGAAGGTACTTGGAACAAATAGGTGAAATTACTCTGTATGGCTACTAGATGGTGAGAGTAGGCTTTTAAATAATTTAAAAAGAAACCTATTTGGGAATACAGTATAAGAAGGCGTGTGGCCCTCTAAGGGCCTACATGTGTGGCCCTTGAATCTCTGGAAGATGCCCACTAGATACACATAAATTAAATATGTTTAATACGTTTTGAATATGAATCTTCTTCAAGTGCCACATCTGATTCTGAATATTGCCTATCATCATGGTGAAGATTGTCCTGGAAACAATACAATGCAGTGGTTTTCCATTTGCTTTCCACATTGCAGTGTGACCCCCATACCACTGATCCAGTTGCATGAGTCACTTTCTGGTTCTGAGCCCTTTTGGCACACAATGTCGTCATCGGCCCCAGGCTAGTATTGATGAAGCTGCTGCCCTCTATCAAGATGGATTCAAGTGGAATTTCCAAGTGGACCTCACCAAGGGCCATTAGTTCTCAGGGTAGTCAGGTTAGTTAACAGCTGCCTGACAATCAGCATTGAGTTGCTGGCAGTATGGTCTACTCTATTACCGTAGCAGGACAACCTGGCCAGACAGATAATTTATACAGTCTAATACATTTTGAATATGAATTTTAAACATGACCATTTAGGCCATCTAGATTAGCATCTTCTTTCCTTCATCTCCATTTGGCATTTTCCTGTAATGATAGACTGATCAAACCTCTTTCTTTTCTACCCCACTGCTCTCCTTTAATCCCGACATTGGAACACTCAGGGAAGATGATGGGAATTGTAGTCTGCTCCTAGTGCTTCAGATTATCTAACTCTGGCAATGCCTCCAGGGAATGTAGTTCACTTGCAATATGTAAAAGTGTTTCCCCCCCCCCCCCTGCAATCATTCTCATAAAACTCCTTTAACCCTCAGTTTCATGCTAGGTTAAAACACCATATTATAGTATCATGAATTCCTCTTTATGCAAATCCAAGCAACCATTGGACTGGATTTTGTAAATTTTGTTTACAAGAAAGGAAGAAAAACCAAAGGGAAACATAAAGAAAAACAGAACAATTTCAAACTGTTGCTTCAAAGCAAGATTCTCAAAAATAAAATAAGAAAACACAGTGTTGGGCTATGCAAAGGTTCACACAGAAAACAACAAAATATTCCCTGCCCTTTCTTTCTATATTCATACTAGAAGTGGTGAGATAAGACAGTTGAATCCAGCTTGACAGTTCAGGGAGGCGATCCGGTCTCTCTCTCTCTCTCTCTCTCCTTAGAGACAGTTCTCTGAGAGCAGCAATCTTCCCTCAAGGATCAGCCGACATCATATACATGTTCTCTTGCATAAGGTTTTAACAGCTCAATGGACTAGCAAGATGATCTGCTTTAATCACCTTGATTATTCCTAATCTTCTTTGAAAGTTACCAGAGCAAAACTGTTTCTTGCCATAATCCACATCTACCTTGGAGACAAAAGAAGATTCTTGTTTCTCCAGTGCTAATTTACACGAAAACACCTTTGATACGCACTTAAATTAAAAAAACTTTTTAAAAATCTGCAATGTTCTTTATGTCCCCAAAGGTGATATGAAGGGTGATCTTCTTTTTGATCAGCTTCAAAATCTATGGATATGACAGGAAGGCATGAGACATTCATTTTTCTTCCTGATCATCTTCTCATGCTTACAGGAATATTGACAAGCCCACTCATCAGAATCCAGAATTCTGTTAAATTCTAGTCTTTGACTTCTTGATTCTTCCCATTTTTATTTTTAAACACATAAAGATGCACATATAAAATAACTGATAGGCAGCATTGTTGTTTTAGAGTGGTTAAAATTAAATAAAAAGTTTCAACAACAACAATATTCCCACAGATATTAATGCAGGCAAGATTCCTATTATCCCAACACCCCTTCTGAAGCTTACAAGCAACAACCTTCAAGTTCCATTTTTGTTTTGCAGTTTTTCCAAAGCAATCTCTTGGTAGAGGCTTTGTCAGGATATCTGCTGTCATCTCTCCCGGGGAAGCTAGATTATCTAGATGATCCTGGTTTTGATCAGGTCACACACCAGATGACAACTCATACCAATGTGTCTGGTGTGTGGATTCATCTTCTCACTCTATGGCAGTCTGATGCAGCTCTGTTGCTTTCCATTTACCTGGATTGGCATCTCCTCATCTATTCCAAAGTACTTTAGCACTTTTCTAGCCACATCAGTTCTCTGCTTGCATCTGCTGTATCAATGAACTCTGATTCTGTGGAAGGCAAAGCACCTTGTTTATGAGTAGTCCATAAAATAAGCTTATCCTCATACATAAACAGGAACTCATTGATACAGTATGTGCTATCTTCTGACCAGTCTGCATCTTTGCACCCTAAAAGCTTTGGGTTTCTGCTGGGTGTTGCTAAGTTCCTTTAGTGTATGAGAGTCAAGACACAAGGCACAGCCAAAGGCTGGGTTAACTCAGGTTTATTGCATGGTGGACAGAGGGAACATGAGGTAATGGCGGACGAACAGCTCTATATATATCGTAGGAACATATTTGAATGTGGCTCCACGGTAGCCCGTTGGCTACTGGTCCGCGTGACGTCATGGTTGGTCACGCCCTTCTTGTCCAGGTGTAGGTAGCGGCGGGAAGCTTCCCGCGCTGCGGTCTTTGATGGGTTTGAACCAAGAGAGCTTGGACGCTCGCTGCTGCCAGCTGGTGGTCATTAGCTCGCGTCCTATTACAGGGTTTATATGATACAGCTGAAGGTTACATTGTTACTCATTGGCAAGGTTACATTGGTTCAGATACATTGATATCACATGTAGAAGGTTACACTATTAGGACACAACACTCCTCCCCCCTAGGATGAGACGAAGTCTCTCAGCCAAGATGGCTTATTTCGAACACGCTGGGGTCTCGGCGCGGGCTGCCCTGCCCCGGCTTCGCTCCCTCCTCCTTGCTCCCTGGCTTCCTGCCCTGCAATCGGAGAGGATGACTTGTTAGTGGTTTGCCGCGGCTCCGCGGCTTTGTTGGGAGGTGTGTGCTTTGTTTGGGAAGAACCGGGGGCACTGGGGGCTAACGAAAAACCCCTCTTCTCGCTTGGATGGGTGGGGGAACACTCCGAAACCCCCCCCCGGCTAGCAAAATCAAAATCAAAATCGGATTCGGGGGAAGCGGCAGCGGCGGCCGCACACTCCTTTTCCCTCCCCCCGGGCTCGGATAGAACTGGGGTATCAAAAGGATATGAGTCGGGCTCGCTGCTTTCCCCCCTGTCTCCCCCTTGGGCTAAACGGGTGGGGGAGAACCCTATCGCTGAATCCTGTCGCTGTGCCCCACTGGTCGGCCCCTCGCTCACTCGGTGCCTCAGTTGGTCAGCGTGCCTCCTCCAGAGGAGGCCGGTGCTAGTTTCCACCCGATAGGACACTGGCCCCGTCTGTTCTATTATCGTCCCTGGCACCCAGGCTGGGCCTGCGTTGGCATAGTTCCTGCAGTGTACAGGATCGCCTACGCCGAAACCTTTCGAGACCGCTAACCCTATGTTCTTCCCTTTGTCCTCGACCCTCGACGGGTCTAGCCTGGACAAAAGCGTGGTCAGTTTCCTCCGCATCAGCAGCTCAGCCGGCGAGTATCCAGACGCTAAGGGGGTCACTCTATACGCTAATAGAAATTGACAAACTTGGTGATTTAGATCTCCCGAGCCCATGCGCCGCAGCGCATCTTTTGTGGTGCGCACCAACCGTTCCACTTGGCCATTCGTGGCCGGGTGAAACGGCGCGGATGTGACATGCCGAATTGCATTTGCCTCCATGAATGCTGCGAACTCAGCGGATGTGAAACAACTGGCGTTATCGCTGACCAAAGTGTCGGGTAAGCCGAACGTGGAAAAGACCCTCCTTAGCTGGCGAATGGTAGTGGCGGAGGATGTGCTCTTTACCGGAATGACCTCCAGCCACTTTGAGTATGCATCCACCACCAGGAGAAACATGGTTCCCCGGAATGGGCCAGCAAAATCTACGTGCACCCTGGACCACGGTCCCCTTGCTGCGTCCCATTCCCTATGCGGTAGGCGGGCCACCTCCGGTCGAGAGCATTGACATGCCTCACAAGTGCCAACCATCTGCTCTATGTCGGCGTCCAGCTGGGGCCACCAGAAGTAACTCCGGGCCAACGCCTTGGAACGGACGATTCCCGGGTGGCTGACGTGCAACAGCTTTAGCACCTTTGGCCGCAGGGACGTAGGAACCACCACCCGTTGGCCCCACAAAAGGCACCCCCTCTCTAAAGACAATTCTACTCGCTTTCGGAAAAATGGGTCGAATTCCGCGCCTGGGGATGACGCCGGCCACCCCTTCTGCACCCACGCGCATACTTTCCCTAGTGTTCTGTCCTTTCCGGTCGCCCTGGCAATGTCGGCCGGTACTATCGGGGGTGACTCCAAGACCTCTATTAGCAATACCTGGCGGTCTCTTCTTACCCCTGCCTTCTGGTCGTCCGACAAGGGTAACGGCGACCGTGAGAGCGCGTCTGCATGGCTGATTTCCTTCCCTGGCCGGTATTCTAACTCCTGTTGATATGCGTTAAGAAAAATAGCCCACCGCAGCATCCTCGGGGACAGGATCTGTGGCGTGGGCTTATTTGCAGTGAAGATTCCTAACAGGGGCTTGTGATCCGTAACGATCTTGAACCGTTTGGGGTCGAAATGAGTCAGGATTGCCTCGGATGTGAGGAGTTGCTTTAACTCTGTGAACGCTCGTTCTTGCTCGTCACCCCACAGCCATTTTTCCTCTTTTTTAAGTAGCCGATGGAGCGGCTCGGCAACAGACGCCTTCCGTGGAAGGAAGGTATGGTAGAAATTGAGAAGCCCCAGAAATGACTGAAGCTCGGTTTTGGAAGTGGGGCGAGGGGCTTTCTTGATGGCGGCTACCTTAGATTTGGACGGCCTAATTCCCTCGGGCGTGACACGGAACCCTAAAAACTCAACCTCCGTTTCGAAAAATACACATTTGTCTTTTCTCAGTCGCAGCCCCGCTTTCTCGAACACGGCCAGGACCTTATCCAATCTGTGTGCCAGCTCGGCCTTACTCCCCCCCCGTTATCAACACGTCATCAAAATATGGCAACACCCCCTCCAACCCCTTCAGGAGGCGTTCCACTAGCGATTGAAAAATGCCAGGTGCCGAGTTCACGCCGAACTGTAACCTCGACACCTGGAACGCCCCCTTATGTGTGACTATTGTTTGTGCCGCCGCTGTGGCGGGGGTTACCGGGAGTTGCTGGTAGGCCTGTGCTAAATCGAGTTTAGCGAAACACTTTCCCCCATTCAGCCTGGCCAGAAGGTGGCTGACCACTGGCACCGGGTATGCATTAGGGCGGATTGCCTTATTAATGGTACACTTATAATCAGCGCAAATGCGCACCTCTCCATTAGCCTTCAGTGCTGTTACAATGGGAGTCTCCCACTCCGCGGAATCCACAGGAACGAGAATTCCTTGACCCACCAGTTTGTCCAGTTCCGCCTCTATTTTGTCCTTAAGCGCGAACGGTACCCTGCGCGGTTTAAGTCTTATCGGGCGGACCTCCGGGTCTAAGTCGAAGGCTACAGGGGGTCCCTTGAACTTTCCCAGTCCACTTTTAAAAACGGCGGGGTGTGCGTCACACACTGCTTGTATTGGGTCCTCGCCTACTGCATGCACCCCCCCTATGAACAGGCCTAAGGGCTGAAACCACTGTGTTCCGAGGAGGCTACAACTCCCCCCTTTTAGCACCACTAGGGGAAGTTCCGCAGAATGTCTCTTAAAGCGAACCCGGAACGTTCCGACCCCCAACACTGGAATGCTGTTCCCCTGAACGTCCCGTAGTGTGGCCCTCAATGCTTTAAGTTTGGGCCGCACGTGGGGGTCGATTTTCAAGAACTCTCTCTGGGGGATTATAGAATAGGAGGACCCCGAGTCAACTTCCATCCTAATAGGGGTCCCTTGTACCAGTACCTCAACAAAGTAATGGGGCTGTCCCGCAGACACGTTGAACACAGGAGCGTCGCCCTCGCTGTCGTCCGAGATGCGGCCCACGCCGTCCTGCTTCCTCGTGGCCCGGGCGCCATCTTTGGACCTCGCTGGACGGTCCGGTCTGGCTGAACGGTCTTGCGACTGTCTCCGGCCCTCTTTCCATTTCCTGCACGCCTTGGCGATGTGCCCCCGACGTCCACAGTTGAAACACTCGGCTTTCCTGAATGGGCACTTCACGCGCTCATGGGCCGCTCCGCAACCATCGCAGCGGCGCCCGCCTCTCCGGACCTTCTGGACCTCCTCGCCATCGCTGCTTTCTGAAGACGATTTCGAGGTCGGTCGGGTTGCATGCACCGACTGACCGGACTTCCCGTGCGACGAGTTTTCCGCTTTGCCGGCCCTCGGACGCCACTCACGCCACTTGTGCATCTCGTCTACTCCAGCATTCGTGGATTCCGCGGCTTCCGCGGCCTCTACAACCTCTTCCAGTGTGGGTGGTGGCTCCTTGTTCATCAAGCTGCGCTGTACTTCCTTGTCCTTCAGGCCACACAGCACTCCGTCCCTGAGGGCCATCTCTAGGATGTGGTCCCATTTGCAGGGGGCGGCGGCTACCCTCATAGCCGTTACGAAGGCTTCTACCGACTCGTCCGGCGCTTGAACTCGCCTCCAAAACGCACTCCGAGCGGGAAACATTGCCCTCGAGGGCCGGAAACGCTCACGCAGCATTTTCATGATGTCACCGGCTTTGAAATCGCTCATCTTCTTCGGTGCAAGGATGCCCACCAGCGTCCGCTTGGTTTCCATCCCAAGCATGCGGGTGAGGATGGCCCTCTTCCTTTCCTCGTCGTCTTCTTTGACTTTGAGCTCCACCAGTGCCGCCTGGAAGTCCATCTCAAAAAGCTCCCAGTCTTGCGGTTTGGTGATGTTGAACCCGCTCTGTGTCCTGGCTCCGTGGGGATCCATGATCCCATCCTCGTCGCCAATTTAGTGTATGAGAGTCAAGACACAAGGCACAGCCAAAGGCTGGGTTAACTCAGGTTTATTGCATGGTGGACAGAGGGAACATGAGGTAATGGCGGACGAACAGCTCTATATATATCGTAGGAACATATTTGAATGTGGCTCCACGGTAGCCCGTTGGCTACTGGTCCGCGTGACGTCATGGTTGGTCACGCCCTTCTTGTCCAGGTGTAGGTAGCGGCGGGAAGCTTCCCGCGCTGCGGTCTTTGATGGGTTTGAACCAAGAGAGCTTGGACGCTCGCTGCTGCCAGCTGGTGGTCATTAGCTCGCGTCCTATTACAGGGTTTATATGATACAGCTGAAGGTTACATTGTTACTCATTGGCAAGGTTACATTGGTTCAGATACATTGATATCACATGTAGAAGGTTACACTATTAGGACACAACAGTTCCCTTATTATCTTTGGATGCATTTCATCTGTCCCGGAGATCCGAATTCATTTAAAGTAGTGGTATGTTCCCACATAGCCACTTTACATGTTTTGGGCCACAGCCCCTTCACTGCTTCCTTTATTTTGTTTGTGCTAGGCTCAGTCCTGTTTTCTTTTTGGGAAAAGATGGAGGCAAAGCAAGTTCTGAGCAATTCTCTCTGTCATCCAATGGCACTTGTCCATCCTTTCCATGCAACAGACCAAATGCTTCCTTGTTCCTTTTTGTGTGTGTGTAAGCATAGCTGAAAAAACCCTTTTTGTTATTTTTAACTTTTCTTGCAAGTCTGAACTCATTCTGACCTTTCCCCTACAAGTACTAATGACCTGTTGGTACTCTTCCTTGGTGATCTTCACTCTTCATTCCTGTAGGTTCCCCTTTTTAAATCTCAGGTCATCTGAAAGCTCCTTGGGCAGCCATGCAGATTCCTCTAGATCAGTGGTCCCCAACCTTTGGGTTTTGGACTTCAATTCCCACAAGCCTAAGTCAGTACATTGGCTGATCAGTGTTTTGGGGAATTGACTTAGGCTTCTGGGAATTGAAGTACAAAACCCAAAGGACGGGGAGAGTGGTGGGCATCAGCAGGTTAGCACCAGTTCGTCAGAACCGGTAGCAGAAATTCTGGCTGGCCACACCCATGAAAGTTTTGAAATAAAGTACCGTATTTTCCGGCGTATAAGACGACTGGGCGTATAAGATGACCCCCAACTTTTCCAGTTAAAATACAGAGTTTGGAATATACTTGCCATATAAGACTACCTCTCTTCCAATGCACACCAAATAAAAATTAACCCACACTCAACCCGAAGACGCGCAGCCCTCCGAGTCAAATGGGCAGGTTCTGGTGGAGAGCCAATCCACGCTCACGTTCTCCTCCTCGAGGTACAGGAAGATGTGTGCAGCTTGTTTCCCCTTGCTTCATACTCCCCGCACAGAGCAGGGACTCGGCCGCAGCACCCCCCACCATATGCGCCGGACATATGAAGCAAGGGGAAACAAGCTGCAGTTAAGTACCTGTCCTATAAGACGACCCCCGACTTTGGCACAAATTTTTCGGGGGTAAAAAGTAGTCTTATACGCCAGAAAATACAGTAATCCTAATTCAGTTGCAACCCAGGGCTTTCCCCCTGGCCATACCCTACCATACAATGGCCACAGTGTGGTAGTAAATTTTTTGGAGCCCACCACTGGATGAAGACCACTGCTCTAGATGCCTTTTCCCCCCACATAGGAACTGTTTATGAATGAGCCTTCAGTGTCCTTTCTTTAAGAATTTCCTTGTCACTTATGAACTGCCTTCTCTTTGAATAATTCTGATCATGGCATATGATCCAATATGCCCTTAAACTTACTGAGATTAGCTTCCTTGTAAGTCAAGAGTGTATGTCGTCACATTACTTCCACAGCTTTTGATTTCCTCAATATGAAGAATCCCAAGAAGGTGTGATCACTTCTTTGCAAAGTTCTCATTATGACTAGCTAGTTGATCAGTGCTTCTCTATTGGTGAAGACTTCATTATAGTTGGTCCCCATTTCGCTTCTTCTGGCTTCTGAAAAGTTAAATTGTTAACAAGGCAAATGGGGAATTTGCAGGGTGTTACATTTTGGCTGAGCCAAACTTCCAATACATGTTAGAGTGGCTCATAGCTACTGTACCTGTCCCCCTTGACTGTTTGATAATCTCACCCAAGAGGGCAACATCCAAATTTTCAGACTAGTACTATAAAGCTAGCAGGATATATCAGTGGTTTCAGTATCTAATTGTGGAGTCACAGGTTGTGAGTTTGTGCTTCCTTGGGGAAAAGAGCTAGTCTATGTGGCCATGGCATGCTGCTCATTTTCGGGTCACCCCCAGAAGGAGGGAATGGTAAACCACTTCTGCATATTCTGTACCTAGAAACACCTGGAAAGGGTCTCCATAAATCAGAATTGACTTGATGTCACACACCTTTTATTATTTTTAGAGGTCTGTAACAGCATCCCCTACCCAATGATGCAAATTTATCACGTAGCCTCATTTCATCTTTCGTGTCTAGGCGAGACATCAAACTGCCCAAATGAAACCACCTTTTGGTGAGTTCATTCTGCAGTTCCTTTCACCTGGCCTGGTGTGAGAAAGATTAACCAGCACATAGTGGCCATTGCCCGGGGTATTCCTGCTTGTGGTTCAAAAATACCACAGACATTGAGGAGGCTCTTTCTGTGTACCCCATGTAGCCTCACTTAAACACTGTATCATACCCAGGATATAATATAGAGTGAGCTTAACTATCCCTCCTTGAAAATAATACATTAAGTCCAGAAACAAGTCTACTTCTGTTTCATTGATTACACCAAGGCCTTTGACTGTGTGGACCACAATAAAATGTGGCAAGTAATTAAAGAGATGGGAATGCCAGAACAACTTATATGTTGTAGGAATCGGGGCCGCAGAGGGCCAGAGGTCCCGGAGGAGACTGATCAAGAAACGATACGAGGCAATATGGAGCGTGATCAGATCAGTAGTTTATTGAGGGAAAGCATCAACATATATAGGAGAAAAAGCGCAACGGTGGCAAAACCGTCATCTGACAGAAATTACCTCACCTATTTGCTCAGGTTAATGAGGAATCTCTCTAAGGGAAGTTAATTAACTCAGACAAACACCGACATGGGAAAACACCATTGTTTAGGGATAAGACTGGGGTAAACATGGCTGCTATTTGCACCAAGGATAAGGATAAACTCGGAGATGAGTGATTACTTTAATGGGTAACGGGGTTAGATATTCGCTCTGTCAGCAGAACCGCTGGTCAGGTCAAGGAATTGGGTGAATCAAACCCTATCATTAATCCACCCCCCTTAATTTCTCTGCCCGCAGAGCCCACGGCTCAGGGAGCATTCTCCCGAAGTGGCCTCTGCGCGGGCCGTTCCATGCCAGTGGGGCATGGGGAAACCGCAATATGTCTCATGAGAAATCTGTACATGAGTCAAGAAGCAACTGTTAGGACAGGATATGGAATGACAGAGTGGTTTAGAATAGGAAAAGGAGTAAGACAAGGCTGCATTTTGTCACCCTGCTTATACAGGTTGAGAGTACCCTGGACAGCAAATAGAACAAATAGGTCGATCTTAAAAGAAATCAACCCTGACTGCTCCTTTTTGGAAGGTCAAACATTGAAGATGAAGCTAAAGTGCTTTGGACATCAAATGAGAAGAGAGGATTCACTTGAGAATGAGAAAGCCTTGGTGTTGAGAAAGGTAGAGGGCAAAAGAAGAAGGGGGCAGCAGAGAATGAGATGATTAGATGGTATAGTTGATGCAATGGACACAAAGCTGGGCAGATTGAGGAGAATGGTGAAGGATAGGGGTGGTGCCTGGCGTGCAATGGTCCATGGGGTCACAAAGGGTCGGACTCAACTATGTGACTGAACAACAACAAACAAAAAGTCTGAGAGAGAGAGAGAGTTGCAAAAGAGCTAGAACAATTTCCCTACAAGAAAAGGTTTCCAGATCTCATGTAGTTCTCATCTCCAGGTTTGAGGAATATATAAGTTACTGAAAAGAATGCTACCCACATTTCTTTCTGGGAGTGTGTTCATCCGTATGGGTAATGTAGAGCATACAGAACTCCAAATAAGCCATCCTTCTTTAATCAGGAACTCTGTAGTTGTGTCAAACTAACTTCCATCATCCTACCTTCCCCCATTTGCCATGGCGCCAACTTCCCGCATTATTGAAGGCTTGTTATACTGAAGATTTCCAAAATAATTTTTCTAACATTGAGCTGAACTCTGACATTAAAACCCTGTAATTGTCATTATTCTTCCATTAGACCAGTGATGGCAAACTTTCTAAAGACCGAATGCCCAAACTGCAACCCAAAACCCACTTATTTATCGCAAAGTGCCAACACAGCAACAGGGGAGGAAGGAAACGCTCCCATTGGGCTGCTGGGCAGAGGGGCGAGGTGAACTCTGTGCTGGGATGACTGCACGGGTGCCCACAGAGAGGGCTCCAAATGCCACCTCTGGCACTGAATTAGACCAAATAGAATTTAAAAACATAAGCATATCTGAGTTATTAAATATACCTAACAGTGCTGCACTAAATGAAAACATTTTACATTCTAATGAAAAGACAGGTTTCCAGAGGTACATGAATGAGAATGAAATTCTGACCAAGAATTTTGTATTTTTATTTAATAGATAGGAGACTACAAAAGTGAGTTTTAGGGGAAACCATTTTATCAAAAATGATGGGTCCAGTAAAATCTTGGTAGTCTACAGTTACACTTTTTTGCTTGTGCTGCCCTCTTATGGACTCAGCTAAAGTAACAACTACTTTAGATCCAAATCAGCAGATGCACCCACAAAGGTGGGCTGCAGTGGCAAAAGGCATGCTGAACAGAACGTAGTTAGTTTTTCCTTATAGCTACCCTTTTGCAAATGTATACTTTACTGAAGATTTTCAAAACACCTTTTGTGGTTTCCCCGTGCCCCCGTGGGCACGGAACGGCCCGGCAGAGGCCACTTTCGGGAGAAAGGCTCCCTGGCCCGTGGGCTCTGCGAGCACCCAAATTAAGGGGGGTGGATAAATGATAGGGTTTGATTCACCCAATTACCTGACCTGACCAACGAGCCTGCTGAGAGAGCAAATCCGTTACCTATTAGAGTAATCCCTCATCTCCGAATCTCAGTCTCATCCCAGAAGCAAACAGGAGCCATGATTGCCTTAGTCTAAGCCCAAAACAATGGTGTTGTCTCAGCCAGTGTTTGTCCGCACTAATTAACTTCCCCCAGAGAGATTCCCAATTAACCTGAGTAAATAGGTGATGTGATTGACTGTTGGGTGACGGTTTTTTCTACCTTGCCTTCTGATCTATAAATGGTTATGCCTTTTCCTCAATAAACCACTGATCTTATCCTCCTCCATACTGCCTCGTATCGTTCTTTGATCAGTCTCCTCCGGGACCTCCGGCCCTCTGCGGCCCCGATTCCTACACCTGGTGACCCCGACGTGATCTACTCGTGAGTAAGAGCGGTCTTCCTCAGAGTAGCGATCACACGGTCCGGTTCTGCGCTTGAACCGTGTCCGAATCATCCCGGAGGACAGCGCGGCACTCCGTCCGGCAGCCAGCCGATCGGAGGGACGGCCTGCGGTGAGGCAGTCCAAAGAGGCATCCTACAGCTTGCTCCCAATTTTCGCGGCGGCTTGCGCCAAAGGGAAAAACGCGTTCCGCTCAGGGCAGCTGTGAGCCCCTGACAGCGCAGTGGCCACCGAGGGCCCGTGGCCGCAGTCCACGCTCCGAGCTCTACCCAGAAGCGTCGTCGCCAGAACCTATTGCCTGCCAAAGACGCGTCGACTCGTCCCGAGGAGGAATCTTCCGAGGACCCAATCGCAGGTAATATGGGGACCTGTCCTCAGCGACAGCGTCCATCCGCTAGCCAAAGAACTCGTGTAGAGGAGTTCAACATCCTGGCCAGGGTATTTAATTTGCGTTTTCACAGCGGAGAGCTAGTGAGACTTTTGGTGTACCTAGGGGAACACTGCCTGCTTTACCCAGAAGTAGGTACGTTAACCCTTGAGCTCTGGGATCAGATAGGAGACTGCATTCAGCAACCCCCGAAAGCTCCAGGAGGCGTAATTCGCACATGGAGAAAGTGTAGGAAGCTCTTGGCGGAGATAGAGCCAGTCCGGGTAGAGGCCAAAGAACCCCCAAGTCTGCCAGATGCGCCAGCCGAACCAACGGCGCCTACGGCGCTCTATCCGTCACTCCAATTTAGGCAGAGTAGTGTAGGGAGCTTTTCCTCGGCGACAGCTGCAGACGTCACCGGCGGAATGCAAGGAATGAGGAGCGCAGGCGCTTCTCAGAAAGCAACAGGTTCCCTAGCTACCAAAAGTGCCCTTCAGCGCACAGTAGAGGAAGAACTCAGGAAGGGGGAATTACCAGTAGAGGAGCTAGCAGAGCTCAGTCAGATATGTCCCATCCGCATAGAGATGGACGCGCTCACAGGCGCCCAGCAGATAGTACACTCCCCAGTCCCGTATAAGCTTCTCATGGCTATACGGAAAGCCATTTCAGAAACAGGGCTCCAAAGTCGTTTTACAAGGGGCACGCTTCAGCAAGTGTGCGAGAACACCATGTGGATTCCCCATGACTGGAAAGCCGTCATGCGGATGATGCTCACCCCTAGCCAGTATTTAATTTGGGACAGCGAGTATCGCCTAGAGGCGCAGACAAGGGCTGCCAGGATGGGAGGCGCAGTACTTCCCGACCAGTTATATGGTTCAGGTGCCTTCGAGCCCATCGATGCCCAGATCAACTTGCCTCTAGCCACTCTCCAGATGTCGGCCGAGGCCGCCTTTAGGGTGTTTTTCAAAGTCCCAGCAACTGGCAAAGCGGCTAAAAATTACACCGCTATCAAGCAAGGAGCCCAGGAACCCTATATGAACTTCATCAATCGCCTGGAAGAAGCCATTAGCAGGCAGATTGACAATGAGCAGGCCCAACAAAAGCTCATGATGAAGTTAGCCAAGGACAACGCCAATTTAGACTGCCGTAAAATCTTGCAGTCACTAGGCAATCGTCCTGACTTGACCCTTACGGACATGATTAGAGCTTGCGCCGACGTTGGCACAGAATCCTACAAGATGGGATTGCTAGCGGCAGCGGCGCAAGGGGGTAAGAGACCAAAAGGAAAGACCCAAGGAGCGTGTCACAGTTGTGGCAAGGTCGGTCACTTCGCTAGGGAGTGCCGATCCAAGGGAGGCGGACAAAAGTCCGGCCGTTCCAAGGCTCCGAACACCCCATGTCCGAAGTGTAGAAGAGGCTACCATTGGGCTCGAGACTGTCCGAATTCGGGAAACCGGAACGCGGGCATGTCTCTGGCCCCGGTCCAAACAGGGACTCCCCTCACCCAAAGCTCACCAGAGCTAGACTAAATCCCGGTCACACTCCAGACATTGCGAGGGCACAGGCCAGCCCCAAGGGTAGTACAGGGTTAGACTTGACTTGTCAGGCGGACGTTACATGTGACTTGCCAGGCACGGTCTATCTAGTGGACTCCCAGTACATGGGTCCACTGCCCAAGGGCTTTATAGGTTTAGTTTTGCCCCGCAGCGTAGCTGGAGCATGCGGAATTTTCATAATTCCAGGAGTCGTTGACTCGAATTTTTCAGGCGTTCTCCAAATTCAGCTTTGGACTCATCTGCCCCAAACAATTCACAAGGGAGACACCCTAGCGCAACTGATCATGGTTCCTTGTCACTCGCCAGCAGATAGCCAGGGAAGGCTCAGTGACAGCTCCGAGCCCCGGTCAGAGGACCGCTCGAGCGCCAGTGAGGCAGTACAAGGATACCAGGTCTTAGCGACAGTGGAGACCAACATTGAGTGGAAACAGCGCCCGGTTATCGAGGTATTTCTGAATAATAGAATATTCTCAGGCTTATTAGATACCGGAGCAGATGTGAGCGTGATAAGCAGGGGCCAGTGGCCAAGGGAGTGGGCCATTGAGCCGGTCTCCGATGTGTGGGGGGTAGGCGGCATTCAGGAAGCGTTTAGAAGCTGAGAGTGGGTGACAGTCACGATTCCAAAGGCTGACGGCACGGCGGTAATTCGGCCGCACATTCTTGACGTGCACATCAACCTTTGGGGGCGAGACATCTTACAGCAGTACAGTGCTACGCTTACCTTTGGGTAATGGCGTTGCCACTTAAATGGCTCACCGATACGCCGGTTTGGGTAGAACAATGGCCGGTAGTGGGAGAGAAATTAGTCGCCCTTAAGCAGCTAGTTAAAGAGCAGCTAGACGCAGGACACATAGAACGGTCCACGAGTCCATGGAATTCGCCAATTTTTGTGATTAAGAAGAAATCGGGGAAGTGGCGACTCCTCCACGATCTCAGAGAGATCAATAAATGCATTCAGCCAATGGGTCCACTCCAATGCGGCATCCCAAATCCTAATATGATTCCCGAGGGGTGGGAGATCCTAGTCGTAGATCTCAAGGATTGCTTTTATACAATTCCCTTAGACCCCCGGGACCGGGAAAGGTTTGCCTTTACGGTGCCGGTTGTGAACCACAGTGAGCCTACGCAGCGTTACGCGTGGAAATTTTTGCCACAGGGCATGCTCAATTCGCCCACCCTGTGCCAAATTTATGTTCACAACGCACTGGCAAGGTTTCGAAACCTTTACCCAAAAGCTATCGTTTGTCACTTCATGGATGACATCTTGGTCGCGATGCTGCAACTCGGCAGCGAAATATTTTCTGACCTCCAGGCCAGCCTGGGGGACAAAGGCTTACTCATTGCCCCAGAGAAAGTGCAGAGAACCGAGCCCTTCTCATACTTGGGTCATCGGCTTCTCCGCTCTTTCGCCGCACCAGTTTTGCCTCAAATCAATTTACAGGACTCAGTCACCCTGGTAGAATTGCAGCAGGTTTTAGGGAACATCAATTGGGCCAGACCATATTTTCGTTTGGATACGGATCTTTTGAAGCCGCTCTTCTCGCTGCTAACCTTAGGTAAGCAGCCAGCAGACCGGATAAAAATCTCTCGAGACGCACGCTTGGCTCTCGAGAAGGTCAACCAAGTTCTCAGCCAGCGATGGGTAGATAGGATCACCCCAGGGCCATATGCTCTGATCTTGAATTTGTACATCGTACGGTCAGGATCCATGTTCACTGGAGCGCTCGGCGTGGATGCCGAGAAAGGGGCGAGTATCGTGGAGTGGGTGTACCTTCCGAACACCTCTTCACAAAACATCGTTCCTCCCCAAGAACTGGTTTCCGCGGTGGTCTACCGCGGGAGGCTGAGGGCTAGGGACATTTCAGGGCACGACTTGGCCAAAATCGTAGTCCCGTTCACCAAGGAACAAGTTCAGCAATTAATGCAGCTCGGTGACTCACTTCCGATAGCTTTGGAAGGATTCACCGGATGCTTGGCATACCACTTGCCAAAGGACCCCAGACTTGTCTCACTTCAGACGCAGACAGTTAGCTTATTTGAATTGCTCTCGCTGGTTCCACTTCAGGGGGCCAGGACAGTTTTTACGGATGGTGGTCGCACATATGGTGTCTTGACTTGGCAGGAGGGCCAGGCTTGGCTCACGCTGTTAACTCTTCCACAGAAGTCCGCGCAGCGGCCAGAGTTGGCAGCGGTGAACCTTGCCTTGCGCACCTTCGCCAAGGAACGCTTAAACATCATCACGGACAGCATGTACGTTAGGAATTTGCTTCACAGTCTACCGGGAGCATACATTACTCCCGCGATAGACAGGAATTTGCTTAGTTTGTTTCTCACTGCTCAATTTCATTTGCGCAACCGCACGGAGCCGCTCTATATTGCCCACATCCGAAGTCATCAAGACCTACCGGGTCCGATTTCCGCGGGCAACAGCAGAGCGGATGCGGCGGCAAAGGAAATTCAGCAACGTTCAGTTTTGGGTGTTTTTACTATGCCAATCCAGAGCCATGCTTTCTTTCACCAAAATGCCAAAGCACTCGCCAGACAGTTCAATTTGCCACTCTCTCAGGCCCAGGGCATAGTTCGCTCTTGCCAGCATTGTGCAGGGGCGCCGGGGGGGGCCCTCGTGGGGGGTCAACCCACGAGGGACAGAGGCCAATCAGGTGTGGCAAATGGACGTCACGCATGTCCCGCAGTTTGGCAGATGGCAGTACATGCACGTTTGCATAGACACTTTTTCACAATTCGTTTGGGCAACGGCGCAGAAAGGGGAGACTGCTTCCCACGTGGAGCAGCACCTCCTTTCCTGCATTGCAGCCATGGGCAAACCTCGGCACGTTAAAACCGATAACGCCCCGTCCTACAGCTCTAGGCAGTTGGCCACCTTCATGGCCACTTGGGATATTAAGCATACTTTTGGCATTCCTTACAATCCGCAGGGGCAAGCGATTGTGGAACGGGTCAATCGGACGCTCAAGTACATGGGTCCACTGCCCAAGGGCTTTATAGGTTTAGTTTTGCCCCGCAGCGTAGCTGGAGCATGCGGAATTTTCATAATTCCAGGAGTCGTTGACTCGAATTTTTCAGGCGTTCTCCAAATTCAGCTTTGGACTCATCTGCCCCAAACAATTCACAAGGGAGACACCCTAGCGCAACTGATCATGGTTCCTTGTCACTCGCCAGCAGATAGCCAGGGAAGGCTCAGTGACAGCTCCGAGCCCCGGTCAGAGGACCGCTCGAGCGCCAGTGAGGCAGTACAAGGATACCAGGTCTTAGCGACAGTGGAGACCAACATTGAGTGGAAACAGCGCCCGGTTATCGAGGTATTTCTGAATAATAGAATATTCTCAGGCTTATTAGATACCGGAGCAGATGTGAGCGTGATAAGCAGGGGCCAGTGGCCAAGGGAGTGGGCCATTGAGCCGGTCTCCGATGTGTGGGGGGTAGGCGGCATTCAGGAAGCGTTTAGAAGCTGAGAGTGGGTGACAGTCACGATTCCAAAGGCTGACGGCACGGCGGTAATTCGGCCGCACATTCTTGACGTGCACATCAACCTTTGGGGGCGAGACATCTTACAGCAGTACAGTGCTACGCTTACCTTTGGGTAATGGCGTTGCCACTTAAATGGCTCACCGATACGCCGGTTTGGGTAGAACAATGGCCGGTAGTGGGAGAGAAATTAGTCGCCCTTAAGCAGCTAGTTAAAGAGCAGCTAGACGCAGGACACATAGAACGGTCCACGAGTCCATGGAATTCGCCAATTTTTGTGATTAAGAAGAAATCGGGGAAGTGGCGACTCCTCCACGATCTCAGAGAGATCAATAAATGCATTCAGCCAATGGGTCCACTCCAATGCGGCATCCCAAATCCTAATATGATTCCCGAGGGGTGGGAGATCCTAGTCGTAGATCTCAAGGATTGCTTTTATACAATTCCCTTAGACCCCCGGGACCGGGAAAGGTTTGCCTTTACGGTGCCGGTTGTGAACCACAGTGAGCCTACGCAGCGTTACGCGTGGAAATTTTTGCCACAGGGCATGCTCAATTCGCCCACCCTGTGCCAAATTTATGTTCACAACGCACTGGCAAGGTTTCGAAACCTTTACCCAAAAGCTATCGTTTGTCACTTCATGGATGACATCTTGGTCGCGATGCTGCAACTCGGCAGCGAAATATTTTCTGACCTCCAGGCCAGCCTGGGGGACAAAGGCTTACTCATTGCCCCAGAGAAAGTGCAGAGAACCGAGCCCTTCTCATACTTGGGTCATCGGCTTCTCCGCTCTTTCGCCGCACCAGTTTTGCCTCAAATCAATTTACAGGACTCAGTCACCCTGGTAGAATTGCAGCAGGTTTTAGGGAACATCAATTGGGCCAGACCATATTTTCGTTTGGATACGGATCTTTTGAAGCCGCTCTTCTCGCTGCTAACCTTAGGTAAGCAGCCAGCAGACCGGATAAAAATCTCTCGAGACGCACGCTTGGCTCTCGAGAAGGTCAACCAAGTTCTCAGCCAGCGATGGGTAGATAGGATCACCCCAGGGCCATATGCTCTGATCTTGAATTTGTACATCGTACGGTCAGGATCCATGTTCACTGGAGCGCTCGGCGTGGATGCCGAGAAAGGGGCGAGTATCGTGGAGTGGGTGTACCTTCCGAACACCTCTTCACAAAACATCGTTCCTCCCCAAGAACTGGTTTCCGCGGTGGTCTACCGCGGGAGGCTGAGGGCTAGGGACATTTCAGGGCACGACTTGGCCAAAATCGTAGTCCCGTTCACCAAGGAACAAGTTCAGCAATTAATGCAGCTCGGTGACTCACTTCCGATAGCTTTGGAAGGATTCACCGGATGCTTGGCATACCACTTGCCAAAGGACCCCAGACTTGTCTCACTTCAGACGCAGACAGTTAGCTTATTTGAATTGCTCTCGCTGGTTCCACTTCAGGGGGCCAGGACAGTTTTTACGGATGGTGGTCGCACATATGGTGTCTTGACTTGGCAGGAGGGCCAGGCTTGGCTCACGCTGTTAACTCTTCCACAGAAGTCCGCGCAGCGGCCAGAGTTGGCAGCGGTGAACCTTGCCTTGCGCACCTTCGCCAAGGAACGCTTAAACATCATCACGGACAGCATGTACGTTAGGAATTTGCTTCACAGTCTACCGGGAGCATACATTACTCCCGCGATAGACAGGAATTTGCTTAGTTTGTTTCTCACTGCTCAATTTCATTTGCGCAACCGCACGGAGCCGCTCTATATTGCCCACATCCGAAGTCATCAAGACCTACCGGGTCCGATTTCCGCGGGCAACAGCAGAGCGGATGCGGCGGCAAAGGAAATTCAGCAACGTTCAGTTTTGGGTGTTTTTACTATGCCAATCCAGAGCCATGCTTTCTTTCACCAAAATGCCAAAGCACTCGCCAGACAGTTCAATTTGCCACTCTCTCAGGCCCAGGGCATAGTTCGCTCTTGCCAGCATTGTGCAGGGGCGCCGGGGGGGGCCCTCGTGGGGGGTCAACCCACGAGGGACAGAGGCCAATCAGGTGTGGCAAATGGACGTCACGCATGTCCCGCAGTTTGGCAGATGGCAGTACATGCACGTTTGCATAGACACTTTTTCACAATTCGTTTGGGCAACGGCGCAGAAAGGGGAGACTGCTTCCCACGTGGAGCAGCACCTCCTTTCCTGCATTGCAGCCATGGGCAAACCTCGGCACGTTAAAACCGATAACGCCCCGTCCTACAGCTCTAGGCAGTTGGCCACCTTCATGGCCACTTGGGATATTAAGCATACTTTTGGCATTCCTTACAATCCGCAGGGGCAAGCGATTGTGGAACGGGTCAATCGGACGCTCAAGTCCTATATTGACAAACAAACAGAAAGGGGGGAGCCACCAGCCCTCCCCAAGTCACAGGCTCAGGCACAGCATTGTCTGAATAAGGTATTGTTCACGTACAATCACCTTAATGTTTTTTTCGGATTGCACGCCGCAGGAGAAGCACTTCCGCCATTCGGAAGCTCTCCCGCGACCGATGGTCCGATACCGAGTGCCACCGGACCCTTCCTGGAGGGGCCCGGCGCTGCTCATAACCTGGGGGAGAGGATATGCTGCAGTTATGTCTCCTACAGGTGTCGTTTGGATTCCAGCTCGGTGTGTCAAGCCTCACTTGGAGCCACATGGCGTGGACCCAGGCCGACCCGAGTCCGGTCCCGGAGATGGAGGACCTCACCCTGACCGACAAGACCCGTCGGAGGAGACGGCCACCGACAGCGCCGAAGATCACCTGGGGGATGATCAAGGCCCTTTGCAGTGAGGCCGAGGACGCCCTCCAACGCGAGGAGAAGGAGCCGACACCGGAGAACCTCACGGCAGCAATCTTCGCCCGAATTCACGCCAACACCATGGCAGCCATCATCATCCTGACCCTCTCCCTACTTGTGGGGGGAGGCGTTCAGGCCGCCCCACTTGGGGCCAGCAGCTTGATGCCAGACGGAGACCTTTCCGCCCGGATGCATTATAACCTATGGGAAAGGTTGGCGGGCCTCGTCAACCAGTCCGATTTTTGCCTAAAGCAGGACATTGGTTCTGCCTCAATTCTGAGCACCTGTCTCATCCCAGTGTGCCACACTCTAGATGCGCACGCCAGGGATGGCGACTGGCTGCTGAAGAGGATTTTCGGACCGCACCTCCCTCTGAGTTTTGCAGCCTACGCTCGCTGGGGGGGATTGCGGTTCACCATGACCTTGCCGGCTGACGCAGCCACTCTTCACACTCCGCGAGTGGCGGCCAGCCCGAACTCTACTTGTGCTCGAATGGTCAGCTGTGCTGCAGTCGGCCGAACTCAGCGCCGCTGCTTCGATACCGGCAGCAGCAACTGGACTTGTGATAAACCAGAGACACTTGGTTCAATGTATGCCCATGTTACGTTGCCATCTGGTTGGTTCTTTACGTGTAATCAGTATACTTTTAACTACATTAACGCAAATGTATCAGACTCCACATGTTGCCTAAGTCGTTTGACACTGTTACTCCCTACTAAGGATATGATCACCCCAAGCACAATTGTTTCAAATGCCTCAGCACCAATAAGGCACACTCGTACCACCCAGTTAGACAGCTCATGTGATAGCAGCTTTAGAGTCTTGAGTCCAGCCGAATACGTCTCGAATACAGTCAGCATAGTCGGCGTGCCAGCCTTAGCCGTCGGCAACGCTCGGAGGATCAGTCGATTTGCTTGCGGATTAGCCAAAGCCATCAACCACACTTCCTCGGCGATCGCGCTGCTCAACCAGGAGCAGGCGGAGCTTCGCCATGCCATACTTGACAATAGGGCGGCTATAGACTACCTCTTAATGCTGCATCATTTGAGTTGCGAGTCTTTCCATGGTATGTGTTGTTTCAACCTTACTGATAACTCCCGCAGAGTGCAGAATCAGCTCACAAACCTCCACACCATAGTCCAGGGCATCAGAGAGGGCTCTGCATGGGGAGACTGGTGGAGCTCATTGTGGAGCTGGATGTGGTCATGGATTCAATGGGGGTGGCTTCAGACGGTACTTAAGGTGGTCATGGGGGTGGTCCTGCTAGGCATAACAGTCTGCTGCTTGGCACAATGTATCCCCTCACTGATATTGAAGTGCCGCCCTGAGAGCAACTAATTTCTCTCCCACTACCGGCCATTGCTCTACCCAAACCGGCGTATCGGTGAGCCATTTAAGTGGCAACGCCATTACCCAAAGGTAAGCGTAGCACCGTACTGCTGCAAGATGTCTCGCCCCCAAAGGTTGATGTGCACGTCAAGAATGTGCGGCCGAATTACCGCCGTGCCGTCAGCCCTTGGGATTGTGACTTCCACCCACTCTCGGCTCCTAAACGCTTCCTGGACGCCGCCTACCCCCCACACATCGGAGACCGGCTCAATGGCCCACTCTCTTGGCCACTGGCTTCTGCTTATCACGCTCACATCCGCTCCGGTATCGAGTAACCCTGAGAACACTCTTTTGTTCAAAAATACCTCGATAACGGGGTGTTGCTTCCACTCAATGTTGGTCTCCACTGTCGCTAAGACCTGGTATCCTTGTACTGCCTCACTGGCGCTCGAGCGGTCCTCTGACCGGGGCTCGGAGCTGTCACTGAGCCTTCCCTGGCTATCTGCTGGCGAGTGACAAGGAACCATGATCAGTTGCGCTAGGGTGTCTCCTTTGTGAATTGTCTGGGGCAGGTGAGTCCACACAACTGAACCTGGAGAACGCCTGAAAAATTCGAGTCAACGACTCCTGGAATTATGAGAATTCCGCGTGCTCCAGCTACACTACGGGGCAACACTAAACCTATAAAGCCCTTGGGCAGCGGACCCATGTACTGGGAGTCCACCAGATAGACCGTGCCTGGCAGGTCGCATGTAACGTCCGCCTGACAAGTCAAGTCTAACCCTGTACTACCCTTGGGGCTGGCCTGTGCCCTCGCAATGCCTGGAGTGGGACTGGGATCTAGTCTAGCTCTGGTGAGCTGAGGGAAGCCTCTGTTTGGACCGGGGCCAGAGACATGCCCGCGTTCCGGTTTCCCGAATCCGGACAGTCTCGGGCCCAGTGGTAGCCTCTTTTACACTTCGGACACTGGGTTTTCGGAGCCTTGGGACGGCCGGACTTTTGTCCGCCTCCCTTGGATCGGCACTCCCTAGCGAAGTGACCAACCTTGCCACAATTGTTTTTTTTTAATTTTTTTATTAATAATCATAAAATACAAACAAACATTAAATATATAAATACTTGAAAACTAACAATAAAAAAAGAAAAAAAACACCAAGAAAAGAGAAAGGAATAACAACAATATATCAAAATCTTGTTCACTCTTTCATTCTTTCAACTTTTAATCCGTGCAAAACCCTATTCTGCAGCAATTTCAATTGGCACAGTATGCTTAAATCTTCCAAAATTGAATCATGTCAGGGCCAGGCTTACTTCCTTCTTCACTTGTTAACGCGTGCTGTATGAAAGGTTTCCATATTTCCCAAAATTGTATTTTGATTTTAAAACCATGTTTTAACCTAATTTGGCTAGTTAATTTTTCATTTAGTGCCAGTTGCCAAACCTCTTTATACCACCTATTCTTATTTAGATTTTCGTTACCCTTCCATTCTTGGGCTATCAGCTGTCTAGCAACCAGCAACAATGTCAAAATTAATTCTTTATTACCCTCACTTAATCTCGTTTTTCCTATTTCTCCTAATATAGCTAGTTTGGGTTCTAAAATCATTGTTATGCCAAGAATCTGGTTTATCTCCTTCTCTACCACTTTCCAAAATTTATTTGTTTTCTTGCAAAACCACCACAGATGCAAATATGTCCCCTTTTGTTCATTGCATCTCCAACACAAATCAGATTTATTAATATCCATTTGCTTGAGTCTGATTGGGGTAAGGTACCACCTCCAAAGTACCTTACAAACATGCTCCTTTTCCTTGATTGACATAGTTTTTGTTATTCTGTTTCCCCACTTTTTCCTCCACTCTTCTTCTTCAATTTTAATATTTAAATCTTCCTCCCAAATTCGTTTAAGTGTATAGTGTGATCCTTCCCCTGGGATAAGCATTTGGTACAGTTTACCTACTAACCCCTGTAATCTTGTCTTCCCTTTCCTTATTTCCAAGACCAATTCTTCAAAGGGCGTCTTTGCCCTAGGTTCTCCTATAATCCCCCTTATCGATTTGTCCCATTTCTCCATCCCCAATTCTTGTAACCAATTTAATTTTAATTTATTATATACCTCCTTCCTTTTCTGATATGTATTACAATTTTTAATCCACTCTGTTATTAACAACACTTTTTCTTGCAATAGAATAGGTCTTATTTTTTGCGAGGATAATAATGGGCAACTCTGGAAATCTAAAATTTCTAAAATTGGGGAAATATCTGGTGCCAATTTCCTCTTAACCCCTTTCCATACGTTATAAATATTCTTTATAGAAAAGCAGTTAATCTCTGTTTTATTATTTACTTGAGCAAAAAATATTTCACCTTTTAATTTTTTAAATTCTTCTTGATCCCCTTCACCTATTACCTCATTTTGCTGAATTAATAATTTAATTAATTTCTTTATATGAAAGGCTTGAAAATACGCTTTAATGTTTGGAATGTTTAACCCTCCCTGTTTATTCTTCATGTACCACAATCCTTTACTAATTCTTGCTCTTTTATTATTATTGCAAATTCCGTTTATCAATTTTTGCCATTTATTTAGTTCTGACTCTTTAATTTTAATCGGTAAGTTTTCAAACAGAAAATTCAATTTGGGTATAACTTTCATTTTGCAAATATTAATCCTTCCAAACCATGAAGTCTTTGCTCGTTTTATCTGTTCTAGTAATGGTTTCAATTTATTTCTTAATTTATTGAAGTTAATATTATATAGGTCTTTTGGTTCCTTCGTCACGAATATTCCCAAATATTTCAATTCATCTTTTATTGTAATATTAAATCTATCTCCAATTTTTTCCTTTTCCGCCTGGGTTAAATTGCATGTGATAGCCTCAGTTTTCGTCCAATTAATTTTTAATCCTGTTACTTCTTCAAAGGCTCTTAAATGTTCTTGTATTTTGTTTAAATTATTTAAAGGATCTTTTACAACTAATAGAGTATCATCCGCAAATAGACTTATTTTTTTATTTTCTATTCCTACTAATTTCTCATTTTGCCTTATATCATTTGCTAGTAATTCCATTGCCAGTATAAATAGACATGGGGACAATGGACATCCTTGTCTTGTCCCCGCGTTTATATCAATTTCTTTCCCCAGACAATTATTCATTTTAATTTTAGATTTACTTTCTTTGTACAATTGTCCTATCACATGATTAAATTTAGGGCCGAATTGTAATTTCTCACATATTCCTTTTATTGTTTTCCATTGAATTGAATCAAATGCTTTATATATGTCTAATGCCACTATACATACTTTTTGTTTATTATTTTTTAATTTATCAATAATATTAATTAACCGATTTATTAATTTATCCATTTGTCTTCCTTTAACAAATCCTACTTGGTCTTCTCCAATATAAATGTCTATGAATTTATTAAGCCGATTATTAATTATTGAAGTAAAAATTTTTGCATCCTGATTTAATAATGATATTGGTCTATATGTTTCTATATTCTCTTTATCCTTTCCAGGTTTAGGAATTAGAGCCATTATCGAATTACTCCAGGACTTGGGAATCTCCCCCCCTTCCAATATATAATTATATATATTTTTTAACTTGGGAATTAATACCTCTCGGCATTCCTTATAAAATTCCGAAGGGATACCATCCTCTCCTGGTGTTTTATCCTTTTTTAAGTTGTTAATTACCTCTTCAATCTCCTTGTCTTTAATATCTTGTTCCATTATATTTACATGTTCTTCCTTTAATTGGTATGTCAAGTTCCTATCCAAATATGCTTGAAGTACATTATCATCAATTCTGTGTTCTGTATATAGTTTTGTATAGAATTCTTCTGCTACTGATAATTTATTTTCCAGTTTATACTGCCTTATACCTTCTTTATTAATTAGAGCCTCTATATATCCCTTACTTTTTTTGTCTTACTTTTTTTGCTAAATTTTTCATATCTTTGTTATTGAATTCAAAATCATTTCTTTTTAAATATGCCAAATCTACCCTAACCTTTTCAACTTCTACTGCAATTGTTTCCTTTTTTAATGCCTGAAATTTATTCCAAATTGAGTTACATCCTGTAGTTGCGTGCTTCCTTTCTAGTTCTTTTATATCTTTATCTCTTTTAATTACTTGACTTTTCATTTTTTTTTCAAATATTGCCTTCTCTTGTATATAATCACCTCTAATAACCGCTTTCATTGCGTCCCAAAGAATATGTAATTTCACCTCACCCGTGTCGTTATCTTCCCAATTCTTTATCCATTTATTTATTAATCTTTTTTTTATTTCTTCATTTTTTAATAGTTTAGTATCCATCCTCCATACCTTATTTCGATAGGTGCTGCTGTTCAGCCGCATCTCTATCGAAATAAATGTATGATCTGAGATATTAAAATTGCCATAATTAAAGTTTTCTAAATTCTTAAGCAAATTTTCTGACACAAAGAAATAATCCAAACGAGAGTAAGATCTATGTTTTAAGGAGCAAAAGGTAAATATATTTTTTTTACCTGTCAACATTCTCATCGCATCCCGTAATCCTAATTTCCCTATCCATTTGTCAATCAATTTATCTTGAGTCTTTCTAAGATTATTTGTTGTATCTAATCCTGACCTGATTAAGTTAAAATCTCCCCCTATAATTAAATTTACTGATATTTCTTTTTTTATAATGGGTAGAATTTTATCTAGAAAGATCCCTTGATTCTTGTTTGGTGAGTATACGTTGACAAATGTATAATCTTCCTCCTCTATTTTACCTTTTATTAGCTGAAACCTTCCCTCCTTATCTTTAATGTTCTTGCTCAATGAAAAATCTAGTTTATTCGATATTAATACAGCAACCCCTCTTGAATTACTTGAACCTAGGCTTTTCTCATATATTTCCATCCCTTTTACATAAATATTATTCTTATTTTCATTTTTCTGATGTGTCTCCTGGAGAAAAATGATATCCGCTTTTTCCCTTCTCAGAACTCCTTCCACACGTTTCCTCTTAATTTGGTTCCCTAGGCCCCTGACATTCCATGAGATAATTTTTAACTTTTTAAGTATATATATTTAGTGCTTTCTCTACTGTTACTGCAGAATTCCCCATAATATGTGAACCAATACCTCAACCCACAACAAGTTATACTCTCCCTCCTCCAGCGCATCTTAGATTAAATAATATACAATTATCTTAAAGAGAAAAAATATACAAAAATAACAAAGCTTAAACAAACCAATAATCAAACAAATAAGAAAGAGGGAAAAAAGCAAAAGAAAAAAAGCTCTACCCTCCCCACTTTCTACTAAAAGTAACCTTTGAAAACCAAAGAGGGGAGGGGGGGTTGCGGGTGGCGAGTGGACCTTAATACTTAACATCCGTTTCTTGTTCATTGTTTATTTCTTATTACAAATGATTATCTTAATTTGTCATAATTTATTCCACGCAGTAGATTCTCTGTTTTTATCCTTTAATGACCTAGTCTTTCCCTCCTTCTGCTCCTTCAACTTCCTCCTCTTCCCGTTCTAACATGGGCGCTACTCCCACATTTATCAAGGCATCTTTAAGTTGCTTCCATTCTGTAGACCCTTTTCTATAATCTTAGCTTCCATCAAAATTTCTAAGCCATCAGATTCTTCCCTAATCCAATAATTCTTCCCCTTCACTGTAAAAATTAATTGTTTATGTGGTCTCCATTTATATTGTATGTTTTTCTCACGCAGTTTTTTTGTGATTGGCTTAATTTGTAGTCTCCAAATGCGTTCTTCTAACGAAATATCTTTATATATTTCTAGCTGTGCCCCCTCCATTTTTAAAGCATCATCCCCCGAGGAGTTAACATATTTCATTATCCTTAACTTTTGTCCTAGATTGCCAAATCTTAAAAAAAACATTTCTAAGTCTTTCTTGGTTCCTTTTTTGTCCTAGTCTGTACACACTGTCTATATCCTCCAATTCCATTTCCTCTCCCATTCCCATTGCGTTAATCCATTCTACCAATCTTTGTCTCAAGTTATCCGGGTTCCGTTCTGGCATATTCCTAATGACCACGTTGCACCTTCTCCCCTGATCTTCCATTCTTTCCAGCCTTTTATCATATTTTTTCTGTTTCTCCTCTTTTAACTGTACCTGCTCCTTGACCTCTCTCAACTCATGTTTCATTTCCCAAACTTCTTTCCCAATAGCATTCACCCCCTCCTTTAGTTCATCTATTTCCTTCAATAAATTAGTACACTCTTTCTTGGTGTTCTTGAATGCTTGTGTGATACTTTCTTTTATTTCTTTTTGAAATTTCTGATTGTCTTTTGCTCGCTGATCTTCTAATGTTTGTAGTTTAGCTTGAAGTTCTTCCTCTAATTTATCAAACCTAAGCTCCAGGTCTCCTCTTAAATCATTTAAATCTGGACTTGGGCCTCTATCACCAACCTGCTCCTCTTCTACCTCTTTACCCCTCCCCTTGTCAAACCCTTTTTTTTTGGTAGCCATCTGTCTTCTTGACTCCTCTCCTATCAGAATCTCTTGACCCCCCACTCCTATTTGTTTTTCTTTCTCTTCCTGTTCTAAGACTTCTTGCTGTTTAATCTTTAACCTCCTTTCAGCTACTTTCTTCCTCAGCTCATCTAGTTCTTGGATCTCGTTAAGTTCTTCCTGCAACGATTTTTTTCTCCTACCCTCCTGTTCTCTTCTCTCCAATCTATCTGCTCTCACCCACTTTAAATCCTGTTCAAAATTATCAATTTTTTTGTTCATTAAACTGCTGCCTTTTAACCACAGGATCCTAAACTAACAGTTCAATAGTGTATTAATATACTTATAATAAATATTAAAAAAATGTAGAATATATCTGATTATAAACCAATAGGGACTAATAAATTCAAAATTTAAATGGAGAACAATCAAATACTGCTTTAAGAGAGCCGTTCAATTTTCCCTTTCTTGAATCCCCTCTTTCAAAAGAAAGAAAGAAATAAAAAAGAAAGAAAAAAAACCCAGATGTTCCAAAACCAAGATAAGGGGAAATATGCAAATTAAATTCCCAGCTGGTGAGTCTCTGAGTCCTTGGAGCCTTGCAACCCTATGGTCCTTTTAGCAATGCTGTATCCCTCTGTAGTCCTCTATCCTTCTGCTTTCTACTTCTGCTTGCAAAGTGCACAATCCTGTAACAGTCCGAATTTTAACTGGACACACAATGAAAGACCTTTTTATTAGCTATTTAGTGTCCATAAACCGCTGGTAATCCAATAGTCCGATAAACCAATATTCACTGTTTCTTTACTGCCTCCTTATAGCCACAGTCCCGTCCTTGTAATCCAGCAAAAAGAGAGTCTTTTACTGTAATATTTTAATTCTGTTAATTCTGTTAGCCTCAGTCTCTTTTGGAGCTCCGGGATCCCTCACCTTGCTCCCACTCGGTGTCTGTGCCCCGCTTTTATCTACTGTACTTTCCGTTCCTCTCAGTTTCTTACATTCCTTTCATTCCTCTTTAGACCCCAGGTTTCGCTGTGTGTTTAATTGTTTATATTCCCCGAAGATGGAGGTCTTCCATCCTTTCGGTCTCGAGGTGTTTCGTAGATTACTGGCACATTTCAAACTGGCACATTTCAAACAGCCTGATCAAACAGCCTGAGCATGGAATCATTTCAACATCAGTTTCTTAGTTCCGCAATTAAATAACAAAGACTGAGTGATTAGCAAGTCTTCTTAGTTCCGCACTCACACCCCGCTCCCCTGCAGAGACAGCCCCGAGTTACCTCAGGCTGTCCTTGAGCATGAGAATCTGCGAAGTTGAGTGTTTGTTAAAGTCCTCTTGTTAGATCCCACTGTCCGACTTTTAATCTCCAAAGTTTGAGTATTCCAAAACTTAATACTTAAAGAGAAAGTTCTTAATTCTCCTTTCTTCCTTTCTTTTTTCAAATAGTTTTGTATCCCAAAACTGCAGAGACCAGTAAACTCAGTCAGTCAGTCTTTTCATTCTCGAAACCTTTCGAGCCTGAGAGGAAACACGCCCCAAACTATTGCGGAGAAAGTATAACAACTTGTCCACGGCCAAAAGATCTCTGATTTCTCGGCAACCTCTCTATATTTTACCTTCCAAATTAACCTGGCCGAAGATATTGATCTCACACTCCGTTTAATATACTTTTGAGCCCAAAACGCAACTCCAAAATACCTCCTTTCCCGCTTTTAAGCGGCTCTCCCTTCAGAACAAACGGAAAACGATACCGGTCAGTCCGCCATGATGCTCCGCCCCCCAACCTTGCCACAATTGTGACACGCTCCTTGGGTCTTTCCCTTTGGTCTCTTACCCCCTTGCATCGCTGCCGCTAGCAATCCCATCTTGTAGGATTCGGTGCCAACGTCGGCGCAAGCTCTAATCATGTCCGTAAGGGTCAAATCCGGATGATTGCCCAGGGACTGCAAGATTTTACGGCAGTCTAGATTGGCATTGTCCTTGGCTAGCTTCATCATGAGCTCTTGCTGGGCCTGCTCATTGTCAATCTGCCTGCTAATTGCTTCCTCCAGGTGATTGATGAAGTCCATATAGGGCTCCTGGGCTCCCTGCTTGATAGCGGTGTAATTTTTAGCCGCTTTGCCAGTTGCTGGGACTTTGAAAAACGCCCTGAAGGCGGCCTCGGCCGACATCTGGAGAGTGGCAAGAGGCAAGTTGATTTGGGCATCGATGGGCTCGAAGGCACCTGAACCATATAACTGGTCAGGAAGTACTGCGCCTCCCATCCTGGCAGCCCTCGTCTGCGCCTCTAGGCGAAACTCGCTGTCCCAAATTAAGTACTGGCTAGGGTTGAGCATCATCCGCATGACGGCTTTCCAGTCATGGGGAATCCACATGGTGTTCTCGCACACTTGCTGAAGTGTGCCCCTTGTAAAACGACTTTGGAGCCCTGTTTCTGAGATGGCTTTCCGTATGGCCATGAGAAGCTTATACGGAACTGGGGAATGAATTATCTGCTGGGCGCCTGTGAGCGCGTCTATTTCCATGCGGATGGGACATATCTGACTAAGCTCAGCTAGTTCTTCTGCTGGCAACTCCCCCTTCCTAATCTCCTCTTCAATTGTACGCTGAAGGGGACTCTTGGTAACTCGGGAACCCGTTGCTGTCAGAGAAGCGCCTGCGCTCCTCATTCCTTGCATTCCACCGGTGACGTCTGCAGCTGTCACCGGGGGAAAGCTCCCTGCCTAAATTGGAGTGACGGATAGAGCGCCGTAGGCGCCGTTGGTTCGGCTGGCGTGACTGGCAGATTTGGGGGTTCTTTGGCCTCTACCTGGACTGGCTCTATCTCCGCTAAGAGCTTCCTACACTTTCTCCATGTGCGAATTACGCCTCCTGGAGCTTTCGGGGGTTGCTGAATGCAGCCTCCTATCTGATCCCAGAGCTCGAGGGTTAACGTACCTACTTCTGGGTAAAGCAGGCAGTGTTCCCCTAGGTACACCAAAAGTCTCGCTAGCTCCCCGCTGTGAAAACGCAAATTAAATATCCTGGCCAGGATCTTGAACTCTCCCTCACGAGTTCTTTGGCTAGCGGATGGACGCTGTCGCTGAGGACAGGTCCCCATATTACCTGCGATAGGGTCCTCCGAAGTTTCCTCCTCAGGACGAGTCGACGCGTCTTTGGCAGGCAATAGGTTCTGGCGATGTCACTTCTGGGTAGAGCTCGGAGCGTGGACTGCGGCCACGGGCCCTCGGTGGCCACTGCGCTGTCAGGGATTCACAGCTGTCCCTGCGGAATGCGTTTTTCCGTAACCTGCAAGCCGCCGCGAAAGCCGGGAGCAAGCTGTAGGATGCCTCTTTGGACTGCCTCACCGCAGGCCGTCCCTCTGCTCGGCTGGCTGCCGGACAGAGTGCCGCGCTGTCCTCCGGGATGATTCGGACACGGTTCAAGCGCAGAACCGGACCGTGTGATCGCTACTCTGAGGAAGACCGCTTGCTTACTCACGAGTAGATCACGTCGGGGTCACCAGATGTAGGAATCGGGGCCGCAGAGGGCCGGAGGTCCCGGAGGAGACTGATCAAGAAACGATACGAGGCAGCATGGAGGAGGATAAGATCAGTGGTTTATTGGGGAAAAGGCATCATCATATATAGGAGTAAAAGCGCAACGGTGGCAAAAACAGTCATCTGACAGAAATCACATCACCTGTTTATTCGGGTTAATTGGGAATCTCTCGGAGGGAAGTTAATTAACTTGGCCAAACAAGGACTGGGGAAAACACCATTGTTTGGGGATTAGGCAGGGGTAAACATGGCCTCTGTTTACACCCGGGGTAAAGTTGAGCTTGGAGATGAGTGATTATTCTAATGGGTAACTGGGTTAGCTATTCGCTCTCTCAGCAGATCCGCTGGTCAGGTCAGGAAATTGGGTGAATCAAACCCTATCATTTATCCACCCCCCTAAATTTCTCTGCCCGCAGAGCCCACGGCTCAAGGAGCGTTCCCCCAAAGTGGCCTCTGCGCGGGCCGTTCCATGCCACTGGGGCATGGGGAAACCACAAACCCCCATTGTTAAGAATAGCGTAAATTATCAGTGAGCATCTAAATTGCCACCTACAACCTTTCTCAATATTTGGAGCATGTCATTTTTTTAAAAAAAATGAGTTTATTTTGATTTTTTGCATATACAAAATATCTAAACACTATCAGGATAAGAAGTAGGAAAGAGGTATTAGTGCATCTGCTTTGCCAACTCTCCTGTCATAAGCTGTCCTAAGTAACCAATGCTGCTACTTCTTGGTTATCCTTTCCCCTTTTAATTTTGCAGCTGATATACTTCCACAAAGAAGCTTATGCACTGGTGGATTTATCCTTGAAAATCTCCTGTTCATGTCCTCAAAAGAACACACCACTTCTCAAAAGGCCACTGCACAGTGGGAAATTTCTATTAGTGTTCTAAATCTAGAACAGAACTGACTAGTATATTAAATGTTGGAAGAACCACTAACTACCGGAGGAGCTAATGTGATGTAGCAGAGTAGATTTTACCAACTTGGTGCTTATCAATGTTTTTGACTTCATCTCCAGCCAGCCCTAGTTAACAATGCAAGCAATAGCCATTAGAACACCAAGGCTGGGCCAGAGCATTATGCTGATGAGATTAGGAGAATCCTGGGTTCAACTCCCTTTTCATTCCTCAAAATCACCTGGTGTCTCTTAGTTTAACCTTCTTCACAGGAGTGTGTTGATGTAAACTGAGTGGTATGCAATGGCCAGCAAGAGGTTTGCTCCTGGCAAGTTGGTCCCTTGTGAGAAAAACAGGCAGGCAGATCTTGGTGCAGAAGAAAACTCAAAGTAGGTTTACTCAGGAAGGAAAACGGTGCAAGTATATATACAGTGCAACAAATGCAATACAAAACAGATATATTCTCTTGGGCTGCTCAGTTGACCTCATTGAGACAGTTCAGTTGTGCTATATACAAGTCCATACAGTTCAGTAGCAGTCCAGTCCATCAGAGTAAATGCAAGCTGTAGTTACAGAAAAAGCCAAAGTGTGCTACAGCTTCTGTCCTCCTGGTGGAGGCTTACCCCAAGTAGTCCTTCTTTGGCCAGCAAGCACAGATGGCATATCAGGCAAAAGCCATCATCAGGATCAGTGCAAAGATTCAGTCCTCGTAGCAGGTTCTGGAAGATGCAGGAATCTTCGTCCAGACTGTCAGCAGAGGAAGGTGAGCATTAAAGCTCAGGCAAGTTGAGCATTGTAGCTGGAAGTCTGCAATCTTGCTCTGACCTAAATACCCTGGCCCATGGAGCACACCAGGCGTAAGTCCCAGCACCTGTGTGCCCCTGCAGTAGGGTCTTAGTGGCATCACAGACACAATATGCCTTGCAACCAGTTAGGGTGTGAGGCGAAGACTTACATCCCCTAACAGAGTGCTATGTCAGATTTATTAAAAGCCATGTACTCTAAAGCAATCAATAGCTTTATAAATGCAAATTATTAAAAATTACCTATATGAGATGTGACAAAAATGCTCAAATAGATTGTAAGCTGGAAATTTTTTTATATACAGCAGCACCACCTATTGGTTTTGAACAAAAATGTCATAATATGCTATAATAGAAAGAATCGCCTTGCTTATAGGGTAAATCAAACATGTATTGTCTCAATTTGCTTAAAAGTTAAAAAAGAAAGCATTTAGTTAACAAGTAGAGAGAAAACCCTGCTAAGAAGCTAGAAAATACAAAACAGCTTCTAAGACAAGGTATTTAAATAAACAAACAAAAGATATAAATAGCAGCCCATGTTAGAGGTAAAGGTAACAGAGGAAGGAAAAACAATACCTGACATCTGATTCTGCTTTGGAGTAAGAAAACCTTTTGTCATTGTGATGCCTAGCTGCTTATTGCTCTTGTTTGTATTCATCTATTACATTTTTATTATATCCAGGAGTGGGTAGATTGTATGCATCCCTTTGCAGAAAGACATGTTTGGATCCATAACGTGGACATAAGTTTGTCAATGTTTATGCTGGCTTTTTGGTTATAAATAAAGATGAGCACCATATCTTAGAGTCAGATACAACTGGATTTTGAGCAAGGGCAACTTTTACCTTTACCTTACCAGGTGATAATGTGTAGGAATTGGGGCCGTGAGGAGGCCCTTAGGATCCCGGAGGAGACTGGTCAAAGGAACGACACGAGGCAAGATGGAGCGAAGACCAGTCTCCTCCGGGATCCTAAGGGCCTCCTCACGGCCCCAATTCCTACATCTGGTGACCCCGAGACGTGATCTACTCATGGGTAAGCGACCCCGAGCGGTCTACTTGAGAGTAAGCGATCACACGGTCAGGTTCTGCGCTTGAACCTTGTCCAATCATCCCGGAGGACAGAGCAGCAGCCCCAGTCGGAAAGCCATCCGATTGGGAAGACAGCTACGTGGTGAGGCATTACAGAGAGGCATCCTACAGCTTGCTCCCGACTTTCGCGGCGGCTTGAAACAAAGGGAAAAATGCGTTCCGCTCAGGGCAGCTGTGAGCCCCTGACAGCGCAGTGGCCACCGAGGGCCCGTGGCTGCAGTCCACGCTCCGAGCTCTACCCAGAGAATCATCGCCAGAACCTATTACTTGCCCAAAGACGCGTCGACTCGTCCCGAGGAGGAAACTTCGGAGGACCCTTCGCAGGTAATATGGGGACTTGTCCTCAGCGACAAGGTCCGTCCGCTAGCCAAAGAACTCATGAGAGAGAGTTCAGAGTCCTGGCCAGGATATTTCAGTTAAGGTTTCACAGCCGAGAGCTACCGAGACTTCTGGTGTACCTAAGGGAACACTGCCTACTTTACCCAGAAGTAGGTACGTTAACCCTTAAGCTTTGGGATCAGATAGGAGACTGCATTCAGCAACCCCTGAAAGCTCCAGAGGGCATAATTCGCACATGGAGCAAATGTAGGAAGCTCTCAGCAGAGGTAGACCCAGTCCGGATAGAGACCCAGAAAACCCCAGCGCAGTCAGAACCATCAGCCCCAAGAAGTCTCTATCCGCCATTTCAGCTTAAGCAGGGCAGTGTAGGGAGCATCCCCTCAGTGACAGCTGCAGACGTCACTGAAGGAATTCATGGCATGAGAGGCCCTGGCGCTTCTCTGACAGTTAAAAGTTCCCTGCCAATTAAGAACTCCATTCAGCGCAGGGGTGAGGAAGATCCATTCACGGGGAAATTGCCAGTGGCACAATTAGTTAGTGCCCAACTGCTGTGTTCAGCCTATCTGAAGGCAGACACACGCTCAGGCAGGGCTGCTCAGCGCCCACTGCTCATGGAAATCTGCACAGCCCCTGGCCACGCAGGGCTCCAGAGCAGACCCATTACCACACTCAGGTGCAGGGCAGTGCCAAAACCCCAAGGCGCCTGCTTCCAGTGTGGAAAAGTGAGACACCTTAGAAGAGAAAGCCAATCTAGACCAGGCAGATCTTCAAAAGATTGTCTTAATGCCAAATGGCCACCCTGGCATGCATTTGGCCCAGGCTAGAAAGGAGGCAGCCATCGCCCTGGCTGTGCCAGAAGAACCATCCCAGCAGTAGTACCCCGAGTTCCCCCAAGGCACAGGCAGAACCTACTTGTCTCACCTTGGGAGTAGCCCAGAGAAACTTGCCCCTAAGTAGAAGCACCCAGATGGCTGTAAATAGCCAGCTGTGTATTAGCCATCTCCTCATGTGTAGTATAGAACGCTGCAGATCAGGGGAGGAATGTGCGAATGTGTAAATAAATGTGTGTGTGGTGCACCACTGAATGTATGACTGCAAGAACTGTGTATGATTGCAAAAGCCTTGTCTCTATGACCACAGTATGACTGGAAAAGTGTTCCTTGTGTGTAACTGCGTGGTAATGTCACTGTGAAATATGTGTTAAACAATTTGCACTCTGCTCATGGGCAGGAACTATTTAAAGTTTGAGAAAGCATGATGAACAAAACCCCTTGCCTTGCCTGCTTCGCAGCTTGGGCAGGAGAGGGGGGGGGAATCCTAACCTGCAATAGGGCGGGGTGGTTCCCCCTTCCTCCCTTGAGACTTTTCTTTGTCAAAGGATTAAGCCACTCTTGGAAACCGGTTCTGCAACCCTTACAGATTTTTCTTTTCAGAAGCACGATCTGAAAACAAAAATCACTTCTATGAGTTTTCCTCACTGTATCATAAGCTATGGGGCCCCTCCCTACGTCTGTGTTCCTCAAACCCCCATCTCTGTGTTTAAGGTTTTTTGAATGTCTCTTAGCGTCTGGAAGTCGTATCTCACTAGGAGTGAGAGAATTGCATTGTCTTCATGTGTGTATTGTGTTATCATCTTGTAACCTCGGTTCTCAACTTTTTAAAGTCAGGGGCCAAGTTCCGGGGCCTCAGGCAGCTCTGGGGGTCCGGACAGTCATCCTGCCCTTCCTTCGCCGCACAGCCCTTCTTGGCTTGGTGGGGGTAGGGGCAGAGCAATGTGGGCCGTTTCTGGCCCACTTGCCCACATCTGGCCGCAGGTTGAGAATCGTTCTAACTCTCCTTCTTTCTCTTAGGAAAGATATTGCTCTGGTATTTTGACTTTAATTTGTGCAAAGTAACTCACTCATTGCACCCCTTTCACAGGAAAAAGCACGCAAACATTCTTGCGCTCTGTATATTCAGAAAATACTTACCTTTTTTATAGGAACAAAATTCCTCTCCAGGCCTTAACCAATTTCTTTCTTTCTACAGCCTTAAATTGCTTCCCTTCACAGGCTCCAGAGTTACCTGACCTAATCTGATTTCGTTATGATAAGAGTTGTTGCATTCCCATTGTGCTAACTTCTGACTTGTCTTTCCTCCTTCCCTCCTTTCGCCAGTGGAACTCCCTGCTGGAAATGTTTAACTTGTGTGTCTTTTCATTTTTGTGTATTATTTCCTTACAGCTGGCACGTCATAGTTAGCTTGTTTTTAATAAGTCATAGTAGGTCATTTTAAGTATGGCACCTGGCCCGCAGCACCCTCTCTAGTGTGCAGACACATTTTGCAAACTCCAGAGCACAGAGGAAGGATTAGTCCCTGAGCTCCCGAGCATGTGCAGAGTGCCACCCATTAGCCAGGACTGCCTAGGACCATTTTAAGAGTGCAGTCAGGTCACACCCTTCAATCAGATACAGGCATTTTTAGGCCACCCCTTCCCTTTTTGCTGCTAGTCTAAGCGCAGGCAAAAGGCTAAGCCAGCATCTGGCACTCTTCTAAACGTGTGCACGCACGCCATGGGCAGATGTGCGCAGGGGGGCCTTCTTGAGAAATTTACCCAAGGGAAGCCTGGCGCTTCATGCGCCAAGGTTTGCCATAAGACCCCAGACTCGTCTCGCTTCAAACGCAGACAGTCACCTTGTGTGAATTTATGTCACTGGTTCCTCTTCAGGGGGCTAGGACAGTTTTCACTTATGGGGGTCGCACATATTAGGTTCTTACCTGGCAAGAGGACCAAGCTTGGCGCACGCTCCTGACTCTTCCGCAAGCGGGCAGAGTTGGCAGCCGTGAACCTCGCTTTGCGCACCTTTGCCAAAGAACGCTTAAACAGAATTGCTGACAGCCAGTTTCCTAGGAATTTGCTTCACAGTCTACCGGGAGCACACATCACTCCCGTGATAGACAAAAATTTGCTAAGTTTGTTTCTCACTACTCCAATTCAGAGTCATGCATTCTTTCACCAAAATGCCAAAGCGCTCGCAAGGCAGTTCAACCTGCCACTTTCCCAAGCCCAAGGCATAGTCCGTTCCTGTCTGCATCGTGCAGGGACACCGGGGGGGGGGGCCCTCGTGGGGGGTCAACCCACGAGGGACAGAGGCCATCCAGGTGTGACAAAGGGACGTCACACATCCCCACATTTTGGCAAATGGCAGTACATGCACGTTTGCATTAATACCTTCCCACAGTTTGTTTGGGTAACAGCACAGAAGGGAGAAACGGCTCCCCATGTGGAGCAGCATCTCCTTTCCCACGGCCAAGGGCGAACCTCGGCACACGAAGTCCGATGACGCCCCAGCTTATAGCTCCAGACAGCTGGCCACCTTCAGGGCCACCTGGGATATTAAGCTCACTTTTGGCGTTCCTTACAATCCGCAGGGGCAAGCGATTGTGGAACGGGTCTATCGGACGCTTAAGTCCTACGTTGACAAACAAACAGAAAGGGGGGGAAACCACGTCCCATAGTTGCACAGCAATTGCTATCCTATAAGTGCAAAAACTAACTAACTCTTTCAGAATTTTTATCTCCCAAACAAGTCTCTTCCCCACGCAGGTCCCAGAGGCCAGAGTCAGACCCGGATGATTGCAAAGAGCGGCACCAGTCACTGTCCTGGATGTCATCAGCTGTCCGTCTTCCTTTACTCAGTGCTACTTCTGAGGACCATGCTTTTCCCCAAAACAAGACTTTTCCAAACTCAAGTTGCACATGAAGCCCCACCAAGAAGGGAAGCCTCAAGAAGCAGCTGAATGTTTCTCATTGCTATTATTACCTGTAGTTGCTCTTTATTTATTCATGCCTTG
Organism: Bradypodion pumilum; assembly: GCA_035047305.1. NCBI lineage: Eukaryota > Metazoa > Chordata > Lepidosauria > Squamata > Chamaeleonidae > Bradypodion > Bradypodion pumilum. Next base: position 365,057,179 of record JAWDJD010000002.1, read on the forward strand.
TACAATGCTCCAGTTGGGATTTGCAAGGGACACTTGAATTTCTGTATGTTGTTAATAACGGCCAGCTTCCACCAAAGGAAGCCAGACCGGCCCATGCTTGCACCGGCCCATTGCTTGCAAAGTTTGAGCACCCGGTAGCCGGTAATCCCCAGTTTATCTTCACACCTCCCCATAGGTGTTAGAAAAGACATTTGCACAATGCCAGAAGCTGCAGAGATAGTTTAGAATCAACCCAGGTCACAGTATCAATGACACATCTCATTATCTTGCCTTGCTACAGAAAGCAGTCTGAATTCAGACCCACAGCTCTGAAAAACCAGGCTGTAGTCAGTATATTCAGCGTGTCAGGCTTAGCCATAGGCAACGCTCGAAGAATTGGTCAATTGGCTTGCGGATTAGCAAAAGCCATCAACCATACCTCCTCAGCAATAGCGCTGCTCAATCAGGAGCAGGCAGAGCTTCACCATGCCATACTGGATAATCAAGCAGCCACATCATTTGGGTTGCGAGTCTGTCCACAGCATGTGTTGCTTTAATCTCACAGACAATACCCACAAGATACAGAGCCAGCTCACGGACCTCCACACCCTAGTTAAGAACATCAAGGAGGATTCTTCATGGGGGTGGTAGGACTCCTTGTGGTCGTGGTTCCCATGGGGACGGCTTCAGACGACACTCAAAGTGATTGTGGGGGTGGTAATACTGGGCACAACAGTGTGTTGTTTCGTGCAATGTATTCCCTCACTGCTATCGAGATGTCCCCCATGGAGGGAACCCCGAAGCGTCATTCCCGCTCATCAGCTGGTACCCCTCTTGCGCAGAGTCGTCGGTCAGGTCCTTAAATAAAACAGAAAGGGGAAATGTGGTCTCCCCATGCCCCAATGGCATGGAACGGCCCGCGCAGAGGCCACTTCGGGAGAACGCTCCCTGAGCCGTGGGCTCTGTGGGCAGAGAAATTAAGGGGGGTGGATTAATGATAGGGTTTGATTCACCCAATTCCTTGACCTGACCAGCGGCTCTGCTGAGAGAGCAAATATCTAACCTCTGTTACGTATTAGGCAATTACTCACTCTGAGTTAAGCTTAATCTCTGGTGCAAATAGAAGCCATATTTACCCTAGCCTAAGCCTCAGACAATGGTCAGTGTTTGTCTTAGTTAATTAACTTCCCCAAGAGAGGTTCTCAATTAACCCGGGTAAATGGGTGATGTGATTTTCTGTCAGATAATCATTCTACCATGCGCAGCCTTCTGCATAATATATACTGATGATTTTCCCTCAATAAATCACTGGTCTTCGCTCCATCTTGCCTCGTGTCGTTCCTTTGACCAGTCTCCTCCGGGATCCTAAGGGCCTCCTCACGGCCCCAATCCTACAATAATGGATATGTTTCAGTTTGTGCCACCTGAGTAGATAACAAGATCCATGGAGACTTGATAACCACTTCATGTAGTTGGATATTTGACCTTCCTGGATCATCAAAGCAGTTGAGGAAAACTGGCCAGGTGGGAGATTGATGAAATCTCTCTTTCTGGAAAGACAGGGTCTCAATCTGCCTGCAAGAAAGCAAGAATAAATCCTTAACTCAAGAAGGCACCCTTGAATCCCACTGTACAGGATCATTGTCACCTAGTCCCTCATATTACATTTTTGGGCAAGGTACTAAAGAATACGGTGGTTTTTCAGCTCCAGGAATTCCTGGATGAGATAGGTTGTCTAGAATCCATTTCATTCTGGTTTCAGGAATGCTTTTGACATGGAGATGGTCTTCACTGCTTAGGATGTATGTCAGAAACTGAACAAGGGAAGTGTGCCTTTTTTAGTTCTGCTGGGCCACTTAATACTTTTCAAAACAATTAACTATATGATTCCTCTCTGGGATGGGATTTGGAGGCAATCTTTTGTAGTCCATCCATGACTAGCCTTTGGCCAGTCATTCTATCCTATTCCCCTGCTATTTAGCATATGCCCATACCTCTGCTGGCTGGATAGTTCAGTGAGTTAGGTATCTATCTGAGAAGCCAGAGGTTGCGAGTTCAGTTCTCCACTGTGCCTCCCAGGAGAAGAGCCAGCCTGTGTAGCTAAGGGCGATCTGCACAGCCCTAGGTTACCCCCAGAAGAAAGGAACGGTAAACCACTTCTAAGTATTGTCTAACGAGAAAACCCTGAAAAGGGTCACCATAAATCGGATAGAAGGAGCCTCATCAAAAAGTTGGATGCATTGCAGGTACACCCAGGCTTCCCCAGGCAACGGTGTACAGCTGGCCATTCCTTCCAACTCAGAGGTAGTCCATTGGAACCTTGCTGATGCACAAAATGACCCCTTTTTAGGACAATGAATGACAACAATTTCTATTAATATAGAGGGCATCTCTTTGTTCAAACAGGAACTCTTAGTTCCACTTTGCTGTGAACAGAATTCTGATGTCCTTTTAGTCTAAGAAACTCACAGAGGAACAGATCAAGAATTGGCCAAAAGTTGAATTAGAACTAGGAAAAATATTAAACTTAACAATACAACTAAAACCAAAATTAGCTATACTAGGCGAGGTTGATGATTTGAACTTGAATAAACATAAAAAAGAATTATTGATAACTACTTTCAGTATCAAGGCAAATTATTGCCAAAGTTTGGAAAGAAAAGCTAATCTATACCTATAAATCCAAGCGTTAACCGTTGGAATGTGACAAAGGCTCCCGCACCCGTCCACACTCTCCTGTACCGAGCCTCCTGCACTCGCCCAAACCCGGTCCGGAGGTCACTAAATGTTTGAGAAACGCGCCAGTGGGGCAAGAGCCCCACGAATGCAAACAAAGAAAAAGAACTTCACTACTCAACATTCTCTGCGCCGCACCGCACCACAGCCAATCAGGCTGAGAGGCGTGAGCAAAAAGAACGCTGGGAAACGTGGCGTGGCCAATCGAAATCGAGCTGCAGAAAAAAAAACCGCGGCACGGAAGCAAGCCACAAACACAAAACTACAAGTCCCAGCGTCCTGCGTGACGTGAGTGCGCAGAACGCTGAGAAAGCCGGCACACGAAAAATAAACTTACAGAATGCAACGGGAGCGCAAGTCCTCAGCAGGCAGACTCAGTGCCTTACAGCCACGCAAAACAAAAAGCCACAAAACTCCACCGTGAGATACCCGCCGTCCTTCTTTCCCAGAGCAACGGGGAGAAGAGGGACTCCCTCTCCTCCATGCTACCCTGCCGAAGACACGTCAAGACCACCACCAGCCTCAAGGAAAGTTGAGCCGGGGTGAAAAAAAAACCCCCCAAAACAGGCAGCAGTTCATCAGGGGAAGCACCCTCCCTGGAGGATGACTGGCTGATGCCTTTGTACTTCTGAATACAAAAGCAGCAGCCAGCAATCCACCAGGAAGTTCCCCACCCCTTACGGCTCGCTGCCTGCCCATCTCCGGTTAGGTAAGCCAGGAGAAAAAGGAGACAGAGAGGAGAGAACCATTGTTAGGCAGAGAAAGCTCTTCTCTGCCTCCTCCTTCTCCCCCGACCTACCTAAAGAACCTTCCCGGGAGAAGAACGGGCTGACTGCCTCATCCCTCCTTTCCCCTATTGCTGCATGTATACCAAAATTCAAAGCAGCAATGGGGAAAAGAGACTCCCACAGGCAGCCCATTCTTCAAGCTAAAGTAACCACCAAAAACAAACACCAAAATTAATAAAAAATAATAAAACAAAAATAAATCAATAATTTAAAAAACCACTAATAAACAAAAAACACCACAAAATACACAAACAAAAACATCCACAATAACACAAAACCACATACAAAACACCTAACTACAACATGAAAAAACCACAAATTACACAAACAAACAACAACTAATTACACAAATAAACAACAATGAAATAAGAAAAATTAAACAAAACCAGACATAACCAAACCAATTAAACAAACCTAAAACTCAACCAAAACAAAAAAGAACAAACAGAAACACCTCCCAGCCCATCACTACAAAAGCCGGAAACACGTAAATTCTGGGAAAAATAGGAAGGGGGAAATCCTACTGAAAATTTCATTTGCAGCATGGGTGTAATTTCTTTTACTCAGATATATTCCAAACAAAACAAAATAAACAATCCCAAGGAATGGATTTAGAATCGTTATCATTAAGAGGATATCATTTGAGCTTTAAGAGATTTTATGTTTTCTACATCAAATAGCTTTGTGGAATGTATGTTTATGTTGTCTGGATGTATTGTTAATTGTCTATGTTTTACAATCTTCAATTATATCTGGCTGCATGCATAGTAACATTGATTTATATACCATCTAATATAACATTTTGCTTCCAGAAGACATTTCATATGGAAGACCAAAACACTCACTCTCTAGTTGGAGATTTCAACAGCCATTGCAACTTCTGGGTCTATGAAAGATGAAGCCATTCTAAAATGGGCAGGATCCCATTCAGTTGTTATATACATGATCCTGACCATGACCATCTGTATTAGAAGAAATTTCTTGATATTATAAAAGCTATCAGCTGAAATCAAGCTGTCAGGGCAGGATTTGTGTTTTGGTGTATCCTCATCCAAAATGGAGATTTCCATGTGGGGGAGACCCTTTAGCACATACCTTAGAGAGATTGGAATGTGTAAACATGCTGGCCTCGTGGGTTGGAAGAAATTAAACCAAATGTGTGATGGATATGTTATACTGTATGATCATTGGCTGAATTCCTTTAGTGGGATGGCAAGGAGGTGGACCCTGAGGGAGGAGATAAAACCCAGAGGGAGGAGGCAAGACACTCTCTTGAGTCAATGATCTGAGCTAAGGGTGAACTGCAAACATGCAGTTGCTTAAACCAGAAGGCTAGAGAAGCTTTCCTTATTTTGATGTGCTTTCTGAACTTTTTATAAACTCTTCTGTAACTTACTCTGATTACAATATACAGTACTTTTAAAATACAGGGTCCCTGGAGATGCCTAGAGTGTTTACTTGGCTATTCGCTACCTTATCTACACTAATCCAGTATCCTGGGGTACTTAGCTAGAGAGACAGCAGCTCGGAAGCAGGAACCAACCACTGGTGGGCAAGAAGACCTACTCATGAATAAATTTGTTCCTGACACAAGCTCTTTAAAACATAGGTCTGTGCTGTTGACTTAAACAACCAAGAAGCAGAGACGTAGTTCCAAGTTACCTGGAAGACAAGATTTTGAAACATTGCCCTACCTCAAAGTATCTGGGCTACACTCTGTTCAAGCCCTGACCTATTTTTTTGTCAAAACATCAAACAAAGTTATTGCTAAAAATTACATACTTGGGGGAACTGGCCGATTCAGACTGAGGTTCATATTCACAAACAATAAGAACAGTAGCTCTAACCTTATGCTGTTCATCAGTAGAATATTGTAGTGCTATATGGTATAAATCACCACATGCCAAACAAGTGTTATGTTAAGTTAAGTGATTGTAGCTCTAAATCATTCATGAAGAATTATTACCTGCTGCCTGAAATCTGCCCCTACTGGGGGGAAAAATATTTGGCTGGCATCACCCTTCCAGATGTATGACGAGAGGTGCTAACAAAAACAGACCTCAAGAGGAATAGACAGGGAATACTCTGTGCCATTCCTCTAAGCGACCAGATGATGTCGCCCAGTACCTGCCTGCCCACTTCTCCCATTTGTGGAGATCAAATAAACCCCCAAACTATGCTATTGGTGCTTTAGAAAAATGACATTGAAACGGATATGATTTTCATGGTTAGAAAACAATCTATTTAGCCAGAGCTAGGAGTTTTAAATTGGATTGAGTCTGATATTTCAGTTTAGTTTACTTGTCACACGAGGGGTGTTTTCACTATGATATTTACCTTATTAAAATGCATTATTGGTGAAACTGTCTTTTCACTAATTCTTCTTCACCTAATTTAACAAAGAAAAAAGGAAATTGAATTATAGCTCTCACAAATACCTCCTTGAACATCCTCAGAGTTTAATCCTACCAGAAAAATCTTGGGAATGTCCTTTGAATCATGATTGAGCTTGACAAGTAGAATCATGCGATTCCATTAGACTTCCCGCTCAAAAGGACTTGGCTTTTTTCAATATACAGTACTTGGATTGACTGGACATGGACTGGCACACTTTTGAAGACTTGTTCAATACTGGAATCCTAATAAGATTGAGAAAAGAGAAATGTGGGAATATTTGCATACTTCTCATTTAAGAGTCAGACTATAAAGGTTATGATTTAAGTTTAAGAAAAAAACTGAAGAAGATACAGCTTCTCAAAACACCCTGTCTTCTGTTCTTTTGCTGAGATGTGATTGTGATTCTCTGCAAATAAAGTAATAATACAAGTCAATTCTGACTTCTAGTGATCCTTTCTGGGTTTTCTAAGTAGAGAAGACACAGAAGTGGTTTACCATGCCTATCTTCTGGGAGTACACTGGGGTTGCTCAAGTCTGCACAGGCTGCTGCTGCTTCGAGACACAACAGGGAATCAAATGCCCAACCTCTTACCACTGTCCTATCTAGCCAGCATTTGCAGCTAGGGAAGAACATACCATTACAAGGAATCATCTCCCAAATTAGATGGGATTATGTGTGTACAGCAGGGCTTCTCAACGTTTCCATGCCAAGGGCTGGATCACGCCCACTCAGACAGCTGAGTCGGCTGGATATGTGGGTTCCCGCTGCCATAGACACAGCCATAAAATATGGCAGGCACATTTGCGCATGCACAGGCGCATTTACAGCTGTTGTAAACACATCTCTTCTAATTTTGTGAGGGGTCATTGTTGCAGGTATCGGATCGGCGTCAGGCATCGGAACGGTTGCAAATCCCTATTGTACAGGATGGTTAGTCATGAGAGAATTGAAGAAAGCCCCAATAGACAGCCATTGTAAGCAGAAACATTTGTATTCCTGTATCAAATGTATGTTTTCAGAGAAGTGGTTTAGGAATCTTCCACATTTAAAATGAACAAAACCTTTAAAAATGTATGCACAATTTTTCTATCCAAAATGTGCATTGGTATGCCAATATTTTTAGAAACACATACAGTATACCAAAATATCTCCTTCACAGAAATCATCAGAAGGCCTTTAATATTATAGAAGTAGAAACTCTGCAATGTAGGTTGGAATGACAGCATCCCTGCCTCTGGCTACTCAGCTAACTAAATTCGAAACCTTTTTTTATTTTATTTAAAGGATAGGCAGATACGTGACTCAGAGACTTGCATAAGTCAAGGAATGTTAAACCAGATATTTGAGTACTCCAGAACTCTTATTCAAATGTAGATGGCACCAGAGCTGTAGCCAGTATTCTAGATGTGGGTGGGCGAATATTTTTTCAGGATGGGCAACAGTGTCATATATATGTCATATATATAAGCAGTTGGGAGTTTGAGGGTGGGCAAACTGCTAATTCAGGGTGGGCAACACCCACCCTGGCCACCCCTTGGCTATGGCCCTGGATGGCACAATGTCTGGGTAAAGGTAAAGATCTTTCTTGCCTGAAAGCCAGCCATGTCCGACTCTGAGAGGCAGGTACTCATCTCTGTTTACAGCCAAACACCCAGCATTGTCTGTGTCTGCAGAAATTTCTGTGGCCATGTGGCAGCCATGACTAGAACACCGGAGGGCACGAAATGCTGTTACTTTCCCCACCAAAATGGTACCTATTTATCTACTTGCAATTTCTTACTATTGAACTGCTAGTTTGGCAGTTGCTGAGACAGATGACGGGAGCCCACTCCTTTGTGCAGCTCTCGGGTCTTGAACTGCTGACCTGCCGACCTTCCACTAAGCACTAAACTCAGCATCTTAACCACTAAGTCACCTGGAGACAGGGTTAAAAACAAAAAAGGAAAAAAGTTGCTTATTTTCTTTGTAGAGCAGACACATGGATGTTTTGCATGAGGGAAATTGTATTTCAAAGATCTTGGGGCCACAAAAAGAGCTTCATTCAGGCGTCCCCTGAGCAGAGTTCCTTCAGCAAAAATCCTTTCAACCCAGAATAATTTCTGACACAAAATTGTTATTATTGAATCTGTGAAGGCACCAAAGAAAATTTGCAGTTTTCTCTCTGCAGGCAAAAGCCAGGTTTGGACGCTCGTGTCACTTTCCTTGAGTGAGGAAAACAGGCAGAAAAAAAGGACACAAAAGAGGAAGTTTTATGGCAGTAAAACAGAAGAGTATTAGGTGTTATTCTAGGGTTGGAATTTTCTTCACCTACTCTGCTTGCACTGCATCAACAGCTGTGGGCTTTCTCTGAGGGTGCTCAGGGACATATCCTGTACCTCCTTGCACCATACCCATCAAGCGCTGCTCTAGAAAATATGGGAACTGCTCCGGCCCAGGTGCGCATGCACAGCAAAAACTCCTTTACACATGCGCAGAACCCCTTTGTGCATGCACAGAACATGTTTGCGCATGCACAGATGGGTTCTGCGTGCACGTGTGAGTGCAGTAACCCCTTTCCCCACCATTCTAAATATGGGACGGTGCCGGGAAAGGGGAGGAACGCACATCAAAATATGGGATTTCCCGGCCAATCCAGGATACTTGACAGGTATGCCTTGCACAAGTATAAGCTCTGTTACCTGCTGCAGAGCAAGCTCTTGCTTTGTATAATGGCAAGCCAGAGATTTCATAGAGTACTGTGCCAGCAGGTGTTATGCTTCACTCTTCCAAAAAGGACATTGGTTTGTGTTTAAAAAGTCAGCAAAGCCAAATTGACAATCACCCCTGATCACTAGAAGTCTTGCTGAAGTGCCATCGTGTACAAAAATGCCTTTCTCTGGCAGCCGATCTTGTCCCAGGTGGATGATGGTGTGATTTTCAACAATCAGTGGAAAAACAAAAGTAGCTCTTCTGAGACAGGAGTAGAAACAAGGTATTGTTCAACTCTCATTTTCTTCTAGTCACGCTTGACAAGTCTGAGTCGGGGATGACCAACCAGAAAGGAAATGTTGAGATAATGGTTCAGTGAAGAATTGAGCTCATTGTGTGGCAGCTGTGAAAAAGGCAAGTACAATGCCAGGGACCATTAGAGAAAGTGTTGAAAAGAACACCGCTAATAAGTTAATGACTTTACAGAAATCTGTAGCATGACAACTCTTGCAATACTTTGTGCTATTCTATTTGCTGCATTTTTTAAAAAAGATACTGTAATTGTAGAGCTGGGAAAAGTGCAGAGAAGGACAACCAAAATTATCAGCAGGCCAATGCTATTTCCATATAAGGAAAGGTTACGATGTTTGGGACTTTTTCATTTCAGAAAAGGACACTTAAAGAACAAATGTGTGTGTGTGTCACAGTAGAGGTTTCTAGTACTGTACTGTGCTTGGTGTATAAAAAATTGTCCTTTTTCTCCCATCGTCATCCTTGAAGCTGAACAAGGGAGACCCAGTACAGGCAGTAGGAAGTAACATTCTTGAGGGTACACAAGAGCAAAACCAAATTAGAAGATGGAGGAAGGAGCTCACTGGACAAAGAACAACATTAAAGGAGGATATAGCTGAGGAACTTGACCTTCCCTATGTCACCTGGAGGACCCTGAATAGGCTGAAGATCCGAGTCCCTAAATGCAAGACCAGCATGCACAAGTGGGGACTGCTGGCGGACAACATGTTCTGTGAATGTGGAGAGATACAGAACCTGGCTCATTTACTGATCTGCCGACCACTAGAAACATGCAGCAACGAAGACTTCATTTTGGCACTCTAAAGTTTGATCTGGACATGAAAGAAGAAGTCCATGAAGGGAGTGATTTTGTTGGAGAAGTGCATCTGTTCCATGTTTTACTCTGAACTTTAAAGGCCAAGGTGCTGGATCTGTTTTGAGAATTAGGGGGAGAGTGTTTTAGAGAGCTCCTGTCAAATTCAAACTAAAACCTGGAGACTACTTGTGTAATCTGAGACACCACCCACTCCTGCATACAAAACTTGGGGAAATTATGAAATTCTCTGACACAGACTGTGAAGATGACAACCCCAAGCACCAAATTAGATACATTTAAATGAAGGATGGGGTTACTGACATCTATCTGTCATATGGCTCTATATGCCCCCTCCAAGTTCAAAGGAGGTGCATCTTTGAACACTATTTGCTGGGGAGCAGGTCCCAAATGTGGACTCTTCTATCTTGTAGATCTGATAGATCAAAACAATGTTGGACCTTTTATATATCTGAAACAGCATGGGGTCTTCTCGTGGCTTGGTGGTCTGACTTTGTATAAATCACTCAGCTTGTATTTTGGAAGAACTGCAGAGAAAAGTTACATTTTTGAAAAAAATTGTTGGGTAGCTTCCTTGGTTCATTGTGTAGTTAATTGGCAACCAAATAGATGTCCAGTTGTCACTGCCTTTTGAATCTTGGAATGTTTCTACAATGTGTTCTGACTTTATTCTTGTAATCTCACTATACTAACCTGATCATACTTCTATAAACATAATTCAATTCATTACAAAACCCTCCAGTTTATGTATGTGTGGGATATTGTGCTTCTTCTATACTGTATGCATGATTTAAAATGCCAGCAAATGGCCAAAATATTGCTGCACAATATCATGCCCACATTGCCAGCAGGAGAAAGGATGCCAAGCTTTTACACAGCAAAGGACAGAGTGAATGTTGACAACACCAATGGCACCAATCAGCATGGCCTACATTCACATAAAGAATAGTACCATTCATATAGTTGTCATTGGCTGCAACTCGTATCTGAAAATGCCTTTTCCCTGAAGCAGGAAAAATGCCATTGGCGTAAATTTGTTTAAGGTGGATCCCAGCTTGCCATGAAGTGACCCACACACTATGATCACTGAGCCATCTCCTGCGGCACATATGAAACGTGACATGCAGGATTTAACACTGGGACTGCCACAACCTTGAGGATATTATCAAGGTGCGCCTTCACGACCAGTCCATCTGGCATGGCCTCTTCTGCCTCCATGACAGTTGGGAATCAGAGCTCCTCCTCCGCTTACCTGAAAATTTGTTACCTTTTAAATTTAGGGGAATGTCCCACAGGCAGGGTTGAATCAAGAACCAAAAGACCACATTACATTGTGGGATCAAATAGAAAGGAGCTCATTGAACTGAAAGTACCATTCCAATTCAATAGAGTCCACCCACAAAATGAGCCCCAAATTTTTAAATGAACCACAGACAATTGCTTGAAGCAAATTAGAGAAGTTTATGTAGAAAGCAAATAAGAAAATAAGAAAACAATAAGCAAAATTAAACATTGGGTAGAGAAAGAAAAGCAAGAACTGTGGGGCAAATAATTCCCCCCATAACACATGTCCTATATGCTATGGGAAATTGCTACCACAGGGTAGAACCAGAAAGGAAGGGAGTTCTGCACCAGTTCAGTCCTCCTCTCCTCATCCTCCAGACTGGAGAAGCCAGCTTATATGTCCATTCAAATGGTGCAGAAAGGGGCTTGCACAAACACTATTGGTCCAAGGCATCACATGGGAGGGGAATGGGTCTGTTCCCACATTTGATTTGCTCAGGAGTGTCCACATGGAAGAGGACAAGTCCAGGCACCCCCAAACTTGGTTGGCCCAGGATGTCACATGGAGAAGTGGGAGGAGTTTCACCATGTAGCCAGCATGGAGACTGCTATGGGAGGAGTTGAAGTCAGTTACAAAAGTCCACATATGGTATTTCCCCAAAACACACTCTTGATTGGAGGACTCCGAAGGCATGACTCCGAACCTCGTGCCCAAAGGCATGACTCCGAACCTCCTGAACCAAGCTGATAAGCGCATCCTAAGCGCAAACCCCTTATCAAGATCCACAGGGCTGCTTCCCAAGTCACGAAGCCTTCCTATCTCTTCCAGCAGATCATCTCCGTCACCCCACCCCCTGACTCTTTGCTTGACTCCTCACTTGCTAGTTGCCCTCTGACACATAGGATCCCTAATCTATGACCAACATGCATGTAGCCTATTTTTCCACCCTGTTTCCTTTAGCCTGTAATGGATGCACGGTGGTTCTTAGAATCGTCCAATCCAAGGTATGCTAGGCTGTCAATAAAAGAGACCATCCAGTTCCCCCCTGGGTGTCGCCTCACTTGCACCCTGATCCGTGTGTGTTGTGTATGCATACAGTTCAGCTGTTCGCCATTAGCGCAGCTGAAGGAGCTCACGTGGCTCCAATTCATCCAATGAGTAACTAGCGCGGGAAACCTTCCCGCCACAAGTGAACTATGTCAGGTATGCAGTACATCAGAAAGACGTCACTGATACTGTAACCAATAGGTGCCTTTGGGCGAGATTCAAACGTATCAGGTACCATATATAAAGGGGCAAGGCTCCGCCATTGCCTCATGTCATGTTACAATAAAGTAGTGTTTAGCCCATCTGCCGGCTCGTGTGCAATCAATCTGCCTACATCAAATTGGCGATGAAGGTGGGATTATGGCATCCCACAGGGTCACCCTCTCTCCATTTGATACTTCCCAGCCAGAGTCAAGGGACCTCTACGAGGAACAGTTTCTGTATGAGATTGATGCGGAGAGGATATAGGGCAAAGTGCAAAGACGAGCCTGCCTACTGGCTCAGTGCGGATTGCCAACCCTGGAACTGGCAAGGAACCTCCTGATGCCGAGGGTACTCAAGATGGTACCCCTGGCCAAAATCCTCACTGCCTTGTGGGCACATTTCCTCCCAAAGGTGTCCGTGTTCCCGGCAAGATTGGCGTTTAGCCAGCGAGACCAATGGCCTGAAGAAACTGTGGTGGAGTACGTAGCCGCGCTGAGGCTGGTGGCCGTTCCCTGCCAGTGGGGAGCCTTCCTGGCTGAGTGTTGCAAGACCATCTCCTACTCGGCCTGCAGGATGAAGAGGCTCAGCGGAAACTGTTAGCCCAAGACAAGGACATCACGTTCGAGCAGGTCTTGTGGGCCGCGCAAGCTACTGAGGCGGTAAAGGACGGAGTATGGGCATGCAGGACGAGGTCCGCAGCCCCGGGAAGCTCAGCATTTGTGGTGCAAGCCCACAGCTGTTCGTCACACCGTGCACGAGAGTCGAGAGCCGCGGCAACCGCCGCCATGTCCTCCTCAGAATCCAGTGAGAGCGAGAGTGAACCAGAGGTCCAGAAAGTGAGGAAAAGGCCATCCGAAAAGAGAGACACCACCGAAGCAAGCCAATGCTGCAAGGGGTGCAGGGGCTCACACGACCGGAAGAAATGCCCCTTCAAGAAGGCAGAGTGCCACAACTGCAGACGTTTGGGACACATCACGAAGGTGTGCAGACAACGCAGAAGCCAAGACCCTGACCGGACCAGCCGCTACGGCCGAAAGGACGAGGCCATCCGGAAAGTGCATGCGGAGGACACCATGGTGAGACGTGTGTCGGACTGTCGCACCCGTTTTTGTTTTTTGTTTTTTTGTGAAGGTACTGTTGCAGGGGGTCCAAGTAAAGATGGAGGTGGATTCAGGGACTGCCTATTCCATAGACTCACAGACGGAGTTTCTGTGAATACCCCCTAGGGACTGCACCAAACTGAGAGCCCTCAGGATGAACTTGCAGGATGTTCAGGGTAACTACATTCCGATCCTGGGGGTGGGTGATTTCACTGTCCGTTTCAAAAACTTCACAAGGAAGTTGCCCTTGGTGGTTCTTAAGGGGGTGTCCAGTTGTCTTCTAGGGACCCAGTGGTTCAAACCTCTGGGCATCGCCCTGACTGACATCAAGGCAGTCCGAGGTGACCCCATTCAGGATGTGTGCAATGCACATCCCGCAGTCTTTGAGAAAGGACTTGGAGAGTACAGGGGGCCTCCAGTGGACTTTGATATTGACCCTTCCATTTGCCCCGTATGGCTCCAGCCGCGAAGAGTGCCTTTTGCACTAAAGGAGAAAATCGAAGCGGAAATGGACAAATTGGTGGGTCAGGGGATTTTGGTTCCGGTGGACTCCGCAGATTGGGAGACACCAATTGTAACTGTCATGAAATCTAATGGGGAGGTTAGAATTTGTGCTGATTACAAGAGTACTATCAATAAGGCAATTCGCCCCAATGCCTACCCGGTGCCGGTAGTTAGCCACTTCCTGGCCAAGTTACACGGGGGTAAATGCTTTGCAAAGTTGGACCTAGCACAGGCTTGCCAACAGTTAATGGTTACACCTGCAGCGGCAGCTGCCCAGACGATAGTTATGCACAAGGGTGCATTTAAGATGACGCACCTCCAGTTTGGTGTGAACTCAACCCCTGGGATATTTCAGGCGCTTGTGGAATGCCTCCTTAAGGGTCTCCCCGGGGTCTTGCCATATTTTGATGATGTATTGATAACTGCTGGGGATGAGTCAGAGCTAGCCCAGAGGTTAGACCAGGTACTTTTGGTGTTCGAGAGGGCTGGGTTATGCCTGAGAAGGGACAAATGTGTGTTCTACGCAAACGAGGTTGAGTTTCTGGAGTTTCGAATCACCCCTGACGGGGTAAAACCATCGAAATCCAAAGTTGTGGCAGTACAGGATGCCCCCAGGCCCACCGCCAAACCAGAGCTACAGTCGTTCTTAGGGCTCCTGAACTTCTACCACTCCTTCCTCCCACGGAAGGCATCCGTGGCAGAGCCGCTACACCGCCTACTGAAGAAGGACGCAGTCTGGTGGTGGGGGGAGGGTCAAGAGCGGGCATTCAATGAGTTAAAGCGGCTCCTCTCTTCCGAAGCGATAGTAACTCATTTCGACCCCAGAAAGCTCATAGTACTAGTGTGTGATGCCTCACCGGTGAGGGTCGGGGCTGTCCTCTGCCACGTGCTCGAGAATGGGAGGGAGGCACTGATTGCATTCTACAGAATGCTGGACTAGATGGGCTGTGGCCTGTTCCAGCAAGGCTGTTCTTATGTTCTTATGTTCTTATGTACTCGAGATCCCTCTTGAAAGCAGAGCACAACTATGCACAGACGGATAAGGAAGCCCTCGCAATCATTGCAGGGATGAAGAAATTCCATGATTTCTTGTATGGGAGGGAATTCACCATTTTCACAGACCACAAGCCCCTCCTGGGAATCTTTGTCACAGCCAAGCCCACTCCCCAGATCCTATCCCCACAAATGTTACAATGGGTGATTTTCTTAAATGTGTACCAGTTCACACTGGTACATTGCCCAGGGAAAGACATCGCTCACGTGGATGCGCTTTCCAGGTCTCCCCTTCCGGAGCTGGGGGAACCCGAGTGCGAGGTTGAGCAAGATCACCAGGTGCTGCTCATTGAGTCTCTCGACTCACCCTCCATCGTGCCCTCAGATATCGCCAACGAAAGACGGCAAGGGTGTATAACAAGGGGGGACAGGAGGCAAAGGCCAACACCCGAAGTAAGCAAAGAACAATGAATTTAATAATAGAACAAGCCGTTCAGAATTACCGCGGCACAAAAAGCTGTCAGTAAGAAAGGTAATAAAGGCTGAATAGCCAAATAGTATGTTTGAAAGTACGTCTAAAAATCAGTCAGTAAGTTATGTCAAAAAGGATAATCGAGACCCCGCCGAAGGAAACCAACACTGCAACGGGTGCGGGGGCACCCACGTTCGGGAAGGCCAAGTGTCACCACTGCGGACGGCGGGGCCACATTGCCAGGGTTTGCAGACGATGGAAAGGAGGAGACCAGGAGCCAACTGAGCGGCCGCATCGGAGTGGAGACATCGGACGGATCAGCGACAACAAGGCTATTGTGGGCCGCGTGTCAACTCACCAACATTTCTTTGTGGAAGTACTGTTACAGGGGGTCCCTGTTCGGATGGAGGTGGACTCAGGGTCATCGTACTCCATCATTTCCCATAAAGAATTTTTGCACATTCCCCCAAATGAGTGCCCGAAACTTAAGACTTTAAAAACCACCTTACGGGATGTACAGGGGAACCAAATTCCAGTTTTGGTGGTGGGTGATTGCCAGGTGAGGTTCAAGGGGTTCGGGGAGAAGCTGCCCCTCATGGTCCTTAAAAGAGGGATGAGTTGCCTCCTGGGGAGTCAGTGGTTTGCTCCTTTAGGCATTGGATTGTCCGGCATTCATGCCAAAGACTCTGACCCCGTGCGAGATGTGTGCGACGCACACACAGCAGTTTTTGAGAAGGGGCTTGGGAGGTATAAGGGGCCCCCAGTCTCATTCGACCTGGACCCTGAGGTTCGACTCATCCGGCTGAAGCCTCGCTGAGTACCGTTCACCCTCAAAGACAAAATTGAGGCGGAATTGGACAAACTGGTGGGTCAGGGGATATTGGTTCCAGTGGACTCTGCAGAATGGGAAATGCCAATTGTTACAGCGTTAAAGGCAAACGGGGAGGTCAGGATTTGTGCGGACTACAAATGCACAATTAACAAGGCCATTCACCCCAATGCATATCTGGTGCCGGTTGTTAGCCATTTGCTCGCTACTTTACATGGGGGTAAATGTTTCGCAAAACTAGACTTGGCACAGGCATACCAGCAGCTCACAGTCTCGCCAGCTACTGCAGCTGCCCAAACAATAGTCACGCACAAGGGTGCATTTAAGGTAATTCGCCTTCAGTTCAGCGTGAATTCAGCCCCAGGGATATTCCAATCTCTTGTGGAACGCCTCCTCAAAGGGGTCCCCAGGGTCCCCCCCTATTTTGATGACATATTGATAACTGCGGGGAGCAAGGCGGAGCTAGCCAAGAGATTGGATCGAGTTTTGGCCGTATTTGAGAAAGCGGGTTTGAGACTTAGGTGAGACAAATGTGTGTTCCAGGCAAGGGAGGTAGATTTCCTTGGGTTTAGGATAACCCCAGAAGGTGTTAAGCCCTCAGATACAAAGGTTGCGGCTGTTAGGAATGCTCCTCGCCCCACCGCGAAGCCGGAATTACAGTCCTTCCTAGGACTTCTAAACTTCTACCACTCATTCCTGCCTGGGAAAGCATCCGTAGCAGAACCATTACACAGGCTTTTAAAGAAAGACGCAGTTTGGCGTTGGGGCGACAGCCAGGAGAAGGTGTTCAAGAAAATCAAACAACTCCTCTCTTCAGAGGCAATCCTCACGCACTTCAACCCCAAAAAAACCCGTAGTGTTAGTGTGCGATGCTTCACCAGTGGGGGTGGGTGCCGTACTGTGCCACGTGCTCAGGAACGGATGGGAAGCACCAGTAGCTTTCTACTCTAGGTCCCTCTCCAAGGCAGGGTGCAATTATGTGCAAACAGACAGGGAAGCCCTGGCCATCATCGCTGGGACAAAGAAGTTCCACAATTTCCTTTACGGCTGGCCATTCACGATCATAACGGATCACGAGCCGTTATTGGGTATATTCACTATGGGCAAACCCACACCCCAAATCTTGTCCCCCAGGATGCTCCGGTGGGCAATTTTCCTCAACGTGTACCAGTTCACTCTGGCACACAGCCCGGGGAAGGGAATCAGCCACGCAGATGCACTTTTGCATTCGCCCCTGCCAGCGCTAGGGGAGCCTGAATGTGAGGTAGAACAGGACTACCAGGTGCTACTGATTGAGTCTCTCGACTCAGCACCAATCATACCCCCAGACCTCGCCAAGGCGATGGTAAAGGACAAAGTCCTGTCCTTAGTTTGCTCCTGGGTTAAAAAGGGGTGGCCCGCAACTCCACCAAGCACAGAATTCCAAATATTCTTAAAGAGGAGAGTAGAATTGTCCATTGAAAGGGGTTGTCTCCTCTGGGGGGAGAGGGTAGTTATCCCAGAAGCAATGCACTCAAAGATACTTAAGTTACTCCACGTAAGCCACCCGGGGATTGTGCACTCAAAAGCGCTGGCCAGAAGCTATTTCTGGTGGCCCCAAATAGACACGGATATTGAACACATGGTAGGCACTTGCGAAAGTTGCCAGAGCTCCCGACCCGAAGAGTCCCAACTTCCTCACAGAGAATGGGACACGGCCCGCGGACCTTGGTCCAGGTTGCACATCAATTTTGCGCGGCCGTTCAGGGGGTCATATTTCCTCCTGGTGGTCAACTCATTTTCAAAATGGTTGGAGGTTTTCCCAATGACCAACACATCCTCGGGTGCAACCATCAAGCGGTTGTGGAACCTATTTAGTTGTTTCAGGTTGCCCAACGTACTGGTCACTGACAACGGCAGTTCTTTCACCTCTGTTGAATTCCAGGCGTTCCTAGAGAGGAACGCGATTCAGCACATTACCTCAGCCCCATTACACCGGACGACTAAAGAGGCACTTCGGTGAATGGGCTCAGGGGATCTTAACCTACAATTGTGCCAGTTCCTACTCTGCTATAGGGTAACCCCCCACTCATCCGGACACTCACCGGCGGAGCTCCTGATGCGACAGAGACCAGTCATGCTCCTCAACCGCCTGGAACCAGCCAGGGTGGAGGATAGGGGGAGAAATATAGGAATTGAGCATTCAAAGGTTTTTTCGGAAGGAGATACGGTGTATTGCAGAAATTACGCGACCAGACCAAACTGGGTGCCAGGCATTGTAATTGAGCAGATGGGTCCGGTATCGTATAAGGTGGAAACAAATATGGGGTTAGTATGGCGGCGTCACGCCGACCAACTCAGGCACAGGGTCACAGATACTCAGGAAGACGATGAATCAAAGTTAGGGTCCTCCCCCACCCGCTCATTCCAAGGGGGAGAAACAGGGCAGCCTCCATCAGAAAATCTCCAAGGAGACACAGGAACCTTCTCCCAAGGGGGGGGAGTATCGACTCCTCCCACAAGACTGCGTGGTTTTCAGGAGGGGAAGAGCCAGAGGTGCCTGATGACAAGGTACCTGATGACTTTGATTTTGATTTAACGGACCGGGGTGTGTGTTGCGGAGTGGTCCCCCACCCGTCCGAGCGAGAAGCTGGGCTTTGATTTAGCCCCAGGTACCCCTGGTCCCATTAATTTGGATTTACCCCCAGACCCCGGAGAGTGAGGTGTCCTTCCGTTGAGTCAACCGCCACCCCCAGAAATGGGTGGAATCCTGAGTTGAGAAATTCTGCTAACGAGTCTCCTCGTCTTCCCATTGCAGGACGAGGAACCGCGGAGCACAGGACCCCTAGTACCCCTGACCCCGGCCAGGCAGCCATCCGACCCAAGCGTAACTGCAGAAAGCCACATTGGCTGAGGGACTTCGTCCCATCCTGGGGGGAGGAATGTTGTGTATGGAAGTATATGCCTTTAAGAGAAACTGTAACAGGAAGAATGAAAGAATGTAACCTCAATTGAATACAATGTAACTCAACATAAGTCAGCTGGATGGAACGCGATTCACCTGCCACTAGATGGCAGTGACTCGCGACCACATGGTGTTAATCATCCAATCACAGCATACCGCAGGAAACATTCCTGCCACAGGTAAACCAGGTAAAGAAGGAGGGGCGTCACCATGACGTCACTCATACAGGAACCAATGGGGAACCGTGTGGCTAGATTCAAATGTACAACTCTGTATAAAAGGAGCTGCGCCTCCGCCATTACCTCATGTTCAGATTGCATACCTTGCAATAAAGATGTGTTTGGCCCCATAACTGCTGCCTACTGCATATCAATCTGCAAAAATCAAAGGCAGAAATTGAGCCAGGTTTCTTTACCTCTGAGCATACATTATTAAGAGAT
The DNA here is from genome assembly GCA_035047305.1 of Bradypodion pumilum. Classification (NCBI taxonomy): domain Eukaryota; kingdom Metazoa; phylum Chordata; class Lepidosauria; order Squamata; family Chamaeleonidae; genus Bradypodion; species Bradypodion pumilum. Next base: position 365,076,712 of record JAWDJD010000002.1, read on the forward strand.
TCAGGAACAAGATCCCACCCACCCTCCTCAACTACTTGACTCAAGTCCCATGGAAAGCAACGTACGAGGAAGAGAAGAGACTAACCCAAGCCCGTGTCTTTGCCAAGAATGAGGGCCCGATCCGGTGCCTGTGTGCTCAGGAGCAAAAGTCACTGCCCTTGCCTCGCCAGTCTCCTCAGTCCTGCCGCCCTTGCCACTATCTGCAGCTGCTGTTTCCCACCTGGAACTTTCGCGCCTGCGCGGTTTCCTAGCTGCACAGTCATGCACAACAACCCCCCCCCCCCAATTTCTCCTTCTGGCACGTCGTGATTTAAAACAAGATCAAGAAAAAAAAATTTTTAACACAACTAGCCTGAACTAGTTCGAATGCCAAAACATGCTCATCACCCCCCTACCACCCAAAACAAGTTCACCACCCCTCAACATCTTCCCACCATCCCAGTGGGGCGGTACCGCCCCCGTTGAGTACCATTGGTCTACTTCATTACCATAGTGGGATATCTGGCCAGGCAATTATTCATATACAATACAGTAGTACCATTCACGCAAAGACACTAAGCAACGGAAAATCCCAGAAGTGGACTCCTTTTTTAAAAAAACGTAGTATGTGAAATAATATAGAAGTAGTCTATACGCATCACAATTACAAGACACACACACACCAAAAATTACAAAAAGAGAAAAGGAAGAACACTTATATGACACCTAGGTGATGCAGTGGTTAAACTGCTGTGCTGCAACCAAAACGTGGTGCGTTCGATCCTGACTGGACTCAAGGTTGACTCAGTCTTTCATCTTTCTGAGGTCAGTAAAATGAGTGCCCAATATGTTGAGGGTAAAATGTTAATTAACTTGTGAACTGCCCAAACTGTGCACTAAGTGCTATGGGGTGGTACAGATGCGTGATTGCTTTGCTTCATGCACCCACCATCTTAGTGGGACACTGTAATCTTCTTATAATTATTTTCTATGTAACATTTTGTTTATATGTTTGTCCCCTCTTTCCAAAATCTAAAATATTCTTGTCTAGGCCTTACTCCTTTCCCCTTCACTAAGACATATTCAATAAATTCACCTCCATCTCTCTCTTTCCTTGCACTATTGTCTTTTCCAGAAAATTCTGCCTTCTCTTGTTGTGCCCAAAGTAAGAAAGCCTCAGTTTCTTCATTTTTTGCCTTCAGATGTAGTTCAGACCTGATTTTCTCTAGGACCCACTTGTTCATCTTTCTGGCAAAACAATCTTCACAAAACAATCTTTCAGAACAATATTTCAGATGAATCACTTTCTTTACTAAGGGACTGCGGTGGCTCAGTGGTTAAGAATCTTACCTTGTTAGTTGGAAGACTGGCAAGTCAGCAGTTCCAGACCTGGGTACTGCATGGCAGTTTGAGCGCCCATCTCAATTCTAGTTCCTGCCAGCCTAGCAGTTTGAAAGCAAGAAATTGTAAGTACTGTAGATAAATAGGGAAAAGATCTTGGGGGACATGAATGGAGCCTCATTCGGGTGTCCCCTGAGTGAAGTTTCTCTAGCAAAAATCCTTTCAAGCCAGAATAATTTCTGACACGTAAGTATTATTATTACTTTCTTTACTGTTCAGCTTTCATGCCTGAACGCAGTGATTTGGAATTCAAGAGTGTGGAGGATCTTGTTCTTGATCTCCAGTTAACCCATCCTTAGGTTTGATGATCTTTTCTTATTCCTACACTGCTGCCCTTCTGAGTCTCAGTCTTCTTCTGATTTCTTAGCTGTAGTCCAGTGGTCCCCAACCTTTGGGTTTTGGATTTCAATTCCCAGAAGCCTAAGTCAATACATTGGCTGATTGGTGCTTTGGGGAATTGACTTAGGCTTCTGGGAATTGAAGTTAAAAACCCAAAGGTTGGGGACAGTGGTGGGCTCCAAAAAATTGTACTACCACACTGTGGGCATGGCCTACTTTGTGAGCGTGGGCTACTCTGTTGGCGTGGCCATGTGACTGGGTGGGTGATCTAGTCATGTCTGCCCAGTGGTGGGATTCAATTTTTTTACTACCTACTCTGTGGGAGTGGTATGGTGGGCGTGGCCAGGGGGAAAGCCCTGCATTGCACCCGAATTAGGATTACAATAAAACCCCAATTTATATATCCCTCAAGTTACATAAAATTTGACTTACATAATGATTTTGTGCTAAAACCATGTCCCAATTTACATGATTTCCTATGGGTTTGCTTCGAGTTACATAAAGATTCTTTTTCCTATGGGTTTGCTTTGAGTTACGTAAAAAAAAAATTTCCCTATGGGTTTACTTCGAGTTACATAAAAAACAAATTTAAGCCAAAGCCTACGGAACTGACTTTTTTTTCGTAAGTAGGGGTTTTACTGTACTTTATTTCAAAACTTGGATGGTGGGGCAAGCCAGAATTTCTGCTACCGGTTCTGGCAAACTGGTGCGAACCTGATGATACCAACCACTGGTTGGGGACCACTGCTTGGATTGATGATTGCATCAAGAGATAGAACAGTTTTCACTATTTCAATTTCTTCATTATCAACATTCAAGCCGTGTAGTTCTTCTGTAGTCATGATTTCTGTCTTCATAATGTTCAACTGCAGTCCTGCTTTGGCACTTTCTTCTTTCACTTTTCCTAAAAGTTGTTCCAAGTCATTGCTGCTTTCTGCCATATTAACAGTTGCAAATTAACAGCAACAAAATGTCTGGAAATATATTAAGAACATGCCAGGGCAAGAGCGTCCTGATCTGATGAGGCAAGCTGAGACCCAGCCAGCAGCTTGAAGGAACTGTGGAGATGACTGAGAGATATACCACAGGGTCACCTTACATTCTAAACTCCACATACTGCAGTCACACTATCCCTGCTGAGGCCTGATCTCCAAAACAGCCAGAGGGGAAAATAAGAGAGCAGTGCACCAATCCCCTCCTGAAAGTACTGTCTGGGATGTTTGCCTTGAGAAGATTGCTCCCATCTGTCTGTAATCTCTTTGGGGAAGGAGTCTTCCTGTACTTGGATTGTGAAATTTCTGCCTTTGGTCATCCTTTAAGTTTTCACAGGTAAGAGATAAGAAACCTGGGTCACCCAGCTACAATTAACACAAGGAGTCAGCATTTGCACAATTGCTTTTGCTGGAGGCATCAAGAAAAAAGAGAGTGGAGTGGAGCTTGTTACCAATACTGAGATTTTAAAATTTTCTTTACTTTTTTGCAACAACTAAGATACAACAAAGTTACATTATGATTTTAATTAGAAAAAAATACAGCTTTACTCCTTTTGTAAAGGGACCGCGGTGGCTTAGTGGTTAAGGCGCTGAACTTGACGACTGAAAGGTCAACAGGTCAGGAGTTTGAGACCCAAGTGTTGCACGACGGAGTGAGCTCCCATCTCTGTCCCAGCTCTTGCCAACCTAGCAGTTCAAAAGCAAGAAATTGCGAGTAGATAAAGAGGTACCATTTCAATGGGAAGGTAAACAGTGTTCCATGTCTAGTCATGCCTTCCATGTGACCACAGAACCGATTGTAGATGCAAACAGCGCTGGCTCTTGGGCAGTAAACAGAGATGAGCACTGCACCCTAGAGTCAGATACGACTGGCTTTTGAGCAGGGGTGACCTTTTTATACCTTTCATACTGTAACCATAGCTGGTCATTCTTATATAGGTGTGTTTGTACCACAGTCCATTGACTTCTGAGGGGTTAAAAACACTGATCTGATTTTTATAAATGGTAACTGCAGCAATAACTAAAGCTTGAACGCATGAAATTGGAACTGCAGATGATTATTTTCTGAACACAACTCTCTAAGTTTTGTTGCAGAGGTGCTGCAAATGGTATAATTCAGAAACACAGCTTAATTTTGCAGTCATTACAACTCTGCTAGTTTCACAGCAGGCACCTATGAGACAACACTGTTGTCAAGCTGGCATGTCGCCAGCATCAAGTTGCAGGACAGTGAGTGTTTTTATCCAAGTCACAGTACCAAACAGGGGCACCTGAGTGCAATTCTGCTCTGCCAGAATATGTTTCTGCACAGAGAGCTGTTTGAGTGTGCTAGCAGGGTTGCACTCCCTCTGCCTCCCTCCCTCAGGGGATCATCTTGCAGGGCAGCCAATGCAGTTTCCAATCCATGGCATGGCCTAAACCCCAAGTGAAACGGATCTAGCCTATCTGTTTCCTCCAAGAATACCTGCAGCTGGTCAGCCGCCACCCTCTTGATCAATTTACCCAAGAATATCAGAGAATAAACAAAACAAGACAAGACAAAAAAAGCTGTGGTACATTCAAGACTAACTCCTGTGTTTTAATGTTAGCTTTCGTAGATCAACTCCACTTCATCAGACATAAGAGTTGATATCATAAGGAAGCTTTATGGGGTGGGCACAGCCATTCTGGAACAAGGAAAGTTGCCATTCTGGAACAAGGAAATTACAATACTAGAATTTAGAGAGACGCAGTGTAGGAATCGGGGCCGCAGAGGGCCGGAGGTCCCGGAGGAGACTGATCAAGGAACGATACGAGGCAGTATGGAGGAGGATAAGATCAGTGGTTTATTGAGGAAAAGGCATAACCATTTATAGATCAGAAGGCAGGGTAGAAAAAACCGTCACCCAACAGTCAATCACATCACCTATTTACTCAGGTTAATTGGGAATCTCTCGGGGGGAAGTTAATTAGTGCAGACAAACACTGGCTGAGACAACACCATTGTTTCGGGCTTAGACTAAGGCAATCATGGCCCCTGTTTGCTTCTGGGATGAGACTGAGATTCGGAGATGAGGGATTACTCTAATAGGTAACGTATTTGCTCGCTCAGCAGGTTCGTTGGTCAGTTCAGGTAATTGGGTGAATCAAACCCTATCATTTATCCACCCCCCTTAATTTGGGTGCTTGCAGAGCCCACGGGCCAGGGAGCCTTTCTCCCGAAAGTGGCCTCTGCTGGGCCGTTCCGTGCCCACGGGGGCACGGGGAAACCACATCTCCCCTTTTAATTTCTTTTAAGAGCCTGACTGGCGACCCTGCGTAGGAGCGGGACCAGCTGATGAGCGGGAATGACGTCTCGGGGTTTCCTTCTGGGGCGGCACCTTGAGATTAGCGAGGGAATACATTGTGCAAAGCAGCAGAGTGCGATGCCTAGTATAATCACCCCCACAACCACCTTGAGTACCGTTTGGAGCCACCCCCAGGGGATCCATGACCACATTAAGTTCCACAATGAACTCCACCAAGCTCCCCATGCAGAACCATCTGTGATGCCCTGGACTATGGTGTGGAGATCAGTGAGCTGACTCTGCACTTTGCGGGAGTTGTCAGTAAGGTTGAAACAGCACATACCATGAAAGGATTCGCAACCCAGGTGGTGCAACAATAAGAGGTAGTCGATAGCCGCTCGATTGTCAAGAATGGCATGGCGAAGCTCTGCCTGCTCTTGATTAAGGAGCGCTATCGCTGAGGAGGTATGGTTGATGGCTTTTGCTAGACCGCAAGCCAAGCGACCAATCCTCTTTGCGTTGCCGACAGCTAAGCCTGGCACGCCAAAGATGCTGACTGCCAAAGAGAGATATTCGGCAGGGCTCATTACTCTGAAGCTGCTCTCACATGAGCTGTCTAACTGGGTGGTGCGAGTGTGCCGTATGAGTGAGGGAACATTTGAAACATTTGTAACATTTGTGCTTGGGGTGACCATGTCCTTAGTGGGGAGTAACAATGTCAAACGACTGATACAACATATAGAGTCTGAAACATTTGCAGGAATGTAGTTCCACGTGTACTGGTTGCATGTGAAGAACCAACCAGATGGCAGGGTTATATGAGCGTACATGGTGCCAAGCGGTACCGGGTTATTGCAAGTCCAATTGCCACTGCCAACGTTGAGGCAGCGGCGCCGGGTACGACCAGCTGAAGCGCAGCCGTACATTCGTCCACAGGTAGAGTTCGGGCTGACCGCCACCCGAGGAGTGTGGAGGGTGGCTGCATCAGCCGGCAAGGTCATGGTTAGCCGCATCTCCCAACGGGCATACTCTGAAGAAGCCGCTGGGTTGTACGGGCTGAAAAGTCTTTTCACAAGCCAATCCCCATCCCTGGGGTGCGCGCCTGGAGAATGGCACACTGGGATGAGGCAGGTGCTGAGGATCGAGGCAGAACCAAGGTCCTGCCTAAGGCAAAAATCGGACTGGTTGCCGAGACCCGCCAACCTCTCCCAAATATTGTACTGCATCCGGGCAGAGAGGTCTCCGCCGGGCAGCAGGTCGTTGGCTTCCAATGAAGCGGCCTGAGCGCCTCCCCCCAAAAGCAGGGAAAGGGTCAGGATGATGGTGAGCGCCAGGGTGTTGGCATGAATCTGGGTGAAAACTGCAGCTGTGAGGTTCTCCGGCGGCGTCTCCTTCCTTTCGTGCCGGACGGTGTCCTCGGCCTCACGACAAAGGATCTTGACCATCCCCCAGGTGATCTTGGGTGCTGTCGTCGGTTGCCGTTTCCTCCGACGGGTCCTCTCGGTCAGAGTGAGGTCCTCCATCTCCGGGATCGGACTCTGGTCAGTATGGGTCCACGCCATGAGGTTCCAAGTAAGGCTTGACACACCGAGCTGGAATCCAAACGACACCTGTAGGGGACATAACTGCAGCATACCCTCTTCCCCAGGTTATGAGCGGCGCCGGGCCCCTCCAAGAAGGGTCCGGTGGCACTCGGTATCGGACCATCGGTCGCGGGAGAGCTTCCGAACGGCGGAAGTGCTTCTCCTGCGGCGTACAGTCCGAAAAAACATTAAGGTGATTGTATGTGAACAATACCTTATTCAGGCAATGCTGTGCCTGGCCCTGTGACTTGGGGAGGGCTGGTGGCTCCCCCTTTTCTGTTTGTTTGTCAATATAGGACTTGAGTGTCCGATTGACCCGTTCCACAATCGCTTACCCCTGCGGATTGTAAGGAACGCCAAAAGTATGCTTAATATCCCAAGTGGCCATGAAGGCGGCCAGCTGTCTGGAGCTGTAGGATGGTGCGTTATCGGTTTTAACGTGCCGAGGTTTGCCCATGGCTGCAATGCAGGAAAGGAGGTGCTGCTCCACGTGGGAAGCAGTCTCCCCTTTCTGCGCCGTTGCCCAAACGAACTGAGAAAAAGTGTCTATGCAAACGTGCATGTACTGCCATCTGCCAAACTGCGGAACATGTGTGACGTCCATTTGCCACACCTGATTGGCATCTGTCCCTCGTGGGTTGACCCCCCACGAGGGGCCCCCCGGTGCCCCTGCACAATGCTGGCAAGAGCGAACTATGCCTTGGGCTTGAGAAAGTGGCAAATTGAACTGCCTGGCGAGCGCTTTGGCATTTTGGTGAAAAAATGCATGGCTCTGAATTGGAGTAGTAAAAACACCCAAAACTGAACGTTGCTGAATTTCCTTTGCCGCCGCATCCGCTCTGCTATTGCCCGCAGAAATCGGACCCGGTAGGTCTTGATGACTTCGGATGTGGGCAATATAGAGCGGCTCCGTGCGGTTTCGCAAATGAAATTGAGCAGTGAGAAACAAGCTAAGCAAATTCTTGTCTATCGCGGGAGTAACGTATGCTCCCGGTAGACTGTGAAGCAAGTTCCTAACATACATACTGTCCGTGATGATGTTTAAACGTTCTTTGGCGAAGGTGCGCAAGGCAAGGTTCACCGCTGCCAACTCTGCCCGCTGTGCGGACTTTTGTGGAAGAGTTAGCAGCGTGCGCCAAGCTTGGCCCTCCTGCCAGGTCAAGACACCATATGTGCGACCACCATCAGTAAAAACTGTCCTGGCTCCCTGAAGCGGAACCAGCGAGAGCAATTCAAACAAGCTGACTGTCTGCGTTTGGAGTGAGACAAGTCTGGGGTCCTTTGGCAAGTGGTATGCCAGGCTCCCGGTGAATCCCTCCAGGGCTATAGGAAGCGAGTCACCGAGCTGCATTAATTGCTGAACTTGTTCCTTGGTGAACGGAACTACGATTTTGGCCAAATCATGCCCTGAAATGTCCCTAGCTCTCAGCCTTCCGCGGTAAACCACCGCGGAGACCAATTCTTGGGGAGGAACGATGTTTCGTGAAGAGGTGTTTGGAAGGTACACCCACTCCACGATACTCGCCCCTTTCTCGGCATCTACGCCGAGCGCTCCGGTAAACATGGATCCTGACCGTACGATGTACAAATTCAGGATTGGAGCATGTGGCCCTGGGGTGATCCTATCTACCCATCGCTGGCTGAGAACTTGGTTAACTTTCTCGAGAGCTAAGCGTGCGTCTCGAGAAATCTTTATCTGGTCTGCTGGCTGCTTACCTAAAGTTAGCAGCGAGAAGAGCGGTTTTAGAAGATCCGTATCCAATCGGAAATACGGTCTGGCCCAATTGATGTTACCCAAAACTTGCTGCAACTCTACAAGGGTGACTGAGTCCTGTAAATTGATCCTAGGCAAAACTGGTGCTGCGAAAGAGCGGAGAAGCCGATGACCCAAGTATGAGAAGGGCTCGGTTCTCTGCACTTTCTCTGGGGCAATGAGTAAACCTTTGTCCCCCAGGCTGGCCTGGAGGTCAGAAAACATTTCGCTGCCGAGTTGCGGCATCGCGACCAAGATGTCATCCATAAAATGGCAAACTATGGCTTTAGGGTAAAGGCTTCGGAACTTTGCCAGTGCGTTGTGAACATAAATTTGGCACAGGGTGGGCGAATTGAGCATGCCCTGTGGCAAAAATTTCCACGCGTAACGCTGCGTAGGTTCACTGTGGTTCACAACCGGCACCGTAAAGGCGAACCTTTCCCGGTCCTGGGGGTCTAAGGGGATTGTATAAAAGCAATCCTTGAGATCTACGACTAGAATCTCCCACCCCTCGGGAATCATGTTCGGATTGGGGATGCCGCATTGGAGCGGGCCCATTGGCTGTATGCATTTGTTGATCTCTCTGAGATCGTGGAGGAGTCGCCACTTCCCCGACTTCTTTTTAATCACAAAAATTGGCGAATTCCAGGGGCTTGTGGACCGTTCTATATGTCCTGCGTCTAGCTGTTCCTTAACTAGCTGCTTGAGGGCAACTAATTTCTCTCCCACTACCGGCCATTGTTCTACCCAAACCGGCGTATCGGTGAGCCATTTAAGTGGCAACGCCATTACCCAAAGGTAAGCGTAGCACCGTACTGCTGTAAGATGTCTCGCCCCCAAAGGTTGATGTGCACGTCAAGAATGTGCGGCCGAATTACCGCCGTGCCGTCAGCCCTTGGGATTGTGACTTCCACCCACTCTCGGCTCCTAAACGCTTCCTGGACGCCGCCTACCCCCCACACATCGGAGACCGGCTCAATGGCCCACTCTCTTGGCCACTGGCTTCTGCTTATCACGCTCACATCCACTCCGGTATCGAGTAACCCTGAGAACACTCTTTTGTTCAAAAATACCTCGATAACGGGGCGCTGCTTCCACTCAATGTTGGTCTCCACTGTCGCTAAGACCTGGTATCCTTGTACTGCCTCACTGGCGCTCGAGCGGTCCTCTGACCGGGACTCAGAGCTGTCACTGAGCCTTCCCTGGCTATCTGCTGGCGAGTGACAAGGAACCATGATCAGTTGCGCTAAGGTGTCTCCCTTGGGAATTGTTTGGGGCAGATGAGTCCAAAGCTGAACTTGGAGAACGCCTGAAAAATTCGAGTCAACGACTCCTGGAATTATGAAAATTCCGCGTGCTCCAGCTACGCTGCGGGGCAAAACTAAACCTATAAAGCCCTTGGGCAGTGGACCCATGTACTGGGAGTCCACCAGATAGACCGTGCCTGGCAGGTCGCATGTAACGTCCGCCTGACAAGTCAAGTCTAACCCTGTACTACCCTTGGGGCTGGCCTGTGCCCTCGCAATGTCTGGAGTGTGACCGGGATTTAGTCTAGCTCTGGTGAGCTTTGGGTGAGGGGAGTCCCTGTTTGGACCGGGGCCAGAGACATGCCCACGTTCCGGTTTCCCGAATCCGGACAGTCTCGAGCCCAATGGTAGCCTCTTCTACACTTCGGACATGGGGTTTTCGGAGCCTTGGAACGGCCGGACTTTTGTCTGCCTCGCTTGGATCGGCACTCCCTAGCGAAGTGACCGACCTTGCCACAACTGTGACACGCTCCTTGGGTCTTTCCTTTTGGTCTCTTGCCCCCTTGCACCGCTGCCGCTAGCAATCCCATCTTGTAGGATTCTGTGCCAACGTCGGCGCAAGCTCTAATCATGTCCGTAAGGGTCAAATCAGGACGATTGCCTAGTGACTGCAAGATTTTACGGCAGTCTAGATTGGCGTTGTCCTTGGCTAACTTCATCATGAGCTCTTGTTGGGCCTGCTCATTATCAATCTGCCTGCTAATGGCTTCTTCCAGGCGATTGATGAAGTCCATATAGGGTTCCTGGGCTCCTTGCTTGATAGCGGTGTAATTTTTAGCCGCTTTGCCAGTTGCTGGGACTTTGAAAAACGCCCTAAAGGCGGCCTCGGCCGACATCTGGAGAGTGGCTAGAGGCAAGTTGATTTGGGCATCGATGGGCTCGAAGGCACCTGAACCATATAACTGGTCAGGAAGTACTGCGCCTCCCATCCTGGCAGCCCTTGTCTGCGCCTCTAGGCGAAACTCGCTGTCCCAAATTAAATACTGGCTAGGGGTGAGCATCATCCTCATGACGGCTTTCCAGTCATGGGGAATCCACATGGTGTTCTCGCACACTTGCTGAAGCGTGCCCCTCGTAAAACGACTTTGGAGCCCTGTCTCGGAAATGGCTTTCCGTATAGCCATGAGAAGCTTATACGGGGCTGGGGAATGTTCTATCTGCTGGGCGCCCGTAAGCGCGTCCATCTCCATGCGGATGGGACATATCTGACTGAGCTCTGCTAGCTCCTCTACTGGTAATTCCCCCTTCCTGAGTTCTTCCTCTACTGTGCGCTGAAGGGCACTTTTGGTAGCTAGGGAACCTGTTGCTCTCTGAGAAGCGCCTGCGCTCCTCATTCCTTGCATTCCGCCGGTGACGTCTGCAGCTGTCACCGAGGGAAAGCTCCCTACACTACTCTGCCTAAATTGGAGTGACGGATAGAGCGCCGTAGGCGCCGTTGGTTCGGCTGGCGCATCTGGCAGACTTGGGGGTTCTTTGGCCTCTACCCGGACTGGCTCTATCTCCGCCAAGAGCTTCCTACACTTTCTCCATGTGCGAATTACGCCTCCTGGAGCTTTCGGGGGTTGCTGAATGCAGTCTCCTATCTGATCCCAGAGCTCAAGGGTTAACGTACCTACTTCTGGGTAAAGCAGGCAGTGTTCCCCTAGGTACACCAAAAGTCTCACTAGCTCTCCGCTGTGAAAATGCAAATTAAATACCCTGGCCAGGATGTTGAACTCCTCTACACGAGTTCTTTGGCTAGCGGATGGACGCTGTCGCTGAGGACAGGTCCCCATATTACCTGCGATTGGGTCCTCGGAAGATTCCTCCTCGGGACGAGTCGACGCGTCTTTGGCAGGCAATAGGTTCTGGTGACGACGCTTCTGGGTAGAGCTCGGAGCGTGGACTGCGGCCACGGGCCCTCGGTGGCCACTGCGCTGTCAGGGGCTCACAGCTGCCCTGAGCGGAACGCGTTTTTCCCTTTGGCGCAAGCCGCCGCGAAAGCCGGGAGCAAGCTGTAGGATGCCTCTTTGGACTGCCTCACCGCAGGCCGTCCCTCCGATCGGCTGGCTGCCGGACGGAGTGCCGCGCTGTCCTCCGGGATGATTCGGACACGGTTCAAGCGCAGAACCGGACCGTGTGATCGCTACTCTGAGGAAGACCGCTCGGGGGTCGCTTACTCACGAGTAGATCACGTCGGGGTCACCAGGTGTAGGAATCAGGGCCGCAGAGGGCCGGAGGTCCCGGAGGAGACTGATCAAGGAACGATACGAGGCAGTATGGAGGAGGATAAGATCAGTGGTTTATTGAGGAAAAGGCATAACCATTTATAGATCAGAAGGCAGGGTAGAAAAAACCGTCACCCAACAGTCAATCACATCACCTATTTACTCAGGTTAATTGGGAATCTCTCGGGGGGAAGTTAATTAGTGCGGACAAACACTGGCTGAGACAACACCATTGTTTCGGGCTTAGACTAAGGCAATCATGGCCCCTGTTTGCTTCTGGGATGAGACTGAGATTCGGAGATGAGGGATTACTCTAATAGGTAACGTATTTGCTCGCTCAGCAGGTTCGTTGGTCAGGTCAGGTAATTGGGTGAATCAAACCCTATCATTTATCCACCCCCCTTAATTTGGGTGCTTGCAGAGCCCACGGGCCAGGGAGCCTTTCTCCCGAAAGTGGCCTCTGCCGGGCCGTTCCGTGCCCACGGGGGCACGGGGAAACCACAACGCAGCGGAGATAAAATATATACACATGCTAGACACGCATCTGAAAGGTTTGAATATTAGCCAGGGATTTCTGGGACATTATCAAATTTAAAAATGCCACAAATAAAGGTTTACACTCACCTTGCAGAACAGACTTAAAAGTGTGGGGAGGAGGGAGGGGGGATGTCTCTCAGGGAAGTTGACACCAGCTGTGGCTACCCCATAAAGCTTCCTGAATTAAACCACTAGGGGAATTGTAATATCAAAATGTTTATTTTAGAAACCTAACTCCTCAAACTGACTTCCACCAGAGATTTTTTGTTATAAAGCTTTTTATTACTGGTTGTAAATAACTCATTGATTTCCATGTCCAATCAACGTCACTCAGTTACTCTAGGCCTCTATACCAGATATGTATAAATGTTTATCATGATATCCACTCTTATGTCTGATGAAGTGGACTTGTTTCACGAAAGCTAACATTAAAATACAGGAGTTAGTCTTGAAGGTGCCACAGATTTTTTTGTTTTGTTTACTCTCTGATATGCTTGCACAGACTAACATGGCTACCACTTCAAAAATTACCCAATTAGGGAATATTATCAATTGGCCTACAGTTGGTAAAACCATCCATAGCTACATTTGGTTCCTTCAAAATGAGCTTTATAATAGTCTCCTTTAAGTAAGAGGCTTGGTAGTTAAGATGCTGAACTTGACAACTGGAAGGTCGGCAGGCCAGCAATTCAAGACCCAAGTACTGCATGGCAGAGTGAGCTCCCATCTCTGTCCTAGCTCCTGCCAACCTAACAGTTCGAAAGGAAGAAATTGCAAGTGAATAAATAGGGACCACTTCGGTGGGAAGGTTAACAGGATTTCATGCACTCTGGTGTCTAGTCATGCCTGCCACATGTCCACGGAAACATCTGCAAATGCAGACAGTGCTGCCTTTTTTGCTATAAATGGAAATGAGCATTGAACCCTACAGTCAGCTACAACTGGCTTTCGAGCAAGCCAGTTACCTTTACCTTTAAACAACCCTTCCAGGGAGACACATTGATGATGTACCTGGCCCAGTCCATGATTGAATCCTCTGCTGATTTTAAGAACCACAAGTGGGAAATATCCCACATGGGCATTATAAAAATGTAATAAATAAATAAATAAATAAGTGGCTAGATTCTAGAGAGGGGGTGCTGGCTTTGAAGCATTCAAGTGCCTTTTCCACATCTTCTGGCTGTACCCGCTGAAACTGATCCAGTTTAATGAGGCTAGGCGGTGCCCTGGACATCTTTTCCAGATCTACTGGTATCAACATGGAGTCAAGGTCCTGACGGAGGCTTGCCACCCTTAGATGTAAAATGGGCTGTCAATCTATGATGCAAATAAACATCAAACATAAAATAAGAAACATTTTAACTTAAGAACGGAAGACACTGGTTTAAAAGAAATTTGATTTTTAAAACTGATTTTAAAGTTGGTCTTTTATTGTAAAGAGCCCTGGTGGCACAGGGGTTAAACTACTGTACTGCAGCCAAAATGTTGTGAGTTTGATCCTGTGATCCTGACAGGAATCAAGGTTGACTCAGCCTTCCATCCTTCTGAGGTCGGTAAAATGAGTACCCAGCATGTTGGGAGCAAAATGCTAATTACCTTGTGAACTGTCCAGAAAATACATTAAGCACTATGGGGCGGTATGTAAGTGTAATTGCTATTGCTTGCTATTGCTAAATCTCCTTGACAATTTATGCTTAAGTTTATATTCATTAATTCAGTATGTAAGGTAGACATGGCATACAATTTCTGATGATGTATGCATGCTCAAATGTACAAGCACATATCCTGCAACTTATTGAAAATACTATTGCATTATGGAAGAAGTGCAAGGTGTTCATATTCCTTTATTTTTGTAGTACATGTGAAACTGTTGGAGACAAGAAGGGAAATAAGAAGCTTTACCTGGAGCCTGGAAGTCTAAAATATATACAGTAGTTCAGTCATTTAAATGTGCATTAACAGGTCTGATGCATATTATGAATCTTTACTTTATGCATTCCCATGCAGCGGTGTGCAGGGCACCATGGGAAGGCACTGGACAGGGAGTGGTGGGGGCGCCTATTTGGGGATTGCCCGATAGGCAGCACACGCCTGTTCCCATGCATCCATTCCTTCTCTTTCTGTGTCTGTCTGTCTTGGATTTCCACACTGCTGTTTGCTCTTTCCATGGACTGAGTCAGAGGAATCATTTAATTTGTGATGTGGTGGTTTTAGATTCAGTTGGACTGGTTAATGAGGAAAAGACAGTATTTTTACACCCAATCATCTGAATGCCTACAGACAAATGACTTCACATTCCTGCAAGCTGATTATCTCTTCTTGCCTCACAGCATTTCTTCAACCTCCCACTCAGGGCATGCGGGTAGGGAAGCCAGATGAATTGCTTCCCAGAAGACTCAGGGTAGTGGCTGTGTGGATAAAACTTGAGTTAACCATCTCAAAGTACATACTTTAAAAAAAATATCCAGTGAGCTCTGGAATCATCTGCATGGTCATTGTCACTGCTAAACCTTCTGTCACACTGTTGATCCTTGGATAGCACCACCATCACCATCACCATCACCATCACCATCACCATCACCATCACCATCACCATCACCATCACCATCACCATCACCATCACCATCACCATCACCATCACCATCATGCGATCAGGCCCAGAGGACCATGCAATGTCACAAATAAGGCTGCCCATAAATTTTTATCATCTGCAATCTGCTCCCAACTGTAGCAGATCCTCTCTTACTCCATCTCTTCTTATGTCTTCCCATTGGTCTCCTGCCTGATGGAATCCTATCCATCACTATCTTCAGCCACTGCTCTTCCTTCATTTCCCCCATATGTCCTGTCCATTCAAGTATTCTACTTTTCATCAGTTCAACAAAGTTAGGATCCTTGTAGAGTTGTTCAAACTCTAAATAATGTTTTCTCCATTCCCTAGTACAGCATTTCCCAAACTTTGTGTTGTGTATGAATGTAATCCTACATCTTTAAGAATGTAACCATGAATGGGTCTAAATGATTACAAGGTAACTCAATGTAACCCAGCTGAGATGATACACAATTCAGCTGCCTCTAGGGGGAATCGAGAGGCAGCTTCAAGTGCTCAGATCACTTGATCGTAAACAACCAATCAGAGAGCACCGCGGGAAATACTCCCGCCACAGGTAAACCTTTGTTAGGTAGACAATATGCCCACAATGACATCAGGGGCACCTAACCAATGGAGATCTGTGTAGCTAGATTCAAATGTACTATACCATATATAAGGAGCTGCGTCTCCGCCATTACCTCATGTTCAGATTGCGTACCATGCAATAAAGATGTGTTTGGCTTTGTAATGCTGCCTATTGTGTATCAATCTGCAAACATCAAATTGGCGATGAAGGTGTGATAATGGCATCCCACAGCATCAGGCTCCCTCCGTTCGACATGTAGGACCCAGAACAATGGGAGATGTACGAGTACCAGTTCAGGCACGCAATGACCACCGAGCACATCAAAGAAGAGGAACAAATGCGCTCGTGTCTGCTCACCCAAATTGGCATCCCCACGTTGTGGCTACTAATTCACATGATGACGCCCCAGAAGATCGAAACGGTTCCGCTCGAACAGATCCTGGCGGCCCTGCAAGGACATTTCCAGCCTGCAGTGTCCATCTTCCCAGCAAGAGTCGCATTCCACAGGTGAGACCAGCTGCCGGGTGAGTCTGTGGCGGACTATGCGGCAGCCCTCAGGTCGGCCGCTGCCCCGTGCCGGTGGGAGAACTTGGAGATATTCCTGAGGGACAGACTGTTATGCGGTCTGCGGGATGAAGAGGTCCAGTGGAGGTTGATGACCCGAGATCAACTCTCTTTCCAGACCGTCCTGCGGGATGCTCAGGCAGCTGAGGTGGTGAGGTCTGGAGTCAAAGCTTTCACAGTAAGACCTGCCGCACTCAAGGGGGCCCAGTCTGCAGTACACGCCACCTGGCACTCGCCCTGACCTCCAACCAGCCCCTTCTCATCTTCGGAAGCCTCAACACCAGCGGGGTCCGGCTCCAGCAATGACGACAATGACATCCAGAAGGTTCAGAGGAAGGCGTCCGAAAAGCACATCGGGACAAAGGAGACCGCCAATGCGATGGCTGCGGAGCGTCCCACGACTGAAAAAGGTACCCTTTTAGGAAGGCCGAGTGCCACAGCTGCGGACGCCGAGGCTACATCGCCAAGGTATGTAGGCAAAGGCACAAAGGGGACCAGGAGGCTGCAGAGCGTCCTCGATGGAAGGCAGATAGCATCAGGAAGATCTCCGCAGACGAGGCCACTGTGAACCGCGTGTCTGTGGCACACTGACTTTTTTTTGTTGAAGTACTGTTACAGGGGGTCCCTGTTAGAATGGAGGTGGATTCAAGTTCATCCTACTCCATCATATCCCAAAAAGAATTCTTGCGCATCCCCCCCCCCACGCACGGGCGAAGCTTAAGGCCCTAAAAACTAACTTGCGGGATGTGCAGGGCTACGGTATTCCGGTTTTGGGGGTGGGGGATTTTAAGGTCAAATTCAAGAGGTTCACGGTGAAACTACCCCTAGTGGTTCTTAAGCAGGGGTCCAGTTGCCTCCTGGGGACTCAGTGGTTTGCCCCTCTGGGTATCGAACTGTCCGGCATTAATGCCATAGAGACTGACCCCGTGCAAGTCGTGTGCGACGCACACCCAGCAGTTTTCGAAAAGGGCCTCGGAAAATACAAGGCCCCCCCGGTCTTGTTTGACCTGGATCCAGAAATTCGACCCATCTGGCTCAAGCCATGACGAGTGCCCTTCGCCCTCAAAGACAATATTGAGGTGGAATTGGACAAACTGGTGGGTCAGGGGATTTTAGTCCCAGTGGACTCTACGGAGTGGGAAACTCCAATTGTGACTGCCATGAAATCTAACGGGGAGGTTAGGATTTGTGCGGATTATAAATGTACAATTAACAAGGCTATTCGCCCTAATGCATACCCGGTGCCGGTAGTTAGCCATTTACTAGCCACGTTACATGGGGGTAAATGCTTCGTTAAGTTAAATCTGGCGCAGGCCTATCAGAAGCTTACAGTCACGCCTGCTGCCGCAGCTGAGCAAACAATTGTAACACATAAGGGTGCCTTTAAGGTGACGCGCCTGCGTCACTCGGGATTTTTCAATCTTTAGTAGAACACCTCCTCAAGGGTCTCCCGGGGTTCTCCCCTATTTTGACGACGTGTTGATTACTGCGGGGAGTGAGTCGGAACTTGCCAAAAGGCTGGATAAAGTTCTAACAGTATTCGAGAAAGCCGGCTTAAGATTGATACGTGATAAATGTGTGTTCCTAGTGAGGGAGGTAGAATTTCTAGGGTTTAAAATAACCCCCAATGGTGTTAAGCCCTCCGACTCAAAGGTTGCGGCTGTTCAAAATGCCCCTCACCCCACTGCAAAACCAGAGTTGCAGTCCTTCTTAGGTCTCCTAAATTTCTACCATTCCTTCTTGCCAAGGAAAGCTTCCATAGTGGAGCCTCTCCATCGCCTCTTAAAGAAGGATGCAGTTTGGCGGTTGGGGGACAGCCAGGAAAAAGTTTTCAAGGAGTTAAAACAGCTCCTCTCCTCAGAGGCAATCTTAACCCATTTCGACCCCAGGAAGCCCATGGTGCTAGTTTGTGATGCTTCATCAGTGGGGGTGGGGGCAGTGCTGTGCCATGTGTTATAAAATGGGTGGGAAGCCCCGGTTGCCTTTTACTCCAGGTCACTTTCTAAGGCAGAGCGCAATTACACACAAACAGATAGGGAAGCCCTTGCAATAGTCGCTGGGACCAAGAAATTCCACGATTTTCTCTATGGTCGGGACTTTACCACTGTGACCGACCATAGGTCTCTGCTGGGCATATTCCCCACGGACAAGCCCATACCTCAGATTCTGTCCCCTAGAATGCTTCGGTGGGCCATATTTCTAAATGCTTACCAGTACACACTAGTTCACCGCCTGGGCAAAGAGATCAGCCACACTGATGCACTTTCCTGGTCCCTCCTCCCAGAGCTAGGGGAACCCGAATGCAAGGTGGAACAAGACCACCAGGTGTTGCTGATCGAGTCCCTCGATTCACCACCCATAGTACCCACAGATCTCGCCAAGGCCATGGCGAAGGACAAGGTTCTGCCCCTAGTAATCTCCTGGGTAAAGAAGGGCTGGCCCATGACTCTACCAGCCGAGGAGTTCAAAGCATTTTTCCGGGAAAGGGTTGAAATTTTGATAGAGAGGGGATGCCTCCTCTGGGGCCAACGGGTGGTAATTCCCGAGGCACTGCATGCAAGGGTGCTCAGATTGCTGCACATCAGCCAGGAGCTATTTCTGGTGGCCCCAGATAGACTCAGACATCGACCACATGGTGGGCACTTGCGAAAGTTGCCAGGGCTCTCGACCCGAGGAGTCCCGACTCCCTCACAGGGAATGGAACACAGCCCATGGCCCATGGTCTTGATTACACATTGATTTTGCTGGCCCGTTTCGAGGCTCCCTTTTCCTTCTAGTGGTAGATTGGAGGTTATCCCAATGTCGAATACCTCCTCAGCCGCAACAATAAAGCAGTTGCGGAGGATATTCAGTTGTTTCGGTTTACCCGATATACTAGTCTCCAATAATGCCAGTACTTTTACGTCTGGTGAATTCCAAGCATTCCTCGAGAGGAACGCGATTCGACACATCACCTCAGCCCCTTTTCACCCTGCAATGAACGGCCAGGTCGAGCGCCAAGTACAAACGACAAAGGAGGCATTTTGGCGGATGGGGCTCGGGGACCTAATCTTGCAACTGTGCCAGTTTCTCATTTGCTACAGAGCAACCCCCCTGGTATCCGGACTTTCGCCTGCAGAGCTCCTCATGCGCAGGAGGCCCATAATGCTGTTTGATCGGTTAGATCCAACCAGGGTGGAGGATAAGGGGATGAACGTAGAGATGGGAAGCACCAAAGTTTTCACAGTAGGGGAACCGGTGCATTGCAGGAACTATGCGGCCACTGGTACAACATGGGTCCCAGGGGTTGTGATTGAACAGACGGGGCTAGTATCCTATAAGGTAGAAACAAGTGCGGGCTTACTCTGGAGGAGACACGCCGACCAACTCAGGCGTTGGGTCTCGGATGTCCAGGGAGAGGAGAGCCAGGATGAGTCAACGTTAGGGTCCTTCCCCACCCGCGGATCCCAAGGGGGAGACACAGAGGACCTCCCATGAGGGGACTGTTACAGAGACACAAAGTACCTCCTTCTGGAGGAGGATCCTTATATCAATCCCTTCCCCAAAAATATGTGGTTGAATCCCTGTCCTTTATACCCCCCGGGGGAAGAGGGAGATGGCACAGACCCTGAGAGTTCAGTTTTTGGTTTGCAGACTCGAGAGGGTTTTGCGGCGTGTTCCCCCACCCATCTGAGCAAGAAGCGGGGTTTTGATTTAGTCCCAGGTACCCCCGGGCCTTTGGTTTTAGAGTCCACCCCTGCTTCCAGTGAAACGGGACAATCTTCTTCTGTTGAGTCGCCCACCACTCCGACCATTAGGCGGGACGTTACTTTAAGGTACTCCTCTTCATTTCCGAGTTTTGGGTTTGGGCGATCCCCTGCCCCTACGGGAAAAAGACGGGGTTTGAAGTTACAGTCTCCCCGCCCAGGTTCCCTGTCCAAATCGGAGCAAATGTCTTGACACACAGCTAATGAGTCTCCTTTTCCCATTGCAGGGCGAGAATCTGTGGAGCCCAGAAACCCTAGTTCCCCTGAGCTCAGCCAAGCCACCGTACGGCCCAAACACACATGCAGCCCACCACAATGGTTGAGGGACTTCGTCCCATCTTAGGAAGGAGGGATGTTGTGTATGAATGTAATCTACATCTTTAAGAATGTAACCATGAATGGGTCTAAATGATTACAAGGTAACTCAATGTAACACAGCTGAGATGATACGCGATTTAGCTGCCTCTAGAGAGAATCGAGAGGCAGCTGCAAGCGCTCGGATCACTTGATCGTAAACAACCAATCAGAGAGCACCGCGGGAAATACTCCCGCCACAGGTAAACCTTTGTTAGGTAGACAATACGCCCACAATGGCATCAGGGGCACCTAATCAATGGAGATCCGTGTAGCTAGATTCAAATGTACTATACCATATATAAGGAGCTGCATCTCCGCCATTACCTCATGTTCAGATTGCATACCATGCAATAAAGATGTGTTTGGCTTTGTAATTCTGCCTATTGTGTATCAATCTGCAAACATCAAACTTTGGTTTTTGGACTTCAATTCCCAGAAGCCTAAGTCAATTCCCCAAAGCACTGATCAGCCAATGTACTGACTTAGGCTTCTGGAAATTGAAGTCTATAGATTTTCCTGAATACTTACCTCTCAAAAACAAGGAGCTGAGTAAGTTCTTGTTACTGAGCACTCCAAGTTTGACAGCCATAAAGCACTAGAGGTATTATTAGTATTTTATACAATTTGAGCTTGAGCTCTCATGACACATTTCTGGATTTTAATATATGGTTTAATGAGTGGTAGCATCTATTCCTGGCCTGGATTCTTTCTTTTATCTCTTCTTTACTCACTGTATCCTCTGCGAGTATGACGCCAAGGTATTTAAATTATTTTACACATTTGTACTTGTTATTGCCTACTGTCAGTTCATAGGTGTCCCAATGGCTTCTTACTATCACCAGATGCTCCTTGGTGAACATGCTAGCAGGAAACAAAAGGCCACACTATACCTTTAAAACAGGGGTGCCCAAACCTTTTGGGCCTCAGGCCGGTCACGTGGTTCAACAGGCCAGTCACATGGTTCCTCTAACCAGAAGCAGAAGTAAAACACACCTTGCAATCTGTTTTACAACAGCTATGTTTTGCAACAGGATGGGATAGATTTTAGGCTATTTTCTCTGCTTAAACCAGGGGTGTCCAAACTATGGCCCATGGGCTGGATCTGACTCCCAACGCCAATTCATCTGGCCAGTTGTTGGATTCAGCAGGTTCACCCCAGTTTGCCAGAACTGGTAGCAGAAATTCTGGCTGGCCCTGCCCATCCAAGTTTTGAAATAATGCAGGGCTTCCCCCTGGCTACGCCCACCATACCACGCTCACAGAGCAGGTAAAAAAACTTTGAATCCCACCACTGCATCCGGCCAAGTAGAAGTAAAACGTGCCCAGCATGGCCCGGATGACTTGGCGTTGGGGGCTGGATCCAGCCCATGGGCCATAGTTTGGGCACCCCTGTTTTAAAATGAGGCAGCATATATTTTTCCTCCCCAAATGGAACTACTGAACACAACATTCTGGAAGAATCAGTTTGAAAAATGAATCACTAATAGCCTTCCAAATTGTCCCTTGTAGTATAGTCTGGGTTTGAATTCTGGGCTCGCTTCAGGATGAGGTCATAGCTGTCAAGTATCCCTTATTGGCCAGGAAAACCCCTTATATGACCCTCTTTCCCGCCATCATCCCTTATTAATTAGACTGCAATGCCCTATTGCTACCATTGGAGGGGAGCACAGGATAAGCATAGCTGTCAAATATCCCTTATTTGCCAGGAAATTTCCCTTATTTCCAAATCCAAAACTTGACAGGTATGGATGAGGGAGGAGCTAAAAGTTGTTTAGCCTGCTCCTCCCTCCCAGTCCCATCCAAACAGCACAAGCAACCTAATTTACTGTCCAGCTTTCACAGCTACAGGTATATATGGCGACTGGGAATACAGTAAAGTGAATGATATTGGTCTTAGTCTCCAGTGACACATTCTTACACTTGATCTTTTCTAATTGCTTGATTATTGCCCTTCTGAGTTTCAGTCTTACTCTGACTTCTTGGCTGCAGTCTTTCTTTGGATTGATGATTGAGCCTGCCTAGCCATACAAAATCTTTTACTATCTCAATTTCTTCATTGTCAACCTTCAAATTGTACATGATTTTTGTCTTCTTTATGTTCAACTGAAACCCTGCTTTGGCATCTTCTTTAATTACTTCACTTTCATTAAAATTTGTTTCAAGTCATTGTTTTTTTTGCCAGTAAATTGGTGTCATCTACATGTCTTCAATTACTTGATGTTTCTTGCACCAATTTTCACAGCTCTTTCATCTGAACCTAGTCCAGGTTTCAATATGATATGTTTCATATACAGATCCAATGTACTGACTTAGGCTTCTGGGAATTGAAGTCCAAAACCCAAAGATTGGGAAATACTGGATTATAGCAAAACAAGGGCCTACAGACAAAACATATCTGCCTCACTGTGACATTAACAAATGCAGCAAGTTCAAATTTTTAAAATTTACCTTTCTTCATCATTGTCAGATGATTTTAAAAAATAGATGAAACAGCACTTAATTACCTTTAATAAAGTTGCAGCAGAGTTTCAAGAATGCTTTAACTAAAGTCACGTTTGCTTGAAAGCCAGTCGTATCCGATTCTAGGGTTCAGTGCTAATCTCTGTTTCATAGCCAAAGAGCCAGCGCTGTGTGCTTCTGCAGATGATTTCCGTGGTCATGTGGCAGGCATGACTAGACACTGGAGCGCACGGAATGCTGTTTACCTTCCCACTGAAGTGGTCCCTATTTATCTACAGTACTTATAATTTCTTGCTTTCAAACTTCTGGGTTGGCAAGAGCTGGGACAAAGACGGGAGCTCATTCGGTCCTGCAGTGTTTGAGTATCGAACTGCTGACCTGCCGTCTTCCAGTTAGCGTCTTAGCCACTTGAGCCACTGCAGTCCCGGGGTGTGTGGTAAGGCCTGCTGCGTAAAAAGGTTGGGAACCTCTGCCTTATGGGATGTAAATGCAAGATGCTCATGTAGGGTGAGGGAAGGAACAGACAGGGTACAAGCAGCCTTTGTTGCAGTAGCCCCTCTGCTAAAACAATCCTTTCCTCCATTGCCTAAACTGAAAAAGTTGATCTATTCAAACTGGAAGCATTATTGCCAGTAGCTGGCAGGTGTGACAGGATTTGGCCACTTGTTCTCAGCAGGTTTGGACAAGGTTGGAGAATGCAGTTGCTTATCTCCTCTCACCCATAAACATTCCTTCAGAGACATTCTTCTGTTCCTCAGACAATGTCCTGCCATCTGACTCAGAAGAAAAGTAGGAATGGACAAGACTGACAGGCAGGGGTGATTGAACCCCCAATCTTATCCTCAGCCTTGTTATGTATGTATGTATGCATCTTCATTGTACTGTAAAGGCAAGAATGTAACCACTCCAGATACAAACGATCTCAGCTGTAAAGGAACGCGAGCAGACAGCCCATAGAGGGCAGCTGCGAGCGTTCAGTCTCACATGGTTCACATTGCTCAATCACGAACAGCCGCGGGAAAACCTTCCCCGCATTCAGCAGCAGAAGAAAGATCTGCATTCAGCAGCAGGAAAAGAGGCGTGCCTGGGCGAGGCCACGCCGGTAGCAGCCAATGAGCTACCGTGCTACAAGATTCAAATGTAGAGGGCTACTGTATATATTGAGATGTATCACCGCCATTACCTCATGCTTCACCGGAACACCATGCAATAAACCTGTGTTAAACCAACCCTTCGGTTGTTCTGTTGTCTTTGGTCCCATACACTAAATTGGCGACGAAGGTGGGATATGGCTGCCCACGGGACCAAGACATGCGCCGGCTACGAGATCAGGAAGCCGGGAGACTTGGAGCTGTTTGAGATAGACTTCAACGCAGCGCTGGTGGAGCTCGAAGTCTCAGATGAGGCCAAGAAGAGGGCCATTTTCGTCCGCATGCTCAGACACGAGACCAAGAGGACCTTGGTGGACCTGATCGCGCCGAGGAAGGTGGGCGACCTCAAAGCCACAGAGCTCCTGGCGGCGCTGCGCGCCCATCTCCGGCCAGCGATAGCGATGTTCCCCGCTCGGAGCGCGTTCTGGAGGCGAGTCCAGGCGCCCAGGGAATCGGTCGCCGAGTTCGCCGCGGCCCTGCGACTGGCCGCCGGCCCATGCAAGTGGGAGACCCCAGAAGTCACCCTCCGGGACTGCCTGCTCTGCGGTCTGAGGGATACCGAGACTCAGCGCACGCTGATGAAAAAGGAGCCGCCTCCCACGTGGCAACAAGTCCTCGACACGGCGCAGGCCGCAGAGGCCACGACTGCCGGGGTGCAAGAGCTTCAGGACTGGCGCCCGAAGCCCGCCAAGGCAGAGAGCTCGGTGCGCGCGGCCCGGCGAGCTTCGAACTCGTCTGCGGAGAGCGGCGACGACGAGGACGTCCGGAGGGTCCAGAGAGAGGGCCGGCGCTGCGACGGCTGCGGCGCCGCCCACGCCCGCGCCAAATGCCCATTCCGCAAGGCCGAGTGCCACAACTGCGGCCGGCGCGGGCACATCGCCAAGGTCTGCCGGAAACGGCGCGAGGCCACAAGGAGTTCTCCAGACCGCTCGGCGAGGCAGGACCGCACCACGAGGCCAAAGGACGGCACCCGGACCACGAGGACGCGGGACGGCGTAGGGCGCATCTCCGACGACAGCGAGGACGACGCTCCGGTTTGCAGCGTTTCCACGGAGCACCCCCGTTACTTCGTTGAGGTAGTAATACACGGGGCCCCTGTTAGAATGGAGGTGGACTCGGGTTCGTCATACTCTATTATTTCCCAGGGAGAGTTCATGAAAATCGCCCCCCGCGTGCGGCCCAAGCTCAAAGCGTTGAGGGCCACACTGAAGGACGTGCAAGGGAACCGCATCCCAGTGTTGGGGGTTGGGAAGTTCCAGGTCCAGTTTAAAAAGCACACCGCAACGCTTCCCCTAGTCGTCCTCAAGGGAGGAAAATGCAGCCTCCTCGGGACTCAATGGTTCCAGCCCCTGGGGTTGTTCATTGGGGGGGTGCACGCCGTGGGAGCACACGCCACCGAGACTGATCCAATACAGAGCGTGTGCGACGCGCACCCCGAGGTTTTCAAAAAGGGGCTCGGAAAATTCAAGGGCCCCCCAGTGACTTTCGACCTGGACCCTGGAGTACGTCCAATCAGACTTAAACCGCGCAGAGTGCCTTTCGCACTAAAGGACAAAATAGAGGCGGAGTTGGACAAATTGGTGGGCCAGGGGATTCTAGTTCCTGTTGATTCTGCGAAGTGGGAAACTCCAATTGTAACAGCGCTCAAGGCCAACGGGGAGGTCCGCATATGCGCTGATTACAAGTGCACCATCAATAAGGCGATCCGCCCTAATGCGTATCCGGTGCCGGTAGTCAGCCACTTGTTGGCCAGGTTACACGGGGGGAGGTGTTTCGCTAAACTCGACCTGGCCCAAGCCTACCAGCAACTCCCGGTGACCCCCGCCGCAGCTGCTGCACAGACCATAGTCACCCACAAAGGGGCGTTCCAGGTATCGCGCCTCCAATTCGGCGTGAATTCGGCGCCCGGGATTTTCCAGTCACTCGTGGAACGCCTCCTGAAGGGGTTAGAGGGGGTGTTACCCTACTTTGATGACGTATTGATTACAGGGGGGAGCCAGGCCGAATTAGCAACAAGGTTGGGAAAGGTCCTGGCAATATTCGAAAAGGCGGGGTTGCGGTTGCGAAAAGACAAATGCGTTTTCTTCGCAACTGAGGTTGAGTTCCTAGGGTTCCGTGTTACTCCCGAGGGAATCAGGCCATCCCAATCCAAGGTGGCCGCCATCAAGAAGGCCCCTCGCCCCACCTCCAAGCCCGAGTTGCAGTCGTTCCTGGGACTGCTCAACTTTTACCACTCCTTCCTTCCGCGGAAGGCAGCAGTAGCGGAACCGCTACACAAATTGTTAAAAAAGGACGAGGCATGGAAGTGGGGCGACGACCAGGAGAAGGCTTTCAATGACCTGAAGCGACTCCTGGCATCAGATGCGGTACTGACCCACTTCAATCCCAAACGCCCAGTGGTCCTGATATGCGATGCATCCCCGGTGGGGGTGGGGGCGGTGTTATGCCACGTACTGGAGAACGGGAGGGAGGCCCCGATAGCGTTCTACTCTAGGTCCTTGTCCCAAGCGGAGAGAAACTATGCCCAGACAGACAGGGAAGCACTAGCGATAATTGCGGGGACTAAGAAATTTCATGATTTTGTGTACGGCCGCCCCTTCACCATAGTGACTGACCATAAGCCCTTGCTAGGCATTTTCACCGCAGATAAGCCCACACCCCAAATCCTGTCCCCGAGAATGCTCAGGTGGGCCATTTTTCTCAACGCGTATCAGCACGCGTTGGTATACCGGCCCGGGAAGGAGATCAGCCATGCGGATGCCCTGTCGAGGTCCCCCATTCCCCGGGATTGCTGCCACGTGGGCGAGGTAGAGAGGGACCACCAGGTCTTAATGATAGAGGTCCTAGACTCCCCTCCAGTAGTACCGGCCGACATCGCTAAAGCGACCGGCAAGGACAAAACGCTGGCCACAGTTTGCTCCTGGGTACAGAAAGGGTGGCCCGTGTCTTCCCCAGCAGCGGAATTCGACACATTTTTCAAAAAGAAACTAGAGTTGTCCCTAGAGAGGGGTTGCCTTTTGTGGGGACAGCGGGTAGTGATCCCCACGTCTCTCCGGCCGAGGGTGCTTAAACTGCTGCACGTCAGCCACCCGGGGATCGTCCGCTCTAAGGCACTGGCCCGCAGTTACTTTTGGTGGCCCCAGCTAGACGCCGACATCGAACACATGGTCGGCACTTGCGAAGCGTGCCAAAGCTCCAGGCCAGAAGAGGCTCGCTCGCCACATAGGGAGTGGGACGCAGCAAGGGGGCCCTGGTCCCGGGTACACGTAGATTTTGCTGGCCCGTTCAGGGGAACACTTTTCCTCCTTGTAGTGGACGCGTTCTCCAAGTGGTTGGAGGTAATTCCAGTCTCGAGCACCTCCTCGGCCACAACAATTAAACAGTTACGGAGGGTCTTTTCCACGTTCGGTTTACCCGACACCCTCGTCAGCGATAACGCTAGCTGTTTCACGTCTGCCGAGTTTGGGGCGTTCATGGAGCGCAACGCCATTCGGCACATCACCTCCGCCCCCTTTCACCCGGCCACCAACGGCCAAGTAGAGCGCCTAGTGCGCACCACGAAAGACGCGCTGCTGCGCATGGGCCCCGGAGACCTCGACCTGAAATTGTGCCAATTCCTGCTAAGGTACAGGGTCACCCCATTGGCATCAGGGTACTCCCCCGCAGAGCTGTTGATGCGCAGGAAGCTGGCCACGGGAATCTCCAAGCTAGACCCCACGAGAGTAGAGGACAAAGGGTGGAACATAGGGGTGGAACCCACAAAGAGTTTCAGCGTAGGCGCCCCGGTGCACTGCAGGAACTACGCCAACGCGGGGCCAGCCTGGGTGCCGGGCACCGTAATAGCACAAACCGGCCCCGTCTCATACCGCGTGGAGACCAGTACAGGCTTCCTGTGGAGGCGACACGTGGACCAACTCAGGCGCAGGGTCCCCGGAGAGCAGGACGGAGATGAAAATAGCATCGAATCAGCGTTAGGGTACTCCCCCACCCGCTTAGCCCAAGGGGGAGGAAAAGGGGAACATGGGTCCCCACCTAGGGGGGAGGAAAGGGAATCGATCCACAGAGATCTTTTGCGGGAGTCCGCGGCGGAAAGGAAGAGCCCCGAGCACAAACATACCCCTTGGAAGTTTCCCCGAAACACAGATGCCCATAGAAGTTTAGACGTTGATTTACAGTACCAGGGGGAGTTAGCGGAGTGGTCCCCCACCCGTCCTAGCGAAAAGAGGGGTTTCAGTTCAGCCCCTGGTACTTCCAGTCCCAGTAGCCCCTGTGAGTTAGAATGCAATATAGCGCCAATTTCCCGGAGACCGACACCCCCAAGATGGGAGGTAGCAGCGAGTCCGCCCACCACAGTCTCAAGGTCCCCCGAGCGGGGATCAGAAGGTAGCAGAACCACAAGGGCGACCTCATCGGTTCCGGGGTTCACAATAGGAGGGTCCCCGGGGTCCGAGAGCAACAGGCAGGGGTTCACCTCCCAACTGTTCATTCCATTCCCATCCCCGGGGGCAAGGCAGGCACGGACGCCCCACAGAGCCACTAACGAATCCCCGTTTCCCGTTGCAGGACAAGCACCCGCGGAGTCAGGGATCACAGGCTCTCCAGTACTAGGTCAGACGCAGGCACGCCCCAAGCGCACGTGCGGCAAGCCACAATGGTTGCGGGACTTCGTCCCATCCTAGGGGGGAGGGATGTTATGTATGTATGTATGCATCTTCATTGTACTGTAAAGGCAAGAATGTAACCACTCCAGATACAAACGATCTCAGCTGTAAAGGAACGCGAGCAGACAGCCCATAGAGGGCAGCTGCGAGCGTTCAGTCTCACATGGTTCACATTGCTCAATCACGAACAGCCGCGGGAAAACCTTCCCCGCATTCAGCAGCAGAAGAAAGATCTGCATTCAGCAGCAGGAAAAGAGGCGTGCCTGGGCGAGGCCACGCCGGTAGCAGCCAATGAGCTACCGTGCTACAAGATTCAAATGTAGAGGGCTACTGTATATATTGAGATGTATCACCGCCATTACCTCATGCTTCACCGGAACACCATGCAATAAACCTGTGTTAAACCAACCCTTCGGTTGTTCTGTTGTCTTTGGTCCCATACACTAAAAGCCTCACACTGCCTGTCAAAGCCTTGGCAAGGTACAGGTGGGAGAAAGGTGGTTGCTCCTATGCTGCTGCCTGAACCCCAGAGAATGAGAGAAATAAAAAGTATGAGAAGGGTTAATGTGTTTGTGCAAGCTTTCCAGTTCATAAAACCCATTTTTTGCAGTAGCCCAATGAAAGAGATAGCATTCTGTCTCCCTTGCCCTGCTCTTCAGAGAGCTGGTTCACTTGCTGTGGTTTTAACTGGTATACAGCCTAGGTTGGCTATATACACCAGCTGGTGCAATTTAGAAGGTGTATTTTGCTGTACTGATCCAGAAGACATGTAGGCAGTTGTGTTAATCCTTTAGAATCTGGGCACCAAAGCATAACTTGAGGTTGACATATGGGTAAACCATTTGTTACCTAAATACATAGGCCTGTGATGGCGATCCTTGGCACTCCAGATGTTCTTGGACTTCAATTCCCAGAAGCCCAAGCCCCCATGAATCCACACGAATGGGTTTACTGCAATTCATCCGGCCCATGCCACCCTTGTACAGACACATTTTACTTCTGCTCCCAGGAGCGACGAGAGTGGTGCGGGTCGGATGAATTGCAGTAAACCCATTCATGTGGATTAATGGGGGCTTGGGCTTCTGGGAATCCAAGAACATCTGGAGTGCCAAGGTTTGCCATCACAGACATAGGCAAACACCCCAATCCAGCTACAGTGAGCTCTCGCTAACAGACAAACCAGGTATGTACCTACACATTTTGGAAAACTATTATTTTTTTCCAGTGCATTGGTGGTTCCTAACTTTCACACTTAATGGAACATAAGTGGTATATGACCAAAATCCACCTACTTCCTCTGCCTCATCTCCTAACCCCCCCCCCCATGAGTGATTTGGCTGAAGTGGAGGTGGATGAAATTTCACTCCCATCTTTCCATGCTTCTCTCCATGATAAAAGTAGACCCTTCTCACTATTTTGTAAAACTGGTGAGCACGCATTCAACAACATACAATCACATTTCATCAGATATTCCCACTGAATGCAAACTTTGATTTCTCATGACTCATTGGCACTACCAGGTGCAATTGGGATCAGGCATGACTAATTTTCAATCTTCAACAGGCTCTGGCATAGATAGCAATGAGAAAAAACACAGGACATCTGTAAGGATTTCCATGCCATTAGCAATACCAGCACAGCCCAGAAATAACTTACTGGCTGGAATCCTGTTAGTTACACCACTTAAATAAATGCCTATTATCACAACTGTAAAATTTTGTTAGTTAATGAGACACCATTTATATCCCTCATCACACAACAGTCTTGTGACTTGGCCTATGATGAGGAATACAAATGGTGACTCATTCTTCTTGTGCTGTATTCAATTCCGAACATTGGCTCTCATTGTGGTTATCAGCCATGAAGATTATCCTGGGAACAATTTAATGCAGTGGCCTTCCATTTGCCTTCTGCATCGCAGCGAGACACCTGTGTCGAGATTCCCTGTGGGATGATGTCACTTTATGTTATTCACTTGTTAGTTTAATAGGATTTTACCTAGAGATGCTAGCACTGTTTTTATTTTCTCTCTATCATGTATTCCACTTAGCCTAACTGAAGCCATTTTAGAAAGCACCCTCCACCATTTTACCCAGTAACTGGGAAAGCACCTCTTGTACTTTTCCCAAGGCCAAGCTCCAGGAACAGTACCAAAAGATTGTTCAATGTCAGATAGTGAAATGAGACCACTGATAGGCAGCCACCTGCTATCTTTGAACTAAGTATGAAACTGTCACTTTAAGTGGTCAATTAAGACATTTCTGGGATATATTCTCATAGAAAAAGGTAAAAAAAAACCAACCCAATTTCTTCAGCTACGAGCCCATGGAGTCCGTTCTCCAATGCTACGAGGACTCATATCGCTTGTTATCTTGATGGGTCCCAATCCGTACCATTTCGTATGGGGCAGCAAAGACCGCCGCACTTTATTCTAGGCAAGTGGTAGCTTACAGCTTATTATTTCTTTTCTTTCATTATAAAAATGTTTCAATTTTATTCTTAGTTTAGTCAGTTATTTTTCTATATCCTGCATTTTCTGGACTTTGATATTTTTACAATAAAAACCACAAAAGGACTTGGTTTGTCAAGCTTACTCCTTTTTGCTCCCACTGCCAATGGAGCAAATTGGGGAAGGGGGACTTTAACAATAAGGCCTTATTCATGAAGGGAGGACTGTGTCGATTTTGCATCAACTTTGAGGAGTCTGTTGCCCAGTAGAAGAAACTTTGCCCGGCATCCCAGAGACAGCGATTTGCTGCAGAGGTAACAGAGTTACTCCCAGACACCTTTCACACCGCCAAGGTTAAAAGTTCCCCAGAAGCAAGATAAGGGTGTTTTTCATATGAGAAAGTGGTGTTCCATCCCAGGGGTCTTTGCAGCTCAATTTCCCCTGCGTATCACCATTTCTCTATGAACCTATGAGCCGGAGTTATCCGGACCAAGCCGTCCTCTGCCAAGCCTTGAGGAAGCCACCCTTTTGGCCTGCTAGCCAAATCAGGTCCTCTGCCTGTGCCGCGGCCTGTCGAACCTCTAACGGAGGGGGAGCGGAGCCTGCCGACTGGTGGAAGCAACCCAGATAACCTGTACCATCGTTCCAGTTCCATGATTCACTGTCTGGTTCTGAGCCCTTTTAGCATGCAAAGTCCTCATCAGCCCCAGGCCAGTATTGATGAAGCTGCTGCCCTCCATCAAGATGGATTCAAGTGGGATTTAATCTATTTGGGGACTATCACCCTTCTCTGTGAACTTCTCCACCCAAGGCCATTAGTCCTCAGGGTTGTCAGGTTAGTTAACCAATGCCTGATGATCAGTTTTGAGTCACTGGCAGTATGGTCTACTCTATTACCATAGCAGGATAACCTGGCCAGACTGGGGTGACTTATTAACTAGTGACAATTCACCACTAGAATTTAACTTATTTTATGTGCACCAGAGTAATTAACAAATATGATTCTAGCACTTATCAGCAAACTATTTACTGGTTATGAAATCTGGATACATGTATTTATTTTGCCAATAACAAATGTAATTATGGTTGCAACCTATTCAGGGTTAGTGGTGTTCCTTTCTGGAGAATAACTAATATCTAACTATAGTCATGGATATGTGGCTTTGTTAAACGTTAAAGGAGGAACATCACATGGTTCATGTGCTAACTTGTGACCTGCCTTGTGATGCTGCCATTTGCTCTGCTGTGGGTATGGAGACAACTACACGGGACAAAAGGGCTTATAGCATTCCAACTTTCTAAATTTACCAGGACTAATGGATTAACACAACTATCTACATGTCTTTTGAGTCAGTGATATTAGATGCACACTATAGCAAAACACACCTTCTAAATTGCACCAGTTGTAGCACGTAGCAGGCCATGTAGTGGGACTGCCTATTTTATTTGCTTTTTGAGAAACAATAAGCAGAGAGGTACTTTTTTAAATAAACAGTTGTAAATGTAATGGTAACGGTAACAAACTACTGAAGCAGTGGCTTTTCGCTATAACCCTGACTGATTAAATTCTAAAAGAAATTTTCCGGTTGTGGTAGTACCTTTGTTCTTAGGCTCCAGTCTCTTTGGTGTGCAGCCTAGATGTTTTCAAAGAATACTCCTGATGTAGGGTTTATGGCTTGTGAGTTTGGTAATCCCCTTTGAAATGCTCCCTATTAGAATGGTTCAAGTTATAGAGGTCACAGAGTTGTCTGAGCTGCCTTTGACTTTATTTTTACTTCTTGTTTAATCCCTTACTTTCATTTAATTAGACCAGTGGGCAACAGCCCCTTTTTAGTGGGCTGTACAATAAGTACGTCATGGTCTAGAACCTAGCCTGACTATTCAAAATCACATTGTATTAAGTGGAAGCCTTGCATACTGTGACCCTGCATGTAATCCTTTCATGTGCTTCCTCCAAATGGGGAAAATATGATGATGATGTTGATCATCATCAAAGGAGTACACTAAGGGTTCTCAACCTTTTCCAGCTGCAGACCAGACAACACACCCCCTCAGACAGCAGAGCAGGCTGGACACGTGGTTCCCTCACTGTAAACGCTGCCATAAAATGTGTCCACGGCTGTTGTAAATGTGTTTATGGCAGCTGCGGGCACATTTACGGTGGGTTTTCCGCTGTTTTGCTCCTTCCGTCACTTCTGGCGGTATACATGAAATGATGCTAGATCAGGCATTGACTGAAAATCTACCAGTAGATCTCTGGCTGACTTGGGGTAGATCGTAGAGTACTTCCAGTTATTTAATAGCAATAAATGATGGTGCGGCCCTTCTCCCCTTAGACTGCTGTTGTGTATGGAAACATTATATCTTTAAGAATGAATGTAACCACTTCGATGTAAGAATGTAACCTTGTAATGAACACAATGTTTCTCAGCTGCAATAGAACGTGAGCTAGCTACCCATAGAGGGCAGCTGCGAGCGTTCAGCTCACATGGTACAAATTCCCCAATTACTGTCAGCCGCGGGAACATTCCCGCCACGGCTACACCTGGTGAAGAAGGGCGTGACTCAGGATGACGTCACCCAGGCGGTGGCCAATGGGCTACCGTGCATCCATATTCAAATGTGTTGTTGCTGTATAAAAGGAGCTGTACCTCCGCCATTGCCACATGTTCAGATTGCATACCCTCCAATAAAGATGTGTTTGGCCTCATAGCTGCTGCCTACTGCGTATCAATCTGCAAACATCAAAACTGCTGAAAAGAAAAAATCGTGGATAATTGTGTGAGTTTTTGTGTGGCAGATGTCAGCAAACAGAAGGGTTAATTTGTTGGTCAGGTAAAAATGCACTCTGTAAATACTCAGAGGAACTGTGAAAGGCCAATTAATGAGGAATGTCTCACCCAGGAGTCATCTGGCAGGGAGATAAGGTTTGTCTGGTGCAAAGGTATGTGTAAGAACAATGGACAATCAGCAAGAGATGATCTTCCTGGCAGATTAGGAGTTTGAGAATTCCGTCAGGCTATATCTTCCTGGAAGAGGACCATTAAGGAGACATTTGGACATTCAGGGACCAACCAGAGGGAACAGCCAGAATCATCTGGAGCAATAGCTAATTGTTATAGAAAAGTGGGATCCCTAGAGAAGTAAGATGTCTCTCATTCTTGTCTCTTAAGGGAGCAGGATGGGGTCCAGAAATGCTATCCTATGGAAGGAAATTGGATAGGGACATTTTTCTGAGAAAACATCTAAACGGCTTATGCGAGTGAAAATGTAGATGGGAATAGAAAGATTTTGTTATTTTCCATGTGTGTTTGCTGTGTATTTTCCATCTGTGTGTTTTTGTAGATGTTTTGCATCTTTTACCCATGTTTTATCTACTTATTGATTTTTGCTTTCTTTTTAAAAATAGAACTTATAAAATCCATTTGGTACAGTCTACCAAGATAAATAATGGTTATTACACATACTGTATTTGCTTTTGATAAGGTACAGGAGGTGGCGGCAGCAGATTTGACAAAAGGAAACCGCTCTCAGCTAGCTCGTCAATAGCCCTAGTATTTCTGTGTATCCTCTAAACACTCCTCCAAGTTCAGGATAAGAGAATGTGGGCAGGCGGGATCTGGGCCGTAGCCAGGGGGTGGCCAGGGTGCGCTTTGCCCACTCTGGGTTAGCAGTTTGCCCAACCTCAAACTCCCTGCTGCTCATATATATGACATAGATATATGACTTTGTTGCCCACCCTGGAAAAAAATTTGCCCACCCACATCTAGAATCCTGGCTACGGTCCTGGGCAGGATAGGCATTGGAAAGCCAGGCTGAGAGGTGGGTTTTGTGATAGTAGGACTGTCAACTCTGTTCAGACCAGATACCAAAATAAATCTCTGGTGTCACTATTCTGTAGGCCAATAGTTTTGCATGGACCATTCAAAATAGCGGCTGCAATTTATGCCAGATTAGGCTAATAAAAATCAGCAGGGGTGGCACTTTTTCAGAAATTAAAGGTTTCTGATGTTTCTCCAAAGGTTCTGAGGCTTCTGTGAAGTCCTTTATTGTTAGGAAAGTGTTGGGGCTGTGGGATAGGAAGCAAAAGTATTTAACTACTGAAAATCACCATCACCAGGATTACTTTACTTGTGGCAATGGCTTTTGGTACCGTAATCAAATACTTTCCTCTCTCTTCCTGTGGTCTGCATGGTTTGCTGATGATGAAAGGGGCTGCACAGAAGCTTTGAGACCTTACAGTAAAAAAAAAGTTGGACATTTTTAATTTCTGAAATAATGCTGCTCGACTAACGTTGGCATAATGTAAGTGAGGCCCACCAGATTTTAGCCAACATTCAGTTAAAGCACTGAAGGACTGTGTGGCACAGCTTGCCCCCCCCAAACTGTGCACATTACATACTACTCCTTGTGCAGCATAACCATCTGTAGATAGGGATAGGGGGACTCTGTATGTAGGATCTGGAGACCTGATCCTACTTCAGGAAAGTCTGTGATCTGCATTGTAGAATGTGGCCGCCTTGCCTATCAAAATGACATCAGTTAATGAGGCACAGATTTCTTTCCACTCTTTCTATGGAATGAGGGATGGGTTTATTCTGCCATGCTTTCCAGCTTGCCTGGTCTTTAATTTTTCAGCTAGAGGAGAGTTTCTCCCCAAATATGCTGTAAATAGGAAACTGCAGGCCAAATTCTTATACTTGGTCTCTCTCTCTCTCTCTCTCTCTCTCTCTCTCTCTCTCTCTCTCTCTCTCACACACACACACACACACACACACACACACACACACACACACACACACACACACACACACACACACACACACACATTCTCTCTCTCTCACACACACACTCACTGGAGAAACTGTTTGTAGCCAGCTGTTCCACTTCACCTCCATGACTGAGGCAGCAGGTATATTGTTTGAACCGTTAGGCTGTTAATGTTACAAGCATTGTTCTAATACTAGGGAGTCTTTGTTCCTGGTCTGTCCTCTTTTGTATGGCAGGAAGTGGGTGGGTAGCAAGCCAGGTCCGGAGATGCCTCTTAATGACACAGAACAATGACCCTCTGAGTATAAACTGGTTGGGCCAGTCCATGGCTGGTGTGCTGCGCAGAGTTCAAAGGCCCGATTAAAAGGAAATACTGTACAACCTGGCAACAAAACCATGTCTCTGTGCCTTCCAGTGATAAAAGTGTTTTTGAAACACAAAGCAGTTTAACTCCTGGTTTCCTTGGAGCTGGGGCTGGTTAATTAGGCACCTGGGGAGGAAAATCCACAAAAACCAGATGATTTCATTCACTGCATTTCAGCAAAAGTGTGGGACACTTTTTATGCTGAGAAATACTAGGTACAAAGACACTGAAGATCTCTTTGTTCAGAAGAGGGTATTATCTCCTACAGGAAAAAGAAGATACAACCGCAAGGTTATAGGTGTAGAGATTGTTACCTTGTTCTGTCCCTTCAAGTCAGGAACCAACTTATAGTGACCCTAACAAGGTTAACAAGTGAGCTGTTTAAGGAGCAGGTTTTTACCAGTTCCCAGGTGACTGGATTGCTCAGTGGTCTGGTTTTGGAGCCAGAGATTGGGAGTTCGATTCTACACTGTACCTCCTGGGAGAAAAGCCAGGGCATCTGTCTGTAGAGATTAGAAGGGGAAATTAAATTAGCAATTACACTTCTATACCACCCCATAGTGCTTAGTGCGCTCTCTGGGCAGTCACAAGTTAATGAGCATTTTTGCCCCCAACATACTGGGTACTCATTTTACCGACCTCGGAAGGATGGAAGGCTGAGTAGACTTTGATCTCTCTGTCAGAATCAAACTCACAACCTTCTGGCAGCAGTACAGCAGTTTAACCACTGTACTACTAGGGCTCTTCCCTAAATCACACAGTCTGGATTATCAGAACTATATGTCATTGCTGCTCAAACCAGCCTCTGGCAGAGAAGGGTACTACTTTACCTCATACCTATCTGGTGTAAGTAAATATGATTGTTGCAATGTCCTTAGGATCAGAGATAAAGTGACTAGCCTCAGAGTAACTAGGTGTGGAACTGCCCAACCTGTCCAATCGGTGCGAACTCATCATAAGCCTGGCTTACATAAAGTGCTGCCATCAGCTTTTCACACTACAGAGCAGTGGAATTTCCTTAAACATTCCTGACTATGCAGATAAAACCAAGAAAACAAAGTAAGATTTATTGTTTTGGGATCCACCCAGACTAGAACTTCTCATAGAGTTGAATCAGCTGTCACATTTATTTAGAGAACATAATAGCTGGATGAAGATTCCCCGTGCCCGGTTGGGCATCAGTGGCTTCTGGCAGAGGTTAAACCAGTGAGCAAACTCCTGGCCTCTGGCCCTTGTCAGGGCGTAAGGGGGGTGAATTAGTGATAGGGATTAATTCGGCCGCTTGTAGCCTGACCGACGATTCTGCCGAGCAAGCATCTCGCAGACCGCAGTTATCCATTAGAGTAATCACTCATCCTCTGGCCAAGGTAATCCCCGGTGTAAATATCAGCCATATTTACCCTTGCTTAAACCCTAAACAATGGTCTTCCTTGCCCCGTGTTTGTCCAAGTTAATTAACTTCCCTTTGAGAGGTTCCCCATTAACCCGGGTATGTGGGTGAGGTAATTTTCCTGCCCGATGACGGTTTCGCCACCGTTGCGCTTTTTTCCCTATAAATGATGTTGCCTTTTTCCAATAAAGTACTGATCTGATCTCGCTCCATTTGCCTCGTGTCGTCACTTGATCAGTCTCCTCCGGGACCTTAAGGCCACCCCAGTGGCCCCGATTCCTACAGCTGGTGACCCCGACGTGATTTACTCGTGAGTAAGCGACCCAGGAGAGGTCTACTCGCGAGTAGCGTACCACGCGGTCCGGTTCTACGCTTGAACCGCGACCCGTCCGCCCGGAGGACAGCGCGGCGCTCTGGCCGGCAGCCAGTCGGTCAGAAGGACGGCCAGCGGCGAGGCATTCCAAAAGAGGCATTCCTGCACTTTGCTCCCGGCTTTCGAGGAGACTTGCGCCAAAGGGAAAAACGCGTTCTGCTCAGGGCAGCTGTGAGCCCCTGACAGCGCAGAGGCCGCCGAGGGCCCGTGGCAGGAGGCCATGCTCCGAGCTCCACCCAGACGATCGTCGCCAAAACCAGTTACCTTGCCCCCAGACGCGTCAACCCGTCCCGAGGAGGAAACTTCAGAGGACAACTCGCAGGTAATATGGGGACTTGTTCTCAGGGACAGAGTCCGTCCGCTAGCCAAAAAACTTGTGAGGAAGAGTTTAAAATCCTGGCCAGGGTCTTTAAGTTACGCTTTCACAGCAGGGAACTAGCGAGACTTTTGGCATACCTTAGGGAACACTGCCTGCTTTACCCAGAAGCAGGTACGTTAACCCTACAGCTCTGGGATCGGATAGGAGACTGCATTCAGCAACCCCCGAAGGCCCCAGGAGGGATAGTTAGCACATGGAGGAAGTGTAGGAAACTCTTAGCTGAGATCGAACCAGTCCGGATAGAAGCGGAAGAACCCCCGTTAGAGAAGTCATCAGTTCAGCCAGTCGAGCCGACTGCGCCCACCGCACTCTATCCGACATTCAAGTACCAGCAGAGTAGCGCAGGGAGCCTTCCCGCGGTGACAGCTGCAGACGTCACCGAGGGAATGCAGGGCATGAGAAGCGCAGGCGCTCCTCTGACAGCTTCGGGTTCCCGAGTTACCAAGAGTCCCCTTCAGCGCACAATTGAAGAGGAGATTAGGAAGGGGGAATTGCCAGCAGAAGAGCTAGCTGAGCTCAGACAGATATGTCCAATCCGCATGGAAATGGACGCGCTCACGGGCGCACAGCAGATTGTTCATTCCCCAGTCCCGTATAAGCTGCTCATGGCTATGCGGAAGGCAATTGCAGAAACAGGGCTCCAAAGTCGTTTTACTAGGGGCACGCTTCAGCAAGTGTGCGAAACCACCATGTGGATTGCTCATGATTGGAAAGCCGTCATGAGGATGATGCTGACCCCTAGCCAGTACATGATCTGGGACAGCGAGTTCCGCCTAGAGGCGCAAACTCGGGCTGCCAGGATGGGAGGCGCGGTGCTTCCTGAGCAGCTGTATGGCTCGGGTAATTTCGAGTCAATCAATGCTCAGATCAACCTGCCTCTCGCCACTCTCGAGATGTCAGCCGAGGCAGCCTTTAGGGCTTACTTTAAGATCCCAGCCACTGGCAAAGCGGCTAAGAATTACACCTCCATTAAGCAGGGAGCCCAGGAACCCTACATGGACTTCATCAATCGCCTGGAAGAGGCCATTAGCAGGCAGATTGATAATGAGCAAGCCCAGGAGGAGCTCATGATTAAGTTAGCCAAGGACAATGCCAACTTGGACTGCCGTAGAATCTTGCAGTCCCTAGGCAACCGTCCTGACTTGACCCTATCGGACATGATTAGAGCTTGCGCCGACGTTGGCACAGAATCCTATAAGATGGGTCTGCTAGCGGCAGCGGTGCAAGGAGGGAAAAGACCTAATGGTAAGAGCAAAGGAGCATGCCACAATTGTGGCAAGATCGGTCACTTTGCTAGGGAGTGTCGATCCAAGGGAGGCGGACAAAAAGTCCGGCCATCCCAAGGCTCCGAACACCCTCTGTCCGAAGTGCAAGAAAGGCTATCATTGGGCCAG
Source organism: Bradypodion pumilum (assembly GCA_035047305.1). NCBI lineage: Eukaryota > Metazoa > Chordata > Lepidosauria > Squamata > Chamaeleonidae > Bradypodion > Bradypodion pumilum. The sequence continues at coordinate 365,116,314 of JAWDJD010000002.1, forward strand.
GTATTGCCAGAATTCGGGAAACCGGAACACGGGCATGTCTCTGGCCCCAGTCCAAACAGAGGCGTCCTTCACCCAGAACTCCCCAGAGCCAGAGTAGAGTCCAACCCCATCCCAGACATTGCGAGGGCGCAGGCCAGCCCCAGGGGCAGCGCGGGACTAGAATTGACTTGCCAGGCGGACGTTACATGCGACCTGCCAGGCACAGTCTATCTGGTCGATTCCCAGTACATGGGACCCCTGCCCAGAGGCTTTATAGGTTTAGTTTTGCCCCGTAGTGTAGCTGGTGCACGCGGAATTTTTATAATTCCAGGAGTCATTGACTCCAATTTTTCGGGCGTTCTCCAAGTTCAGCTTTGGACACACCTGCCCCAAACCATTCCCAAAGGAGACACCTTAGCGCAACTGATCATGGTTCCTTGTCGCTCGCCAGCAGAGAGCCAGGGAGGGCTCAGTGACAGCTTCGAGTCCCGGTCAGAGGACCGCTCGAGCGCCAGTGAGGCAGCGCAAGGATACCAGGTCTTAGCGACAGTGGGGACCAACATTGAGTGGAAACAGCGCCCGGTTATTGAGGTATTTCTGAATAATCGATCATTCTCAGGCCTGTTAGATACCGGAGCAGATGTCAGCGTGATTAGTAGAAGCCAGTGGCCAAGGGAGTGGGCCATTGAGCCGGTCTCCGATGTGTGGGGGGTAGGCGGTGTTCAGGAAGCGTTTAGGAGCCGAGAGTGGGTAGAAGTCACAATCCCAAGGGCTGAGGGCACGGCGGTGATCCGACCGCACATTCTTGACATGCACATCAACCTTTGGGGGCGAGACATTCTGCAGCAGTACGGTGCTACGCTTACCTTCGGGTAATGGCGTTGCCACTTAAATGGCTCACCGATACGCCGGTCTGGGTAGAACAATGGCCGGTAGTGGGGGAGAAATTGGTTGCTCTCAAGCAGCTAGTTAAGGAACAGCTAGACGCAGGACACATAGAACAGTCCACGAGTCCTTGGAATTCGCCAATTTTTGTTATTAAGAAGAAGTCGGGGAAGTGGCGACTCCTCCACAATCTCAGAGAGATCAATAAATGCATACAGCCAATGGGTCCGCTTCAATGCGGCATCCCGAATCCGAACATGATTCCCGAGGGGTGGGAGATCCTAGTCGTAGATCTCAAGGATTGCTTTTATACAATCCCCTTAGACCCCAGGGACCGGGAGAGGTTTGCCTTTACGGTGCCAGTCGTGAACCACAGTGAGCCTACGCAGCGTTACGCGTGGAAATTTTTGCCACAGGGCATGCTCAATTCGCCCACTTTGTGCCAAATTTACGTTCACGACGCACTGGCAAAGTTTCGAAACCTCTACCCACAAGCCTTAGTTTGTCACTTTATGGATGATATTTTGGTAGCGTTGCCAAAACTTGGCAGCGAAGTGTTTTCAGACCTCCAGGCCAGCCTTGGGGACAAAGGGTTGCTCATTGCCCCGGAGAAAGTGCAGAGAACCGAGCCCTTCTCATACTTGGGCCATCGGCTTCTCCGCTCTTTCGCAGCACCAGTTTTGCCTCAGATCAATTTACAGGACTCAGTCACCTTGGTAGAATTACAGCAGGTTTTAGGAAACATTAATTGGGCCAGACCGTATTTTCGATTGGATACGGATCTTCTGAAACCGCTCTTCTCGCTGCTAACGCTAGGTAAGCAGCCGGCAGACCGGATAAAAATTTCTCAAGACGCTCGCTTGGCGCTTGAGAAAGTTAACCAGGCTCTCAGCCAAAGATGGGTAGATAGGATCGCCCAGGGGCCATATGCCCCAATCCTGAATCTGTACATCGTGCGATCGGGATCCATGTTCACTGGGGCGCTAGGAGTAGACTCAGAGAAGGGAGCGAAAATTGTGGAGTGGGTGTACTTGCCTAACACCTCATCTCGGAACATTGTTCCGCCCCAAGAACTGGTCTCCGCAGTGATCTACCGCGGCAGGCTGAGAGCTAGGGACATTTCTGGGCACGATTTAGCCAAAATCGTGGTCCCGTTCACCAAAGAACAAATTCAGCAGTTGATGCAGCTAGGTGACTCGCTCCCGATAGCTTTGGAAGGGTTCACTGGAAGCTTGGCATACCACTTGCCTAAAGACCCCAGACTCGTCTCGCTTCAAACAGGAACAGTCAGCTTGTTCGAATTGCTCTCGCTGGTCCCACTTCAGGGGGCCAGAACAGTTTTTTCTGATGGCGGACGCACCTATGGTGTCCTGACCTGGCAGGAGGGCAAAGCTTGGCACACGCTGTTAACTCTTCCACAGAAGTCCGCGCAGCGGGCGGAGTTGGCAGCCGTGAATCTTGCTTTGCGCACCTTCGCCAAGGAACGTTTAAATATCATAACCGACAGTCTGTATGTTAGGAATTTGCTTCACAGTCTACCGGGAGCATACATCACTCCCGCGATAGACAAGAATCTGCTTAGCCTGTTTCTCACGGCTCAATTTCATTTGCGTAACCGCACGGAGCCGCTCTATATTGCCCACATCCGCAGTCATCAAGACCTACCGGGTCCGATTTCCGCGGGCAATAGCAGAGCGGATGCGGCGGCAAAGGAAATTCAGCAACGTTCAGTTTTGGGAGTTTTCACTACTCCAATTCAAAGTCATGCCTTTTTTCACCAAAACGCCAAGGCACTCGCCAGACAGTTCAATTTGCCACTTTCTCAAGCCCAGGGTATAGTACGCTCTTGCCAGCACTGCGCCGGGGCGCCGGGGGGGCCCTCGTGGGGGGTCAACCCGCGGGGGACAGAGGCCAATCAGGTGTGGCAAATGGACGTCACGCATGTGCCGCAGTTTGGCAGATGGCAGTACATGCACGTCTGCATAGACACTTTTTCCCAGTTCGTTTGGGCGACGGCGCAGAAGGGGGAGGCTGCATCCCACGTGGAGCAGCACCTCCTTTCCTGCATTGCGGCAATGGGCAAGCCGCGGCACTTGAAAACGGACAACGCCCTGTCCTACTGCTCTAGGCAGTTGGCCGCCTTCATGGCCACCTGGGACATCAAACATACATTTGGCATTCCCTACAATCCGCAAGGGCAGGCGATTGTAGAGCGGGTCAATCGGACGCTAAAGTCCTATATTGACAAACAAACAGAAAGGGGGGAGCCACCAGCCCTCCCCAATTCACAGGGACAAGCACAGTTTTGTCTGAATAAGGTATTGTTCACATACAATCACCTCAATGTTTTTTCGGACTGTACGCCGCAGGAGAAGCACTTCCGCCGTTCGGAAGCTCTCCCGCGACCTATGGTCCGGTACCGAGTGCCACCGGACCCATCCTGGAGGGGCCCGGTGCCGCTCATAACCTGGGGGAGAGGGTATGCTGCAATTATGTCTCCAACAGGTGTCGTTTGGATTCCGGCTCGGTGCGTCAAGCCTCATTTGGAACCTCATGGCGTGGACCCAGACCGAGCCGAGTCCGATCCCGGAGATGGAGGACCTCACTCTGACCGAGGAGACCCACCAGGAGAAGCGGCGGCTGCGGACCCAAGCGCAGAGGATCACCTGGGGGATGGTCAAGACCCTTTGCCAAGAGGCCCAGGACGCCCTCCAACGCGAAGAGAAGGAGCCGACACCGGAGCACTTCGTTGCAGCAGTCTTTGCCCAGATTAATGCCAACTCCGTGGTCTTCACCCTCATCCTGGCCCTCGCCCTACTTTTGGGGGGAGGCGTTCAGGCCGCTTCCCTTCAGGCCAACGGCCTGCCGCCCGGTGAAGACCTTTCAGCACGGATGCACTACAACTTGTGGGCAAGGTTGGCGGGTCTCATCAACCAGTCCGATTTTTGCCTGAAGCAGGACATTGGTTCTGCCTCAATCCTCAGCACCTGTCTCATCCCCGTGTGCCACACTCTCGACGCATGCGCCAGGGATGGGGACTGGTGGCTAAAGAAGGTTTTCGGACCGCACCTCCCTGCGACTTTTGCAGCCTACGCTCGCTGGGGGGGGATTGCGGCTCACCATGACTTTGCCGGCTGATGCAGCCACTCTTCACACCCCGCGAGTGGCGGCCAGCCCGAACTCTACTTGTGCGCGAATAATCAGTTGCGCCACAGGCGGCCGGACCCAGCGCAGCTGCCTCGCTACCGGCAGCAGCAATTGGACTTGTGCAAACCCAGAGACAATTGGTTCGTTACCTGCTCATATCACCCTACCCTCAGGGTGGTTCTTCACATGTAATCAGTATACCTTCAACTATATTCCTGCAAATGTATCAGATTCCACATGTTGCCTTAGCCGGCTGACACTGTTGCTCCCCACTAGGGATATGGTTACCCCAAGCACAAATGTTTCTAATGTTCCACATGTTTCAAATGTCCCAAATGTTTCAAATGTTCCTGCACCCATCAGGCACACTCGCACCACCCAGCTAGACAGCTCATGTGACAGCAGCTTTAGGGTCCTAAGCCCAGCCGAGTACGTCTCACTATCAGTCAGTATAGTTGGCGTGCCAGGCTTAGCCGTCAGCAACGCACGGAGAATTGGTCGCTTGGCTTGCGGTTTGGCAAAAGCCATCAACCATACCTCCACGGCAATAGCGCTCCTCAATCAGGAGCAGGCGGAACTTCGCCATGCCATTCTCGATAACCGAGTGGCTATCGACTACCTCTTATTGTTGCACCACCTGGGTTGCGAATCCCTTCACGGTATGTGCTGTTTCAACCTTACTGACAACTCCCGGAAAATCCAAAGTCAGCTCACTGATCTCCACACCATAGTCCAGGGCATCACTGAGGGCTCCGCATGGGGGGCTTGGTGGAGTTCATTGTGGAGCTGGATGTGGTCATGGATCCCGTGGGGGTGGCTTCAGACGGTACTCAAGGTGGTAGTGGGGGTGACTATACTAGGCATAGCGTTATGCTGCTTTGCGCAATGTATTTCCTCACTGATCTCGAAGTGCCGCCCCGAGAAGAAACCCCGTGACGTCATTCCCGATCAACAGCTGATGCTGCTTCTGCGCAGAGTCGCCAGTCAGGCTCTTAATATAAAAAAGTAAGGGGAGATGAAGATTCCCCGTGCCCGGTTGGGCATCAGTGGCTTCTGGCAGAGGTTAAACCAGTGAGCAAACTCCTGGCCTCTGGCCCTTGTCAGGGCGTAAGGGGGGTGAATTAGTGATAGGGATTAATTCGGCCGCTTGTAGCCTGACCGACGATTCTGCCGAGCAAGCATCTCGCAGACCGCAGTTATCCATTAGAGTAATCACTCATCCTCTGGCCAAGGTAATCCCCGGTGTAAATATCAGCCATATTTACCCTTGCTTAAACCCTAAACAATGGTCTTCCTTGCCCCGTGTTTGTCCAAGTTAATTAACTTCCCTTTGAGAGGTTCCCCATTAACCCGGGTACGTGGGTGAGGTAATTTTCCTGCCCGATGACGGTTTCGCCACCGTTGCGCTTTTTCCCCTATAAATGATGTTGCCTTTTTCCAATAAAGTACTGATCTGATCTCGCTCCATTTGCCTCGTGTCGTCACTTGATCAGTCTCCTCCGGGACCTTAAGGCCACCCCAGTGGCCCCGATTCCTACAGCTGGAGATGTGTATCCATCCAGGAATAGAATGTTACATTCCTACATGATAAAGCAACGCTTGGGGTAATCACTGTTTTGGATTACAAAAATAAATTTTTCAGAGCTCCATAATAAACTCACTAAGATTTCAAAGCCTCCTTTCTATCAGGTATCTCAATACTTTTTTCTTAACAGATACTACTCTATACAGTATTACTCATTTTATACTACCATTATTCCTCCTGACTTGCCCTCTGTTCTCCCCCCATTTACTCATGCCATTAGTAGTTAGAATGACAACCAATTAAATTTAATTGTAAAAGTGTCAATGAGGATTGCAACAAGAGTAGGCCCATTTGAATCAATGCAATTTATAGAGGAGTTGACTCACTAAATTCTAACTAGTTTAATGGGGCTACTCTAGTGTATTTTACTATGCTAACCAACAGTTCAAGCAGTGAATGTGAGAACCTAAATATACATGATTTGGTAGTCTTTGATTAGATGACACTGTACATTCTTGATAGCCAAACTATATGCATCTTCAAGATATCAGCATAACAGAAAATTGATTGCACACATATCAGACAATATATTCACAGAACAGGTCAGCAGTTTTCCTTTCTCTGAAATAAGCAGCAGATCTTGAGATATCACAGAGGTGATCATTACGATATCACAGGAAAGGGAAAGGTGAATACAGTTGTTGTGTATTGAGGCACATTTGCAAGTAGTGTGGGCAGCACCTTGCAAGAAGAAAATGGCAGCTTCCCGCCATCCAAATTAGGAGCTTAAAGTGGCGTGAAAACCCCCTGCACATGGTGCGCTCATTATGGTAAACCAAGCCCTGTGATTGGATACAGTTTTGGATCCTGTTCACCATTGGTTCAGTACATATATTTCCCTTTATGATTGGTCAGTTATGGTTATCCGGCAGGGCACTACCTTGTATCAAGGAGCCAATGCCAAGAAGACACTATATAAGGCCCATGAGTAAACAAGGGTGGGGACGGACCGGACTACACTTCCCACTCCATACAGGTAGCCAGATACGTGCTAAGCCTGGGTCTCCTCCATTATGCTATGCTTCTATGGTAGCTAGTATTTGCCCCGCTACGGCAAGAGTCCGGAGGGACTGATTCTACTGGGATTGTAGAGCCATCTCTGTATCCGGAAACATCTTGTAAGCTCATCTCTAAAAGACTGTAGAATAACGACTTGTTGCTGTTTTGTTCATCGTTGCCTGGACTGGTGCTTATAAGGGCCGGACATAACAACAGTATTAGAAAAGGGAGACCAGAACTGATACTGGGCTAACCAGGTAACAAGGAAATCCAGGGCTATGTAGTTAGCTGCCAACAACAATGGCGGAGGCGGAAGGAACATAGTCTGTGTCTTCCATCTACCTAAAGGCTGCAACTTTCTCACCTGAAAGACTTCACATAATGTTAGGGTCTACCAAGTGGCAGAATTATTTTTTTTTAAAAGAACAGAAGACAATGGAAATGAATGTAAGTTAGTCTTCAAAGTGCTACAACATTTTGTTTTGTTTTGTTTTGTTTATTCTCTGATATATCTGTGAACCGGTGATAGGAATTGCACAGATATGCTCACCCCCTGCCCCATTTGTAGCCTCTAGTGACCCTGTCCACTGCTGTATTTGCTGCTATAGCAGTGGCAATAAAACACTGTGATGCTTTTTTGAATTAAGTCAGGCAGGGAGAATTTGTATTATGTACAAGCTACATGGCACGCCTAGTAGATTCACAGAACGCTCTAAATACCCATGCTCCTGAATACTACGTTTTAATGGAAATTAGGGAAGTTTGCTGCCAAATTTGAGTGGTATGACAGCAAATTTAAGATCAAGTTCAGGGATGGAGAAGCACTGACAGAATGCAGTCCTGTGGGGAAGTCAATGACCCCCCCACCCCAATTCCCCATTTTTGTAAACTAATAAATTGCTGGAAGAGAAACAAACTAGGAAGTCATAAATATGTCAACCAATGGAAACACATTTTCAGTTTCTTTCCTGATTGCAGATTTTACCCAGTTTTGCAGTACTTTGGAAGAAAAAGATCCAATAAAAGGACAGGTAAAGGTAACGGTTTCCCTTGCTCGAAAGCCAGTTGTATCCGACTCTAGGGTTCAGTGCTCATGTACTCAGTCCTCAGTACAGTGACAATTACCCCCTAATTTCCACTATCTAAGTCAGGAATTCTCAACCTTTTAAAGCCAGGGACCGGGTCACGCTCCCTCAGACAGCTTCAGGGGCCGGAGGGCCATTTTGCCCTTCCTCCACCACACAGCACTTCCGGGTGTGGTGGAAGCAGTGGGAGGCCACATGAAATTGTGTCACGGGCCACATCCGGCCCATGGGCCACAGGTTGAGAATCCCTGATCTAAGTAATTACTGGTATGAAGCAGAAACAGAAATTTAAAAGAAATCCCCATTCAGAAATGTGGCTTTGCTCTTCAATGCCAAATTGTTTGTACAGAGTTCATATCCCTGTGTAGCTGCCTGTATAATTAGTTACTTCAACCATAACATCTACTTAAAAATAGAATCATTTTTAAATGACGTTGGATTGATGGTGCCTTTTTTCCAACCCCTCCCCTCATATATATATCTAATGTAAACGAGAAGAGAAGCTGTCATCCACTTCGACCGTAGAGTTGAAGAACATGCAAAAAACAAAAACAAAAAAACATAGTTTGTTTTTCAGTTCCTGAAGAAATTTTATCAGCTTTATTTCCTCAAGGCTCCCCCCCCCTCCCACTTTGTGTCAGTGAGTAGGAACTGGAGGGTGCATGAGCAAGACTGACATTTTTCAAGTTGGGTCCAAGAGGCTGTTATACAGAGGACACAACAAGCTTTCGCATTGTCTCTATTTAGAAGAGAGCAGAGTCGCCTAGATAACTCCTCCCTCAGCAAGTGACTCAGGGTGAAAAGCACCCTTCCAAAATGCAGCTGCAGCAGACAGAGCACAGCTACAGCTGAACCCCATTCTCTGCTGCCTGCTCCCCTCTCTCATCTTGAATGCCCCCCTCCCCCAGCAAAGGTCCTTCCTGCCATGCCTGCAATCTCTTCACTACTAGGGAGCCAGTCCTACATACCTGCTGCCCTAGAGGCTGGCACGTCTCACACATGCAACAAAACAAGAGCTGTAAGATGAGCTATGGCCAATTCTGGGGACTGAGGATTGGGTGCCACTGAGTCAGAGGAGAGGCGTGCAGGAGTCCTCTGGAAGGGAGAGAGAGAGTCGCTAAAAATACCCCAGAGGAGGGCACATAACAAGGAGACCTGCAGAGAATGCAGCAACAGAAGGGCAGAGAAAGACACTCACACTGTCAGTATGGCCAGGCATCGCTGAGCCACCAAGCTATTTCCAACAGATACATACCCAGGCTTGCTCAGACTAAGAAATATGCCCACTGCTCTGTGGCTTCACCAAAGCTCAACAGATACAACACCCTGCATGGCCACCCACATTACATTCTAGCTTTCCTTCCATGCAGAGCCTAACTTGTTTGATTCATGTAGCTCACTCACTGCCACCACATAAACACACAGGACAGATTACACCAGAAGTGGAGTCTATGACACTCGATATGTTTTGGACTACCATCTCCACAGTCTCTTACTAATATAGTATGCTAGGTGTCCCTGACCTCTAAATCCTTTTGGTGTGCTAAAGCTTCCCTGCCTGCGGATGACAATTTGCCCTTTCCCAAGAATTGCCACCTAGGCTACATAGCAGTTTAGTATATGTTATGTTTCCCATAATCTTTTCTGCTCCACAATATTCAGCTTTTCTGTTATGATTACGATCTGAAGGAGTTTTGTGACATAACCTGTCTTGTCCAGAACAAAAGCTATGATAAGAAGAAACAACTGGGGGTTATGCCATTCTCTGTTTTTGCTTCTTTTAACTCCAACTTCCACATTTGTCCAAGAATTCCCCAGGCAGAATTCCAGGTGTTTTTGCCCACAGACCCACACCTATAATAATAATAATGATGCCTGGAAGTTTTACTCCTTTGTCTGAAGTGGACTTGATTCACGAAAGCTTGCAGTAAAAATATAGCAGTTAGTCTTTAAAGCGCTGCAGTGTTTTTATTTTTTTGTCTTTGTTTTCTGATATGCCTGAACCACAGACTAACACAGCTACTATTCCAAATAATAATTTCGTGTCAGAAATTATTCTGGGTTGAAAGGATTTTTGTGGAAGAAACTCTGCTCAGGGAATACCCAAATGAAGCTCCTTTCATGTCCCCAAGAGCTGGGACAGAGATTGGCACATGTAGTACCTGGGTCTTGAACTGCTGACTTTCCAGGCTTCTAGCTAACAAGGCAAGCTTCTTAACCACTGATCCACTGCAGCCCCACATACATCTATAGACACTTGACACTTGCCTTTCACTCAGTTGGAACATGGGCTATTTTCCAGGCTATCTTGGGCCTACTTCATGTGCAAAAAAGAAACTGCCCAAGGTTATGAAGGCCAAATGTCCTCCTTCAGGTAGAACAGTCCTCCACCTGAAGATCTATCTTCTTCTTTTTTGTGCTGAATGTACTTCTTTTTTGGTGACACTAAGTGGCTGCTTCACACCCCAGTGAGTGGATGAACAAGGATAATAGAGTCTGTGATTGATAAATGGATTTAAACCAATATTTAAAGTAAGGTAGTTTTGGGGTGATATTGGAAGAAAAGACACAAACCATACACATTGATAAGACTACTTATGAATTGCTAGAAGGATATGGAATGGATGTATGAATGTCAAATGGGAAGTCAGTTCCAGGATTGGTGTGTGTGTGTGTGTGTGTGTGTGATGTTGTATGTTCTTCATACAAATCGACACCCCTGCACCAATCGATCTGGAAACTGCGCACACACTTACCTGGAACGCCTGGGATGGCCGGTGGGGGGGGGGGGACCGGCAGCTCATTTTGGGGTTTGTGACCCCGAAAAGAGGCTACAAAGGCCCCTCCACTGGCAGACAGAAATGACTAGAGTAGGCGCCTGCACCTGCGCAAGAGTCCGCGCAGGTGCCTAGCCCCCAGTAGGGACGGCGGCAATGGCGGCCAGTACGATTTGAAAGCACGGCACAGCGCCTGGGCAGGCCAGGCCGAGGGGCAGCAGCTGCAGCAGCACCGGCACAGCCAGCCCCGCAGCCTGCTCTGAAACCCCTGACCGACCTACTGTCCCGCCTTGCCTCACTCTGGCTGGCGTTGGCGGCGACCTCCCCATCAACTACTGCTGGTGGATGGCCATCGCGGCATGGCTCCTCCACCCTCCTGGGGCACCTTGGGTAGAAAGGAGGACCCACATGGAGGGGGCAGAGCTTGGAGACAGGACCGGGCCGCTGCCTTCTGTGGGCCATGCAGCGGTGAGCACCCCCCGCCCCCCTGGAGCCTCCCTTCCACCTGAGGTGCCCCACAGAAGGAAGATGAAGCCAGGCTGCAATGGGTGCCCGCGAAAGTAATTGCTGGGGAGGCTGCCACTGCCGGACAGAGGGGGGCAAGGCAGGACAGTCAGGCGAGGAGGGCCTCCGGAGCAGCCTGCAGCCCGGCTGTGATGGCACAGCGCAGTGAGGCCAACCATGCGCCCGGCGCCCCTTGGCCTGGCCTTCCCGGACACCACGCTGCACTTTCTTCACCACCCGGAGCCGTCCGAGTAAGCCCCCAGATCCGCCTCCGGCCCAGCCTGGCGACGGACCCGACCACAGCGACGCAGGTGGCCAGACCCACCGGGACCATCACGGGGGCAGTGCCAGCAGGCAACAAGGTAGGGCAAGTGTGGTGGAGTGGGGGCAGGGGGCCCCCTCCAGGCCTGGGTCTCTCATCGGGCCGGGTTGGGTCACCCTGGGCGCAGCCGGGTCCCCTGCTAGTCTTACATATTTATGTGACTTACATTCCATATTTCTCTCAATGTTGTATCCCATGGTGGTTACTGAGTCACAATCTTGTGCAATATGAAACCAATGCAAAATCCAAATTATAATAATAATTATAATATTTTCACCTACAATAATTTAATGCTGTCTAGGGTGGCCATATGAAATAAAAGGCAGGACTTCTCTGCCTTTAATAGTAATTCTTAAGGAACTGCAGGTAATTCTTCCTTCCACACAATTATGAAAACTATCAAAAGAGGGTGAGCCCTGTGATGGTCCATGGGGTCGCAAAGAGTCGGATTCGACTGTGTGACTGAACAACAAAAATCCTAATGCTAGCTGCCTGCATAGCTCACTCAGTTGGAGAACAGTGATTAGAAGTTCAATTCCACATGGCGTCTTGTAGAGTAGCCAGCCTGTATAACCTTGGGTAAACTACAGAGTGCTAGAGCCCCACTGGAAACCCTGCCAAGGATCACCATAGCTTGAAACTGACTTGAAGGCACGTAATAATAATTATTATTCCTCTACTGCTGTTTCACCTCTTGAGCCCTTGCAGAGCCAGACATAAACCTACTGCTGATTTTTCCACTCTGCTCAGTTTCAGACAGCCTGGGAAAGCAGTGAGTGTTTGCTCAGCTGCTGACAGAGGAAACAAAATTATTTCTATGGAGAAAAACTTATCAGTAGAAGCACTAGTGACAGCTAAACATTTGCTCTTACTTCATGTGTTGCTGTGCTGCAGACAAAAGGAAGCTTTCTGAACCTACAGTGGAGAATACCAACTTTTCTCCATGGGAAAGCTCTTGTGCCTTTACATTGGTATGTTAAGGGACTGCAGTGGCTCAGTGGTTAAGAAGCACACCTCGTTAGCTGGAAGGTCAGCAAGTTGGCAGTTCAAGACCAGAGTACGGTACTGCATTACAGAATGAGCGCCTGTTTCTGTCCCAGCTTCTGCCAACCTAGCAGTTCGAAAGCAAGAAATTGCAAGTACTGTAGATAAATAGGGACCACTTCGGTGGGAAAAGATCTTGGGGACATGAAACGAGCCTCATTTGGTTGTCCCCTGAGCAGAGTTCCTCCGGCAAAAATCCTTTCAACCCAGAAAGCACCTTTGTGTGTTGTAAATTTTTTTTGTATGTTTGGAGGAATGTGGGCAGTCCACAAATGAAGTATTTCCCGTCAGTGCTATAAAACTTTAGGAAATGGGAAAAGACAGAGAACCTGCTAGGAAAAATAAGGGAGAGGGGAAAATTGTTTCAGGAGCAGATTATTGGAATTCAGTCCCTCTCTCCAACACCATCCCTTACTATGTTGATACCAGAGATGCTGCCATGGATTCATTCATTCATTCATTTATTCGATTTATACCCCGCCCTACTCGACCAGGGCCGACTCAGGGCGGCTTACAACAGTTAAATCAAATACAATATACAAAATTACAAATGATACAATGTTACAATACAGCAGTGAAACAATAAAATATGCAATAACATTTAAGTTCTAACATAACAAAACGGTTACATGATCCCTCAGCTACTAAACATAAGTAGGGGAAAGGGAAAGGGGAGGGGGAAAGGGGAGGGAAAAGGGGATCCCTTTACATTTTGTTATTAAATTGGACTGAATTGTATAACACTCCTGCAGAGTCTCCTTCTTGTCAAGACATCTATATGCATGCCACAGATAGTTTTCACTGGAAAATGTATCTAGCCAAGAAAAATTATAAGTTAAAAACAATGGCTGTGAATAATTAGCGTCTGGTCACAAATGAGTCAAGCTCCCAAGAGGAAATGAAATTACATAGAAGAGATGAATACCCCAGAGTCATCTCACAGGATAGACTTCCTGTAGGGAGGCCATGCAGATCAGGTCACCTTTTTGGTTTTATGCTACAATCATCTGGAAAGTAAATACAATGGAACCTCATACAACAATCGCCCCATATAGCAACAAAATCGCATAACAATTAGTTTTTTTGGGGAAAGGCATCCCGTATAACAATTTTCTCTATGGAAAAAATTGTGCAATGATTTTTTAATGGGAAATGCCTCTTAGCAAAAAAAAAATTGTTGTATGATGCATCCCATAGTTTACAGCTATTCAGCCGTTCTACTCTTACACAGGGCCGGATTTAAGCAAAGGCTACCTAGGCTGCAGCCTATGGGCCCGCACCACAAAGGGGGGCTCGCACCACGTGATTCTTTTTTTTTTTTAGTTTTTAAAAGGTTTTTGTAGGTTAATTTAAAAAAAAACTTTCCCCGGTAGGGCCCATGCCACAGGTTCAGCCTAGGGGCCCACAGATCCTAAATACGGCACTGCTCTTACTCATCCAAAAAGAAAAGAAAAATCAACTGGTAGAGAGTTCTGAAGTGGTTAAGACACTGAGCTTGACAACTGGAAGGTCGGCAGGTCAGCAGTTCCAGACCCGATTGCTGCATGACAGAGTGAGCACCCATCTCTGTCCCAGCTCCTGCCAACCTAGAAAGTCAAAAGCAAGAAATTGCAAGTAGATAAATAGGTACCATTTTGGTGGGAAGGTAAACAGCATTTCATGCACTCCAGTGTTTAATTACGTCTGCCACATGTCGACGGAAACATCTGGAGAGGCAGACAGCGCTGGCTCTTTGGCTATAAACAGAAATGAGCACTGAACTGTAGAATTGTATACGAACGGATTTCGACAGGGTTCTTTATTCCTGGTAATATCTACTAGATGCTTTCACTCCTGCTGCAATGGGATTTACCGCAAGAACACTGAGAGTAATGCCTCAAGAATCCCAGTGTCAGCACTAAGAAAGGGCAGGATGAAGCACATTGCATTCCTGAGGCTGAGGGGCCGGGGGCAGCAAGAACCAGGCCTGTGCCTGCATGTACAGCAGGACAATGGCAGCATTTATAAGGGGGACCTTTCAAGAATGTGCTTGCGATCCTGAAGCTACCCCCACAGAGCTAGACTGTGTAGTTGTGTGTACAGATTCTAGTCCCCTTCCTGGTTGTCATAGCCTTCTACCCACCCGCTTGCTTTAGCAGCAGCAGCAGGTGCCCTGCAGCTCTCCCTTGACCCTTGGATTTTAATGGTCTTTGCAGCTTCTTTGTTCAATGTTTCCTTGACTCCTTTCCTCACTCTTTTGCTGATTATATCACCCTACTGGCAAGACTAGCTTATGATTTTTTATGATCACATGGCCATAAAAGCTTTCCCAACCCTTACTAAGTCAACTAATGAAGATGCTTAAGAAGAAATAGTGGGGTAAAACTGTTGTGCACAGTCAGAAGGTAATTTTGTATTTAGGAGTGCTGTAACTTCCCTTTCTCTTGACACCTGAAGGGGAAGAAGTAACTTTTCCTAGAAATGGGGCCTATGCTTTGAAGCCTTGGTCACTGAGACAACACTGAGCCATTATTGACACTCACCCCACTACTTCTTCTGTTTTCTGTGTTGGTATGTTTATTTTTACCCCAGAGGAGCTGGGGAAGCAACCAGTGTAAGAAATGTTCTGGAAGCTCCAGAGTTTGGGAAAGTAATTTATCCCTTTGAGGACCCCTTCCAGCTCCCAGCCAGTGTGGCCACCCATTATTCCAAATAACTTTTCTAAGCTCCGAGAAGCTAAATAGCACCTTCTGCCACTTAGCGCTGCAGAGCTTTCAAATATGAAGATGGCTGCATCATGAAACAAAGACCTTTCAATCCTACAAGTTAGTGCATGTATGTTTGGTCAGGGGTGTAAAATATATGTACAGAGGGGGAAATGGTTCAGCTACTACATGTACTTGGGGTAATCACACACTGCCTTTACCTAGTGATAAGTATCCCTATCTCCACAACACTATTTTCTGTTTCTGAAGACCACTTGATTCACATGTTCTCCTTTAACAAATTTCATCCTCACTTCTGCTTTAATTTCAGCCTGCTTCTTATGGTTACACAGTGGTTACTCTGCTCTTGTATCCCCCATCCCCAAGGGATCATTCACCTAAACTTTTTCCTGTGCAGGGTTGGTACCACATTTGAGGAGATTAGTGGGGAAGAGGGCAAAATGAAAACAAAGCAAACCTTCATAACTCCCTCAAGACTGTGATTGCCCAACTCACCTTCTTCCAGGTTCTGTGACGTTAAAGACTTTTTAGTCACAACAGTGTTACTCATGGTTATCTTCTGGAAACTATTTGAAAAAGGCAAACATGAAAGCAACTTACTGATAGGGTATATAACACTCAGAATCTCAGCAATGTACTTGAAGACAAACAGACTTCAAAGACAAATACAGCAGACACTCATAACCACAGCCCTTTTACCACACCTTCCTTTGAGAGACAGCACTGGGAGGTCCTCTTTTAACCAGTGTTCTCCCTATAAGAGGTTATACTCAATGCTAACTTGCACTGCCCTTAGCAGCTGGTGGCAGGGCAGAAGGCACCAAAATGAATGAGGGGTGAAGCCAAGTCATGAGTGAGTACTCATACACACTCAGGCATATTCACAAAATATATACACTGCTGGACAGGCATGGAGGCAAACATTCATATATACAGAGGCTCTCTGCCTCTGGTCAGGTGGAAGTAAGAATGGGATGGCTAGGGATAGCTTGGGTCTGAGGTGGAATAGTGTCTGCTGCCCTAATGCAGGGGTGGCCAACCTCGGCTCTCCAGCTGTTCTTGGATTTCAATTCCCAGAAGCCCAATTCAGCACCCCTGTTGATCAGGGTTTCTGGTAATTGAAGTCCAAGAACAGCTGGAGCACCAAGGTTAGTCACCCCTGCCCTAATGGATGAGCTGCCACTGCCTCAGAGTGCTTAGTTTATATCTGGGCGCACCTACAAGACAGCTGTTTCTCGCACAATAGCAACCCTAGCTTTTAGCTACCTTAGTCTGTGTTCTCCATGATTTACAGCAATGCTGTCTATTACAAGCTGTATTCCCACTAAACACAAATAGGCACAGTGAAGGTAACTGAAAGCTGGATTGAACTGTTCCTATTTTGAAGTGATAAGTAGATAAATAAGGAGTCAATTTCTAAAAGAACTTAACCTGCTGAATTTTTCATTGTTGAAGAGCTGTTAAGAAACTGTTGCAGAAAAATGTTGATCATGTTAAGATTAACACTTGTTACAGAAAGACAGAAGGAATGCTAGGCATGTAACAGGCCAAGAGATCTACGTATATATTCAAGAGAAAAGAAACAGAAGGGATTTGAGGCCATTTAAATAGCTTGTGCTGATTATTTACAGATTATTAAAATAAATTCTTAATTTTTGTTGAAGAATGTAAGGATTATCAAAATACAGTAATACTTCATACAAAGTCAGCTTCATACAACATGGAATTCATACAACATCGCCTAATTCCTTGAAAAAAGTTGCCTCATACAAAGACTTTGTATGAGGCATTAGGGTTTTTCTCAGGTTGCAATGTGCCTGGGCAGTATAAAAGGCAGGACACATGCATGCATTGCTCTTTTGGGTTTTGCACGAGGCAAAGAGTGTTTAGGAGTGGTTTTGAGCCCGATTTTGGATTTTTTTGGATTTTTTCGTCAGAATTTTTAGAAGCATTCCTGGGATTTTTGCAGCATTCTTCAGGTTTTTGGACAATCAGGGTTGTTTGACATGTTTTTGTAATGTATTTAGCCTTTAGACAATGATTTCTTAAAGTTCTGTCAGTTTCCTGTCTGTTTCCTTGGCTTTGCCCTGAAGTCTGTGCTGTTACAGTACAGTGTATCTCTATGGAAAGGACGTTGTATGAGGCATCGCCACAAGGATTTGGACGTTGTATGAGGCATTGCAGCTAGGATTTTGCATGCCTCATACAACGTCCAAATCCGTATAAAGTCCAAACTTGTGGAACCAAGTTTGGATGTTGTATGAGGTATCACTGTAGATACTTTTGACAGCAGCTTGATTTATCAGACCTTTGCAGGTTCATGTGCCAGTCTTCTTTATGGTTGTGTAGCAATCCTTGAGAAAAATACATGAGAAAAATAATTATTTTTGTAACAACAAACCAGCCCCTTATGAATGTAGTTCTCAATGATATTCTACGTTTTATGCCATTACAATGGCTAATAGATTTATTAGAGCATAAGATTTAGTGGACTTTAGTAAGTGTAGAATGCTTTTTGATTCCTCACTGTTGGTTGAAAACAATGAATATCTCTTGCACTACACATGATCACATCTTAAAGGATTTTAATATGTGGAGGAATTCACCTTTTTTTCTGGTGAAAAATGAAGCTTTCTGTTGGCAAAACAACAATTTTACATGCTTACATTTCTAACACTGGGTATCAGTTTGGAGAAATGTTTTTAGGATGTAGAGGGATTCTCCTTTCTTACTAAGGTGAGGCAAGCCATGTCTCCTTTTCTAGTTTGTTTTGCCTCACTTCTAGTTAGTAGTATGTAGGAACAGCATGCAAAATATCTCTATGTGGGTAAACTTTGTTACCCATTTTCTTTGGTTCGCAACCGCTGAAGCTGATCATAAGTAAAGATGTCTTATTTGTTACATTAAGTTGCTTCTAGAGTCATTTTTTCTGTATAAAGTGCTAGTTGATGCGGATTCCCCATGCCCATCTGGCATGGAACAGCCCCGGCGGAGGCTGCTTAGGTGAGAAGGCTCCTGGCGGTGGCCTCTGCGGGCAGCTAAATTAAGGGGGGTGAATAAATGATAGGGTTTGATTCACCCAATTACATGACCTGACCGACGATTCTGCAGGTAGGCAGATCGCTAACTCCAGTGACTGATTAGGTAAACACTCATCTCCTGGCCAAGGAAATCCCCGGTGCAAATAGTGAATATGTTTACCCCTGTCTAAGCCCTAAACAATGGCTTCCCACATCCCGTGTTTGTCTGAAATAATTAACTTCCCTTCGAGAGGTTTCCCAATTAACCTGAGTAAACAGGTGATGTGATTGACTCCCGGGTGATGGTTTTTTCTACCTGCCTTCTGATCTATAAAAGGCGTATGTATTTCTCCAATAAACCACTGATCTGATCTCGCTCCTGTTGCCCCGTGTTGTCATTGATCAGTCTCCTCCGGGACCTAGCGCCGCCCTAGCGGCCCAACATCGCTACAGCTGGTGACCCCGACGTGATTTACTCGTGAGTAAGAGACCCCGGAGAGGTCTACTCGTGAGTAGCGATTCACGCGGTCCGGTTCTACGTTTGAACCGCGACCCGTCATCCCGGAGGACAGCGCGGCGCTCCGGCCGGCAGCCAGCCAATCGGAGGAGTAGCCTGCGGCGAGGCATCCCAGAGAGACATTCCTACCGCTTACTCCCCGCTTTCGAGGAGGGTTGCCATAGAGGGAAACGCATTCCGCTCAGGGCAGCTGTGAGCCCCTGACATCGCAGAGGCCGTTGAAGGGCCCGTGGCAGAAGGTCCACGCTCCGAGGTCTACCCCAGACACCCGACGCCCGAACCTGTTGCCTGCAAAGACGCGTCGACCCGTCCCGAGGAGGAATCTTCCGGAGACCCAATCGCAGGTAATATGGGGACTTGCTCTCATAGACCAGGTCCGTCCGCTAGCCAAAGAACTCGTGAGGAAGAGTTTAAAATCCTGGCCAGGGTATTTAAGTTACGCTTTCACAGCAGGGAATTAGCGAGACTTTTGGCGTACCTCAGGGAACACTGCCTACTTTACCCAGAAGTAGGTACGTTAACCCTGCAGCTCTGGGACCAGATAGGAGACTGTATTCAGCAGCCCCCGAAAGCTCCAGGAGGGATAGTTCGTACTTGGAGAAAGTGTAGGAAACTCTTAGCAGAGATCGAGCCAGTCCGGGTAGAGGCCAAAGAACCCCCGTTAGCCGAGCCATCAGGCAAGCCAGTCGAACCGACTGCGCCCACGGCACTCTATCCGTCAATTAGCTATCGGCAGAGTAGCGTAGGGAGCGTTCCCGCGGTGACGCAAGGAATGAGGAGCGCAGGCGCTCCTCTGACAGCTCCCGGCTCCCTAGTCGTGAAGAGTGCCCTTCAGCGCACAGCTGAGATAGAACTTAAAAAGGGGGAATTGTCAGTTGAACAACTAGCTGAACTTAGACAGATTTGTCCAATCCGCTTGGAGATGGACGCGCTCACGGGCGCACAGCAGATAGTACACTCCCCAGTCCCGTACAAGCTTCTCATGGCTTTACGGAAAGCAATTTCAGAGACAGGGCTCCAGAGTCGTTTTAGGAGGGGCACGCTTCAGCAAGTGTGCGAAACCACCATGTGGATTCCTCATGATTGGAAAGCCGTCATGAGGATGATGCTAACCCCCAGCCAGTACATGATTTGGGACAGCGAGTTTCGCCTAGAGGCCCAAGCTCGAGCTGCCAGGATGGGAGGCGCAGTACTTCCTGACCAGTTGTATGGTTCAGGTGCCTTTGAGCCCATCAACGCTCAAATTAACTTGCCTCTCGCCACTCTAGAAATGTCAGCCGAAGCTGCCTACAGGGCATACTTCAAGGTCCCAGCGTCTGGCAAAACGGCTAAAAATTACACTGCTATCAAGCAGGGAGCCCAGGAGCCCTACATGGACTTCATCAATCGCCTGGAGGAAGCAATTAGCAGGCAGATTGATAATGAGCAGGCCCAACAAGAGCTTATGATTAAGCTAGCTAAGGACAACGCCAACCTGGACTGCCGTAAAATCTTGCAGTCCCTGGGCAATCGCCCTGACTTGACCTTAACGGACATGATCCGAGCATGCTCCGACGTTGGCACCGACTCCTACAAGATGGGGCTGCTAGCGGCCGCGGTGCAGGGGGGAAGAAGACCTCAGGGCAATGGCAAGATCAAAGGGGCATGCCACACTTGTGGCAAGGTCGGACACTTCGCCAGGGAGTGCCGATCCAAGGGAGGCGGACAAAAATCCGGCCGTCCCAAGGCTCCGAGCACCCCCTGCCCGAAGTGCAAGAAAGGCTATCATTGGGCCAGGTATTGTCCGAGTTCGGGAAACCGGAATCCGGGCACGTCTCTGGCCCCAGTCCAAACAGAGGCTTCCTTCACCCAGATCCAGAACTCCCCAGAACTGGACTAGGTTCCAGGCACATTCCAGGCACTGCGAGGGCGCAGGCCAGCCCCAAGGGTAGCACAGGACTAGAATTGGCTTGCCAGGCGGACGTTACATGCGATCTGCCGGGCACAGTCTATCTAGTCGATTCCCAGTACATGGGACCCCTACCCAGAGGCTTTATAGGTTTAGTTTTGCCCCGTAGTGTAGCTGGAGCATGCGGAATTCTCATAATTCCAGGAGTCATTGACTCGAATTTTTCAGGCGTCCTCCAAGTCCAGCTTTGGACACACCTACCCCAAACTATCCACAAGGGAGACACCTTAGCGCAACTGATCTTGGTTCCTTGTCACTCGCCAGCAGGCAGCCAGAGAAGGCTCAGTGCCAGCTCAGAGTCCGGTTCAGCAGACCGCTCGAGCGCGGGTGAGGCAGTGCAGGGATACCAGGTCTTGGCGACAGTGGAGACCAACATTGAGTGGAAGCAGCGCCCCGTTATCGAGGTATTTTTGAACAAAAGAGTGTTCTCAGGGTTACTCGATACCGGAGCGGATGTGACCGTGATAAGCAGAAGCCAGTGGCCGAGGGAGTGGGCCATTGAGCCAGTCTCCGATGTGTGAGGGGTAGGCGGCGTTCAGGAAGCATTTAGAAGCCGAGAGTGGGTAGAAGTCACAATCCCAAGGGCTGACGGCATGGCGGTGATACGGCCGCACATTCTTGACGTGCACGTCAATCTTTGGGGACGGGACATTCTACAGCAGTACGGTGCCACGCTTACCTTTGGGTAATGGCGTTGCCACTTAAATGGCTCACCGATACTCCGGTTTGGGTCGAACAATGGCCGGTAGTGGGGGAGAAATTAGTTGCCCTCAAGCAGCTAGTGAAGGAACAGCTAGACGCAGGACATATAGAACAGTCCACAAGTCCCTGGAATTCGCCAATTTTTGTTATTAAGAAGAAGTCGGGGAAGTGGCGACTCCTCCACGATCTCAGAGAGATCAATAAATGCATTCAGCCAATGGGTCCGCTCCAATGCGGCATCCCAAATCCTAACATGATTCCCGAGGGGTGGGAGATCCTAGTCGTAGATCTCAAGGATTGCTTTTATACAATCCCCTTAGACCCCAGGGACCGGGAGAGGTTTGCCTTTACGGTGCCGGTCGTGAACCACAGTGAGCCCACGCAGCGTTACGCGTGGAAATTTTTGCCACAGGGCATGCTCAATTCGCCCACCTTGTGCCAAATTTACGTTCACGACGCGCTGGCAAAGTTTCGAAACCTCTACCCACAAGCCATAGTTTGTCACTTTATGGACGATATTTTGGTAGCGTTGCCACAGCTTGGCAGCGAAATGTTTTCAGACCTCCAGGCCAGCCTGGGGGACAAAGGTTTACTCATTGCCCCGGAGAAAGTGCAGAGAACCGAGCCCTTCTCATACTTGGGCCACCGGCTTCTCCGCTCTTTCGCCGCACCGGTTTTACCTCAGATAAACCTACAAGACTCAGTCACCCTCGTAGAATTGCAGCAAGTTTTGGGGAATATCAATTGGGCCAGACTGTATTTTCGCTTGGATACGGATCTTCTAAAGCCGCTCTTCTCGCTGCTAACCTTAGGTAAGCAGCCGGCAGACCGGATAAAAATCTCTCGAGACGCGCGCTTGGCGCTCGAGAAAGTGAACCAAGTTCTCAGCCAGAGGTGGGTGGATAGGATCGCCCAGGGGCCATATGCCCCGATCCTGAATTTGTACATCGTACTGTCGGGATCCATGTTCACTGGGGCGCTAGGAGTAGACTCAGAGAAGGGAGTGAAAATTGTGGAGTGGGTGTACTTGCCTAACACCTCATCTCGGAACATTGTTCCGCCCCAAGAACTGGTCTCCGCGGTGATCTACCGCGGCAGGCTGAGAGCTAGGGACATTTCTGGGCACGATTTAGCTAAGATCATAGTCCCGTTCACCAAGGAACAAATTCATCAGTTGATGCAGCTAGGTGACTCGCTTCCGATAGCTTTGGAAGGATTCACTGGAAGCTTGGCATACCACTTGCCTAAAGACCCCAGACTTGTCTCGCTTCAAACAGGAACAGTCAGCTTGTTCGAATTGCTTTCGCTGGTCCCACTTCAGGGGGCCAAGACAGTCTTTACCGATGGTGGACGCACATATGGCGTCTTGACCTGGCAGGAGGGCGAAGCTTGGCACACGCTGTTGACTCTCCCACAGAAGTCCGCGCAGCGGGCGGAGTTGGCAGCCGTGAACCTTGCTTTGCGCACCTTCGCCAAGGAAGTTTAAACATCATAACTGACAGTCTGTACGTTAGGAATTTCCTCCACAGTCTACCGGGAGCTTACATTACCCCCGCGATAGACAAGAATCTGCTTAGTCTGTTTCTCACTGCTCAATTTCACTTGCGGAACCGCACGGAGCCGCTCTATATTGCCCACATCCGAAGTCATCAAGACCTACCGGGTCCGATTTCCGCGGGCAATAGCAGAGCGGATGCGGCGGCAAAAGAAATTCAGCAACGTTCAGTTTTGGGAGTTTTCACTACTCCAATTCAAAGTCATGCATTTTTTCACCAAAACGCCAAGGCACTCGCCAGACAGTTCAATCTGCCACTTTCTCAAGCCCAAGGTATAGTACGCTCTTGCCAGCATTGCGCAGGGTCAACCCACGAGGGACAGAGGCCAATCAGGTGTGGCAGATAGACGTCACGCATGTGCCGCAGTTTGGCAGATGGCAGTACATGCATGTCTGCATTGACACCTTCTCTCAGTTCGTTTGGGCGACGGCGCAGAAGGGGGAGGCTGCCTCCCACGTGGAGCAGCACCTCCTTTCCTGCATTGCGGCGATGGGCAAGCCGCGGCACGAGAAAACGGATAACGCCCCGTCCTACAGCTCTAGGCAGTTGGCCGCCTTCATGGCCACCTGGGACATCAAGCACACATTCGGCATTCCCTACAATCCGCAAGGGCAGGCGATTGTAGAGCGGGTCAATCGGACGCTAAAGTCCTATATTGACAAACAAACAGAAAGGGGGGAGCCACCAGCCCTCCCCAAATCACAGGGAGAAGCACAGTTTTGTCTGAATAAGGTATTGTTCACATACAATCACCTCAATGTTTTTTCGGACTGTACGCCGCAGGAGAAGCACTTCCGCCGTTCGGAAGCCCTCCCGCGACCTATGGTCCGGTACCGAGTGCCACCAGACCCTTCTTGGAGGGGCCCGGTGCCGCTCATAACCTGGGGAAGAGGGTATGCTGCAGTTATGTCTCCCACAGGTGTCGTTTGGATTCCAGCTCGGTGCGTCAAGCCTCATTTGGAACCACATGGCGTGGACCCAGGCCGACCCGAGTCCGATCCCGGAGATGCAGGATCTCGCCCTGACCGAGGGGACCCGCCGGGAGAGACAGCGGTCGCAGACGACAGCGCCGAAGATCACCTGGGGGATGGTCAAGGCCCTCTGCCATGATGCCCAGGACGCCATCTAGCACGAGGGGGAGGAACTGACACCAGAGAGCTTTGCGGTTGCGATTTTCGCCCGAATTCACGCCAACTCCATGGCAGTCACCATCATCCTGGCCCTCTCCCTGCTTTTGGGGGGAGGCGCTCAGGCCGCCTCACTGGAGGCCAGCGACTTAATGCCAGGCGGAGACCTCTCTGCCCGGATGCAGTACAACATTTGGGATAGGTTGGCTACCCTTGTCAACCAGTCCGATTTTTGCCTCAGGCAGGACGTCGGCTCTGCCTCGATCCTCAGCACCTGCCTTGTCCCGGTGTGCCATTCTCCAGGCGCACACCCCCGGGACGGGGACTGGCTGGTGAGGCGACTCTTCAGCCCATACATCCCATCGGCTTCCTCGGAATATGCCCGTTGGGAGATGCGGCTGACCATGACTTTACCGGCTGATGCGGCCACTCTCCACACTCCTCGAGTGGCGGTCAGCCCGAACTCTACCTGCGGCCGGATACACGGTTGCTCCGGACCCGGCCGAGCCCGGCGCCGTTGCCTCGATGTAGGCAGCGGCAATTGGACTTGCAATAACCCAGTGTCACTTGGCTCGAAGTATGCACATATCACCCTGCCATCTGGATGGTTCTTTACGTGTAACCAGTATACGTTTAACTACATTCCGGCTAATATTACAGACTCTATATGTTGTATCAGTCGTTTGACACTGTTGCTCCCCACTAAGGATATGATTGCCCCACACACTAATATCCCCAATGCTTCCAATGGCTCCAATGTTCCCTCACTCATACGGCACACTCGGACCACCCTGTTAGACAGCTCATGTGAAAGCAGCTTTAGGGTAATGAGATCTGCCGAATACCTCTCTTTGGCAGTCAGCATCTTTGGCGTGCCAGGCTTAGCCGTCGGCAACGCAAAGAGGATTGGTCGCTTGGCCTGCGGTTTAGCAAAGGCCATTAACCATACCTCCTCAGCGATAGCGCTCCTCAATCAGGAACAGGCGGAGCTTCGCCATGCCATTCTCGATAATCGAGCGGCTATCGACTACCTCCTACTATTGCACCACTTGGGCTGCGAGTCCTTTCACGGAATGTGCTGCTTCAACCTTACTGACAACTCCCGGAAAATTCAAAGCCAGATCACAGATCTCCACACCATAGTCGCAGGCATCACAGAGGGCTCTGCGTGGGGGGCTTGGTGGAGTTCTCTGTGGAAGTGGATGTGGTCGTGGATCCCATGGGGGTGGCTTCAGACGGTGCTTAAGGTAGTGGTGGGGGTAGTCATACTGGGCATAGCAATTTGCTGTCTCGCTCAATGCATTCCCTCACTGATCTCGAGGTGCCGCCTCAGAAGGAAACCCCGTGACGCCACTCCCGACCAACAGCTGGTGCCGCTCCTGCGCAAAATCGCTGGTCAGGCTCTTAATATTAAAAAGTAAGGGGAGATGCGGATTCCCCATGCCCATCTGGCATGGAACAGCCCCGGCGGAGGCTGCTTAGGTGAGAAGGCTCCTGGCGGTGGCCTCTGCGGGCAGCTAAATTAAGGGGGGTGAATAAATGATAGGGTTTGATTCACCCAATTACATGACCTGACCGACGATTCTGCAAGGTAGGCAGATCGCTAACTCCAGTGACTGATTAGGTAAACACTCATCTCCTGGCCAAGGAAATCCCCGGTGCAAATAGTGAATATGTTTACCCCTGTCTAAGCCCTAAACAATGGCTTCCCTCATCCCGTGTTTGTCTGAAATAATTAACTTCCCTTCGAGAGGTTTCCCAATTAACCTGAGTAAACAGGTGATGTGATTGACTCCCGGGTGATGGTTTTTTCTACCTGCCTTCTGATCTATAAAAGGCGTATGTATTTCTCCAATAAACCACTGATCTGATCTCGCTCCTGTTGCCCCGTGTTGTCATTGATCAGTCTCCTCCGGGACCTAGCGCCGCCCTAGCGGCCCAACATCGCTACAAGTTGCCATGAAAGGGGGTGGGGTAGTATTGAACATTTGTGTTACTCCTCTGTTCTTCTGTGTGCAAGTGTTGTTTTCTGTTTAATACTCTGCTAAGCAAAAGAGAACAAGTACATTCCAAACTATATCTTCCAGCACTTACAAAATGCACCAAAGCATAATCAGAAGATATTTTATTTATTTTTATTTATAGTCAAATTTGTATATTAAGGATTTCTGGGACTGCCAAAAGGATATCGCAGGTGGTGCAAATTTATTGCATCTGTCACTTACTTGTTAAGATTTATGACTGCACTTTCCAGCTGAGAAAGCCAGGCTTTGACTCTTCTCTCATTCCCCCACTTCAGCCATCAGGAAAGCTTTCAATGGCCTTTTTGAATTGAGCTATCTGAAATGAAATCGATCCAAAAGTAAGGTATTATCATCATCACTGTTCACACACATTGATTATATATCTCCCTGAAGTGTACTGTTCCAACTTATTCATGTTAAGAGCAACAGCTTTCTTTTATAAAAAAATAAAAAAAGCAACTGTTTCATGAGGGATTGCTAAATGAATAATCTCTGTGGGTAAACCTGAAAAAAACAGCAGAAAATAAGTACTTAAGAGGTAAAATGGGGAAAGAAGAGACTGGATGGGAAAACTGCATGCTGGGAGATAAGTGGGAACAGAAGTCTTCTCCTATAACACCCATAGTACATCTATCTGAATTGTTAAGGCCAGTAATTGAAAGAATGGAAATATCACTATAATAATTATTACGTTCATGACAAGAGTTCTCAACCTTTTAAAGCTGGGGGCCAGGTCACGCTCCCTCAGACAGCTTCGGGGGCTGGATGGCCATTTTGCCCTTCCTCCACCACATGGCACTTCCTGGTGTGGTGGAGGCAGTGGGAGGCACTTTGAAATGGTGCCAAAGGCCGCATCCTGTGGGCCGCAAGTTGAGAATCCCTGGTTCATGATATGGTACCTAGAATCTAGTAATGTAATATAATGCTGCATAAATCTGATGTTTTGTTAATACTTTTTAACCTATCCTACCCTAAGGTTCCTTGTCT
The DNA here is from genome assembly GCA_035047305.1 of Bradypodion pumilum. Lineage (NCBI taxonomy): Eukaryota > Metazoa > Chordata > Lepidosauria > Squamata > Chamaeleonidae > Bradypodion > Bradypodion pumilum. Next base: position 365,143,227 of record JAWDJD010000002.1, read on the forward strand.
GCTTTAGGATCCCTTTGGTCCTGGAGAAGTCTTTGGGGGAAATGGGATGGCAGTAGGGATGGCAGTAGGAAGTTTTAAATCTCTGAAAATTACCACTGACAGTCCTGCTGTGGCTATTGGAAATGGCAGTGGCAATTTTCAAATATTTAAGACTTCCTATCTCCACCCAGTGTCTCCTAAAGCAGCCTACAAATGGGATGATGGGGACTTTTAATTACCAAAATACAGTGGCAGCTGATGTCGATATAGCATCAGAATACAGTATATGCAGCATAGCCTTCTGTTACTAGGTTTCTTTCAGCCAGTATGTTTGTTAGCCTTTCAAGTGCTACTATATTGTTGCTTTTTGCAGAAAGGCAGAAAGAGGAAGGAGATGGCAGGGGTTCTGTGGTTTCCCCATGCCCCAATGGCATGGAACGGCCCGCGCAGAGGCCACTTCGGGAGAACGCTCCCTGAGCCGTGGGCTCTGCGGGCAGAGAAATTAAGGGGGGTGGATTAATGATAGGGTTTGATTCACCCAATTCCTTGACCTGACCAGCGGTTCTGCTGAGAGAGCGAATATCTAACTCCGTTACCCATTAAGGTAATCACTCATCTCCAAGGAGAGCCTAATCCCTGGTGCAAATAGAAGCCATATTGACCCTAGCCTAAGCCTCAGACAATGGTCAGTGTTTGCTTTAGTTAATTAACTTCCCCAAGAGAGGTTCTCAATTAACCCGGGTAAATGGGTGATGTGATTTTCTGTCAGATAACCATTCTACCATGCGCAGCCTTGGACATAATATATACTGATGATTTTCCCTCAATAAATCACTGGTCTTCTCCATCTTGCCTCGTGTCGTTCCTTTGACCAGTCTCCTCCGGGATCCTAAGGGCCTCCTCGCGGCCCCAATCCTACATCTGGTGACCTCGAGACGTGATCTTACCCGAGAGTAAGCGATCACACGGTCCGGTTCTGCGATTGAACCGTGTCCAATCATCCCGGAGGACAGAGCAGCAGCCCCAGTCGGAAAGCCATCCGATTGGGAAGACAGCTACGCGGTGAGGCATTACAGAGAGGCATCCTACAGTTTGCTCCCGACTTTCGCGGCGGCTTGCAGGTTACGGAAAAACGCGTTCCGCTCAGGGTCTGCTGTGAACCCCTGACAGCGCAGTGGCCACCGAGGGCCCGTGGCCGCAGTCCACGCTCCGAGCTCTACCCAGAGAATCGTCGCCAGAACCTATTACTTGCCCAAAGACGCGTCGACTCGTCCCGAGGAGAAAACTTCGGAGGACCCTTCGCAGGTAATATGCGGACTTGTCCTCAGCGACAAGGTCCGTCCGCTAGCCAAAGAACTCATGAGAGAGAGTTCAGAGTCCTGGCCAGGATATTTCAGTTAAGGTTTCACAGCCGAGAGCTACCGAGACTTTTGGTGTACCTAAGGGAACACTGCCTGCTTTACCCAGAAGTAGGTACGTTAACCCTTCAGCTTTGGGATCAGATAGGAGACTGCATTCAGCAACCCCCGAAAGCTCCGAGGGGCGTAATTCGCACATGGAGCAAATGTAGGAAACTCTCAGCAGAGGTAGACCCAGTCCGGATAGAGACCCAGAAACCCCCAGCGCAGTCAGAACCATCAGCCCCAAGAAGTCTCTATCCGTCATTTCAGCTTAAGCAGGGCAGTGTAGGGAGCATTCCCTCAGTGGCAGCTGCAGACGTCACTGAAGGAATTCATGGCATGAGAGGCCCTGGCGCTTCTCTGACAGTTAAAAGTCCCCTGCCAATTAAGAACTCCATTCAGCGCATGGGTGAGGAAGATCCATTCACGGGGAAATTGCCAGTGGCACAATTAGCTAGCGCCCAACTGCTGTGCTCAGCCTATCTGAAGGCAGACACACGTTCAGGCAGGGCCACTCAGCGCCCACTGCTCACGGAAATCTGCATGGCCCCTGGCCACGCAGGGCTCCAGAGCAGACCCATTACCACACTCAGGCGCAGAGCAGTGCCAAGACCCCAAGGCGCCTGCTTCCAGTGTGGCAAAATGAGACACCTTAGAAGAGGAAGCCAATCTAGACCAGGCAGATCTTCAAAAGATTGTCTTCATGCCAAGTGGCCACTCTGGCATGCATTTGGCCCAGGCTAGAAAGGAGGCAGCCATCGCCCTGGCTATGCCAGAAGAACCATCCCAGCAATAGTACCCCGAGTTCCCCCAAGGCACAGGCAGAAGCTGCTGGTCTCACCCTGAGAGTAGCCCAGAGAAACTTGCCCCTAAGTAGAAGCACCCAGATGGCTGTAAATAGCCAGCTGTGTATAAAGTCATCTCCTCATGTGTAGGATAGAACGCTGCAGATCAGGGGAGGAATGTGCGAATGCGTAAATAAATGTGTGTATGCGTGGTGCACCACTGAATGTATGACGGCAAGAACTGTGTATGATTGCAAAAGCCTTGTCTCTATGACCACAGTGTGATTGGAAAAGTGTTCCTTGTGTGTAACTGCGTGGTAATGTCACTGTGAAATATGTGTTAAACAGTTTGCACTCTGCTCATGGGCAGGAACTATTTAAAGTTTGAGAAAGCATGATGAACGAAACCCTTTGCCTTGCCTGCTTAGCAGCTTAAGGGCGGCGAAAAGCAGGAGGGGGGGGGATCCTAACCTGCAATAGGGCAGGGTGATTCCCCCTTCTTCCCTTGAGACTTTTTTCTTTGTCAAAGGATTAAGCCACTCTTGGAAACCGGTTTTGCACGGCCCCAATCCTACAGGGTTCCCAACCTTTTTATGCTGCGCTGCGGGCCTGACCACACACCCCAGACAGCTGAGCAGGTAAGGTTGCCATATGTCCCGGAAAACTGAGATTGTCCCAGATTCAAGGTCAGAAAAATTGTCCCGGCCAGTTCAATAAAAATCATACTAAAGTCCCGGATTTTAAAAACTTACTGATTGTATGTTATAACACACCATGAAAATAAATTCTAACTTTCGTCATCAAATGAGTGATTTCTTGTCACATTGGAGTTGGAGTATACCTGGAGACAAATCTTAACGTCCTTGCCTCACACCACTGCCTGATAAGTGTGACCAGTGTGTTTCCTGGAACTGAGGACGATGCGACTTCTCAGACGTACAACAGATCATCTTACTGTAAGAATTAACTATTATAAATACATTCATTTATGTATTGATATATTTAATGTGAAAGTGTTTTATAGCTGTCTTTATATTATGTTTGTTTTTAAAAAGGCTATTTTGTAGATAACCTGTCCATTTTTGTCAAATATACTTCTGTCCCGGTTTTGTGGGAAAGAATTATGGTAACTCTAAAGCAGGCCTGACCATGCCCCTCAAAAGCGGATGCATTTACATCCCATAAATGCACCCACTTCCATGTTTACGACAGGTGCGGTGCACATTTACACATGTGCATTTTATGAGCTGACGTAAATGTGTCTGCTTCCACTTCTGGGAGTGGTGAGGATAGCCATGGACCACATGAAATGGTGCCGAGGGCAAGGTCCGGCCTGTGGGCTAAGCTTTCAGTTACACAGTGTCTGTCCTACCCCTCCATATTCTCCACTATCTTATGCAACAGATGCCTTCTACATTGCAGTTTATAGAGTTCCCTCTGAAGGCTCCAAACAGTAGTAAGCACATCTGGAAACATCATCTGGGCAGAAGCACACAAAGAGTAGCAGAAGAATGTATAGAGCCTGAGAGTCTTGATTTAGGACAGAAACAATCCATTTCCTGCATTTATTGTAAGCTACCTGGAGTCTCTGTCATAGAACTGGGGTAAGAGTGTTTCAAATAAATAAACTGGATAATGTTTCCAGGTTCCATATGTGTTGGCATCGGGAAATTACAGCATTCCCATGGATGGCCAAGGGGATAAGGTTTTTTTACCTGCAGGGCTGGTAGGGATGATGCCATACACTGTGCTTCATTTTGCAATATGACTGGATGGTACTGCATCTGCTCCTTTTTATTGTTCCTGCAGAAAGTTTTGATTTGGGGTAAAGGAGTAGGTAAAATTGCTAGCAATGTACTGCCTTCTCAGCTTTTTCAGGGCAGTGTCCTGCCTTGCTGTTTTTATACACTCTTTGTATGAAGGTTAGTGGTGAGATAATGGCCCTCAATTTGGGAGCCTTTTCTCTTGTCTTCTGCATACTGCTTTTCTGAACTGAAAGGTGCTGAAAGCTGAGTGGTACATTATCTTCTTCTGCAACAGGTACTTTACTCTTGAGAAGTTGGGTACAGTAGGACCCCATATAACAAAAAAGCTCTGTTCCACGGAGCTCTTTGTTATATGATGTTTTTGTTATATGAATCATATTGGCGATAACCTGCATAATGAATTTTTTTCATAATACAGAATAAACCCCGTATAATGCAAAAGGTTTTTTTTGTTATGCAGGGTATTGTCAATAGCACCAAAACGCTTCATTATAGGAATTTTTCATTATACGAAGCGTTCATTATACAGAGTACCACTGTATCTTACTTAAGGACAAAGACAAATCTGAGTAACAGTTGTATATTCTATTTTCCAAATGGGGTATCAGCCACTGCATGTATGTCTTTGTCTCAGTGTCCTTATGTGTAGCCTGAAACTTGCACAGGACCTTGGAAAGCCTTTTCCTAACAATAGCATGCACTACCTCAACCTACAACCACTAATTTAAAGTAATGCTATGCAAGTAGTGGTGGGCATCAGCAGGTTCACACCAGTTAGCCAGAACCGGTAGCAGAAATTCCAGCTTTCCCTGCCCATCCAAGTTTCGAAATAAAGTAGTCCTAATTTGGGTGCAACCCAGGGCTTTCCCCTGGCCACACCCACCATACCATGCCCACAATATAGTAGTAATTTGGGGGGGGCACCACTGTATGCAAGTCTAATGATGCCAATCAGCTGTAGCCACATTTTGCTAATAAAATATTGAGATATTTGCTTAGTCACTCTGATTATAACTAACAGTGCTGCCTTCCATTCCAGATTTTGCTCCTGACTGATCTTAAACATACTTGCTTCAGTTGTTCTTTGGATCTTGCAAAAGTAGGCCATGCAACAAAAAAGCTGATTGGTTAAAAGGTATTATTCTTCTGCTTATTTGTGGTGTTTTGTTGTTAGATGATCTTGTATTTCATATCCAGCTCTAGTAAGTTCGGATCAGCAGACTTCCAACAGTCTTATTTTAAAAACCAACAAAACCACAGTAGCTGCATGACTCATGTGCAGAAACAGAATTCTGGACCAAGTTAAATTTTTTACTAATCACCAGAGTGCAGCACACGGAGTTTTCAAATATTCCAGAATTCTCTTTCATGAAAAGGTGTTATAAAACTTTGGGAATGATTGGGGGAGGGAGCACCTAAATGGTGTCAAAGCATTTCCTTTCCCCTTTGCAGATGGAAAAGTCCTGTTTCTCCATGCCCTATTATCATTTCATGACAATGCTAAAAAAAATTAGAAATCTCATTCGTTGCCTCTTTCTTTTACTCTTTCTGAACTTTTGTTGTATTTGTACTTTTACTCAAATTCTGGCCATTTAAATTCTGGCTTTTAACTCAAAAGTCTAGCCTGGTTATCCTGCTATGGTAATAGAGTTGACCATACTGCCAACGACTCAACGCTGAGCGTCAGGCGGCAGTTAATTAACCTGACAACCCTGAGGACTAACAGGGAAGGGTGATGGCCCCCAAATGGATTAAATCCCACTTGAATCCATCTTGATGGAGGGCAGCAGCTTCATCAATACTGGCCTGAGGCTGAGGAAGACTTTGTGTGCCAAAAGGGCTCAGGACCAGAAAATAACACTCAAGCTGGACCAGTGGTACGGTGTTATGCTGCAATGCAGAAGGCAGATGAAAGGCCATGCCATTATCTTCGCAGGACAGTCCTTATGGCTGATTGCCATGATGATCACCAATATTCGGAATAGGGTATAGCATGAAACAAAGAAGTTTATGATGGTTCAGAGCAGAAAAGAACTACTCTTTCTTTCTCTCTTTTTTTTTACTGCTCAGCCATGCTGGTTGGGATATTCTGTGAACTTTTTGGCCCTCCAAAAAAGTTCTCTTTTCTCTTGCCACGGTGTGGGCTGAAACCCAACCACCCCCAAACTTCTTAAACAAGGCTTAAGGAGTCTGTGGGGATGGCAAACCATAACTGCCTGCCTTTTTTTGGCCTTTCTCTCTGAAAGGGCATCAAGCAGGGCAGAGGTTGCAGGTGGGACATAACAGGCTGCCTGATCTTCTCTCCTCCAACAAGAATTTTAGGTAAAGGTCATCCTTGCTCAAAAGCCAGTCGTATCTGACTCTAGGGTTCAGTGCTCATCTGTTTACAGCCAAAGAGCCAGCACTGCCTGTGTTTGCAGACGTATCCATGGACATGTGACGTTCTGGGTTGTGAGGCCCTGCTTCTGCGTCTGGGCTCTAAGGGTCAGTTGGGAGTCTTACTCCTGTACCTGCCCCCTTGCAGGGTAAGGGACTCCCTGCCTGAGCTCCTCGAGGCCATCTCAGCATTGGCGTTGGAGTTCCCTAGACTGATGGTTCTGGGGGACTTCAATTTACCCTCGCTGGGGACTGGCTCCGAGGTGGCTCAGGAGTTCATGGCTTCCATGGCAGATATGGACCTGATTCAGGTAATTCAGGGCCCGACCAGGGGCAGTGGCCACACACCAGATTTAATCTTTTTGTCGGAGCGGTGGCAGAGTGATCTGAGATTACGGAAATTAGACATAACACCTGTGCCATGGTCAGATCACTATTTGGTGGCTCTAGACTTCCTGGGTACGTCGCTTTACCGTAGGGAGGCAGGGCCTATTAGAATGGCCCGCCCCAGGCAACTGATGGATCCTGATGGATTCCAGAGGGAACTGGGGGATTTTCCTCTGGATCGGCAACACGATTCGCCCGAGGCACTGGTCGACCTGTGGAACAGGATGACAACAGCGGCCTTGGATGAAATCGCACCACTACGGCCTCTCAGAGCTCATCGAGCTAGGTCATCTCCATAGTTCACAGATGAACTGCGGGAGCTCAAACGGGCAAAGAGACGCCAAGAGTGCCGCTGGGTGAAGACCCAGAGAGACTCCGATTGGACACTAGCTAGGGCCGCTATTAGGGCCTATCTAGTGGCGATGGAGGTGGTGAGGCGACAATACTTCACCACCCTTATCGCCTCCGCTGATAATCGCCCAGCCACCCTGTTCCGGGTTACCGGGTCTCTCCTTGGTAGGGGGACCCCGGTGCCCGGTTGGCAGGGGTCGGCTGAGGACTTTGCTGACCATCTAGTGGAGAAAATCGATCGGATTCGCTCTGGGTTTAATCCTGGCGTGGATGGGGAGAGTCCGGAGGGAACCGGAGCACAGTCTTGCTATGCCATCTGGGACCGGTTTGATCCAGTTGCCCCTGATGAAGTGGACAGGCTCCTTGCAGCTGTGCGCGCCACTACCTGCCCTTTGGACCCCTGTCCCACCTGGTTGGTGAAAACCTCCAAGGCAGTGACAGGTGGCTGGGTTGGGGCTGTGATCAATGCATCATTGCGAGAGGGGGTGTTTCCTGCACCTTTAAAACATGCTTTGGTGCGCCCCCTCCTGAAGAAATCTTCCCTCGACCCAGCTGTCCTAACTAACTATAGGCCTGTCTCAAACCTCCCCTTTTTAGGGAAGGTGTTGGAGAAGGCAGTGGCGTGTCGGCTGCAGGGGGTACTGTATGAAGCGGATTATCTGGACCCTTTTCAGTCAGGATTCAGGCCTGGATATGGTACCGAGACGGCATTGGTCGCACTGATGGATGATCTCTGGCGGGAGCGGGATAGTGGTCATCCATCCGTCCTAGCTCTTCTTGACCTCTCAGCGGCTTTCGATACCGTTGACCATGGTATCCTTCTGGAACGGCTCCGAGGTTTGGGAATCCAGGGTACTGTGTGGTCCTGGTTTTCCTCATTTCTGAAGGGTCGGTCCCAGTCGGTGTGGTTGGAGAGTGAGAGGTCCAGTCCTAGGCCCCTCAAATGGGGGGTTCCTCAGGGCTCGGTGCTCTCTCCTCTCCTATTTAACATCTACATGAAACCGCTGGGTGAGATCATTCGTTCCCATGGGGTGCGGTACCATCAGTACGCGGATGACACTCAGTTGTACATCTCGGCCCATGGGGACCCCAGTGATGCTGTCAAAGTCCTTTCCAGATGCCTGGAAGCTGTGGGGGTCTGGATGGGGGCTAACGGGCTACAATTGAATCCCAGCAAGACTGAGTGGCTATGGATAGGGGGTCCTGCGTTAATCCGGGAGCTTCCATCGTTGGTTCTGGATGGGGCTATTTTGCCCCAGACAGACCCGGTGCGCAACTTGGGGGTCCTCCTGGATTCACGGCTACTGCTAGAAGAACAGGTGGCGGCTGTGACCAGGAGGGCTTTCGCCCAACTTCGGGTGATTCGCCAGTTGCGCCCACTCCTGGACCGGGACTCCTTGCTCATGGTCACCCATGCTCTGGTTACCTCCAGACTAGACTATTGCAATGCGCTCTACATGGGGCTGCCCTTGACGACCATTCGGAGGCTACAGCTGGTCCAAAATGCGGCTGCCCGGGTGGTGATGGGGTGTGGCCGTTATGCTCATGCTTCGCCACTGCTCCGGGAGCTGCACTGGTTGCCAGTATGTCTCCGGGTGCAATTCAAGGTGCTGGTTTTGACCTTTAAAGCCCTATATGGTAGTGGGCCAGGTTACCTAAGAGACCGCATCGCCCTGAGGACGTCTGTCCGTCCAACCAGAGCGGACCGGAGGGGCTCTCTAATTGTTCCATCAGCCAGAGGGGCTCGCCTCTCTGGCACAAGGAGGAGAGCCTTCTCCGTGTCTGCACCGGCCCTCTGGAACCTCCTGCCAACAGAATTACGTCTTCAGACGGAGTTGCTGCCTTTCAGAAGGGATCTTAAAACCTGGCTGGCAGGTCAAGTGTGGGGTGCGGGTGGAAGGGTAACCACCATGGGGTGGTTGGTGTAGAGGAACTCTTCCCCATGGTGCCTTTTCGATCCTGCAGCCCTTCCTTTTTAGGGGGTGGGTAGTCTTAACTTTTTTTTTACTGTTTTAACTGTTTTTAGGATTATTGTTGTATTTGTGAATATTGTCTGTAAACTCCTTGGGTTGCCCTGGGGTTACTTTTTATGTTGTTAGCCGCCCAGAGTCGGCCTTGTGTTGAGTGGGCGGGATATAAATTGAATAAATAAATAAATAAATAAATAAATAAATAAATAAATGACTAGACAGCCGAGTGCACAAAACGCTGTTTACCTCCCCCCCTACGGGATTCCTATTTATCTACTTGAAATTTCTTGCTTTTGAACTGCTAGGTTGGCAGGAGCTGGGACAGAGACCGGAGCTCACTCCGTCACTCAGGTCTTGAACTGCTGACTTGCCAACCTTCCCAGTCATCAAGTTCAGCATCCTAACCACTTGACCATGGGCCAATTAAAAAACGAAGAGCAAGGATCCTTTCCGTTATGCCCAATAATAAGAGGTACGATAACAGGCGTGACCACCCAGCAGGGCTGCCATCAGAAATTTCTGGGCCCCAGACTGAGCAATCTATTGCCCCCCCACACATATTTTGGCCACGTCCATCTGTGGGTGTGGCCAAATCTGTGGGCGTGGCCAAATTTGGCCATGTGTCATGCCTGCCACATAAAGGTAATGGTTTTCCTTGCTCAAAAAAGCCAGTAGTATCCAACTCTAGGGCATACCTGTCAACCTTCCTGGATTGGCTGGGATTTCCTGTTTTTCGGCACCGATTTTCGCCGAAACCCCAGAAGCGGAGGAAAGGCGTTACTGCACATCCCTTCTGCGCAGCTCGCTTCTACGCATGCATAGAAGGCTTTTATGCATGCGTAGAACCCTTCTATGCTTGCGTAGAACCCTTCTACGCATGCGTAGAAGGCTTCTGTTGTTGGATCTCTGCTGCAAAGCAGGTTGCGCAAGCTGGATCGGGGCCGCAAAGCGGCCGGTAGGTCCCGGAGGAGACTGGTCAAACAAGGACACACGAGGCAAGATGGAGCGAAGACCAGTAGTTTAATGATCACAAATCATGAGCATTTATGCTGTTCTGGCTGCATGCATAAGCGTAGCGATACAGTGCAAAACCTGACTTCACACATCATGTTTACACAAGTTAATTGGGGAAGTCTACCTAGGGGAAGTTCGTTAACTACTTTAATTAACTGCAGGGGAAATACATTGTTCTACGTTATCGGGAGTAAACAAGTGGCCAACATTGACTCTAGGGCTTTAAGGAATCCGCAGATGCGAGATTACCTATAACATGCCTAGCGAGTTAGTCATCAGCTCTCCATTGTCCGAGCTGCCTGTCAGATCAGCTATTGATGAATTAAACTCTATCTAATATTCCGCTCCCCCAATTTCTGTCCCCTGAGGAATCCGTGGCACCGGGGTTCTGTCAGGGACAGTGTTCCAATTTTGTGCGCGGATCCCACACTCCCCCTTTATTTGTTTAATTGGACCTGACAGACGGCTCGACGTAGGAGCGGCATCAACTGACATGGAGTGAGGACATTCCGGGGTTCTCTCCATGGGGGACACCTTGACATCAGTGAGGGAATACATTGCGCGAAACAACAAATTGCTGTTCCCAGTATTATCACCCCCACAATCACCTTGAGTGTCATTTGTAGCCAATTCCATGGGAACCAAGACCATAACGAATTTCACCACCCCCACGTAGCATCTTCCTTGATATTTTTAACCAAGGTATGGAGATCTGTGAGTTGACTTTGTACCTTGCGCGAGTTGTCCGTGAGGTTAAAACAACACATGCCATGGACCGACTCGCAACCCAAATGGTGTAACAGTAGGAGGTAATCGATAGCTGCTCAATTATCCAATATGGCATGGCGAAGCTCCGTCTGCTCTTGATTAAGCGGCGCTATCACCGAGGAGGTGTGGTTAATGGCTTTTGCCAGAGCACAAGCCAATTGACCAATTCTCCGAGCGTTGCCTACGGCTGAGCCTGGCACGCCAAACAAGCTGCTGCTAAGGAAACATACTCAGCTTTACTCAGAACCCTGACGTTGCTATCACATGAACTGTCTAACTGGGTGGCACGAGCGTACCGTATGTGGGGAAGTACATTAATGCTTGGGGCAACCATGTCTTTAGTGGGGAGCAACAGAGTCAAACGACTGATACAACAGAAGGAATCATATACATTTGCAGGAATGCAGTTCCAAGTATACTGGTTACATGTAAAAAAACATCCTGAAGGCAAGGTAACGTGAACAAACATCGAGTTAATAGTCTCTGGGTTATTACAAGTCCAAGTGCTGTTGCCGGGGTCGAGATGTGTGGTAAATACACCCATTCCACGATACTCGCCCCTCGCTCGGAGTCTACCCCTAGAGCTCCGGTGAACATGGTTCCCGTTCGGACTATGTACAGGTTTAGAACAGGAGCATATGGCCCCTGACTAATCCTGTCCACCCATCTCTGGCTGAGAACTTGGTTGACCTTTTCGAGAGTCAAACGAGCCTCTTGTGGAATGTGTATCCGGTCTGCCGGCTGCTTTCCTAGCGTTAGCAGCGAGAAGAGCGACTTCAGAAGGTCCGTATCTAGCCTGAAATATGGTCTAGCCCAATTAACATTCCCCAGAATCTGTTGCAATTCTACAAGGGTGACTGACTCTTTGAGATTGATCTGTGGCAAAACTGGTGCCGCGAAAGAACGGAGAAGCCGATGGCCCAAGTATGAGAAGGGCTCGGTCCTCTGAACTTTCTCCGGGGCAATGAGTAACCCTTTCTCCCCCAGAGAGGTCTGGAGGTCTCTGAACATTTTGCTGCCGAGTTGCGGCGCTGCGACCAAGATGTCATCCATAAAATGACACACTAAGACTGTGGGGTGAAGGTTTCAAAACTTTTCCAGTGCGTCGTGAATGTAAATTTGGCACAGGATGGGAGAGTTGAGCATCCTCTGTGGCAAAAATTTCCACGCGTAATGTTGCATGGGCTCTCTGTGGTTCACGACTGGCACTGTGAAAGCGAACCTTTCCCGATCCCTTACATCTAAAGGAATGATATAAAAACAGTCTTTCAAGTCTACGACCAAGATCTCCCAACCCTCGGGGATCATGTTCGGATTCGGGATGCCGCATTGAAGCGGACCCATTGGCTGGATACATTTATTGGTCTCTCTTAGATCGTGAAGGAGTTGCCACTTCCCTGACTTCTTTTAATAACGAATATGGGCGAATTCCAGGGACTGGTGGACTGTTCTATATGTCCTGCATCTAGCTGTTCTTTGACCAGCTGTTTCAGGGCGACTAATTTCTCCCCTACTACTGGCCATTGCTCTACCCAGACTGGCGTGTTGGTAAGCCATTTAAGCGGTAAAGCCATTACCCGAAGGTAAGAGTGGCACGGTACTGCTGTAGAATGTCTCGCCCCCAAAGGTTGACGTGCACATCCAAAATGTGTGGCCGAATAACCGCTGTGCTGTCAGCTTCGGGGATCGTGACTTCTACCCAGTTCTGGCTTCTAAACGCTTCCTGAACACCGCCTACCCCCCACACATTGGAGACCGGCTCGAGAGCCCACTCACGCGGCCACTGACTCTGGCTGACCACGCTGATATCAGCTCCCATATCTAATAGCCCATCAAAAGGTTTTTTATTTAAATATACCTTTATGACTGGCCGCCGCTTCTACTCTATGTTGGTTTCCACTGCTGCTAAGACCTGGTATCCTTGTACTGCCCCTTCTGTGCTTGAGCGGTCTGCCGACCTGGACTCTGAGCTGTCCCTGAGCCTTTCCTGGCTGCCTGCTGGCGAGTGACAAGGAACCATGATCAGTTGCGCTAACATGTCTCCTTTGTGAATGGTTTGGGGTAGGTGTGTCCAGAGTTGAACCTGGAGTACACCCGAAAAATTGGAGTCAATGACTCCTGGAATCACTAGGATTCCTCGCGTTCCTGCGATACTACGGGGCAAAACTAAACCTATATAACCTTTAGGCAGGGGTCCCATGTACTGGGAGTCGACCAGATAGACTGTGCCTGGCAAGTCACATGTGACTTCTGACTGGCAAGTCAAATCTAGTCCTGCACTGCCCTTAGGTCTGGCCTGCGCCTCTGGAATGCAGGGAATGTGACTGGAATCTAATCCAGCTCTGGCTCTCCCAGAGCGATTGTGGTCTCTGTTTGGACCGGGGCCAGAGACAAGCCTGCATTCCGGTTTCCCGAGTTCGGGCAGTTCCTGGCCCAGTGGAAGCCCTTATTGAATCGTGGACATGGGGGGGGGCGGAGCCTTGGGACGACCTGTGCTCTGGCCGTTACCCTTCTTAGATCGGCATTCTCTAGCGAAATGACCGATCTTGCCACAAGTGTGACATGCTCCTTTGGTTTTGCCTTTGAATTTCCTACCGCCTTGCACCGCTGCTGCCAACAGACCCATTTTGTAGGAATCTGTACCAACGTCGGCACAAGCCTTAATCATGTCAGTAAGAGTCAGATCGGGATGATTGCCCAGTAACTGCAAGATTTTACGGCAGTCAAGGTTGGCGTTGTCTTTCGCCAGCTTCACCATAAGCTCCTGTTGGGCTTGCTCGTTGTCTATCTGCCTACTGACCGCTTCCTCCAACCTGTTAATAAAGTCCACGTAGGACTCCTGGGCACCCTGTTTGACTGCTGTGTAATTTTTGGCTGCTTTGCCAGCTGCCGGGACCTTGAGATAAGCCCTGAAGGCTGTCCCAGGCACCAAATGAAGTGTGGCGAGAGGCAAGGTGATCTGCGCATCGACGGATTCGAACTGGCCTGACCCATATAACTGGTCAGGGATTACTGCTCCTCCCATCCTGGCAGCCCTTGCCTGTCCTTCAAGTCGATACTCGCTGTCCCATAGCAAATACTGGCTGGGGTTGAGCATCATTCTCATGATGGCTTTCCAGTCATATGGAATGAGCATCATAGTCTCGCACACTTGCTGAAGTGTGCCCCTAGTGAAGCGGCTCTGCAGTCCTGTCTCTGTGATTGCCTTCCGTATTGCCATAAGCAATTTATACGGAACCGGCGAATGGATCGTTTGCTGTTGACCCGTGAGGGCATCTACCTCTATGTGGACTGGGCATATCTGCCTAAGTTTAGCTAGTTCTTCTGCTGACAATTCCCTCTTACTGGTTTCTTCCTCTACCATGCGCTGGATGGAACTCTTGGCGGTCTGGGAACTTTTAGCTATTTGGTGAATGCCAGCGTTCCCCATACCTTGCATTCCTTCAGTAACGTCTGCAGCTGTCACTGAGGGAAAGCTCCCTATGCTGCCCTGCTTGAACTAAAGTGACGGATAGAGAGCCGTTGGGGCTGATGGCTCTGACTGCGCTGGGGGGCTCCCGGTCTCTATCCGGACTGGGTCTACCTCTGCTATGAGCTTCCTACACTTGCTCCATGTGCTGATTATCTTAGCTGGGCCTCTAGGTTCTTGCGTAATGCAGGCTCCTATCCTATCCCAAAGTTGGAGACTAAGCATGCCCGTTTCTGGATAAAACAGACAATGTTCCCCCAAGTACACCAAAAGATCCGCTAACTGGGCGCTGTGAATGTGTGTACGATTTACCCTGGCCAGGGCCTTGAATTTCATTAAGTGAATTCTCTGGTTAGCGGTCGGATGTTGTCGCTGCGGACAAGTCCCCATATTACCTGCCGGTCCTTTGAAGCTTTCCTCCTCGGGATGAATCGACGCGTCTTAGTCAGGTAACTGGTTTGGCGTGATGTCCCTCTGGGTAGGTCTCGGAACGTGGACTGCTGCCACAGGCCTTTGGTGGCCTCTGCGATGGAGTCATGGTTTACAGCCGACCCTGAGCGGAACATGTTTCTGCCGAGCAAGTTGCCTCAGAGCTTTGGAGCGTGCTCTGCTGCCTCTGGAATGCCTCGCCGCGTAGCTGTCACTCAGGTCGGATGGCTTTTCGACTGGAGCTTCTGCACTGTCCTCCGGGAAGACTCGGACACGGTTCTGGCGTAGAACCGGACCAAGGAGATCACTTACTCACGAGTAGATCACGTCGGGGTCACCATATGTTGGATCTCTGCCGCAAAGCGGGTTGCGCAAGCTGGATCGGGGCCGTGAAGCGGCCGGTAGGTCCCGGAGGAGACTGTTCAAGCAAGGACACACGAGGCAAGATGGAGCGAAGACCAGTAGTTTAATGATCACAAATCATGAGCATTTATGCTGTTCTGGCTGCATGCATAAGTGTAGCGATACAGTGCGAAACCTGACTTCACACATCGTGTTTACACAAGTTAATTGGGGAAGTCTACACAGGGGAAGTTTGTTAACTATTTTAATTAACTGCAGGGGAAATACATTGTTCTACGTTATCGGGAGTAAACAAGTGGCCAACATTGACTCTAGGGCTTTAAGGAATCCGCAGATGCGAGATTACCTATTACATGCCTAGCGAGTTAGTCATTAGCTCTCCATTGTCCGAGCTGCCTGTCAGATCAGCTATTGATGAATTAAACTCTATCTAATATTCTGCTCCCCCAATTTCTGTCCCCTCAGGAACCCGTGGCAACGAGGTGATCTTCATCACCGGGGTTCTGTCAGGGAAAGTGTGCCAATTGTGTGCGCGGATCCCACATTCTGTGCAGAAGGGGATCGTAGAAGCCTTCTACGCATGCGTAAAAGCCTTCTACGCATGCGTAGAAGCGAGCTGCGCAGAACGGTTCTGCACAAGTCGCTCTTATGAATGCGTAGGCTTTTGCATGTGTAGGCTTATGCATGCGTAGCCTTCTGCGCAGGTCCTGGATTGTCCGGAGCTGCAGTTGACAGGTATGCTCTAGGGTTCAGTGCTCATCCCTGTTTATAGCCTAAGAGCCAGTGGACTTGATCCACAAAAGCTCACATGAAAATATAGCAGTTAGTCTTTATCTACACACACACACACACACACACGAAAGTTAACAAAGCAAAAAAGAAAACCTCTTAGCCTATTCCAGACCCTCTCTCCACACACACACACACACACACAATGGGGTGCACAGAAAGAGCCTCCTCGAAGACTGTGGTATTTTTGTACCACAATTGGGTGCACTCTGTAACGGAAACCTTGTGCTACCAGCTAATCTTTCTCACACATTGTCAGGCAAAATGAACTGCCCTTTATTTGGGAAGTACCGTAGACTCATCTCTCTCCATTATTGAGAGTGTGACTGGCCAAAGCGGAGAGAGGGCGCCTATTTGTGAATGCTGAAAGGGGGCGTGGTCTTGCTCCGGGAGAAGGCGTGGCCTTGCGGTTGGCGGCGGCGGCGGCGCCGGGGGGTGGGAGGGGGAGGAGAGAGAGATGGTTGCGCGTGGGGCGGAGCCCCGGCGGGTTGGGTCGAGCCGGGGGATGCTGCTGCACAGCTGCAAACAGCAAACCAAACGGGCAGAAGCTGCCGAGCTGCGCGGTGCTGCGGCTCGGAGCCGGGAAGAAGAAGAAGAAGAAGAAGAAGGACTGAAGGAGGAGGGTTGTTATGATTGGCCGCGGCGCGCTCGTGCCGGCGGTTGCTAGGCTCCCTGTGCGCCGACTCTCTCTCCCCCCCCCCCCACCCCGCAGGTACGTGTGTCGCGCGCCGTCGCGCTTGCTCGGTCGCCTGGTTGGGTCGGTCGGTCACTGGGCCGGCGGGGAGCGAGCTTGCAAGCAAGCGAGTCCCGGGAGGGAGGGAAGGAGCGGCGGCGGCCTCCTCCTCCTCCTCCTCGCAGGCCGCGTTTCTCCAGGGAAGGGGAGGCGAGGGGGCAAGAGGAGGAGAAGGAGAGAGAGCGCGCGCAGCAGCAGCAGCAGCAGCAGCAGGAATAGGTGAGCCCTTGACTCCCAAAAAGGGAGCTGTGAGAGGGCGGCGGCGGCGGCGGCGGGCCCCGTGCAGGCCAGGGATCCGTGCAGTCCCGCGGCCTTCCCGGCGCTCGGGCTTGAATTGCGATCCGCCACCCCCTTCGAGGTTTTGCCTCCCTCCCGCCGAGGTCTCTCCTTTCTTGGACCCTGTGTGTCCCGAGAGTCTCCCTTCTCCCTCGGTCCTCGTCGCGTGTGTGTGGCCCTCCTCCACCCCCCACCCCCCACCCTCACCTTGGGCCTGGCTGGGCCGCTCTCCTCCTCCTCCTCTTCCCCTGCTTAAAAGGGACATGTGACGGGTAAGGCCGGCCGGGGGCAACAGGCCAGGCGGTGGGCTTGCAGCCCTTCCTTCCTTCCTTCCTTCCTTCCTTGCTAGCAAGCGGAGCGGGTGGATGTATATGTGGGGGCTCAGCAGGTGCAGTCGGCGGCGTTTGGAGAACGAGGGTGTGTTGGGTGCGCGAACGTGTGTTCTCCGCGTAGGTAGTAAGTAGGTAACCCTGAGGTACACACGGCCGAGTCGCTAGTTGCAGGAGGGTAATAATAAGGACTGCCGCTCTCCTTAAGCACCCATGATGTGTTTTGAGGGATCTCTGGGGTGGTGGAGGAGGCTTCTGTTGGATGCCTTGGCCATTTGGGTCCCTTTTTGGGGAGGGAGGGGGTAGAACTCTGCAGTTGCGTGCCATGTTGAAGCATGAGCATTTTATATATATAAATAAAAATAAATACATTATATAATGCTGGTATATATGTATATATTTGCATGCATGCATGCATTGCAAGGCCCTGGAAGAGCCAAGGTGCTTTAAGGCCTGGGCTGGGAGTTTTGGGATAGTTTAGATAGGTAGGTATTCATGTCAGGGGTTTGGCTGAAGCTCTGAATCCTTTTTGAAAGTCTTAAGGCTCTTCTCTGTCTGTGAAGCACAACTTTGGGATAGCAGTTTTCAAGGACTTAGAAGCACATCTACATTTCTTCTTTTTTTTAAAAAAATGGGTTGGCATTTGAAGAAATTGCTTATGACAAAGTAAAGTTCATATTGGTCTGTGGAGATCATATATATCTCTGCCCGGGTTTGGGCTTTATATAAGGCAATCATTTATAACATGATCGTCAGTATTTTAGGTCAGGATCTATGTCCTGTATACTGTACTTGTTTTCTACTGTGACAGTTTTCTAAGGTAGAGCACAAATTGTAAAAATTGGCTGTTATGTGGTACCAGTGTTTGTAGTTCTTCTCTACAGCAGGAAGCATTAATAGTTTTGTAACTGCTAGATATCAGTCATTGCTGTCCTGAAGACACATGTTTACTTGTGGGGTTGCTTTTGTTTCTTTGTCCTGGAGAATGAGGCCTACAGGAATAATTGAAACTGAACAAGTTAAATGCAGGTGTATTAAAAATCAATGTATTCTCTAGATGTTCTATTGACTTGAAAAGTAGTGCCTTGGAAAATGGTTCCAAGGCACTACTTTTCAAGTCAATAGAACATCTAGTGAATAAATTGATTTTAATGTTGTAAGTAATGTCATTGGTACATGCAAAATGAACACCATATTCCAAAATACTTAATCTAGTACTGTACAAGTATTTGGTACAATTTATTTTTAAAAGGCCGTCTACATATTTAGAAGCAACATATAAGGGTGTGTTGTGTTCTAACATGGTCTGGTGCTGTAATACACAGTTTGAAAAGCTATACTGGCATTGAGAAAGGCAGAAATGTTACACTACACTATTCCCACTAATTTTTCTCACCATATGGATTATACAGTGACCAATAGAATTAAAGCATCCTGTGATTACGTATTGAAGGAATTGGGTGTAGTGAATGAACATGTTTGACTGTGATTATATGGCATAACTTGCTGGATTGGAGATCTGGGCAAATAACTGCCAAAATAAATTGAAATTGAGTGCATAATCAAATGCATCTTCTCAGAAACTAGTACAGAATAGTAGGAGAGAATAGATGAAATACATGTTTAGGTAGTTTATCTGTTTTAAGGTTATTTTCACTGAAAGCTAATCAGAGTATAACAACTACAGCTATTCCAGTCTCATAACCATAAAAATATGAGAACATGTTTATTTTTAAAGCTAGAAATACTTACTTTTTGGGGTTGAACTTATTGCAGCGCTTAATTAAGGCTTGCATGAAGTTTTTGCTCTTTTTTGAGAGCAGACTTTGTGTCTTGTGTATTGGAGTTTAAAATTAAGTTTTGGTTCTTTGTGAACGTGCAGCATTATTTTCTTATTTGATGAGGGTGTTTTAATAATTGACATTGGGAAGATATGCTGTAACATCAAATTGTAAGTCACTTGTTGGTTTTGAAATATGAATATGACAAAGATGTTTAGATCATTTCTTTATTTTCTGTATGTCGTTACTGAGCAGTAACTGTTGAATGAACAAATATGAATAGACAGTACTTTTTGAGATTTTCTCTAGAATCATTGGCTGGCTGATTCTCTGAGGGTGATAGGGTATGATAATTTTCTGAATGGCGTTTCAGTTATAAAATTTGTGATATGATGTGTACAGAGGTGCTAGTCCTTTGCAGAGATCAGTCTTGTATAGAGATGTGAAGGCCCGGAAAAAAACCCCAAAAAAATTCGGGGGGGGGGGGGAACGTTTTTTTCCTCCATTTTTTTCTGAAGCCTTTTTGGTTTCCCCCCGAAAAATTGAAAAAATAAAAATATATATTATGGAATGTTTTCTTTTAACATGATGAATAAAATATTTTAAGATAAGGCTGGGTTCAAATATTTTATAAATCATTTGTAAAAAAATATGTATGGTATCAGATTATTTTCAATTTTCCCAAAAATTTCCATTTCCCCCTGAAAAAAATCCGGGTTTTTCCCGAGCTTCAAAACTTCCGGAAATTTTACATCTCTAGCTCTTATAGTTCTTCAAATACTAATGTATTTATTGGAGTATATGCTCCTGTTTAGTCCTTTAACATTCAAAGTGGGTGAGAAATACCACGTGGTTCCCACTGTTCAATTGAAAAGAAAGAATTTTTCTACCCTCCCCAATTTATAATTAGTGAAGGAGATATTTATACATCAAAGGGTGTGCCCTCCCTCTTCTGAAGATAAGGGGATCTTTTTTCAGTGCACCAATGAAGTGGAGTATGTGGTGATGTCAAATGTATTCCTGGGGATTGCTTTCTTGTCTATGAAAGTCTATGATACTGTCTTGTCCTGTCTTTTGTCTCCCTTTTAAATGGCACTTGTTAAATGAGGCTCCTTTTTCTGTTCTGTTTTGTTTTGACTGGTGCACCCACACACACAGTCACCTTGAAAGATACCCCCCCCCCAGACCATATACAGCAGAACATAAATCTCACAAAATGTTAAAAAGAGAAATAAAATAGGATAAATACACACAGTGTGTTGTCTGGGTCCAGTTGAAAGTATGTAATGCTAAACAGTAATTAGAGCAGAGTTCCACAAGTGAGGTGCCATTGTTTTTCATACCCATTAACTCAATTGCTCTTAAAAAGGCATATAAGTCGGGCCTCTAGTGTTGGTTCCTAGGCCGGCAAGTGACTTACAAGATACACCAAATTGCTCATGGAGGATGCCTTTCCAATGGCTTTTGAAGTACTGTATTGAATAGCAGATGGCAACTGTAGCCATGAAATAAAAAGACTGATTATGGGAAGACAAGCTATGAGAAACCTGGGGAATATAGTGAAAAGCAGAGACATCACCTTGAAAACAAACATTCGCATAGTCAAAGCAATGGTATTCCCTCTGGTAATGTATGGTTGTGAGAGCTGGACCATTAGGAAAGCTGAGCGCAGAAGAATGGATGACTTTGAAATGTGGTGTTGGAGGAGAGTCCTGAGAGTCCCCTGGACAACAAAGAGAACAAATTGGTCAATATTAGAAGAAATCAACCCTTACTGTTCATTGGAGAGACAAATAGTGAAGATTAAGCTAAAGTACTTTGGACATCAAATGAGAAGGGAGGACTCACTTGAGAAGGCCTTAATGCTGGGAAAGGTGGAGGGCAAGAGAAGAAGGGGGCGTCCAAAGATGAGATGGATAGATGGTATTGAAGACACAATGGGCACAGAGCTTGATGGGCTGAGGAGGATGGTGGAAGACAGAGGGGCCTGGAGGACAATGGTCCATGGGGTCGCAAAGGGTTGGAATCAACTGTGCGACTGAACAACAACAACATTTGAATAGGAGTGTGGTTATTTGTGCTTTGGACCAACTCCCAGAATCCTCCAATAATTCCCTAGGCAGAATTCTGGGAATTGCAGCCCAATCTGCAGACCTGTAGATTTTCTTCCCCAAGAGAACGACTTTCAAGTTATTTATCTCAACACTGAAATAATTTCCTCTCATCTCCTTCCCCAGTCAGTGCTTATGGGGAGTGATAGTTTTTCAGGAGGCAGTTTGAGTGGAGTGGAGTGGGCAGTAAGATTACAACTCTCAGATCCTCTATGTCTGGAGAACTAGCCCCTAGTAAGTCGTGCAACTGTGTGTGTGCTTGTCTCAACAAGTGCAGAGGATATTGGGAGTCATAGTCAAGCTGTTAATTAGGTTCTATAGAAGGCATCTCCCAAAGAATTAAAATTCTTTACTAAGCACAGTGGCAGTAAGACAGGATTGAGAGGGAATGGTATGAGCATCAGAGGTAAATAATAACCTGAAAACTCTTCTCGGGGTTTGTGGGAGGAGGAAATCTGGAGATCTGATATTTCAGTTTGTGGGCTACTATTCCCAGAATTCTGCTTGAGAATTTATAGAGTTCTTCTGAGAGCTGCAGTTGAAAAACATGAAAGAACATATCCCATTATCAAATCAGAAAGAAGGGAAAATACTTTTTGCAAGATTGAGACAAATGTTTAGTGATATTTTAGCAAGTGCTTGCACACTGTGGCAGTGCACTGATTTCCAAACTAGGTATCACTGTGCTCTTCTCTGCTGAAAGTATGCCACAAGAAGTTACATAAGTACCTTCCCATGGTGAAGGCTGCCTGCTGTATCTCTGCTTGACATTCCTCTCTTGTCTTGTTCTAGTCAGGCTCTACTAGTGGTAGGAAATTGTGTGCTAACTCTGCTTTCAGTTCAAACTGGATCTTGCAGTTATTTCCAGCCTAGATCGTTTACTTGGTGTTAAGACTGCAGTCAAAGGCATAGCCTAAACCAGGAGTTCTCAACCTTTTAAAGCCGGGGGCCAGGTCACACTCCCTCAGACAGCTTCAGGGGCCGGATGGCCATTTTGCCCTTCCTCCACCACATGACACTTCTTGGTGTGGTGGAGGCGGTGGGGGGCACATGAAATGGTGCCACAGGCCGCATCTGGCCTGTGGGCCGCAGGGTCAAAATCCCTGGCTTAAACATTGATTCACCTTAGAAACACTCCTCTGAATAGATCATTCTTGACCAGCAAGGGTAGCCTGCAGGTCTCACAAGATTCTGCAAACTATCTTTGCTTCCAGTGTGATACTGAGTTTTCCAGTGAAGCTACAGTGGCAGTGCCCCCTCCAACATTTGGCAAGGAACAAGGTGCATAGGGAGCATGTACCTTCTTTTGAAGAAAACACTCCTGGAAATCTCAAGGTAAAGTACTTATCCTTTGAAACAAGGCTCATACTATCTGTGGGGTTTTTTAAGTGGCAAAATGTATTTTTCCAAACCAATTTTTTTAAATTTCAGTCAAATTAAATTGTTATGCATAGGTGGTGGGATTTACATGGGTTCCTGTACGTGAGGATTGTCTCCAGATTCAACAAGTACCCCTACTGTGTACTGGTATATGCTAGATATAATTCCAAAGCATTCTGAATCTTAATATGCTTCCAGGTCATGTTTTTTTTAAAAAATAGTTTGTACAACATTTTGCTGATCTACCAAACAGATGATGCCTGTGTGTTTTGCAGGTCAGTCTTCTGAGTTGGCAAATTGATCACCTGCAAAACATTGTGTGATCTAAGTTTGTTGAGAATGCAGCTCTAAAAATTCTGCTTATTAAAGTACTGTAATGTAATGTAAATGATAGCAATATAGTGCAAATAAAAAATAAATAAAGACATAAATAAATGAGAAATACAAATGGAAACACCATAGCAACATTGATGGCTTTTTCATGGGATGCTGCTGCCTTAAGCATTATAACTTGTAAGCTTTTTTTACCCATACTGTAAAAATTTGCTTCAGTTCCATCTTTTTCTTATACTTTACTCCTGCATTTGTTGTTTGACTAGAGGCATGGTTCCCAGTGTGGGGCACACGCTCCACAATTTGATTTTTAAAGGGGGCAATTTGAGAATGATTTACAGTATTAACAGTGAATTATTTGGAAGCTTGTTTAGACCAAGTTAATGGCCTTTTAGGCTTCCTCCACATGAATAGGAGTTCACTTTTTGAATAATAAGAATTCTATGTTAACCGGGGGATGGCATCAGGATTTTAGTGATGCTTAGGTGGGAAATGCCAAAAAAGGTTGAGAACCACTGGACTAGAGTGTGGTGAAATCTCTTAACAATTGTAAAGAACCATGAATGGATTTTTAATTTTAAATATTCTAGCCTTTAGTTAAGAGAGTTTATACAAGCTTTTCATTACATATAAATCTGATTGACACAGTGTTGAGCTTACTAGGGACCATGGTAGCTCAAGTGGTTAAGACGCTGAACTCGCTGACTGGAAGGTTGGAGTTTGATTCCTGGGTACTGCATGATGGAGTGAGCTCCCATCTTTGTCTCAGCTCCTACCAACCTAGCAGGTCGAAAGCAAGAAATTGCAAGTAGATAAATAGGGACCACTTCGGTGGGAAGGTAAACAGCATTCCTTGCGCTCCAGTGTTGAGGAATGCCTGCCACATGACCACGGAAACGTCTGTAGAAGCAGACAGCGCTGGCTCTTCGGCTATGAAACAGATGAGCACTGGATCCTAGAGTCGGATACGACTGGCTTTCGAGCAAGGGCAACCTTTACCTGAGTTTACTAATTCAGAGTGAGGGGCTACTCTTTCACTTTTCTCATGACCTCATTGTAGTCACATGAACAGGAGAGTTCTAATGCTGTATACGTATTACAAATATTGTCCGCGGCCTTGCATTCTAATTCCTGGGATTACTAAATTCATTTGAGGACATAGTTTGATGACATAATCATTGTCCAAAAGACAATAGTCTCCCAAATCCTATGCAAAGACAAATTATTTTAGAAATAGTTACAATTCCAAAATGTGGTAAGCTTAATGCAATACTGTACTTTAACAAGTAATGGTGTTTTAAAGGCTAATTAATTTTACTTGGGATAAGTGTTCATGAATTGTACCTAGTATTGAAGAATACAATTTCTGAATGTTGAGGTTTTTTATTTATATTTACTAAGTAAATGATAGGCCTGAGACTGTTTAGATATCTTTGTATGTATTAGTTATGATAATTCTGATTTTTAAACAATAACTAACGGGAAAACCCTATTTTGGGGGAGAATGTAAAGAGATTAAGTTAAATAGTGGTCAAACAATGATTTCAGATGATGTCACTAAGTTGTCACATCATACCACCATAATATAGAGCAAGACCTTTAAAAAGGGAGTTTGCTGTAAAATCTGTTGCTTTTCCAGAGAATTAAAAAGTGATTAACATGGTTGTTTACATATTTGGTTCTGATTAAAGGAGCACAACAGAAAGTTAAGGGCACTTTGACAAGTTAGTATAATGTCATTACTGTATTCGGGGAAATGTGGAGAACATTAATAAAGCTGGATTGCTTAGGTGTACAGAAGAACAAAGCTTGTTGAGAGTAATCAACATGTCTTCAAAAAGAAATTTTACCTCTACATAAGACCAGCCTTGCTGGAAGAGGCCACAGAAGCCCATCCAGTCCAGCATTCTATCTCACACAGTGGCTCACCATTTCCTTCAGGGTATTATTCCCAAGCAGATGCCTTCACCTGCTTAGGATTCCCTGGAAATGGCATTGAGAGATATCCTGCCTATCTCTCCAACCTGGAGGTTGTCCTTAGGTATCCATAATTATACCCATTGATACCCTTGTCATACATGAACTTGTCTAATCCTTTCTTGAAGCTGTCAAGACTGACAGCTGTCATCACTTCTTCTGGCAGGGAGTTCCATAGACCAGTGATCCTCTGGGTGAAAAAGTACTTTCTCTTATTTGTTTGAGAACTAGTACCCAAATGTTTCATGGAGTGCCCCTTAGTTCTAGTTGTACGATAGGGAAAACAGTTTTTCCTTATCTACTTTGTCCACACTGTGCTTGATTTTAGAAACTTCAATCAGGTCACCTCTTAGACGCCGTCGTTCAAGAGTGAAAAGGCCCAACCGTTGCAGCCTCAGATGGTAAGGAAGGTGTTCCAGTCCCCTAATCATTTTGGTTGCCCTCCTCTGCACTTTTTCCAGCTCCATAATATCCTTCTGGAGGTATGGCGACCAGAACTGTACACAGTATTCCAGATGGGGCCTCACCATAGATTTATAAAGAGGCAAAATGATACTTGCTGACTTATTTTCTATACCCTTCCTAATGATCCCTAGCATTGAGTTTGCTTTTTTCACTGCTGAGGCACACTGGGTTGACACCTTCATTGAGCTGTCCACCAGGACACCAATGTCCCTTTCCTGATTTGTCGCAGAGAGTTCAGACCCCATCAGTTTATAAATGTAATTGGTATTTTTGCCCCAATGTGCATCACTCTGCACTTACTAGTGTTGAAGCTCATTTGCCACTGTTTTGCCCACTCCCCCAGTGTCAAGAGATCCCTCTGGAGCTCCTCACAATGTCTCACAGTTTTCACTACCCTGTATAATTTAGTGTCGTCAGCAAATTTGGCTACCTTGCTATTTACTCCTACCTTGCTATTTACTTCATTATTTATGAAGAGGTTGAAAAGCAGGGGTCCCAGTACTGAACCTTGGGGGACCCCACTCTTTACTTCCCTCCACTTGGAGAAGTGTCCATTTAGTGCTACCCTCTGTTTCCTGTCCCTTAGCCAGTTGTTGATCCAGGACAAGACTTGTCCCTTTATTCCATGACTGGCAAGTTTATTCAAGAGGCTTTGGTGTGGGACCTTGTCAAAATCCTTCTGAAAGTCCAGATAAACAATGTCAACTGGATCCCCCTTATCCACATGCTTGTTGACACTCTCAAAAAATTCCAACAGATTAGTGAGGCATGATTTGCCCTTGCAAAAGCCATGTTAAGACAGAGAGCAGCAAAGGATGTTATAATTTAATTATTAAAATACATACATAATGCTTTAAGTCTAAATCAGTTTTACAATCAGTAGATATACAATCAGAAGAAAATATACAAAAAAAAGAGCCTAGCACACTAAATTGGCAGATTTCAGCCATGTATTGTGGTTGTCCAAAAACAGTGGTCATCTAGTATAAGAAGTTCTACGTCTTCAAAGTAAACTGCTGTGCTTTGTTGTCACAAAAACAGCACAAGCAGTAAAGTCTCATAGTTGAAGTCACCATATGAGTTTTTAAAGGGAAAGGCTGTCTTTGAAATATGAGTAACCACACAATTCAATTCTTTATAAAGTTAAAACCAGCATCTTGAATGCAGATAGATAGCTGATGTGTGTAGCACAGAGCAGGTAAATAGGATAGCCCATCATAGCATTGGCCTGAAATGTGCAAAGCAGTTTTCTGTACTGCTGAACCTTTTATTTTTCTTCAGGGACAATCCATGTACCTTATGGTGCAGTAGTCAAATCGGTAAGTTGCAGAAGTAAGCATTAAGTAAAGTAAAGACTTCTGAATGAAGAGAAAATAGAAGAAAGCATTCTTGATTACTGTGAGTGACTTCTCAAAGAACAGATTGAGACCAGTAGTTTTCTTTAATCTCTTAACTTTATGAGACCACAGAAGCACTGCTCATTACAGTCAAGCTAATTCCCTCTTTATGTTATTTACTCTTGTGTTGTTTAGTTTGCATTTTAACCTGCTATTTCTCATTAGGTTAGCTATGGTATTCAAATGCCAATTCAGAATAACAGATGTTATAATTGATGTAGCAAAATGTTATGGTCCACAGCATAATGAACCGCTGACATCCTCAGCAAGATCAACAAACAAAGAAGTACTGCTTTGCAGAGAAAGCTTGTCTGCTGACAGGAAGTTTTCATGCACTATTTGTGTGTTTGTTGTGGACCCCTTGCTGGCCAATGTGAAATCTAGAATGCTGGATGGATCTTTGGTCAGACACATCAATTGCTCTTATTTTACATTTTATGATACTTTATCTATTAAAAATGTGCATTTCTACTATCAACTTTAATGGTTTTAAGAATTATATGTGAAGTTAAAATGGTACCCAGATATTAATCTAGTTCTGCTGATGTAGAAAATCCACTGTAACGAAACACCTTTAATTGAAGTTGCCCTGCTATTCATTATTTTACTCTGTTGCTAAATAGCTCCAGGTTTAGAATCATTTGATTAGCTGTTTTTTGTGTAGTAGGTTGCTAAACATATGAACAGTAAATTATGTGAGCAGTTGGGAGTAATATTACTCTAATACAATACTCAGCCTCAGTTGGCAAAGACTAATATATTTTTGTTAGAGGTAAATATGTGAACCATAGTATTATGTACAGAATGAATTTTGAAGAGTGGGGTTATAAATCTATACAGTACAAGACTTCATTCTGTAAATAAAATTCTTACCAGATTGCTGCATCAGAGAATCTTTGACAGTTAAATGTTCTTTGCCTTTACAAATGTTAGTGAAAATGATGCTAATAGCACCTTCTTTAAATCAGATCTTGCTATTCCGTTAGAACAGGGGTTCTCAACCTAAGGAATTGCGGCGCCAAATAATCCGGCCACTGCCCTCGCTCTAGCTGTTGCCGAAATCGCCTGCAGACTCATTTACAGCAGCCTAAATGGTGGTGGTGGGGACAACCAGTCCGGCCCCTTCAACTGTTTGAGAGAGAGTGACCCAGCCCCTGACTTGTAAAGGTTGAGAACCCCTGCATTAGAACATAGCTTTGGCACTGAAGTGTTATAAGATTGACAGAAACATGCTTTTTTGAAAAAACAAAGTAGTGCTTGTTTCTTTGCAATTAGAATTAGAAATCAATCACATAATTAACTGTTTTGTATGGTGCCGTGGACTGAAAAGTTGCCATTAATCACTCAGGATTCTGTGTGAACAATAAAAAGAATCCTGTCAGCTTCTAACACAGTTTACTAATGGAGTGTCATAATAAAAGAATGTGAAACAATGTTAATTCTAGGTGGAACCAATAGGATGCTTCCAGCTCAGCATTTAAAGTTGTCTGTCTAATAAGATCAAGTACTGTATGTTGTTTAAAATAGTGTAGGTTTCTCTGTATTCATATTACTCCCCCTCAAAAGAATAGAAAAATCTTTCTAGGAAGCCCATTCTCCTTTCAGTAGACTTTATTTTTTGTGTGTGGAGGTTCTTGGTCGTGTTTTGTTTTTGTTTTCTTGACTTGTTATGGCTTTTGGAGCAACTCCTTTTCCTAGTGTCACTTGATGCAATAGTATTTAGTCTAATTTCTTCTTAGTTTTTGCTTCATATCTGGTTGATATGAAGCATTTGAAAGAGCCTGCAGAAATCTATACACGCAAACCCTATGTGGAACTGAAAGGTACCTTGAATTTTTAAATACAGTAAAGCCTCTGAAAGTTGACCACCCAACTGTGGGAGGCTGGGAGTAGCTATTCCACACTATTTCTGGCTTCTAAGACCTTCCTGTGCTGCGCACAACAGCTGATAATAGTTGCGGTTGCCATTTTGATTTTGATTTGCTTGGGCTTCTGGGAATTGTAGTCCAAAACAAAGATCAAAATGGCGGCCACAACTATTAGCAGCTGTTGCGCGGCACAGGAAGGTCCTAGGATGCCATAAATAGCGTGGAATAGCTCCTCCCAGCCTCCCACACCTTGCTGGGGAGCTGGAGAGCCGGAAACAGGGACCCAAAAATGGCAATTTTTTCATCTCCAACCAGCATGAACAGGTAGGAGATCAAACACAATGCATCGGATAACGACGTAAAAAAACCAAAAACCCGTTGTTATGCGGTTTTGTCGTTCTCCGAATGGATCGTTTTCCGGGGTATTACTGTATTTACAACAGATTATTTGCTGCCCTTGGTATAATGACACTTGCTTGCAGTTCTGTAGCTTCTATTTCATTACCTAATCTATTTAAGTGAGTACTTTATATATCTCCTCATTCTGCAAGCATGACACTATTTTATGCAAGACTGGTATTCCCATAAAATGAGGTCTTCAGACTTTATCACTTTACGTCAGTGATGGTGAACCTTGGCACTTGAGGTGTTCTTGGACTCCAATTCCCAGAAGCCCAAGTCAGCACTCCTGCTGATCAGGGCTTCTGGGAATTGAAGTTCAAGAATATCTGGAGTGCCAAGGTTCGCCACCACTGCTTTAGGTCATTTAAAGCTGAGATTGAAGCAGCTTGAGTAAGTACAGAATACTTGGGGTAGGGAGGAGGGGGAGGGAACGTACAAAGAAAAGGCAGGACTTGCAGTTAAGTAGAATACCTTTTGGTTCTTGGGGTAGAAGTGACAGAATTTTAAACTTGTAGGAAACATTACATAAGTTCAGAAAAACATTTGTAGGACTTGGAACACAAAAAGTAATAGATTTGGAATGGACTCACAGCAAATTCAGTCAGGCTAATGCAGTTGCTTTCTACAGTATTTGGATCTGTGTATGCTGCAGTTCAGTTCCCAGAAGCTTTAACTAGCATGGACCATGTTAAGATATTCTGGGAATTGTAGCCTAGCAACCTCTGGGGACCCACATTTGGGAACTAGTGAGTGTCTTGTACCTCAGGAAGATGAATTTCCTGTGTTGCCAAAGTGCGGTAAAAGAGGCTTTGTTGCCCATCCTGAAAAAACATTTGCCCAACCACATCTAGAATCCTGGCTGATAGGATGTTGTCCAGATTATTTTTCCACCTTAACTTGCAGAGAGGGACCTGGAAGACCACATGTAGAACTGGCACAAGTTAATCAGTAGGCTTTTTGGGCCTTGCACCACTGCCTTTTGTCACATGGCAGCTGATGTAACCAGGGTTCTCCTTGTTTGCATGCTCTTGCCTGAGTTTCCTTACCTTTTCCATTCTGTGAGGGGGAAAGGAATGGTTTTAAGTTACATGCACCTTCTCCTTTTCTTATCTTGTGTTCATTGGTCTCTAACAAATTCCATACGACATGAATTCAATGTGACATTATGATCTGTGGTTGGTGTGTGTGTTGGAATTGTTATTTTATGCTTTATTTAAAATTTATAGTATCTTCTTCAATCTATACATTTTCTTCTTTCTCCTCTATCTAGTCAGTCTTCTGAACTCTAATCTGGAGCACACTGTGGACGTATTAATACAAGCCCAAACATGCTGAATTGCTTGTTCTTAATATTGGTTGTTCACTGGAGTATCATAAATACAGGTTAGAGTGCCAATTTGGAAAATAAGCTGCTAGAAAGTTGAAGTATTTGGAATACTCCTGGGGTTTTGGAGAAGAATTGAAAGGGCTTTGTAGATATTGGTGGAAATACTTCAGGGTAAGTGATTATAGATAGAATTGGTAGCATTAATGGCTCTAAAGTAGTGGTTCCCAACGTGGGGCCCATGCCCCACAGGGAATTGACTTAGGCTTCTGGGAATTGAAGTCCAAAAACCAAAGGTTGGAAAACACTGCTCTAAAGGTTCCAGTTATCCATAGCAAGGCAGCCCTGGAGTTAATTGCATAATTCATACCTTCAGTTCATGTTCATCTTTGCTCTAACTTATTTCAAAATAGAAACTTATACATTTCCCTTTCCCAAGCCCTAAATACCCTGCCAGTCTACTTGAAGGAGAAGAATATACAGCTCTTTGTTGTATTTACTTCCCTCTGTGATTAAGTGGTGAAAATAAATTTCAGATGTTTCCATTGCCATTGGTAAGGATGGTCTTAAATCCTAAGTTGTTTTCGTCATATTACCACTTGTTTGGCACTTCTTTCCAAAGAAGATGTTTTAGATGTTGTGGTTTTCATATGATATGTGGAAACCCAAAGCTTTGATCATAAAATTGGGTTCATGAGTATGAACTGTGTTTATTCCTGCTGTCAATTTTAATTAATTTTTAGAGAATTGGATTTTTTTATTTGTAAAAGTTTCAGTGATTCTGTTACACTTATTTATGTTTTCTTGGGAACTTTGAAGTGAAAGTGACTAGCATATGTGGATTTCTAGCATAGGTTGTAGAGCAGCAGTTACAACCTTTTTTTGGCCATGCCCCACCTCTAAAATCTTGATGCCCTCCCTGTGACATATAATTTTTATTATTCAAAAAGTGAACTCCTATTCACGTGGAGGAGGCCTAAAAGACCATTAATTTGGTCTAAACAAGCTTCACAGTTAACTCATTCTTGAATTGCCCCCCACCCCCTTTAAAACTGCCCCCCTGTGGGGCATGTCAGTTCTTAGCAACCTGATGGTCTTCATGCAAGACATGTAAATCCATGGTTTCTGCCTTTCTCAATTTTTTTCTTGATAGTCTTCATGAAGTTAAGTTTGGAGGCCAGCTGAACCTCCCCAGAAGAGCAACTTTTCATCTTTGCCATGGTCTTTGTGTAGATACAGTTGGCTGAGAGGCTTTCTTTAACAAGTGAAGCATATTTCTGCAGTGCTATGCATATCTGGTAGAATAATGGGATCTAGGAATGGGATACATCTATCTGCAGATGTTTGGAAGTGCATCAGAATATGTAAAACTATTAAAATCATAAGCAAAAGTTCATAATATCTGTTGCTGAATCTGGTCAGCTTTTAACCATCATGGTCTTTCTGCAATTACAGTCAACTGAGAGGCTGCCCTTAATAACTGAAGTGGTTTGTTTGCAAAATTCATATGATACAGCTTCTGTCTGTAATATACAGGTGGGATGAGTGCAGTAATTTTCTTTACCTGCCTATAAGACCCCTTATTAGTGATGATGGGATTTGAGAACCTAGAAAGGAAGAAGTAGAATGGGTTGTAGTTGAAAAAAGGTTTTCTTGGATTTTAGGAAGGACTTTGAAGATGGCACAGTATTTCTTACATATATTTTGCAAATTCTCCTTAGACTTTAGAATGAAGTTTCAGGTTTTATTTTTGTTCCTCATTTCTGTGACTTATTCATGTACAATATTGATTAACTTACAGTATACAATGCCAAACACTCAATTGCTCCTCCCTACAATTTTTTAGCTTTTGCCCTTATTTCTGCATGCCTTCTAACTTGGGACTTTGGTCAGGCGGATCTTTTAAGTAGGCACTGTGAAAGTCTACAATCAAAAGTTGGTTTAATTTTTTTAGTATCTGGAATTCTGCCACGGGCAGCTGCTCTTGTACTTTCAAGAAGTGCCGCAGCTAATGTCCAAAAATTGTGGGTACTTTTTCTGCTGCTGCTTTATCCTGTATGGAGGAAAAATCATAGGAGATCATAAGGAGTAATGTCAGAGAAATTTTAACTAAATCTAAACTTGCCTCTCAAATGTGTGTTGGCTTGTTTTGCCTTGCCTTTTGGATTGCCTCCTAGATGGAAATAGGAGCTAAATTGGGTTAGGTGGTATTTTTGACTTGTATTTGGAAGATCCAGGATCAAATATTTGCAAGCAGTGAAGCTCACTGTGAGCTTTTGGACTGGTAGCAGTCTCTCAAGATAACCTGTGTCACAAGTTTGTTGTGAGGATGAAATGGAGTAATCCAGAGTATGTCTTCTTGAGCATCTGGGATAAAAGGCAAGGTACAAAAATGTGAAATTTATCTCTTTCTTTTTGAAGCATACCTATGTAGTGTTAAAAGAAAAATGTTTCTGATTCTTTCAGTCCTGAATAGGTAACTGAGCTAGCTGTTCTGCTATCTCTGGAAAGACAGCTAATCTGAGACACTGCTCAAGTTCTTTAAATTAATAGTTTTAAGCCCCACTAGCCCCATCATTTGGTAGCCTTGGGACTGAGCCCAGACATACAGTGGAACCTCAGTTAACAAATGGGTCAATTAACACAAAAATCACATAACAAAAGGAAACCCACAGAAAATAGTGGCTCGGTTTACAGAATTTTCCCCCCAGAATGGATTAATTGGTTTTCAATGCATTCCTATGGGAAACCGCATTTCAGTTAACATTTTAGTTTTCAGTACATTCCTATGGGCAATTGCATATAATGCATTCCTATGGGAAATTCAGTTTAATTAATTTTCGCTTTAAGAAACATCCCAGGGGACACATGAATTATGTTAACCGAAGTTTTACCGTTTTGAGAGAGTTGAAGACATGTTAGCATTACTGTAATACAGTAACTGCTCCTATAGAAGAGTTGCAGGAATCAGTGCAAAGCCTCCTTTTGGGAGGAGAACCATATTGTAATTGAGGTGAGGAAAACTTGGAGAGAAGATGGGGAACAGAATTGAGTACTGTATTTACAATCAGGCTGATATCTTGTAACTTTGAAGCAATGTGAAGGCTGCCCTGATTTGCAAAGTGTATTCACTGGCAAACAATTGTTCCATTTACAGTTCCCTTTTTCTTCTTCCTTCCTTCCACCCACTCACTGGAAAGGAATTAGTTTTATTATTGCCTCTCAAAGTTACTGTGCTTATTAGATAGAAACTTTTTTGAAGACCTATTATGAGGTTCCAAAGGGCTTGAGAAAGATTATCTTTTGTCAGGCACTTCTTGTGCTCAAGTGGCTACTGCAGGAGTTCTCAACTTTTTAAGCCGGGGGCCGGGTCATGCTCCCTCAGACAGCTTCGGGGGCTGGACGGCCATTTTGCCATTCCTCCACCACATGGCACTTCCTGGTGTGGTGGAGGCAGTAAAGGGCCACATGAAATGGTGCCGTGGGCCGCATCTGGCCTGCAGGCTGCAGGTTGAGAATCCCTGAGTTACTGCATCTGGAGAGCATTCCAGTCAAATTTTCCAAGAATATTTATGCGAAATTCTTTTAAACATCAATTTTTGGAAAACGAACTAGAAAAAATGCTGAGTTCAGTCACTTTCTGAAAGGTACTTGTGCTTCCCAAATCTTAACATTCTGAACAGCATTTCAGGGGTTTGGTTTCTTTTGTTCATAATTGCATTTTCTCTTCCATCTATATAGTTTAACTTTTGAATGAATTTTGCCCTAAAAGTGATACAAGTAGATACAATCAGGTAGCTTACAACCTAGACAGCAGTAGCAGATGAAATATCCTTGATGACCAACTTTCTCCAGTGTGTTCTTTTTGTATGTTTTCCTCCCAAACCTGTGACAATTTAAGTCAATTATAATTTCTTCATCTTCTAACTAGATACAGTACTTGGGTCTCATGTTCCTTTTCCTTCATATGTATACATCTAAGGTTACCATAACCGTTGTTTTCTAGAACACTTTTATCCAGTTACTCCCAGATAGGAATAGATAGGATTGGTTGGTGGGTAGTAGTATGCTACTGGAAATGTATTAATATCAGACTTATACATACTGTGGAAATTTCTCTAGATGACCTGGTAGTGGTGTGATTTTTTTGGGGCTAATTAAAAGGAAGGGTGGTTAATTCTTTATCACAGTTGATGTGCCACAATTGGCTGACTATATAGGGAAAATAGTACTGGTATATCTTTTTCTGAGCCAATAACTCATGTGGCTAGAATTTCAAGTCTAATTTAACAGAACATCCTTGTACTTTGGATTTTAGTGTAAGAAGAGTTCAGGTCCAAGGAACAAAACAGTTCTAAAATGCTAGTTCAGGGTTTATGGTAGCTGAAGGCTTAGCTTTTTAATCCAGTCATTTGAAAGGTAATGCAGCTGTCATCTTTGGACATGGCTGCATATTTTTTATCCTGGGTGTCAGATAAAATCTAGGCTCTATGATTCACATCCATGGAGTGTTTAGGTTTCTTTGCTTGAAAACCAGTCGTATCCGACTCTAGGGTTCAGTGCTCATCTCTGTTTCAAAACCGAAGAGCCAGCGTTGTCTGTTTCTGCAGATGTTTCCGTGGTCATGTGGCAGGCCTGACTAGACACCAGAGCGCATGGAATGCTGTTAATTTCCCACCATCTTATTGAGAGCAGCAATGACTTGAAACAACTTTAAATGAAAGTTAAAGAAGCAACTATCAAAGCAGGACCAGCAGTTAAAGGTTTAGAAGACAAAAATTACTACAGTACTGTACAGATGTACTACACAATTTTAATGTAGAAAATGAAGAAATTGAAATGGGCGGCAATACAAATGTGACTGATAAATAAATGAATGAATTTTGTATACTTTGGCTCAACCATCAGTGCAAATAGAGACTGCAACCAAGAAATCAGAAGATAACTGAGGTTTGGAAGGGCAGCAGTGAAGAAATTAGAAAAGATCATCAAGTGTAAGGAAGGATGTGTCACCGGAGACTAAAGCCAAGATTTACACTTGTATCCTCAGCTACCATGTACATGTGCGAAATCTAGAAAGTAATGAACATTGAGAGAAAAAGGTAATTCTTTTGAGACATGGTGCTAGAGAGAGTTTTGCAGATACCCTGGAATACCAAAAGGACAAATAAGCGGGTTTTCTCAGGAGGCAAAAATGATGAATCTGAAACTGTCCTACCTTGGGCACATCATGTGAAGGCAAAATTCTTTGGAAAAGACAATAATGCTGGGGAAAGCTGAAGGTAGTAGAAAAAGAGGAATACCAAATATGAGATGGCTTGACTCCCTAAAGGAAGCCACAGCCATTAGTTTGCAAGAGTTGAGCAGGGTTGTTGAGGATAGGATATTTTTGGTATCTCTCATTCACTAGGTTACCTCTGGCTAACTTGACAGAAAATATATTGTTTCTCTCAATAATGGAATTTTTAGTCCATGACAGGGTTGAATAAAGCAATCCTGGTAAACTGATCTCTAGGACAATAATCTAAAATGGATTATTCTTTAATTAAAACGTTTGCCTTTTTAGTTAGCTCTGATTATAATATAAAATATGTAGATACTATCTCACATACTTTTAGGAGGGTCTTTTTTAGTTTTCTGCATCTTCATCCTTTCTGTAGTTGTTAGGAAGGTGGTTTGTAATTATGTAAGAGTAATGTGTAAAATAGATGTGTATAAATAATCCAAGCAATGATAAACTTTAAAGCCTATGTGACTTCATGTCCTTCTCTTTTTCCAGGGAGAAGGAGCACTCTCACTTCAGTGAGTGTATTTACAGTTTCATCCCCACAAATTGCCAACATTGTGGGAAGTTCCATGCAGTCTATGTGTTTAAAGACTGAATTGCTTGTTGTTGAGGGAACTGATGGGAACATATTCCTCTTGCCTAGCTTCCATTGTAGATTGTCCAGAAAACAAAGCAGTCTTTGTTCAGTAGCGAGGCCGCAGGGCAGATCAAATGCATATAGATGTAGACTTTAAAGCATGGGTGAAATAAATGGCCAAAAGACTCAAATAGCCCCCTGCATTTTCCCCCAAACTAAATGGGTCTCCAGGAAAAGCAGTTTTTATACAAATTGTTGGGGAGGGTCCCATAAGGCCTCATGTCCCCCCCCAAATCATAAAAAGAACTCCCTGTTTTGGGAATTCTGGTTTATTTGTCAATTTTTGGGCTTTCTAAAGCATGGGGAGGGAGTGATTGCGCACATTTGGCCCCTTGCCCCCTGAACTACTTCACCCCTGTTTTAAAGATTATCACTTTTAGTTGAGCAGAATATTTTACAGGAAGCTAATACAGTATAACTCATGCAAAGATTATATTTTCAGATTGCTTGGCATTAATGAAAATCTCTGTTTTGTAAGAGCTACGCTCCCTCTCTGTGTTCAAAGGCAGACTCAAGTAAAACACATTGCAGTAATCTAGTGGGTGTATCTACTATGCAGGTAAGTGAGGACTGGTCGGACTAGTCCAAATAGAGTAACAGGTGTATAAACCAAGACTTGTACATGTGTTTTTCCAGCCACACAGTGCATGGGAGTTGATGGATTACAGGTGTAGGATCCTTCAAAAGTTTTGTCTAGCTATTACTCAAGCTCTCCCGGATCAATTCTATGCTATCTGCCAATGGGGACAGAAATCTACCGATACATCTACTACCAATCATTGAGGAAAGGCTGGGATCACTGTACTACTGTTGTTTCTGAGCCTAGTCTGAATAGTTGGTGTGGCTTTTCTCATTTTATTTTAGTTTTTTAGTTTTGTTACCGGTGTTGTGAGCTATAAGCAAGAATCAACTTTGAACTGTCAGAGAAAAATAAGAGCCTATGTGTTACTTTATTGTATTAGATACACATTTTATGGTTCCTTGCAACTCACTGACAGTCTTTGTGTATTTAGCCTTTAATTCCATAATAATGATAATAATTTCATGTCAGAAATTATTCTGGGTTGAAAGGATTTTTGCAGGAGAAACGTTAACATACGATATCTTTTTTAAAAAAATTATACTTCTATCCAGACTGTCATGAGGTTCCAAGTCAAATGCTTGCTCCACAACACAATAAATAATGTCTCAGTAATATTATTATTAATTCCATAATATTACTCGGAGACATTATTTATTGTGTTGTGGAGCAAGTATTTGACTTGGAGAACCTCAAGACAGTCTGGCTAGAAGTATAACAAAAAAATTCACATGGTAATTGACGTAGTTGTTAACAGCTTCAACCATCAAAGGAAGTTTCAGTGTACTTAGAGTTTCCACCAGTGGGGTTCCATAGTCAAATATGTTGGCTGGAATCCTGTTTCTTGTTGTAGGTCATTTGAATCAATGGTGGTTTTGGTGAGTCAGCTTCTCTATTAATTTCACTGGTTCAAGTGTTCCCATTCTAGTTGTGATTTACTACTTTGAAATAATTTGCTATTAATCCTAGCTCATTTGCATCAGCGGATGCAGTGACCATTTGCCAAAAGAGTTGACTGACCAAATCTCCAAAGACTCGATGAGCTTACCATAGTGCAACTTACTATGCTAAGCAACAAGGTTTCAGCAATTGAATAGTCACTAATTCCTCTAATCATTTTTAAATATTGTCTGCTACTTGGTCTAATCCGTGTGTTCTATACTAAATCAAGTGCGCTGAATCCAAATCTGAAGTCCAATTCTGCCTAGGGTCTTAAATTAGCAAATCTCACCCTCTTGGTTAGGTTCTTGTGTTGATCATGCGGGGTATATTTGTCACAAATGTAGCAAAAATTGTCCTGTTTATTAACATAGCTGCACCTACTTCTCTTTAGCTCAAAACAGACTCACTATGACTTAGCTGTACTATCCAATAAGATGGTTTCGCACTAGAGACAAGCCCTTGGTTCATCTTGCCTTTTATACCTATTTCTGATGTCAGCTCACTAACTTGCCCAGACATGCCTGGCTGCTGCTGGAACATGCATGCCACCAGGGGATGTGATTCAGCTGAGGTGTCAGCTGCCATAGTGCTAGCTGCAACTGTTATAATGTTCCCATGTAAAAATACATTACCCAATTACCAACCATTTGAACAGCTATAGCACGCCTTAAAATTTGTATGTGATAGGCAAATTCTGAGTTCAGATTTGGAATCAGCATGTAAATCACATGTGTTATTCCCAGTAGCAAAATCATTGTTGTGCATTGTAATGCAGTTATATTTGACCTTTTGGGACCCACCTTAAGCACACTTCTGCAGCTTGGAATCTCCCTAAAGATATCCATTGTCTTGACGTTTAGCTTTTCCTGTTCAAATCTTTAAAAATTTCATCAGCTTGGCTTTTATCTATCACAAGTGCTTTACTACTTTTGAGCTATAATTGAATTATACTTTGGAGTAGAAGTTTAGCATTTCTGGAATGGAATGTGAGAAAATGGAAATATGTGCAACTTACTGAAGAGTCTTGAGAACATACCATGCATTTGATCTAGGAAGATAATGAATTTTATAAATACATTTTGTGTTAGAAATTACTCTGGATTGAAAGGATTTTTGCTTGAGAAACTATGCTCAGGGGACACCCAAATGTTGTAAGCCGCCCAGAGTTGTTCTGGTTTGGGCGGCCATACAAATTGGAGATTAAATTAAATTAAAATGTCCCTAACATCCATTGTGGATTACTCAGGTATCAAAACCTGACCTTCCAGTCTCCAAGCTCAGCGTCTTAACCACTAAGCCACCACAGTGCTGCATATAAATGTTATAATTCTGTACTTAGGAAGTTAATAGGAATAAAACAATTTGAAAATGGAAACCATAAGTATTTCTATTTAAAAGGGAAAGTTTTATTAGACTTGGATAAAGTGATCTGGGTCTAGGGTTGCCAGATGGTATCCTAAAGGTGGACATGTTCTCCTTTTCTATAATTTGTCCTCCTGTCCTGCCTTACCTACTGTATGATACAGTAGGTAAGGGAGGACAAATTATAGGAAAGGAGGACATGTCCTCCTTTAGGATACCATCTGGCAACCCTATCTGGGTCTGACTCCCACCACTTGAAAGATCTTTCATTGACAACCATGAAGACCAGAGGCTTGTTGAAGTAAAATAGCCTTTGCTTGCTAGTGGAAGGAAAGAAGCTAGTGGTTGCACCTGGTCATCTCAGAAGGGCATTCCTCAGTATGAGAACAGATCCTGAGAAGTCTCATACACTTCCTTTCTTGTGTCTCACTACCATGCCTATGCAGGTAGCACAATTGAACAAAATGTTAACTCCAAAGACCTCAAAACTCAGGCAGACTCATATGAGATGATATAGATTGGAACCAAGTTATACAGGTGAAACTCGGAAAATTAGAATATTGTGCAAACGTCCATTCATTTCACTTAAAAGGTGAAAGAAATATATGAGATAGACTCACTACATGCAAAGCGAAAGAGATGTCATGCCTTAATTTGTTATAATTGTGATGATCATGGCGTACAGCGTGCATGAGATTATGTGATGATTATGAGGTACATGAGATTGGGGGGTTGGGGTTTTCATAAGCTGTAAGCCATAAGCATCAATGTTATAACAAAGTAAGGCTTGAACTATCTCGCTTTGCATGTAATGCGTCTATGTCATATATTTCTTTCACCTTTTAAGTTGCATTACTGAACTGAATGAACATTTGCACGGTATTCTAATTTTCTGTGTTTCACCTGTATAGGACTGCAGAGATTTTCTGACTGTATTCAAGTAATGTTTAGGATCCAGGATGAAGAGTATCATTGTCATAACGCATGCTTTGCCTTTGTTCACAGAGAGCTTTGGTGAGGCTGTAGCTTGTATAAATGAAGTGTCTTTTCAGTAACATATGAAAGAAAAATCTGTAGAAGGAGGTTTTTGAAAGTTGTTTTTTTTTTGGGGGGGGGGGTAAACTACAGCTATAGAAAAATATACCTGCCAGTTTAAAATGGGCACAGTTCTTTTCATAATGCTACCAACTGAAATGTATAAACATAAACCCTTTCTTTACCAACCTCTCAGGTCTTCTGTGTTGGTTTCTATAGAATCCTGTTGATATTTGACCCAGCAGGAATAAAGACTGCAAATACTGTATCAGGTGTCCTTTTGAATGTTTGATTCCTGGATCGGTATTGATGCAGCCATGCCCTGTGTGAAATATGTAATGCTTACATGATTGGCTAGGGTAAACGTGGCTTATCTGTCAAAAGAGATTCATGTGCATGAATTATTGTTTCATATTAGACGAGCAAATTGTGTTTGTCTCTTCATAAGTCCTGTTAAACCAGGAGTGCCCAAAATATGACCTGTGGGCCGGATCTGGGCCCTAACTTCAATTTATCCGGCCTATGCCACCCTTGCTGCTCCTGGAAGTGGAAGTAAAACATGCCCACGCGTGCACAGAATGCTGCCATAAATGTGTTCTGCACATACATGGGGGCGCATTTTACTTCCGTTTCTTATGGGAGGAACCACGTGACCCGCCCGATCAGCTGTCCGGGGGGCTTGGTCAGGCCCGTGGCCTGAAAAGTTTGGGCACCCTGTGCTAAATCAACTCCTCCAAAACCCTGCTGGCTTGACCAGCCAGGACAGAAAGGTGTTTTTTTTTGTGAGTGGAAAGCATCAGGTTTCTCTCACACACTTCATGAAAAAGATAATCCCTCTCATTGACATCAGTGGAGGGAACCTTGCTGTACCAGTCCAGTGCTGACCTACTTGTTCTGCCTTTCAATGGGATTGTCACAGACAAGGATGATTTGGATGCTATGGATCTAAGGCTTCTCTTGATCTGCAGTGCCTCTTCCCACTGCCATTAGTGAAATGACAGTAGCAAGTTGGTGCCAGTTGCACTTTGTGCCAGTACAGTACAGTACTGTACTGGCTCCCAGGGCTAATGTGAGAAAGCATATTCTGCCTAGAATCTCGATTTTATGGACTGTAGGATTAATCCGAGTTTCCTTATTTTGCACCTTAATCTGAAGCTGGTCTTCATCATAGGAATTTCAGGAATGCTAGAATTAGGGACATTGCCCTTTGTAGCATAGTGTGTCAAACAAGAGGGCTCAAGGGGCTACTGTGTGAAATTGGTACACTTACTTTTAAACTTCTTCAAACATAATCATGTGACTTAATCTAAAAGATAGCCACATAGAAAGAAGACTGTGATGTACAGTATATCAATTTGGAAATTCTCTTGGGACATAAAGCACTTGGTCACTTTTAATGGAGGAGTTGTTTTTGAGTTTTGACCTGTGTGCATTTGTGAGCTAAGCAGTATTCTTTCCCAGGCTTCCATTAGTCTGTGGGAATTTTCTGTGCAGTGTTTGATTGCTTAGCAGTGTGCTTTTTTTGTGCCTGTAGATCTGAGCAGTGGTGCATATGTGGGCAGTTCCCGGGGCTGAAGGGAGATTTTCTATTGGTGCTTAGTTGTCTAAAATAAGGATATAATCACTTAAATTAGCAGGGCAACTGATGCTGCTTGGAATTTTGCCCAGCATGGATAATTTTAAGAGACAGTATTCTGACATGCTGTCCTTTTCTTTACATAACTTTCTCAGTAAATATTATAAGACATCTCACCTTTAAGGCATGCCATTTTAGACACATTATATTTAGCTGTTTCTAGTAAAGTTTGGTCTCAGGAAAGAGAGGAAAACCAAACTTTTTGCTGTCCTGTAAACAGCTTGGCTCTGTTATTTTAAATTCTGGAGCCAGTCTGGCTTCTCTCTCTCTCTCTCTCTGGTGTTTCTATTCTCATCTCCTGTTATAGTAGTCTTATTTTGGAAAAGTGGATGGGAGGGAGGACTCGGGGCAAAACCAGGTCATTCACTGCATTTAGTGTAGAGTGGTTGAGGATAGTGCAGCATATTGCTACTTTAATGCCTCTTTTGTGAACACTGCTAATCTGGAGAATATCTTGGGGTTTTTGTAGATACAGTAGATCTTTTGGTATCCAAAAACTCCACATCTGCTTGGCTTTGCAGTCAATTGAGAGGTTCACAAAGGGTGGTAGAAAAAGGGAGAAAGAGAATGCCAGAACTTCTTTTTATTCATCCACTTTTCTAATTCGGTAAAGGCTTGAAAATTGTATTTTAAAAGCTATGTACTGTTGCTGAATAATCATGTTAAGAAGTGCTGGGTGAAAAAATAAATACATATGAGAGTTAGAATTGTTGATAAAAAGCAGCAAAGAGAACTGGAGGTAAGTGATCAATTTATTTATTTTTATTCTCAAAATTCTGCAAACACTAACCTGTAAGATATCTAGTAACTTAGTATGCTCATAAATTGTTCGTTGGTGAACGTTTGCAAGTCGTGTTTTCTACATTGTGTCTCTAAGTTAGATAGATGCACACTTCAGATCAATATACTAAGAAGGAACAAACTTTGATAGTGAGTGAGTAAGATTAGTTCCCTGCCCTTCTCCTGGTATGACAGCATTACACAAAATTGTTTTACTTCTGGTGAAGTATTTTAATCTGGAGTTGATATCATTCCTCTTGTTAGATAAAGAGCAACACATTTTGTCCCTGCACAGAATGCTTGATCTTATTGCTTTTCTAGTACCAAGCATGCTTTTCCTTATTAGGCAAACCACTTTGTAATACATCTAGCACGTAATATGGGAATGTAGAAGGAAATTCATCCCAGAACAGATAAGTCAAAATACAGCCCCATTATCTAGCTAATCTGTCCAGTGTGTGTTCATATGGAATTATTGTCCAGATTATCAAAAGAGAATGGTCTTAAATGTATTATTAACAGTGAGACATCATGGAATCTATGAGTGACATGATTCTTTGTAGTTCAGGGCAAATCTGTCATCTACGTTTGATGATATAATTGAATGTTCCCTTCTAAACTCCCAAAGTGTATCTATTCCCAGGATTATTAAAGTCAGCTATCTGTACTTGGATATTCTCATGTAAAGCCAGATAGTCAAAGAACTGTCATTTTTGGCAGAATACTGCTTGAATTGTTGTTTACTGCTTGCACATTTAAATATTAGTTAGGCCCCCGATAATGTGAATGAAATACATGTATAGAATTTAGGGTGCCAACGTACTGTGCAGGTGCTTTTGTTTCTAATTATGTTTCCTAACATGTATCTAGGAAAGATTATCCCCTATTGGTTTTATATTAGTAGCCACAATGATTTTGAGCACGTGATTTATATAATCATAAGCCTAGAAGAAGCTAAAATAGAGGCCAGAGTGTGTCAAAGATTGACAGTAGTAAGGTGCATAGCCAGTGTAAATTGTGAATAACGTGTTGCTAGAGAATTATATAACTAATCTTGGCAATGAAAAAAACTGACTTTTCTATACCATGATTCAGTCATTAATCCAAATGAGTAAATTAGAGTTGTAAACAATTTATTATTCCCCATGTTGCAGATGAAAGAATGGTTGCCCTAATGGATTTGAGGCCAAGATTAAAAACAAGAAACTTTCTAATACATTACTTGATCTCTTAGTTACTATACACTGCTATTTTTGCACTTTTATCCAAAACCTGCTCTTCCCTTGTCTTTCAGCAGTTTTTCCTTTTTCAGAAGAATGGTTTCTTATCCACTGCTACAACACTGAGGAATGTGTGGAATGTATGCAGCAGGTGGGGACAG
Organism: Bradypodion pumilum; assembly: GCA_035047305.1. Taxonomy (NCBI): domain Eukaryota; kingdom Metazoa; phylum Chordata; class Lepidosauria; order Squamata; family Chamaeleonidae; genus Bradypodion; species Bradypodion pumilum. The sequence goes on from JAWDJD010000002.1 coordinate 365,187,089, forward strand.
GCAGATGTGCTTATCAGTCACAACACATTTAAATCAAGAGTTTTCAAATGTTTTCAAATCGTTAACCTGGTTCATGCAATGCCTTTCCACATCTGTTTACTGTGGATTTAGAACTAGAACGCATAAATCTTCCTTGCTGTGGAATTCACTGCTGCTTTGTTTCTTCTGAATTTATCTTTTTAAAAGTTCACCTGTTAAATGCTGCTCATTATTTTGGACATTATTTAGTCCACAAGTCCTGCAAATAAATGCCTCTGATTTAAAGAGAGCATAATGAAAATGAGGAGGTGGTAGGATGTTGCAGCTTTGTTCAGTTATATACCTGGCAGTTCACATCTGGCTGGTTTCATCAGTGTGTTCATTGAAAGGCAAATAACAGCTGCTAGTAGATGTTGGTTATGGGAAAGGTTTTAGGAGGGTGTGGAGGAGGAGGAATGGAATTCGGCTACAGTGCAGATTACAGTGATTTGAGAGAAAGAAGCTATGAGCTTCATTCTCTGAAATGCTGGCAACAACTACTAGATGTGTACAGGTCAAGATTTTTGAAACAACCTTTATCATGCTATTTCGGTTGTTTACATAGATTATAAAAGTTGGAGAGATCCTAATGAAACTCACTGTAAAGACAGTAGTAAGAAGAGAGTATTGTCCAAATCAACCTTAAGGTTCTAGTTTTGTCTCAAAAGACAAAATGCTTTGTAATTTGTAGCATAATGTAATGTCATTTTTGTAGGTCATATCTAGGTCCTAATGCAGCCTCAGTCCATTTTTTTCCCTAATTTCTGAACCCACAGTAATTGGGAAACAGCTGTTCTGTTGCTTGTCCTGCTTTAAATTTCCAAGACTGTTGTTCTTTCCTTTATCCTCAGATCACCTTTCAGGTAGGTTATGACCCATAGAGCTTCAGGTCTTCTGAGACTTGAGTGACCAAATGAAAAATAGGACATGGTTCTTGCATTTTTAATAGTTGCTTAGATGTTTGTGCAAATGCTGATATCCAAGCTACAGTTGCTTGAAGTTTCTCCTTCACATTCCTGTTAAAGGTATAGGAGCCCTCTCCTTCTTCATTAGGGTATCTTTCTTGTGATTTGAACAGAGTTTCTGTCTCTAGCATCATACTGTCCCATGCTGAAATATTTTGGAAAGAGCAATGCAAATATTGCTTTTCTTAAGGGTAATGCAGTGCCTTTATTATTTATTTATTTATTTTTGTGATTTATAGTGGAAGACAGAGGTGCCTGGTGGGCAATGGTCCATAGGGTCGCAAAGGGTTGGAATCGACTGTGCGACTGAACAACAGCAACAAAACAACAACATTGCCGCCCAACTCAAAAGACTCTGGGCGGCATACAAAGAATAAAAACCAGCATCACAGTTAAAAACTCTAAAACCTATAAAAAACCCATTAAAAACAACTATCAAAAATTACCCCAACCCTTACCGATTAAGAGAGAGAGAGAGTTATTCCTAGATCAGCCAGCAGGTGGGGGTCACCACTTCATTGGTGCCCCACACCTCCTTTGACAGCGAGGTTTTTAGGCCCTTCCTGAAGGGCAGCAACTCTATCTGGAGACACAACTCAATTGGCAGGAGGTTCCATAGGGCCGGAGCAGACACTGAGAAGGCTCTCTTTCTGGTGCTAGAGAGATGCGCCTCTCTAGCAGATGGAACAATTAGAAAGCATCTCTGGTCTGCTCTGGTGGGACGGACAGATGTTCTTGGGGTGACGTGGTCTCTTAAGTATCCTGGCCCACTACCATGTAGGGCTTTAAAGGTAATTACATATTCCCTTATGGTGGTTTGCTTCAGCTAGGGTTTTTACAGTGTCTCACAATCACTCTGATATTGCCACTTTTGAAGTAATAAGAGATCTGTTTTTACCTATGATTGTGAACCACCCTGAGTCAGCCTCGGTCAAGTGGGCGGTATAGAAATCCAACAATTAAATTAAATTAAATCTAAGAACATGTCCAGATGGGCATATAGCTCGCTATTTGGACCTCTTTTGATGCCGCTTGGTTTGAATCAATCAATGGTGTTCATACATGACTTGACTTAGAACAACCTGTTTTGCTGCTTTTTAAAGTTGTCCTGTCCCTCCAACACTAGAGCTATATCTTTTTGGCACAATTCATAGTTCTCATAATTAGCCCATGTGGATGGTTAGCTCACGTCAAAATAGAGCAGTGGCCAGTTTTATCTGAGGTGACAACCCTATGGACATATTTGGTGGATTGTAGCGTTGAAAGGGATGATAGAGAACCCCCTCTATTTTAATCTACTCTTCCATTTTAATTTTTAAAAATATTTTCCTATTGACCCAGCACTATTTGAAATAAATGAAATAGATTGGTGCTATTATGTGTGCCATGCTGGGTGAAGTAACTATGTTACTTTACTTAAGAGAAAGTTAAATGAATGATGGCCATAGGGAAGAGGGGACAAGAAAGAAAATATCATTAATTGAAATTGGGACAGATTTGGGGAATCCAAAGACTTATCTGGAATCTTCTCATGGGAGGAAAAATGTTAATCATTGTGAACAGAACAAACACTCAAATAAGAGTTAAAATAGATTGCACTAAGTATAAGAAACTATTAAGTGCAAAGCAGACCACTCCAACGTTCCCCATCTAGGTGTTCCCTGAGACCAGTGTATCTCATTTTGGAGAGAAGTAGCGACTGTTTTCCTGAAGCAACTTGTGTATTTCATTTGACTGCAACAGTGATGGCCAGATCCAATAGTAACAATAGAAATGCATGAAACTCCCCCCCCTCCCCCAAAATACACATACTCATGGCACTGGAAATGGCTTCTCCTATAAGCCCCTGTTTGTGGAAGAGTGTCTGCATTGCTGGGCCATTACAAAGCTGTGTAGTGGCAACAGACTCTGGTTTTTTTGCATAATAACATAGTAAGGATGTCTCATATTGTGTAATTAGTGACAACGTCTATTTCCCAAGTACAAAAATATGTTGCAGTATAATGTGTTTGTGTGGCTCTGCTATGATGGGTGTGAAGGAGGTTTAGGAAAAAAATAAATTAAACATTGCTTCATATTTTCCTCTAGTGGTTTCCCCTCCCAGTCTGTGGGTGACTGATCTCTGTGGCTCTTCTCAAGAAGTTTGAGTTTCACTACTTGTTTCTTTTTGCACCATTAGATTATGAGTGTTTATTTGCTTTTATCACCCACATTGATAAAAAAAACAGCACTCAAACGGTATTTTTCATTAAGTTATGACCTTGGAAAAGAATGGTATTTTGGGAGGATTCTGATCGCACAAATGTTCCATTAAGGAGTTTGGAAAAGAGTATTTTAGGTTACCAGGATTTTTAAAGTATGGAGACTGATATTAGGAGCCTAATGTTTTAAAAAGCTGCAAAGTAGCTTCAAGGCTGATAAAACTGCTGGGATACCTAGATAATAATGCTGTAAATGTAGATGGATTGTGTTTGCATACATTTTTGCTTATAATTAATAGTGCAAGCATAAAATGATGCTTAGGTACTATAGACTCACATGTCTCGATAGACCACACTTTTATGCTATACGTTTTTGTTACACCCAAGCTTGCAGTGAACTAAAGGTGAATTTAGATTCTGAAAGTTCTGTGTGTAGTTAGGTTTGTTAAGGAGCCAGGGAGTCATAACAGTTTAAAGTATCTGTAGTATGTAAAAAGAGGAGTTGAGTTAGTGAAAAGAGTATTAATCTAAAAGCAGCAATGGAAAATCTATGTTTAAAAATGATGTGATGGTTCTGATTTGTTCTAATTTAGCTTAGAATGAGGAAGAACAAATGGGAAACTGTATGTACAGTTTTAGATCCTAATTGAGCAAGATTTGTAGACTTGTTCAGAACACTCACAACATGAATGAGTGCCGAATTTCTTAAATTCTGTGGTGTCTTTAATTATTGGAGCTACTGGTTGTGTTTGTAGAACGGGCAGATGTTGTTGAAAAATTGTGGTTACATCTGCCTGATTAGACCTTAGTAGTGAAAGGAGACTATTGATAGACTGAAAAACAGAGATAGAAGATACTGAAATTTGGAAGGAAACCTTTCCAAGAAGTTAAGGAAGTAGAGAGTCATGTGTTAAGGAAATTCACAAGAAGTGGTGGCAACTCATGTCACAGCTCACTAACTTTGAAAGCTCTATGGATGCCATCATAAGTAACTTGATGGCACATAACACACATACACAACAGAGTTGAAGTAATGTTTGGTACATGGAAAGGCAAATAGAAAGGCAGTGGAGGATAGATAAGGGAGTACGCCTTGCAAACCCTCAAATGATACAAATATTTGAGCCCTCGTGGCACAGTGCTTTGGCTGCATTATTGCAGTCAAAACTCTGCTCACAATCCAAGTTTGATCCTGATAGACTCAAGATTGACTGAGCATTCCAGCCATCCAAGATTGGGAATAAAATGCTAATTACCTTTTGAACTGCCCAAAGTGTACTCTTAGCAGTATGGGGTACTATATAATTGTTGTTAGTATATTTGTTGTTGGGAATAATTATCATAAGAATAAAAAATAAAAAATAAGAGTGTTGGATTTGTATAGAAGGTCACCAGCCTTGTCTAGCTTTCTTTGTTTTGCTTTGCTGCCAGATTTTTCAGATAGAATTTAAAAAAATACAAGAGCTGGAAGCCACATAGAGTGCTATTTGACCAGATAGATAGGGTATAAAAAAATGCTTAATTTTCAGTACTGCTTTACCAGAAAGAGGACTTCTAGTCACAATTGGTTTTAGGAGAGAATCCTAGGCCTGTGTTATAAGAGGGTCTAGCATTCTGTGGAAATTACAAGGGGTTGTAGGACTGGTAGGTCTCTCTGCTCTATTAGTTTCTGTACATGGTGACTCTCAAAGGAACTACTAATACCACAACTCCTTGTACTGTAGTTCCCATGGAGTTTAACATATCCCACCCACTGTTTGCCTTTGTAGCAGCTGAGAAGAAGAATAAACCTGGTCTCAGGTATGTGTGCTAAAACTTCTCTGAGGACTGGCATGAGGAATTCCTGGTGATTTGTGAAATTACATTGGGGGGAAAATCCTATGGCAAGTGAGCTAGGTTATCCATGTTCCATGGACCATACTGGCTCCCAGTGAGTTTTTAAGTGCAATACCAACTTAGCTTTGACCTTTAAAGCAACAACAACTTACATATTGGATATGGTTTAGCAGAAATCATGCTTTAGACTACTTAATTTCACATAGTCTTTTAATTTAAGGCCTATATGTACACTTTTAACTGACTTAGCACATGTGCGCATGGGTGCCTCTGATAGATAAATCTTTATTGTCATTGTCCTGCACAGAACAACGAGATTGGGGGAAAAACCACTTATCATCCCAACAAAACCTGAACAAAATACAACTATACAAAATTATCAACACTCCCACCCCCCATATACACATTTAACCCCTAAAAAGCTCTAAAACTCCTCTAAAAACTATATACAGAAGCTCCCTCATAGACTGCATCTGTAGAATATGGCTACCATCCAAAAGAAAAGCCTTTCATCAAGTAAAACCTGGTAGTCCTTAAGGTGACACAAGATTCCTCATTGTTTTTAACATGTATCCAGTGATACAGTGATTTATACTACTCTTGAGTTGTCTTTTCTTTGCTGGTTTGCCACATTGGTTGTTTTAAATACCAATTGAGGTAATATAGGAAAGGTTCATTAATAGGTTACTTAGGAGGATTGTAAAAATCCCTAGTGATTGATCTTATGGACACCTGTTTCTTCATTAGCACCCAGGAATTTGACATATTTAGCACTGTACACACTTGGCACGTCACTTCACCTCTGCTGTTAATAGGCAGAAACAAAACTAGCTATATGGGCTAATGCCATAGTTACATGGACTCTTTCAGATGTTGCAAGGCAATGTTATGCAGATAAATTTACTACATTAATTATTGACGTTACATAACTATGATTAAAAGTTCAGAGTTTCAGTAAATTGATTGTGTACGTGTGTGATTTATATATATATATAATGGTGATCTGGGATATTTTCCACTTTGGGCAGTGTACAAACAACCAAATAAACAGCAGCAAGACAATACAACAAACAACAAAATAAATACCTGATAACATTTGAGGGGCAAACAAGCTCAAATCTAACAACCACAAGATATCAGCAAAGGTATGATATTCTTAAAGGCCTCCTGGAAGAGGAATGTTTTAAGCTGTTTCTTAAAAATGTCCAAGGATGGGGCCTGCGGCAGCTCGACTGGTAGTGCATTCTAGAGTGTTGGCACCACCACTGAGAAGGCTCTGGAGCAGAGTGAGACATAAGTATCATCCCAAGAGTGTCTGCCCGTCCAACCAGAGCGGACCGGAGGGGCTCTTTAATAGTGCCATCAGCTAGGGGTGCACATCTATCCAGCACCCGAAGGAGGGCCTTCTCCGTGTCCGCACCAACCCTCTGGAACCTCCTGCCAACAGATCTAAGACTTCAAAGAGATTTGCTGCCCTTCAGGAAAGGATTGAAGACCTGGCTGGCAGGGCAGGTGTGGGGCCCGAATGGGAACACGGCCCCCGCCTGCTGGCTTATGTAAACAATTAAGCACTCTCTCTTCTTCTTTTTATAGTGGGTGGGATGGGTGGGTGGGATGTGGGTTTTTTAATGTGTTTTTATGTGTTTTTAGAACTTGTTGTAATGCCGCCCTGAGTCGGGTTCTGCCTGAGTGGGCGGCATATATAAATATGACTATTAAATTAAAATTACATTAAATTAAGTATTCAGATTTGATGTAGGGTATACTAGGGTAGATGTATTTCTTTAGGGCTGAAGCACTAAGGTTAAAATTGAATCCTTGGGGAGGGGGCAGAGGAGATCCATGGCTTGAGCCCATTATGGTTGCAGGAGTGGAAGGTAGAAGCAGGGTAACAGAGCCTGGGGCAAAGCTGGGTGTTCACACACTGTGCAGAGAAGTAAGCACACACTCATATGTTCACACAGCAGGATCAGAGCATAGTGGTGCTCTCAATGGCAAGAGGACTCCTGATTGTTTGACTTTGATTAAGGAGCCAGGCAGGAGGGGCTGATTGGGGACCTGAGTTCAGGCAAAGCAGTTTCCTATTTGGCTTAATTGGCAGACATCCATTGATCATTGGGCGACAAGCCTAGTAGGATTGCTGAACTTCAGATAAATGAGTGGAGAGCTTTTTAAAGATTTAAATCTTAAACATTTTTATTTGACGATGGTCAGTGACTTCTCAGCATCAGTCGCTCTTTAGTTTAGCAGGTACTTTAACCCCCAAGGTTTTATATATATATATATATATTCTCTTTCACAGTTCTGTTTACAGGAGAGAAGCCCCTCTACGATACTCATTTCTATATAGTAACACATTTCTCCTGCCAACCTAGCAGTTCGAAAGCAAGAAATTGCAAGTACAGTACTCTCGATATCATGTAAATCACATGTGTTATTCCCAGTAGCAAAATCGTTGTTGTGCAGTGTAGTTGGATAGATAGATAGATAGATAGATAGATAGATAAGTAGGGACCACTTCGTGGGAAGGTAAACATGTTCCGTGCGCTCCAGTGTTGAGTCATGCCTGCCACATGGCCACGGAAATATCTGCAGAAGCAGATAGCGCTGGCTCTTCGGCTTTGAAACAGATGAGCACTGAACCCTAGAGTCAGATACGACTGGCTTTCGAGCAAGGGAAACCTTTACTTTTTAAGTAACACATTTATTTTCTGCATTTGTACCCTGTCCTTGGGGACTGCAGTGATTAAAACACTGACTGGGAGGCAGAAGGTCAGCAGTTCAAAACCTAAGTACTGCATGACTGAATGAGTGCCTGTCTCTGTCCCAGCTCCTGCCATCCTAGCAGTTCAAAAGCAAGACTTGCAAGTAGATAAATAGGTACCGCTTCAGTGGGAAGGTAAACAGCGTCCCGTGCACTTCGGTGTCTAGGCATGCCTGCTACATGTCCACGGAAATGTCTGCAAACGCAGACAGCACTGGCTCTTTAGCTATAAACAGAGATGAGCACTGAACCCTTGAGTCGGATATGACTGGCTTTTCAGCAAGGGTGACCTTTACCTTTACCCTGTCCTTCTCTCCAGAGCCCTTGACAGCATTTAACTTTCCAGTTCTCTGAGGAAGGTGAGAGACAAACATCCCAAGGCCACGGAGAGATAGCTGAGCGAGTTTCATTTTGCAAGCAAAGTTAGCTGCCCTGCTGGCTATAAAGAAAGTGCCAAAATCTGTGTTAGTGTAATTCTTTTAAATTAGGCAGCCAAAGGTATACTGTTTGTGCAAGCTTTTGAGTAAGGCATATGTTATATACCTGAAGAAGTTGAGGGAGGGATGAGTTAAGGCCACATATTCTTTTTTCTATTTCAAACCCATGTCTTACAGAGCCTCATGGTTTTGGTAGAATTAAAAAGGAGGGAGGCATATTCTATCTAGTACAGTAAAACCCCGACTTACAAATGCCTCGAGTTACATAAAATTCGACTTACATAATGATTTTGTGCTAAAACCATGTCCCGATTTACACGATTTCCTATGGGTTTGCTTGGAGTTACGTAAATAATAATTTCCCTATGGGTCTGCTTCAATTTACATAAAAATTTCATGTTCCCTATGGGTTTGCTTTGAGTTAGGTAAAAAAATATTTTTTCCTATGGGTTTGTTTCAAGTTACAAAAAAGTTCAATTAAAGCAAAAGCCTACGGAACGGACTTTTTTTTCGTAAGTAGGAGTTTTACTCTATTTTGAAGACTTAAGCAATTTATTTCAGCATGAGCTTTTGTAGATCAAAATCCACCTCAGACCCAAGAGCTGGAATTCTGTTGCTTAGTGTAATAAATTGCAACTAGACTATGTGGCCTAAATCAGTGCAGATGTAGTGACTCAAGGCCTCTGTGATTTCCAGTAATTCAGTGGGCTAACTCTAGTTGTGATTTATGTGCTACAGGATTTCAGCCTTTAAAGTGCCACAATAGTTTGCTCCTCCCCTGCTCCTTTTGGATTTTTTCCCCTCCCTTTCTTTGTTTTTGTCAACGTGCTGAGACAGACTTAACATGGTTTCTTTTTTGGAAAGGGGCTTCATTATGTGTATTTTCCTGGTAAGATAAATAATCCAAACATTTAAGTCCTCTTCTAGGATGAGCACTGGTGTCATTACCTCCCCAAAATTATTTATTCACATTTATACCCTGCCCTTTTGGTGCAAGCACCACTCAGGGTGGATTACAATAAAAGGCAGGTAATAACAATTTTTTAAAAAAATTCTTAGAGTGCTTTATTCAAGTAGAGGAGTTTCTATTGTTTTGTGAATAGGAACTTAGAAAAAGAAAAGTTACTTGAGACAATTTTGAAAGTCCTCAGGGCTTCACTCACTCAATCAATCAATCACTTTATTACAGTCAAAGACCAGCTCAAGGGGCTTCACTCACAATTCCCTTCATACCAATCCTTTTTTATGGCTTAATAGCTCCCCACATAATTGTCAGCATAGCTGGTCATAAGCAGTGGTGTCTGGAAAGAAGTCTAATCTGCGCTTTAGCTCTTTAGCCAATTGTTCTCACTTTGCTTCTGCTGCTGCTGCTGCTGCTGCTGCTGATAATAATAATAATAATAATAATAATAATAATAATAATAATAATAATAATAATAATAATAATAATAATAATAATAATAATAATAATAATAATAATAATAATAATAATAATAATAATAATAATAATAATATAGTGTGTGGTCATCTCAATTTATGGTTTATGATTTATGGTGACCCTTTCCAGTGTTTTTCCTCATAGCCAATTTACAGAAGTGGATTACTGCTCCCTTCTTCAGGGGGTGCCCTGGGATTGTGCAGTTTGCTCATTACTGCACAGGGTGGCTTTTCTCCCAGGAGGCACAGTGGGGAATTAAATGTAGAAGAAGAAGGCAATATCTAGTTTGGATCACTAAAATAATTTTTAAAAAATCATTGCAAGCTTTCGTGATTCAAGATCCACTTCTTCAGGCAAATATAGGGAAATCATCAATGAAAGTCCAAATTTTTGTGATATGGTGTTTGCCAGGCTCTGTTCTTAAGCATAAATGCAAAATAGCAGTCCATTTTCTATCTCTCCTCCATCCACCAGACTCAGGAAACCATTTACAGCTCCACTCCTCCCAAATGGCTCCATTGAAGCCACAGGCCTAATCTTCAGCCAAGTCAAAGCAATGCAGATTTCAGTATCCTCCATCAGGGAATTTGGCAGGTGGGGCAGTAGCAGGCAGATAATCTTGGTTACTAAAGATAAAATAATCTATTAGTGGAAATCATAACATGAAAAACTAGACTTCATTAACTTCATTTATGTTAAGTTTATCCATTTTGGAGCTGTGTACTCTGATGATATCTGAAAGAAAACAGTATTTTTGGATTATATAATCTTGGCTGGTTTTTGGTAAAGACTATGCAAAATGCATTTTGTTCATAATAGAAAATTAATATACTTGCGTTTCTACCTGGAAAAACAGTAGGTTTCCTGAATTTGTAATAGTCTAATGTATTGTTAAATAGTTTTTAAAAATGGGTGCAGATCAATAGGACATAAATCTCTATAATATCTGAATATTTTAATTTAATTTATATCTATATATGCCAATTTAGAAATGAGTTACTAAGATTAATTTATATTTCACAGAACAGAACCATCCTATTCATTACTCCACCAGTCACCTAAAATATATTCAATTCATTTTGTATTCTGCCCCACTTTGTCAAAAATAAGTAGCTCTTCTAATTAATTTGCTATGTTGTGAAAATGCAAAAAAGAGTAACTGTTAGGCTTTGTCATGAGTTGAATTACAAAACATTGACAAGTGGGATAATTCCAAAGCTTAATTGCCCTGTGGAGAGAGGTGATGGGCTGTAGCATTCAAGGAGGGAAGGTTTTACTCATCTGTCCCCATTTGTGATCCCTGGGGGAATTCATCGCCCATTGCACTTCAGCTTGGGGGCACTTTCCATTGGCATATCCCCTCCCTCTTATGTAGAGGAGGATGGGCATTGTGGCATGTGAACATTTAACCTTTCCTTCCTCAGCTGCAGTCCTGCTTGACTTTTGATGACTTTGTGGTACAAAAACCTGAGAAAAAACATAGGCACTAATCGATATTTTTGCTAAATAAATACATTTCGTGTCAGAAATTACTCTTGGTTGAAAGGATTTTTGCTGGAGAAACTCTGCTCAGGGGACGCCCGAATGAGGCTCCTTTCATGTCTCCAAGATCTGTTGTGCAGCACTTGGGTACCCAACCTTCCGGTCTCCAAGCTCAGCATCTTAATCACCAAGCAGTGCTTCAATATTTTTACATTGGGAATTAGATTTGGGGCTCTGGGAAACAGGTTCCAAGGTCAAAATTTGGGAGCTGCTTAGTATCAGTTCTTTTCACATATGCACATGTTGTTGTTCAGTCGCATAGTCGAGTCGAACCCTTTGTGACTCCATGGGCCACTGCACGCCAGGCACCCCTATCCTCCACCAGCCTCCACAGCCTGCTCAGCTCTATGCCCATTGCGTCAACAATGCTACCTAGCCATCTCATTCTCTGCCGCCCCCTTTTGCACATTTAAAAAAGAGAACAGTTTGATAATGTGGATGAGCAACAAGGACAGTTAGGCAATTTTGTGTTAATTTTTCTAAGACCATATTGCAAAGAATAAAATAATTAGACTTGAAAAGCATAGTGAAAATTTATTTTCAAGTGATAGTTTCAAGAGATGAGAAACTTTGAAGTGACTGTACAATATGCAATTCAGTTTCATTTGGTTAGTTATAAAAAAGCCCTTCTGTAGGGAGATTTTTTTTTAAAAAAAATAGGAGCTTTAAGTACCAAACTTTGGACAATGTTATAGCTTCACCTTTTGCAGAATCTTTCGTGCCAGAATGGTTTGAAGTACTGAGTGCTTTTCATCTCAGAACATTCATTATCTTGTGTCCTTCTCTTTAGTCCACTTGATTACATACCTAAAAATGTGATTAGGCAGACTAATATTTGCATAGTAGCTTTGGACCTAAACTGTCCCAGGGAGTTGCTATGTAAAAAAAGCTCCACTTTTGCAGAACTTTGCCTTGCCCTGGAGGTATCACATACTTCTGGTATTTAAGAGTATGGAGGAAAAGAATTTAAATTAAGAAGGAGTATGTGGCCAAAGCATTTTCCATGGTTAGTATGAGAACTTAGAAATGGGTTTAGGAATGCTTAGCCTTTTCAGAATTATTAGGCTAATGATGTATTGTTTATGTGAAGCAACGGGTTACACAAAGCCTGTAACATTTGGTTGAAGCTCACCATTTTAGATTTTTGTTAGATCTTAAAATGGACATCGGTAAGATTAATTTAAAACAAGCAAGCTTAAGTTGGTGAGTGTGAAGGAGGAATCTTTAACCTGATCTGACAGATACCCTTTCTGGACTGGAGCAGACCCTGACATTAAAATATGCAGGAGTGTTATTCAATCCACATGATGGCTTTTGCAATGCATGTCCAGTTTTCTTTAGAGAAAGGGTGGGTAAAAGAAGAAAATGGACTAGAGTCCATGAAAGTTTAGGTCAAATACAGTTCATTAATCTTTAAGGTGTCGTGCTACAAAAGATCTTGTGTCTGTAGAGGTAATGTTTCCTTCCCATTAATTTGAGTAAGGATGCAAATTGAGCACATATAGAGGACTAAAAGTAGAATTCAGAATAAGAATTAGGTGTTTTTATTGTATGCTTTTCTAAAAACAAGATCGTTATTTGAGGGTTAGAAGAAGATACTGTTGTTGTTGGAAATAGAAAATATCTGTTGTATTTGACTGAAAGCCATAATATCCGTATATTGCTGTCATGAATTCAGCGTACAGTCTGTTAGAATGCTTTACTACAAATATGCTTCCTCTACTTCTTTTGTAATATACAGCAGATGTTGCTATGGGTCACCTGAATTCAGGTTTATTCATTGCAATTAAGAGATGATATTTTATACCTGTACTGGATTTGGAACACGTTTTGGAACAGTTTTGTAAAGGAGCTCTCATTATGGTTGAACTTAATAAAAATGTAATTTTGCTTTAAAGAACTGTTATCTCCTAACAGAGTGTGAATCAAAATCTAGAGCTACTGTTTGATCTCTGGAAGAAAAAGACACGTTAGCTGCTTAAAATTTGTCTGGTAAATGTTTAAACTATAGAAGTTTGCATATACAGGTCCCTCCCCTATATCTATGGTTTCAGTTTCCACAGTTTCAGTTATCCATTGGTCTAAAAATTCAATAAAAATCCTGAAATATACCGTATTTGCTGGCGTATAAGACGCACTGTAGTATAAGACACACCCAGTTATTACCAAAATAGCCCACTGTAGGACACTATACATTATAAGATGCACTCCATTTCCCCAGAGTATTTTAAGAAGGGAAAAGTGGGTCTTAGATGCTAGCAATGTATTTATATGGCGCATTAACAGAGTTAGCTACTAGAGGCTATTGTCTGCAATGTAAAATAAAGGGTTTGCTGTTATCCACAATTTTGGGTATTTTTGGTAGGTCTCAGAGTGTCTCTCTCGTGGCTAGGGGGGAGTCCATACAGTATGTATAAATTTGACACTTGAGAATTGCTTGATAAAGTTGCTGAAAGAACTGACAACAGAATTCATGGGAAATTCTTTTTTCTTTTTTAAATTTTAAATTATTTATTTATAAAACAAAACAACACAAACAAACAACACAAAAATAACATTATAATACCCCATTAATAGCTATTGCAATAACAAATTGTATGTATATATAAATTATTATTAAAACAATCCTCTATGTGTTCCCTACCACCTAAGGGACTTGTACTTTCAATTTATGGTTAATTTATTACTATTAACAATATTCCATATATTTGTTCCCGGGGCAGTTCTGTTGGCAGTTCATTTGCAGTATGTTTTTTGTTTTGTTTTGCAGTCTAACTTCCCCCAGAATTTTCATGTCTCTGTAAGGGATGCAAACTTGAATTCCCATGTCCCATTCCAGCACTCTGAATCACTGCACACTGGCTAGGATTATGATTTGAAACCCCATACCCAGGAGGTTGATAATACCCATGGTTTTATAAACCTAATTTTATGTTCCCATTTTTCAAAAGCAACTAAAATGCTTTTTGGATCTGAATGTTGCAAGCTGCTGGCTTGCGGTACAAAACACACTTCATTCTGCCTAGCTTGTTTTGCCTCAACACCCACAATATAATGTGAGGCATAGGATTGGTCAGCGCCAATGGCTTGAGCCATAGAGTATTCCTTTTCTTCATAATTGTAAAATAGCAGTTACACTTACATGCCATCCAGTAGCACTTAGTGCACTCTCTGGGTGGTTCACAAGTTAATTAACATTTTACTTCCAACATGCTGGGTATTCATTTTGCCAAGCTCGGAAGGATGGAAAGCTGAGTCAATCTTCAATCCCATCTGGGTCAAACTCATAACCTTTTAGCTGCAGTACAGCAATCTAACCACTGAGCCACAAGGGCAATCCAATTTTCTTCTCAACAGGTTAGTATCCAGATAGGCCCTGAAATATGCTGCTCCAAAAAATGAAGGGAACACCTAAACAACACAATGTAACCCCAAGTCAATCACACTTCTGTGAAATCAAACTGTCCACCCTGGTAGCAACACCGATTGACAATCAATTCCACATGCTGTTGTGCAAATTGAAGAGACAACAGGTGGACATCAGAGGCAATTAGCAAGGCATCCCCAATAAAGGTGTGGTTCAGCAGGAGGTGACCACAGACCACTTCTCAGTTCCTTTGCTTTCTGGCTGATGGTTTGGTCACTGTTGAACACTGGTGGTGCCTTCACTCTAGTGGTAGCATGAGACAGAGCCTACAACCCACACAAGTGGCTCAGGTAGTCCAGCTCATCCAGGACGGCACATCAATGCGAGCTGTGGCACGAAGGTTTGCTGTGTCTGCCAGCGTAGTGTCCAGAGCAAGGAGGCGCTACCAGGAGACAGGCCAGTACATCAGGAGACATGGAGGAGGCTGTAGGAGGGCAACAACCCAGCAGCAGGACTGCTACCTCTGCCTTTGTGCAAGGAGGAACAGGTGGAGCACTGCCAGAGACCTGCAAAATGACCTCCATTGGGCCACCAATGTGCATGTGTCTACTCAAACGGTCAGGAACAGACTCCATGAGGGTGGTATGAGGGCCTGATGACCACAGGTGGGGTGTGTGGCCACAGCTCAACACCGTGGAAGACATTTGGCATTTGCCAGAGAACACCACGATTGGCAGGTTCGCCACTGGCGCCCTGTGCTGTTCACAGATGAAAGCAGGTTCACACTGAGCACATGTGACAGACGTATTAGGGTCTAGAGATGCCGTAAAGAACGTTATGCTGCCTGCAACATCCTCCAGCATGACCGGTTTGGCGGTGGGTCAGTAATGGTGTGGGTTGGCATTTCCCTGGAGGGCCGCACAGCCCTCCATGTGCTCACCGGAGGTAGCCTGACTGCCATTAGGTACCGAGATGAGATCCTCAGACCCCTTGTGAGACCATATGCTAGTGTGGTTGGCCCTGGGTTTCTCCCAATGCATGACAATGCTAGACCGCATGTCGCTGGAGTGTGTCAGTGGTTCCTGCAAGATGAAGGCATTGATGCTATGTACCTGAATCCGATTGAGCACATCTGGGACATCATGTCTCGCTCCATCCACCGACACCACATTGCACCACAGACTATCCAAGAGTTGGGGGTTGCTTTAGTCCAGGTGTGGGAGGAGATCCCTCAGGAGACCATCCGCCACCTCATCAGGAGCATGCACAGGCATTGTAGGGAGGTCATACAGGCACGTGGAGGCCATGCACACTACTGAGCCTCATTTTGACTTGATTTAGGACATTACATCACAGTTGGATTAGCCTGTAGTGTTTTCTTCCATTGTTACTCTGAGTGTAACTCCAAATCCAGACCTCCATGGGTTGACGAATTTGATTCCCATTGTTACGTTTTGGGTGATTTTGTTGTCTGCACATTCGACTACAGTATGTGAACAACAATAAGAATACAGTATTTCAGTCATTCAGATCGTGGGGTGCCTTATTTTTGTGTGCTCTTTATTTTTTTGAGCAGGATATATAATTTACAGCACAGTATGAACTCCCACGTTTGAGTCTACTTCTATTACTCTTGCTCTGGTTAAAGAACGAAAAGAACCATTAAATTATAGGAAAAAGAAGAAACCCAAAGGTAATTGTTTAACATCACCGCCACCGCCACCACCACTTTTACCGCCGCCACCACCACCACAAAAGCTTTATTTTAAAACCTCTGCTGAAAAATAGCCCACTATTTTCTGAGATAATCCATTCCACTTCAAATAACTCTTAGTGTGGGACAGTTTTTCCGTATTTAGTCATTATCTCCTTTATACAAATTAAGTCCATTAGTTTAGGTTAGGTCCTTCCCTTTGGAGCCAGTAAACAAGGTTACAACAGCCTTTCAGATATTTGAAGATGTTTGAATACTTGATAGAGCAAAATATGTAAGCCTGAAAGCCAATAAACAGTCTCCTGTTTGCCCTGCAAATAGGGACGTTTCCTGTTTTTTGGACTTAATAGCCAATCACTTCTAAACCCTCCAGCTCCATCTTCCTTTTTGGAACTGAGGACAGCAGATGTGCTGAGACATGTTTTTGTGGTGGGTGGCTAATGTGCTTCACAAGTCTTCCTTGCTAGCTTGGAAGTGGAATGGAAGTCAAGATCTTTTCCCCTGTCTGTGCTGAAGCCTCTGGAACCCAGCTCAGTCCCCAGCTTTCCTGTAACTCTGTGGTTCCCAATGTGGGATACTTTGATGTAGGCAGATTGATTGCACACGAGCCGGCAGATGGGCTAAAACACTTCTTTATTGCAGCATGGTCAATCTGTACATGAGGCAGTGGCGGAGCCTTGCCCCTTTATATATAGTACCTGATACATTTGAATCTCGCCCGAAGGCGCCCATTTGTTACAATATCAGTAACGTCTTTCTGACGTACTGCATACCTGACATAGTTCACCTGTGGCGGGAAGGTTTCCCGCACTAGTTAATCATTGGATGAATTGGAGCCACGCGAGCTCCATCAGCTGCGCTAATGGCGAACAGCTGAACTGCATGCATACACAACAGATACCCTACAGGGGCACAATTTGATTTTTAAGAGAGGGTAATTTGATAATGAGTTATTAAGAGTGAATGGCCTTTTAGGCTTCCTCCACGTGAATAGGAGTTCACAGTTTGAACAATAAGAATTATATGTGGGCGGTGTCAGAATTTTAGAAATGCTTAGGTGGGGCATGGCCAAAAAAAATTAAAAATTTGGGAACCACTTTTGTAACCCATTCTAGAGAGCAAGGCTGCAGCTTCTCATCACCCTTGCCAAAGGCCTGCTTTATTTATTTATTTAGTCTGCCTCGGAGATAATAGTTCAGGGAGATTGAGAGAATCAGCTGTTCTCAAATACTAAATGATTTCTTCAAAAATATGTTTGCTGCTTTCTCCTGCACTTTAAGCATACAAATAGTGATAAACCATTAAGCAAATAAAATTAGATCTACAAGGAGCTTGCCCTAATCATTCTTTTTTTAAAAAAAATTCTATACCACTTTTCCTCAGAGGAACTTAGTATGGCATACTTACGGCTCTCAGAATCCCCATTTAGACATCTTATTATAAGAACAGACATGTTTAACATCAATGATTGCAGCTGTTGAATTCCTGTTCCTTGGGTTATGGTGCCTAGGGCTGATACTGTCTTTAGCTGTGCTGATTTTTCAGAAAGAAAACATTTTCTGTTTTCCCACAAAAGGTTTTGAGGCTTCTGTGGAATCCTGTTTGTTGTTGAGATGCAGGATGTATGTGTGTGTAATTTTAATATTTGAAAATTGGTAAAGATTGATATCCTGGTGGTGTGATTTCCAATAAATAAAGACTTCCCCTGCCTCCCCAATGCCTCTTCCCCTGCTGATCCCACCCTCCCCAGCTCCTGGCGGTCAGTGGCGTTGGGAACGGTGGGGGAAAACGCTTCCAAAGGATCCCTCTACCCCAGCCAATCCCATCCTCCCTGGCTCCTAGTGATCAACGGCGGCTGGAGCCAGGCAAGGGGCTTCCAAAGGAATCCTCTCCCACCACCTTTAATTGCCAGGAGCTGGAGAGGGCAGGGTCTATGGTGGAAGAGTGCTCCTTTGGAAACTCCTTCATCTGGCTCCTTGTGATCAGCGGCGGCTGGAGCCGGGCGAAAGGTTTCCAAAGGAGATGAATTGCTGGGTTTGGAGGATGAAGATTAAAAGATACCTAACCTCAGTGTTTCCTAGTTACATTTTTGTAGATATAAATAACTATAAAATTAGTACAATAAATCATTTTGGAAAACCATGAAAATTATCCTCCCCCCCCCTTAAATGTGTACAGTAAAAACCCCGACTTACATATATGCCTTGAGTTACATAAAATTCAACTTACATAATGATTTTTGCACTAAAACCATGTCCTGATTTACATAAATTTCCTGATTTACATAACACAGTTTCCTATGGGTTTGCTTTGAGTTACTTTAAAAAAATCATTTTTCCTATGGGATTGCTTCGAGTTAAGTAAAAAATTCATTTTTCCTATGGGTTTGCTTTGAGTTAAGTAAAAATTCGATTTACATAAAAGTCTACAGAACAGACTTTTTACGTGAGTAGGGGCTTTACTGTATTAAAAACCGAGGTGCATCTTATACTTTGATGCATCTTATACACTGGCAGATATGGTATATGTAATATAGAAACAAAGGTAGGGAAAATAAGATCATTTTCTCTCTCCACATATGATTGACTCTTAAGCCGTTTGAAAATGCTGTTCACTTTGAAATGGAAGATATCCAAAGTTGAACTGGGATTCTTTGTGTACTATTATATACAGTTGAAACTCGGAAAATTAGAATATCGTGCAAACGTCCATTCATTTCACTTAAAAGGTGAAACAAATATATTAGATAGGCTCACTACATGCAAAGCGAGATATGCTATGCCTTAATTCGTTATAATTGTGATGATCATGGCGTACAGCGTACATGGGATTATGTGATGATTATGGGGTACATGAGATGGGGGTGGGTGGGGTTTTCATAAGCTGTAAACCATAAGCATCAGTATTATAACAAAGAAAGGCTAGAACTATCTCACTTTGCATGTAATGAGTCTATCTCATATATTTGTTTCACCTTTTAAGCTGAATTACTGAATTGAATGAACATTTGCACGATATTCTAATTTCCCGAGTTTCACCTGTATATGATGTGATTTTCACAAAATGGTAACAAGGTTCTAACCAAAGTCAAGGACAGTGTTCTTTGTATTGGTGAGAAATGCTTTTTTTTACTGGGCTGAAGCTTTAACTGCAGCAATATGTTTGATGATACATAGCATAGTATATCTGATGTTTCTAAGGATGTGCCATTTGAGCTTTTTAGGCTCCAAATCCCAAGATTCTCCAATAATTCCCAGGCAAAATTCTGAAGGTTCAAGGACACCTACATTTCTAAGGACACCTACATTTCACTCACCTGGAGAAATGTTGAGGCCTTCTCTTAGGCTTTATTTATTTCTTTGCTTCTTTTTCTACTGACACCGTTTGGCCATTCCTTCATCATCTTCTTTAGAACATAACTAGCATACGGTGTCCATCATCTCTCTCTTTTACTTTCACTCACTCACTCACCCACTCACTGACAGGCACTTACATACCCAGTCTGTCTCTTTCTCACACACACACAAAGACACACACGTACTCTCTCTCACTCACCCATTTTTTCTCTTTCACTCACCCTCTCTTTCTCACTTTCTCTCTCTTACACACATATAAACAAACAAACACCAACACACACAAAACCACACCCCACACACACAAACACTCACACAAGGCAGTGGTGCATGTGGCCCTGGCTTTGCAGGGAAGTGACTTGCTTCCCCCTGGCTGCAGGGGCCGAAGGCAGTCACGCTTTCGGCCTCTGTCCCTCGGGGTAGGCGCTCACTTGACAGAATGGAGCGGCGTTCTCTGCCCTCATCTCCTAGGGAAGTGGCTCGATTCCCCCAGCAGGCGGGGGCTGAAGGCAGCCGCGCTTTCTGCCTCTGCCCCCGGGGTAGCCATTAGCTTCCTTTGGGTGGCAAGGGCATAACGGATTGCCGTTATTCGCCCCCACCTCCTGGGGAAGTGGCTCGTTTCTCCCGGGAGGTGAGGGCCGAAGGCAGCCACGCTTTGCCCCCCCCTCCCCGGGTTAGGGGCTTTCTTGCCCCCATGAGGTGAGGGTGGAACAGAGCGCCGCTTTCGGTCCTCGCCTCCCGGGGAGGCCGAACGAAGCACCAACGGGCTGTCTCCGTTCTGTCTGTGTGCGCCCCCAGCCCCGCCTCTCCTTTGCTCGCACCAGCCAATCTGATTGGCTGGTGCGTGGCGATGTGGCTCGTGCCAGCAAATATGATTGGCTGGTGCGTGGCATAGTGGTTTGTGGGGCTTGTAGTTGTTTTTTGTTTTGGTTTTTGTGGGGTGCTCGACCCACCCGTGGCCCCCAGATTTTGGCTATGCGATCTGGGACGCGGATGGTGGGCGTGAGCCAGGGGGCTGTGTGGCCTGTCCTGGTGCATGGAAACACATTCGGGACTCACGGGTGCACACTCCTGCTTTATTTATACAGAAGGGCACTGACACTACAAACCTCTGAAAATAGTTTCCAAAAAATATAAAAATTGCATACCAGTAGTATGAGAACAAAATATTCAATATAATTAATTTAGTAATGACTATTAGAAGTTAGATTGAATGTAAACTTCTGATTAAGACAGTTGTTTGTATATTACAATGCATTTATGAAATTTTATTCCTGCAGTGCTTCTTCCAGATTGGGTCAAAAAGCCTGTTCAGACATCATCTTAATTACATGGATGTGGGAAGAATCAATTCGACTTATGTTTTTCAAATTTCATAGTGACAGGTGTTGATGTTAATTCTTATGAAGAGTAGGTCACTCTTATATGTGAGTTTTAAGGAAGCCTCCTATTCCTAACTTGCATTTAATGGTTTAGTGGGAGGAAATCTGAGCTGGCTGGATAGCGCAGTGAGTTAGGTATTTGGCTATAGAATTGTGATTAGGAGTTAAATTCCCCACTTTGCATCCCAGAAGAACCAAGCTGCACAGTCCCAGGATGCCCCCAGAAGAAGAGAATGGTAAACTGCTTCTGGGAACCCTCTTATCTAGTTGTTGTTCAGTCGCACAGTCGACTCCGACCCTTTGCGACCCCATGGACCATTTTCCTCCAGCGCCTCTGTCCTCCACCATCCCCCCTCAGCCCTCCCAGCTCTGTGCCCATTGTGTCCACAATACCATCTAGCCATCTCATCCTTGGCCTCCCCCTTCTTCTTTTGCCCTCCACCTTTCCCAACATCAATGCCTTCTCAAGTGAATCCTCCCTTCTCATTTGATGTCCAAAGTACTTTAGCTTCATCTTTACTATTTGACCTTCCAATGAGCAGTCAGGGTTAATTTCTTCTAAGATTGACCTATTTGTTCTCCTCGCTGTCCAGGGGACTCTCAAAACCCTCCTCCAACACCACATTTCAAAGGCATCTATTCTTCTGCGTTCAGCCTTCCTAATTGTCCAGCTCTCACATCCATACATTACTACTGGGAAAACCATTGCTTTGACTATTCTAATTTTTGTTTGCAATGTGATGTCTCTGCTTTTCACTATGTTCCCCAGGTTTCTCATTGCTTGTCTCCCAAGAATCAGTCGCCTTTTATTTCATGGCTACAATCCCTATCTGCAGTGATCTTTGATCCTAAGAAAGTAAAATCTGTCACTGCTTCTACTTCTTCCCCGTCTATTTTCCAGGAACTGATGGGGCCTGTTGCCATTATCTTGGTTTTCTTGATATTGAGTCTCAAGCCAGCTTTTGCACTCTCCTCCTTCAGCCCAATCAAGAGATTCTTTAGGTCTTCCTCACTTTCTGCCATTAGGGTGGTATCGTCTGCATATCTCAGATTGTTGATGTTTCTCCCAGCGATTTTAATCCCATATTGTGATTCCTCCATCCCTGCACTGCGCATTATGTGCTCTGTGTATAGGTTGAATAAGCATGGTGACAAAATGCAGCCTTGTCTTACTCCTTTTCCTATTCCAAACCACTCTGTTATTCCATGTTCTGTCCTAACTGTTGCTTCTTGGTTCATGTACAGATTTCTCAGGAGGCATATGAGGTGCTCTGGTATTCCCATCTCTTTAATTACTTGCCACATCTTGTTGTGGTCCACACAGTCAAATGCCTTGGTGTAGTCAATAAAACAAAAGTAAACTTGTTTCTGTTATTCCTTTGTTTTCTCCATGATCCAGCGTATGTTGGCAATGTGGTCTCTAGTCCCCCTGCCTCTTCTGAAACCAGCCTGCACCTCTGGTAATTCTCTCTCCACATGTTGCTGAAGTAGAAAAACCTGGAAATAATAGTTAGAACTGACTAGACAATACCTTCTTCTTCTTCTTCTTCTTCTTCTTCTTCTTCTTCTTCTTCTTCTTATTATTATTATTATTATTATTATTATTATTATTATTATTATTATTATTATTATTATTATTATTATTATTATTATTATTATTATTATTATTATTATTATTATTATTATTATATGCTGCTAGGGTGAAATCCTAGTCTAGTTAATGAGTTAATTGAATCCTGATTAAAGCTGTTCTGAGTCCTGGATTTTATTAAATGTACATGGAATACTGTGTTTAATAAACTATAATGAGACTACTAAATGTAATATAAGAATTCACATTTTTAAAAAGGTATTTGCCTCTGAGATATGCTCCTCTTCTTGAAAACAGCCATTCTAAAATACCTAAATGAAGTGCCTGGCCTGGGACCACTGTTAAGGCAATCTGAGATTTACAATATTCTATCTTTTATATAATTATAGCTAAGGCCTGATAAAAGTAAAATATCTGTGTGTTGCATTTTGTATTTGATTTTGTTGTAAAATCTTAAAATATATTTGAAATGCATACAGTGCCAAAAGAAGTGAATGGATGGTATGACTTAAGATGGATAGTTGCTTAGCAGAGACTTGCACTCATCTAATGGAATGCCTTGACTCCTTGAATAGATAAACATTTTATCACTCCTGTCATCCATTTTCTGAAGGTTTATAGTATGGGATATGTAAAGGTTCATCACTTTTGGCACATTTCTCATAAAGCTGGAAGGCAGCTAATTTGGCAGAAGCTTCCTGTATAGTACATACCTGTCAAGATAAATATTTACACTTTTTTGTACATCATGATGGGTATATAGCAGTGATGGTGAACCTTTTAGAGACAGAGTGCCCAAACTGCAACCCAAAACCCACTTATTTCCTTCAAAGTGCCAATACGACAACAGGAGAGGGAGGAAGCACTCCCTTTGGGCTGCTGGGCAAAGGGGCGGGATGAAATCTATGCTGGAGGAGGGAGGAAGTGCTCCCATTGGACTTCTGGGCAGAGCAAACTCTGTACTGGGGGAGGGAGGAAGCGCTCCCATTGGACTGCTAGGCAGAGGGGCAAGGCAAACTGTGCTGGGGTGACCGCACGGGTGCCCACAGAGAGGGCGTCGAGTGCCACCTCTGGCACACGTGCCATAGGTTCACCACCACTGGTATATAGGCTTTTCCATATAAGAGCTATGGCCAGTCAAGAAACAACATTTACATCCAGAGGCTGTCAGCCTCCCTGGATTTACAAAAGAAACTGGTTGTGGGGTGGGGGTGGGTGGAAATTGGAAGGGTCAGCTAGTAGGAATAAACATCTTTTCATCTTCTTCAACTAATTCAATCATTGTGATAACATGTAAGTCTCCATCCCCCCCCCTTTTAAAGGTCAGCTGGTTCTGCTATTACTTTTCATGGTTCTTCCACTTTCTCATGTTGAAAGTGTTATGATGCAGTAGAGACATGGAGATAAGGAAATGAAATAGACAGCCTGGAATATTTAATATAGCAACAGTATTTTAAACTAAGAAGGTATAGATATGATCAGCAAGCTGGACAGGACTAATTAGCTTCTTCCGTATAAGAACAAGATACACATTTAACAAAATCAATGTGGATGGAAGAGATTCAGCTATGCTCTGGGTGGAATCAACAATCTGTACTTAGACAAAAGTTGTAGAATTTAAGTCCCTTTGCAGGGAGAAAGGTGGTGTAGAAGTCTGTCAATCAGTCAAAAACATTTAAAAACCAGGCAGCAAAGACTTTTTAGTAGTTTAAGTTCAACTAAACATTTTCTTAGTAGCCAGCTAACATACATTAATCAAAGACTGCTGTAATGAAGATTACACTTGCTGATTAATTTTTTTTTGTGTTCCTCTTTCAGGTACCAAGACTGACAGCAATGAATCTGGTGTGAGGAACTTGTGACTCCACAGTTTGTGTACCTTGCTAGGCCTCAAGTCTTCTTTTCAGGCTAAAACAGTGTGCTTAGTGCGTGCAGAGAGAATGACTCTTGGATTTGTACAGCTGCCCCCAATTTTGGGGAGGACTTTATTGGTGCTCATGGTGACGACTGCTGTTAAGTGCCATTGGCCCAGTGAGGCCTCAGAAGTTGTACAGGACTGGGAAAACCAGTTAGAGGCCTCAATGCATTCGGTGCTTTCAGATCTCCGAGAAAGTGCGCCAGCAGTGGTAGGGATTCCAGACAGTTCAGCTGTAGTCGGTCGCTCCTTCAGAGTCACCATCCCAACAGACCTTATAGCTTCCAATGGAGAGATTATCCAGGTGAGAACGTGGGAGTCCTAATGTCATGTGCCTTCTCTTGCTTCTGTTCTGCCAGTTACTCTTTTGTCTCCCTTTATGATGACTGTGTATAGAAAGTTCTAGGTTTGGCCTCCATACCCAAATGCCACAGTGACACAGAAGATCAAGCAGTTACAGTATATGGTATTTTTTCAGTTTTTCAAGTTGTGAAAGCTGGGTGGACAACTTGAACTGGGGTCAGGAGGTTGTTAACAAACATGTTCCATCCTAGGCTACTTTTAGATCTAGTTTTTCTTTTTTTAAAGTGTGCCTCACCCTTTATCTTTTTGTTGCAGTGTACCTTATGGATCTTGAGTATGTACCATGACATAGTATATGTTGTCAGTCTCAATATTGATGTACCAATGCTGCAATGGAGGACTAATAGTTTTAAAAGAGCTACTCTGTACAGAGCCTAGTGGGCAGAGGGTGTACCAGCCCCTTAAAATTCCCATGGAGCCTTACCACCTCACACCATGTCTTCTGTCTTCTTAACAAGGCACAAAATGGCTGATGGAGCCTTCATTCTCCATCTGTGCATACTTGAAAACTTACATTTCTTGGCTAAAGCTCCCAGATTTCTGTCTGGGGGGATTCCTGATAAATCCTGCGGGGTGAAATCCAAGAAATACAAAAGTCTTATATCTACTAGCTAGCTCACCTGTGGGTATTTGTACTGTCATTAAACTGTTAGACAAATAGCTGTCATGTCCACTGTTCTACAGACAAAAGGTCAAAGCAGCAGCAGAAATAACTTAAATTATTAGTGAGATGCAGATGATCATTTTTTTGCCCTGTGAGTACAGAAGCATGGTTCAGTATGATGATTAGCTTTCAGTGCAAACTGGTAACAAGAGATTTCATTCATTCCTTTTCTTATTATTATATATCTTAAGATACAGCAAAAATATACTTACTCAAGCTTTATATTTAGTGGCAGAGTTGGCAACATAAGATGTTTATAGAAAGAATGATAGGTTTTGTCTTACATCCTGAAGGTCAGAAGAAAGTGATAGATATTGATAACCACTAATAGCTGGCAGGAATCCGCGTGCAATTTATAAGTGGTAGCAGAAATGCCAGTTCTCCTTCCCTTTATGGCTATTTAGTTCTACTCTCCATAATGTTCTTAATTCTTCAGATGGAATGAATTACAGTAAAACTCCAACTTGCAAATGCCCCGAGTTACATAAAATTTGACTTACAAAATGATTTTGTGCTAAAACCATGTCCTGATTTACACAATTTCCTATGGGTTTGTTTCGAGTTACATAAAGGTTCTTTTTCCGATGTCTTTTCCTATGCTTTGATTTACATAAATAATTTATTTTTCCTATGGGTTTGCTTCGAGTTACATAAAAATAAATTTTCCTATGGGTTTGCTTCGAGTTACATAAAAATTCAACTTAGAAAAAGCCTATGGAACAGACTTTTTTTATAAGTAGGGGTTTTACTGTACTGACAAATGGTAGAATTGCTGATCTTGCATGACCCCAGAGGATTCACAAGATCTGTAGAACTATATGTTGGTGTAAGGTAAAAGTAGGTTAAGAAGCTTTGCATGCAAGTCTGATTTCTGGGTAACTCTCTTTTCAAAAGAATGGCAACCATTTCTATTTGTTGGTACATCTATAAAATATACAGTAAAACCTTGCATAAAGAGTGCCTCGCTTAGAGACTAACTCGCTTAAGAGCAGAATTTTCTTTGAATAGTCGCCTCGCTTAACTAAAACCAACCAAAAACTCACTTAACAACTAAATCAGGGTTCTCAATCCCCCCCCCACCACCACCACCACCACCACCACCACCACCAACAGAAGTCACAATTGGTCACTTACAATGGTGTTTTGCTTAAAGAGCAAACTCGCTTAAAGAGCAATCCTGTGGAACACTTTATGCTCTTTAAGCAAGGTACCATTGTATGTGACTGAAGAAGTGGACTTGGTCAACAAAAGTGCACATTAAAATACAGTAAAACCCCGGGTTATGACGGAAGTCCGTTCCTCCGTTGTAACCTGAAAAAATTGTAAACCAAAACATCCATAGGGATGCATTGAAAAATAAAAAAACGGTCCTGAATTGATCATTGTAAACAGAAAAAAATATTTTAAAAATTTGTAAACTGGGACAGCATTTCCATAGGATTTGCTGTTGTAAACTACAGCAAACTTAAACCGAGGCTGTTGTAACCCAGGGTTTTACTGTATAACAGTTAGTCTTTAAGGTGCTACATTTTAGTTTTGTTTTGTTGTCTGAAATGTCTGCACAGGTCAACATGGCTACCATTCTGAAAACTTTTCTCTGGTCTGCAAAATCAGTCAGAATCACCTATGCCCTGGTGGCTAACCTTGGCACTCCAGCTGTTCTTGGGCTTCAATTCCTAGAAGCTCATGTCAGCACTCCTGCTGATCAGGGCTTCTGGGAACTGGAGTTCTAGAACAGCTGGAGTGTCAAGGTTTGCTATCACTGACCTATGCTAACTTAGGTGGCCAGGTGTCTGCATTGTTTGGATACCCGGCTGTCCAGGCCACTTTAAAATGGTTTCTTTCTCTACACATGCTTTTAAGGATTGGACTTGCTTTTCTGCCAAAAGGGTGCTGTATGGTGCTTAAGGGACCAATAATAGTCTAGCAAATAATTATTTTACCATCCTCCTGACCTCCCATATCACAGTGCCGATTAGAATCTCACAATGATTATTATGCAGGGCAAAATAGGGCAAAATCTTTTTGTAATTCCCAAACCTAGCTTTGCTTCAACAACTGAGGAGTCTGTTCTCAGTAAATGGAAGAAACAATTATGGATATGTTGGAGGTGAAGACTTACCGTTGAACATTATTGAACATTATAGTTCTTTTGAATTTTGTGGTGATAAATTAGTCTTTAGTAGCAGGTATTTCTAGTGGAGTGGAAAGATTGGCTAATCTGGAAGTGCAATGCAAACACAATCAAACGGCTGTGGTGGGTCTGTTAAAAATAATAATATGAAGGTGTAATTTTCCTTTGGAGCTGGGTTCTTAGGCCATTATTTTTTTCATCTTTTCTGCAATGTACAATTCAAAGGTGCAGGACATCCACATAAGAGATGCACAAATGGTTTTATTGCAGTAAAAAACCAAAATTCCATTAATTTAATAGGTTCAGTTATTTGATTATTGATCAATCCATGAAGCTGAGGGAGTGGTGTTATTACTAGAGGGGAAGGAAGAAACGCAGCTGGTGTTCCTAACACAACGTCAGAAGTTTCTGGAGTCTTTGCAGAGAGAAGCTGAGAGTAATTTCTCCCATTCCATTTCTGCCTTTTGAGTCCTGAGCCTATTTTGAGCCAGTCTACCGTAAGTTGGGCGCAGCAGTCAGAGTAGCTGTACCTCTTCAGTGACACCTGGGGGCGTATGGCATAAAAATAGACCTAGTCATAGAGGCCCTTACTTGAGGGAACAAGACTTGTCTGGTCTTTCATTTATATGTTCTTCTGTGCCTTCTGTTGTGAGAGATTTAACTTTCAGTAGTGACTTCCAGACCTGGAAGAGATAAATCAACCTAATTGCAAATCAGCTTAGTAGAGATTGACAGTTCTGTGTTTCAGCACTATTGCTCATGAACGCCTTCATACATCATTGCATTCTAAAGGAAGAGAAGGTAACCAGTGAGTCATAGTAGACATCTGGATGAAAATTACTAACTGGAGTTTCCAGTGCAGACATCAGTCTGTCTGTTGACTGTAGAAATTAAAAGGAAACATGATTAGTAGGCAGGCTGAAGAATTAGTAAGCACGCAGCATCTGGTGCAAATGTTGCCTGATAGATTATTTTTTTCTTGGCCTTTTTTCTTATAAAAAGGTCATGTATAGAAAATGCCCTCTTTCAAAGTATGACACTCTTGGCTCTTGACAGACTGAAGTGCAGGCAGTTGGTCATAGCCTGTTGCCCAAGCACATAATATCCAGCTAGAACAGACTAAATGAATTGTTATCAGACTGGCAACATTTCCTCTTGAAAAGACCATTTCAATGGGCAGCTACTGTTTTCTAGTGACCGCCCATTGACATTATTGGCATTCTGTGTTGTTGTTTCAGACAGGAAGTCTTTGTCCTCTGAATAGTTCCTTCATAATAAACAGGGGCACATCTGGGAATGAAGGCATTCCAGTGGGTGTGCTAGAATGGTACTAGCTGGAGCATCTGCTTAGAGCTTTGCCAAATTATGAACAATACCCTCTCATAGAGAAATTGTTTATAATATATAACTAAGGCAAGTGTCTCTTCAGATACATAGCAAATAAGAAACTAAAAGAAAGAAGGCAAGTACATTGTGGCTCCTTATCTTTAAAATGGGTCTAACTTCAATTTATTATGTTTAATTTTAATTGTTTACTACTCAGTGTCTCCTTTTCCAGAGGTCCTGGTGTGACTACTGTATATTTTTGATCTAAAATATAAACCCTGACTTCTATTTAATTGTAAAGCACCTAGTTGCAGGTGTTAAAGAATTAGCATATTTGAGTGAACATGCTAGCTCCCTCTAGTGCTCAGAGAGGGTGATTTTTAATGACTGTTGCTGACTGGTCTCAGACGTAGACTTTGCCAGTGAAGAAAGATGACCTATGGCATTTTCCCTTTCATATTAAAATTTAAAAATAGTTTCCTTCAAAAAATCAGTGTCGAGTTTTATCCGTATTCTCCCCCTTTTTTTCCAAGACAAGAATCCATACTGCATTTTTCCTCTTAAAATTCTGACCTTTGAATTTGACTCTGTTAAAACTCACAGCCAATAAAGTCCAACTGTGACTAATGGGTCCCAGATGACTCTCAAGTGCATTGGCTTGAAGTTTTAGACAGATGCAGGGGAATTCTTATTCAAAGCATAATGAATCGATGGAATTCATTGCTACAAAATGTGATAGTTGCAGTTACTTTAGCTTTTGTAAGAAGAGAATTAAGATTCAACTCAGGGACTATAGCTCCCTCCATTAATACTAGAATTGCATATAGTCTAAAGCTGATAACTAGATCCAAGGACAAATTGGGATGGTTGGGTGTTATGCAGCATATCCTTTTTTGTGAGCACTGTTGGAGACAGAACTAGAATTTTATGGACCTTTTCCCTTATCTAGCAGTGTTTCCGAAAGTACAGTTAATATTGTTATCTGGGAATTCTGGAAAAAAATATAATCCAATTTTCATCAGAGTAAATGTTCTTTGTAAAGTAATGTATCCACACCAAAAATGCTCTGGATTCAATTTTCTCTGGAATTCTCAACCTGTGCTGGTCAGAAAGCTTTGTTCTTATACTCCAAAACTATCATTCATTATTGTCTCTTTCTGGGCTATAGGAGATCATTGAGGTTGTTTTCATAGTAATGTCTACTCTGATTTCTTTTTAAAATATTTTGGGACTACAACTCACAGAATCTCCCAGTCAGCAGTCCTTTTAACTGTTGTGGCTGATGATTTGGAGATTTATGGTTCAAAATGTAACTTTCCCAAGTTCTAATGCATGCACAGAATGTAGTGCAAGAGACCTAGCAGCACTGAAAATTACACATCTCATAATAATAACAGTAATTGTGTGCTATCAAGTGAGTTCTGACTTGAAGTAATCCTCTCCAGGGTTTTCTAGAGAAGGGATTTGCAACCTGTGGCCTGTCAGCCAGATGGGGCCCAAGGCGCCATTTCATGTGCCCCCCTCCACTGCCTCCACCACACCTGAAAGTGCCATGTGGTGGAGGAAGGGCAAAATGGCCATCTGGCCCCCAAAGCTGTCTGAGGGAGTGTGACCCAGCCCCTGGCTTTAAAAGGTTGAGAACGCCTGTTCTAGAGAGACAGTACTCAGAAGTGGTTTGCTGTCCTCTTCTTCTGGGGGTGCTCTAGTGCTGCGCAGTTTGCTCAAGGCCACAGACACTGACTCTTAGTAGGGAATTGAACTCCCAACCTCCGGCTCCGCTGCCAAACACCTTAACTGCTGACCTGTGCACACATTTCATAGAAGCTATATAAAACCTATCTAAGTGGCTCTTTATTGCCTAGCAATAGAAACTATTGTTTTCTGCAGAAGTGTGTATAAATAATGGTTCTCATATCCTTTAAATGTAGTAGGGGTAGGTAGGAAGTTAAGAAACTAAGTGGGGACAGTATGATTGCCTTATTCTATGTTGTACTGTACTAGATACTAATTGTGATGAGAATGAGCTACATTGAGCCTTCAGCTCATATGCACCCTCATCCTATAAGATATGTGAGCTGGAGATGGGGAGACAGTGGTCTTTTTTTGGTTAAAACAAAATTTTGTCATGTTCTGTGAAATCTCTGAGGCTTTTGATATTAACTATGGCTTATTGAATCCAGTTTTATAGTACAGTTTGAGGAGGAGAAGGGAAGGTATGTCTTCCACCAGTTTGAGGCTCACTCATGTTTCAGTAAATCATGGTCTATTTTTATATCCCAAAATAGCTGTACCATGAATGTTGCAAATGAGACAGTATCTTTTAATCAGAATGTTTCAGCACATTTAGGAATGCTGCCCTTTCATTCCTTCCGCAGTCATGAAAATGGCTTCAAAGCAGCCTTGAGTGTTTACACTATAAGCATTTGATAGCCAGTTTGCTCTGTAGATGGTGGTAGGTCCAGAGAAACATGTGGGATCCCTAGCAGCTTGGCAGCTTCTTTTTAAAGTATAACCTAATGCTTTTTCCTTGAGCTTTTGCAAAAACTATGATAGCTTGCCTTGTTTTTCATGCCTTTCTTCATGTCAGACAAAAGAACAGATTATTTTGGTTATAGGAGTAGCAAAAAGTCATTTGTGTGCTCCATTCAGCCATAATTTGTTTGTACTTTAAGTGCAATGATATATTCTGTACCTAGTTTTTGAAATGGCAGCCATGTTAGTCTGCATTTCAAGCATATCAGAGAGTAAACAAAACTAAACAAGACAAAAAAGGTTGTAGCATTTTAAAGAATAACTCCTGTATTTTAATGTTAGCTTTCCATTTTGTCAGACATATGAGTGAGACTTCATGGCATCAATTTATACACATCAGGTACAGAGGTACATAATGGTTAGCATTACAGAATAGTAGGGTTTTTTTTACAACTGGTAATGCCTGTTCTTCAGATTAGTTGTGAAACTTCACCCTTTTGAATTGCAACTAGTTAGATGGATGCTAGACGAACATTGTGGTGTTACACATTTGCTAATGAGTTTGCCCTTCAGACCTAGCATCTATTGTGTGGGTGGCCCAGGCCAAGCACCAAGTTCTTCCTTTGTTCTATAAGACAAGGATCCAGAGAGAGACAGCAGAGATAAAGTACATCCATATGCTGGACACCCATCTCAAAGGTAATATTAGTCGAGGGTTTCTGGTACATCAAATTTGATACACCACAACTAACATGTTGTTATATGCTGCTATACGTGTTGTATGTTATATGTTGTTAAATTATACCACCCTTACAGAAACTACTTCAGTAGAATTCTCATCCACAGCCTCAGGTTACCTCTTAGAACAAAGCCAAAGAAGAACTTGGTGCTTAGCCTGTGACAAACATTTTGTCTTTTTGTTTTGTTTACTTTGTACTTAATATATTCACTTAATGCTCAAGTGAGCTTCCTTTGCTTCCTCTTCATGAGAAATGGCATGGGAGAGTGGGATAAGGAAGTTTTCTTAATCAGAGGAGAGCTTGGTGGGACGAGGCTACTTATAGTACAGTATTTAGTTTTAGCGCAGTAAGATGTTTATCGAGTGGTAGCTATAAAGTCCTAGATAGGTTCTGATATTTTTGTCAAACAAACAGACCTATTCTGATGCGACATAGTATATAAAGTCTTGGACATGCATAACGTTTCAGGTTAAAAATAATAAAAATATTATTTATATTTATTGACCAAAGTGCTTTTGTTTAACATAGTAAATTGTACAAGAGGAAGCCTGTTGAATCACTGGGGATAGTCAACTGCCCAGAGTGCTGTTCATTTTTAGTCGGGTGGCATAAAAATGTTGAGTGATGGTGTGGCCAGGGTGGTGTACAAAGTGAGACAATTAAAAACTCCAAATTTATAAAATAAGAGCATCAAAAATAATTTAAAAGTGTCACTTTATCTTAATAAACTTAGTTAAACTTGGAGGTTTTGGTCTGGCAGCAAATGATTGTAGTATTGCTACCAGTCACACCTCTAGTATGAGAGAGTTAAGGGCAGGCATTAGGAACCTTTGGTCTTCTCAATGTATTTAACTCCATTTCCCATCAGTTCTAGCTACCCCTGAGTAGTGATAAAATGGAATTGGTAGTTTAGTAATATCAGAAGGTTCCTACACTTTCTCTAGAACAACAACAACAACAACAATAATAATTTCGTGTCAGAAATTATTTTGGGTTGAAAGGATTTTTGCAGGAAAAACTCTGCACAGGGGACGCCCAAATGAGGCTCCTTTCATGTCTCTAGAACAACAGTAATGACTTACGTATTGGGCAATAACCAATACTGTAATGAGAAACAAATGTGGCACGGGGGTCTCCCAAACTGACTTGAATTCAAATCATCTAAGTACTGTATAAGATTACTGAAACTGAGCTGCAAGTCAGGATATTAGAATATAAAAATGCTTTTAGGCACTTGTTGACAACCATTCTTTGCCTCCTGATTAGCCTTGTGGTCGTTCTATAACTCCAGCTTGTCCTAAATCATAGTCATTGAATTCTAAGTGCAGATTACTTTTCCTTGCCATGAGTTATAGGAACATCTTCCTTTAAAATGCCTTGAGACATTTGTAATTGTACTGAAATAATTAGAAACAAAATCAGGCTTTCTCTTAACCATCTGAGGATATTTCTGTCTTACCTGAAATGGCAGAGTTTCAGAGACTTATTGTTAATAGTGTTGATGCCAAAACCTAACAGAACTATTTCCAAATGAAGTGCTTTAGCATTTATATTCAGTAGTGCATTAACTGCCATCATCAACGGCTATTCGTGTCAGAGTATACATTTTCCCCCTGAGAATGTATTCAGGAAAAATGCCACTGGAGTGAATTTGTTTAAGGTGGATCCCAGCTTGCCATGAAGTGACCCACACACTATGATCATGGAGCAATCTCCTGCGGCACATATGGAATGGATTTGGACACTGGGACTGCAATAGACTGCCGCAGCCTTCAGGATATTGCCACCTTCACAGCCAGTCAACCTTGGCATGGCCTCTTCTGCCGCCATGACCATTGGGAATTAGAATAGTGAAGTGGTTCTTTCTCCGCTCATTTTGCCGCTGGGCCCAATATGATGGTTTCCAGTGGCATTTCCTCCCACTGAGGTGGATCATCACCCCACCTAAAGGGGCTCATCTGCCCGTAGTTGTTGGTCCCTTTAGGGAATCAGGTTATTTACCGTCGCCCAACACTCGGCGCTGAGTCTCTGGCTGTACAGTCTACATCAATATGTGTTAACTTAAAAGTACATAACTTGCTGTACAAGTTGTCTAATCCAGATACATTTCATCCTGTGGCATGCACTTTTTACCAATCAACTCCAGCCCTTTTCATATACAGTACTGCTTTTTTTGAGACTTCTGTTAGGGTCTAGGTCTGGGACTATGCTGTGAAACCCCTCAGTATGGTATGAAAGCATTTTTAAAATGACATGGAACTCGTCAATACTTAAATATGAGATTCCTTTGTTCTTGTTTATAAACTTCAACAGCAGCAGTGCTAGTTTGGGAACTTGAAAAAAAGTTGCAATAACAGGAAAACTTA
Organism: Bradypodion pumilum; assembly: GCA_035047305.1. Classification (NCBI taxonomy): domain Eukaryota; kingdom Metazoa; phylum Chordata; class Lepidosauria; order Squamata; family Chamaeleonidae; genus Bradypodion; species Bradypodion pumilum. Next base: position 365,221,677 of record JAWDJD010000002.1, read on the forward strand.
TTTGTCCATTTTGCAGAAAAATTAAGCACTCTGAGTACTGATAGGCTACATTTTGGAGTTTAGTGTTTCGCATGAATCCCTATATTTTGGGCTACATCCTACTATTTGAGAATATCCTTTTCTGTTACACAGAAAATAGCTAGAGCCTCATGATAAAGTTATCCTTTCCATGTGATTAAGATGGACACAGAGGTGGGCCTTATAGATAGGCACTGCTGCCTTGTCACTACCTGGTCTTGTTCTCTACACTGTCCAGAGTCCAGACAGTGGGAGCTTGTTTTTAAGGGAAAATCCGTTGAATATATACAGTCTGTCCCTGTTATTAGGAAGTCAGATCATACAGGATTCCCAGTCATTAGGAGACTACAGTAAAATCTCGCATAAAGAGTGCCTCGCTTAGAGACTAACTCGCTTAAAGAGCAGAATTTTCTCTGAATGGTCGCCTCACTTAACAACTAAATCAGGGTTCACAATTCCTCTGCCAAAAGTCACAATTGGTCACTTACAATGGTGTTTCGCTTAAAGAGCAATCCCGTGGAACACATTATGCTCTTTAAGCGAGGTACCACTGTATTTGCATCTTCAAGAGGTCACCCGATTGTGAACAAGTCCTCAAAACATAGTTGGTGTGAGAGCAGAGCTGGTAAAGGCTGTGAGGCAGGGTCAGCACTTACACCCCCACCCCATAAACTTTATCATATGGAAAATTCACACCCCAGTAGTGCACACTCAATACACATTGAAATAAACAAATCACTTGTTCTTGTTTGTTTTAGACTTTTTTACTCCAGCCTTCAGTCAGTAGTGCTCACAGAATGCTTTATCTAAACATCATGCAGAACTAAATCAAGTGAAACAGTTATTGATAAACATTTTATAATGTAGAAAATTAAATTTAAAAAAACCAGCATCACAACAAATATGTGAACTTTTAAAAAAAATCAAGATGTAGCAGTAGATAATTAGATATTTTAACATTTGCACCTAGTCTCAAAAATAATACCAGGCAAACATTTCTGTGGTAGGCATACAGTATACCAGGAGTTCTCAACCTTTTAAATCTGTGGGCCGGGTCACACTCTCAGAATGCTTCGGGGGCGAAACAGCCACTTTGCCCTTCCTCCACCACATGGCACTTCCTGGTGTGTGGAGAAGGTGGGGGCCAGACGAGATGGTTCTGAGGGCCGCATCTGACCCATGGGCCGCAGGTTGAGAATCCCTGCAGTATACACATAGAGTACAAAAAGTGGAAAGTTCTTGTCTCATCTTACTACCTGCCTTTCTGCTGTTGGAGAAAAGTACATGGTACATGATACCAGAAGGTACATGGAATGGGGATTCTGTGGGAGAACAATGTTGATGATGGCTATTAAATTCCTAGAGGAGAAGGTAGTCTTAGAGGCTCCCATTGATGCATGCTCAGAAGTGGCCTGTTAACCAGCGTAGCTATTTTAAAACTGGCATATTGGTGTTCCACATGCCCAAATCACTTAAAACTTGTTAGCTGAGGAGCAATTATGTTGGGAACCAGTGAACAACAGTTTGACAGTAAGACTTTCATAGTTCAGGGATGAAACAATATTTTATGAGGAGGAAGATTTCACTAGATTACAAAAGGGACAAAAGCAGAATTGTGTTTAAGAAGAACAAAATGTATTTGTTTGTTTGTTTTTTATAGTTATACCCCACCCATCTGGGATATTTTCCCACTCTGGGTGACTAACAACAGATTTAAAATAATAAAAAAAACTATATAATAAAAATAAACAAAAGGAATAAACAACTAAGTAAATTATAAGTAACAAACAAAAATAATAACATCCCCCCAAAAAAAAATTTCTAAAAAAATAATCATTGACAGGGAACACATCTTGGTACCTAAAGGAGTCATCCGAAGCCTATTGCTCAGCCTTGGGTAGTACCGGTATATCCCCAAAAGCCTCTGTTGTGTATGTAACTGAATGTATTGTTTAACAGTTTGTATTTAATTATTGGGATCGGGTGATCCTCCATTTTATGCTGCTGCGCCATTGCTCTCCATGTTCAGTTTCTGAAATAAAGTTGTGTTTGGCCCTGTTATGCTGGCTGCTGCATATCCTTTGCTGAACATCAAAGCCTCTTTATAGAAAAATGATTAAAGTTGTTTTTAAAGATAGATATTGATGGGAGATGTATGGCCCTGACTGTTGTGACTGATTTAAACTGATCTTTTGCAGGCTGAGTGCTTCCAGTTTCCCCCCTTAGTTAATTCTTCTCTGGCTTCCAAATATATAAATAAAGAGTGTAAAACTTTTCCAAGAGTACATTTTCTTGTTTTGGATGGGGTGTATTAAAGAAAACACATTGGCTTGTGACCAGAGCTAAAATCTTTAAAAGAATAGTAGGGAGCTTGTAACATGTTCTCGAAGGTAACAGCATTAAGAGTTGCTGCATGTCGCATTTAAGAATCCTAGCTCCTTAGGAGTGGAGTGACTTGATCGTATTTCCTTTGAGGTAAATTTCTTTTTCTGTTCCCTTTTATCTACCCACCTTGAGTCATCTTTGGCTTACAGATCTTTCTGCTCCAAAATGGTACTTGGACAGTATCAAAATACTTCCAGAGGTATTTTTAAAACATAAGCTTCCTGGTTTTGTTCTAAAGTATTTTCTGAGCTTGAATTTGTATCTGAAACAAATAGATAGATAGATAAATCTTTATTGTCATTGTCCTGCACAGAACAGTGAGATTGGGAGGGGGGGGACACTTAACAACCCAACAAAACCTAAACAAAATACAACTATACAAAATTATCAACATACTCCCACCCCACATATACACATTTAACCCTTAAAAGCTCTAAAACCCTAAAAACTCTATTTAAAAAAACTATATACAAAAGCTCCCTCATAGACTGCATTACACTGTATTCAAAGCCAGAACCGCTTTTGGGTAGAAACTATTTCTCAAGCGGCTGGTCCTGGTCTTTATGACCCTATACCTTCTTCTAGAAGGCAGAAGCTGAAAGAGATCATTTCCAGGGTGCGTACTATCTTGTGCAATCTCTACAGCTTTTGACCTATAAAGCCCTATATGGCAGTGGGCCAGGATACCTTAAAGACTGCATCGTCCCAAGAGTGTCTGCCCGTCCAACCAGAGCGGACCGGAGAGGCTCTCTAATAGTGCCATCAGCTAGGGGTGCACATCTATCCAGCACCCGAAGGAGGGCCTTCTCCGTGTCCGCACCAACTCTCTGGAACCTCCTGCCAACAGATCTAAGACTTCAAAGAGAATTGCTGCCCTTCAGGAAAGGATTGAAGACCTGGCTGGCAGGGCAGGTGTGGGGCCCGAATGTAAACAATTAAGAACTCTCTCTTCTTCTTCTTTTTATAGTGGGTGGGATGGGTGGGTGGGATATAGGTCTTTTAAAGTGGGTGGGATGTGGGTCTTTTAAAGTGTTTTTATGTGTTTTTAGAACTTGTTGTAATGCCGCCCTGAGTCGGGTTCTGCCTGAGTGGGCGGCATATATAAATATGACTATTAAATTAAATAACACCTGGTGGCATAGATTTGATCTAGAGTGGGAAGAGTATGCCCAATTATCCCCTCCGCAGTCTTTATGACCCTGGACAGCATTGTTCTTTCCCTAGCTGTACAACTCCCAAACCATACACACAGACCATAGGTTAACACACTTTCTATGGTACAGTGGTAGAATGCCAACAGCAGGTCCTTTGAAAGATTATTGTTCTTCCTGAGGATTCTCAAGAAATCTTGTTCCAATGCATGTGACATATATCATATTTAATGGCTAGCAAAGTTTTCTTTCATTAAAGTAAATGTTCAAAGACCATAGACTCCCAAGAAACATTTGTGACTAATGAACAAAACCACAGTTTCCTCACTGCATATATGTACAGTTACTTTTGAAGCACAAGTGTAGTGCTGTTATTTTGTGGTGTAATCCTAACTAGCAAAGATGGCTGCAGGCTTGGCAACTTGACACTGGGCAGGCTGAGGCTGTGCTAAATCCAGACTTCTACCAACCTAGGGATATTGGAAATTACTACAGTGGCCCTAGCCTAACTTTGTTTTGGCATGGAGACTGAGACTCTGGGTTGAAAGAGACTTAGAACCAGACTAATTTATTGCCTCCCTTTTTCTGGCCCTTCATCTGTTGGCTGCTTTCAGTCAGCATAGGAGTTGTGCCAGTTGGAAGATGTGACAAGGGGTTGCTCAGGAACAGTGGCGCTTGTGCTGACACAAGAGGCTTCTGCTCATTCCACAGTGATGACTGCCACTATATCTTTGAATTTGGATTGTACTGCCTTAAACCTTATGTTTGATGGAAACATTTTCTTCTTCTCATCCTGAATTGCTTTGTTGTTTTTCAGTCGCACAGTCGATTCTGACCCTTTGCGACCCTATGGACCATTGTCCTCCAGGAACCTCTGTCCTCCACCATCCTCCTCAACCCACCCAGCTCTGTGCCCATTGTGTCTACAATACCATCTAGCCATCTCAACCGTGGCATTATATGACAATAAAAGAATAGATTCATTAAAAGATATTGACACAATATTGGGGAATGTCAGAACAGGTTGTGGCTGGAGGAACACTGAAGTAGAAAGATGGGATTTTAATAACCAGCTAGGGTCTAATCTGCTACAGACAGGGAATCCATTTTAGATGGGTGCCATTGTAGTCTACCATGTTGATGGTAATCAGTGAATTTGTCTTGTAATTTCACCTGCAATATCTAGGTTTTGGCCTGGGAAAGAATTTTTTTATGAAGATTGTAGTGGCCTGGGAGGTTGGTATGAGATGTTTCTGGAAGTAACTTGGTTGACTGTTATATGGGATGTTTTCTGCTAGTACCAACACCTTGGTGACTGCTGTGGTTTAGTAGTTAAGATGCTGAACTTGACCTGAGTGCTGCACAATGGAGTGAGCACCTGTCTCTGTCCCAGCTCCTGCCAACCTAGCAGTTTAAAAGCAAGAAATTGCAAGTAGGTACTGTTTCAATGGAAAGATAACAGTGTTCTGTGTACTCTGGTGTATAGTCATGTCTGCTACATGACCACTGAAACGTCTGCAGATGTGGACAGTGCTGGCTTTTTGACTTTAAATGTAGATGAGCACCAAACCCTAGTGTCGTATATGACTGGCTTTCAAGCAAGGGCGACCTTTACATTTACTTTAGCAACACCTTAAACTTTCTTTAACCCAGATGCAGTATATTATGTGCATGGTAAGGCACACAGTCAGGTAATTTCACTGATGAATTCTGTATTATCTGCAGCTTCCAAATCAGTCTTAAAGGCAGCCCTTAAGAGTTTATTACAGGAATTCAAACTGCACTGAAAAGCAGCTTTTACTACATTATATACCTGAGAACTGGCTTTATTCATATCAGTTATTCTGTGATGGTCAAGGCAGGATTTAACATTGGAATTTGTGAAATTATATTAATGATTAACTGTGTGTGCTTAGATCAGGGCTGAGCTGTACAAGTTGTTTTGGTGGGGGAGCACAAATCCCATACACAAGCATTTCCTGGTACAGTCACAACCCGTACTTGCTGTTCTTGACTTCTGGTTAGTTCGAGAAGCTCTGTCACATCAGTTGCAGAAGCTGTAGCAGTTTTATTTCTGACTTGATCCTTATCAGTGTATAAGTATGCAAGTGATTTAGCTGTTGCGCAGTAGACGTAAGATTCCAGTGTTAAAATTCTGTGCTGCACACTTGCTGACTGAAGTTGCTCTGGGTAGAAGTCTAGTTGAAAGGAAATTGTGCAAGAAGGTATTAAAATGCAGTTAAAGAAGCTGGCACTGATTTAATTTCCTGGATTCCAGCATGGGAAAAATCTATAAAGCTGCAAGTTAAGCTGTCTTAGCTTCACGTGGGCAGTAACATGCTGCAGCTAATATCCTGTCCAGTATTATAAAGGGAACATTTCAGTTCTGCTCTTCAGGTGTGAACACTGTTGTTTTTTAAATTATGCAACATTAGCTAAAGATAAGCATAATTAATTTCAGCTAAAATTCAAATAGGAAATTTAGGCTAGGCAGTATGAATAAAGCCCAGTGCACATACAACACTGGATATCACCAAACTTCAGTTTGCAAATCCAGTCGTACTCCTTCTTTTCTTGTCCAGTGTGAATTGTCTTTGTCAGGCTGAGTATTCAGAATAGCATTCTGCAAGTGCTTTACCTCTATTTTACCCAGTCTGAATACATTAACCCCATGTATTTTGGAAGCTAAGAATGGTTTGGCCTGGTTAATACTTGGATGGGAGACCACAAGGAATACCAAAGACCTCCAGGTAGCATCCTTCCAAAACCCTAGAGAGTTGCTGCCAATCAGAGAGTTTGACAATCAGGGGTCTAATTCAGCTTCCAATGTTTCCTGTGGAAGTATCAGAGTGCTTGTCCAAACATTATGTGTCCCTCAGGTGTTAGAAGTTCTTCTTCTGTTTCTAGGTCAGACGTGAAACTGCCCAAATGAAGGCACCCTTTGATGAGTTCATTCTGCAGTTCCTTTCACCTAACCTAGTGTGAGAAAGATTAGCCAGCAACACTAAGGTTGCTCCTACCAGGGTACATCCAATTGTGGTTCAAAAATACCACAATCTTCGAGGCGGCTCTTTCTGTGTACCCCAGTGATAGAGGTGAATGTTGGGGAACTGTTCCGGTTTCTCCAGCTCTTCACATGTAATGTTTAAAAGATAAGGTGCCAACCCTCTGCTTGCTTATGTTCTGGAAAGTAGAATTGCCTTGGATCTCTGCATTGAGAGAAACTCAGAATGGTAACCAACTAAACAAGGTTAAATAGTGGGAGAATTCCAGCAGTTATATGTTTGCCCTCTCGCAAGCAGTGATAGTCTGTTTGTCTTTTTCTACTACAGAAGATGTGCTTTGGGCTTTCTCCTGTTGCTGCAGCCGTGCTCCTCACCTGTCACTGTCGCTTGGCCTCAGCAGTAGCATTATTAACTTATCACTCAGATGCATTGTAAATATTATTAAATTAACACATGATTACCTCTTTGGATACTCCAAGTGCTGTAAAATGCTAAGGATTAAATGCTACAGAACCTGGAGACTGACCATGCTTGTTCACGAACCAAGCTTAACAAATCAATTTTCACACGCCTTTCCTTTAATTTCAAAAACAAGGTCACCCATTTAAAATCTGTACAGTATTACGTGTAAAGATACATCATCTCAGTAATGGTTTAAAATACCCACTATGGAACTGTATAATCTTCAAATACTTCTACATCTGGATTTCAGTCCCCTTTTCTTATTGAAGCTTCTTCTTTTGTTTGTAGGTCAGACTTTGAACTGCCAAAATAAATTCATTCCATAGTTCCTTTCGCCTGACCAAGTGTAAGAAAGATTACCTGGCACAACAAGGTTGCCGTTGCCTGGGCCCACTTGAGCTTCAAAAATACCACAGAATTTACAGAACTTTCTGTAAGAGTATTAAGTGTAGTGTGTATTCTTCAACCTACCTTAACAGCTGTCATGTTGTCCAGATGGTGAACAGTTCTTAAGGTGGCAAAATCTCATCTGTTCTGTACACCACTCTCCTTTCCTCAAACTGTTGCAGTAATTCTCCAACTATTGCAGTAGGCAAGAGGAGAGAGCAGGTGGTTGAGCTGTTTCTAGAGATCATTTTATGAAATTGTACTTGTGTAAATAATTATGGGTAACTTTATTGCTGAAGAAGCAATGAGGAGCCTCATAATAGCAATTACACTTATATATGACCCCTTAGTGCATAGGTGCCCAAGCTTTTCAGGTCATGGGCCAGTCATGTGGTTGAGCAGGCCGGTCACATGGTTCCTCCCACCCGGAAGCAGAAGTAGAATGCGCGGGTGCCAAATGCACCCACGCATGCACAGAATGCTGCTGTAAATCACCTGTGGCTGCTATAAACGTGCATGTGCATTTTACTCTCACTTCTAGGAGCGGTGAGGGTGTGGGGGGCCGCATGAAATAGCTTCGGGGGCTGGAATCCGGCCCGTGGACCATAGTTTGGGCACTTCTGCCTTAGTGCTTGGAGCACTCTCTGAGCAGGTCATTGGTAATCAGCATTTTGTTCAGGCAGTTAGCATTTAATTAAGATTTAGATTTATATACTGCCCCAATCAATAGACTCAGTTTTATACCGCCCATCTGGGATAATTCCCATTCTAGGCAGTGTACAGACAAATAAATAAGAGCACCATAATACAACAGCAAAATAAAATAAGTGACAAAATAAATACCTGATGCATCTGAGGGCAAGTAAGATTAAAATTAACCAACTAACTTACTGTCAAAGGTATATTCTTAAAGGCTTCATTGAAAAGAAAAGCTTTAAGTTTTTTTAAAAAAAATGACCAGGGATGCAGCTTGGAGGAGTTAAACTGGTAGTGCTTTCCAAAGCAACAGTGTCACCACCAAGAAGGCTCTGTTTTTAATCATAGACTTTCTAGCCATTCTCGGGGTCGGCACCTGGAGCTGCGCAGATTGTAAGCAGCAGGTGATGCGGGGACTTCTGAGGGAGAGGACTTTCCACAGATAATAAGGTCTCAAACCATATAGGGCCTTATATAATAACACTAACACCTTGTATCTGACACGGTAAGGAACAGGAAGCCAATGCAAACCTGCCAAGGCTGGGGAAATAGGATTGAATGTCTTCATACCCATCGCCAGCCTGGCTGCTGCATTCTCAACCTGTTGCGATATCTATATTCAGATACAAGGGCAGCCCCAGTAGAGAGCATCACAGTAATCAATCGGCGAGATTGTAATTACAGTAATCAATCAGCGAGATTACGTCTGTCCTAGTAGGAGCACAACATTTTGCTCCCAACGTGATGGGTACTCATTTTATCAACCTTGGAAGAATGGAAGGCTGAGTCAACCTTGAGATTCATTAAGATCAAAACTCAAATTATGAGCAAAGTTTTGATTTCAGTCAGGGGCATGCTGGCTCCGCTAAAAGGGCACTGGACAGGGAGTGATGAGGGCATTTAACCCTAACAAAATATATACGTTCCCATTTACCTTCTAATTTTAACTCCCCTCTTGGGATTCAAACTGACAACCTCTTGCTTACAAGGCAAAATTGCAACCTCTGAGGCTATGCCATAGCAGATACACTGTAAACAGAGCTGTTTTTTGTAACATTATATTTGGCAGCAAAGGAGGAGCAGACAGGCAGAGAAACACGGAGCCCTGCTCATTTGCTCAATCGTTCTAGGCATCGCAGCTCGGCTCAGCTCTTTGGATTGGCATCTGGGGGGCATGGTACTGGGGGGCACCCCAGGCTGAGTCCTGGTAGCCCAATGGGTCAGCCCACCACTGATTTCAGTACTACAGGTTAATCACTGTGCCACAAGGGATCTCTACTATGCATTAGTATTTTAGCATCATTTACCTTAGACAGCATCTGAGCCTTACCCTACCTAACCCATGCAATTATATTTTATTTCGTTCCATTCCTGTCTTTGAGCTTTAAGTTGGAAAAAAACTTCTTCACAGATATATGTGGTGTCAAAAACTGTGAACATGGCTGCAGCAAAAAATAAATTAAAAAAATTAGGCTGATAAATTTATCAAGTAGACCGGAGTAGAAATCCAACAGACAATTTTCTTTGTAAATGTCTCTAAAGGTGGTCACTGGTTTAAAATCAGCTCCATTTGGGGAAAAAAGTTACTTGTATCTTCTAGTGCTACTTCAAATGAATTATGAAACATTCTTATTTCATTTCCATGTTGATGGTAATCAGTGAATTTGTCTTGTAATTTCACCTACAATAAGTTTATTCTTTGATGTGTCTTTCAACATTGAATTGTAAAGTCTCATGTTTCTCAAAGTTCAGTTTATTGTAGCATGAGAAGTTAGAAAAATTACTTCCACTAACTTGCTCCACAAGTGTTAAGTTTTATTTCAAAAGTTTCCAATTCAAAATACATGTCACACACAAGCTTTTCTTTTCCCTACACACCTTCAATTCAGTGTGTTCAGGTGCTCTGTGATATCGGTTAAGAAAGCCAAATTAAAAATCCATCCAGAGTCAAAAAGTACTTTGTGACCTTTTCCTTTCTTCTTAAGAAAGACATCAACTTCATGACGAAGACTGAAAAAATGTTCAAGGATTTTGCCTCTGACTTTTTCATAATGCAATATATCTCTATATTCTTTATCAGAGAAAACTTTGAAAATGATGATTAGTATGACCATGTAATTATTGCTAGATACGACAATTCACATCACAACTTCCCACTGAAGAATCGTACTACACAACGCTTGCTGTTGGATAGTGAAATTTTACTTCCCACCATATTTCTTGCACCATCAGTTGAGGTGATTTTCAGTTGTCTCAATTGAGACCAAGATTTTCTACTGATTCATGCACCTTCAAGAATATTTTTTCTGCAGCTGTAAGTGTTTTTCAAACTTTGCAGTAGACACAATTCTTCTGTAGTTCGGAAGTTGGAATCTATCCTCCTGATAAATATTAGTTGAGTAGTGCAAATGTCATTACTTTCATCTAATGCCAAAGGGGGGGGGGGGGGGGAAGCAAACTTTTTGCCTTGACTGTCAAGTGACCTATGTAGCTCTTGTAGTTCTGATGATTAGAGATGCAGATAAACTGACACCGCTAACACAAGATACTTTATTAGGGCACATTTCTTCCATTACTTTAACCATACACTTTTAAACAAATCCACCATCAGTGAAGGACCTAACACTCAGCAATACATTTAACTACATGACAGTTGGCTTTCACAATTGACAGGTTGTCCTCAGTGCTATTTAAAACTACACTACTGTGCAAAAGTTGTAGGTCACCATTAGATTTGTTGTTTTAGCAATGATATAATGACCATATGTATGTCTATCCCATATAAGAACATAAGAACATAAGAACATAAGAACAGCCTTGCTGGAACAGGCCACAGAAGCCCATCCAGTCCAGCATTCTGTCTCACACAGTGGCTCACCATTTCCTTCAGGGTATTCCCAAGGAGATGCCTTCACCTGCTTAGGATTCCCTGGAAATGGCATTGAGAGATATCCTGCCTATCTCTCCAACCCGGAGGTTGTCCTTAGGTAGCCATAATTATAGCCATTGATAGCCTTGTCCTCCATGAACTTGTCTAATCCTTTCTTAAAGCTGTCAAGACTGACAGCTGTCACCACTTCTTCTGGCAGGGAGTTCCATAGACCAGTAATCCTCTGGGTGAAAAAGTACTTTCTCTTATTTGTTTGAGAACTAGTACCCAAAAGTTTCATGGAGTGTCCCCTAGTTCTAGTGTTGTGCGATAGGGAAAACAGTTTTTCCTTATCCACTTTGTCCACACCGTGCATGATTTTATAAACTTCAATCAGGTCACCTCTTAGACGCCGTCGTTCAAGAGTGAAAAGGCCCAACCGTTGCAGCCTCAGATGGTAAGGAAGGTGTTCCAGTCCCCTAATCATTCTGGTTGCCCTCCTCTGTACTTTCTCCAACTCAATAATATCCTTCTGGAGGTATGGCGACCAGAACTGTACACAGTATTCCAGATGGGGCCTCACCATAGATTTATAAAGAGGCAAAATGACACTTGCTGACTTATTTTCTATACCCTTCCTAATGATCCCTAACATTGAGTTTGCTTTTTTCACTGCTGAGGCACACTGGGTTGACACCTTCATTGAGCTGTCCACCAGGACACCAAGGTCCCTTTCCTGGTTTGTCGCAGAGAGTTCAGACCCCATCAGTTTATAAATGTAATTGGGGTTTTTTGCCCCAACATGCATCACTCTGCACTTACTGATGTTGAAGCTCATTTGCCACTGTTTTGCCCACTCCCCCAGTGTCAAGAGATCCCTCTGGAGCTCTTCACAATCTCTCACAGTTTTCACTACCCTGTATAATTTAGTATCGTCAGCAAATTTGGCTACCTTGCTTTTTACTCCTACCTCTAGATCATTTATGAAGAGGTTGAAAAGCAGGGGTCCCAGTACTGAACCTTGGGGGACCCCACTCTTTACTTCCCTCCACTTGGAGAAGTGTCCATTTAGTGCTACCCTCTGTTTCCTGTCCCTTAGCCAGTTGCTGATCCAGGACAAGACCTGTCCCTTTATTCCATGACTGGTAAGTTTATTCAAGAGCCTTTGGTGTGGGACCTTGTCAAAAGCCTTCTGAAAGTCCAGATAAACAATGTCAACTGGATCCCCCTTATCCACATGCTTGTTGACACTCTCAAAAAATTCCAACAGATTAGTGAGGCATGATTTGCCCTTGCAAAAGCCATGTTGGCTCTCCTTTAGCAGCGCCTCCTCTTCTATGTACCTATTAATTCTATCTTTTAGGATGGTTTCCATCACTTTACCTGGGACACATGTCAAACTGACAGGCCGGTAATTCCCTGGATCACCCCTGGATCCTTTTTTGAAAATTGGTGTTACATTCGCTACCTTCCAGTCATCAGGCACAAACCCTGATTTGAGGGAAATATTATATATTTTGGCTAGGAGATCAGCAATTTCATCTTTAAGTTCCCTGAGAACTCGTGGATGGATGCCATCTGGTCCTGGTGATTTGTTAGTGTTTAGTTTAACAAGACATGCAAGGACCTCCTCCCTGGTTATTTCCTTCAACTATTTCCACAGTTTTCTGTTCTCAAAAGTATACATACACATACTGTACTTTCCCAGATCATACAGACATTGGCTTTCCATCTTTCCAAGAACCCACACTGCTACCTTATTAGCTACCATCCTTTGTATTTAGAAAATTCTGGACACTTGTTTTAGATTGATTATTATGTACATATTTATTATTAGATTTGTATCCCACCCTACTCAACAAAAATGTGACTCAGGGTGGCTTACAATAGAGAATATACTGTATAGTTACGAATTACAAAGCTACATGTCAGTACAAAATAATAATAATAATAATACAGGACAAAGCCTGGGGCTACATATTTACTTGGAAGTAAGTCGTGCTTTGTTCAATATGGCTACCAATTATACATCCATAGGCTTGCAACTTTAGCCTTCTTGCATACATACAGAAAGCCAAATTAAAACTGGGTCTTTCATTCTTAGTAGAGGCACAGTTCCGCAATGTAAACAGTTGGGGTACACAGAAAGATCCTTCTCGAAGATTGTGGTATTCTTGAGCCACAATCAGGCATCCCCTAGTAACAGCAACCTTGTGTTGCCGGCTAATCTTTCTCACACTAGGTCAGGCAAAGGGAACTTCTGAATGAACTCACCAAAGGGTGCCTTCATTTTGATAGTTTCATGTCTGGCCTAGACATGGAAGAAGAACAACTTAATGGGTCACCCAGGTTTTGCTAGGCTGTAACTTTGAGGCACAATAACTAATGATGAGGTATGGGGGAAAAAATCTCTTAAAGCAGGCCCTTTCCTGTATCTGTCACATTTCTGATTTACTTGGACATGCTATCCAAGACTTGAAAGTTGCCATTCTGGAGCAGAGAGATTACAAGACAAGGATCCAGAGAGAGACAGCAGAAATAAAGTACATCCATATGTTGGACACGAATCTCAAAGGTTTGAATATTAGTCACAGGTTTATGGGACATTATCAAATTTGATGCACCACAACTAACAGGTTTATATGCTGCTATGTATATTGTATATTATATGTTACTTATACCACCTTCATAGAAACTACTTCACTGGAATTGTCATCCACAACCTTGGGCTTCCTCTCAGAACAAAGGAAGAACCAAGTGTTTGGCCTGGACCACTCACACAATAGATGCTAGGCCTGAAGGGTAAACTCATTAGCAAATGTGTAATGGATGTCTTGCATCCATTTGCAATTCAACAGGGCAAAGCTTCACCACTAAATAACAGGATATTACCAGCTGTAAAAAACTATGTACCTATCTGTTATGCTAACCATTCTGAATCTCTGTGCCTGAGGTGTATAAATCTATGCCATTAAGTTTCACACTCATGTCTGATGAAAATGGTCCTGATCCAAGAAAGGTTTCCCTTGCTCGAAAGCCAGTCATATCCGACTCTAGGGTGCAGTGCTCATCTCTGTTTCAAAGCCGAAGAGCCAGCGCTGTTTGCTGCTGCAGACGTTTCCGTGGTCATGTGGCAGGCATGACTAGACACCGAAGTGCACATTAAAATACAGCAGTTAGTCTTTAAAGTGCCACAAAGGTTTTTTTTGTTTACTCTCTAGTATGTTTATGAGCATTTTTAACTAGTCAGGAGGCTAGAAATCTAAAACAGAAGGAGCAATATGCTGTTGGTAAAAATGCATAGAGACTAGAAGGTATTAATTTCTACTTGAAAAAAGCTACAATGTTACTACTGTATTCTGTTAGGCTAGCCAATTATCGTGTGCCAGTGTACCTGATGTGTGTATAAATTGATGCCATGAGGACAGTCTTATGTTTGATGAAGTGGACTTGGTCCATGAAAGCTCACAGTTAGTCTTTAAAGTGCCACAAGATTTTATTTTATTTTATTTTTGCTGTTTTGTTTTGTTTACTCTCACATTTTCTTATCATAGAATGTTTCTATTTCCTCCAGATGGTAGGTAGTGTAAAGAAAAAACAGGAACTTGATCTAGCCAAAGAGAAACATTTTCCAGCCATTTATTTCAGCACCTGGTTAATTCTCAGTGCAAAGATTTGTCTCTTGTCAGCAAAGCATTTCAAAACTTGTAAACATTGTGTTGGAAAGAAAAGAGTAAAAACTTTCTGCAAAAGTTTGTAGGCTTCCACCTATATAGCTTTGATATTCATGTTTATTTCTGTCCTTTCCTGCTGCCAAATCACCAATCATCAAAAGAAGAAGAAAAAATTAAAAAGTGAGGATCATAATGAACAATTTATGTGTTCAGGTTCATTTTAGTTTGTTCTGATTTATATAATGTGTTCTGAGCAAAAGAACTTCCTTGCATGTTTGCCTGTTAACATTTTAAATTTTGCACCTAACAAAATTTATTTTTCTAAATTGATCTCTAGCTGTCCTAAGAGATAAATAATTCTTAATAGTTTTCAAAATAACACAAGATGTTCATAATTTGACTCGGTCAACATTCTAGTACTATTTAATTTGAACCATGTTGATATAAAGCATATGCAGCTACTGTATAATTACATTTGGCATGCAGTATTCCACTGACAATGGAATATATAGCATTAAATATGTTGGCCTGGGACAGGGGTGAGATTACAAGCCTACCAAACTATTTTTGTTTTTCTCCAGAAATATTATTTTTTAAAGGCTATCAAAAAGTGGTGCAACCCACCAACCAAAATCTGCAGCATGGTTTTCCAGCCACTGCTTTAGTTTTGTGGCAGCAGTTCTATTTTTACTGAAACTTTAAGTTCGTGATGAAACATTTTTATGTTCACAACGTTTTCACACTGCGGGCCAGACACACACCCCTCACACAGGTGCGGTGGGGTCCGAAGGCATAGTTGTTCCCTGGACTTATGTTTTTGTCAACATCAGTGGCAGCGGTGCCCATCACACCATATTTCCAGCTTCTTGCACAGCCTCCACCGCTCCCCACAGCGGTAGGAGGCTTTTCAGAGCACGGTCACTCCATTTGGATAATTGTCCATTGCTTCCCCACTTCGTTTCGGCTCTTCAAATGCACCTCTGGCAACTTCCTAGTTCCGCATTAGGAACCAAGCCAATGACGCAAGCTCCGCCCAGCGCTGGAAGTTGCCCAGCGGTGCATTCAAAGAGCAGAAACGAAGTGGGGAAGCATCAGACAATTATCCAAATGGAGTGAAATTGCTCCGAAAAGCCGACTGCCACCATGGGGAGTGACAGAGGCTGCCCACAACCTAGGGAAAACTGCAATTTCCGCCGCAGTAAGTGATGTATCGCAACTTCCGGCGGTGGGGGGAGGGTGGGTCTAGAGGTGTCTGGGTTCTCACAAAAGGCCAGGGTAATGATATGCATGGGCCCAATTAGGCCCGCGGGCTGAAGGTTGTGAATGCCTGTTTCATACCCACATAGGCTCCATCTGGAGACCCTGGGTGCTTTAACTGTATATGAACTGGCCTTGCTTCCAGCCTGGGGGCTCCAGTCCTGCAGAACTTAGAGCAGCAGCAAATCCTGACAGTATGGCACTTGAGTTGATTTCAGAGAGCCAACTATGTACTCCTGGATTTGCTTCCAATTTGTCTTCCTTGCTTGTATGCTCTTCAGGTGGGTAACGATAGCACTAGTGATGTCAGTAGGTGTGGGTGCTTCCCTGCTGTTATCTATCCCATATACTCTTAAAACAATTGCCCACGCTTGATTTGGAACAGGTGAAAGGAACAATGTTGGCATATAAGAGGAGATACAGAGAAGAGTGAGTTAGCATGACAAAAATAGAGCTAGGACTGGGTTAAAGCATTGCATATGTGATGAGAAAGAAATGAAGCTAGTGTGTATGAGCACCTAGCTTATATCGGTTCATCTGATTGACAGCATTGGCAAACTTCTCTGACAGTCTTCAGGTAGGCCTCTGTCCCAAGAAAGACCCTTTTAAAATGAAAATGTCACGGAGTGAATGTATAACCTTCTGCAATTCAAAGCATGTGCTGTAACCAAGAAAAATAGGATCAACCTTGTTAGATTAGTGGGAATAAAAGGAAGTATAGGTGGAAAAGAAGTGAACAAATGATGCAAAAAATGCATTTATTAGCCAAGGATAGTTAACCTTGGTTCTTTAAGTTGCAACTCTCAGAATCCGCTCCCTCAAACAGCTTCGGGGGCCGGACTGCCATTTTGCCCTTCCTCCACCACATGGCACTTCTGGAGTGGTGGAGGTGGTGGGGACCACATGAAATGGTGCCATGGGCCACGTCCGGCCCATGGGCCGCAGGATGAGAATGCCTGCCATAGGCCAAAATGTGTCTAAAGGGCTAATGTTGAGTTTGGGCACTCGGACTCTAAAAGGTTCACCTTCACTGCTCTATAGTTAAGAGACAACAGTGTACCAGACAGTTTGAAAGTAACTGGGAAATATAGTATGGAAAACTGACATATGGGCAGATCTGTCTTTATCAAGAGATATTCATTTTGCAGCTGGCAAGAATGTAAGCAGTAGGCAGAAACATTTCTGTTCTGGTAAATTTGCCTGGCTGAATGTAATATTTTTAAACTGGCTGGATTGCTCAGTAGTTTAGGTATCTCACTGTGGAGCCAGATGTTGGAAGTTTGATTCCCTACTTCTGCTTTAAGGGGAAAAGCCAGCTTGTGTAGTCATGGGAAAGCTGCACAGTTCCAGGATGCCACCAGAACAGTGATGGTGAACCTTTTAGAGACTGAGTGCCGAAACAGAGGAGCAGGGCAAACTCTGTGCTGGGGTGACAGTGTGTGTACCCACAAATAGGGCTCTGAGTGCCCCCTCTGGCACGCATGCCATAGGTTCGCCACCACTGCTCTAGAAGAAGAGAATGGTAAACTACTTTTGTGCATCCCCTACCTAGAAAACACTAAAAAGAGTTGCTATACGTCAGAATTGACTTGATGACACACTATTGCTATTATTAAAAAGACTTTAATTTATGTCGGATAGTGTGGGATGAAGCCAAGATTTAGATTTTAAAAATATCCTATTGTTATAGCATTTTTCTTGCCATATCCCTTCTTATGGAATGCCATGCCATATTGAATCTTTAAAGTACAGGTTTGCACCTGTAGGCTGCAACCCCCAAAGGGGTCGCAAAGTGTTTTCTTGGAGAGAGGAGTTATGCTTCACGGCAATATTCAACAGTAGTCCATTTGGGAATTTTCTTAGAGGAAGGAAGGTGATGATGACAACCTTAATATTAGCATAATGTCCCATTGAAATTAGTGAGACTTCAGCTTTATAACTACAGTATTGTGCAAAGTACAGTTTTGATTGCGCAGGATTTCTTTCTACTGTTTTTTGTGAATTTTTACAACATTCCATTGCTTTGACTAATGCATTGTATAATGCCCCGTCACCCAAATGAAACTGGGTATCCAAGTGAAATGTAAACTTAATTATACATTTTTACTTCATGCTAGTAATAATTTTTGTGTTTGAAATAAATAAATGCTTGGGCCTTGTATAAAAGGAGAGTTTAAGTGATCTTCCTTACATTCTGTATTCAAGATGTTGCAGCTAGCCTTTCCATCCAGTAATTTGAGGGCTATTACCCTTAATTTTATACAAGTTAAGACTTGCATGATTAGCTGTAAGACTGGTGAGTGGTATTACATTAAAATTGCTTTAATAGAGCAACTCATCTTGGGCTTTTCCCGCCCTCTGTATTAGAGACTAGAAATCTATCTTGTCATGCTTTCAGACTTACACACCAAAGACAAATTAGCATGGAGAAAGAAAGCTCACATAATAACATGGACATGATTGGCAAATAAATAGGCATGTAGCTTGATGGCTGACATTTCAGAGTACAGTACTGAGTTTCCTTGTGGAACAAAAAACTGCTATGAAAGGTTTGCCCTTATTTTTCTCCCATCCTTCCCCTGGCCCAGGCAAAGATATGTACCGTAGAATTCAGGATTTAGGGGGAAGGATAGAAGAAAGGAAAAGGAATTATAGAGCAAGGACTAGGTGCAGTGATCTCTAATCAGATCCTTCTTGACATATGGAAATGCTATTTTTGTTTACAGCGTGTTTCCACTCCCTAAGTTAGGCCAGAGGATTTTGAGTACGCATTCATATTAGTCATTGGACTCTTGAGAACTAGCCACTGCCATATGTCATGTAAAGAAGTTACTTATAGGAAAGCATGTGATCAGGAGTTCTATATTTGAATACTCATAGTGGAGACTTGGACTTTTGCTGGTACAGATAAGCTCTTCAAAGATGGACTGTTAAGTTTCTGAATAATTTTTTCCATGACTGTTTTAATATTGTTCCTTGGATCCCACAGAGTTGTCTGGCAGGATAACTGCTGGTAATCTTTATGCACCCCTGTCTATTTTCAAATTCTGACAGTGATTTTCTTGTATAATGTTTTGCTTTTCTTGTAGAGCTTTTGTGTCCTTGGCTCGTCTTGCTCTCATGAAAATAACTAAGCTTTTGAAAAGGGGTGTTACAAAATTTGGATGCTGCTTCTATACTGCAACATATGGAAAACAAAATGTGTGACTTGAAAAGACTAGTTTAACCATTTTAAATTAATAGTTGGGAGGTTTCTTGATTTATGTCAGGATGTATATTTCCTGACCCTGAAAATGTAGTTTTGACCTACTTAAAAAGATGACAGAAGCTTACATATAACTGTTGGCATCTAAGGTATGCAGAGAACCCTAATGAGAAGCATTTAGTTTTATATAAGTTCAAATATAATAAGTGGAATAAAACTGGGAAATTGGTAATAGACATTCAGTTGAAAACATGGATGATATGAACACAAACACCTGTGATATTGCTAGGATGCAAAAATAAATTATTTAGTGCACAGGTTCTTTTCTCTTTGCAAAGGATGCTGAGTCATTTGTGCAACACAACAATGAGTTTTTGTTGATTATCATTCTTTCTTTTTTTTACTCCTGACCCTCCATATTTTGTCCACCTGCTTTCAGCCACACATGATGCAGTGGGAAAGTCAGACTGAGGCCAGATTTCCCTAACATTATTGTTTTTCCACCGGCTAACTATCTTGCCAGAAAGTCAGATACATTATTCTGAGAAACGATGCCTTGCCAAAAAGGTTTTCCTGCAGATGGTGTTAAATGGGGATACAGTATAGTACAGAGTAATTTTGATGAAACTTTCCAAAGAAATCTGTGGAGCTTAAAAGCCCATCAAAAATATTAGTGACTGCTTGTATGCATGGTGCCTGTATATTTTGTAATGTGTGCCATGTTAATGGATCCAAATGAGAGAATAGAATCAGTCTTCCATTTCACAAAAAGCTTTTCCTTCTAGTCATCTACAGAGGATTCTTTTAAACCTACAGTAGGCAATTAGGCTAGTACCTATTTACTGTAAAAGTGTGTTTAAACAGTTACTGTACATCAGTCTTCTGTGTCTCTATCCTGTAAAGTTGATCTGTAAACTAAGCCTTCCATATCTAGTTGGTAGAGAGGTTCTTAAATATTTGTTGCCAAAACCTTTAAGAAATTTTTAAAATCTTATTTCTTGTTAATAAGTACTATAATTCCCAATGATTTTTTTCTCCCCTTTTAATAGATTGCTGAAGCTGGAAAGGAGTCCTTGCCTTCTTGGTTGCACTGGGAACCAGAGGCCAGCACTTTGGAAGGTCTCCCACTTGATACAGATAAAGGCATTCATTATATCGCAGTAAATGCAATGCATCTGGTATCTAATGGAAGCTATGTGCCCCAAACCACCAATGTCTTTTCCATTGAGGTTCACCCTGAAGATCATAATGAACCTCAGTCAGTGCGAGTGGCTTCACAGGATGTGAATGAAGCTGCACCGTTTGTGTGTAGTGCAGAGGAACCAGTCACAATCTTAACTGTAATTTTGGATGCTGACTTAACAAAAATGACACCAAAGCAGAGGATTGAACTTTTAAACCGAATGAAAACCTTCTCCGAAGTAGAACTTTATAACATGAAATTAGTTCCAGTAGTAAATAATAGACTTTTTGACATGTCAGCCTTCATGGCTGGACCAGGAAATGCAAAGAAGGTGGTAGAAAATGGAGCCTTACTGTCATGGAAACTGGGGTGTTCTTTAAGCCAAAATAGTGTTCCTAACATAAGCAATGTTGAATCTCCAGCTAAAGAAGGCACAATGTCTGCTCATCTTGGCTACCCTGTAGTTGGCTGGCACATTGCTAACAAGAAGCCTAATCTTCCAAAGAGAATAAGGCGGCAGATCAATGCTACACCAACACCAGTGACTGCTGTTGGACCTCCAACGACTGCCCTCCAGGAGCCACCAACTAGGATTGTTCCAACACCCACTTCCCCAGCCATTGCACCTCCTACAGAAACAACAGCTCCTCCTGTAAGAGAACCTGTTCCGTTGCCCAAGAAACCCACAGTTACTATTAGAACAAGAGGTGCTATTGTACAGACACCAACCCTCGGACCAATTCAGCCAACCAGAGTGGTGGAAGCAAGTGCTACTGTCCCTGGCCAGATTCGACCAACAGCAACTGGGCAAATGGAACCTACTGCAGTAGTTACACCACCCACAACAAAGAAACCAAAAGGAACCACACCAAAACCACCCACCCCATCAAGTACTGATACAGGTACAACACGAAGACCCAGACCAACAAAAACTCCTCGGCCTCCAAAGCCACCTCGGACTACTAAACCCTCCCTTGTTGAACAGAAAACTGTCTCTCCACCATCCCGTGTCCGTACTACTACAGTTGGAATACCCCGTGTGCCCAATGATCCACCAGTGCTGAAAAACCACATCGACAGGGTAGATGCATGGGTGGGCACATACTTTGAGCTCAAAATTCCTTCAGATACATTTTATGACAAAGAAGATACTACCACGGATAAACTGCAACTGACTATGAAACTAGAAGATGAGAAGCCATTGGAAGAAAACTCTTGGGTGCAGTTCAATAGCACTAGTCAGTTAATGTATGGACTGCCAAACCACACTCACACAGGCAGGCATGAATTTTTCATGCATGCCACAGATAAAGGTGGCCTGTCAACTGTGGATGCTTTTGAAATATTTGTCCATGCTCTAGGACATGATCTCATGCCTCCAGTTAAATTTAAGGCCAGGTTCCACGGAGACCATAATACAGTTGCCAATGACATTCATAAGAAGATCTTGTTGGTAAAAAAGCTAGCCTTTGCCCTTGGAGACAGAAACAGTAGCACCATTACAATAGAAAACATTAGCAAAGGCTCTATTGTAGTGGAGTGGACAAACAATACCTTGCCCTCGGAGCCATGCCCCAAAGAAAAGATTCGTATCATGAGCAAAAAAATTTCTGATGATGTTGGTGGACCAAGCCCAGCTTTTATCAATGCCTTAGAGCCAGAGTTCAGGCCCATCAACATTTCAGTAGCCGGTGCTGGTAGCTGCAGACACATTCAGTTTATTCCTGTGATGAGAGAGGGATTGCCTGCAACAGCCCCACCTACAGTCGTACTTCCACGGGATCCAGAAAAGACGAGTGAAGACGATGTGTACCTACACACTGTAATCCCAGCAGTAGTGGTGGCAGCTATTCTGCTGATTGCTGGGATTATTGCTATGATTTGCTATCGCAAGAAGAGAAAAGGCAAACTCACCATAGAAGACCAAGCCACCTTTATCAAGAAGGGAGTTCCAATCATCTTTGCTGATGAGCTAGATGACTCCAAGCCTCCACCATCTTCCAGCATGCCACTGATTCTACAGGAAGAGAAAGCACCTCTCCCACCTCCTGAATATCCAAACCAGAACATGCCAGAAACTACCCCACTCAACCAAGATACCATAGGAGAGTATACACCACTGAGGGATGAAGACCCCAATGCACCTCCCTACCAACCTCCCCCTCCCTTCACAGCGCCCATGGAAGGAAAAGGCTCTCGCCCGAAGAACATGACCCCATACAGGTCTCCACCACCCTACGTCCCTCCTTAATGAACAAGAGACGCTTGTGGAGATGGGGCCTATAGTTCCACACCAGTCTTGTCTGTAGGGATCAGTGGCCAACAAATCCATTGCCAACTAGAAAACCAACAGAGTCTCGAACGTTGCCTGGTCCCAACAGGCCCTCTCCCAAATGCGTTTGCTACACCAGAGTGCTTGTGGAACTTTCTCGGGACACCGATTTTATTTTTGCCTAACAGCTTATGTTTTTTTTATTCATAGAGAAAGGAAGAAAAAAATCTTCTTGGCTCAAAAAGTATTTCTGACAGCAGGCGTCTCTAAGCGTCTTGTGCAAAGGAAGACTGGCTGGACATGCAGGCAGCATGAGGGGTGGCACGCCGGGTCTCTGCTGTTTGCCTTTAAAACTAACTGTACTGTTTTTTCTATTCACATGTGTCTAGCTACAGGGCATAACATGAAACGTAGCCTAAACAATTAAATTCAGAAGACTTTCTGAGGTCAACATTAAGTTTTTACATTTAATTGCTGTTACCTAGTATGTATAGATTTGGGGACGGGGAAATGCTTTACTACAAATAAGCTTGAGGGTTGTTTCCAATGCCAACCAGGCTGAGGGACTGTCTTTTTTAATCAAAGGAATCCTATTTTTTCACACATACAATTCAGTCATCATCTGGGGTCCTTTTTGCAAAGTGTAGACGAGCAAACGTGTTGCTCTTGCCTGCTGTTGCTGGATAAATGCCACAGGTTTCTATCAGAAAGTTTTGAGAGCTCGGTGCAGTTGCCAAAAAGCATAGTTAATGTTTTGGAAACAGGAGGCCCCAGGAGTGGTATATCTACAGGCTGCGAGGGTCGTGGTGCTCCACTGAGACTTTTCACCTGGAAGGCATCCTCTGGCTTTTGAAACACTCTTGAGATATTTCAGTGAAGATGCAATATTTTTATGTAGTGTAATGCAGTTTTCCTCACATCAAGACTCCTCCTGGACCACAGTATTGGAACAGCCTTTCTTCTCTGCCCACGCTGTGTGGCTGTCCCAGCCCCCCACTCCCTACAAGTTCTCCTCTGCGCACAAGCAGACGCAATAGTAGCTGTCTGGCGGTTGGCAAAATAAATTTAAAGCGCCAGAAGTAGTTCATAGTAAAAAAAACAGTGAACTCTCAGCTCTAATTTTTTACTAAATTTTTGATACAGCCTCAAATTGTTTTATTAAAAAGTAATTAAAAATGGTAATGCTGACCGCAGTTTGTATGAGCTTAGCTTCTTAGTATCAATTCAATGGGACTGACCACTTTGCTCATTTGGGATTTTGTTTCCCTCCCGCTTTTTCTTTTATTGGTCTCTCATATTTTAAATATTTAGAGCCATGTCTAGGTTTCTTGCCTTTTTTTTTAAAAAAAAATGAACTTCCGGATATTTCTCTTGAGAAGTTGGAGCTATCCTCAGGGTCGCTCCCATGCCTTTTATTTTCTTCTAGAAAAAGTTGTTTTACGCATGTTCTCTCCCCCCCCCCCCCCCCCGGTTTTCCATTTGAGACTATTTTTGGTACATCAGAGGGAAGAAAAAACCCTTTGCAATAATGAGTCCATCCCCTGGCTGGGGCTGGGCAGACTCTGGCTGACTTTGCACAGAAAGCAGACATTTTAAGCCATATTGACTGTTTGCAAAGTATGTTTGTGTGCTGACATGGTCAGTTAACACACAAGTAGACCTTCACCTCTGAAGTTGCTAGGGTGGTGTTTCCCATCAAGCCTTTTAAAAGAAAACAAACAACAAGCAAACTACTGTACTTGAACGGGATTTTGCCTATTTAAATCAAGGGTTAGTTTGACAATGGCCCCATACGATTCTGCACTCTGCTTCTTGCCCCCTCAGAGGTGCCTAGAGGGATGGAAGTGTTGAAGTGAGGGCGACTGTAAAGAATGCTTCAGGCTTTGCCTTGGTTGAGTGTGCGAAGTGCAGATTTGCCCTACAGAGTCTCCCCTCGCAGTGCTTGAATGTTGGCCCTGTGTCTGAGCTGAGGAGAAGCAATGGCTTCCTCCTCACGCAGGAGGAGAGTTGGTTCAAGGGAAGCGGATTAATTTAGGGCGCCCTGCTTTTGAACAGACATTAGGACTATGTTTGTAAGACCTCCCGGCCCTCCCCCCCAGCTAACAACCGTGGCAACACAGTGCCAAAATCTGTCTTGACAGGCCTGCATTTCAGATCTCTCCTGAGTTATCAACACAGAGAGCCTCCTAGGCCCAAAAATGCTGCAAGTTGGAAGGGGCCTTCCAAACAGTGCCCGTTGTCCCTAGCAACGGATACCACTTTGCATTGGTCATGCGCAAGCGCAGACAGTTTCAGGCCTGGGCCTACCTGTCACCATAGAAACTGGAGGCGAAGGGGCAGTGAACGGAATAATAACAATGGCATTCTCATCAGCCCCCCCCCCGAGCACCAGTGCTGTTTGTTTATGCCACTAAACACTGTAAATGGTGGGAGAGAATCTTGTATTAAAAGTGTTCACCAACCACTGATGTGTTTTTATGTCCTTATATAATTATTTTTAAAATGTGTTTTTTCTGCATTCTGTAAAGAAATATATCAACTAAATAAACCAGTGTACTTTACTACAAATGCAGAGGCTAGTGAGCTCTTCCGTTTGGACCCCCTTTTGAGTTTGTGGCTGCTCTTGTTGAGCAAGGAAGGCGGCTGGAAAAGGTGCATTCCATTCTTTGGTGTGGAATTCCAGGAGGCTTAACTTAGTACTGGCTTAAAAGATTTTGCAGCTTCAGAGATGTGAGAAACAAAGTGTCAGAGTAGATATACAAGAGGGCTATTTGTCTTGAATCCTCCCTGATGAGCAGATAAAAGAGTGTTTGGCTGTAGTTTTTAATGTCGGTGAAGTGGATTCTCTAAAAGCCTGCATTGCTGCAACTAACAAAAAGGTACTGGGGGCTCCATTTCCAAGACCAGAGGTGTCTTTTTCCATATTAATTACAAAAATCTGACTTGTCATTTAGTATATAATATCAGTATTCATCCTCTTATCAATCCAGTGATGCCGTACCTCCCCACCCCCTTTACAAAAAGAGATGTGTTGGTAAATTAATGAAACACTGCCTGTGTGTTTATGGCTGAACATGCATTTTAAGTATGTATCTCTCAGATCTAGAACTCTTAACTATATATAACACTAGCTCTTAAGTGAAAGATCAGTCTTTCACGAAAAACAATACTAGCTTTTTTCTTTGCTTTTCTCACTGAAAGATTACATTTTTCTAAATCAGATGTTTGCCTCAGTGTGCATCACAGTTACTAGAATTTCACGTGCCATTTCAATGCCAAAATTTGTGTATGTTGTCATACAGTTCCGTGTGGTTTATCTGAAAGGCTCATGGGAGTTATATTAGTTTATGCATTGCTAAATTCGTAGAATAAGCAACTCTGAACAGAGTGGGTCGTATTTCTGTATAAATACAATTGCATTACATGGCTGCAGTCCTAATTCCACTTGTTAGGAAGAAAGTTCACTAGGATGTAATTATGTATATGGTGGCGTACAGCTACAACTCTGAGCCCCTTTATTTTGGAGTAAATTCTATAGAACATGGTGGGGTTGGTTGCTTCTTCATAGAGTCAGAATATAATGTTAGGCTATATAATCTGTTTATGCTGGCATTTCCCAGCAAATTTTGAGTGATCCAAAGAAATAGGTTGATTATATCCAAAGTGACAACACTGATAGGGAATGCAGTGGCTCAGTAGTTAAGAAGCTTGCCTTGTTAGCTGGAAGGCCGACAAGTTAACAGTTTGAGACTCAGGTACTGCATGACGGATTGAGAGCCTGTCTTTGTCCCAGCTCCTGCCAACCTAGCAGTTCAAAAGCAAGAAATTGCAAATAGATAAATAAGGACCACTTCTGTGAGGAAAGATCTTGGTGACATGAAAGGAGCCTCATTTCGGCGTCCCCTGAGCAGAGTTTCTCCAGGAAAAATCCTTTCAACCCAGAATAATTTTTGACACGAAATTATTATTACAACACCGATCCTTTTGATAACCAAACTTTTAGTTTTGCCCTAGAGCCCCTGTGAAACTTAAAATGTTACATACTTATTTCCCTCCACTCTTATACAGGGTGTGTGTGTGTGTGTGTGTGTGTGTGTGTGTGTGTGTGTGTGTGTGTGTGTGTGTGTGTGTGTGAGAGAGAGAGAGAGAGAGAGAGAGAGAGAGAGAGAGAGAGAGTGTCATGGATGTATGCCAATGACAGCTTCCTTCCTGACCCATCTTTGCCTTTATAAGAATATAGGATGGGTAGGAAAGTGCAAGTCTCAACTATGACTGATCTTGAAAACCTTCACATATAGTTTGACCCTTGGAGGTATTTCAGAATACCAATAGGTGAAAAGTGCTTTGCATTATTGTAGTGAGTTACAAACACTCAGCAAGATGAAAGAACCCAATTTCACTTGCTTTTCCAGAAAAACAGATGTGAAGTACCCTCAAGATGTTGAAATAATCCCAAAGCAATTTATCTTAGTAAAGGAATCACATGAGTGAGAAATTAGTTATTGAGACATATTGAGGTAACAGACTCCAAACAGTCGAACTGCTACTTGCAAGATAATGCCTATGATATGACTTCACTAAGACTTATTATCGTCATTCTTAGCCATAAAGTCACATTAATTAAAAGTAGAAACTGCATTATTTCCTTTCAGCCAAGAATTTGCCATATTTTATGCTGTTCTTAAAACTGTTGAAGCCTGTCAGAATTGGCCAGGTACAGCATGCAGGCAAAATGCTTTACCCCATTAATCAGTAAGTTTGGGAATAACAGCAAAAGATTAAACAGGTCTGGCAAGAGACCTAATTCATTTTCATAACTGGTTTGTACACAGTGCAAATGAAATCAGTTTCTACAGATCTCTCTGTGGTGTTGAACCCAGTTGGCAGTTCATTTATTCACACATGCAAATTTCAAATTGATTAAAATATTGTTTATTCTCAGAGGAACTTGGAACAATACCATGTGAACAGAAGTCTGCTTGTAGCTCAAATTTCAAATGCTGAGGTTGAGATAGAATAGAAAAACCTGGGATGCTTTAATCTTTAATTTGTGTTGATTTGCACTCACAAATATAAAATGCTTCTAACAGCAGTGTTATACATTGTTATAGGCATTTGGGCGTCCCCTGAGAGGAGTTTCTCCAGCAAAAATCCTTTCAACCCAGAATAATTTCTGGCACAAAATTATTATTATAGGCATTGTTCTGCCATGTCATAAGATTATCTTGGCACTGGAAATATAGTGCACAAGCAAACTTGACCATCTCTACACAAACACACATTTACTATTCCCCTCTTTGTCCCAGAGCTTGGTAAAAATGATTTTTGGAGTACAGATGGCCATGCTAGCTGTACAGTCATGGGAGGCATACCCCAAACAAGTGGCTGTTCTGCTTCATCATGGGCAGCTCCTATCTGATAAGGTGTGCATGCTCAGGATTGTTGCATGTATCTTTAGGGCAGCTGATGTGAACAAAATATGGCACTGAGCCTCTCGTTCTTCTAGAATGCAAACATGGCTTCCAGAAAGGTGGGCAATTTGGCAGAGTTAAGCAGCTGCCTCTCTTGCATTCAGCAATGGCAAGTCTGAATCTGCTACTATTCTGGGTGTATGGTTCCTGCTGCACCCTAAGGGTATGAATTGGATTGCTCAGTCGCGTGTTAATCAGGCAGCATTCAGAGAAAGAGTGTGGAGAGAATGAGAAAATGGATGCGTAAAAGCTTTCAAGCTTCTTCGAAGAGGCTGAGTGGCAGGTCTGCATGTGTTGGAGTGCCAGCCGTGTACCCGCTGCCGTCAGAGCAGCTCCCCATTTGCTTCTGCAGGCAGCCCTGTGATTTGCTAGCATTGTGTGTGTAGGGGGGGGGCGGGGGGCACATGGCACAACTGATAAGAATCCTCAAGCCTGGCTTTTGTTCGCTTTTGCTGCAGCAGGCAAGGCAAGCTTTGGAAAGGGAGGCTAGTTTACTCTTCACCGTCCCTGTTGCTTCTCCAAAGCTTTTGCTCCCGGCCTCAACTGTTCTGGCAGTCTTACAAGAAGTTATTAAGCCCAACCCATCTATTTTAAACTGCATGCAAGAGGAGAGAAGGGAAAGCTCTGTAAAAGGACTTCCCTATTTATGGCTCCCTTAGAGCACAAGCTTACCATCAGTGAAGGGCTCCTCCCTTCTCCAGACCAGCTTTACTGACAGAGAATCTTAATATAAAAGCCTCAACTAAAAAATAACAACAACCCAGCTTCTTTTGTTAAAGGGTCTCAGGGTCAGCCCTACTACATACATCCAGAACAAGCAATGTTTTGCTTCCCATGGGACAGCCAATTTTGCGCATTGTACCTGACTCCAGAAACATTAGCCCTAATTCAAGGGCAAGGCAGGAAGGGAAGGTTCCAGGATGGTTTCAGCTGAGCTGCTTTCGCCACAGCTTAGGGCCACCCACATTCCATTTGGGTGCATCCCAGTGGTGGGCATCAGCAGGTTTGCACCAATTCTCCAGAACCGGTATCAGAAATTCTGGCTGGCCCCGCCCACCCAAGTTTTGAAATAAAATAGTCTTAAATGGCTCAAGTGGCTAAGACGCTGACTGGGAGGCGGAAGGTCAGCCGTTCGATTCCCGAGTAATGCAGGACGGAATGAGCTCCCGTCTTTGTCCCAGCTCCTGCTAACCTAGCAGTTCGAAAGCAAGACATTGCAAGTAGATAAATAGGGACCACTTCGGTGGGAAGGTAAACAGCGCTCCATGCACTCCGGTGTCTAGTCATGCCTGCCACATGACCACTGAAACATTTGCAGAAGCAGACAGCGCTGGCTCTTCAGCTTTGAAACAGATGAGCACTGAACCCTAGAGTTGATATGACTGGCTTTCGAGCAAGGGGAACCTTTACCTTTAACCTTTAATTTAGGTGCAACACAGGGCTTTCCCCCTGGCCATACCCACCATACCACGCCCACAGAGTAGGTAGTAAAAAAAAAATGAATCCCACCACTGATGGATTCACCTCACAGGAAGTTCCAGCCAAGTCCAAGGTGTGTGTGGGGGGGTTCTCCTAGATTGGGGTGTCCAAACTATGGCCTGGGGGCCAGATCTGGCCCATGGGCCATAGTTTGCACACCCCTGGTTTAAGCAGAGAAAATGGCAACTAAAAATCTATCTCATCTTGTTGCAAAACAGATTGCAAAGCATGTTTTACTTCTGCTTCCTGTAGGAAGAACCACGTGACTAGCCCATGGCCCGAAAAATTTGGGCACCTCTGTCCTAGACTGAGGCCTTCAGGATTCCTCTTCAGTGAGACGATGCTAACCACCTCCTTGCTCCCATGTGCTGCTTACTGCTGCTGAGGTTTCTGTTCATTTTCCTGTGGTGTATGTCACAGTGTCCTTGTTATTTCCAAAATGTGGCTCTGCAGCCATTGATGGCTTCCACTAACCTCCTTCCTCAGCGTGATTGCTTTGAATACTGGGAGCACAGTCAGCCTGGACTCTACCTGTCCCTTGTGATCCAGCAAGTGGGGACTGGAAGGGGAGAAAGAGCAAAAATCGGAGGGGTGGGTTTTTTTTAGGATGCATTTGAAGGTTTTTCTGTGGGATCCGCTGTCGGAGGGTGCATGTCGCTGCATGTTTCTCACAGTCATTGTAGGCTTTCTCTGTTCTGTTTCATCCAGAGGCCCCTTGACAACAAGGAGCCACCTGAGACAGCAACTTTGCTAGAAATGGCCTGGAGCAGCTCACCAAAGAGCCATTTCCTCCCTATTTTTTCATGCTGGCTTTCTTGAACAGCAGAAGAGCCTGCCTGCCGCCTCTAGTAGAAAGGTTTCTCTTTGAATCACACAATTGAAGCTGAGCCAGCCAGTCTTTCCCTCCTCCTGGCTTCCTTGCTCTTTAGCATTTTAACTACGAAGACACATAACCCAGTCAGCAGTTTGACAAATGGAGCCTCCCTCCAAACCCTAATCAAAAAGCCAGACAGCACTAAAAAGCACCAGGTACATGCAGAGCCTTGGAGAGAGTGTCCCTCAAGGCCAAGAGCTAAATTGGAAGCTGTGGAGAAAGGGAGAGCACAGAAATGCTTGGGCCACAAACAAGCGGAGTTGATGGTTTAGAGCAGTGGTGGCGAACCTATGGCACGTGTGCCAGAGGGGTCACTATGAGCCCTCTCTGTGGGCACGTGCGCCGTTGCTCCAGCACAGAGTTCGCCCTGCCCCTCTGTCCAGCAGCCCAATGGGAGGTGCTTCCTCTCCCCCCCAGCACAAAGTTGGCCTGCCCCTCTGCCTAGCAGCCCAATGGGAGCGCTTCCTCCCTCCCCCAGCACAGAGTTCACCCCATCCCTCTGTTTGGGCACTCGATCTCTAAAAGGTTCGCCATCACTGGTTTAGATTTTTCATTGCAATTCTCGGACTTTTTATTCAAGAATGCCAGTTACATTACTTTTTTTAAAAAAGGTATTAAGCATATTTTCTGTAGGTCTGTCAGTCCCACTATCCAGAACAAATCA
This sequence comes from Bradypodion pumilum, assembly GCA_035047305.1. NCBI lineage: Eukaryota > Metazoa > Chordata > Lepidosauria > Squamata > Chamaeleonidae > Bradypodion > Bradypodion pumilum. Next base: position 365,252,729 of record JAWDJD010000002.1, read on the forward strand.
GCCTTGCAAGCCAAAATGGAGCCCCTCTCTTTGAAAGCACTGTTTCTGTCACATTTGGATGCAGGGACCCGACCACGAGGGAAAGATATCTCCCTTAAGTAAAGCCACTTAATAATGCGTTAATCCATTTTATTCTGCCAACCTAACAGTTCAAAAGCAAGAAGATGCAAGTACCTAAATAGGTACCACTTTGGTGGAAAATAAACAGCGTTTCATGCACTCTGGTGTCTAGTCATGCCTGCCACATGTCCCCAGAAACATCTGCAGACACAGACAGCACTGGCTCTTTGGCTATAAACGGAGAAGAGCACCTGACACACAGTCCTCGATGTCCCCAGAAGAAAAGAATGGTAAACCATTTCTGAATATATCTAGGATACTCTGGAAAGGTTAGCCATGAGTCAGGTTTGACTTAATGGCAAACAGTTATTAGGTATTACATAACCTTTATGATATAAACATTCAGGTACTAAATTATGGACATCTTCCACTCAGATTGCAGAATATTAATTTTGCTCCATGCAACTGATAGTTTGGCCTCCATAAGCATAGTCAAGCAGAATACAGGCTAAGGTAAAAGTGGAGTAACTTGGGAACTGCTAGTGTGAAAATCTTGGTTGTACTGCCATTCAGTCTAGTACAGAGGAATGGAGTAAAACAGACAAGAAATAGGTCTTCTCTCCAGATGGTGGTTTTAGCAATATTTGGATGGGACTTCCCCCTCCGCCCTTTACAGTATGACCAGGATCTGACAGTGGCAGATTAGAAAAAAGGACATTTTTCAGACATTTTGGGAGCAAAAACTCAAATATAGTGGTACCTCGGATAAAGTCCGATTTGGATAAAGTTTGATTTGGATAAAGTCGCAGTTTTCATGCACACGTGATGCATTGCATAAAGTCCAAAACTGCTAAAAATGGACGGTATTTGGTATAGGAACCTCGGATAAAGTCCATTTTTGGACGTTATCCGATGCATCACCCATTTGATTCGGATAAAGTCCAAAATCAGATAAAGTCCAAACTTGTGGAACGGAGTTTGGACTTTATCTGAGGTTCTACTGTACATCTTTTGGACTACAAAGCCCACATTTCCCCAGCTAGTAGAATCTGGCAATTGTGAAAAAGGTTTTCTAAGTTCTGGTTAGAAGGAGTGATATATTGCATGGAAAGTTCTTCAAGAGGACAAATGTAGATTGTGAGATCATTGTGCTGAATGAGGTTTTGTGGGGTGAATCTCGGACTGGGTTTATCCTTGTGGCTTGCCATTTGCTACTCATGGCGAGGAGACTGTTCTCCTGGCAGCTGTTGTCCAGCTGATTCCTGACAAAGGGGCTGTGTCAAACCCAGCTCTGAGAAGCCTGGATCTTTGTGGGAAAGGATTACCCTCTGGCAAGAGGACCACACCATTTGTTGCAAACGGTCCTGCAAGGGACAGGCTTGGAAAGACAACCAAGGGCTTCCTAACAAGTATGTCCTTCCCTTAGGCATTCTCAGTAAGAGAAGTCCAACATCCTACACAACAGCTGCTGCAATCCAGTGCCAATTCCCATCACCTCTGCCAAGGTCTCCATCTAGACTTTGTATGCCTACTGCCACTGACCCATCATGGGGTCTGATCCCACCAAAGTTAAACATTTTCAGCCATTAAAGAAATTATTCACTTTCTCATAGGAACAAAATGCCCTGCAGTTTTATTTTATTTATTTATTTTAAAAAACAACAGTTAAAATACAGAAGATTTGTTCCAGAGTAGTGGTTGCACTGAATTAAAGGAGGCCCTTCACTGAGGCAATAGCCAGCCTAGATCCAGTTTGCTAAATACCAAATAAGTAATGTATTGTAACAATTTTTAAAGAAGGAAGACATGTTGGCCTGTCCTAACATGTTGGCAAAATTAAAGGGGGAAAGGCAGAGGGAATCCCAAGGACAAAATATTGTGGCACCTTTAAGACTAACATCTACAGTAAAACCCCAACTTACATATGCCTTGAGTTACATAAAATTCGACTTACATAATGATTTTGTGCTAAAACCATGTCCCGATTTACACAATGTCCTATGGGTTTGCTTTGAGTTACACAAAGATTATTTTTCCTACGGGTTTGCTTCAATTTACATAAAAAATCATTTTTCCTATGGGTTTGCTTCGAGTTACATAAAAAACCGATTTAAGCAAAAGCCTACGGAACAGACTTTCCCCCCTGTAACTAGGGGTTTTACTGTATTTCAGTGTGAGCTATGGCGGACTAAAACTAACTTCTTCAGAGTTCTCGTACTGTGTGTTTTGTATTTACTGTATACATTTCCCAAAAGTAAATGGGCTAAGAAGAGTTTGGGGGAAAATAACAGTGTCTTGTTAACACAGGATTGGGACTATTGGTAAATTATTACTTAAAATTGTAGCGACAAGCTGTATACCAGACTTGTATAAATACAGTACAAATGACACGAGCAATTTCATGGATTTTCACAAGTTTTAAGGTGCCACAATATTGTGTCCTTTTGTTCTGTTTTTCTTTAATTTTGCCAAATAAGTGTTGTACAATGTAAAATCTTTCAGGTGGTTCCGATTTAGAAAAATGTGCAGTTTGACATTGGATTTCTGCTGCTGTTGCATGTAAACGTCTTGTCAAATCAGTGTCCTCCATACCAATTTAAACAATGTTGATCATCTACTACAGACAGAAAAGATTCAAAGACAGGGGTGGGTGGTATCTTTATCAGACCTCTTTAAAAAAATCACAAAGATAAGGTAGCTTTCAACCCACACAAGCCTTCACCAGAATAGGCTTCACAAAGTTGGAGGTGGTGCAAAAATCAAAAAATGTTCCAAAAAATGTTTTTATGCATTTTAATTATTACCCCACTTTTCTCCTATAAAGGATCCAAGGTGGCTTATATTGTTAAAAAAACAATATAAAAGCTAAAAACAGTCATTACGATGTTAAACAAATATATTAAAAACAGTGCAAAATAAAATACTAAAAATGCATTTAAAAGCAACAAAGGCACAAGCAATCCCATTTTAAGAACACACTCTTAGTCAGCCAGTCATACATGATCCATGCTGCATGTGAGTCTGCCTTGTAATTTTTAGTGCCCATGAGCCTCATCCAGGAGACAATCTGACCTTTGGATGTGGGCCAGTTCTGTTTACTCTGACCGGAAAGGCTTTTAGTTTCTGGTAAGACTTCTTATTTTAAGGTTAAAGTGTGATTTGTGGTTCACAAAGGCACCTTAGTGTCACTCTCAGGACACCTGCCTTGTTGTGATGGACTGTGACGGGCCGGTGTCATTGCAGATCGTTCAGCCCACATGGAAGAACTTTGTCTCTTCACATCTCCAACATAATGGGCTTACTCCCAATGCAGTCAGATTTAATCAAGATTAACTGTAATCATGGCTAAATTTAATCCCTTAGTAAAGCTAAGTTATTAAAACGAATGATACCTAAAAAGACGCTTACTTCTTGGGAGGCAAGCTATTGCAAACCTAGGCAGCATAATAAAAGTAGAGACATCACCCTGCCAACAAAAGTCCGCATAGTTAAAGCAATGGTCTTCCCAGTAGTAAGGTATGGCTGTGAGAGCTGGATGATCTTTTGCTGAGTGCAAAATAATAGATGCCTGTGAACTATGGTGCTGGAAGAGGCTCTTGAGAGTCCCCTGGGCAGCAAGGAGGTCAAATCAGTCCATCCTAAAGGAAATAAATCCTGACTGCTCCTTGGAAGTTCAAATGCTGAAGCTGCAGCTCAATAACTTTGGCCACCAAATGAGAAGAGAGGACTCACTGGAGAAGGTCCTGATGCTAGGAAAGACTGAAGGCAGAAGAAGGGGACGGCATAGGATGAGATGGTTAAATGGCGTAGATCTGGGCGGGCTACGGAGGATGGCAGATGACACAGGAGCCTGGTGTGCAGTGGTCCATGGGGTCGCAAAGGGTCAGACTCAACTGTGCGACTGAGCAAAAACAACAAACCAATTTAAGGAGGCAAAATGATTGCCAGACTAAAACATGGATCTGAAAGTAATGTCAACTTTGAACTCCTAAGAAGTAGCAGTTTGTCCCGTGTCTTCCCCATTAGCAAAAAGGGAGAGGTTTGCATCAGGCAATAACCATTTACATTGCCCCAGAAGTCCTTTCTGCTGCAAGAGACCAACCCCACCTCTTAACCCCATCCTGGGATGCACCCGTTGCAATGACATCTTTGATCTGAGGGCGACATCTTTTGAGAAAGGGTGGTATTGCATGTAGCAGTCAGAGAGCTTAAAATAAATGGGGGTCGTAGAGTGCACAAGTGCAAGAGTAGGTGATAACTTTATTAGGCCACTGTTTCCCCACCCCCATCCCAAATAACAAGCTTTTGTGAATACAAATCTACTTCTTCAGCCTCCTTATGTGCTAACATTCTGTGGGCAGTGCAGGGAAATGGTAGTGACCGAAAATTCATGGCAGATAACCAAGTTCAAATGTCCGGGAAACCCCATCTCCTGCCCAGTCTCTGGCAACATGTTTGGAATTTTCCACCCAGCTCTTCAGATAAAGGCTTGCCAAATACCCTGTAATTGTGCCCCTTCCTCATGCATATTGGCTGCTTTTGAAACAAAGACGTTCCTTTTTGGCTAGCGCTGGAGGGAAGGCAACAGAGCATACCTGTCAACCTTCCTGGATTGGCCGGGATTTCCTGTTTTTCGGCGCCGATTTTCACCATTTCCCGGCCGGAGCTGCCGAAACCCCGGAATTTGGCAGTGGGGGAAAAGGCGTTACTGCGCATCCCTTCTGTGCAGCTCGCTTCTACGCATGCGTAGAAGGCTTTTACGCATGCATAGAACCCTTCTACGCTTGCGTAGAACCCTTCTACGCATGCGTAGAAGGCTTCTGTGCAGAAGGGGATCGTAGAAGCCTTCTACGCATGCATAAAAGCATGCGTAGAAGCGAGCTGCGCAAAACGGTTCTGCGCAAGTCACTTACGCATGCGTAGAAGGCTTTTATGCATGCGTAAAAAGCGACCTGCGCAGAACCATTCTGCGCAGGTCCCGGATTTTCCGGAGCCGTGGTTGACAGGTATGCAACAGAGATAACAGCAGCTTCTGTCAGAAGGCTGGGATTAGAAGTTGGTAAAACCAAGTCACAATACTAGGTCTTCTTTCCGTAACTCCCCACCATGTCTGGGTCTTGCAGCACTATTGCTCCTTCCTTGTCCAAGTGTAGGGGAGACCATGATGGAGTGAGAGGCACAGGGGAGAGAGCGGTGGTTGTTTTTAATTTCTTTAAAAACACTTGTTCATTGCAGCTGCCACCCCTAATAGGTTGTTTCATATTCCAAAGGAAAATCTCAAAAGCACTTTTGGAAGACTGGATGAGTGGGTGGTTTATTCTTCTCCAATTCCGAATAGTGGGGATCCTCATGGCAATCAGTCATGAATATTGTCCTGGGAGCAATATAATTGCAGTGGCCTTCTGTTTGCCTTCCACAGCACAGTGTGACCCCCATACCACTGATCCATTTCCATGAGTCACTTTCTGGTTCTGAGCCCCTTTGGCACACAAAGTCCCCCTCAGTCCCAGGCCAGGATTGATGAACATAAGAACAGAGGCCACAGCCCATCCAGTCCAGCATTCTGTCTCACACAGTGGCTCACCATTTGCTTCAGGGTATTCCCAAGGAGATGCCTTCACCTGCTTAGGATTCCCTGGGAATGGCATTGAGAGATATCCTGGCTATCTCTCCAACCCGGAGGTTGTCCTTAAGTATCCATAATTATAGCCATTGATACCCTTGTCCTCCATGAACTTGTCTAATCCTTTCATGATGCTGTCAAGACTGACAGCTGTCACCACTTCTTCTGTCAGGGAGTTCCATAGACCAGTGATCCTCCGGGTGAAAAAGTACTTTCTCTTATTTGTTTGAGAACTAGTACCCAAAAGTTTCATGGAGTGCCCCCTAGTTCTACTACTTCTGCTGCCCTCCCATCAAGATGGATTGAAGTGGGATTTAATCCACTTGGGAACCATCACCCTTCCCAGTGGACTTCGCCACCCAATATCATTAGTCCTCAGGGTTGTCAATTTAGTTAACAATCGGGATTGAGTCACTGGCAGTATGGTCTACTCTATTTATTTATTTATTTTACAGTATTTTATACCGCTTTCCTCACCCAGGGGTGAAAAAACATCAGGTAAAACATCAAATAAAAACCCCTATCTAAAACCAGATTAAAACACATAAAAACTATCTAATACAATAAAAACACCCTTACCCTCCCTCCACCCACATTAAAAGGACTGCTTGAACAAATAACCCCCATGTAGGCTAAACAAGCCAGCGGGGTTGGGAAGTGGAGCCATTCATGCCCCACACCCACTGGCATAACCATGTTTTTAATGCTTTTCTGAAGGGGAGCAGCTCTGTCTGGAGGCGCAATTCAGATGGCAGGAGGTTCCAGAGGGCCAGGGCAGACACCGAGAAGGCTCTCCTCCTGGTCCCAGTTAGATGTACTTCCTTAGCTGATGGGACCACCATGGAGCCTCTCCGGTCTGCCCTCGTAGGATGGGTTGAAAACCTTGGGGTGATGCGGTTTCTTACCAGGGTAACCTGGACAGACTATCATGACTGGGTTTAAGACACAGAAAATCAGTCTCGTATAAAAGGATTAAGTAAAGTTATTAAAAAAGGGAAAGGCAATTTAAATTGTTCATAAAAAAGAAAGAACATATTGGTTAAAGAACATGGGAGGTTGGTTTGGATGTAGGGCAATATTATTTAAAGCTGCCGCTTCCCATCTCAGAACAACTTTGACACCATCCAAACTCCAGCAGAAGAAGGAAGTCACTCTCGTTTTTATGCAAGAACAGTTCATGTCAAGAAGAAGGGAATAGTAAACTATTTCTTAAGGATATTATACCCAGAAGAAACATTGCAAGATGGAACCTACTTGATGTCACCCAGGCATATATTTAATGGACTATCTTTTCTATCTTAAAATAAAGGACTGTTGTAAAATATTCTTGAAATGATGCTGCCTTTAAAAGGTTTTGTAACATTTAGTAACTTGGGTCACTTCAACCACATTCATCATCCATTAAAGTAAAGGTTTCCCTTGCTCGAAAGCAAGTCATATCCGATTTTAGGGTAAAATGCTCATCTATTTCAAAGCCGAAGAGCCAGCACTGTCTGCTTCTGCAGACATTTCCGTGGTCATGTGGCAGGCATGACTAGTGCATGGAACGCTGTTACCTTCCCACCGAAGTGGTCCCTTTTTATCTACCTGCAATTTCTTGCTTTCGAACTGCAAGGTTGGCAGGAGCTGGGACAAAGATGGGAGCTTATTCCGGTCCTGCAGTACTCGGGAATCGAACTGCTGACCTTCCACCTCCCAGTCAGCGTCTTAGCCACTTGAGCCACTGCAGTCCATTAAGCATGCCTTAAAGAAGTGTTCTCAAATGGACTCTGGTCTGACACTAGGGGGGAAATGCCAGATGCCCCTGCAAAATCTGTTTGGTAAGGAAAGGGGACTAAACCTAATTTCTGCTCACCTTCCTGAACAGTTTATTGGCACAAAGTCCAGTTTTTTCTTTTAAACTCCAGATTAGGCAGAGCAATCAAATATGAAGCACTTCTTTTGTGATGTGCATGAAAATTAGGCCCATAAAATTAAACTATTTTTGTTCCTCTTGGTTTCTAATTATTTTTACAGATGTCTTATCAAATCACAGACCACTAGCTACAGACAGACATAAAAATAATGTAGCCAGTACAATGTTATTGTTAAAATTAGAAGTCAAGTCAAGTATGGGTGAAGTGACATGTTTGAAATCTTTGATTTTTGAAGTTCATAAGGCAAATTAGAAGCTATTGGCAATTGTTTTAAATTGGTTGCCAAATATTTTTGGTTGCTGAAAATAGTAAGACGAGAGGAATCTGATCTTGCTTCCATATTTTAAAATTTTATTGCCTTCATATTTGGTACTTTGTAATTTTTATACTTTTTATACTTCTTGGGTTGGTTTTTGATGGAATTCCAACTTATATGTTTGTTGCTTCTCCAGAACTATAATATCCACTCTATTAAAATCAGCTCTCTTCACTTGCATGTCCCAATATAATACTAGCAGAAGTTGCCAGGCGTTGCCGGGCTGTTTTAAATGGTGTTGGAAAGTTTTTGTTGTTGTTGTTAATGTTTGTAAAGAAGAGGTTAGTCTATAATTGAAATTTTTATTTATCCAAATTTCTTTGGTGGCCTGTTATAAACAGTGATGAGTTTTGTTGGGTGTTTTGTGGATGAAAAAAAGAATAAAGGATGATATACTTTTTCCCAAAAAATTATTTAACCCAATAATTTTTAGTATGTATTTTTTAAAATTGTTGTACCGTAGGTAATAATTTAAAAAATGTGAAAGTACATGTTTTTCACAATAAATGTTTTTAAACTGTGTATTGATGTTTTTGTTTTTTATTTGAGTAAAAATTCAGCACAGGATTTTTGAATAGTATTTTATTTTATTGACATCTGTTTTTGATTTGTGTAAAATTGTGATTTTGTGTTATTTGTTTTTACTTGTTTTTACTCTTGGGGCCTTTTGTGTGGGTCTGTTGTGTCTTTTTGAATTTTTTTTTACTATTGTGGGCAGCAAGTGGTGCTGGTAGGGGTTACCTTGTATTTTGACTGTTTTTTCTCTCGTGGCCTCTGGGTGGAGCTTCTTCCAGTAAGTAGTCTCTTTCTTTATTCATTTTTTTCTAGTAGTTGTTGTGTGAGGTCGTCTGGTGGTGAGTTGGCTGTTTTTCTTTATTTGGGGTGGTGATGGTGGTTGGATTTTGTGGTGTTTGGCTGGGTGCTGGGTGTGTTTGGAAATGTTTGTTGGTGTTTACTTTGTATTGTTTGTTAGTGTTATTTTTGTTCGTTTTTGTGTATTTTTGGATGTTTTTGATTGTTTTTGTGTTTTTTGGTGTCCTACGGGGGGATCCCCTCTCTGCCGTCTCCCCTGGCTCTGGAAGGCTTGGTGGGGCAGACCCCTTTTGTCTCCCCAAACCTTCCAGACTCATGGGACCCAGGAGAGGGGATCGAATCCAGGCCGCCCTCTGATATTAAAAGGGAAATCTCAATTGTGGTTTCCCCTTTAATATCAGTGGGGGGGGGGTTGTGATCCCCCTCTCCGCTGGCTTCCTTGGGTTTGGGAGGGTTGGGTGGACAAAAGGTGTCTGTCTCCCCCACCCTTCCGGACCCAGGAGAGCCATCGGAGAGGGGGATTCCCCCCCAATTCTGTTTTTAAAGAGAAGTAACCGCTTGGTTTCTTCTCTTTAATATGGGGCATGTGTGTGTGTGGGGAAGGGAATCCCCTCTCTGCCAGGTCCCCTGGAGTCAGGAGGGTTGGGGAGACAGACTCCTTTGGTCCCCCCAACCCTCCCAACCCTCCCAACCCCAGGGGAGCCAGTAGAGAGGGGGAGCACAACACCCCCTCCCAGTGATATTAAAGGGGAAACCCCGATCGGGAGCTTTAGGCACCGTTGGGGAGGGGGGCTTTGGTTCCCGCGGCTTGGCGGACTTGCTCTCCCGGTGTTTTTGTTTTTGTTTTATTTTTTGGGCGCCGGCTTCCTCAGCGTTCTGCGCGCTCATGGCGCGCTGGACGCTGGGGCTTGTAGTTATGGGTTGGTGCTTTGTGTTTGTGCTGCATTTTTTTAAAATGGTTTTCTTTTGATTGGCTGCGGTGCGTTTCCGAACGCTGCGTCGTGCAAGAGCTTCTCAGCCTGATTGGCTCTGGCGCGGCGCGGCGCAAGGAATGTTGGGAAGTGAAGTTGTTTCCCTTTTTTCGTGTTTGTGGGGCTGTTGCCCCACTGCTGGTTTTCTCAATCCTTCGTTGACCTGCGGATCCAGATCGGCCGTGTGCAGGAAGGGTGAGTGCAGGCAAGTAGGGCAAGGCATAGCAACCTATAGCCAGTTCCAACGGTTAACCCTTGGTTTTATAGGTTAAGATTGCAGTTTCATTTTCAAAACTGCAGCTGGATGGAATTCATATGAAGGAAAATACATTAGTAATCTATAAATTTTGGCTAATTGCTGAAAAAATATCTTTGCAACTTGGTTATGTGTGCATCTATAATCCTTTGGTATTAGCTTGGAGGAATCCAGGTATGATGAACTGTGTCTTTAGATTTATGACACTATATCACTTATTTCTAGCATCATAATTATTTCTGGAAATCTGGTGCAAATAACTTGATCCTGGATTGCACATATAAACCCCTCAATTTACCTAACTGAAGCTACAGGTTCAATTGCTGGTTCTCATCATTATTCAGGATGTTGCCCATGCAGTGGATTCTCAAATCATTAACTTCATTAATACTATTTGGTTCTAATTTGCAAGGTGCAACACTATCAGTTCTTTATCATTTTCTGCTGCCCTCTGATGAGGTGGACCTATGCTCCTGTGCCAGTAATTTTGAAGTTTACCAGTTTGAAAAATTTAAGCTTGACAAGTTTGTGCTCACTCTGTACATACCATTGGATGAAGAAGGCACTGATGTTTTGAAAGGAGGAGTTGGTCCGTCATCGTCCCCTCACTTAATCAAGATCACTGTATTGTTGTTATACTGTATGTTGTCATGATGCAACAACATGAAACTGTGATATCTGCTTCTATTAATCCTCTTTTAGAACCTTAGCTAAAGGTCGCCTTGTTCAAAAGCCAGTCATATCTGACTCTAGGGTTCAGTGCTCATTTGTTTCAAAGCCAAAGAGCCAGCACTGTCTGCTTCTGCAGACGTTTCCATGGTCATGTGGCAGGCATGACTAGACACCGGAGCGCACGGAATTCTGTTTACCTTCCCACCGAAGTGGTCCCTATTTATCTACTTGCAATGTCTTGCTTTCGCACTGCTAGGTTAGCAGGAGCTAGGACAAAGACGGGAGCTCATTCCGTCCTGCAGTACTCGGGAATCGAACTGCTGACCTCCTGCCTTCCAGTCAGCATCTTAGCCACTTGAGCCACTGCAGTCCCTTACAGAACCTTACCTTACACATCCCCAAATGCTGATTAAAACATGCGATCTCACTTGTGCCCTTGATAAAAATGGCAAATCTCATACACAACACCACCATCCATGGGCCAAAAAACGTGGTTCCAAGGTATGAATTGTCACACGATGGGGCTCATACTAAACCACGCTCAAATCGTCGGAACTCCTACACAATAAATCAAATCGAAACATCTTTTGCAACATCTTTCTTTGCCTGATGGTGAGGTCTGTCGTCCACGGAATGTTTTGTAGAACGCCTTTCTGCTCGTTGGTTGCCTTGATAAAGGCACCCCGGTTCGGATCTAGCACCACCACCACCAATACACGTGCCATTGGAACCGGCGCTCCTCAGCCGGAAGGAGCTTCCCTGCGAGCACTTCCGGTTTCCATCTACTAAAGTCACCCGACGCGGCCGTTTCCCGAGCGAGTCCTGACAGCTCCGCGGCCGGCGTTTCTCGTCCAGATCGGCGCCCGCCTCCCGGTTGACCACGCCCTCGCAGAACGTGACCAATCCAATCGCAGGCCTTGGGAAGGTCTCGCCCCACTATGACGGGAGGAGGAGCCCCTAATGAGAGATTGGGGTGGGGGAAGCTAGACGGGCGGTGGGCGTTGGCTGTTTACAACAGAGCATGACACCTGGAGAGGCTTCGTAGGGCACCTCCCAGTGGCGGCATCAGCAGGTTCGCACCAGTCCGCCAGAACCGGTAGCAGAAATTCTGGATGGCCCCGCCCATCCAAGTTTTGAAATAAAGTAGTCCTAATTTGGGTGCAACGCAGGGCTTTCCCCCTGGCCACACCCACCATACCACGCCCACAGTGTGGTAGTAAATTTTTAAAGAGCCCACCACTGGCGCCTCCCCTCCGAAGGTGAGCTACCTGAAGCGTCGCTCTATCCCGCCTGGGGCTAGTTCTTTCTCTGGTTGCAGCAGAGAACCTTCAGCGTAAGTGGGAAAGGAAACTTGACAACTGGAAGGCCAGCAGTTCGAGACCCGAGTGGTGAGTGACAAAGTGCACTCCCGTCATCTGTCCCAGCTTTTGCCAACCTAGTTCAAAAATTGCAAGTAGATAAACAGGTATCGTCTTGCCTGGCAGAAAAAGGTAACAGTGTTCCATGTGCTCAGCTTCTAGTCATGCCTGTCACGTGACCACGGAAATGTCTACAGGTGCAGACACCGCGGGCTGCCCCGTCTCCTAGAGCTGTGACGGCGAACCTTGGCACTCCAGATGTTCTTGGACTTTAATTCCCAGAAGCCCAAGCCCCCTGTGAATCCACACGAATGGGTTTACTGCGATTCATCCCGTACAGGCGCATTTTACTTCCTCTTCTGGGAGCGACGAGGGCAGCGCGGGCCGGATGAATCGCAGTAAACCCATTCGTGTGGATTCACAGGGTGCTTAGGCTTCTGGGAATTGAAGTCCAAGAACATCTGGAGTGCCAAGGTTTGCCATCACGACCCTAGAGTCGGTCGGACACGACTGGCTTTCGAGCAAGAAGCAAGGGACTTTTACCTTTATTAAGGCAAACACAAGCTGAAGAGACGGCTCTTTCCCTGAAGTGGAGAACTTTAATAGGTGTTCTTTTGCAAACAACGCCCAGTGTGATTTTACATGTGTATTAGGGTTGTGACGCTTTCAAAAACACCAACTCAATGATGTGCAGAAAGGGGTCTGGGTAAAAGGTGGCTCCATGAAATCAAATGGATCCTTGCGATTTCATATTTTTATACAAGGACTTTGCCTAACCACTGTCAAATCTTAAATCCCTAATTTGCCCGCAGACTACAAAACAGAAATCACGGCTCCCTTGGTGCATGACTGCAGTTGCGCAAAAACATGGATCCAAGTCAAGGATTCCTATAACCCATCTGTGGATTGCCCGCTTACACAATTGGCATAAACTCTTCCCGCTAGGTCTGCTTGGCAGAGAAAACCGCCTTGAGAACCACCGTGACTCTTAGGGAACAGAAATCAGGTTCGGGCGATTAATTGATAGTGTTATTAATTCACTCAGAAGCCAAGGCTGAGTGACCTGGTCAGACGCAGGTTGCTCCCACAAGGTGGCAAACTCTGATAAGCCCACACAATAGCATGACTCATGCCCACAGGTCGTGGGTAAGGTCAGATGGTGGTAAATAAGCTGACCCCAAGGTAGACCCGGGAAAATCCTGAGATAGAAGTGAGAACAATAGTCTCGCAAACCCCTAGCTTATCAGTAGAAACAGAACTTCCGTATGATGTCAAAGCACTCTCCGCATTGTCTTGAGTAACTTCTGTAACCCTGAGAATGTAACTTATCAATAAAGTGCCACGTCGGCAAAAGCCTTCTGTAAAGGATTCCCACGCACCCTATCGGTGCGAGAGGTCAATAAATACCAGTCTCCCGACCCGGTTCGAGGCTGGACTTTGCTGCAGCCTTGCCTCGTATGCCTTCCTTGAGTCCAGCCACTACGACCTCTGTGGGCCATTTCCGTGACTCAGCGGGCCATATCTGGCCCACTCCAACACCCATCTCTGCCCACAGAGTACAACATAAGACTCATTGCCTCTCGTGCACATGGCTTCACAATAGTACAAAAACATGGATCCAGTGCATGGATCCTCATGCATCCACATGTTTTTTACAGGACACATAATCAAAACTTATGTTAAATTAAAGGCCCCATCACATGGCTTGGAGGCACTGTAGACACTTCCAGTCATCAACAGCTGATTTGGGGCCTTTCAAGAAGAAATACAAATACAGTATTAGAAATATTTTAAATATATAAGCAGCACCTCCTAGTGTGATCAGTCAAGAGACATTGTGCAGCTTGCCTTTTACTCCAAAACAGACAGAGAAATCACCCAAAGTTAAAAATACAAAAATACAAAAAAAAGGGGGGGGGGACGGTTTCTGGGCATAAGTGAATAGCGTATTTATTAATAAAACATCAAAGTGTCCTGAAGAGTCATCAATAATAACATGGCTCAGTGGTCCTAAAAAACCTATCATTTACAAAAATACTAGCACAATGTTGAAGGAGAGAATACAACTGCAGGACGGAGTTCAAATAGGATACAAAGTATTAATTCATGGAGTCAGCGATCTCAAGGGCAATAAAGTGCAATTTTCAATAGATGCCAAAATGCAAGTAATCATGAATTCCAATAGGAAAATCAGTACAGTGATACCTCATACAATGTCTAAACTTGGTTCCACAAGTTTGGACTTTATACGGATTTGGACTTTGTATGAGGCATGAAAAATCCTAGCCGCGATGCCTCATACAACGTCATTTCCATAGAGATACATTGTACTGTAACAGCACAGACTTCAGGGCAAAGTCAAGGAAACAGACACGAAACTGACAACTTTAAGAAATCATTGTCTGAAGGCTAAAAACATTACAAAAACATGTCAAACAACCCTGATTGTCCAAGAACCTGAAGAATGCTGCAAAAATCCCAGGAATGCTTCTAAAAATTCTGACGAAAAAATTCAAAAAAATCCAAAATCACGCTCAAAACCACTTCTAAACACTCTTAGCCTCGTGCAAAACCCACAAGAGCAATGCACGCATGTGTCCTGCCTTTTATACTGCCCAGGCACAATGCAGCGACTTTGTAGGAGGCAACTTTTTTCAAGGAATTAGATGATGTATGAATTTGATGTTGTATGAAGCAGACTTTGTATGAAGTATTACTGTACACAGTGTCATGATATCCCTCCGGTAGATGGATATTTCAAAAACCTTCATCAGAGAAGAGTATCATAATCTATTTTGCGTTCGAAAGCCTATGTGGGAAATTCATAGTGGGCTAGACAGTGATGGGCAGTCTTGGCCCTCCAGCTGTTCTTGAACTTCAATTCCCAGAAACCCTGACCAGCTGGTGTGTCGACTTGGGCTTCTGGGAATTGAAGTCCAAGAACAGCTGGAGGGCCAAGACTGCCCATCTCTGGGCTAGAACGTCCTTCAACATTATGCTAGTATTTTTGTAAATGATAGTTTTAGGACCACTGAGCCATGCTATTATTGATGACTCTTCAGGACACTTCGATGTTTTATTAATAAATACGCTATTTACTTATGCCCAGAAACACACACACACACACACACCTTTTTTTTTTTTTTTGTATTTTGAACTTTGGGTGGTTTCTCTGTCTGTTCAAGTTACCCCACCCTGCCATCTTTTGTGCATAATTTTACTCCAAAACAGCAGCCCTGCCCTTGAAGAAATATGATAGCAGAAGTAGAAAAATAAAGCACAATTACATAATAGATGTCTGAACTCCCCATGAAACTATATTTGAGATGGGATGAGAGAGTATTTGTCCTGGCAGTCTGTTTCCATTGCAAGAGATTGCCTTTGTATACCCTTTTCTCTGAAGACACAAATTGAAAGCTCAGGACCTCAAGCCTTTTACAGTATTTACAACCAGTGGTTTCTAGCCCTAGAAAGTTTCACCTTTTGAGTTCTGAGATTTCAACAATCCGTATCATCCACTTACATAAAATTCACAACTATAAGAAGCTTGTTCCTAAAAGAACTACTAACCTGAGAAAGCTGTGCCAGATATTCATCAACCATATCAGACACTGTGCTCCTGCAGAATCTTGCATTGGTATGCCAATGACAGTAACAACTGGTATGCAAACTGAATAGGAAAGTTGCCTGCCAGGACCCAAACACTAACCACAATTTCCCCCAAATAACAAGAGTACATCCTAACATGGGGTGCCCAAACTTTTTGGGACGCAGGCTGGTCACGTGGTTCCTCCCACCGGAAGTGAAAGTAAAATGTGCCTTGCAATTTGTTTTGCAACAGATATATTTTGCAACAGGATGAGATAGATGTTAGGCTGCCATTTTCGCTTCTTAAGCCAGGGGAGTCCACAAACTGTGGCCCATGGGCCAGACCCCCATGCAGGCGCATTTTACTTCCACTTCCGGGAGCAACGAGAGTGGCTTGGGCCAGATGAATTGGCATCAGGGGCCGAATCCAGCCCATGGACCGTAGTTTGGGCACCCCTATCCTAACAAGTACTCTGAACTGGACAGCACTGCACCAGATCAGTGTTTTATGCTTGTGGAATTGCAGCCATTTAGACCAGCAGTATTATCTGAGGCATAGCATGGATTACTCTTTGCTGGACTTGCTCTAATAAGCAGCCCCCCCTTTTTTTGCTATAAAACATGCTGCTGAACCTCCCAAGCCCAGAAATAAGAGTAAGAAAGGGAAGCTATAAGTGAAATAAAAGGAAAAATGTTCTTAAGTGATCCTATAAATGCCTTCCTCCTGCATTTTTAAATTTCAGTTCGCATTGAACTTGTAGCAGACATTTACTACCATTTATGTTTACATTCTTGGTGAACAGGTGTAATATTTTCTTCTAGTTTTGAGTTTTCTCAGTAGTAAAACTTAGTACATTTCTGTTGTAGAAGATGAAGTATTTTCCAAATTTGATATTCTTTCCAATGAGAGCTGCTAAATGTTGGGTCCATTTAATACAAGTGGATCAGTAGAGCTTATTACTGAGATGCTGGGTGAAACAATTCCTTTTCCCTTGTTGTATTTTTCTACATGAGTCTGGGGTTTTATCATCTGCATTCTGACTAGACAACCATCTGGTTGTACAAATCCACAATATCTCACTGTGCCAGATATTCATCAAGTTTTCTTAATCAGTACCCTTTACGTTTAATCAATTTTTTCTCAACTTCATTTTAAAATTATTAAATCTGAAAACACACACTCATGTAGCCAAATGATCAGATTTGTTAAATAAACATAGGGGGCAGCATACCGTTTAATATTTGCACGTGTGAAACTTCAACTGTGCACCTGTCACAGCAATTTAACAAGGTGCTGGCCATATGCCTGGTTGCACACTTCTGCCACTCGAACATATTGAAAGAGTAAGCTTTGCCATTTGAAGCAACACATGCACGTAAACACTGAACAGGATGCTGGCCTCTATATTTTAAGCTTGTTTTGAAGCTAACATTTTTCAAAAAATGAAAAAATAAAGTTTATTTTTAGTTTTGAAATGACTGTTGCAGATTTAGAGTGCTGTGTTTTGAACTGAGCACAAGACAGTGATTTCGCATTAAGCAAATGAGATTTGTGAATCTTTTCTAATCCAGTGTTGGTGCAAAGAGCATGTGGGTGGAACATGACTGTATTATAACAGTCTAGAACAGGTGCCTAAAGAGAATCTCCTTAAGTCTTATGGACAAAACTGAAAGGAGGGAGAAAACAAAGGAGGGGGGAGTCACATAGAAGCACTCACTGTCTATGAGATTCTGTGATTGACTGCATGTTTCCAGTCAATTCTGAGCCTAGGCAGTGTAGGCATGTATGCACAAATGAGGTTACTAAGACTGCTGGAGTAGAAGATACCCATGCCAAAACACACGCTCCTTGCTTAAATGTCTAATAGTTTATTTATATATACATATGACTTTATACACAACATGAGAGCTAGGGATGCAGTGTATGGTATTATGGTATACAGATAAACTGTTGGTTTTCATTCCCAAAAGCTTGACTTGGGTGAACAAAGTGGCATTGAAACAGACGATGGAAAAATATACACAATGTCTGTGATATGACACTGCATCTCTCCAGAAAAGTCAGAAGAGACTGATGGGAATCCTTCCTGTTGGGTGCAGTTCTGCTCCCTGCTCTTACAGTAACATTTCTCCCCTTTCAAGCAGTGCTCATAGAGACCATTCCACACTTAGACTTCTCAAAGTATATTAAAAAAAAAACATTTTGCTCCTGAGATATAAGCATGCAGTAATAGTACAAATACAACCCAAAGTCTGAATTTGACTTGAATGACTTTTTTGTCAAACGTACTGTAAAACAGGCAAACATTACAAAGGCCTTACAGCCTGACTCACTGAACCTCCCCTGCCCCTTCTCTCCTCCAGGATGTCACAAAGAAGTCTGTGAAACCAACAAAACTTGCCTCTTCTTTCAAATATAAAAGGTTATGATCTGTGTGTAGACTTGTTTCATACAAAGCAGACTCCCTTGAACTGGCATAGCACAGCATATGCCCACTGGAGGCACCTGTACATTAAATACCAATAGCAGCAGAATGTGTAGGCAGGTGTCGGGGTGGGGTGGGGGGGGCAGGCTGTGGCTTGTTGCTGGTGTTGCTCTCGAATGAGCTATTGGCTAGCAAGGGCACCTTCCCAGTTCTTGTTGACCGTCTAAGCTAGCCAGTGAGCAGCAGACAGGCAGTTTTGAGTTCTGATCTAAACTGTGGTTTGGTCCTCTGAGAGAGGGACATGATGTACGTGGAAACACAGCTGCAGGCAGGTGAATAAAGGCTACAGAAATCAAAACTGACATTCAGTCTTCACTAGTGTTCAAGAGAAACCGAGTTTCTTTTTCTTCCTTGAACTTGTTCCAGGTGCAGAAATAGGAAAGGGTAGGAAGCAAATTTACCTGGGAAAACCTTCCCTGTGACACAAAAACGGCCTTCTTTGGAGTCATCTAGACTGAGCATTTATCCAAAGTGCAACTCTCCGCCATTCAAAAGGAAATATCTGATCTGATATTTTGGAAAGATCATGCAGCAGATCTAGGCTACAAAGGTGCTAATAAAGTGAAAGTGGCTCCTGTTCCAGCTAAAAGGGCAAGATAAGTTATTAATAAAAAGCACAGTGCAGAATAAACCTCTTGCTGAGGAGAAGAAAGGCAGCAACTGCCACCAATACAAAGCAAACTGAGTACTTGAAGGTGAACTCAAATTTGACCTTGAGCAGTAAAATAAGGTAAACCCTTATATTGTCCAGACACCAACACTAGCAGTTTCTATGTATTGCTAGAGAGATTGCTGGCTATGTATTCCAGAAGGCTGAAAAGCTGATTTATCAACTACATGAAAGGCAACCACACAGTACGTGCAAAGTCCTGCAACAAGAATCAACACTACTGGACGTAAAAAGTGTCAGAAAGCCAAAGGGCAGGAAACAGTTGTGCTGTTCCAGTAGAAACAGACTGCAAGGACTATTTACACAAGTCTCCAGAAGAGGACTTGAATGTAGAGGACATACATGCAAAATGGCTTGGCAGGACACAGCTATCCAGGTCAGCATCTTTTGGACCCTAGTATGTTCATAGGATCATGATGGGTCTTCTACATATTATCAAGATGGAGCTGTTTACACTTGTCTGATGTGTAAAAAAAAAAAATCTCATGATAAAGGAAAATAGCCCTTGTTCTAACTAAAGACAAGGGGGACACACGATAGGATATGCTTCACTTTTAAGTTTTTCAAAGCCTACCAAACATTATTGGGCTATTTTGTTTTGCATGTTACTCTTAAGTACAGTGAAACTCCGGATAACGACAGCACCGGATAAGGACAAATCCGCATAACGACGCGTCTATTTACACAAGTCTCTGCTGTGATGCCCCGCATAAGGACACAAAAATGTCGTTATGCGGGGCATTTGGTATCGATGCTCCGGACAACAACTTTTTTGGCTTTTTTTGTCGCTATGCGGAGCATCTCCCATAGGGACCGCATAACGACAAAAACCGGATAACGGCACGACTTGTGGAACCAAGTTTCATTGTTATCTGGAGTTCCAATGTATATGTACACCTGTAATCTACCTTCCAGTTTTGTCGTAATACCTTTAAATGGTATAAGAAGTTTAATTACCATCTTGGAGGGTTTTACTTTAAAACATGAGGTAGAAGCAGCAAGAAATTGACTGATTTTCACAAATATGACCACTATCAGGAGACTAACTGCAGTTGTGACAAATGTGGATCCTGTCTTAGCAAATATACTGTCCCATTTATTTAGCAAGACAGAGCAGGACGGGATACTGTACAAAAAGCCCCAGGTCAGGCTAACATCATCTGGGGCAAATTTAGTTCCCTTTGTTTCAAGGTCAAGGAGGTTATTCAAGTTTCCCTCATCTACTTACTTCAGAGTCTAGAACCCCCACCCCACCCCCTTTCCCCTGGCAAACAAGTAGGAATGTCCACTGCCATCAAGAGGAATTGCCAACCAGGAGCAGTAAAGTTGTGTTGCCTGCTTGGCAGTTATGTGTAAGATTTCCATTAATTCTCTCTCATTAATTCTCTCCCTCAAAAGTTGCTACAAAACACAGCTGGTATTCATTTTGTATGAAAGGTGCAGGGTTGAACAAAGAGTTCAAACATCCCTCAACTGGGAGAAAGGCTGCTGAAGGCAAAGACTTTTTATATATACCTTCAGATCACCCCTATGTCTCAGGGCCTTTCACAAGGCACTTTCGCTCTGCAGACTCATTTTCAATTCCAAAGCAAATGTCAAATTGCAAAAACTAACGTTGCTGTACGGCCAAAGGGATAGCCTAAAATAACTCTTACGATGAAATACATTTGAATTCATCTGCTCTGACAGTACGAGTACTTACCTAACAAGCCCTACTGATGTTTCTACGCACAGTTGTGCCTGCACATCTAGATTCTGACGACTGACAGGCTGCCTATAAGTACCTGAATGCAAGCACATACCAAGACTTGCCAAGAGGCAGCATAGGGGCATGAAACAAACTACAGTGGAACCTCATACAACAATCGCTCAGTATAGCAACGAAATCACATAACAATTAGGTTTTGGGGAAAATTGGCGTCCCGCATAACAATTTGCCCTATGGAAAAAAACCGTACAACAGTTTTTCAATGGAAAAAACCACTTAGCGAAAAAAATCATTGTATGATGCATCCCATAGGGGAAATCGCTATACGGTGCATGTATCGTATAGCAATTGCTTCGTACAACAACGAGCCCTGTGGAATGGATTAAAATTGTTGCATGAGGTACCACTGTAGTTCCATTTGTTCTGTGCCTAGTTGCAAACAGACCTCTATCAGTAAAAAGGAACTCCCCTTCAAATATGCAAAGAAGTACTTGTCCAAACAATATTCACATTCACACAAATTTTTTTTAACTAGGAGAACTTGAACTCTGAAAGCTTATTGCTATTCAACAAGACTGTGCTTTGGAGTTACACTATTTGAAAACTAACACAATGCTAAAATACTGACAAAACCATATTGTTTAATATTTTGGTTCTTTATGGAGCAGGCAATTAGAATACAGCCTTATAAAAACACAACCTGGAAACATAAGGAGGAGGAGTGCTATTTACATGCTCTTACATGTGAAGATCTGGACAGTCCAGGGGGGTTGTTTGTTTCAAAATATTATTTAAAAATAAGGGCATCACCAGAACAGGAAATTTAGAGAGTACTTTTCTATACTCTTCCCTATTATATAGGTAACTCACAGTGGGATTTTAAAAAATCTTACAAAATCCAGATTTTCACAGCAATCATGAAGGGTGTAGCTGAATCAAAACAGGAAGAACACAAAAAATAATGCGATTCTTCAAAATTAATATGAAGCTGTCAAAGCAGGGATCAGCAGAAAACAATGCTTTCCTCTTAAGATCTTGAAATCAAGAGCAATGCTTGGAGAGCCGCATTGTTGTCTTCCAAGTGTAGGAGACGTCTCATTGTAGAGGCTGCACCTGGCAAAGAGCTGAATTGGTCAATGAAAAGAAGTGGCTCTGCCGTCTTTTCCTCACCGTGTACAGATGGCATTGGGAAGCTTCGCTTCCTATTCTGGCACTGGAGAGAATTCCACCAATTTCTTCTTCATGAAAGAGAGCCACTAATACTTTCAAGACAGACCCGTGAAGGCAATACCGATGGCAAAAGAAATGCATGGATTCAACACAGCAAGCGGGAAGCTTCAGGACAAAAGCTAACCATTCCTCCATGAAACTGTTAGTAGAGACTTAGTACAGCTGCCGTCAATTGTAATACCTTGACAAGCCATTTCCCTGTGGTAGCAAATCCCTTCTCCACAAAGTGCATTTTCTAAAGAGATCTAGTGCATTTCTCTGTACCAAGTCCAGCCCTAATAAAAGCAACTATTTCCCATGGTCCAGGAAAAACTCTTTTAGCTCTCACAGCCACCAAGAGCTGCAACTTAATTTTGACTATCCATACAGTAAATTAATGCTAGTACTATTCATGCTGTAAACCACAAAAACATCTCCCCATACACACCCCACACAAAACCCATATACATACATGAGGCTGGAACATGGCCCAGCTGCATTCAAAAAGTCACTAGCCAGAGGAACAAGGCCAGCAAACACCAACTCCCTGAGGTCAAAACAAACCAAGATGGCAGCACTTTTAAGAAGAGGGCCACCAGTCAAAGCCCGACAGATGCTTCCCTCTGCACTGGGTATAAGTTCCCAAAAATGAAGTTGCCCAACTTTCTCATCAACTACCTCATAAGTACTTCATTTTTGTGGATGGAAGTGGTATGGAGCATTTGCTGGAAAGCCTTCTGAGAAAAGGAGGAGAAAAAAAAGGAAGGTGTAATCCAGCACCACATGCTTGAAGTGGAATAAGGCTGGATTAGAGTCAATTGCATCATCAAGATCTGAAAGAGCACATTCAAAGATGGCTCTGTGCAAGGGTCTGACCGGATGTGCTATCAACACTAGCTTAAGCAGCCAGAATGTTCCATAACGTTAGAGACCACAATGATAATTTAGACACCGACTGGGCCTTTCTGGGATTTGGAATTTCTATCAACTGCAAGAAACAATATGGGGAGGTAGGCAAACTTTACCAATACGATGCAAGGCAAAACCATTAAAGCGCTGCAAATATTTTCCTTTGGTCATTTATTTCCCCAGTTGGGATGCCCAGATCGGAGAAGATAAATGAAGTATCATCTGTAACCTCTAGAAGAGCCTCTCACATCTGCTTGGGGCAGCAACAGCAGAGTGGAGTGTGTGCAAATCATGTGCCTTAATTAACCCCATAACTAATATTTGCTTGGATCTGAATGCCCTTTTTGAACAATAGTTCAAACCATAGTGCCTCAACTGAAGGTTGACAAGGACGGAGGACAGAGGAATCCCAAAATCTCCACCCCTAGAATATCACATCTTTTCTTTTCTTTGGAGTTAGTCTCCACATTCTTAACAGACATAAGCACAGGGCTGTGCACAACATATGCCAGGTACAAATGCCCAATAAAGGGGTCCATGAGATTGTCCCTCCCATCAGAGTCCAGGCCAGGACAATCAAAGCCATTCTGCCAAGATCATCCAGGGTGTCGTTGTCCTTTGATGAAATGAAACACACTGAAGCAACATTGGATCATATTTTCAAAGTTAGCAGGATCTGCTTTCTTTATAGAGGCTGTGGTCCTTTCTGTTTCTATAACCAGGGGGGAAGGGGGGTGTTAAGAAGTCCAGCGCAAGGTTACTGGTTCTCATCCCGCAGCTGACTTATTATGTTGATAAGATTCTCTAGTCCAAAGACATACCCCATGTCAGGGCCATCATGTACAGTGGGGTCATCCCGAAAGCCTTTGAATGTGCTGTGTGCAAAGTCAATCATACGTACATCCACCTTAGGCTGGAGAGTGGGCGCCTCTGTGCTGCTGACATCTTGTAGGCCGTCTGTGGGCGAGAGGTCCACTGGCTTCATGTGTGCCGCAGACAAGCCTTCCTTCCCATCGTAGATGATGAGCAAGGAGCTGGAATAGAAGCGATAGGAGGCCTGCTTCTCCAACACAGCTTTCAGGCTTTGCAGTTTGCTAAGGATGGGCTCAAAGAGGTCATTTCGTAGATCTACACCATTGTGGAGATACTGGTAGAGGGCACTGCGAAAGCCCTCAATGGAAAGACCTCGGCCATAGTATTTGTTCCTGCACAAATAATGCCCTGTGTCCAACTGATACACCTGTAAGAGAGAGAAAGAGAGAGAACTCATACAACAGCTTAGGAGCTAGAACAGCCAGGTTTAAGCAATTGTAAGAATCTACAATCAAGCAGTTATCCATTATTCTTTTGTGCAGTACCTGAACAGAAATCTCTGGACTTCTAGAATATCAAGATTCAAGAGTCTAGGCCAAAAACATCAGCAATATTGGACTGGCTTTTCAAGGGAAAATGTGGTAGGTAGTCAGAAGAGTCCTGCTGTGCCAATATAAAAGTTTAGTAAGGATTATCCTACACATTCCAGTGGGATTTATTTCCAGAGCCAAAATCAACAAAGTGGAGCAAGACTCAAAGACATGATTCTCTGTTTAACGAGAAAACACCACTAGCAGCCAAGCTAAATATGATCGTTTATCTCTACATGTCTTGCCTCCTGTAAGAAATCACAGATTAGATCTATATGGTAGCAAAGTGTGAGAAATTGGTGCAAGCTTCAGTATTCCTTCACCCGAAAAATATTTTAACTTCCTTTCTAAATATACAATGGTGCAATTCAGAGACGGACCACAGACAGGATCCAGTTGGATTAAACACACAGAAACTCTTTCGTGTCTAACTTATTACCTTGTCAATATACGATTGTCAGAGCAAAATAAGCTACTGCAAAATCACAGAACCCAGAGTTCTTTAAAAATTGTAGTTCCAAGCATGTCAGTTTGGAAATACAGAATTGTGACTATCAGTGAAGGCAATTTAAGGTTTTGTTTACATTTCAAATGATCAACTTCCAGCAGAGGGCCCCAGAGGAAAGGAATACTGAAAGGAGACAGATCTTCTCGAGGTACTCTATATGTCTCCTGTTTTGACTGCAGTCTGATACCACCCACTTGGAATAACAGGACAGTCTTACATGGTAAAACCCCTACTTACGTAAAAAGTCTGTTCTATTGGCTTTTATGTAAATTGGTTTTTTACTTAACTCAAAGCAAACCCATAGGAAAAATGATTTTTTATGTAACTTGAAGCAAACCTATAGGAAATTGTGTTATGTAAATTGGGACATTTATGTAAATCAGAACATGGTTTCAGTGCAAAAATCATTATGTAAGTCGAATTTAATGTAACTCAAGGCATATGTAAGTTGGGGTTTTACTGTATAGCTTTATACTACATATGTCTTTCTATCTATGCTGTTTATGTTTTCAGTACAGTAATGTACAGGTGCACTTAACTGAATCAGCACTAAGTGGAGTCAGTTTACATTATGTCTTATGCCACAAGCAAACACCTTAGCATGTGCCTTGTAACAAGCCAGAATTTGTTACAAAGGGCAGTGCTGTGCAAGGAGTGCAGCCTGAAAGGGGTGCTCTGTTTTCCCTGTCCAACCCTCCCCTTCCTTTTACTCCAATGGTCCTTTTAAAGTTCAGACGCAATAACCTCTCATGATATGCCGGCCATCTTTTGGGACCCTTAACAGAAGCATAAGCACTGCAGGCTGAGTTAACAACTACAGTTCATAAGATGAACTCATTTAGTAAGGAGCGCTCACTTTTGACACACCGAGAGCTCCATTGTTAAACTGTTGGCAAAATAAATCTCCATGTTTAGTTGGAAGTAAGTCCCATTGTATTCAGTGGAAATTACCCTCAGAGAGCATACATTTCCTCTTAGGTGCTCCCAATTCCCAACTTGTTGCCAACCTGTACACTATTCATTGTTTAAAACCTTTTCTTAAATTTGGCTATATAAATCTTGGCATTTGCCATTGAAACAAAGCATCTCCCAACCCTCTGGAGCAGATGGGGGCAGCTGGCTGCAAAGGGGGAATGGAAGTCATTCTACTAACAAAAACCATACCATCCGCTGGATATCAGCACTGGATACAACCCACAGATCTCTCTTCCATTCCTTCCCTCCTCAACCAAACCTCTACAAAGGAAGGAAGAATCCTCAGGGTTCTATAATTGTTGTCCCAATTAATAAATGCTGCAGCCACATTCACATTTTGCTAGTGGCCCATGCAGTACCTGCATTCCACAAACTCGGACTCCTAGTGTGGCTGAAGTGCTCTGTGCACACTTCTTCATTTGTCGAGCGGCCTTCTCCTCAGAGGCATCATCCCCATGCTGTCTGGTCCCCATTTTCAAGTCAAGCACACAGGGAAGTTTGAAGTGATGTACCACGTTCTCCAGCAAAAGGAATTCTGAGGAACTCGTCAAGAAGAATTCATCTATGGAAGCTCTACATCCCTATATAACTGCCCTGCAGGAACACTAGGGTCTCTGTTAGAGAACAGTCTGGCAAGGAACACAGTTGTAGATAGAAGGGGAAGAGAATGAAGAAACAGGACACACAAAACCCACCCAACAGAAGATGGCTTTGGGAAAGGGACATTTAAAAAAATCTTCAGACAGAATAGACTACTGTATTTAGGAAAGAGAAACTAAGCGAAGAAAACATACAGTACTCTCATTCTGACACTAATGGTCAATCCCAATATCCAATCCAATAATGATTTGTCGCTGCTTATCTATTTAAGCACAACTCAACCAAAATCCAAAGTGTTCTCTCCTTTGCCTTCTGTTTCCATGTCTGGCCGAACAGCTTTACCATCGGTTCATCCCATCGTTTTCAGGGTCTGCCTAGTTGTTTTCCCTTGGTATCCAGTCTGTTAGCCAACAGGTCAATCTTACTCTCCAGAAAAGGCATCTGGATACTGGTGATGGACTATGAAAAATGGTCAACAGGAAAAAGTAACTAAAGCACCACACTTATGCTATGAGACCACCACCCTGAAGAATGCTCTAAACAGAGCCTACCAAAGCTTTTGAACAGATCATGAAGAGGACACCACCTATTGCAGGGGGGCCAAAACTACGGCCCACAGGCCGGATCTGGGCCCTGATGCCAATTCATCCTGCCTGTGCCACCCTCATCGCTCCCAGAAGTGGAGGTAAAACGCGCCTATACGGGCGTATTTTACTTCCACTTCCGGGAGCAACAAGGGTGGCGTGGGCCAGATGGATTGGCATCAGGGGCTGGATCCAGCCTGTGGGCCGTAGTTTTGGTACCCCTGGTTTAAGCAGAGAAAATGGCAGCTTAAAATCTATCCGTTGCAAAACAAATTGCAAGACACATTTTACTTCCACTTCCGGTGGGAGGAACCACGTGACCGGCTCGCAACCTGAAAAATTCGGGCACCCATGACCTAAGGCAAAATTCTGCCTTTTGAAGGATACTGTAGAGCTTTCGTTCCTTGGACTCTGAGCACATGCGGCTCAACTGTTCCTTGTGGCAGCGCAGACTCCATGGATTGAAGCTGATCTTCTCAGAAGTCACACTGCTGTTTCCATCGAGCATCTGGAATGGAACATCTGAATGGACACTCCTCATATTTTTTGCGTCCTGGATGCTGTTGACAATATATAAAATGACTGATAAAGACGCCTGCTGCACTGGACAGAATAACAGAAATGCTAAACCCAAGCAGCCTTCACTGAGTAGGAGAGAGGGTTCCCTCCCATCTTACAGATAGTGGATGAGTACCAACATCTCTTTCCTTAAATGTTACACCTAAGGTGCATGCAAGGCCTACTCTGTTGTTGAAAATCAACTCAATAAGCAAAAAAGCAAGGGATTGCTGAAGTGAAGCAACCACTGAAAAGCTATTTTGAACTCTTTTTTTAAAAGGAGTAAGAGAAAACCCTAGTACCTTTCTGAAGTGTCAGGTAGCAGGCTGGCTTTCTCCTCACCGCCACTCCCTGAGCGGTTGAGACTCCTACGAGAATGTTTGCGGCGTGGCTGGTCTCTGTCTGGCATATCCTCCTGTTCCAAAGCTTCACTCTCCACATAGGGATAGGCCACCAAGTTAATATAGCCATCACTATCTCCTTCAAAACAAACGGATACAACACCTGCCAGGGGGGAAAAACCCACATGTGAGATTCTTCACATGATATTTCTAGTAATTCAATGCCAATACAAAATTGGCACTACAAAACGTTGCTGCCAAAAAACTGGCCGGGGGGGGGGGGGGAGGGGAGGGAGGCAGGAGAACAGAGCTATGAAAGAGGCTGGAAGGCAAAAAAAAGAAGAAACCAAGGGCAAAAAAGTTTTGCATTATGGGAATTCATGTACCTATGCAGCGAAAAAACAATTTTTCACTTCCTCCAATAGGCTTGCTATTGTTTTTGGTTTTGTTCTAATTACAAAATGACAAACATCTCAGACATTTCTACTATCTTACTCCTACAGAAAGGAAGCATCACAATCAGCATATTTGTGGGAAGCAAATAAGATTTTTAAAACCTAAATGTCCCAGAAATAGTACAGCTAGAATATGTCTCAGTTGCTGACAGTAACACTATTATTGTGGTTGAAACTGGCCACCTGCCATTGAAGAAGGAAAAAAGGTAAGGGAAATTATATTCAAGAATCACATATGTTTAGTCTCATTAGGAATGTATAAGTAACCTACCATATTTTAAGGACCATAAGACACACCTGACCATAAGACGCACCCAGTTTTTAGAGCAGGAAAACAAGGGGTGGGGGGAATTCTGAACTAAATAGTATTGTACTTTTACCACCAACCAGTGGTGGCGCTGCAGGGGAAATGGGCCGGCAGGGAGAGCCTCCTGCTCTCCCTGCAACCAGGAAGCATGGTTTCCCCCTCCATTTTGACCACATGTAGCAGTGACAAAGGAGCAGGGAAACATGGAGCAGGAACAAGAAAGGTAAATGAAACCCTTTATTTTTATGCACAGGTTTGGTTTCCCACTTAAATGCATTGGGAACATACAAACAGAAAAGCTTTAGAATACAAGAAATTGATTTCCAATGCATTTAAATGGGAAATTGCGATTTGCACCTGTGGTAATGGCCTGCTAAACATGTTTTGGCCAGCCAGGGCTGTTGTAAAATATCCTTTTACAACAGCCTTGCTGGACAGCATTTGGACTATAAGACGCACCCTCATTCCCCCACCCACCCACTTTTAGTCTCATGGTCTGGAAAATACGGTATATGCTCCATTGCTATGAAACCCTAGTGTGAGAGGACACTACCAGATTGTAGAGCCTGATTAATGGTGAGGGGATCCATCTTTGGGTAGCACATATTCCCATCCATCAGGACACTGTATAGCAAAAAAGAATAGCCTTTGAAAATAGGTTTCTGACCACCTATGATGCAACAGCAATAGTCTCTAACAACAAAAATTGCCTCCTGCGAGTAAATGGGAAGTCCTAGTCTGCAGATTCCAGCTGGTAAAGGTCCCCTTTGCAGACTATCTGAGTTTAATAACGGGGAAATAACAGACAGCAATCTACTTTCTGTTGAAACATCAAGAGTAGCTTAATGTACTTTGGAGTCGGAACTGTTACATGAAGGTACAATAAATATTTCAGTATAGCTCATTCAGGTTTAGCTACTATCTTTCTACGTCCAGAATCTATACCTGTCAATTAGTTGGCATGGTCCACAATTTCTTCTGTTTTAGTCTCTCTATCAACTAGAAATCTCCCAGTGAAGATGCAACCTGTTTTTTCCTGTCTCTCCTATTTCAGTATGAAGAGGAATGTTGTTGCAGACAGTACAGAAGTCAACACAACAAGCTTGGTTTTGACTTGTTACATTTTCCCACTGACATTAATAAAAAATATAAAAGATCTGTGTTCCACGGAAGATGAACATATATTTGGGAAGCATTGTCACACTTTACTGAAAAATAGTGCCTGTTGTTTACTCAATGATACGTTCTACAATCATCTCCACAACTGAAACCTTACTATGAGATACCATCAACATTACACAAGGGTATCAATGACTATAATTATGGATACTTAAGGACAACCTCGGGGTTGGAGAGATAGGCAGGATATCTCTCAATGCCATTTCCAGGGAATCCTAAGCAGGTGAAGGCATCTGCTTGGGAACACCCTGAAGCAAATGGTGAGCCACTATGTGAGACAGAATCCTGGACTGGATGGGCTCCTGTGGCCTCTTCCAGCAAGGCTGTTCTTATGTTCTTATGTTCTTATTATGGAGCCTGATCACTGGTGAGGGGATCCATCTTTGGGTAAAACATCCTCCTAGCACAGGGACAGGACCAGCGAAGAATGCAACACCCATTCATGCCATTATACTTGCCTTTGTTCAAACTTTGCAAGTAAACTCACCATTTGCCTTTTTCATGTCTCTTAAATTTGCTATTCTGGCTGCCTCGTTTCCTAAATATCACTGCCAAGTCCTCATATTCTTTGTAAATAATGTGAGCAAACGACACACTCTCCTCTCTAATTAACTGACCTCAGGTAGTTTTTGACTATCTGAGGTTGTGAGATATGCTATTGTGGTCAAGTACTTCCAATGAAACGCAGTTGCAAAGAAACCCCTGATTAACAACATCTCTTGGACTTTATATGAGCCTCTCAACAGTTAAAAAGACAGACTCCAATCGGCTGCTGTGAAGGTAAATTTACAATATGAGATAACATTTTAAAACTGAAACAGCTCTATTTTGCAACATATGGCAATAGAAGTGCTGTGAAAGACGATACCATCTTTTGCACTCATAAGCTCACATTCAAAACCAGTTAAAACACAGTAGAGCTGTTCTAGGGCAGAATTGGAACCAAAATCAACACATTCTCTGGTAGCAATGTGCATGAGCAGAGTGGCGTACCAATAAAGGTTGTCTACCCAACTCCAAATTCATACATGTAATTCTTGAGTATAAATATTTCTCAGATAGTCCCCGACAGGCCATTATGCTCTGGACTTCAAAACACTAATGGTGTTCTCTAAAGGCAAAGGCTCACCTTTGTACTCAGGTGTGAATTCCTTCATTTCTGGAGGCAAGGACTCATAGAAGCGCTGTTCTCTGCTGATGAGAGGCTTGCACACAGTGTGGTCATCGTAGCGCATCATGCTGCTGTGGCCGCCCACCTGATGGATGAAAGGCTCCAGCAGGACCCCTCGGCCTCTTGTGTGGGTTGCGCTCTTGCCATGCTTCCCCACCTCCATGGTTTGACAAACACACATTGCGTAGGGCACCAGTTACAATCTTGGGGCACGGAGAGTGCTGCATGGAGTGGAAGGAGCAGTGTCTCAACAAAGAAAATTACCACCCCTCAAACTGTTCAGGAAGAGAACATGTGCCAGCAATCTGCAAAAGAGAAGGAAGATGCCAAGAAGGTTGGTCAACAGTAACCTGAAACTAAAAGTGTAAGGTGTAGGTACACACACATATGGATTGTGTATTATTCAAGGCAGTGGCGCGGCAGCTACAGGGGGTCCAGGATGAAGCGGATTATCTGGACACTCAAGTAACGATTCAGACCCGGATATGGTACCGAGACTGCATTGGTTGTGCTGTTGGATGATCTCTGGCATGAGCGGGACAGAGGTAAGCCATCCGTCCTGGCTATCCTTGACCTCTCAGTGGCCTTCAATACCGTTGATCACGGTATCCTTCTGGAACGGCTCTGAGGATTGAGGATCCAGGGCACTGTGTGGTCCTGGTTTTCCTCATTTCTAAGGGGTTGGACCCAGTTGGTGTGGTTGGGGAACGAGAGGTCCAGCCCTAGGCTTCTCCAATATGGGGTGCCGCAGGGCTTGGTGCTCTCACCTCTCCTTATTTAATATTTACATGAAGCCTCTGGGGGAGATCATCCGTTCCCACGGGGTGAAGTATCATCAATATGCAGATGATACTCAATTGTACATCTCGGACTGTGGTGATCCAAGCGATACAATTTAAGTCCTATCCAGGTGTATGGAGGCTGTTAGGGTCTGGATGGGGGACAACGGGCTACAACTGAATCCTGGCAAGACTGAGTGGCTGTGGGTCAGGGCCCCACGTTATCCCAGGACCATCTTTGGTACTGGACAGGGTTCTTTTGCCTCAGACAGACCCAGCGCGTAATTTGAGGATCCTCCTGGACTCACGATTCCTTCTCAATGAGCAGGTGGCAGTCATGGCCAGTAGGGCATTCACACAACTTCATGTTATTCACCAATTATGCCCGCTCCTGGACTGGGACTTCTTGCTTATGGTCACACATGCTCTGGTCACCTATAGACTAGATTACTGCAATGCACTCTACATGGGGCTGCCCTTGATGACCATTCGGAGGCTGCAGCTGGTCCAAAATGCAGCTGCCCACATGGTGATGGGATGTGGGCGTTATGCCCATCCCTCACCCCTGCTATGGGAGCCGCATTGGTTGCTGGTGTGCCTCCAGGTGCAATTCAAGGTGCTAGTGATGACCTTTAAACCCCTACATGGTAGTGGTCCAGGGTGGTTAAGAGACCGACCGCATCACCCCAAGGAATCTGTCCCACCAGAGCAGACCAGAGGGACTCCTTAAAGGTGCCATCAGCTAGAGAGGCTCATGCTCTAGTACTAGAATGAGGGTCTTTTCAACATCTGGTCCGGCCCTGTGGAACCTCCTGCCGATTGAGCTGTGTCTCCAGACAGATCTATTGCCCTTGAGGAAGGATCTAAAAATCTGGCTGGCAAAGCAGGTGTGGGGCACTGGTGATGTGGCAGCCCCCCCCCCCTTTGCTGGCTTATATAATGAAGGCTGTTCACGCTTTTAAGTTATAATTTTAATTAGCAGAGGTGGGGAGGGTATTTTTAGCGGTTTTTAATGGATTTTAAAGTTTTAAGGTTTTTGTAATTTTATGTTTGGGTGATGTCTGTGAGCCACCCAAAGTCGCTTGGTGAGTGGGCGGCAATATAAATTCAAATACATACATACATACATACATACATACATACATACATACATACATACATACATACATACATACATACATACATACATACATACAAACAACCCAAAAAGCTGGCTATTAGCACTGAGGTTCCTCACTCTCAAACCTCTGTTCTCCCCTTGGCTTACAAATTTACAAGACAGAATATTACCCTTATCCTTACTGGTGCTTACAGGTAGAAATGGTTTTGTATTTTTACACTGCTAATCCCTTTAGAAATGTCACCAAGCTCAAGGTCTCTTACTAGGCCAAGCACTAGCACTTCTAGGTGGAAGGTAGCAGGAATCGAGGAAGGCCAAAAGCAATATGGAGTGATTCCCTAAAACAAGGGTTCCCAACCTAACACCTGTGGGCCAGATCTGCCCCTGGTGCCATTTCATGAGGCGTGCACCCCACCCCTCCAAGAGCATTCGGGAAATAAAATGGCCACCCCTTTGAAGCTGTTGGGACAAAATGGCCACCCCTATCATGCAGGCAGAGCAAAATGGCTGTCAGTCCCCCAAAGCTGACTGAGAGAGCATGACGCGGCCCCTGGCTTGAAAAGGTTGGGAACCCCTGCCCTAAGAGAAGCCACAAGCTATAGTTTGCAGGAGTTGAGCAGGGCTGTTGAGGACAGGATACGTTGGAGATCTCTCATCCACAAGTGACAGACAATTTAATGGCATGGAACAACAATCTTAGCTTAGCTCTTAAAATGAAATGGCTTCAGGAAAACTTTTAGACAAATGGTATAAAATAATGAAATACATAATTTTGTTAAAATTCAGTAAAAAATAATGAAATATGTTCACAAACAATTACATTCTCTGTAGCAACATTACAGTTCTCCAGTCTCAACCTTAACTTAATATCTTAAGCTTGTGAAATACAAACAGCTCCAGTTTTTCAGGTAACTAATTTAAATGCTGACATGAATACATTTGACATTGATTCAGAAATTTAGATGGTTGTAAAATTAGAATCAAAATATCATTCACTCCTTGAATTGCTTGCATACGTCATGTACATTAAAATAATGGATGGATTTCTTAATCTATGTGGTGGTTTTGGAGTATACCAAACCTGCAGGAGAAAAGGCATAAAAAAGAAAAATAATAATAATAATCCTCTCTAATATTCTGGAAATTAAATTCTTCAATTACAGAACAATTAGTTATCTTCAACCTATAATCACAATGCTTTTGTGGCTAAAATAAAAGGACTACTAAAATATGTGTCTGAGTGTTAGACACTGCAAAGGCAGACTAATGTGATTTTTTAAAAAGAATCAAGGCTTTCTAACTCCATTTAATCAACACACAAATGGGTCAAACAAAATCATAGTCTCTCATCTAAAAAGCTGAATGTTCTCTATCCCTCACATACTTCTCCTTGTCTCTTATTTGAAAGGGTTTCAAAATTGCAAAGGACCATTTCCAATTTAATTTATATCCTGCCTTTCTCAAGCCAAAGCTGACTCAAGGCAGCAAACAACATATTAAATCATACAATAATACACAATAACAATCAATAAGCGTAGAATACAACATATGAATTTCAATACAATCAAGATAATTAAGTAAATAATAACATAGGAGAATTAATTAATTACCGGCCCCACAACAGGGTGTGTGTGTGTGGGGGGGCGCCAACAGGTGTGCAATCCTAATGCTCCTGGTTGTCGGACCTCCTCAACCCCACAGAGGCTAAGTCCATGGGCGGCGGCGAGTCCAGCCATCCTCCATGGTGTCAGCCCCATGTCAGCCCAGGTGGGGGCAGGACCCAGGAACGCAAGGAAAAAGGAAGGGCGGGGGGCCCTGCAGCCACAGCAATCGTGTTGGGCAATCCCACACACAATCACCAAATGCTGGCTTAATAAATTGCAGAGCAGGTCAGGAATATTTATATATCAGAGGAGATCAACTTCTACTTTAATGGACTGTCAACAAATAATCAGTAATTGCTGACAAAGCTCATTCCCCTTAAATTGCTAGACATAACTCAGGCATTGCAAACCTTTTAAAGTCAGGGGCCGGGTCATGCTCCCTCAGACAGGTGAGGGGGCCAGACTGGTGTGGTCCCCCCCCCCCGCTGTAAACGCTGCCATAAAACACATCCAGGAGTGTCATAAATATTCTTACGACAGTCGTGGATGTGTTTTACGGCTGTTTATGCCGCTTCCAGCGGTAGCAGCAGGAGCGAGGGCATGGGGGCCCGGATGATTTGGGCCTGCAGGCCATAGGTTGCCTACCCCAACATAACTGAATACCATTAAAGTGGTATTCTTTAAGAATAGAGACAAGGAGGAGGTGAACTAGATATTTCAGCACGGCAGATTTGGAATTTTGGGGAATGCGGTAATCTTTGACTAATGGGGAAAAGAGTCAGCTGCTAATACAAAGAGAAAGGCTATCTAGTAGACATATTTTTTCTACTTTTTAGAGCAAAAAGAACATAATGTTCTCCAAATTTTCATATTTGGTGCATTTCAATATACAATTGCAAAAAAGGTTAAAACTGCAGGAACTTGCATTTACAGTCATGCCAAATAATGTTGTGTTTCAAAAGTGCTTTAAAACTAATCCCCCTCCCCAAAAAAACACTATCACAGCCAGATGAAGCTATCTTTCCGTTAAGCAGTCAGATCCAGAAATACTGAAACAAGGATAACTTTTTTGGCATGTGGCCTCTGCAACTCACCACAGTGGAGATGAAAGGAAACACTCAAGATGTGAGTGAAGTCAGGACTATCAGCTTTAATGCAAGGAAGGGGTTTGACAAAAGTGGGATATTAATCAGTCAGGAGGGACAGTCATTGGCAGAGACACACAACTTTTTTTGTGTGGATCATAAGTAACAAACAAATGGCCAACAAGCAGTTGCATGGCCAGGTGCGGCCTGCCTGTTTCCTGGTTTCCCAGTGACCAACCAAGCAGATAAAAGGCCTGGAGGTGGTTCGGAGTGTTACACTTGCACGTGGTAGCTGTTCACTAGAACTCCCCACATGAGATCCAAAGGTGTCCGTGCGAGTGAACGAAGTCATCATTAGGCTGAGAAAATGAAAGAAACCCATCAGAGAGGTAGCAAAAACACTGGGTGTGGCCATACAACAGTTTAGGACATCCTGAAAAAGAAGGAAGTGGCAATCTTAGAAACAGCAAGATGTCTGGACACGCATGGAAGACAACTAAAGTGAATGACAAACAAATCCTGCTCATGGTGAAAAGGTATCAAGGAATTTACACATAAACACCCACTCAAACTAAAGATACAGGGGGTTAATCTAGTGTGGGGATGATGGAGCTCCTGGTTCATATGGGTTTGTACTGTATTCTGAATGCTTTGCTATTGTAGTTGCTGTAACGCAAGTGAGCCTCCGTAAGGATGACATAGTAACTGCTTTTTGCTTGGGACCCTTTCACAACATCTCACCAGGTCAAGAACACTCTTGAGGAGGAAGGTCCACATCTACAGTCAAGAGACAGCTTTATGAATGTAAATACTGTACAGAGGCTACACAACAAGGTGCAAACTACTGGTAATGCTCAAGAATAGAAAGGCCAGATTGGACTCTGCCAACAAACACCTAAAAGAGCCCGCCCAGTTTTAGAATAAGATTCTTTGGACCAATGAGACCAAGATTAATTTCTACTAGAATGATGGGGAAAGTATGGAGAAGGAAAGGAATAGCTCATGTACCAAAGCATACCACACTAATTGTCAAACACAGTAGAGGCAGTTTTATGGCATGGGTCTGTATGGTTGCCAATTGAACCGGGTCCCTGGTGTTTACTGATGATCTGACTGCTGATGGAAGCAGCAAGATGATTTCTGAAGTGTATGAGGCTATACTTTCTGCTCAGATTCTCCCAAATGCTGCAAAACCGATAGGACGCCACACCATGCTGCAGATAGATAATGATCCAAAGCATACAGTGAAAACTACCAAACAGTTTATCAGGTCAAAGAACTGGGATATTCTTCAAAGGCAAAATCAGTCATTGGATCTCAACCCAATAGAGCAGTGATGGCTAACCTTGACACTCCAGGTGTTCTTTGATTTCAATTAAAGTACCAGAGGCCCAAGTCGGCACGCCAGCTGATCCTATGTCTGATGAAGTGGACTTGGTCTACAAAAGCTCTGTTAAATACAAGAGTTAGTGTTTAAGGTGCCACATTTTTTGTGTTCTTTTGCTGTTTTGTTTTATTTACTCTCAGATATGGAGTGCCAAGACTAGCCATCACGGTAACAGAGGAAGCTTTTCACTTACTGAAGACAGGACTGAAGGCAGAAAGACCCACAAACTATTAGCAGCTGAAGTAAAGGCCTTGCAAAGCATCTTAGGGGAAGAAAATCAGCATTTGGTCACATCCATGAGATCAAGATTTTAGTCAAGTCATTGGCTGCAAAGGATTTCCAACCAAGTATTGAAGGCAATCCTTCTGTTTGTGCTGATGTTTGTTTGTTCCACTACTTATGAGCCACCAAAATGGTTTATGTGCATTTCTCTGCCAATGGCTGTACTTCCCAAGTTGTTAATGCCCCACTTTTGTCAAACCCCTTGCATTAAAGCTGTCAGTCCTGGCTTTGCTCACATCTGGAGTGTTTCCTTTCATCTTCAGTGTGTTGAGGTGCAGAAGCTACATGACAAAAAAAAAAGTATGGTTTGTATGTAAATTGACTGTAGAGCAAGAGTTATTGCAACCAAACACGTACAACCAAAATGTGTGAGGATACAATAGAAGAACTGATTTGTTAATTGTAATGCTTCCTCCTTATACAGTATGTAAGTGTGCTCCTCACAAACATATGATACAATTGGGATGAGGATTTTTCATCATGCAGTAAGAACCCACCTT
The DNA here is from genome assembly GCA_035047305.1 of Bradypodion pumilum. Taxonomy (NCBI): domain Eukaryota; kingdom Metazoa; phylum Chordata; class Lepidosauria; order Squamata; family Chamaeleonidae; genus Bradypodion; species Bradypodion pumilum. The sequence goes on from JAWDJD010000002.1 coordinate 365,290,122, forward strand.
AAAATGCTTACAGAGTAGGAGACGGCTTTCCCTCACATGCAAAGTTTGACTGATTATCATATTTGGAACAAGCAAGTGTACATGCCTGTTGCCTCGCTCTTTCTTGGAGGACATGACTCTTTATATCAACCAAACTGACTCAGTTGTAGTATCCTCCTACAGCCACTGCTACCTGCTTACAGCACAATGAGTAACAGACAGCATAGAGAGAGGGTGGGAGGTCAGGACAAAGCATAGAGGAAATTTACATCCAGTGGTATCACGATGGCTGCTATCATCCAATCAAAACTTCTAGAAGGGGATGCAGGAATTTTGAATCTTAAATTCCTGGGGACTATGTAATAAATGTTCTCTTGCTTCAGTTGTTGTTGTGGGATTATTGTATTCTAGCTCCTGGACTCTACTGTCTGCTTGTTAGTTTGCCTTCATCTTGGATCCTATGCTTTTCTGTATTTCCTCCATTTTTATATTTTTTATATTTTTTTGGGGGGGGTGACGACAATTCTTCCTTTATTTATTTATTTATTATTTTTTGTTGCTGCTGGACTCAAGGAACAGAAGAAGAAGAAAAAGACATCAAGTGGTAGGGGTAGAGAAATCTTCCCATATTCTACTAGATTTGGTTGTAGGCAGGGGCTTGGTTGTATTATTCCCTTTATTTGCTTGCTTGCTTTTCTTGGTCTTTGGAACAGTGGGCTGTTGTTGGTTTTTTAGTTGTTGTTTTCCCATGTAAAGGAGAGAGGGTTGGTTTTCCTGTTTGCTTGATTTTTTAAAAAAAAGGTTATTTGATAAATTTGCAGTGTCTTTATTCTGTTAAATGGGCTGAGTGGGAATGTTTTGTATTGTTGTTTGCTTTATGTGTGCCAGGCACCCAGCCAGAGCATGGCTGGCTATCTATTTCCTTGCCCTTTTCCCACTGTGCTGTCCAGGTCCAGAGGGGCTCTGTTGTGCTTGGTGGATTGCAATGAATTTATACAGTTGTTTTTCCTTTTATAATACCTTACTGCTTTTTGAATTGGTTAGCTTTTTGAAATATTTCCCACTTTGCATTCAGCATTGGTGATGGTGGGTGTATCTTGGCTTCAGGAATAACTTTATGTGGCCTCTCGTGGCAATGGTCATAGAGAGATTGGCAATGCCAGAGGCTTTCCCTATACTGTACAGTAAATTACTTCTTGTATTGGTCTGATGATGATTTTTCTTTCTCATGAACTGATATCTGATTATGCAAGGAATTGGTTTTTCCGCTGCCGTGAGTGCCATAAAATATGAAAGGAAAAAGACTAGTCAAAAAAGTGTTTTTTAAGTGTTGCATCCCAGCCACCAGACACTGTAACACAGGACAGGACCTTCCTTGCTGAAGCAGGCCCTCACTTTGATGAGGCTTCACCACCACAAATGCAATACAAAAATAGGTAAAAGTAAAGGGCGTCCTTGCTTGAAAGCCAGTCATATTCAACTCGAGGGTTCGGTGCTCATCTCAATTTATAGCCCAAGAGCCAGTGCTGTCTACATGTGCAGATGGTCTTGTGGCAGGCATGACTAGACACTGGAATACGTAGAAAGCTGTTACCTTTCCTGCTGAAGTGGTACCCATTTATCTACTTGCAATTTCTAGCTTTCGAACAGCTAGGTTGGCAGGAACTGGGACAGATTATGGGAATTCACTTCATCACGCAGTACCGAGCTCTTGAATGGCTGACCTGCTGACCTTCCGGTACTCAAGCTCAGCGTCTTAACCACTAACAGTTAATTCAAATCAATATATATTTCATAGTTTTCTGGGCTTTTTTTACTGCAATCAACTATGTTAGGTGGGTTTAATATAGGACAGGGGTTTCCAAACTACGGCTACAGGCCGGCCCCGCCCCGGCCTGCGGCACCATTTCATGTGGCCCACCACCACCACAGCCAGAAGTGGAAGCGGACGTGCTTATGTCAGCTGTAAAATGCACCCGTGCATGCATAAATGTGCCCGCAGCTGATGTAAACGTGGAAGTGGGTCAGGCCCGCAGCATAAAAAGGTTGGGAACTCCTGATGTAGGACATGAACATCTATAAGTTATTCTTCTAAGGAGACAAGCCTTGACATTTTCTCTTGCTTCTCAATAATTTGCAAGTACAAGCAATCAAGAGAAGATTTTACGTGGTCACAGAGTCACATTTAACTTTTAGTGAAATATAATTCACCTAGTTGTCCTCAGATTTTTCTCAACTTGAAATGAAACAAAAAAAGTAGCGAAGAGTGTGAGTGAGTGAAACTGAAGGCACTACGATAACATCTCAGCAAAAGAAAGTTAGACCGTTGACATTCTAATAATTTCTATGCAAAGCTTTGAATGTGCTTGAATGTAACATTTAAACCAAACATGATAAATTTGGTATCATTATTTAGACCACTGGAATTTCTGAAGCATTTTCCATTTCTACTTTTCCCTGAAAACCTACATAATTGAATCCACAAATCCCAGGTGTGTTGTGCCTCATAAGACCAGGTGCTCAAGCTTTAGCATCATTGTCACACACAAAAGAAAATGTTGTTAAACCACCATTCATTCAATACCTATGCCAAAATATGTTCTCATTGTGCACCACTGTGTTCTATCAACATTTAGTGTTTGTCCTGCACTCAAAGCATGAAGCATACTCCAGAGTGGATCAAAAGCATGTCAACAAGCAAACAAACACAGATCTCTCCTTCAAAAGTGTTACCAAACACTGTGCTAGATAATGTGCTGGTTCAAGGCCACAACTCCCTAGTAGTTCTTCTCCACTCTCTATATAAAAGTAGGAATATACAACTGAAAAGACCTGAGTGGGTGCGGGAGATAGAAATATATTTCTCTGTATTAAAATTTTTGAGAACATGCAGCTGTGCACACATATTTCCATAAGATGATTATAAATGGAAATTACAATGGGGCATTTAAAAATAGAAACAAAAAATTATTCTCTCTGGAATATATTGTGGAGAAAAATCTACCACTTCTATGAAAAATGATTCTAGTTAGTAAAAGTCAAACATACAACCTATAATTGTCTTCATATACATCAAGTCATCCATTTAGCCTATACCAAAGACTAGATTACAACATAAAATATACATGCATGCTGTATTTGAGATGTATTTAATCTAATCACAAGCAAACAACACACACAAAATTACATACTAAACCTACAAACTAATCAATCAGAACCTAGACTTAATTGGAGGTTTAAAAACAAGAGCCAAAGGACTCTGACAAATACAACTCATGAAAATGAAATTCTGTATAATCTACATGTTTGGAAAAACCCAAAAGGGACACTAAGGTAGTGCCGCTCATCATTCAATAGTATAGTATGTGCAAAACATCTGCTAGAAAACAAGATTGAGGGAGAAGGAGAAATACTTCCAGAAAAGGAGTGAAATTATTAATAGGGATGTTCAGTTTCATCCAAATGAAAATTCTGCTAAAAGTGTTTATTGTCTTAACGTGGGTTGAATATATTATTATATTGTATTGTTCTCCAATAAATTAAAAAACCTTTCTTTCCAAATCTGTTATCAATATACATTGATTGATACACTGCATTTCAAATATAATCCTGACAAGAAAAAAATAATACTGTTATTCAAATAGGAAATGAAATAGACACCTTCTTAGCAACTTCATACCAGTTTTTACAATACATTAACAATGACAGGCAAAACAAAAAATCCCTCCAAATTCATAGGCAAGCATGGGGAAAATACACTGATTTAAATCCTTTTTTTAGCATAGCACTAAATCAATAGAATTTGCTATGTCAGCTTCTTCATAAGTTCCACTAATTCAATTGACCAACTCTAGTTGTAGTTTATTATGCTAAGCAACAGGATTCAAACCATTATCAGGGAAGTACTGAAATATTAATTGCCTCATTTATTTTATGAATAATTTCTTCAACATTTGAGAGATAAGAGTTCAGAACCTGGCCACAGGAAGACAACATGACTAGGCAGTACGAAGCATTGACCCACAAGGGAGAAAAACAAAAGAAGAAGAAAAAACACACAGTAAGATATTTGCGTATTCAGATATTCTTGATCCCCTGAAGACATTATGCCTCCTGCTGTACCACACTAGGAATTAGTGGGTTGCGTTAAGTGTTACTATTAATTAGCACAGATATTTGGCACAAGCATCATAACTTAGACACTCAAACTCCACTAAACATGGGGAGGGTTAAGAGGAAAGTCAGCAGACTCTCTCCAATTTTGGTGTTTCTAGGTGGCTCAGGGGCTGAGTTATGCCCACCCACCCCCCAACCACTCATTGAATCTTCCCCAAACCAGCTGGTGGTGGCCTAAGACTTTTGCACAGTACTGTAGGTGGGGGCTGGAACCACATGACTCATCAGATGTTGTTGGACTAAATTTTTCATCAGCCCTATCCTGTACTGTGACTAGTGAGGGGTTGCCACAATCAGAGTTCCTCATCCTTCAGCCCTAACAGTTCAATATGAAAATCACATTAGATACCCATATAGAAAAATGGCATCCTCAACGTAGTTGATTTATTGTTATGCTAGCCAATCACTCTGTTACCTCTGTACCTGATGTATATGAATTGATGCCATGAAACCTCACTCCCATGTCTGATGAAGTGGGCATGATCCACAAAAGCTCACATTAAAATATAACAGTCTTTAAAGTGCTACAGCGTTTTTATTTTTCTCTGATATGGCATCGCCAAGTAACTGCTGAAACTTCAAACACTACACACTTTCAGAAGATCCATCTGTGATTCTGCAGGACTGTACATGCTGGGTTTTCAGCCACAACTGACAAGATGTTCGGAGTCACGTGGTACCTCCCCGATCCACTCAGCCCTCTGTCTCATACAGTAAAACCCCACCTTAAGAACGCCTCACAAAATGGAAAACTCGCCACATAGAAAGAAATCCATTGAAAATAATGCCTCGGTTTACGGAATTTTTCCCCAAACAGATTAACTGGTTTTCAATGCATTCCTATGGGAAGTAGCGCAATGCATCCCTATGGCACTTCATGGTAATGATTTTTTGCGATAAGGAAAACCCAGTGGAAAAATTAATTCTGTAAAGCAGTTTTATTGCATACTAGCATATTTGTGCCCGGCCAGCCGGGTAGTTTTTATTTGTGCATGTTGTTTTTTAAAGGGTGGTTGGGGGGGGGGTGTTTTGCATTTGTGGTTTGGTTTTGTTGTTGTTGTGTATGTCTGCGTGAAGAATGGGCTGCCTGTCGGTTCCTCTTTTCCCCATTGCTGCTTCAAATTTTGGTTTCAATGCAGCAATGGGGAAAAGGAGGAGCTGGCAGTCAGCCCGCTCTTCCCCTGGTAAGGTTTGTTAGGTAGGTCAGGGGAGAAGGAGGCAGAGAAGAGCTACCTGCCAGACGATGGTTCTCTCCTCTCTGTCTCCTTTCTCTCCTGGCTTACCTAACCGGAGATCGGCAGGCAGCAATCCATAAGGGGTGGTGCTCTTCCTTGCGGATTGCTGGCTGCTGCATTTGTATTACCTCCGTCGGAAGTACAAAGGCAGCAGCCAGTCATGTGCCAGGAAGAGTGCTTCCCCTGATGAACTGCTGCCTGCTGGTGGTATTTTTTTCCACCCCGGCTCAACTGACGTTGCTCCAAGAAAGAAGGCCAGCGGGTGTCTTGATGTGGTTGTTTGTGTGTGTTTGTTTGCGAGGCCGTGAGGCGCTGCGTCCGCCTGTGGCGGACTTGCGCTCCCATTGCAGGAGGTCGACGTGTTTTTATTTTATTTTTCACGCACCAGCTTTTTCAGTGTTCTGCGCGCTCATGCCCTTCAGCCTGATTGGCTGAAGTGCTCACCGCGCGTAGGACACTGGGAATTGGAGTTTTGTTTGCGTTCGTGCGGCGGTTTTTTCTGTGGCTCGATTTCAATTGGGCGTGCCAGCTTCCCAGCGTTCTTTTTGCTCGTGCTTCTCAGCTTGATTGGCTGAGGCGCAGCACGGCACAGAGGACGTTGGGAATTGAAGTTGTTTCCCTTTGTTTCCATTCGTGGGGCTGTTGCCCCACTGCCGCCTTTGACAACCTTGCGGCACTCTGCAGTCCAGGTTCGGGTGAGTGCAGGCGGCTCGGTACGGGATATGATAGTTGGGTGCGGGCATGTATACCGGAGTCCAACGTTTAACGCCCCTCTTTATAGGTAAAGATACTTCCTTCTACTTTCCTCTTTCTAAATTATCCAGAAAACATTTTAGATGCTTTATCCGCTATTAACCCAAAACGTTACAAACACTGACATGAATCATTTTCATGGCAGTCATAGTATGAAAAATGCAGCAGCTCCGAATCCATTCCACAGGAAAATAAATCTGCAATAACACTCACTTTTTGCCAATGAACCATGGTATGCGATTTGAAATAACCCTTCACAAGAAAACGAAGCTTATTTCTACTGCTCTTGCTCCCACAAAAATGTGAAGAGACTGAAAAAGCTCTTTTAACAAAGCAATGCAAGTTACATAATGAATTGGAGCATTGTGCCAGTCTAATGACGAAGAAGCCATTGAAGGGAGGGGGTGGCAAAAAATACACAAAGCTCACAATCTTTGTTGAGTGAAGATAAATGCAGCCAGTTTTGACCTATATCAATGCAACAAGCCTCAGTAAATCCCCATAGTCCAAACAATATTCCAGTTACCAATCATACTCTTCAAGAATACGGTTGGACAAAAAAGTCAGGTTACCTGTACTTGATAGAGCAGCTCAGTAACAACTTTTAAGGGAATTTGTATTAAATTTTTGGTTCTTCCAAAGTGATATAATGTTGCAATTACCCATTTTGAAAGAGACCCTACAGTCTCTTAGTGCCTAAGGTGCCTTTACTTAGAAGTAGATCCAAAGGAAGCTGGCTGAATAGCTCAGTGAGGAATCTCATAATAGGGCCAAAGGTTATGAGTTCGATTCCCCACTGTGCATCCCAGGACAAGAGCTAGAATGTGTAGTCAATGGGCAAGCTGCACTACCCCAGGGCAGCCAGAAGAGGGAAACAATAACCACTGAGTACAGTGTACCTAAAAAAAAAACTCTGGAAAGGGTTGCCATAAGTCAGATCTGGCTTGAGGGCAAGTAATTATTATAAGAATCCAATGTATTTTACATACAAACAACTTTGGCATGAGAGAGATGCTTTTTTGGAGATCATCCATCTTTATCCAGACATAATAACTGCATTTCTGAAGATACCATCCACTCTACAATGTTTTATCCAACTATTCTCATGAAAAGTACACACTGTGACCAACAGCCAGTAAACATCATTCATTACTTAGTAACTGAGGCATCAACTTGTTTTGATTTAAATTAAGACTGTAGGTTCAGTCCAAGGGTGGTCTGCAGTATTTAAAATGAATGCTGTTTAAAAAGAAGTGGAGGAAAAACAGCCATCCAAATGAGTGAACATAATACATCCTCCAATTCGGAATATCTTGTATCAACTCTAGAAAATAAGTTTTAACAGAATAACCCAGGAACAGGGAGTTTGCAAAAAGTACTGCAATGGTAATGTCTCTCACTACTTAAACTTATAGATTTAAACTATTTATATAGTGCCCTTAATTATATTAGAAATCAGGGCATAATACCAAACATAAAGACAATATTCAACATAAACAGTGCATAATTTAAACAAACTCAGATGAAACTAAAATAGATGATTAATGAAAACTGCTATCTGGCATCTAGCATAGTATAGCCTTGGTGCTATATTATGGGGAAGAAGGCATTCTATAGGTGGCATGCCAGAACCCCAAAACATCTCATCCACATTGATGGCAACCTCACCTTAGAGGGGACAGGTCTATAAAGAAGGGTCTGGCTGTTTCTCTGGTTTTGGTAAAGGGGACGATCCCAGTAACAGAGTCCTTATTATAGGTGAGATAGCAACCTCAAATTCAGCAAAGGGGTTTCAGGATTGTTGTCCTTTGGTGGGGTTATGTACTAGATAAAGCAGCAGGATGAGCTTCCTTCCTCCACCACAGGATATATACACGTGTCACTGATCCAGTTTGGCACACCAGATCAGGATGAGATTCAGGTCTTGGCCTCTTTTAATCCGATTTGTTTCCCAGAGCTGGGTCAATATGTAGGTTTCCAAATCTCCAAGAACTTCCATTTGCTTGAATGGGGAATTCAAAAAATTGTAACTTGAGGTGCTTGAGATGAATGAGATTACACGATAAAATGAAACATGGCAAGATAGTAGACCACAGAGAGAATTCAATGGGCAAACTGCAGAGCACTCAACTCTTCTGATTTTGAAGAGTGATCTCACAGTATAGCAATAGCAATTACACTTGTATACCACCCCATAGCACTTAGTGCACTCTCTGGGCAGTTCACAAGTCAATTGGCATATTGGCCTCACCACCCTGCATACTGCTTTTATAGATCTCAGAAGGATGGAAGGCTAAGTCAACCTAGATCTCATCAGGATCAAACCCACAATGCCAGCAGTTTTGGCTGTAGTACAACAGTTTAACCACTGCACTAAAGATGCTGGAGAGGACCAGCTTCTCCCAAAACCACATTTTAAAGCCCCCTTCAGAGGTTCTACCTGTTGGGAGTGCTCTCATTTAGTCCACAGGGTAAAAGTGAGCCATGCAGCTGCTAAAGCCACTTTAGCATATATCAGAAATTTAAAACATCCCCGGATGATCAATTTTTAAGAAAGTTTATTTGCTTGTCTCTATGTTTCGGCTCAAGAAACTGCCCAAAGCAGTTTCTCAATCAGCAATACACAGACAGGCAAAGATGCAAAGGCTGCTTCCCTTATGAACTGCCAGTATTGGGAAGCGGCTGACAAGCTGCTTCACCAGATGGGCAAATGGAAGACATCCCCTAGCTATCTTGGGATGATCGTGGAAGTGAAATTGGTTTTTTCCATTGTGATGGAAACCATTGTGGTGTTGTTATGCACTGCTTAAAATGGGTCAGACCACGGTGCCAAATCATCAGGCCCTCACCTTCACTCCAACTGCCACCACCACCACCAGAAGCAGCCACAGACGTGCTTATGGTGGCTGTGGAAGTGTTTACAGCTGCTTCGGATGTTTTTACCGTAGCATTTACGGCAGGGGGGCCACCAGTCCAGCCCCCTCAACTGTCTGAGGGTGTATGATCAGGCCCCCAACTTAAAAAGGTTGCCAACCCCGACTTAAAAGATAATACAAAAAAAGTCTACTCCCTTGTTCTGAAGCAACCTCAGCCAACACATTGAACAGTGAAGAATATATAAAGTGAAAGTATATAAATATATTGAATAAATAAATAATATTGTGGGCAGGCCCTTTAACTCATTCTCCTAGTGAGTTACCTTATAGTTTATAAACTATAGCCCTTAGAGTTTAACTTACGTTAAAACAGCTTGCTCACATCTGATAAAGAATAACGCAATCGGACACAACGCAAGGTAATGAAAAGATGAAGCCACTGATCCCCTACATTCTTTGGAAACCTATCAAAATGATATATGTTTATAGAAGGAATTCTCACCCTTTTAAAGCTGGGGGGCCTGGTCATGTTCCCTCAGACAGCTTTGGGGGCTGGATGGCTATTTTGCTCTTCCTTCACCACATAGCACTTCCTGGTGTGGTGGAGGCGGTGGGGGCCCCACATGAAATGGCTCCATGGGCTGCATTCGGCCCACCAGCCGCAGGTTGAGAATCCCTGGTTTATAGCTTACATTTCAGTTATGTTATGCAAAAACTACAAGACACCTAACACAGCCTATTAATTACGTGTTAATAAAAATATTATTATTAGTACCTGGGTCACAAAAATCATGCTAAGAAATATGAAAAATTCTTTTTTCCTAGCAATATTAATATTGTTGGGGCATTTTCTTAAAAACAAATATGCTTATCATGTAAAGTTGGACAGAGATTCCTGGCATAGTCATTTACTGACTGCCAGCATCTTTGCAAACTGAATATGGACGACTCATTATAGATAAGCTCTGCCCAAAGCACTTTTTTGCTTGAATAACATTTTATCTTTTTGAAGCAGTAACCATGTACGTCTGTGCAAGCATATCAGAGAGTAAAAAAGACAAAAATGTTGTGGCACCTTAAAGACTAACTGCTGTATTTTAATGTTATTTTTCGTGGACCAAGTCCACTTCATCAGAACAATGAAGAACCAAAGGGCTGGCAAAGTGGACTTGATCCACAAAAGCTAACATTAAAATACAGCAGTTAGTCTTTAAGGTGCCACAAAATTTCTGTATTTTTGTTCAGTTACTCTGATATGAAAATTTTATGTGCTAATTTTGGACAAACTGACCTGTCCTCTGTATGAAAACAGTTAGGTTAATGTTACTACCATTAAAAAAGGTTGAAGTATCTATTTTTGCATGATTGTTTTATTAAAACACCACCTAAGTTATGGAAAGAAATTTCCCTACATAAGTTGTTTGAATTGTGGCTGTTTTCTACTAAACAAATGCAAGAACATTTAAAAGCATATTAATGTTTCAACACTAATTCAGTTCCAGCTCAATCCAGCAATTTTCTCAGGCAGTTCTATAAAGCAAAATAAGCTTGAAATTTTTAAAGTGGTAGTAGTCTGTGCAAGCATTATCAGAGAGTAAACAAGACAAAAAAAAAGACAAAAATGTTGTGGCACCTTAAAGACTAACTCCTGTATTTAAATGTGAGCTTTTGTGAAGTGGACTTGATCCACGAAAGCCCACATTTAAACACAGGAGTTAGTCTTTAAGATGCCACCTTTTTTGTATTTTTGTTGTTTTGTTTACTCTCCAAAATAACTCCTCTGCAGAATATTCACTGCTGACAGAGCTAAAACCTTCTCCTAACGCAGTGGTGGCAAACCTATGGCATGCGTGCCAGAGGTGGCACTCGGAGCCTTCTCTGTGGGCACCCATGCAGTCACCCCAAGCACAGAGATCACCCTGCCCCTCTGCTCAGCAGCCCAATGGGAGTGCTTCCTCCCTCCCCCAGCACAGAGTTCACCCCGCCTCTCTGCCCAGCAGCCCAATGGGAGTGCTTCCTCCCTCCCCAGCACAGAGTTCACCCCGCCTCTCTGCCCAGCAGCCCAATGGGAGTGCTTCCTCCCTCCCCCAGCACAGAGTTCACCCCGCCTCTCTGCCCAGCAGCCCAATGGGAGTGCTTCCTCCCTCCCCCAGCACAGAGTTCACCCCGCCTCTCTGCCCAGCAGCCCAATGGGAGTGCTTCCTCCCTCCCCCAGTACAGAGTTCACCCGCCCCTCTGCCCAGCAGCCCAATGGAAGTGCTTCCTCCCTCCCCCCAGCACAAAGTTCACCCCGCCCCTCTGCTCAGCAGCCCAATGGGAGCGTTTCCTTCCTCCCCTGTTGCTGTGTTGGCACTTTGTGATAAATAAGTGGGGTTTGGGTTTGTTTCAGTTTGGACACTCAGTCTCTAAAAGGTTTGCCATCATTGTCCTAACACCGCACAGTTTCCCAAGGCTAAAGCGCCCAATTAGGATGGAAGTGCCAGGACGGTAGACAGTCTCCCTTCCCCAGTGGACACAGGTAATCTTCCAGACTCGGCCAGTCACCTGTTGCCCATCCTGAATATTATCCCCCCCCCACACCGAAGGGGAGGCCAGGTAGGTTTTAAACCCCATCTGTTCCTTATCTCGTGAGCAACGCATCCCGAGCTTTCGGGGTGGGGGGTGGGGAAACAATCCTCTCCTCCTCCTCCTCCATCGCTACCGCTTAACGTCACCATGAACTATGCCCACCGAGAGCGACCATCCAAACGAGACTGTTGTGGACGAAGCAAGCCAAACCTAACAGTCAGTTTCCATCAAGAGGGGGGAGAAAAAGAGCACGAGAAGAGGGCAGGTCAGAAAGCCACAGAAAGGGCAAGAAAAGCCACACCGTTCCCTGTTCTCTCGCCGACCGAAGGCAGCCTTAGAGCGCTCCCCTGGTTCAGCGACCAGAGGGCCTGGTCCCATTTAAACCGAGCAGCCTCCAGCCAACGGCCTGGCTCGCGCTCGCTCTCTCTCTCCCCCCCCCCCCCCATCCCGGCCTTACCTCCCGCTCCGGCCACTCATTCACTCACACCACGTCCGCCCCGAAGGAAGCCCTGTCTGAGGAGGGGAGGAGGGAGGCCGCCTCCCACGAAGAGCAGCAGGGCAGAGCGAGCGACACTCACCGAGACACTCCACCTTCCTTCCTTCCCCCTGCCCGGCCGGGGGCCGCCGCTGTTGCTGCTGGGTGCCCCCCCTCCCCTCCCCCAGGCCGGCTTCAGCAGCACTTCCCTCACCCGCTCCCGACGGTTCGAATCAACAACAAGATGGCGGCACCGGGGAAGGTGGGCATTCTGCCGTCATAGCAACGGCGCTTTCGCGAGGCCCACCTCCTTTGCGCACCGACCAATCGTGCGCCGAGGTGCTCCTCAGGGCTTCACTCTTACTGGGTAGCATGGCTGTCACTCCACAATGTTCTCCGCGCGCCCCTTTCAGCAGGAACCCCGCCCTTTAGGAACCAACGCACGCTGCGCAAACGTGACGCAACCAACCTGTGGGGGGGGGGCGGGTGTCGATAGTCTATTGGCTGACAAGCCGTGGCCGAGTGACCAATCGTAGAAGCCTTTCACTGCTAATCTCTACCTCCCCCTTGAGGCTATCTTCTTGAAAGATGATCTGACCTCTGGCCCTTCCAAGGAAAGTGGCCGTTAGATGTTATCTCCCCATGTCTTTCTTTCTGACCCGTGTCATCATCAGGATCACTGCCATTCCCTCTTTATCTCTCCACCAGTGGCACTCTGGCTGTTTCTATTGAGTTTGTTCTTACCCAAGCTTGGATTCTGAATTATCCTGGTTTAAGCAGCCTGTCCTCTGACCTTGCCTCAAGTTTGTAAACAAATCTTTTGCCTCTCTTGAAGTTTCTCCTCCTCACTCTGTCCTTTCACAAGTCATGCTCTTTTCTCTTCCAAAAGGGGAGGCGGGAAGAAAATCTTCGACAATTAATTTTAGAACATTATGCGCATACCTGTCAAATATCCCGGATTGGCCTGGATTTCCCGTATTTTTGCATCGATTTTTGCCATTTCCCGCCCGGAGCTACCGCTACCCCGTAATTTGGCAGCGGGGGGAAATGAGTTACTGCGCATCCCTTCTGCGCAGCTCACTTCTACACATGTGTAGAAGGCTTTTACGCGTGCGTAGAAGGCTTCTGTGCAGAAGATGTGTAAAAGCCTATGCATGCGTAAAATCCTTCTACGCATGCGTAGAAGTGAGCTGTGCAGAACGTTTCTGCGCAGATCCATTGTACGCATGCGTAGAAGGCTTTTACGCATGCATAGAACGGACTTGTGCAGAAACGTTCTGTGCAGAAACATTCTACGCATGCGTAAAAGCCTTCTATACATGCGTAAAAGCCTTCTACGCACGCATAGAAATGAGCTGCGCAGAAGGGATGCGCAGTAACTCATTTCCCCCCACTGCCAAATTACGGGGTAGCGTAAAAGCCTTTACACATGCGTACAATGGACCTGTGCAGAAATGTTCTGCGCAAGTCCCATAATCTCCAGAGCTGCGCTTGACAGGTATGATTATGTGTTTGGCTCTAGTCTTGTTTTTTAGATCCTTCCTTTATAAATTCCTATTCAAGCCTGGATTAATTTGGTCTGGAGGCAAAAAACCATTGTGGTTTTATCGTATAAAATCTGGGAGAAAAGATAAGCTTGAGTAAAATGTCATCTTGTTAAATATAGAAAGAGAAATAGTAAGCCCAACTCTTTTAATTTTATGAATCAGTAGTATTATTATTTTTTTATTAACTACTTTCAACAATATACATCAAAGAAGACAATTATAAAAAAATACAATACGTAAGTACATAATACAAATACCATATAATACATTACAATACAATTACAACACATTTCCACCCTATGCTATTTACAAAGCCATGGAGACAAAGTTACTTCTTTTTTACTATTCCTATTTCCAAAGTGTATGTTGGTCTGGCACTGGTTTACCTCCCTTTCCCTTATTCAATGTATATTCTAAAAAACATTTCCAAATTTCCTGAAATTTGTTTTCCTTAATTACCCCTTTTCTTAAATTTATTTCCCAAGTAAGTTTATCATTTAAAGCAGTACTCCACAGTTCCCTGTACCATTCTTCAATATTTGGAGAGGTCTGACATTTCCAATATAGTGCAATGCATTGTCTGGCAATTGATAAATATAGAAAGAGAAATAGTAAGCCCAACTAGCATTTCACTTTTATAACCATCCAAATTTACATTATCTGATTCGGACAACAAAACCATAGCTGCATCAATTTTAATATCTATATTCAATATACCTCTAATTTCCTTTTCCGCATTTGTCCAAAACCCTTTCATCTTCTTACACCCCTGTGCAAATATGTTCCTGTATCATCTTCACATCTCCAGCAAGCCTTTGCCTTTGTATTATCCATTTGATGTAGCCTCAGGGGTGTCAGGTACCACTTCTACAATAGTTTGTAATTATGTTCTTTAATTCTTACTGATAAAGTCCTCATTATTCTCTTTTTCCATTTATCTGTAAAATCTGGGAGAAAATATAAGCTTGAGTAAAATGTCATCTTGTTAAATATAGAAAGAGAAATAGTAAGCCCAACTCTTTTAGTTTTATGAATCAGTAGTATTATTTAGACCACGGGTGCCCAAACTATGGCCTGCAGGCCGGATCAGCCCATGGGCCAGATTGCTGCTGACACCGGAAGTGCATCACCACCGCTGGAAGTGGTGAAATCATGGGGAAAATGGACCAAAATGTGCCAAAAAATTCAAATCATGGCCTGAAAATGTTCTGACTTCGCTCCCTCCTCCATTGGAAGCGGCAGGGGCACAAAAAAAAAAAGCCCAAAAGCATGCATTGAATTTATGTGCTGCCGCCACTGGGAGAAACCACATGACTGGCCTGCTCAGCTGTTTGAGGGGGAGTGGTCAGGCCCCTGGTGGAAAATGTTTAGTCACCCTGGATTTAGACCTTCACATGTCTTGGAGACGGAATGCTTCCTCTGCAGCGTTGCACCCAACTTTAAAGAGATGGGTAGTGCCGGCTACAGCAAGGCTAATTTTAAAACACTAGGAAAAGAAAAAAAATCATACTATGGGTGCCTGAATGTGACAGAAAATGTTAAAATATAGCATTTTAAAATAATACAGAACGCTCTTGAGACGAACTGTTTGCTCCCATAACCTAAACATGGGGGAAAGGAAGAAGAAGTTACTTCAGTTTGCTACTGTTCCAAACATCCTGGCTGTTGAAGAAGGTTAGAGAGAAACTATTACTGATGTAGCAGCTCCTCCGCTGGCTTAGCAGTTAAAATGCTGAGTTGGAGACTAGAAGGTCAGGTTTCGATACCCAAGAGCTGCACTTGGGGATATGAAAGGAGCCTCATTCGGGCATCCCCTAAAAATCCTTTCAACCCAGAGTAATATCTGACATGAAATTATTATTATTACTGATCTAGACAGTAGCAAGAAAGATTCTGTTAGTATTACAAGATTAGCATCAAATTTCATTGTCAGAAATCCAGTCAAATTGGAATTATTTTTTTAAAAAACTACAGGAATTGTCATACATTTGACAATGCATGATGCTTCTATTCCTAATGCTGCCAACCAAAAGGGCTGTACAGTTATTCCACCTTGACCATTCCATATTTAATTAATTTTGTAGTACAAAAAAGAAGGCAGAAAAACAAGGAAATAGATGGGTTGCGGGATGAAACAAAATTCTGCGAATGAGGCAGCAGAAGGTTTGCAAATAACCCGAAGCTTGCTTTTTATTCCTACAGCTTATCTGCAAATCAGAGTGACACCACTTGAAACATACACCTGGTTTAATGTGTGCATTTTAGACAGCTGGAAGGCAGCCGTGGCTGAGGAGTGCATTGGCAGCAGTTGCAATGCTGTCCCCACACACACGGCTGCTGCTATCCAGCTTGTGGCTGGAAAAGTCCTCTTACTGGATTGACCACTAGACAGCGGTGGTTAGTAGGGAGTGTGATGGTAGCAGAAGCAGAGGGCCGTAGCCAGCCAGTGAAGACACCAACACTGCTGTCACCAAACTCTCACATCTTGCTGCTGGATAATTATTAAAATTGATTAGGGGGCATGGCCAGAATGGAGAGCTACGCCCCCCCCGGAAGGAAACCCGCTTCTCTTTAGCAAAGGAGTAGAAGATGGTTGGGGACTGTGGTGGCTTAGTGGTTAAGATGCTGAACTTGACTGGAAAGTTGCCAGGTCAGCAGTTTGAGACCCAAGTGCTGCATAATGGAGTGAGCTCCCATCTCTGTCCCAGCTACTACCAACCTAGCAATTTGAAAGCAAAGAAATTGCAAGTAGATAAATAGATATCACTTAGGTGAGAAGATAAACAGCATCCCGTGCACTCCAGTGTCAAGGTATGCCTTCCACATGTCAACAGAAACATCTGCAAATGCAGACAGCGCTGGCTCTTTGGTTGTAAACAGAGATGAGCACTGAACTCTAGAGTCTGATACTACTGGCCTTTGAGCAAGGGTGATCTTTAACTTTTAATTGCAGACTGGGAGAATGCCATCTAAAAGCAGCCCTCATCTTTAAGATTAACATTGCAGCCTTTTTGTTTAAGCCAGTCAAGTCAAACCTGCTGTACTCCAGATGTTTTCAATCTCAGCCAACTTGACCATGCTGGCTAAGAAATGGTGGTGTTATAGTCTGAAATGTCTCAAGGGAACTAGATTGGCTATGCTAGATTTGACCAAAGGCCTTCCTTCCTATTCCAGCATTCTTGTACTACCACCACCCACTTCCCATGGCCAACCAGATGTCTGGGAGAGATTTGCATGCAGAATCTGATGGCCTCGGCCCCTTCTAGCAACTAATGTTGAGAGATATGCTGTCTCTCCTCCTAGAGGAGGTACAACTGTAGTAACAGATATTAAGTGTATTCTTTATAATATGTTAAATCTATTAATGTAAAAATTAGAAGCTGAAAAAGAACACTAAAAGAATAACTATATAGTACTAAAATATAATTTGAAAAACATCTCTGGCAAATTTAAAGTCCACATGAAGAACCAACTTACATTACTAATCAGTGGGTGCAATAAGATCACATAGACAAAGTATCCCATAACCAAGTTGCAACAATGTTACATTGAAATCTATGCAAGAATTGTGGAATACCATCTTCCAAATACTGTTGGAAACTCACACCTAAAAAGATGATTGAGAATGAGGACGATGGATAAGATCTTGTGGAACTTTAAGATCCAAATTGATAAGAAGCTTGAACACAACACTGCAGACATTACTGGGGTTTATTTTTTATTTTTTGTTAAACTGATTAATGTGGTCACCCTAGGTGATGGTTGGGTGGAAGAAAAAAATGTTTTAAAAGATCATAAGATATCAAGATCCAAGAACAGAAGTACAGCATCTCTGGGAGAAAGGAGCAGTAATGATATCAGTTGTATAGGGGCGCTGGCAGCAATACTAAAAGGGTTTTTAAAAAATCAGTACAATTGGCATCAGTAAGATCATGATAGATCAGTTTCAGAGAGTAGCACTACTAGGTACCAGCTATATTATCAGGCAATATCTCATTGACTGTTGGTTCCAGGGCTAGGTCTGAAGCAGTGGGTTCTACAAATCTGATACAAACATCTGGTGAAACATGTAACACCTAGATCATTGCCTTTGTCGTCGTCATCATTGTGTGCTGTCAAGTCTGACCAATGGCAACCCTTCCCAAACACAAAAGTAGAGTGTTGCTGCAAATAGACACTCTTTAACTTTGTGAAGATTTCTTCACCATTACCATCATCGTCATTGGCTGCTACCGATATCTGAGTTTATATCTTTTCCTGTAACAGGAAAAGTGCCACTGTTGTGAATTTGTTTAAGGCTTGCAATGAAGTAACCCACACACTGTGATCATGGAGCCATCTCCTGTGGCACGTATGAGATAAGACATGCAGGATTTAACACTGGGACTGCAGTGGATTGCCACAGCCTTAATAATATGAACAAGGTGTGCCTTCACAGCCAGTCATCTGGCATGGCCTCTTCCACCTCCATGACCATTAGGAATCAGAATAGTGAAGTGGCTCCTCCTGCATTCATTTTGCGATTGGGTCCAATATTATGGTTTCCAGTGGCATTTCCTCCACTGTGTATTCACCAGTGCTTATTCAGGTATACAGCCTGTTCTACAGGACTAATTCTGCAATTTGCTTTCACATTGTTTGGGGCAAAGAGAACTGGATGCAGCAAGGGCTAGATATTCATCTGATGCCAATGTGCTCCAAAAGCTGTAAAGTTCCTAGCCGGCTGAAGATGCGGCACTCGGGCAACACAGGAAGAGAAGAAAGGCCAAATGGGAAGGCTTAAGTCATGGCAGATGACCTCCACTCAGCAGAGAGCTGGAGCTCTTGCTTCTTGTTCTAGTGCACTGCTCTTGTGTGTGCAGGAGGCAAATGTGTGCTCCTGCATACCTAATGGAGAAACAAAGAGACTTTTTGAAATTAACTGGAACGAGAAGTTCTTTTTCTAATTCTTGCTATTGGAGCTTTCGTTCCTCTGTCATTCTGGGGTAGCCAAAGACTATACACCTCTTGTTTAGATAGATTCCTTCATCTCACACCAGCCAAGAAACCTGGCAACTGCTAGTTGAAAGAAGAGGGAGAAATACACAAACGAGGCATTCTGGGGCTGTGGGAATGTTTGTGCGATAGGACTGACAATACACTAAAGTGTTCTTAATTATTTAGCTTTTCACTTGACAGACAAGAAGATTCACTCACTGTGCCCTGGGATTCACCCTGCAAGTAATTCAAATATAGAAATGATGTAAGCTTATCCATCTTTCCAGCTGGATGCTCCACCAGAGGGCACTTTTGCATCAAATCCCCATTCCCCCACCCCCCACCCCCTGACTGTCACAGAAAGAAAGGCTACTGGAAAATGTGGTTTCATGGTAAAATGCATCATCAAAATTCAGGCACCATCAGAAAGTATAAACTATAGTGATGCTGTCAGTGTTAGAGCTGTCACTTAGTGCATCTTGATTAGTAAAAAAATTCCTACATTTTCATCAGCTTTGCCAGGTCCCAAATTGATTCAAAGACTGATGAATAAATGACACACAGCTAAAGTTCACGTCATCTTGCCAAAATACAGATTATTCTAAACAACCCACTAAGGGTTGTTTATTTTGCAGCGATTCCTGAATCACTGTATTTGGGGGTGTGCACGCATGTCTTGGTGCACATTGTGTCTCTCAGGTCTGCCACGGTGATAGTGGCAGCAGCAGTAGCAATGGATGACACATAAGTATCAGCTGGCTCCCCTTTTTCGGGAGGAACTGTTTCCCAAGATGCCCTCATTGCCGCATTCTAGCAGGCCCATCTCCATCTCACTGTTTCTCATCAGCGTATCTTTGCCCTCTAGACCCAATGGACACAACCATGGGCAGGGAGAGAGGGTAGTGCAAACCAAGTGAAAGATGGAGCTATCTATCATCAATGTCTGCATTGCTTAGAAGCAGGAAACAGGCTGAATGAGACCAGTGGCCCATTTGCAGGGACCTAGATCTTGGCACATGCCTGATAATGGCGGCCTCTAACATTGTTCTATAGCCATCATGGTGAACCTTGGCACTCCAGATGTTCTTGGACTTCAATTCCTAGAAGGCCAAGTGTTGGATCTGGGCCGCGAAGCAGGTTGCGCAAACTGGATCAGAGCCACGAAGTGGCTAATGGGTCCCGGAGGAGACTGGTCAAGTAACAACACACGAGGCAAGATGGAGCGAAGACCAGTGATTTAATGAAGACCAATCATCAGTATTTATCATGTTTAGGCTGCATGTAAAAGCATTGCGATACTGGCAGGTTTCACACATAATGTTTATACAAGTTAATTGGGGAAGTCTACATTGGAAGTTAATTAGCTAACTTAATTAACAGCAGGGAAAATACATTGTTCCGTGTTATCCAGGGTAAACAAGTGGCTAGTATTGGCTCTAGGACTTAAGGTAATTCGCAGGCGTGAGATTACCTATTACGTGCCTAGTGCGTTAGTCATTAGCTCTCTATTGTCCGAGCAGTTTGTCAGATCAGCTATTGATGAATTAAACTCTATCTAATATTCTGCTCCCCCAATTTCTGTCCCCTCAGGAACCCCTGGTAACGATGTGATCACCCTTTACTGGGGTTCTGTCAGGGCCAGTTATGCCAATTGTGTGCGCGGATCCCACAGCCAAGCCCCCATGAATCCGCACAAATGGGTTTACTGCGATTCATTTGGCCCACGCCGCCATTGTTGCTCCTGGAAGTGGAAATAAAATGTGCCCGTACGGCATACAAAGTCATGGCATACAAAGTCCTTTATTGTGCTTCTCCTATTACCGAGAACAGACCCAGAAGCTATGCACACTACCTGTGTTTCAGAACATGCCATGAATGAATGCTACAGAACAAGTATCACAACCATGCCCTATTGAGACTCTACTTTTGAGTGTCTATATATCCAACACAAAACAGAAGTCTGAAGCACTAGTGGATGTTACATCAACTAAAAACAAATCTAACTGAGTTTAAAAAACAACAATTTTAGTATAAAAGTTACTATCATCTCTGAACAGCACATCCAAAAAGGAAGAAATGCAATCACAGTACAGTACTTCGCTGAAAAAGGATGGACTTAACATAACACATCATGGGACTGAAGAAATATATAGACAGAGCCTCTGACACAGACTTTTTGGCAAACTCAGTTCATGCCTGCAAGGATGAACTGAAAGGTTTTATGTGTTCTTCTTCTTTCGTTTTCAGATCAAACTTTGGATTGCCAAACTGAAGTCACTTTCTTGGCTTTGCTGTTGGCCAAAATTAAATATTCATCTGTTGACTCATAACTAAATAACAAATATAGTATTTTTAAAGGAACAATTTTTAAATAAAATTCTTCATCTTATCTTTCAGTATACTTTTCTTCTATTGTGATATACTTATCTCAACATAAAAACATTTCCTTCATTCTATCTGCTAGAAGTCTGCTGCTACCACTAACCAACTTATTTCAGCAGTAATGATTTTTCCCCTCTCTGTGGTTGAGCACTCAATAACAAGTACAGTACACTTTGGCATACCTTCTGAGGTAGCACTCGCTGTAATGGCTACTAACTGGATTTGCATTATGATACCAAGCAACAGTGTTGCATATGCTCAAGCAGCTTGAGATGCCTCACACATGACCATGTATGCCATCTACTATTCAGCTACTCCTACAATCAAACAGCCAAAGCTTTCAAATGACTCTCATATACTCTAAGACAGGGATGCCCAACCTTGGCACTCCAGGTGTTCTTGGACTTCAATTCCCAGAAGCCCAAGTCAACAACCTGCTGATCAGGGCTTCTGGGAATTGAAGTTCTAGAACACCTGGAGTGCCAAGGTTGGGCATCACTGCTCTAAGACAATGCCACACGACAAGATAGCAATTTCTCTCTACAATGTGGAACTGAAAAAGCACAAAACTGGCAAAATCCCTTGACCTCTAGCAGCAAAATTCTGCAGCCATCTCTTGAAGAAAACTGCCTGGTTTCTTAGCAAATGAGGAGGACAATATAGAAACAATAATAGTTTTTCAAATGGATGTTCAGGACATTGTTGGAAGCCTCCAGGTCGATAACTATATTGGCTGAAGGATATTGAAATGTTTCTCTTCTGTCGCCATTAGATTTGTGAACTTCAGTGCTACAGTCCTTAGTATGGAACCAGCTATGCTCATATCCAACGCCGTGCACCAGTGCTGCTGTCGAATAGGTAATCTTGGCCTGTGACTAGAGACATAACAGTAAGGAAGAAAGTTAGGCATAACAAACGCTTTGTATAATGAAAAATTTGTACAACGAAGCATTCGTGTGCTCTGCGCGATACCCCACATAACGGAAAAAAAGTTCGTTATACAGGGTTTTCCTTAAGCGGGGAATACCCCGCTTAACGAAACCCCATATAACAAACTTTGTTCCTGTTATGAAGGGTATCACCCATTTGATCCGCATAGCGGGGGGAAACGCATAGCGAAGAGCTCCGTGGAATGGAGATTTTTCATTAGGCGGGGTTCTTCTGTACCCACTTTTTTGCCCTTAAAATACACTGGAAAAATGGAGTACATCTTGTAATGCAAATAGTAGCGTATAGTGGACTATTTTGGTAATAACGGGGTGCGTCTTATACTCCAATGCATCTTATACACCAGCAAATATGGTAATTGAGAAAATAGGGGGGAAATTAATGGAAATATGGCAAATAAATGAGCAGGAAGAAACAAACGATATAATATGAGATATGATGAAGATACTGTAGTTACAACAGAAATAAATATTGAAGTGTCTTCTATATTAAGAAAAACAAAAGGAAGAAAATTATAAAAGACTAGAGGAGAGAATAAGAGAAGAAATTTAAAAGGAAGAGATATGAAAATAATGCTAGCGATACAGGCCCTTAGGGGAAAATTACAAAGTATTGAAATGGAATAAGTACAGAAGAATTTGATCTATTTAAGGAGAGAGTACCGTATATACTCAAGTATAAATCGAGTTTTTTAGCCCCAAAAATGAGGTCCAAAAGGGGGATTCAGCTTATACACGGGTCAACAACCACGAGGGTCTAAAAATATAAGTTTTTTTTAAAGTTATTTGGGCACTTTACAACTAAGTTTCGGGACTTCTAACGCAAAAGAATCTGAGGCACAATTACACAACTGGCTGCAAGAGGGCGCAAATTGTGATTTTCCATTAGAATACATTGAAAATCAAGTTCTATTCTGAAGTTTGTTTTCAATTAATTCCCATAGAAAACTACAGATGAAGAAAGAAGCTCTAGATTACAATTGTGTCTCCCTTCCAAACTGATGTGGAAAAAGAAAGGATTTCACTTACTGGTACCTTCTGCCTTTGTCTCTGCTGTGCCCAAGATGGAGGAGAAAGCCATGCTTCTTCCTTGCAGGGGGAGCAAGAGGCTAGGCTAGAACAACACTTCCTGCCTCAGTGCAATTGACCTGCCACCCACTTCACCAGCAGCGCCACCACTGGTGGATGGTGCAAATACAGTTTAAAAAATCACTTAATTTTACTGTATTTTCAAGTATTTTAATTACTGAAACTCACTAGCAGCTGCTGCATTTTCCACTCTCGGTTTATACTTTGGACAATCTATTTTCCTGGGTTTCCAGGTCAAAATTAGGTACCTCAGCTTATATTCAGGTCGACTTATATTCAAGTATATATGGTACTTTGAATTTAGTAATAAAAATTCCAAATTACTGGCCAGGGCTACTCAATTATGAAAAGCTAAGGGGTAATTGGTGTGATTAAAAATGAGAAAGAAAATAGGTGTAAATTAATTGGGAGGAGGGATTAAGATAGTTGAGAAATTTTTATGAAAAACTGTATATAAGCATTGCCTAGTCTAAGCCAAATTTCCTCCCTGCCTACAAGCAACCTTAATGTGTGTCCCTGTGGTATTAGGTAGTTGTGCCATAGATTACAAGCTCCTGGGTTAAATAATACAGTGTGCCTACATGAAATATATCTCTAGAAAGGAAATCATTGGGCAGGTAGGCAGTGATACCAAAATTTCTGTAAAATTCAGTTAGAGGTACAGACACACATGTAGCTCGGCTCTGTCCTATATCCCTGAGCAGGTGATTTGTGAAAACACTACTTGCAATCCATGCCCAAGAAGCCCTTTGTCAAATGTAATATCAAACTGACCTGAACTACATGTACCACAATGCCTTGCCGGTGTAATCTTACCCCTCCGAACCCTGCACCTCTGACCTCACCTAACCCTATTAAAGGACCCTCGCATACCTCCTGCCCTTCCTTTCATCCCTGACCCTTGATACAACCACTGACCACTATGCAGGCAGTGGAATAAAAGACTTTGATTATAACTGATTGATTCTGGAGTCATTGGGCTGAACCATCTCTAATACTCTATCACCCTTGCATAACAGTGCCATAATGGTCTGGGAAAATCATCTTCCCTCTATTCAGGAGGACCATTTGCTTGTTGGTTGTTGCTTACTATGATGGAGTGACTGCAAATACATCTCTCAGCCTCCCCCTAAAGACTCCAGCAGGGCTGACACAAGCATATGAGACACCTAATTGAAGAGGCACATGAATATTGTGCTTCATTTGTGTATGTTGTGTTAATTGGTTAAGTGATTAATAGGATTAATCTGTCTCTGTATAATTTGAGGTGATTTTAATACAATGACAAAACAAATTAAAGACAGAACATACCTGGGTCTTGAGCTCGGCCATCAAACTGGTGGTGCTATAAGACAAAAAGCAAAGAAAGAGGAAGTGTCATATGATCATTGCCTTCCCCTGATGTGTGCCAAAGGCAAGGAGGAGCATTACAGAAGCAAACAAATAAAAAGATGTTTGGAATTGAGGGAGAGGGTCTGTTGCTACATGTGGATTTTGGAGGGCTACACCTGTTTGGATGCCATTTAAAAGTGTGTGTGTGTGTGTGTGTGTGTGTGTGTGTGTGTGTGTGTGTGTGTGTGTGTGTGTGTGTGTGTAATTTGATTTTACAATCTCAAAAAATAAGGTGGAGGGGGCTGAGGGGCTTATAATATGGGAATATTGACCTGCATGCCTTCCAAGGGCACAAGGAGGCTTTAAAGGTCACATTTCCCCACAAACAATTAAGAACCAAGGTGTGGGGAGTGCTTATGGAGCTGAAGAATTGATTGATTGATTGATTGATTGATTGATTGATTGATTGACTGATTGACTGATTTGATTAGTATGCCACTCACTCAGCATACGCCGACTCAGGGTGGCTCACAAAAATCACAACATATCAGACATTACAGTACAATAAAATATAACGATAAAATAAAATGTAACAATGCAATAAAAACAACAATGCAATAAATGTAACAGTGCAATAAAACATAAAAGACCAACACTTTGCCAACTGTTGCAAAGGGATACTGAACCTCTCCATCTGGGCCCATACTGGGCTGTATATTGCACTCTGTGCGGTTTGATGATTTTCCCAATTAATGGTTAGAGTGCTGGGCTACAATTTGGAAGACATGAAGCTCACTGGGTAATCTTAGCCCAAACATAGTCTCTCAACCTGACTTAGCTCAGAATTGTTTTCAATAGGAAGTGGTAGAAGGAAGTCAGCGTATGGCACTATCGGTCTCCCTGGAGGAAAGGCAGGATGTACATGCAAAGAACAAGTGGATGGAATGACAAAGGTGTGGGGAATTTAAGGCAACCCCAGCATGGAAATAGAACTAGCTGACTAACCAATCAGGGTGGTCCACAAGGGAGGTCACCTGACCTCCTTCAGTCTCTGTTAGTAATAGTGGGTTGGTTTTGTCATTTAGTCACGTTTCTTGAATGTTGTTGACACTGAGGGAGTGGGCAAAACAGTGGCAAATGAGTTTCAACATTAGTAAGTGCAGAGTGATGCATGTTGGGGCAAAAAACCCCAATTACATTTATAAACTGATGGGATCTGAACTCTCTGCGACAAACCAGGAAAGGGACCTTGGTGTCCTGGTGGACAACTCAATGAAGGTGTCAACCCAGTGTGCCTCAGCAGTGAAAAAAGCAAACTCAATGCTAGGGATCATTAGGAAGGGTATAGAAAATAAGTCAGCAAGTGTCATTTTGCCTCTTTATAAATCTATGGTGAGGCCCCATCTGGAATACTGTGTACAGTTCTGGTCGCCATACCTCCAGAAGGATATTATGGAGTTGGAGCAAGTACAGAGGAGGGCAACCAGAATGATTAGGGGACTGGAACACCTTCCTTACCATCTGAGGCTGCAGCGGTTGGGCCTCTTCACTCTTGAACGACGGCGTCTAAGAGGTGACCTGATTGAAGTTTATAAAATCATGCACGGTGTGGACAAAGTAGATAAGGAAAAACTGTTTTCCCTATCGCACAACACTAGAACTAGGGGACACTCGATGAAACTTTTGGGTACTAGTTCTCAAACAAATAAGAGAAAGTACTTTTTCACCCAGAGGATTACTGGTCTATGGAACTCCCTGCCAGAAGAAGTGGTGACAGCTGTCAGTCCTGCTTTAAGAAAGGATTAGACAAGTTCATGGAGGACAAGGGTATCAATGGCTATAATTATGGATACTTAAGGACAACCTCCGGGTTGGAGAGATAGGCAGGATATCTCTCAATATCATTTCCAGGGAATCCTAAGCAGGTGAAGGCATCTGCTTGGGAATAATATCCTGAAGCAAATGGTGAGCCACTGTGTGAGACAGAATGCTGGACTGGATGGGCTCCTGTGGCCTCTTCCAGCAAGGCTGTTCTTATGTTCTTATGTTCATATGTTTAAACTCTGAGGAGAATGTGTTTTTAATAATTGAAGCCATGTAACAAAAAGAAATAACCAAGAAACAAAAACCTGACCATATAGGTATTTTTGAGCTCATGTATGATTTACGAGCTTTTTCATGCAAAAACATTGTTACATTTATTCAACTTTAAATACTGTGTCAGTGTGGTTATTGTAGCTGATCTGATTACTGAAAGGAATAACTGTTTCATATTACAGTTATTGGGGATCTTGTTTTTTAAAATATAAAAAGGCCTGACACTTGTTATGTTTTTTCTGATGTGTATAAAATCTGCCAAATAACCACTGGATAACTCAGACATTCAAGTTCATAATGTATACCCAATAAAGTGGACCCAGAAAGTAGGTCTCTGCTACTCCATTCTAATTTTTTTTCCAGCAGAAGGGATTCAAGAGAGGGAGGATAAAATGCAGAGTGTGGACAAGTTACTTTTTAAGACTAGAACTCCCAGAATTTTTAAATCACCATGACCAAGGAATGCTTTGGCTGAAGGATTCTGGGAGTTGTTATCCAAAAAGATAAACCTTTTCAACCACTGGTGAAAGGAATGCAGAAAGGACTGCTTGCTATTCTTATTTCTCTAAGCAAACAGTCCATAAACTATTATATTGCCATAGGTATACTGTGAATCACTAGAAACAAATGGTTCCAGGTCAGATCAAGTTTGAAAGTTATTTAAAAGTGGTAATGACTATACTGAAGATATCATTCCTTGAGCACATCATGAGAAAGTTGCGGGTTCCGCGAGCACAATTGGCATAACTGTCCCTCACGGTGGTCACACCGGGCGAGGCAGACCCCTGGTCACTGACCTCAGTGAGCACAGAAATCGGGGAGCGGATTAATAATCATAGGGTTGATTCACCCACATCTGACCTGACCGGCGATTCCGCTGTGGGAAGCAAATCACTAAACTCTGTTACGTATTAGGCAATTACTCACTCGCAGTTAAGCCTAATCCTTGGTGCAAATAGTGACCATATTTACCCTGGTGTAAGCCCCGAACAATGGATTTCCCCTGTCAGTGTTTGCCCTAGTTAATTAACTTCCCCCAGAGAGATTCCCCATTAACCCGGGTAAATGGGTGATATGATTTTCTGTCAGATGACGATTCTATCACACGCTGCCTTGAATTCCTATATATGATGATGTTTTTCCCTCAATAAACCACTGGTCTTCGCTCCATCTTGCCTCGTGTCGTTACTCGACCAGTCTCCTCCGGGACCTCAAGGGCCGCTTCACGGTGACCCCGACGTGATCTTACCCGAGAGTAAGCGATCAACGCGGTCCGGTTCTATGCTAGAACCGTGTCCGATCATCCCGGAGGACAGCGCGGCAGCCCGGTCGGAAAGCCAGCCGATCGGGAAGACAGCTCCGTGACGAGGCATTTCAGAGAAGCATCCTACAGCTTGCTCCGGCTTTCGCGGCGGCTTGCAGCACGGAAAAACGCGTTCCGCTCAGGGTCGGCTGTGAACCCCTGACAGCGCAGAGGCCACCGAGGGCCCGTGGCGGCAGTCCACGCTCCGAGCTCTACCCAGAGATTCGTCACGCAAAACCTATTGCCTCAACTACAGACGCGTCGACTCGTCCCAAGAAGGAGACTTCAAAGGACCCCCGCAGGTAATATAGGGACTTGTCCTCAGCGGCAACGTCTGTCCGCTAGTCAAAGAATTCAGGAGGAGGAATTCAAAATCCTGGCCAGGGTATATCAGACAAGCTTTCACAGTGGAGAACTAGCGCGACTTTTGGTGTTCTTGAGGGAACACTGCCTGTTTTACCCAGAAGCAGGTACGTTATCCCTTCAGCTCTGGGATCAGATAGGAGTCTGCATTCAGCAACCCCCGAAGGCTCCAGAAGGCATAATTCGCACATGGAGCAAATGTAGGAAACTTTTAGCAGAGGTAGATCCAGTCCGGGTAGAGGCTAAAGAACCCCCAGCGTCAGCAGAGCCATCGGCGCCCACGGCGCTCTATCCGTCATTTCAGTTAAAGCAGAGTAGTGTAGGGAGCTTTCCCTCAGTGACAGCTGCAGACGTCACCGGTGGAATGCATGGAATGGGAAGCGCTGGCGCTTCTCTGACAGCTACAGGTTCCCGAACTAAGAGTGCCCTTCAGCGTACAGAGGAAGAGATCAGGAAGGGGGAATTGCCAGCAGAAGAACTAGCTGAGCTTAGTCAGATTTGTCCAATTCGCTTGGAAATGGATGCCCTCACAGGGCAGCAGCAGGTAGTTCATTCACCCGTCCCGTATAAGCTCCTCATGGCTATACGGAAGGCCATTTCAGAGACAGGACTACAGAGTCGGTTCACTAGGGGCACGCTTCAGCAAGTGTGCGAGAACACCATGTTCATCCCGCACGACTGGAAAGCCGTCATGCGGATGATGCTCAACCCCAGCCAGTATTTGTTATGGGACAGCGAGTATCGCCTCGAGGCTCAGACAAGGGCTGCCAGGATGGGGGGGGCAATAATTCCTGACCAGTTATATGGTTCAGGTGCCTTCGAATCCATCGATGCGCAGACCGCCTTGCCACTCGCCACTCTCCAGATGTCAGCTGAGGCGGCCTTCAGGGCCTTCCTCAAAGTCCCAGCAACTGGCAAAGCGGCCAAAAATCACACCGCAGTCAAACAGGGCGCCCAGGAGTCCTACATGGACTTTATCAATTGCTTAGAGGAAGCAATCAGTAGGCAGATCGATAACGAGCAAGCCCAACAAGAGCTCATGATGAAGTTGGCCAAAGACAACGCCAATCTCGACTGCCGTAAGATCTTGCAGTCACTGGGTAATCGTCCCGACTTGACTCTCACGGACATGATTAGAGCTTGCGCCGACGTTGGCACGGACTCTTACAAAATGGGTCTGCTGGCAGCAGCGGTGCAAGGGGGTAGGAGACCCAAGGACAAGAACAAAGGGGCATGTCACAATTATGGCAAAGTCGGTCACTTCGCTAGGGAGTGCCAATCCAAGAGCGGCGGACAACATTCCGGCCTTTCCAAGGCTCCAACCACCCCGTGTCCGAAGTGTAAGAAAGGCTTCCATTGGTCCAGATTCTGTCCGAATTCAGGAAACCGGAACGCGGGCATGTCTCTGGCCCCGGTCCAAACAGAGACTTCCCTCGCTCTGGGCGAGCCAGAGCTGGGTTAGATTCCATTCACATTCCAGGCATTGCGAAGGCGCAGGCCAGCCCCAAGGGTAGTACAGGGCTAGAATTGACTTGCCAGGCGGACGTCACATGCGACTTGCCAGGCACAGTCTATCTGGTGGATTCCCAGTACATGGGACCCCTGCCCAAGGGCTTCATAGGCTTAATTTTGCCTCGCAGTGTAGCAAGAGCACGCGGAATTCTTGTAGTTCCGGGAGTCATTGACTCAAATTTTTCGGGTGTTCTCCAAGTTCAACTCTGGATGCACCTACCCCAAACCATTCATAAGGGAGACACGTTAGCGCAACTGATTATGGTTCCTTGTAACTCGCCAGCAGGTAGCCAGGGAAGGCTCAGGGACAGCGCAGGGGCCGGGTCAGAAGACCGCTCGAGCGCAAGTGAGGCAGTGCAAGGATACCAGGTCTTAGCGACAGTGGAGACCAACATAGAGTGGAAACAGCGGCCAGTGATTGAGGTATTTTTGAATAAAAAATCATTCTCAGGGCTGCTAGATACCGGAGCTGATGTCAGCGTGGTCAGCCAAAGCCAGTGGCCACGAGAGTGGGCCATTGAGCCGGTCTCCGATGTGTGGGGGGTAGGCGGCATCCAAGAAGTGTTTAGAAGCCGGGAGTGGGTGGAAGTCACGATCCCTAAGGCTGACGGCACAGCGGTCATTCGGCCTCACATTCTGGACATGCACATCAACCTTTGGGGGCGAGACATTTTACAGCAATACGGTGCCACTCTTACCTTCGGGTAATGGCTTTGCCACTTAAATGGCTTACCAACACGCCAGTCTGGGTGGAACAATGGCCGGTAGTGGGGGAGAAATTAGTCGCCCTAAAGCAACTGGTTAAAGAACAGCTAGACGCAGGACATATAGAGCGGTCCACTAGTCCTTGGAATTCGCCCATTTTTGTCATCAAGAAGAAGTCGGGGAAGTGGCGACTCCTCCACGATCTCAGAGAGATCAATAAATGTATACAGCCAATGGGTCCGTTTCAATGCGGCATCCCAAATCCAAATATGATTCCCGAGGGTTGGGAGATCCTGGTCGTAGACCTAAAGGATTGCTTTTACACCATTCCCTTAGACCCCAGGGACCGGGAAAGGTTCGCCTTTATGGTGCTGGTTGTGAACCACAGTGAGCCCATGCAGCGTTACGCGTGGAAATTTTTGCCACAGGGGATGCTCAATTCGCCCACCCTGTACCAAATTTATGTTCACAACGCGCTGGCAAAGTTTCAAAACCTTCACCCCACAGCCTTAGTATGCCATTTCATGGATGATATCTTGGTCGCAGCGCCGCAACTCGGCAGCAAAATGTTTACAGACCTCCAGGCCAGCCTGGGGGAGAAAGGGTTACTCATTGCCCCAGAGAAAGTGCAGAGAACCGAGCCCTTCTCATACTTGGGTCATCGGCTTCTCCGTTCCTTCGCAGCACCCGTCTTGCCCCAGATCAACTTAAAAGACTCAGTCACCTTGGTAGAATTGCAGCAAGTTTTGGGTAACATCAATTGGGCCAGACCGTATTTCAGGTTGGATACGGATCTTTTGAAACCGCTCTTCTCGCTGCTAACGCTAGGTAAGCAGCCGGCAGACCGGATACAAATTCCTCGAGAAGCACGCTTGGCTCTCGAGAAAGTCAACCAAATTCTCAGCCAAAGGTGGGTGGACAGGATTGCTCAGGGGCCATATGCCCCGATCCTGAACTTGTACATTGTTCGGGCCGGATCCATGTTCACCGGAGCCCTAGGAGTGGACTCCGAGAAAGGAGCGAGTCTCGTGGAATGGGTGTATTTACCGAACACCTCTTCCCGAAACATCATTCCCCCCCCCCCAAGAATTGGTCTCCGTGGTGGTCTACCGCGGAAGGCTGAGAGCTAGGGACATCTCAGGGCACGACTTAGCAAAGATCGTGGTCCCATTCACCAAGGAGCAAATTCAGCAGCTGATGCAGCTCGGTGACTCACTTCCGATTGCCTTGGAGGGATTCACCGGATGCTTGGCATACCACTTGCCAAAGGACCCCAGACTCGTCTCGCTTCAAACGCAGACAGTCAGCTTGTACGAATTGCTCTCACTGGTTCCACTTCAGGGGGCCAGAACAGTCTTTACAGATGAGGGTTGCACATATGGTGTCTTAACTTGGCAGGAGGGCCACGCTTGGCGCACGCTGCTAACTCTTCCACAGAAGTCCGCCCAGCGGGCAGAGTTGGCAGCGGTGAACCTTGCTTTGCGCACCTTCGCCAAAGAACGCCTCAACATTATTACTGACAGTCAGTATGTTAGGAATTTGCTTCACAGTCTACCGGGAGCATACATCACTCCCGCGATAGACAAAAATTTGCTGAGTTTGTTCCTCACAGCTCAATTTCACTTGCGAAACCGCACGGAAGCGCTCTATATTGTCCACATTCGAAGTCACCAGGACCTACCGGGTCCAATCTCCGCGGGCAATAGTCGAGCGGATGCGGCCACAAAGGAAATTCAGCAACGATCAGTGTTGGGTGTTTTCACTACTTCAATTCAGAGTCATGCATTCTTTCATCAGAATGCCAAGGCGCTCGCCAGACAGTTTAACCTGCCACTTTCTCAAGCCCAAGGCATAGTTCGCTCTTGTCAGCATTGTGCAGGGGCACCGGGGGAGCCCTCGTGGGGGGTCAACCGTCGAGGGACAGAGGCTAACCAGGTGTGGCAAATGGACGTCACGCATGTCCCGCAGTTTGGCAGATGGCAGTACATGCACGTTTGCATTGATACCTTCTCGCAATTCGTTTGGGCGACAGCGCAAAAAGGGGAGACTGCTTCCCACGTGGAGCAACACCTCCTAGCCTGCTTCGCGGCAATGGGCAAACCTCGGCACGTGAAAACTGATAACGCCCCGTCCTACAGCTCTAGGCAGTTGGCTAGCTTCATGGCCACCTGGGACATTAAGCATACTTTTGGCGTTCCTTACAATCCGCAGGGGCAAGCGATTGTGGAACGAGTCAATCGGACACTCAAGTCCTACATTGACAAACAAACAGAAAGGGGGGGAGCCACCAGCCCTCCCCAAGTCACAGGGTCAGGCACAGCATTGTCTGAACAAGGTGTTGTTCACGTACAATCACCTTAATGTTTTTTCCGATTGCACGCCGCAGGAGAAACACTTCCGCCGCTCGGAAGCTCTCACGCGACCGCTGGTTCGTTACCGGGTGCCACCGGACCCTTCCTGGAGGGGCCCGGCGCCACTCGTAACCTGGGGAAGAGGGTATGCTGCAGTTATGTCTCCTACAGGTGTCGTTTGGATTCCAGCTCGGTGTGTTAAGCCTCACTTGGAGCCACATGGCAGGGACCCAGGCCGATCCGATCCCGATGATGGAGGACCTCACCCTGACCGAGGGGACCCGGCGGAGGAGGTGGCGACAGCCAACGACAGCGCCAAAGGTCACCTGGGGGATGATCAAGACCCTTTGTAATGAAACCCAGGATGCCCTCCAACGTGAGGGCAGGGAACCGACACCGGAGAACTTCATAGCTGCAGTCTTCGCCCGGATTACTGCCAACACCGTGGCAGTCACCATCATCCTGACCCTCTCCTACTTGCGGGGGGAGGCGTTCAGGCAGCATCACTAAAGGCCAGCGATCTGATGCCAGGCGGAGATCTCTCTGCCCGAATGCACTACAATCTATGGGAAAGGTTGGCGGGTCTCGTCAACCAGTCCGATTTTTGCCTGAAGCAGGACATTGGTTCTGCCTCAATTCTGAGCACCTGCCTCATCCCAGTGTGCCACACTCCAGACGCGCACACCAGGGATGGCGACTGGCTGGTGAGGCGGATTTTCGGTCCATTCCTTCCAACGAGTTTCACAGCATACGCTCGCTGGGGAATGCAGCTGACTATGACTTTGCCGGCTGACGCAGCCACTCTCCACACCCCTCGAGTGGCGGTCGGCCTGAACTCTACTTGTGCTCGAATGACCGGCTGCTCCGCAGCCGGCTGGACTCAGCGCCGCTGCCTTGACGCTGGCCGCGGCAACTGGACTTGTAATAACCCAGAGACACTTGGTTCTATGTATGCTCATGTTACCCTACCTTCAGGTTGGTTCTTTACATGCAATCAGTACACTTGGAACTACATTCCCACAAATGTATCAGATTCCATGTGTTGTATCAGTCGCTTGACATTGTTACTCCCCACTAGGGATATGATTATTCCAAGCACAAATGTTTCTGCACCCATACAGCGCACTCGTGCAACCCAGTTAGACAGCTCATGTGATAGCAACATTAGGGTCCTGAGTTCAGCTGAGTACGTCTCGCTGGCAGTCAGCATACTTGGCGTGCCAGGCTTAGCCGTCGGCAACGCTCGGAGAATTGGTCAATTGGCTTGCAGATTAGCAAAGGCCATTAACCATACCTCCTCAGCAATAGCGCTGCTCAACCAGGAGCAGGCAGAACTTCGCCATGCCATCCTAGACAATCGAGCAGCTATCGACTACCTTCTGTTGTTACATCATTTGGGTTGCGAATCTGTCCACAGCATGTGTTGCTTTAATCTCACAGACAACACCCGTAAAGTACAGAGCCAGCTCACGGACCTCCACACCCTAGTCAAGAACATCAAGGAGGATTCTTCATGGGGGTGGTGGGATTCCTTGTGGTCATGGCTCCCATGGGGGTGGCTCCAGACAACGCTCAAGGTGGTTGCAGGGGTGATAATACTGGGCATAGCTGTTTCATGCAATGTATTCCCTTGCTGCTATCGAGATGCCCCCCGTGGGGGGAACCCCGAAGCGTCGTTCCCGTACACCAGCTGATGCCCCTCTTGCGCAGGGTCGCCTGTCAGGTCCAGAAATAAAAAAATAAGGGGAGATGCGGGTTCCGCGAGCACAATTGGCATAACTGTCCCTCACGGTGGTCACACCGGGCGAGGCAGACCCCTGGTCACTGACCTCGGTGAGCACAGAAATCGGGGAGCGGATTAATAATCATAGGGTTGATTCACCCACATCTGACCTGACCGGCGATTCCGCTGAGGGAAGCAAATCACTAAACTCCGTTACGTATTAGGCAATTACTCACTCGCAGTTAAGCCTAATCCTTGGTGCAAATAGTGACCATATTTACCCTGGTGTAAGCCCCGAACAATGGATTTCCCCTGTCAGTGTTTGCCCTAGTTAATTAACTTCCCCCAGAGAGATTCCCCATTAACCCGGGTAAATGGGTGATATGATTTTCTTTCAGATGACGATTCTATCACACGCTGCCTTGAATTCCTATATATGATTATGTTTTTCCCTCAATAAACCACTGGTCTTCGCTCCATCTCGCCTCGTGTCGTTACTCGACCAGTCTCCTCCGGGACCTCAAGGGCCGCTTCACGGCCCCAATCCAACAGAAAGTAAGACTCACTGAAAAAAATAATGTTTGTGAAAAAACTTGAAGGAAAAGAGGCTTGAGAGGGCTGGTAATGACAGGATCTTCTGCCACTATTTTATGGGGTCAATATAAGATGGAAGCAACTTAGTGATAGATAACAACAAGACCCTATGCACACCGCAAAGCTGATGGGCATTCACTGCTGGCAAAGTATAGAAGGACCCTACACACAGTCTAACTGTAAATTCAGAATGAGACCAGGCCATACCAGACTCAGCAATTCAGTGGAATCTTTCCCTTTCTCCTTACTTGGCTCTTCTGCCATCATGTAATCTTTGCCCAGTCTCTTCTTCCTATAGAATAAGAGACAATAATCTCTTAGCAGCCTAGTGGATAACACCCCAAAACCCCCACAATAGTGAATGTTTATATCTTAATGACGAACAGTAACATTTAACCTTATGTCAAGAAGGGCTAGATGCAGGGATTCTCAGCCTGCAGCCTGTGGGCTGGATGCAGCTCATGGCACCATTTCATGTGGCCCCCGACTGCCTCCACCACACCAGGAACTGCCATGTGATGGAGGAAAGGCAAAATGGCCATCTGGCCCCCGAAGCTGTCTGAGGGAGTGTGACCCAGCCCCAGGCTTTAAAATGTTGAGAACTCCAGGGCTAGAGTGTTATTACAAGATTTACCTCTCCCCTCCCAAATCTACATAATTAAGTTAGCCAGAAGATCTCTAGTGAAGGCAGTCTTTAAACAGCCTGTAATGCAAAGCATACGTTGTCCTCAGCTTCTTCAGCAGGACTGTGCCAATTGCTTTATGCTGGCTGAAATATGTTTGAACAAATGAAATTGCACAGCACTGACAGCAGATAGGTCCTGCTTAGTACTGTGTGGTCAACGGCTGTCATAGGTGATAACTGGAATGCAGAGAACCTTTGACCTATCACTTTTCAGCTTACAACTCCCATCAGTCTTCATAAAAGATTGTGGGAACTGTAATCCAAAATGTTTGAAGGACCAAAAGATTATCCATTCTTGTGACAACCTATCTCCTATGCTGATCCGCTTCTCAGCTCATGTTTATGCTTCTGGGCTTTAGTCTGATAAGTCAGATCTTTTCAAGAGATATAATGGGAATTAACATTCCCTTACAATGCATTAGACCAGTGGTTCCCAATGTGGGGCCCATACCCCACAGGGAGACTTCAATTCCCAGAGGCCTAAATCAGTACATTGTCTGATCAGTGTTTTGGGGAATTGATTTAGGCTCTCGAAATTGAAGTCCAAAAATCAATTTTTGGGAAACCCTGCATTAGACCGTGGGCAATGGATGGGGCACTTACTGGTCCTTCAGGAGGAGCTGAGACATCTCTCCATGTGCTTTCCTGAAATCCAAACAGTAGAAGGGTGAATGCTAAAAAGACAATTTACTTCATTCCTAACCTGATTACAGTGCTGTTCTGAGGTTGCAATACGTAAATAGGTTGTGCTGAACACTCACCGCCAGCGGAGGCACCAGAGCAACAAACCCAAGGTGGACAAGAAGAGCACTCCAGTGAGTGTAAGGACCACCACAAACCAGGGATCTGGTGCCCAGTACTCCACAGTCCTATGCAAGATGACGGGTTCCTTGGACACAGTCTAAAATCAGAACAATGCAAGTCTATCAGACTGAACCACACAGTCACATAACTTTAAAGTAACTAGTTATAGGTGATGTATTTATCAATGCCTGATTACTTATTTTTGTATCAGGTAACAGAATTAGTTGCAAAGATACCACAGAAAAGTACAAAATAAGTACTTACAAAGTTGCTTTCTGGGTGGAACTAACAACGCATTCTAGTTATTTTCAAAGGATAATTTCTAAGAACATTTTAAAAGGCATTTTCCCCAGGAGTTTTTCACACATGATGACATTCTCTTATCACCCTCCCATGGCAAGGATGACAGCAAATATTGTGATGATTAGAACGTTGAACTAAGAAGGCCTGGGTTCAAATTCCTTCTTGCCCATGAAAATAACTAGGTTATCTTGGGCCATTCACATTTTCTCAGTCTGATCTCCCTCCCAGGACTTTCATAGGAATAAAGTTA
This sequence comes from Bradypodion pumilum, assembly GCA_035047305.1. Lineage (NCBI taxonomy): Eukaryota > Metazoa > Chordata > Lepidosauria > Squamata > Chamaeleonidae > Bradypodion > Bradypodion pumilum. The sequence continues at coordinate 365,327,148 of JAWDJD010000002.1, forward strand.
GGGGTGGGGGAGTTAACATGAAGCCAGAGGGTAACATGCATCCCTTGTGAGAATTTTTGTGACCTCTGTTGTATCTATAGCAAAGGCTAGGTGGGAAAATGTGGCCCTTTGGGAATGTCTGCATGGTTGCCCATCCCTGGAAGAAAGAACAGAGAACAGTTAAGTGTGCCACTGAAGAGAAAGTTTGATATAAATGTCAGCAGTAAATGTTAAAAGGAAATAAATAATTTCTGGTTTTGTCTTTTATATTTTTGCAAATGTTTGCAGTATCAGAACTATGAACTAGACATGATGAAACCAGAGTATGCCTCCCTGTATTCTTTTAGGATGCTGGCTCCAGAGCACAATAGGTTAACACATGATGCAACTAATTACTTATGTGACCAAAGCAATGATAGTGTCAACCTGCTTGGAAGTAATGCATAATGCTACAGTTTCTTTTAAAAAGAAACTGGATCAAGCTCTGCTCTTTCATATACCAGGCTTAGCCTCCATTCACTCTACTTCTGCAAAGTCCTCTAAACCAGTGTTCACCAACCTTTGGTTTTTGGACTTCTATTCCCAGAAGCCTAAACCAATTCCCCAAAGCACTAATCAGCCAATGTACTGACTGAAGCTTCTGGGAATTGAAGTCCAAAAGCCAAAGGTTGGGGGACACTGCTCTAAACAAATTACTTACACAACAGGATTTCAGCCACTGGGATTGTACAATCAGATTGAAACAAAACAATGATGCTACTATTAACGCCATCATTGTCATGATGTGATACCTTGCTGACTCTTAGGTCCAAGGCTAGGGCACGAGCAGTGGGATTCCAAAACTCCAGTCCAAACGTTTGGTGGACCATGTAAACCTACATAATAATAACACTCTAAAATGGCAACTCTGCTTCTCAGGAATCTTTGACTGTGCAGAAGGCTTTCATGGTGTCAGAAAATACTGAGAGATCCAAACATCACTAATAAAATTGAACATTCTTACTGCAGCTCATCAACCAAATATATCATTTTGCAAGTAACAACATAAGGTAGACAAATCACCACACATAGTAGATCCATTGCCATATTAGCCAGGAAGTGCTTAGGGAGGGGGTACAGGTATTAGATGATCATGAAAGGCAGAAACATTCCACCACTTGGTTCAACCAATGGATTCTTCATGCCCACATCTATGGCCTCACCGTAGTCATGGTGGTGGTAGTAGGCACTGTGGTGGTCCATGGGGTGACATACACAATTATGGTGGCTGTGGTCCTGAACTGAGGAGTACTGCTACTATCTGTCACTTGGATAAGAAGTTCAAATGTGCGGGGGTCAAAAATACCATCCTTGTTATAGGAGAAGGTGTTTGGGAAAAGGCTGCTGCCCTCCATGCGAAAGCGTCCATTTGTGTTGCCTGGGGTGAGGAGAGGCAAAAGGAAGAGGAGTCACATCTGTAATGCAATGTCTATCAGCTTTGTACAAGTTTAATTTGCCATTGCTTTCTTCAAGGAATTGCAGTAATATTTCTGTTCAAGATCCCAAGCCTGTGTCACGTTGCTACTGTTATCAGGCTTTCCTGAGGAGATGCAATTGCTGTTATACCACTGTAGGTATGTGGTAGAGCTATGGTTGAAGTATGATAGCACATTCACCACCCACAGCCTTCTCCTCCTGCTCTCTAGTCTGCTTTCTCATATTCTCTGTTCCTACTTGAGAAGTCCAGTGTTACCATCTAGCTGAGTCTCCCTTCCCAACAGACATGGAGGCTGTTTAGCTCTGAGTGGAGTCTGGACCCATAACTTCTAAATCAGGGATTCTCAGCCTGCAGCCCATGGGCCAGATGTGGCCCATGGCAACATTTCATATGGTCCTCACCACCTCTATCACACCAGGAAGTGCCATGTGGTAGAGGAAGGGCAAAATGGCCACTCGGCCTCCGAAGCTGTCTGAGGGAGTGTGACCTGGTCCCAGCCTTTAAAAAGTTGAAAACTCCTGTTCTAAATGTATTTCAGACCCCCAGCAGCAGTTATGAAACTCTTGTTTTCAATATCCCCAAGTTCAGATCAGCCCCCCCATCTCCCCCCCCACCCCCAGCAACTTTCCCCATCCATTCCATACCACCAACAATGTTGTAGCTCCATTCACTTCGTTCATCCTTATCTGTGCAATATAGCTGTGTGATGCTCACAGTTCTGGACTGAGTGGAATAGATGGAATAATCCTTAAATGGTGGTTCACACACAGGGGGGTTGTCATTCACATCCTGTGGATTAGAATAGGGGGTCATGTTTCCCAACACATCTGTGCACAGGTCTTGGAGTTGCTTAGTCTCCAACTCCCTTCTTCTATTTACCTTTTCTCATGGACACTTCAAAACCTGAGATTCCACACAGGGACTCCTCCAAGCCAAGCACTGGGCTTCTCATCTTGCTCCCAGGAGCAAATAAGGCATTATAACCCCCTGTAAGCATTTGCAGTTTTCTGTCTTAAGAACATGGCAGCCAAAGGATGGCATAGTATAACTGTTTACAGAACGTGATTTCAGCAGGGTGGTGGGAGATTTAATGTTCTGTCATGTGACATAAAATAATTCAGCAATTACAGTTATTGTTGAATGGTCTGGTCTACACATGAATGTCATGAGATAGCAAATATAGAATTCAAATACAGTGGTACCTCGCTTAAAGAGCATAATGCGTTCCAAGGGATTGCTCTTTAAGCGAGTTTGCTCTTTAAGTGAAACACCATTGTAAGTGACCAATTGTGACTTCGGGGCGGGGGGGATTGCAAACCCCGATTTAGTTGTTAAGCAAGTTTTTGGTTGGTTTTAGTTAAGCGAGGCAACCATTCAGAGAAAATTCTGCTCTTTAAGCGAGTTAGTCTCTAAGCAAGGCGCTCTTTATGCAAGGTTTTATTGTAGATTGATTGGAAGCAGAAAAAGAAGGAAATCTATTCACTCCATAGAAAACTATGCAAAGGGCTGCCATAAATCAGAATTGACTTGACACCAACTACTTCTAGTACTGCAATTATTATTGCTGTTGCTGCCAATGAAGAAAAGAACAACATTGCAGATTTTTTAATACCTCAGGTCTATTATCAAACCAATTGGAGACTGTAACTAAGAAATCAAAAGGCTGAGACTTAGAAAGGCAGCTATGAAGAAATTAGAAAAGGTTCTTAGGTGCAAGGATGAATGAAAAGGACAGCATTCGCACTATATTATTCTCAATTAGGTATGAATTAGAAAGGTGGAAAATGAAAAATGCTGATGGGTGGTTTATTTGAAATTGAAAGACAGCCAGAAAGATTTTAAAAAATAGGTTCTACATCAAGTCAAACCAGAAGTTCCACTACAAACTAAAATGACTATACTGATGCTATCATATTTTGGACATATCATGAAAAGATCAAGACTCATTAGAATAGAGAATAATATGAGGAAAAGATGAGGACACAAGGAAAGTAAATTGGAATAATCTGGTGGAACACAACAACCACAAATTTTTTGCTACCCCGGAATTTCTTTTTTAAGGAATCAGATCTGCAGAAATAAAAACCAGCATGCTTACAACAAGATAAGAGAGAAGGAAATGTTTTCACTTGTGGGAGATTATACAATATGAATAAGATGGCCAGGCAAGAAGTACAGTATTTCTGTGGTTCATAGAAAAGTGAAACAGAAGCAACACTTATTTGCATGCTTTGTTGTGCATGCAGACACCTCAGAAGTAACTTATGGGGAAAAATAGAAAAGGTTCTCCCCAGATTATAGTTTGGGTTAAAACCTCCAATGTTATTTAAACCAATTGAGTATATTCATACTTGCACAATGAACCTCATGCAGCTTTCCTCTACTTATGCCTTCCAGATACACTGAACTACAATGGTCATTACCCTGGGAGAAACTAGTCACTGAGTATGTGGGTTGGAGATTATGGAGCTGCAGTCCAACATGTTGCATAGTGGGTTGGGAAAAGCTGACCAAGTGTTTTTGTGTTCTGTCTTTTTCTCAAAAGATACACATCAGCCTTATCTTCTCTCACTGCAGTTACCTGCACATTAATGGTGATATTACATAGTGTTTTGTACTGCTTTTGGGGATTTGCATCATTATCCAAGTCCTGCAGGCTGATTATCAGACGGTATGACTTCTTCTCTTCATAGTCCAATGGCCCCAGTGCATACAGCTGTCCTGTGACACAGAAACAAGATCATGCCTTTGTGCTTCATGCTAACACTTTGTAATACTAACCCTTCCCAGCTTAGTGTTTACAACTTCCATGCTAACATCCCCTGTTCTTCTGTTCTTTAACCTCTCTGATGTAAATATGGAATGATAAACTGTAGTGTGATGGATTGTGGGAGAACAGAAACTCCTCGTTATAGCAGCATAGCTGCAAACAGTTCATTTCTGGACGCCATTCAACATGCCAGTTATGACCCATGAGAGATCTTTATAGGAGAGTAGGTCACTGCTATACATTCTATGCAGGACTGCCTTTGAACAGCATTCAGAAACATTTGTGAATCCAAGACCCTGTTTCAGTATTGCTGACTAGAGCTGGCTATGGAGTGTTATGTATGTATGTATGCATGTTCATTATACTGTAAAGGAAAGAATGTAACCACTCCAGATACAAACGATACCAGCTGTAAAGGAACGCGAGCAGACAGCCCATAGAGGGCAGCTGCGAGCGTTCAGCCTCACATGGTTCACATTGCTCAATCACGGACAGCCGCGGGAAAACCTTCCCCGCATTCAGCAGCAGAAGAAAGAGGCGTGCCTGGGCGAGGCCACGCCGGTAGCAGCCAATGAGCTACCGTGCTACAAGATTCAAATGTAGAGAGCTACTGTATATATTGAGATGTATCACCGCCATTACCTCATGCTTCACTGGAACCTCATGCAATAAACCTGTGTTAAACCAACCCTTCGGTTGTCCGGTTGTCTTTGGTCCCATACACTAAATTGGCGACGAAGGTGGGATATGGCTGCCCACGGGACCAAGACATGCACCGGCTACGAGATCAAGAAGCCGGGAGACTTGGAGCTGTTTGAGATAGACTTCAACGCAGCGCTGGTGGAGCTCGAAGTCTCCGATGAGGCCAAAAAGAGGGCCATTTTCGTCCGCATGCTCGGACACGAGACCAAGAGGACCTTGGTGGACCTGATCGCGCCGAGGAAGGTGAGCGACCTCAAAGCTACAGAGCTCCTGGCGGCGTTGCGCGCCCATCTCCGGCCAGCAATAGCGATGTTCCCCGCTCGGAGCGCGTTCTGGAGGCGAGTCCAGGCACCCGGGGAATCGGTCGATGAGTTCGCCGCGGCCCTGCGGTTGGCCGCCGGCCCATGCAAGTGGGAGCTCCCCGACATCACCCTCCGGGACTGCCTGCTCTGCGGTCTGAGGGACACAGAGACTCAGCGCGCGCTGATGAAAAGGGAGCCGCCTCCCACGTGGCAACAAGTCCTCGACACGGCACAGGCCGCGGAGGCCACTACTGCCGGGGTGCACGAGCTTCAGGACTGGCGCCCGAAGCCCGCCAAGGCAGAGAGCTCTGTGCGCGCGGCCCGGCGAGTTTCGAACTCGTCTGCGGAGAGCGGCGACGACGAGGACGTCCGGAGGGTCCAGAGAGAGGGCCGGCGCTGCGACGGCTGCGGCGCCGCCCACGCCCGCGCCAAATGCCCATTCCGCAAGGCCGAGTGCCACAACTGCGGCCGGCGCGGGCACATCGCCAAGGTCTGCCGGAAACGGCGCGAGGCCACCAGGAGTTCTCCAGACCGCTCGGCGAGACAGGACCGCACCACGAGGCAGGACCGCACCACGAGGCCAAAGGACGGCACCCGGACCATGAGGACGCGGGACGGAGTAGGGCGCATCTCCGACGACAGCGAGGACGACGCGCCGGTTTGCAGCGTTTCCACGGAGCACCCCCGTTACTTCGTTGAGGTAGTAATACAAGGGGCCCCTGTTAGAATGGAGGTGGACTCGGGTTCTTCATACTCTATTATTTCCCAGGGGGAGTTCATGAAAATCGCCCCCCGCATGCGGCCCAAGCTCAAAGCGTTGAGGGCCACACTGAAGGACGTGCAAGGGAACCGCATCCCAGTGTTGGGGGTTGGGAAGTTCCAGGTCCGGTTTAAAAAGCACACCGCAACGCTTCCCCTAGTCGTCCTCAAGGGAGGTAAATGCAGCCTCCTCGGGACTCAATGGTTCCAGCCCCTGGGGTTGTTCATTGGGGGGGTGCACGCCGTGGGAGCACACGCCGCCGGGACTGATCCAATACAGAGCGTGTGCGACGCGCACCCCGAGGTTTTTAAAAAGGGGCTCGGAAAATTCAAGGGCCCCCCAGTGACTTTCGACCTGGACCCTGGAGTACGTCCAATCAGACTTAAACCGCGCAGAGTGCCTTTCGCACTAAAGGACAAAATAGAGGCGGAGTTGGACAAATTGGTGGGCCAGGGGATTCTTGTTCCTGTTGATTCTGCGGAGTGGGAAACTCCAATTGTAACAGCGCTCAAGGCCAACGGGGAGGTCCGCATATGCGCTGATTACAAGTGCACCATCAATAAGGCGATCCGCCCTAATGCGTATCCGGTGCCGGTAGTCAGCCACTTGTTGGCCAGGTTACACGGGGGGAGGTGTTTCGCTAAACTCGACCTGGCCCAAGCCTACCAGCAACTCCCGGTGACCCCCGCCGCAGCTGCTGCGCAGACCATAGTCACCCACAAAGGGGCGTTCCAGGTATCGCGCCTCCAATTCGGCGTGAATTCGGCGCCCGGGATCTTCCAGTCACTTGTGGAACGCCTCCTGAAGGGGTTAGAGGGGGTGTTACCCTACTTTGATGACGTATTGATTACAGGGGGGAGCCGGGCCGAATTAGCAACAAGGTTGGGAAAGGTCCTGACAATATTCGAAAAGGCGGGGTTGCGGTTGCGGAAAGACAAATGCGTCTTCTTCGCTACAGAGGTTGAGTTCCTAGGGTTCCGTGTCACTCCCGAGGGAATAAGGCCAGCCCAATCCAAGGTAGCCGCCATCAAGAAGGCCCCTCGCCCCACCTCCAAGCCCGAGTTGCAGTCGTTCCTCGGACTGCTCAACTTCTACCACTCCTTCCTCCCGCGGAAGGCAGCCGTGGCAGAACCGCTACACAAATTGTTAAAAAAGGACGAGGCATGGAAGTGGGGCGACGACCAGGAGAAGGCTTTCAATGACCTGAAGCGACTCCTGGCATCAGATGCTGTACTGACCCACTTCAATCCCAAACGCCCAGTGGTCCTGATATGCGATGCATCCCCGGTGGGGGTGGGGGCGGTGTTATGCCACGTGCTGGAGAACGGTAGGGAGGCCCCGATAGCGTTCTACTCTAGGTCCTTGTCCCAAGCGGAGAGAAACTATGCTCAGACGGACAGAGAAGCACTAGCAATAATTGCGGGGACCAAGAAATTTCATGATTTTGTGTACGGCCGCCCCTTCACCATAGTGACTGACCATAAGCCTTTGTTAGGCATTTTCACCGCAGATAAGCCCACACCCCAAATCCTGTCCCCGAGAATGCTCAGGTGGGCCATTTTTCTCAACGCGTATCAGCACGCGTTGGTATACCGGCCCGGGAAGGAGATCAGCCATGCCGACGCCCTGTCGAGGTCCCCCATTCCCCGGGATTGCTGCCACGTGGGCGAAGTAGAGAGGGACCACCAGGTCTTAATGATAGAGGTTCTAGACTCCCCTCCAGTAGTACCGGCCGACATCGCCAAAGCGACAGGCAAGGACAAAACGCTGGCCACAGTTTGCTCCTGGGTACAGAAAGGGTGGCCCGTGTCTTCCCCAGCAGCGGAATTCGACACATTTTTCAAAAAGAAACTAGAATTATCCCTAGAGAGGGGTTGCCTTTTGTGGGGACAGCGGGTAGTGATCCCCACGCCTCTCCGGCCGAGGGTGCTTAAACTGCTGCACGTCAGCCACCCGGGGATCATCCGCTCAAAGGCGCTGGCCCGAAGTTACTTTTGGTGGCCCCAGCTAGACGCCGACATCGAACACATGGTCGGCACTTGCGAAGCGTGCCAAAGCTCAAGGCCAGAAGAGGCTCGCTCGCCACCTAGGGAGTGGGACACGGCAAGGGGGCCCTGGTCCCGGGTACATGTAGACTTTGCTGGCCCGTTCAGGGGAACGCTTTTCCTCCTCGTGGTGGACGCGTTCTCCAAGTGGTTGGAGGTCATTCCAGTCTCAAGCACCTCCTCGGCCACAACAATCAAACAGTTAAGGAGGGTCTTTTCCACGTTCGGTTTACCCGACACCCTTGTCAGCGATAACGCTAGCTGTTTCACGTCCGCCGAGTTCGGGGCATTCATGGAGCGAAACGCCATTCGGCACGTCACCTCTGCCCCCTTTCACCCGGCCACCAACGGCCAAGTAGAGCGCCTCGTGCGCACCACGAAAGACGCGCTACTGCGCATGGGCCCCGGAGACCTCGACCTGAAATTGTGCCAATTCCTGCTAAGATACAGGGTCACCCCACTAGCGTCAGGGTACTCCCCCGCAGAGCTGTTGATGCGCAGGAAGCTGGCCACGGGAATCTCCAAGCTAGACCCCACGAGAGTAGAGGACAAAGGGCGGAACATAGGGGTGGAACCCACAAAGAGTTTCAGCGTAGGCGCCCCGGTGCATTGCAGGAACTACGCCAGCGCGGGGCCAGCCTGGGTGCCGGGCACCGTAGTAGAACAGACCGGCCCCGTCTCATACCGCGTAGAGACCAGTACAGGCTTCCTGTGGAGGCGACACGTGGACCAACTCAGGCGCAGGGTCCCCGGAGAGCAGGACGGAGACGAGAATAGCATCGAATCAGCGTTGGGGTACTCCCCCACCCGCTTAGCCCAAGGGGGAGGAAAAGGGGAGCATGGGTCCCCACCAAGGGGGGAGGAAAGGGAATCGATCCACAGAAATCTTTTGCGGGAGTCCCCGAAAAAATGGAAGAGCCCCGACCACACACATACCCCGCGGGAGTTTCCCCGAAACACAGATGCCCATAGAAGTTTAGACGTTGATTTACAGTACCAGGGGGAGTTAGCGGAGTGGTCCCCCACCCGTCCTAGCGAAAAGAGGGGTTTCAGTTCAGCCCCTGGTACCTCCAGTCCCAGTAGCCCCTGTGAGTTAGAATGCGATATAGCGCCATTTTCCCGGAGACCGACACCCCCAAGACGGGAGGCATCAGCGAGTCCGCCCACCACAGTCTCAAGGTCCCCCGAGCAGGGATCAGAAGGTAGCCGAACCACAAGGGCGACCTCATCGGTTCCGCGGTTCACAATAGGAGGGTCCCCGGGGTCAGAGAGCAGCAGGCAGGGGTTCACCTCCCAACTATTCATTCCCTTCCCATCCCCGGGTGCGAGGCAGACACGGACGCCCCACAGAGCCACTAACGAATCCCCGTTTCCCGTTGCAGGACAAGCACCCGCGGAGTCAGGGATCACAGGCTCTCCAGTACTAGGTCAGACGCAAGCGCGTCCCAAGCGCACGTGCGGCAAGCCACAATGGTTGCGGGACTTCGTCCCATCCTAGGGGGGAGGGATGTTATGTATGTATGTATGCATGTTCATTATACTGTAAAGGAAAGAATGTAACCACTCCAGATACAAACGATACCAGCTGTAAAGGAACGCGAGCAGACAGCCCATAGAGGGCAGCTGCGAGCGTTCAGCCTCACATGGTTCACATTGCTCAATCACGGACAGCCGCGGGAAAACCTTCCCCGCATTCAGCAGCAGAAGAAAGAGGCGTGCCTGGGCGAGGCCACGCCGGTAGCAGCCAATGAGCTACCGTGCTACAAGATTCAAATGTAGAGAGCTACTGTATATATTGAGATGTATCACCGCCATTACCTCATGCTTCACTGGAACCTCATGCAATAAACCTGTGTTAAACCAACCCTTCGGTTGTCCGGTTGTCTTTGGTCCCATACACCAAATGGAGAGAACAGAAACTCCTTATTACAGCAATGTAAATGAAGTGAAGAGCTGGAAGTGATTCACTAGAACTAGATCATTTGAGCCAGCTTCCTGCAGACACAGAAAAACTTCCTTAGCTCCTCATCCATTTTCAGGCAGGGTTCAAAGTACTGGCTATGCTTTATAAAAACCTATGGTTGTGAGGATCCATGGAGGCACCTCTAAACATAGAAGACATCGTATTTAAATGTGTCTGGGAGGAAAATAACAATAGCACTTCTATACCGCCCCATAGTGCTTAGTGCACTCTCTGGGCAGTTCATAATTAGCATTTTGCCCCCAACATGCTGGCAACTCATTTTACTGACCTCAGAAGGATGGAAGGCTGAGTCAACCTTGAGCCCTGGTCAGGACTAAACTCACAGCCTTTTGGTTGCAGTACAGCAGTTTAACCAGGGCTCTTAAAGGTAAAGGTTCCCCGTGCTTGAAAGCCAGTCGTATCCGACTCTAGGGTTCCGTGCTCCTCTCTGTTTCAAAGCCGAAGAGCCAGCACTGTCTGCTTCTGCAGACGTTTCTGTGGTCATGTGGCAGGCATGACTAGACACTGGAGCACATGGAACGCTTAGGTTGATTTAGATCAGGGGTCAGTAACCTTTTTAAGTCAGAGGCCGGGTCATGCTCCTTCAGACAGTTGAGGGGGCTAGACTGGTGGTCTCCCCGCTGTAAATGCTGCTGTAAACGCTGTTGTAAACTTGTCCGCTGCTGTTGTAAATGTGTTTACAACAGCTGTAAATGTGTCCGTGGCCATTTCTGGAGGAAGCAGCAGAGACGGCAGTTGGAGTGAGTGCAGGCCTGCGGACCATCATTCATGTCAAGCGCCACCTCAGACATTGCAGTGGGAGAATATTAAATATAATGTAATTAAATATTACATAATTAATATCAGTAAAATATGTCATCCTCACGTGATTATTTATTTATTTATTTATTTATTTATTTATCATTCACATTTGTAACTGCCGCCCACTCAGGCAGAACCCGACTCAGGGCGGCATTACAGCAGCTCAAGAAAATACATAAAAACATTATAAAAACCTTATAAAACCCACCCAATAAAAAACCCACCCAATAAGAAAAAACCGACATCCACCCCCATTTAAAACCCATATCCCACTCACCCGTCCCACCTACCACACAGAGGGAAAGAAAGAGAGTCTTATAAAAGCCAGCCGGCGGAGGCCATAGTCCCGTTCGGGCCCCACACCTGCCCTGCCAGCCAGGTCTTTACTCCTTTCCTGAAGGGCAGCAATTCACTTTGAAGTCTTAGATCTGTTGGTAGGAGGTTCCAGAGAGTTGGTGCGGACACGGAGAAGGCCCTCCTTCGGGTGCCAGTCAAATGTGCACCCCTCGTTGATGGCACCACCAGAGAGCCTCTCCGGTCCGCTCTGGTTGGACGGGCAGTCACTCTTGGGACGATGCGGTCTCTAAGGTATCCTGGCCCCCTGCCATATAGGGCTTTAAAGGTCAAAACCAGCACCTTAAATTGCACCCGGAGACAAACTGGTAACCAGTGCAGCTCCCGAAGCAGCGGTGAGGCATGGGCCCACACCCCATCACCACCCGGGCCGCCGCATTCTGGACCAGCTGCAGCCTCCGAATGGTTGTCAAGGGCAGCCCCATGTAGAGCGCATTACAATAATCTAGTCGGGAAGTAACCAGAGCATGAGTGACCATAAGCAAGGAGCCCCGGTCCAGGAGCGTGCGCAGTTGGCGAATCACCCGAAGTTGGGCAAAAGCCCCCCTGGCCACGGCTGCCACTTGTTCTTCCAGCAGGAGCCGTGAGTCCAGGAGGACCCCCAAGTTGCGCACTGGGTCTGTCTGGGGCAAAACAGCCCCATCCAGTACCAAAGATGGTAACTCCTTGGACAACATGGGGCCCCTTATCCACAGCCACTCTGTCTTGCTGGGATTCAGCCGAAGCCCATTGGCCCCCATCCAGACCCCAATGGCCTCCAGGCATCCGGATAGGATTTCAACAGCATCACTGGGGTCCCCACGGGCCGAGATGTACAATTGAGTATCATCCGCGTACTGATGGTACCGCACCCCGTGGGAACGAATGATCTCACCCAGCGGCTTCATGTAGATGTTAAATAAGAGAGGAGAGAGCACAGATCCCTGAGGCACCCCATATTTGAGAAGCCTAGGGCTGGACCTCTCACTCTCTAACCACACCGACTGGGTACGGCCCTCCAGAAATGAGGAAAACCAGGACAACACAGTGCCCTGGATCCCCAGTCCTTCGAGCCGTTCCAGCAGGATACCGTGGTCGACGGTATCGAAGGCCGCTGAGAGGTCAAGAAGAGCAAGGACGGATGGACAGCCCCCGTCCCGCTCCCGCCAGAGATCATCCATCAGTGCGACCAATGCCGTCTCCGTTCCATATCCGGGCCTGAATCCCGATTGAAAGGGGTCTAGATAATCCGCTTCCTCCAGGACACTCTGCAGCTGGCGCGCCACCGCCTTCTCCAAAACCTTACCCAGAAAGGGCAGGTTGGAAACCGGCCTATAGTTGTTAAGGACAGCTGGGTCGAGGGACATTTTCTTCAGGAGGGGGCGCACCAAAGCATGTTTTAGCTGTGCAGGAAATACCCCCTCCCGTAAAGATGCATTTACTATCCCCCCAACCCAGCCCCCTGTTACCTCCTTGGAGGCTTTCACCAACCAGGTGGGACAGGGGTCCAGAGGACATGTAGTGGCACGAACATCTGCAAGGAGCCTGTCCACTTCCTCAGGGACAACAGGATCAAACCGATCCCAGATCGAACAGCAAGACTGTGCTCCGGCACCCCCCCGACCCTCCCCATCCACGCCAGGATTCAATCCTGAACGAATCCGATCGATTTTCTCCACCAGATGGTCAGCAAAGTCCTCAGCCGACCCCTGCCAACCGGGCACCGATCTCCCTCTACCAAGAAGGGACCTGGTTACCCGGAACAGGGCGGCTGGGCGATTATCAGCGGAGGCAATAAGGGTGGTGAAGTATTGCCGCCTCACCACCCCCATCGCCACTAGGTAGGCCCTAATAGCGGCTCTAGCTAGTGTCCAATCGGAGTCATCCCGGGTCTTCACCCAGCGGCGCTCTAGGCGTCTCTTTGCCCGTTTGAGTTCCCGTAGTTCCTCTGTGAACCACGGAGATGACCTAGTTCCCCGGGCGCGGAGAGGCCGCAGTGGCGCGATTTCATCCAAGGCCGCTATTGTCGTCCTATTCCATAGGTCGACGAGTGCCTCGGGTGAATCGTTTAGCCGATCCAGAGGTACATCCCCCAGTTCCCTCCGGAAACCATCTGGATCCATTAGTTGCCGAGGGCGGACCATTTTAATAGGCCCTGCCTCCCTACGATGAAGTGTCGCCCCCAGGAAGTCAAGAGTCACCAGATAGTGATCTGACCATGGCACAGGTGAGATGACTAAGTCCTGTAATCTCAGGTCACTCTGCCACTGCTCCGACAGGAAAACTAAGTCTGGCATGTGACCGCTGCCCCTGGTCGGACCCCGAACTACCTGAGTCAGGCCCATGGCTGCCATGGAAGCCATGAACTCCCTTGCCCCCTCAGAGGCCACCCCCAACGATGGCAAATTGAAGTCCCCCAGAACCATAAGCCTCGGGAACTCCAACGCCAGCATCGAGGCGGCCTCGAGGAGCTCAGGCAGGGCATCCCTTACTCTGCAAGGGGGCAGGTACAGGAGCAAGATCCCCAACTGACCCTTGGGGCCCAACCGTAGAAGCAGGGCCTCACAGCCAGACACTTGTGGAGCAGTGGCCCTAGCGACTCCCAAAGACTCCCTGGCAACAATGGCGACACCACCGCCCCTCCCCTCATCTCTAGGCTGGTGCCAAATACCGAACCCAGCTGGACACATGTCCGAAAGAGGTACTCCATCCTCAGGTGTCAGCCAGGTTTCGGTGATGCATGCCAGGTCGGCCCGCCCATTATTCAAAGTACTTGTGAGCAATGCCTTATGAATCTTGAGCTGTGGCACTAAAGTAAAATGATTTGGAAGATCCTGAGAGGAAGGAATGTGGGTACAATCCAGGCCTGGATGTGAGAAAGTCAAAAGTCTTCCTCTAGAGCCAAGTATGGACAAAGACCAAGAGATGACCTTAGAGACAAGTTGAGGCAAACAAAGCGGATGGAGTTTTGAGGAAATGTTATGTGCCTTGAGAGGTCCTACAGTCATACCGTTTCTTACCTGTGCGACGGCCAATGTAGAAAAGAGTAGGTGATCCGGCTTCTGTCTCCACGATGTTGTATTCAATGTTGTTGAAAGGATAGTCTCGGTCCATTCCACTGGCATTGCCAAAAAATTCTCCAAAGCCAATATTCTCCGGTACACTAAAGGTTCTCTGTAAACACTGTGGAGGATACTCATTGACTGGGCTAACGGTCACCAGCACAGGAACCCTCGCTGTAAAGTACAGAGAATCAAATCCAAGAAGATTAGGCAGCAATGCATGTACACATTTCAGCTGGCATCAGTCAGACATTAGCTAACGTGAAAACAGCTAAGCTACATGAGCACAAACATGAGCCAGATTCATTTTGTATCTGAAGACTGGAGACATGTAGCCTTAAACCCAGGCCAGACTCCATGGCCTATAAAGATGGGGTGAGCCTAATTTTTGGAGTAGAAGTGTTATATATGGAGAGCTCTGCATTTATACCATTTATCTTTCTGTGGCATCTCTGTATAGGTTTGCTTCTAGGTTTGTCTATTAATTATATTTACAACTCTCATTTCCTTCAGTGAGCTCAGTTAGGCACTTGTACCAGAGTTGCAGAGAGATAAATTTGTGGTGGAAGGAGTGAAAACTCCTTATACACATGCCAGTTTGCACATAAATTCTACCTTCTAACTGCCACTTGATAAGAGAATAGTAGGTAAAGGGAAAGGTCACCCTTGCTTGAAAGCCAGTCGTATCTGACTCTAGGGTTAAGTGCTCATCTCTGTTTATAGCCAAAGAGACAGCGCTGTCTGCATCTGCAAATGTTTCCGTGGACACATGGCAGGGATGTCTAGACAAACACTGTTTACCTTACCACTGAAGTGGTACCTATTTATTTACTTGCAATTTCTTACTTTCAAACTGCTAGGTTGGCAGGAGCTGGGACAGAGACGGACGCTCATTCCGTCATGCAGTACTTGGGAATCAAACTCCAACCTTCCAGTCATCAAGTTCAGCATCTTAAGCACTTGAACCACCACAGCCCCAGGAGAATAGTACAGACCAAGATTAAGCCAACATTCCATATAAAAAGCAATGCATGTACACATTTAGGATGGGCCCAATTCTGGCACAGCAGAACTCAGTCTAAGCTCACTTCAGTTTGGACCGTGTTTTTGTGTGTAATGCTTGTATTTATTAGTCATGTTTCCTACTGGGAAAAGGGGTTTCCAAAGTGTATGTATCAGTAGCCGAAAACCTATTAGTTCAACCTGCCAGTGTAGTACAATTGACACAAATCTTGTTGGTGAATGGCTTCAAGTTAAGAAGTGTCATAGTCAATTGCTGTCACATACTATGTTATGAGACAGGGTGCACCACATCATATACCTGTACTGTATTTCTCAACTTGTGGCAGTTTACCAGTGAGATTTATACCAACTGCACTAAACTATTGTAAACAGGCTTTAACTTATGTCACTGTAGTACTGTATTTTATGTCTGCAAAAGTGGATGTAGTGAACCCATGAAAGCTCACATTGAAATGTAACAGTTTTTACGATGTCACAACATTTTTGTTTTTCTCTTATTTTTATCTGAATGCATTTCATGACACTTTCTTGTTAAAAAGACTGTAAGAATTGCATGAATCACCTATTGCAATTTTGATGCTTGTACGTTTTTATTATTTCAATTTATGGGGCATTTGAGGAGTCTCCCACTTCAAATAAATTCTTATTTACAGTGTGAAGTATGTGTCCCTTTGACGGTGGTCTATGCTGGACTTTGTGTTTGATCTTCTGTTTATTTTTCAGCATAGATCGCATGCAGTTGTTGCTTGTCCATGGCAAATTTACTTAGTAACAGTCTCTATTTATGTTCTAAAGTCAAATCAGCCTCAACTAACAAGTGGTGTTGTTGTTTTTTACTGTTGCATTTGATTATGTAAACAGCCCTTAAATTTTGCTTGTCAAGAATCACCAGCGTTCTGGAATTTGGTACTTCTGTACAAAATAATTCAAACTTTATTTCATTTTCTTCTTAATACTACTAATGAAATCATATTTTTAGTACTACTGATAAAAGCATAGCTA
The DNA here is from genome assembly GCA_035047305.1 of Bradypodion pumilum. Classification (NCBI taxonomy): domain Eukaryota; kingdom Metazoa; phylum Chordata; class Lepidosauria; order Squamata; family Chamaeleonidae; genus Bradypodion; species Bradypodion pumilum. The sequence goes on from JAWDJD010000002.1 coordinate 365,343,388, forward strand.
TGAATATAACAATAGCTTTTACTTTACACTGGCCTTTCCCTAATGGGAAGGCCCATCATACTTCAGCTGTGATAGGAACTGTGGGAGGGCTTTTTTTAAAAAAAATTTTTTCTTAATTTTAAATAATTCAATTTCAATGCTATTTTTGATGTTTATGTAAGTTTTTATTTGTTGCAAGCCACCCAGAGTCGCCTAGGTGAGGGGGGGAGCAGTAGAAATGTGAGCAATAAACAAACAAATAAATAAATTTGTGTCAGAAATTATTCTGGGTTGAAAGGATTTTTGCAGGAGAAGTTCCACTCAGGGAATGCCCAAATGAGGCTCCTTTCATGTCCCCAAGAGCTGGGATAGAGATGGGCACTCGATCCATCATGCAGTACCCGGGTCTCGAACTGCCAACTTGCCAGCCTTCCAGCTAACAAGATGAGCTTCTTAACCACTGAGCCACAGCAGCCCCTTAGGAACTGTGTAAGTCATGGGAACTGTAATTCAACATACCTCAGGGAAAAACTAAGAAGAAGAAGAAGGACGACGACAACAACAACAACAACAACAACAAGTAGTACAAGAATAAGAATAAGAATGGTGTGGTAATGTACAAATTTCTACAGCAAGTGTGTAGCTTTCCAGATGTTGAGGACTGCAGCTACCTTCAGTACTACTTTGCACATCTAAAAGGGAGAATTCGTGGAAGTTGCAGTCCAGCAGCTTCTGAAAAGCCACACTTGCTCCATCAGCATTCTCTAAAAATCAGGCTCAGTTGTCTGATACATTTGCCATCAGCTCTCCCATTGATTGTTCACTAGCCACTGTAATAAAATGTTCACCCTGGAGGCTTCTTCTGACACATTTTCCTCAAAGGAATCCTTTTGAAATGCAAACTTGGAGTCAAGAGAAAAAGGAAGTATTGGTTGCTCTCTCACTATTTGCTATTCTTTCTGCAACACGATAGCAAATCAACATCCACCACAATTTGCTACCACTTCTAGTTTGTGTAGAAATGGAATGTGGATTGAAGTTTAGTACAAAATCATTCCTACTCTATCCAAACATCCTCAAAAGGAAGAGACTGGCAAAGTTGTGTTATAATGCGGAGCAGAACAGATATAATCTATGCTGTATATATAGTCTGTGGGTCCACTCCTATATTGAACAAGTGTATAATTTGTTACTGACTTCAGAAGGCAGCATCTCAGAGCTTTCACATTTCTTTTCTAACAAGCTTCTGGTGCTTTAGGTTACTGTTATGTATGTTAATTGTGTTTTCTGACAGGAGCAGAATGTATCTTTTCTCATGTATCTATTCTTATGCAAATAAGTGGATCGAAAATGTGCACACTCTGTTAGCCAATGGGCTTGTTGTATTATTGTTACTGTTACTGTTTATAGTGTATATAAGTCCGAGTTTTGCCCCATCCAAAGTGTGTTCAAACCCCACTAATAAAGAGCTGAATTTCACTACTTCACTCGTCTGCTTCTTCATTCCCTGAACATGAAAGTTACAAAAATAGACTTGAAAATATCTGGTAATACTCTATGAAGTCAGAGCAGGGGCTTAGTGGGATTTCCAATAGTTGGTGGATAATTCTTAGTAAAACTTTTTACATATGGGTTTCTAAAGGATGTTTTTGGAAGAAACTTTTATAAGTGCAACTGGACCACCTCATTCTGAGATTTGGGGAAGGAGTTGGGGGTCCAGAAAATGTCATCTTCCACATGTGGACATCTGACTTTCCCCCACTGCTGCTTTTTTCTTTTCTTTTCTCCTCCTCCTGCTCCTCTCTCTCTCTCTCTCTCTCTTTTTCTCTCTCTCTCTCATACACACACACTCACACACATATTAAGGGGGGGGGGAATAAAAAATAATTGCACAATGCCTTTTGACTGGTAGCAAAGGGAGTCATCTGTTTCTAAGAACCTTAGAGACAGAATAAGGATTTACAAAAGCCATAAATGAGGGTGGCAAAATCACCATGTGTACAGGAAATACAGAGAGAAAAAGAAAACTGGTTTCTACTTTAAAAATACAATCTATACCTATAAAAAGGCCCCTTAACCGTTGGGTTCGTTCAAAGGCTCCCGCACCAGGCCCAACCATCCCCTACCTAGCCCTCCGCACTCACTGTAACCCCTGCATTCCCAACACCGTGGGGTTTTGGTGGTCTCCAGTGGGGCAGCCGCCCCATGAACGTGACCAAAAAAAGAACTTGGATTCCCAGAGTCCTCTGCGCTGCGCAACCCCTCAGCCAATCAGCCTGAGGGATGCGAGCGCAGAGGAGGCCAGGAATGCGCGTGCTGACTTTAAAACAACCATGCCACCATCCCCCGCCCCACCACCTAGCCCCCCTCCCTAACCCCCACGAACCGCACTTACCTTTTGCTGGCTCCGGCTGAATCTCTGAAACTCTTTCCCTCTCGGCGTGGCCTTCTGCGTAGGGAAAAGCACCGGCCTTTCCTTCTGTCCCTGTGGGCGACGTGGCCTCGATGCCCGCATGGACAAAGGAGAGGCCGGAGCACCTCCTGGCCTACCAGAGAGAAGGACTCGCTTCTCTCTGGGACGGGTTGGCTGGGAGCGAAAGTTCCGTTCCCAGCCAACCCAGAGAGAAGCAAAGCCCCTCCGTGATGGGGATTCCTTCTCTCCGGGAGGCAATGAAAGGTGCTGCAGAGAGGGGATCCCCCCCCCGCAGGACACCCCGTTATTAAAGAGAAGAAACCAAGTGGTTTCTTCTCTTTAAAAATGGAGTGTTTGGGAGGGGGTGGAATCGATCACCTGTCCCGGGTCTCCTGGGTTCAGAAGGGTTGGGGGACAGACCCCTTTTGTCCCTCCAACCCTCCCAAACCCAGGAGAAAATTGGAACAATTTTAATAATGGGGTGTCCTGTGGGGGGATCCCCTCTCTGCAGGGTCCCCTGGCTCTGGAAGGGTTGGGGGGACAGACCCCTTTTGTCTCCCCAACCCTCCTGGAAACAGGAGACCCGGGAGAGGGGATCGATCCCCCCCAACACTCCATTTTTAAAGAGAAGAAACCGCTTGGTTTCTTCTCTTTAATAATGGGGTGTCCTGCAGGGGGATCCCCTCTCTGTCTGGTCCCCTGGGTTTGGGGGTGGGTGGGGGGACAATACACACACACACACACACACACACACACTGCTTCTCTCTCTCACACACACACACACACACAAACATACAATACACACACACACACACACACCACTCCTGCCTTGCCAGGAATTTTTAATGTGTGTATTGTTGGTTGGAGTGATATTGTATGGGTGGTGGTGGTTGTGCACACCCAAAACCACCCCTAACCACCAACACACACTTTAAAAATGCCCAGTTGGCTGGGCACAAACATGCTGGTTTCTTATAAAAATACAAGAAATCAGATTATCTAAAATAGTATGATAATATTTCTAATATTTATAAGGATAATCCCTTTAATCAGTAGAAAAATACCAAAGATAAATAACCTCTAAAAATGTGCAGTCCGGAATTTCAACTACTGTATCTTGATGTGGAGGGATATTTTTTTAAAAAAAAAACATGAACACACTCAACTTGATTTATCTAGCTCTGAATTTTACACTCTGTTTGCCATGCTAGGTGTACCCTTGCCAATGAGCTCTGTCTCCTATTGTGCAATCTCAGCTTTGTCAATGAAGGGGCCACCTCTGCTCTCTGAATCTTTCCATCCCACCCCACCCCAGCAAAATGATCCCTCAAAGATATTGCTGAGAGCCCACAATCTCCTGTGTTGAGTTTCAAGAAAAGGTGACACCCAAAGAATGATTGTTAGACTGAGAGGCACTACTACTCACTGGTTTGTGGAGGACTTCCATTGTCTGTCACCAATATGGCAGCTTTGCATTGGAAGTAACGGCTGCCCATAAGTTCAGAGTCCAAAGAGGCATTCACCTGGCAGGATCCAAGCACAGGAACGTCAAAACTCTATAGCAATGAAACTACAGATTATAAAGCCCAGCAGCACAATGTCTGTGACACTAATGGTATCCTTTGACAACAAGAAATGCTTAGCCTACAGACAACTACACTGCCAGGTGGATTAATAGGTAATAAGCAATTACCTGAGCCTCAGGCTTGGCCTGCCATTTCCCCTTCTCCCTAACAGGATAGATAGAAAAAAGTGTTCCATTCCCAAGGCTGTTGGAATAAGTGGATAGATATTATAGTGGGTGGGTGGGGAAATAGACCTATATATCACCGGGCAGGCTTGGTTATCTTGTCCGTCTTGACATTTACAAGTAACTACTTCCTGATCTCTTCTTCATTAAGTCATGTTCCAATTTTCACCCAGTTTTGCTCTTTGTTTTCCTTTTGACTCCTTTGGAGGGCTAGCCATGAGGATGCCTCCATATTGATTTTCAGTGCATTCCCAAAAATGGAAGACAGCTCTCGGACTTCTGTACTCAAGCCTAGGTTTTATCCTATTTGCTCTTCAATTTATTTCTTGGAGAAGTAAACATACATTTTTCCTTTTCATGTTACCCTGAGCATCTGGACTGAATATATCTAATTCATCATCCTAAATTCGTTTTACTAACCAGTTACATTCTACTAACAGAATTATCACTAATTCCTACAAAGGACCCACCTTCAAAATTGGACCATCCATTCGGAAGCTATGGATCGGGTCCTGCCCATCTTCTATTTGATAATGAAGGCTGCTATTGTCACCTGCTGCATTAACACAAGACAGAAGATGCAGAGCTGTTCCAATAGAGGTTGTTTCAGGAATTTTAGTCCTGGGATGAAGCAGCCAAAAGAAGTAGATGAAAGAGACGGTGATCTGGAGGGGGAGAAAATAACCCCTTCTTCCCTCCCCCACTTTGCTTCTTATGAACTATTCTTAGAGCAAAGCACTGTTGATGCCAAAACTGGAGCTCATGCCTGTTAAAATTTCACAAGAGAAACACAGTTATTAATCTGTTTGGAGTTTATGACAGCAGTGGGAAGAAACCTTAGCCCTGAGACTCTAGCTGCTCCTTCAGACAACCCTAGTTTCCTTCCCAACCAGCTGCATTACTCTTAGATCCAATAGATCAGGGGTGCCCAAACTATTCGGGCTGCAAACCGGTCATGTGGTTCAGTGGGTTGGCTACGTGGTTCCTCCCACCAGAAGTGGAAGAAAAACTTGCCTTGAAATCTGTGTTGCAGCAGATATGTTTTGCAACATGATGAGATAGATTGTAGGCTGCCATTTCTGCTGCTTAAACCAGGGGTGCCCAAACTATGGCCCATGGGCCAGATCCAGCCCCTGATGCCAATTCATCCTGCCCACACCACCCTTGTTGCTCCCAGAAGTAAAACGCACCTGCAATGGCATGTTTTACTTCCACTTTCAAGAGCAACGAGGGTGGTGTGGGCCACATGAATCTGTGTCAGGGACTGGATCCAGCCTGTGGGCCGTAGTTTGGGCACTCCTGCAATAGATCCTCCTAATGACCTGCATAATGCTGCATGACCTAAACAGGTCAACACACACACACACACACATCCAGAGAAGCTCCTGAATCTATGACTACTTTGGTGGGCGAGGTGGAGAGAAAAACTAGCTCATAATGTAAGACAATTCTGTTGCACTGAGGAAACTTACACAAATGCAGCAGGAGAGCACAGGGGACCCAGCAGGTTCTGCCTCTCTACAGTAATGTTGACAGTAATGTTGGCACTGTCAGAGGGATGAAGCATGTTGTAGGCTCTCACTAACAGCTGGGTTTGAGCTAAGCCTGGCTTGCGTTCCAGATCAAGGTTGTATGTGTTCATGATTATGCCCGTCTCTGCAGGCAAGCAAGAGAAGCTGAGAGTCAGTCAGACCTTTGAGGGCAAGAGAGAGCTTGAAGACTACTGTTGCTGGTAGTCACCAGAGAAATCTCTATCCATTCTATGTAAGTGACAAACAGCACTCTGGAGTCCACTTACCTGGAACAATGGTGAAGCAGCTTGTAAATGGAGAGATGATCTGGTAACGCACATGTTTCCCAGTTGCATGGACCTGTATGATTTCCTGGAGGGGGCCTGTGTTTTCTAGCACAGATTTTGCTATTGATGTCTCCCTGAATCATAAAGAAAACAATGTGAGTAACTTACTGTGAGTTAGGAATCTGGAAAGCACTACCTATTTGCTCCTAGCTCACTGGTCTGTAACAAGAATAAGAATAAGGAGGAGGATGATATGCCTTGAAGTTAATGCCAATTTATGGTGACCCTTTTCAGTGTTTTCTAGGTAGAAAATATACAAAAGTGGTTTACCATACTCTTTTTCTGCAAGCACCTGGGACTGTACAGCTTGCCCAGAGCCACACAGGCTGGCTCTTGCCCCAGGAGAAATCGGATAGCTTTCCTTTGATTTAGTGCAGCTGTCAGGATGGCAACACGTCTCAGCCCAGGTTTCCTGCTGGCAGCCCTGGGTCTAAGTCAATGGACTAAGGAAACTGGAGACTAAGAGTTTTTATTCTTCCCATACTCACGTGAAACTGACTTCATTATGATAAACAGGCAGCACCTCAATTGAGATAGGCATGCGGCAGCTTGTCCCATTACCATCTGATACCACAATGTCCACTGAGAATATCTGGAGCAGGAATAACATTCTGTTAATTTGCTATCAAGAGGGATGGAGCTAATCCAAAGCAGGATCTCAATACACATCTGGATCTAAGAAACCTAATGGCAAGGATATAATAGAAATGAATTCTCAAATGCTCCATGCATTCATCTAACTGTCCCCATAGCCATTCCTCAAAAATACAACAGCCATAGAGCATACATGCACTCACTAAAGAGCAGCAGTACAGTATATAGCACAATAATCAGTTTGTTACCATCTGTTAACTCTTGTAAAATAGTGATCTGACATCTGACAAAGGACAGTACAGTGTAGTGGTTAAAAAGTTTCACATAGTCTAAGCTCAAAGGGGGCAGGGAAATTGGGAATGGAGGTGTTCGCAGATGACCTTGTCATCCCTATGATTTAAAAAATAAATAAATACTATACTGCCATAGAACCTCTAGGAACAGTTCCGTGGAAATGATCAGGACCGTGGGATTAGAAAAGTCAAATGAGAATATGCAGTGGAGAGCTATTGGGAAGCTATGAATGAGCAGAGAAGTAGAGTCAGACAGAAAAGCTATTCCATCTATGAAATATTTCTGATAGGAGACTGGCCTGGTGGGTAAAATGGCTGGGAACAGAACTCCATCAGCTTCCATGGATATCCGGCATGACCCAAACATATGTGTAGATAATGTAAAACAAAAATTTCATGTACCTTGCCAGCTTGCTCATGACTGAAACCTGTAGCAGGTGACTGTAGCATTCCCTTTGGAGTTATTTGGAAAGGTAAAGAAGCATTCTCTATGGTGAACTGTCAAAAGAGAAGATTATTTCAACACACTCTACATGGGTCTGCCCTTGATGACCATTTGGAGGCTGCAGCTGGTGCAGAATACGGTGGCCTGCGTGGTGATGGGGTGTGGCCACTATGACCATGCCTCACCCTTGCTGTGAGAGCTGCATTGGCTATCAGTGTGCCTCCAGGTCCAATTCAAGGTGCTGGTTATTACCTTTAAAGCCCTACATGGTAGTGGGCCAGGTTACTTGAGAGACCGTGTCACCCCGAGGATATCAGCCCGTCCCAATAGAGTGGACCGGAGGGGCTCTCTAAGGATACCAACTGCTAGAGAGGCTCACCTCTTTAGCACTAGATGGAGGGGCTTTTCGGTGGTCGCTCCAGCCCTTTGGAACCTCCTGCTGACTGACCTCTACCTACAATTAGATTTGCCAGCATTCAGGAAAGGCCTGAAGACCTGGCTGGCCCAGTGGGTGTGGGGTGCTGTGATGGGAACAGCCTCCCCTATCTCCGCTCGCTCATATGACTACTCTAAATAACTCGCCATCTGGGGACTTTAGTTTAACTGTCTAAGGATGTTTTTAATAAGGTGCATTGTATGTTGACTATAAGTGACCCTGAGTCGCCGTGGCAAGCGAGTGGCGATATGTCTAAATAATAAATAAATAAATAAATAAATAAAACCAGTTGGTAAGGCTATAAAAGAGATCTCTATGGCAGCTGTCCACCATCCATTTTTTGGGGGGGGGGCACCAGTGCAAAGTACCATCTCCCAAATTTCCAAGCTGTCTTCTCATGGCTGTTACATTTCATTTTCCGAAACACCAACCAGCATGTTGATGATTTTCATTCCCTAGTGACAATAAGTCCTGTTACAGGCACTTTCCCTGGTCTTCCCCATGATCACAGTATTTACCGTCAAGGGACCTTCACCTTTCCTCTTCAGGACAGGTCTGTAGATGCTCAATCCAGGCATGGCATTCTCTGGCACTTGTATTGGCATCCTTCCTACAGCAATAAGGTAGATGAGAGTAGATAGTGTTCTGTCCCAGTCCTACTGTGTTGTTTTGATAACATTGTGGCCATAACCTGGTTGAGATTCTCAGTGGACTGAGCAGACCTTCAAGTCTGCATGGGCTGGTCACATGGTTCAGGCAGCAATCACTATGGTCCTGTGGGCCAAATCTGGCCCCCAACTCCAATTCATCTGGCCCACTAAGCCCTTGTTACTCCTGGAAGTGGAAGTAAAATGCACCCATTTGGGCTCATTTTACTTCCACTTCTGGGAGCAACGAGGGCTTTGTGGGCTGGATGAATTGGCATTGGGGGCCAGATTTGGCCCACAGGATGTAGTTTGGGCACCCCTGACCTAGACAGTTATAGAGAAAAACCTCAACGCCAAGGCACTTAAACAGAACATGTGGGACCCCAAACAGATCTAAGCAAGTATGGTAGCAGCCCTACCTATGTCAGCAGATCTGCTATTACATTCCAGTTTCTCAGATGTGGTGACTTGAACGAAGAGTTGAACATCCATTGATTCGCTTGCGCAACGCACACTGTATGTCAAGATGTACTGATTCACCTGTCTGGCATCCAAGGCAGCACTAGAACTAAGACTCACCTGGCAATCAAAGCAAAAATCCTTAGCATAGTCCTATGGTCACTTATGCATCGGGAGATATGGTCCATCAGTTCAGCTTCCCCCTTCCACAAGACTGTTTTTCCTGAGCAGCCATGGGAATGCCTGTTCCACAGAGGAAGTATCCGGCATGTTGGACTGACACTGAATATCTAGCTCCCTGGGCATAGCTAGCAATTTCTGCAAGGAAGTTCTGTAGTTTGCTTGAGTGGGGGCCCCATTGCAAAGGCTAGGAGGACTAGGATGAAGAGAAGAGCCTTCTCGGTGGAGGCACCAATGTTGTGGAATGCTATTCCACTTGAGCTGCACCAGGCTTCCTCACTCCAGTCTTTTAAAAAGCAATTGAAGACTATATTTTTTGAGGAGGCCTTTGTAAATGTTTCACCTATCTCTGGCTTTAGACTGGGGCCCAGCTTATACTTTCCCAGTTCAGCGGCTTAGGACATGGGTCTGCTGTATTTTGGCCCAATTTTATGGCATGTTTACTGTCAGTTTTTTTGTAGTTATTTTTATTATAATTCTATGAGGGGTACTTTAAAAATGTTGTATGGGGGATTTATGTTGTTATCCATCTCATGTAGGGATTCATTCTCACTAGAGAGGTGAGGTATAAGTACAACAACAACAACAACAAGAAGAAGAAGAAGAAGAAGATAATTACTGCCCTATCATGAGGCAGAATGATGCAGATGGCCTAGGCAAAGGGTTTGGGATGAGCTGAAAATGCAGCTAATAGTTATTTATTTAATGAATATAGTATTTTACCGCTAGTACTTAATGGAGAGAATTCTTGTTGGATATTCTGTTTTAGGTGCCACGTCACTTGGATGAATGGAGCAGGAATGTGGGCCAGTGGGAATTCATTTAAGTATCCAAATATTATGGCCTGGCCTGTTCCATGTTTTTTGTGTCCCCACCACCACCAAGAAGGAGATTCCTGATGAAAAGCAACCCTTCAATTTATTATTCAGAGACCAAATGAAAGTAAACAATTAGAAGCTAAATTCGGGGGTGATGGGAGCAGTCCAGTACCAGATCAAATGAGTTTTTGGAAACAGTGAAAAATAACTGTGACATCCCGCAACCTCCACGGCATTGTAAATACACTGGGTGTGTATTGTAAAACTGTTTAATGTATTTTAGTTATTGTATTTTTGCTTCAATTTAGTAGTGGTATAGCAATGTATTAAATCAATAAGTTTTTTAATGCTAAAAATCGTAATAGAATAATTGAATATAAGATTTGATTTTGGATATGTATATGTATATTGGGAGACAAAGCAATGGTATTCCCGGTGGTAAAGTATGGTTGTGAGAGCTGGACCATTAGGAAAGCTGAACGCAGAATAATAGATGCCTTTGAAATGTGGTGTTGGAGGAGAGTTTTGAGAGTCCCCTAGACAGCAAAGAGAACAAATAGGTCGATCTTAAAAGAAATCAACCCGGACTGCTCATTAGAAGGTCAAATAGTAAAGATGAAGCTGAAGTACTTTGGACATCAAATGAGAAGGGAGGATTCACTTGAGAAGGCCTTGATACTGGGAAAGGGGGAGGGCAAAAGAAGAAGGGGGAGGCCAAAGATGAGGTGGCTAGATGGTATTGTAGATGCAATGGGCACAGAACTGGGAGGGGTGAGAGGGATGGTGGGGGATGGTGGGGGGCTGGGAGGGCTGAGGGGGATGGTGGAGGGCTGAGGGGGATGGTGGAGGACAGAGGTGCCTGGAGGACAATGGTCCATAGGGTTGCAAAGGGTCGGAATCGACTGTGCAACTGAACAACAACATATTAGGATAATAAATCAGAGGGTAATTGCTATACACTTAAGTTTTTAATTTGACTGAACTTTAACGATTTTATTTTTTGTATTGTATTGTATTTGTATTTTTGACATTTATATATGTATTTAGATTTGCATTTTTTTCCTCTTAAGTTGTAGTGTTGTTGGTAAAATTTATTTATTTTTTAAAAAAGAATCTAAATTTTAAAAATAGAAATAAAATCTAGAATCTATCATGGGGCTCTTTATTTATTTATTTAGTTAGTTAGTTTATTTATACCCCGCCCTATTGGTGTAAACACCACTCAGGGCAGCTTACAAAGAGCACTCTTTGCCCCAGTAAGTGAATATTATAGGATGCCTCAATATGGATCCAGTTATGCACTGCAGCAGGTGCTGTCAGGTTCTGCAGAACCAGTAGCGGAAATTCCCCCAGGCCACACCCACTTGGTTGGCCATGCCCACCTCCATAGCTCATAATGCAGGATGTTTGGCCCCACCCACAGATTTGGCCAGCCCACAGAGTAGGTAGTAAAAGTTTTTGCAGTGTATCACTGGATTCAGAGAAAGGGCTTTTGTACTACCACTTCAAAGACACTGTGGGGCTATTCTATTTTTGCTCTCTAATAGCTTTTCTATGGAAAGAAAAGGTGACAGAAAATACAGGTAGACGATACATTTCTCTGATTAAGGTACAGTGATTTCAATAAAAGCTGCAGCTGAAAATATCTCTGGCCTTCCTGTAACATTCCTATGTTTTCTATTTGCCCCTTCCACCCATCTTCAAAATCCATTGATATTGAGCTGCTAAGTAGTATCTTTTGATTGGCAGAGCTATAAACCTTTTCTCTGGAAGCACTCCAAATGTTTACATATTGCAGACCAGACCAGCTTAATTCAGAGCATGCCAACACTGGCTCTTGTGGTGCCATTTGGAGCTCTCTAACTCAGGTTGCTTGAGGATGGGGATGAGTGGAAGTTAAATTACATTTCGCATACTCCTCTCTCTCCAAGCAGTGTCAGCAACCTACTTGTTGGTATTGTGAAGCAGATGATTAGCTGTTTCCTGACCTTGGCAAATTGAAGACTTGCCTGGACCACCTGGGGATGGTCAGGGGTAGTGATTATTAAACTGTTGGATTAATGATCGCTGTTGCAATTCATTGTTTAGACCACAATAAAAACATTTTTATTGTGATCTAAGAGATGCATAGCTACAGATGTCATCAAACCAACCAGTGATGGGCATTAAAAAAAATAAAACAAAAACACCGGGAGAGCAAGTCCGACATGCCGCGGGAACCAAAGCCCCCCTCCCCATCTGCGCCTGAAGCTCCTAATCGGAGTTTCCCCTTTAATATCACTGGGTGGGGGTGGGGGTGTTGTGCTCCCCCTCTCTACTGGCTCCCCTGGGGTAGAGAGTGTTGGGGGAACCAAAGGAGCCTGTCTCCCCAACACTCCTGACCCCAGGGGACCCGGCAGAGAGGGGATTCCTCTTACACACACACACACACGCCCCATTTTAAAATTCCCTACCACACTGTGGGTGTGGCCATGTGGCTGGGTGGGCGTGGCCATGTGACTGCTCTTCACTATAGAGCGATGAAAATAGAAGCACCTTCTATTTTCATCACTCGATAGTGAACCTCTGAAGCCATTTCCCTCTTGTCCAAGGCTTTTCCAGGGCTCCGTTTCTCCCCCGAAGCACATCCCCAGCCACTCCGGAGTGGCTGGGGATGCGCTTTGGGGGGAAACGGAGCCCAGGAAAAGCCTTGGACGAAGGGGGAAATTGAGCCAGCCCCCTCCTTAGCCTCTTCTAGGAGGAGGAAGTGGGCGAGGCCAGCCATTTTTATTACCGGTACGCACATGCTGGTTTGATCCAGCTCATGCCCATCACTGAACCCAACGTAAAAAATGTTTAACCTCCCCTGACCATGCTTTGGGGAAGCCTCTCATCACCCTATAAGCAGCTAGCATTTTTTGCCTGGCCTTGCCGGGCAGGTATATTTTGTGTACTGGTGGTTGGGGTTGTTTTTTGGGAGTACACACACGCACGCACACACACACGCACACACACACACACACACACACACACACACACACACACACACACACACACACACACACACACACACACACACACACACACACACACACACACACAGGGGTCAGAGAAGCCTGTCAGAGAAGGGGGTGGATTTCTTCGACAGCCATGAGCGAGGCCACCACCAGCCTTCATCTCCGGGGCTGCAGGGAGAAGAGGGGCTTTCCCTCCTATCCCACCGAAGCCATGCGGGGAGAAGAGGGGCTCCCCCTCCTCCCCACCAATGCCGCAGTGAGGCTGACGCTGGCCGTCTCTGGGGCCACAGGGAGAAGAGGGGCTCCCCCTCCTCCCCGCTACCCCTCCGCATTCGGCCCTTGCCTGTCGGAGAAAGCAAGCTTCTCCGACAGGCAAGGGCCGAATGTGGAAGGTGATGGCTTCCCTCCGGGAGGCGAAGGTGAAACGAAGCACTGTTCTCGGCCTTTGTCTCCTGGAGGTAAGTGGTTCGCTTCTCTCTTGGTTGGCAGGTGTCGAAAGCTTCGGCCTCTGCCAACCAAGAGAGAAGTGAACCCCCAATCATGCGTCAGCCATTTTTTTTACACGTGCACCAGCTGCCCCGCCTCCTCTGCGCTCGCGTCCTTCAGCCTGATTTGCTGAGGGGTGGCGCGGCGCGGAGGACGCTGGGAAGCATAGGTTTTTTCTGTTCATGTTCATAAGAACATAAGAACAGCCTTGCTGGAACAGGACGCAGCCCATCCAGTCCAGCATTCAGTGTCACACAGTGGCTCACCATTTGCTTCAGGGTATTCCCAAGCAGATGCCTTCACCTGCTTATGGAGGTTTGCCCCATTCTCGGCATCCGGACCCTTGCGGCAATGCTTGCAGGGTCAAAAGGTAAGTGTGGACAGCTCATTACGGGATAATATGGACGGGTGTGGCCACGCATGCCGGATACGCACGGCCCAACCCCCTTCTTATAGGTATAGATGCAAATGGAAAGCAGCCTTTGTTTCTTTGCCTGTCTGTGTTTTGCCAATTGAGAAACAACTGTGGGCAATCTCTCAAGCTGCAGTACACAGACAAGCAAAATCACATTTTTATTTTCCCTGATCATCCCCACGTAATAGGAAGCTGCCTTAGGGGGAATTTTCAATTTCCAGTATTCTAAGTGGTTAGTCCTGTCTGGACACTGGAAGTTGGCAAAAGAAGCGGCTTTGACAACAGCAAGGCCGATTTAGCTCATTCCTGTTATCCAGTTTTGCTAGGAGTGGAATAAAAGAACTCCCTCCTTGATGAAAGGGCTCAATATGTACATTCGAGGGAAGAACTGGATCACTATGAGGTTGAGAATTGAGGATGAACAATGGCTGAGGACTTAAAACTGAAAACCACTGCTCTAGCCTCTCCATGGGGTTTAAGAAAGATCCATGTTCCCATTAGAGGTGGGCAACAGGAGGCCTTCCAGGAGTTTCTTAAATGCTACTCCCATCAGCCACATACCTGGTGGTGAAGTGTGCTGTGATTTGTAGTCCAACAATATCTGGAGGTCTGTGGTTTGGGCATTCCCAACCTATTTTGGATTTGCTAAATAAAACCTGTGTCCCATTGCATCTTGCTGATTAAAAGGGCTTGTATTTCAGCCTTGTAGTTTCTCTGGATAATTTGAACTGATATAATTTATTATAATTATTGATTCACTTTTTCCATTGCCAATATTGTATGTTTTGTTGTTGTTGTTGTTGTTGTTGTTGTTGTTGTTGTTGTTGTTGTTGTTGTTGTTGTTGTTGTTGTTGTTGTTGTTGTTGTTGTTGTGTGTGTTTTTAAAAATGGGGGTGGCATCATTTATGTTTTGGTTGATATTTATAAATTTATTCAGTTTGTTTATTCTTTATGTTTAATTTCTTAAAGTTTTTTTTAATGTATTGTAAACCATCGGAAAAATATCCCAGATGGATGGGATATAAATGGAATAAATAAAACTAATTTATATACTCTACTGTCACAGTAATCTACCCATCCTGATTTGATGGGGACTTTTGTCCTGAGATCAAGCCAGACTATGTCATTCTCCACTCAGAAGTCCCAGGCCAAATGTTTCCCCTAAATGTCTGAGATATGTTACTGTTATGCGCTATCATGGCTTATCTGATTTACAGTGGCTCTAATAGGGTTTTCAAGATATGTGTGTGGTATTTTTTTTATCAGCTTCTTCTCCCCAAGTTTCCATGGCTAAACAGGGATTTGAACTTAGGTCACCTGAGTCCTGATTCATCATTCTATCCACTGCATCAAACTGGATACCACAAGTATTTAAAGAGGAAGCCATAAAGAGGAAATGCCCCTTTCTGTTGTGGATGACAATATTTTAAATTACTTCCCCTTTGAGGGAATTCTGAATTATTGACCTGAATTACTAATCCCTAAATTATATCTTAACCTATAAAACCAAGTGTTAACCGTTGGAACTGGCTATAGGCTGCTATGCATCGCCCTACTTGCCTGCACTCACCCTTCGTGCAAACGGCCGATCTGGGTCCGCAGGTCAACAAAGGATTGAGAAAACAGGCAGTGGGGCAACAGCCCCACAAACGCGAAAAAGGGGAAACAACTTCCTTTCCCAACATTCCTTACACCGTGCCGCGCCAGAGCCAATCAGGCTGAGAGGCTCTCGCACAGCGCAAGGAATGTTCGGAAACGCGTCGCAGCCAATCAAAAGAAAACCATTTTTAAAAAACGCAGCACAAACACAAAGCACAAACCCATAACTACAAGCCCCAGCGTCCTGTGCGCCATGAGCGCGCAAAACGCTGAGGAAGCCAACGCCCAAAAAATAAAACAAAAACACAGGGAGAGCAAGTCCGACATGCCGCGGGAACCAAAGCCCCCCTCCCCATCTGCGCCTGAAGCTCCTAATCGGAGTTTCCCCTTTAATATCACTGGGTGGGGGTGGGGGTGTTGTGCTCCCCCTCTCTACTGGCTCCCCTGGGGTTGAGAGGGTTGGGGGGACCAAAGGAGCCTGTCTTCCCAACCCTCCTGACCCCAGGGGACCCGGCAGAGAGGGGATTCCTCTTCCACACACACACACACACACACGCCCCATTTTAAAGAGAAGAAACCAAGCGGTTACTTCTCTTTAAAAACGGAGTTGGGGGGGGAAATCCCCCTCTCCGATGGCTCTCCTGGGTCCGGAAGGGTGGGGGAGACAGACCCCTTTTCTCAACCCAACACTCCCAAACCCAAGGAAGCCAGCGGAGAGGGGGATCACAACCCCCCCCACACACACACACACACTGATATTAAAGGGGAATCCCCAATTGAGATTTCCCTTTTAATATCAGAGGGTAGCCTGGATTTGATCCCCTCTCCTGGGTCCCATGTGTCTGGGAGGTTTGGGGGGACCAAAGGAGCCTGTCTCCCCAACCCTCCTGACCCCAGGGGACCTGGCAGAGAGGGGATTCCCCTCCCCACACACACACACGCCCCATATTAAAGAGAAGAAACCAAGCGGTTACTTCTCTTTAAAAACGGAGGTGGGGGGGGAATCCCCCTCTCCGATGGCTCTCCTGGGTCCAGAAGGGTGGGGGAGACAGACCCCTTTTCTCAACCCAACCCTCCCAAACCCAAGGAAGCCAGCGGAGAGGGGGATCACAACCCCCCCCACTGATATTAAAGGGGAATCCCCAATTGAGATTTCCTTTTTAATATCAGAGGGTAGCCTGGATTCGATCCCCTCTCCTGGGTCCCATGAGTCTGGAAGGTTTGGGGAGACAAAAGGGGTCTGTCCCCCAAAGCCTTCCAGAGCCAGGGGAGACGGCAGAGAGGGGAGCCCCCCCCCCGTAGGACACCAAAAAACACAAAAACAAACAATCAAAAACATTCAAAAATACACAAAAACAAACAAAAATAACACCAAAAAAGTAAACAACAACAAACATTTCCAAACACACCCAGCACCCAGCCAAACACCACAAAATCCAAACACCACCACCACCCCAAATAAAGAAAAACAGCCAACTCACCACCAGACGACCTCACACAACAACTACTGGAAAAGAAATGAATAAAGAAAGAGACTACTTACTGGAAGAAGCTCCACCCAGAGGCCACGAGAGAAAAAACAGTCAAAATACAAGATAACCCCTACCAGCAGCACTTGCTGCCCACAATAATAAAAAAAATTCAAAAAGACACAATAGCCCCACACAAAAGGCCCCAAGAGTTTTTCGAAAAAGTATATCATCCTTTATTCTTTTTTTCATCCACAAAACCAAAACACCAAACAAAACTCATCACAGTTTATAACAGGCCATCAAAATTTTTTTTTGTATAAATAACAATTTTTAAAATTTCAATTATAGACTAACCTCTTCTTTACAAACATTAACAACAACAACAACAAAAACTTTCCAACACGATTTAAAACAGCCCGGCAACGCCGGGCAACCTTTGCTAGTAACTGTTAGTTTTTAGTATAGTATAATTATTTGAAAAGTGTAAGGTCTACTATAATGTCCAGCCACTATTCATCATACCCCCCAAATATCCCTGGTATATAAGTGTAATTGCTATTGCTAGAGTTCCCTAGTAGATAGCGGGAATTCCAACTCTATTTGGGACTACAGTATCGGGTTTAGACTATTACACTGATCCTACACAAGACCACAGATGCCCTTGCATGTAGTAGGCATTACATACCTGGTAAATTCCAGTGGATAAGATATTTGGAGGGTTGAAAAAAGAGGTTGTAGGGATGGTGTCCCTCTGAGTTACACTGGGTGTCTGACTGACGTTTTCACATTTGACAGTGAATTTCCCCACGATTGTGCCTGGAGGTGCACTGTCTTTCAGCCACACAGTTCCTGGGATACCATCAAGGTCTGCTGCAGGGAAAGATATCTGTGAGAGAGTGTTGATTGTATGACAGCAGGGACTTTAGCTAAGTACCATATGTATTATTGGCACAGGATCCAGTGTTTCCCAACCTTTGTTTTTTGGGCTTCAATTCCCAGAAGCCCAAAGCACTGATCAGACAATGTACTGACTTAGGCTTCTAGGAATTGAAGTATCCTTGTGGGACATGGCCCCCATTTTGTGAAACATTAGTCTAACCAGAACATTGTATCAAGGGCCATACACAGCAGCAGGGCCATAGCCAGGATTCTAGATGTGGGTGGGCAAATATTTTTTTCAGGGTGGGCAACAGTCTCTTTTCAATGCATTCCTATGGGAAAACACACCTTGCCAGCCAGGGTGGGCAAATTGCAAACTCAGGGAGGGCCAATCCATACCTGTCAAGTATCCCGGATTGGCCAGGATTACCCGCATTTTCGTGCCGATTTTCGCCATTTCCCACCCGGAGCTGCCGCTACCTCATAATTTGGCAGCAGTTGGCAGCGGGGGGGGAGGAGTTACTGCGCATCCCTTCTGTGCAGGTCCGTTCTGTGCATGCGTAGAAGGCTTTTACGCATGCGCAGAAGGCTTCTGTGCAGAAGGGGATGCATAGAAGCCTTTTATGCATGCATAGAAGTGAGCTGAGCAGAACAGTTCTGCGCAGGTACATTCTATGCATGCGTAAAAGCCTTCTACGGATGCGTAGAACGGACCTGCACAGAAACGTTCTGCGCGCGTCAGTTCTACACATGCGTAAAAGCCTTCTACACATGTGTAGAACGGACCTGCGCAGAAATGTTCTGCGCAGGTCCCATAATCTCCGGAGCTGCACTTG
Organism: Bradypodion pumilum; assembly: GCA_035047305.1. Classification (NCBI taxonomy): domain Eukaryota; kingdom Metazoa; phylum Chordata; class Lepidosauria; order Squamata; family Chamaeleonidae; genus Bradypodion; species Bradypodion pumilum. Next base: position 365,361,943 of record JAWDJD010000002.1, read on the forward strand.
ACAGGTATGGGCCAATCCTACCCTGGCCCCCTTCTGGCTGTGGCCCTGCATAGCAGTGTCATTATTCTGCACAATGCTTTAACATTTTTTAAAAAGACTAAATTCATATCCTTTCAAGAAGCATAAGCTGACATAAGAACCCATGATAATACAGTAGAACCCCGCATAATGAAAAAACTCCGTTCCATGGAGCTCTTTGCTATGCGGGGGTTTTTTTTCATTATGCGGATCAAATGGGCAATACTCCGCATAATGTGAAGAAAATGTTCGTTATACAGGGTTTTCGTTAACCGGAGTGACACTCTATGTGAATCAATTAGCATATTTCTATATGTGTTGACATATTCCTTCGCAAAGCAATATATACAATGTATGTAATCAGAATAATGTAACATGAGCAGAGACATCTTGGAATTATGAAAGCCTCTCTAGTTAAAAGTTGTTTACAGCTAGTTTGCTAAGGAACACACCCAAAAGGGTCTTATCTGAAATAAGCAGACATGTTTACCACTGTACATGTTAGCATGTACACGACAAATTTGCTAACGACACTAAATTATACAGGGTAGTGAAAACTGTGAGAGATTGTGAGGAGCACTAGAGAGATCTCTTGACACTGGGGGAGTGGGCAAAACAGTGGCAAATGAGCTTCAACATTAGTAAGTGCAGAGTGATGCACGTTGGGGCAAAAAAAACCAATTACATTTATAAACTGTTGGGGTCTGAACTCCCTGCGACAAATCAGGAAAGGGACCTTGGTGTCCTGGTGGACAGCTCAATGAAGGTGTCAACCCAGTGTGCCTCAGCAGTGAAAAAAGCAAACTCGATGCTAGGGATCATTAGGAAAGATATAGAAAATAAGTCAGCAAGTGTCATTTTGCCTCTTTATAAATCTATGGTGAGGCCACATCTGGAATACTGTGTACAGTTCTGGTCGCCATACCTCCAGAAAGATATTATGGAGCTGGAAAAAGTGCAGAGGAGGGCAACCAGAATGATTAGGGGACTTTTAGTGTATGGGACTAAAGACACCCAGACAGCCGAAGAGCTGGCTTAACACAACTTTATTACATGCTGGTCAGAGGGAACATGAGGTAATGGCGGACGAACAGCTCAATATATACAGTGGCTATACATTTGAATGTGGCTCCTTGATAGCCTATTGGCTACAGGCTGCGTGACGTCATTGCAGGTCACGCCCTTCTTGTCCAGGTGAAGGTAGTGGCGGGAATCTTCCCGCGCTGTTGTTCTAGGTGAGTCTTGGACCAATGAGCTTGGACGCTCGCTATTGCCATCTAGTGGTCACTAGCTCGCGTCCTATTAAGGTTACAGTGATGCAGCTGGAGGTTACAATGTTACACATAGAAAAGGTTACATTGGATACACATGGATAGGTACATTGTTTAAAGGCACAAGCTTTAGGACACAACAGGACTGGAACACCTTCCTTACCATCTGAGGCTGCAACGGTTGGGCCTCTTCACTCTTGCGTCTAAGAGATGACCTGATTGAAGTTTATAAAATCATGCATGGTGTGGACAAAGTAGATAAGGAAAAACTGTTTTCCCTATCGCTCAACACTAGAACTAGGGGGCACTCCATGAAACTTTTGGGTACTAGTTCTCAAACAAATAAGAGAAAGTACTTTTTCACTCAGAGGATCACTAGTCTATGGAACTCCCTGCCAGAAGAAGTGGTGACAGCTGTCAGTCCTGCTTTAAGAAAGGATTAGACAAGTTCATGGAGGACAAGGGTATTAATGGCTATAATTATGGATACCTAAGGACAACCTCCGGGTTGGAGAGATAGGCAGGATATCTCTCAATGCCATTTCCAGGGAATCCTAAGCAGGCGAAGGCATCTGCTTGGGAATATCCTGAAGCAAATGGTGAGCCACCGTGTGAGACAGAATGCTGGACTGGATGGGCTGTGGCCTGCTCCAGCAAGGCTGTTCTTATATTCTTATGTTCTTATGACAAGCATGGAGATCAAGATAAATGTGAAACGCCTACTGCCCATGAGGGAGCATCTGGACTGAAGACACGTGTGCGAAGCTTCGTGAAGTGTTTAAAAGGCTGGCTAGATCTTTGATGGTGGTCCTGGATCTAAATATGGATCCGAGACCATGCATATATGCATTATGACATACCATGATCATGTGTTATTGTATTATGTTGTACTTTGACAGAAAAACTTAGGTAAAATTCTCTTTTTCCATTTCAAACCTCTCTGGCTGATTTATTTACTTAAAAGCTGTTCACTTCTTGGAGAGTGGGAGTGACAGGGGTATACCCCGCTTAATAAAAAAACCATATAACAAAAAAATCATTATGCAGGGTATAGAGATTGCCGTATGAACGCTTCGTTGTACAAAATTTTCATTATATGAAGCATTCGTTATGTGGGGTTCCACTGTACATTGATCTTTAAAAACAACAATTTTCTCATATTACCCAGCCATCCTTTAAAGTAGGGCTTCCCAACTTTGGGTTTTGGACTTCAATTCCCAGAAGTCTAAGTCAGTACATTGGCTGATCAGTGCTTTTGGGGAATTGATTTATGCTTCTGAAAATTGAAGTCCAAAACCCAAAGGTTGGGAAACCCTGCTTTAAAGGGTCATTTAGGGAGGAGCTATCCAGAGTAATCTCTTTCCAAGAAGTAAACTCTAGCATGTAATAGGAAGCTGCCTTATATTGAATTGCACCATTGGCTTACCTCAGTACTGTCAACAGTGACTGAAAATTACTTTCCCTGCCTCACCTGGAGCCAGTCAGAAATGAATCTGATGCCTGCTGAATACAAACCATGAGCTGTGCCATTAGACTATGTCAGGGCCTTTTCTGTCATGGCCCCAGCACTTTAGAATAATTTGCTTCTACTGTAAGTCCTATGTAGATTCCCTGTCCAACCCCTGTTGCCCCAGTCTCAGCAGGGGCTAAGGAGCACAGGGAAATATATGGCCTTCCTTCTATTGTTGGACTCAAATTCTCGTCAACCCTAGTTATCCTAGCCAATTGTAAGGGATACCGGGAGTAACAGCCAAATGTTTCAAATGGCTACCAACTCATCTATATCATGGAGGAACCTGAAATATTCAACCTGAAAAATGCAAGGTCTGTTATAAAGCAATGTTAAGGTTCTATCTATCATAGCCCCAAAATCTTCCTGGTAGATGGTGGATATGCTATAGATATAACATACTAGCTTTTTTCCCCCACCTCTGTCGGGCAGTTTTTTTGTGTGTTTTGGTAGTAGGTTTTTTTTTGGGGGGGTACACACCACACCCAACACAAACACACACACAATACAACCAAACACACAACACAACTACACACACCTACACACCTACACACCTACACACACACACACACACACACACACACACACACACACACACACACACACACACACACACACACACACACACACACACACACACACACACACACACACACACACTGTGTTGTGCCATGGGAGAAAAACAGCCAGGCCTAAAAAGGGAATATTGGAGAGAGCTGATTTGCATGTTGGACTGTGATTGTTTGGAAGAAAATCTGGCCAGGCTGATTGGTTGCACTGCACGGAGGATGCTGGGAATTGTAGTTCTTTTTTCTGTCCGCGTTCATGGGGCGGCTGCCCCACTGGTGGCTGGCGGACCCTTGCGGGGATGCTCGGTCAGTGTAAAGGCAAGTATACGGGACTCGGTACGGGATAGTATGGACGGGTGCGGGGGTGTATACTGGATCCCAACGGTTAATGTCCCTCCTTATAGGTAAAGATATTGACTTCAGCAAAGTTTTGACAAAGGCCTCCATGATATACTGATTAGAAAACTATTAAGGTGTGGCCTGGATAGCACATGTGTCAGGTGACTATACAGTTGGTTACAGACTTGTACCCAGAGAGTGTTTATTAATGGCTTCTTCTTAAACTGGGAAGAGATAAAAAGTGAGGTACCATAAGGCTCAGTCCTAGGCCTGGTGCAATTCAACAACTTTATTCATGAATAAATAAATGGGTGCAGGAAATATTTATCAGATTTGCAGATGATAAAAACTTGAGTGTAATAGCTAATATCCTTGAAGACAGAAAAAATTCAAAAAGATCTTGATACGTTTGAGCACTGAGCTGAAAACAATAGAATGATGCTTTATAGGGATACATGCAAAGTTCTACACCTAGGTGAAAAAAACAAACACAGTTACAAGATAGAAATTTCTGAAGTTGTAGTCGTGTTAGTCTGTGCAAGCACATCAAAGAGAAAACAAAACAACAACAAAAAAAGACAAAAAACACGCTGTGGCACCTTAAAGACTAACTCCTGTATTTTAATGTTAGCTTTCATGGATCAAGTCCACTTTGTTACACCTAAGAGTGGATATTATGGTATACTTTTGTACATATCTGGTATAGAGGCCCAGAGTACCTGGGCAGAGTTGGTTGGTTGAACCAGAGACAACCCAGTTCTTGTTATAATAGTCTGAAGCATGGAGGCAATAGTCATTTCAGAGTAGCACTGAGAGGTTTGGTTGAGAAGTCAAGGTTGCCAAGGTGAGCAACCTGTGGCCCTTCAGATGGTTTTGGACCACAATTCTGGTGATCCCTCACCACTGACTGCCCTGACTAGGACAGCTGGGAATTGTAAGGCTTAAAAAACATTTGAAGGGTCACTACTACTCTCTTCTAATATAATAACTGCTCCACATAATGTTGGATTATGAAAGGGAATGCATCAAATATGGAACATGACCAATGGGAAGTGGGTGATAACAGCTGAAGAAGAGTGCAACATTTAGTTCGGTTTTACTATATTTGCTTTATTATATTGGCTACACGTGTTCTTTCTTTGCTATGTATGCCTGACTATTAAAACCTTGATAATTTCAATTATGCTGTTGCTGTCCATATTTTATTATTTGAGTTTTATTATATTTGAAATGCTTTTAATTAGATGGTAAGCTGCCATGGGGACTGCGGTGTCTCAAGTGGTTAAGATGCTAAACTTGCTGACCGAAGGTCGGAGTTTGATTCCCGGGTACTGCATGACGGAATGAGCTCTGGTTTCTGTCCCAGCTCCTGCCAACCGAGTAGTTCGAAAGCAATAAATTGCATGTAGATAAATAGGGACCACTTCGGTGGGAAGGTAAACAATGTTCCATGCACTCCAGCGTTGAGGCATGCCTGCCACATGACCACTGAAACATCTGCTATAAACAGAGATGAGCACTATACCCTAGAGTTGGATACAACTGGCTTTCGAGTAAGGGCAACCTTTACCTTTACCTAAGCTGCCATGACATGTAAGTTGATGGGGTAACGTTTTATATCTCTTTTTAACGAACAGATAAATAAATAGGAAAGAGAAACCAAAGAAACACTCTGAGCAGAGGAAAAAGAAAGAGAAAAATAAATTAACAAGATACCGAAAAGTAAAGAGGCATGAACACCAGCAGAGAAATAGGCGTTGTTCAAACTGAAACTGAAATTCAGCAAGCATCAATGAAGAGACACAATTTCATGTTAGCACCAGTGATTTAGAGCTGAGTCACTTGCATTTTGTTAGTTTTGTCCATCAATGCTTATTTTCAGTCACTTGTGTTAACCATTCTAAATGTATATGGAAAATTTTGTTCACATAATGCCGAGTTCTAATATCCTCATCCAAACATCTCACTGCCAACATTAATGCTGCCTAGAGTACCATCAGATTAATTGGCAGTTGTAAGGGATGCCTTGCCAAGCTCTGGCCATCAGCAGCCTTCGTAGTCACATATCACTTTGGAGTTTTAGATGCACAGGTGTCCGTTGGGCCACCTGGAAGGACATGTGTTTGTGTAGACCTGCTTAGCTATAACTCATGTTTGCCTACATTAAGAACAGGCAGCTTTGTTTTCTCAGCTGTTGTGCACCAGGGCCTTCTCTTGCCTGGCATATGGAGATCTTTCTTTCCCCACCTCTGACAACAGGGGAAATAACAGAGAATTATACAATCTTCTTACCTATCTGTCCGATGACTGGATCTGTGGGGTAAGGAAAGAAAACCAGAAGAATGATTACTAGGACTACCTGCCTTTGGTGCAATTAATAAGCTAATATCCATCCAGTAAACATACATCCATTCAAGAAATAAAGTCAGCTAAAGATGCAAGGCCATTAGTGCTTGAACAGAAGAAGCAATTTGGGTTACTGCAGCTTGTCACAGAGTGGCAAGAAAAAACATCTTCTACCTGTTTGCTTTTGCTTCCAGATGTGTTTTAGTTAAAACTGCCTTTGTTTCTGGAGGAACCAAACAAAAAATGCTAACACTTTGCTGATCTTCTTAGTGGAAAAAAAACACCCTTATAATCTTTTCCATTCCCAATGAGAACCCAGGGGCCCGTCTTAAAGGAAGAAGGATGGGGGTGAGGCAGTGGTAAAAGTTACTTTTTTGCAGTAAGACTCTCAGGCCCCCTCTCAGCAGCATGAATCTAGGAGCAGCAGCTCCCAAATGTAACCCTTGTGCATTTTTCTTGTGGGGAAATCCAGTAGTGGACTAAAAAAATTGTACTACCACACTGTGGGCGTGGTATAGTGGGTGTGGCCAGGGGGAAAGTCCAGCATTGCACCCGAATTAGGACTACAGTGGTACCTCGCTTAAAGAGCATAATGCGTTCCACGGGATTGCTCTTTAAGCAAAACACCATTATAAGTGACCAATTGTGTCTTCTGGCCCAATTTAGTTGTTAAACGAGGCGACCATTCAGAGAAAATTCTGCTCTTTGAGTTAATCTCTAAGTGACGCTCTCTTTATGCGAGGTTTTTACTGTACCTTATATCAAAACTTGGATGGGCGGGGCCAGCCAGAATTTCCGCTACCAGTTCTGGTGAACTGGTGCGAACCTGCTGATGCCCACCACTGGGAACATCTCTAGAGTATTTATGGCTCTCCACTCTTGGCACCAAAATAATTCACTATCTAGAAACAAAATCCTCTGTATCAGAAAGCAAAACTGAGTCCTAGAACTGGGACCTTGTTACATTTGTCTTTTCTTATACCACTCTGTGACATATAAGTTGATGGTCAACCTAGATACAAAAGAGGAGGTCCCAGATGAGAATGTGTAGGTCTTCTCTCGTGGCAAAAAACCAACCTCAGAAGAGCAATTCAGTTCAGCAAAAAGAGCTGGAAGGATTATTATTTTTTAAACCATAACTCTGATTCCAGGAGTTCTCAACCTTTTAAAGCTGGGGGCCAGGTCATGCTGCTTCAGACAGCTTCGGGGGCTGGATGGCGATTTTGCCCTTCCTCCAGCGCATGGCACTTCCTAGTGTGGTGGAGGTGGGCACATGAAATGGTGCCATGGGCTACATCCAGCCCACGCGCCGCAGGTTGAGAATCCCTGATATAAACTATTTCTAAACCTGTAATTACTGAAATTTTAAAACTTAAGCACATGCAGACATGTACACAGAAAAATACACAAATACATACATCTTGACATAGATTTTGCATGTCACGACTGTTTTGGCTATAATTGACCAATGATGTTTTTGTGGCTGAACTATTTTCTGAATCTGATGTTATTTCTGGCTGCAGTACCTTAACCAAGAAACCTTATGGAGCATGAGATCCTTTACTTAACAGCATCATGTCCAGATGACACTGGGGTAGCTCTTTCTCCCCACCATCACTTCTTACCTGTTGCATAGATAGTGAAGAGCAGAAAGAAGGATAAGGGCCACTCCAACCCCATGATGTGAGGATGTTGTCTTTGCAGCCAGAGCTGGCTTGGCTTTGTCTATTTGCTCTCTTTAGTTGCTAGCTTGGGTTGCTAATGACACAACAGAAAGGCAGGACATCTTAGGGCAGAGCAAGGCAAGTAAGTGAGTGAGACCTGCCCAGCCTTCTTAATCGATGGTGAGAAACATCAAACCTCTCTGTGTGTGTTCATAATTGTCCTTGTGTATCTTTGTGTTTGGCTTGCAATCAGCTACATTTCATACATACACATGTGTCTGAGAGAAGTGAAACTCAGCAAAACATACCTTCCTGTACATTAACATGAACCAGAGACACTGAAGAAATACAGTGTTCCAATACTAGGTGGGTTGGGTTGAGAATCTTAAAAAAAATTGCATGTATCTGTAGCTTGTGATTGGAGCAGGAGGGGTGCTTTGCCTACCATTTTGGAGCAGGAGAATGGCACCACCCCTCCCCATTTTGGGCTAGAGGTTCATATTTGCCACCCCATGCCTTGGCTATGTAACTACAATGAGTGGGAGTTGTTTTCCCAGCTATGCAGACTACAACCTTGCCATTGTCACCCACATCATCAGTGTCACATCAAATATTATTGTAGGGCCAGGTTCAACTCCCCACTTATTCATAAAACTCACTGGGATGGATGTGTCTGTGACCACTTCTCTCTCAGCCCAACCTATCTAACACAGCTATTGTAAGAGTAAAATAGCGGGTAGCTCCTTGGAGGGGGGAAAGGTTATCAAAGTAATACATACACATGTATCCAAAGCTGGGCTAGTTATTCTGGCCATGAATCCCATAAAGCCTCTCTCTGAGGGAGAAAACACAGTGATGATAAATTAAACAGCTCCTAATTTGCTGTCCTTTCACAGCAAGACTCAAACACATGAGTCTTTCTTTGCCGAATCCATCATTTAAAATTACATCCACTGTAAACAATATAAAGACTGCCTGGCAAAGCAAAAGATAATGCAACACTCATTCCAAAAAGTGAATGAATCACCTAATCAACATCCCTATACACAGTGGTGGGCTTCAGCAGGTTCACACCAGTTCGCCAGAACCGCTAGCAGAAATTCTGGCTGGCCCCACCCATCCAAGTTTCAAAATAAAGATGGAGGGCAAAAGAAGAAGGGGGCGGCCAAAAATGAGATGGCTAGATGGTATTGTAGATGCAATGGGCACAGAACTGGGCGGGCTGAGGAAGATGGTGGAGGACAGAGGTGCCTGGCGGGCAATGGTCCAAAGGGTTGCAAAGGGTCAGAATCAACTGTGTGACTGAACAACAGAATTTCTGGGTGCAATGAGGACTTTTCCCCTGGCCACGCCCACCATACCATTCCCACAGAATAGGTAGTAAAAAAAATTGAATCCCACCACTGGGCAGGCATGACTAGATCGCCCACCCAGTCACATGGCCACACCCACAAAGTAGGCCACACCCACAGTGTGGTAGTAAAAGTTTTTGGAGCCCACCACTGCCTATACAGCAAGCAAAGGAAAATTGAGAAAGATATTGCAGATCTTGAACCATGCATACAGAATCTGCCCTGTGCACTGGAGAACAAAAACAACTGTGCGAAACTTACTTCTCTGGGTGGGGGTGGGAGATAAACTATTTCCTACTGAGCTGCTTGGCATACAATAAGAACATCATGAACTTACACAATAACATCATAAATCTACTGCATCTAGCCACACACTGAGCCAAGCAGAAAAGCCAGCCTTCTTAAGGAGCCTGCCCTTTTCTCCCACCAAACTACATAAATGATAGTGCTCTGTGGTGACCTTGAGGCCTTTTTCTACAGGCTATGGCTCAAAGAATATTCCCACAACTTTGACAACAACTAGGATAACATCACACAAGTTGTACCTCTACATTGTAAGGAAGAACTATATACCAACCCACAAGTCACCTTCCTCCCAGCACCATGGAAAGAAGAATTGTATGTGAACTTGCCCAGAAGGTACAAAAAAACAGAACTGGACTTCTACATTAAGTGTTTTTGCCACTGTGCCTGGGCCGAGGTAAACTGCAAGGGACACAATTCACCTGACAATCATAGCTAGACAAAACATGACACTATACACAGCCTCTAAAATAATTCTAACATCATCAAAAAGGCAGATAATGTTGGTGCTGTTTTTTATTATGGACAAATTGAGCTGTACGCAGAAGGCTGAGAGACAAATGTCAAACCCTGTATTTTACCAGTCCCTAACTACAGACCCAACTGCCAAATATCAAAAGGAATTACAAAACCTTATCAGAAATTTCTCTGAAAATATAGATGAATAAATCCTGAGTAACATACTGTACAACAAGAACCTCAACCAGTCACCCACCGTAAACTAGGGAACTCTGGTAGACCCAATTGTCTCAAGCATTAACACTGTTGCTGTTGGATATGTGGACTCCATGCTTAAACCATATGCTACCAATGCACCTAGCTGCATAAGAGATACCACCAGCTTTCTAAGGCAACTTCAATTCATTCACAACCTTCCTGACAACACTATCTTAGCCAAAATGAATGTAGATGTTGTCTACACTTGCATCTCTAGAGAGAAGGATTACAAGCCATCACAAATGCCATTCAAAATAAGGATGAAGCTCCCATAGTCACTACTGTCTGCAGCTCTGAGCTAATATACAATTACTGTACAGTATTTCACTTTTGACAATAAATCCTTCCTCCAGATCAACAACTAACATGGGTACTCACATGGCTTCACATTGAGAACAACACTTCTTTAACTGCTATGTCCAAAACCCATTCCTCTATCTGATGTACACTGATGACATTTTTTTAAAATCTGGATCCACAGAAAGGAAGCTCTTGAAAAATTTCATCATGATTTCAATAATTTTCATCCGAACATTAGGCTCAGCTTGGACCAGTCTACACAACAGGTACATTTTCTAGATACCATCTTGAAGCTACAGCATGAACACTTTAGCACCACATTGTACAAAAAAAAACCCCACTGATCAGTACATGTACTTTCATGCTTCCATCCTGAACACACCACAAAATATACTGTTTACAGCCAAATCTCAGGTATAATCACATCAGCTCTGACTCACAAGGCAGAGACACCAAACTAAAGATGTATGACACATTTTCCTCAGACTAAAATATCCACCAAATATTGTTAAGGAACAAATTAACCAGGCAAGACAAATACACAGAAGTAATTTACTGCAAAACAGACAAAGAAAATGACTGAACTCCACTAGTTGTCACATTCAGCCCCACAACTGAGACAACTCATAAACATCTTAAATTATCTCCAACCCATCCTTGACAAGACTACTTCACTCTGCCAAGTCCTTGCTGGCAGGCCTCTACTTGTTGACAGACAGCTCCTCAACTACAAGCAACTATTAACACACAGTGACTTACACAACTCTGATATAATGATGGGGACTATACCCTGCTACAAACCCAGACATTTACTCTGGCCCCACAGCTATGGGACCCAACAATGTCCCACGCACCATTAAGGGCGCTTTTATTTGTTCTTCTGCTAATATAGTCTATGCCCCTGGTGGCTAACCTTGGCACTCCAGCTCTTCTTGGACTTCAATTACCAGGAGCCCAAGTCATCACTCCTGCGAATTGAAGTTCAAGAACATCTGGAGTGCCATGGTTCGCCATCACTGGTCTATGCTATCTTTTGTCAACACTGCCCCTCTGCATTCTCCACAAGACAGACAGAACAATCTCTGAACAGAAGAACTAATGAACATAAAATGGACATAAGAAATGGCAATACACAGAAGCCTATTTCAAACCATTTCAATTTACCCAGAGACTCTTCCCAAGGTTTGAAAGTTGTTATCACAGAGGAGAAATATTACAGAACAAGAAACAGATGAGATAAAACATGTGTACATACTGGCTACCCATATAAATGGTGCTTGGGCCATTACCGAATGTGAACTGCTACAATAATTTTGTTGTTATCTCCTGTTATTTTCCATAGCCCAAGTTCCTTCCCTGCTAACCACTGCCACTTTTACAGAACAAAGTGGAAAACAGAAAGCTGTCTGAGTCAAAAATAGTAATATAGGTAAAGTATTAAGTAACTTCAGAAATGATAATATTCTTTTTCAATTATTTAATAATTCTTAAATGGTATATATATATATATATATATATATATATATATATATATATATATATATATATATATATATATATATATATATATATATATATATATATATATATATATATATATATATATATATATATATATATATATATATATATATATATATATATATATATATATATATATATATATATATATATATATATATATATATATATATATAAACCTATAAAACCAAGTGTTCACCGTTGGAATTGGCTATGGGCTGCTGTGCGTCGCCCTACTTACCCGTTCCCTCCCTTCGAGAGCACGGGCGAAGTGGCTACGCAGGTCAACGAATGGTTTAAAAAATCGCGATTGGGGTATTTAGTGTATGGGACCAAAGACGACCGGACAACCGAAGGGTTGGTTTAACACAGGTTTATTGCATGAGGTTCCAGTTAAGCATGAGGTAATGGCGGTGATACATCTCAATATATACAGTAGCTCTCTACATTTGAATCTTGTAGCACGGTAGCTGATTGGTTGCTACCGGCGTGGCCTCGCCCAGGCACGCCTCCATTCCTGCTGCTGAATGCAGGTCTTTCTTCAGCTGCTGAATGCAGGTCTTTCTTCAGCTGCTGAATGCGGGGAAGGTTTTCCCGCGGCTGTCCGTGATTGAGCAATGTGAACCATGTGAGAGAGAACGCTCGCAGCTGCCCTCTATAGGCTGTCTGCTCGCGTTCCTTTACAGCTGATATCGTTTGTATCTGGAGTGGTTACAATCTTGCCTTACAGTATAATGAACATGCATACATACATAACATCCCTCCCCCCTAGGATGGGACGAAGTCCCGCAACCATTGTGGCTTGCCGCACGTTCGCTTGGGGCGTGCTTGCGCCTGCCCTAATTCTGGAGAGCCTGTGATCCCTGGCTCCGCGGGAGCTTGTCCTGCAACGGGAAACGGGGATTCGTTAGTGGCTCTGTGGGGCGTCCGTGCCTGCCTTGCGCTTGGGGAAGGGAATGGGATGAACAGTTGGGAGGTAAATCCCTGCCTATTGCCCTCGGACCCCGGGGACCCTCCTAGTGTGAACCGCGGCACCGATGAGGTCGCCCTTGGGGAATGGCTACCTTCTGATCCCTGCTCGGGGGACCTTAAGACTGTGGTGGTGGGCGGACTCGCTGATGCCTCCGGTCTTGGAGGTGTCGGTCTCCGGAACATGGGCGCTATATTGCATTCTAACTCACAGGGGCTACTGGGACTGGAGGTACCAGGGGCTGAACTGAAACCCCTCTTTTCGCTAGGACGGGTGGGGGACCACTCCGCTAACTCCCCCTGGTACTGTAAATCAACGTCTAAACCTCTATGGGCCTCTGAGCCTCGGGGGGGCTTCCGCGGCTTCCGCGGAGTATGAGTGTGGTTGGGGCTCCTCCTTTCTGACGGGGACTCCCGCAACCCGGGGCTCCTCCTCTCTGGCGGGGACTCCCGCAAAAGATTTCCGTGGATCGATTCCCTTTCCTCCCCCCTTGGTGGGGACCCATGCTCCCCTTTTCCTCCCCCTTGGGCTAAACGGGTGGGGGAGTACTCTAACGCTGAATCAATGCTGGCCTCATCCTCGTCTTGCTCTCCGGGGACCCTACGCCTGAGTTGGTCCACGTGTCGCCTCCACAGGAAACCTGTACTGGTCTCTACGCGGTATGAGACGGGGCCGGTTTGATCTACTACGGTGCCCGGCACCCAGGCTGGCCCCGCGCTGGCGTAATTCCTGCAGTGTACTGGGGCGCCTATGCTGAAACTCTTTGTGGGTTCCACCCCTATGTTCCGCCCCTTGTCCTCTACTCTCGTGGGGTCTAGCTTGGATATCCCCGTGGCCAGCTTCCTGCGCATCAACAGCTCTGCGGGGGAGTACCCTGACGCTAAGGGGGTGACCCTGTATCTCAGCAGGAATTGGCACAATTTCAGGTCGAGGTCTCCGGGACCCATGCGCAGTAGCGCGTCTTTCGTGGTGCGCACGAGGCGCTCTACTTGGCCATTGGTGGCCGGGTGAAAGGGGGCGGAGGTGACGTGCCGAATGGCATTGCGTTCCATGAATGCCCTGAACTCGGCGGACGTGAAACAGCTAGCGTTATCGCTGACGAGGGTGTCGGGTAAACCGAACGTGGAAAAGACCCTCCTTAACTGTTTAATGGTTGTGGTCGAGGAGGTGCTCGAGACTGGAATGACCTCCAACCACTTAGAGAACGCGTCCACCACGAGGAGGAAAAGCGTTCCCCTGAATGGGCCAGCAAAGTCTACGTGAACTCGGGACCAGGGTCCCCTCGCAGCGTCCCATTCCCTAGGTGGCGAGCGAGCCTCTTCTGGCCTAGAGCTTTGGCACGCCTCGCAAGTGCCGACCATGTGTTCGATGTCGGCGTCTAACTGGGGCCACCAAAAATAACTGCGGGCTAGTGCCTTAGAGCGTACGATCCCCGGGTGGCTGACGTGCAGCAGTTTAAGCACCCTCGGCCTGAGAGACGTGGGGATCACTACCCGCTGTCCCCACAAGAGGCAACCCCTCTCCAGGGACAACTCCAATCTCTTTTTGAAAAATGTGTCGAATTCCGCTGCTGGGGAAGACACGGGCCACCCTTTCTGCACCCAGGAGCAAACTGTGGCCAGCGCTTTGTCCTTGCCTGTCGCTTTGGCGATTTCGGCCGGTACTACTGGAGGGGAGTCTAGGACCTCTATCATTAAGACCTGGTGGTCCCTCTCTACTCCGCCCACGTGGCAGCAATCCCGGGGAATGGGGGACCTCGACAGAGCGTCGGCATGGCTTATTTCCCTCCCGGGCCGGTATACCAACGCGTGCTGATACGCGTTGAGAAAAATGGCCCATCTGAGCATTCTCGGGGACAGGATCTGGGGTGTGGGCTTGTCTGCGGTGAAGATGCCCAGCAACGGCTTGTGGTCAGTCACTATGGTGAAGGGGCGGCCGTACACGAAATCATGAAATTTCTTGGTCCCCGCAATTATTGCTAGCGCCTCCCTGTCTGTCTGAGCATAATTCCTCTCCGCTTGGGACAGGGATCTAGAGTAGAACGCTATCGGGGCCTCCCTACCGTTCTCCAGCACGTGGCAAAGCACCGCCCCTACCCCCACCGGGGATGCATCGCATATCAGGACCACCGGGCGTTTGGGATTGAAGTGGGTCAGTACAGCATCTGATGCCAGGAGTCGCTTCAGGTCATTGAAAGCCTTTTCCTGGTCGTCGCCCCACTTCCATGCCTCGTCCTTTTTTAACAATTTGTGTAGCGGTTCTGCCACGGCTGCCTTCCGCGGGAGGAAGGAGTGGTAGAAGTTGAGCAGTCCGAGGAACGACTGCAACTCGGGCTTGGAGGTGGGGCGAGGGGCCTTTTTGATGGCGGCTACCTTGGATTGGGCCGGCCTAATTCCCTCGGGAGTAACACGGAACCCTAGGAACTCAACCTCTGTAGCGAAGAAGACGCATTTGTCTTTCCGCAACCTCAACCCCGCCTTTTCGAATATTGTCAGGACCTTTCCCAACCTTGTTGCTAATTCGGCCCGGCTCCCCCCTGTAATTAATACGTCATCAAAATAGGGTAACACCCCCTCCAACCCCTTCAGGAGGCGTTCCACCAATGACTGGAAAATCCCGGGCGCCGAATTCACGCCGAATTGGAGGCGCGAAACCTGGAACGCCCCTTTGTGGGTGACTATTGTTTGTGCAGCAGCTGCGGCGGGGGTCACCGGGAGTTGCTGGTAGGCTTGGGCCAGGTCGAGTTTGGCGAAACACCTCCCCCCGTGTAACCTGGCCAACAAGTGGCTGACTACCGGCACCGGATACGCATTAGGGCGAATCGCCTTATTGATGGTGCACTTGTAATCAGCGCATATTCGGACTTCCCCGTTGGCCTTGAGCGCTGTTACAATTGGAGTTTCCCACTCCGCAGAATCAACAGGAACAAGAATCCCCTGGCCCACTAATTTGTCCAATTCCGCCTCTATTTTGTCCTTTAGTGCGAAAGGCACTCTGCGCAGTTTAAGTCTGATTGGACGCACTCCAGGGTCCAGGTCGAAAGTCACTGGGGGGCCCTTGAATTTTCCTAGCCCCTTTTTAAAAACCTCGGGGTGCGCGTCGCACACGCTCTGTATTGGATCAGTCCCGGCGGCGTGTGCTCCCACGGCGTGCACCCCCCCAATGAACAACCCCAGGGGCTGGAACCATTGAGTCCCGAGGAGGCTGCATTTACCCCCCTTGAGGACGACTAAGGGAAGCGTTGCGGTGTACTTTTTGAACTGGACCTGGAACTTCCCAACCCCCAACACTGGGATGCGGTTCCCTTGCACGTCCTTCAGCGTGGCCCTCAACGCCTTGAGCTTGGGCCGCACGCGGGGGGCGATTTTCATGAACTCCCCCTGGGAAATAATGGAGTATGAAGAACCCGAGTCCACCTCCATTCTAACAGGGGCCCCTTGTATTACTACCTCAACGAAGTAACGGGGGTGCTCCGTGGAAACGCTGCAAACCGGCGCGTCGTCCTCGCTGTCGTCGGAGACTCGCCCTACTCCGTCCCGCGTCCTCGTGGTCCGGGTGCCGTCCTTCGGCCTCGTGGTGCGGTCCTGCCTCGTGGTGCGGTCCTGCCTCGCCGAGCGGTCTGGAGAACTCCGGGTGGCCTCGCGTCGTTTCCGGCAGACCTTGGCGATGTGCCCGCGCCGGCCGCAGTTGTGGCACTCGGCCTTGCGGAATGGGCATTTGGTGCGGGCGTGGGCGGCGCAGCAGCCATCGCAGCGCCGGCCCTCTCTCTGGACCCTCCGGACGTCCTCGTCGTCGCTGCTCTCTGCAGACGAGTTCGAAGTCCGCTGGGCCGCGCGCACCGAACTCTCTGCCTTGGCGGTCTTCGGGCGCCAGTCCTGAAGCTCGTGCACCCCGGCAGTAGTGGCCTCCGCGGCCTGTGCCGTGTCGAGGACTTGTTGCCACGTGGGAGGCGGCTCCCTTTTCATCAGCGCACGCTGAGTCTCTGTGTCCCTCAGACCGCAGAGCAGGCAGTCCCGGAGGGTGATGTCGGGGAGCTCCCACTTGCATGGGCCGGCGGCCAGCCGCAGGGCCGCGGCGAACTCATCGACCGATTCTCCGGGTGCCTGGACTCGCCTCCAGAACGCGCTCCGAGCGGGGAACATCGCTATTGCCGGCCGGAGATGGGCGCGCAGCGCCGCCAGGAGCTCTGTGGCCTTGAGGTCGCCCACCTTCCTCGGCGCGATCAGGTCCACCAAGGTCCTCTTGGTTTCTTGTCCGAGCATGCGGACGAAGATGGCCCTCTTTTTGGCCTCGTCGGAGACTTCGAGCTCCACCAGCGCAGCGTTGAAGTCTATCTCAAACAGCTCCAAGTCTCCCGGCTTCCTGATCTCGTAGCCGGCGCATGTCTTGGTCCCGTGGGCAGCCATATCCCACCTTCGTCGCCAATTTAGTGTATGGGACCAAAGACGACCGGACAACCGAAGGGTTGGTTTAACACAGGTTTATTGCATGAGGTTCCAGTTAAGCATGAGGTAATGGCGGTGATACATCTCAATATATACAGTAGCTCTCTACATTTGAATCTTGTAGCACGGTAGCTGATTGGTTGCTACCGGCGTGGCCTCGCCCAGGCACGCCTCCATTCCTGCTGCTGAATGCAGGTCTTTCTTCAGCTGCTGAATGCAGGTCTTTCTTCAGCTGCTGAATGCGGGGAAGGTTTTCCCGCGGCTGTCCGTGATTGAGCAATGTGAACCATGTGAGAGAGAACGCTCGCAGCTGCCCTCTATAGGCTGTCTGCTCGCGTTCCTTTACAGCTGATATCGTTTGTATCTGGAGTGGTTACAATCTTGCCTTACAGTATAATGAACATGCATACATACATAACAGGGTATCAGCCCCACCATTGGCAAGAAAGGGAAACAACTTCATTTCCCAAAAAGCATTGCGTTTCGCCGTGTTTCTCCCAGTGTCAGCCAATCAAGATGATAAAAACAACGGACTCAAGTCTTTGTTTTACGAGCTGCAACCAATCAAAAGTAGCGTTTCAAAACCTTGCCGAGCGACGGACGTCAGAAACTACAAGTCCCAGCGTCCTCCGTGCTGTGACCCCTCAGCCAATCAGGCTAAGAGACATGAGCATGGAGGAGGCTGGGAAAGCCAATGCGCCAACAACTTCCCTCCAGGAGGCACTTCGTCTCCCGGAGGGAAGCCATCCCCAGCTCATCGCGGTGGGCGGCTGGCCATGTCGGATCCTGGACTGCCTGCTTTTGGCGGCCCCCACCCAACCGGCGAGGATCTCGGCACCAGCGGAGAGGGAGAAAAGGCTGCGCCACAGAGGCATGGAAGGTGAGGCCCGGCACAGAAGGCTGCACTGGGGAAACGTAGAGTACGAAAGGCCCAACTGGCAACGGGTAAGTGGGGCGGGGGAGAGGAATTGAGGAGGGGAACGGGCCTGGGGAGCACGCCACCCACACAGGTCATAGAGAAGAAAGGGGGAGAACGAACCCACCTCCTTCCCCCCAGTCTCAGTCCCCTGCCCCACTTACCTGTTGGCAGCTGGCCAATTCGTACTCTGCGCCTCCCCAGAGCGGCCTTCTGTGCTGGACCACTCACCTTCCATGCCTCCATGGTGTGGCCTTTCCTCCCTCAATGCCGGCGCCAAGGCCTTCATCGGCGGGGTGTGGGCCACCAAAATCAAGCAGCCCAGCCGGCAAACGATGCTCCCGCCCGCCCAGCAAAGGCCTCCTGGGTGTCCTCACCAAGGCTTGGGGGGAGGAGGAAGAGCTCCTCCTCCCCCTGCAAAGCTTCAGCATGTGTGTGTGTGTGTGTGTGTGTGTGTGTGTGTGTGTGTGTGTCCTCACCGAGGCTTCAGGGGGGAGGAGGAAGAGGCCTTCCTCTTCCTGCAAAGCTTTGGCATGTGTGTGTCCTCACTGAGGCGTCAGGGGGGGAGGAGGAAGAGTCCCTCCTCCCCCTGCAAGGCTTCGGCGTGTGTGTGTGTGTGTGTGTGTGTGTGTGTGTGTGTGTGTGTGTGTGTGTGTGTGTGTGTGTGTGTGTGTGTGTGCTCACCAAGGCTTCGGGGGGGGGGGGGGAAGAGCCCATCCTCTCCCCATGGAGCTATGGCATGTGTGTGTGTATTGTGTGTGGGTGTGTTTGTGTTGTGTGTGTGGGTGTGTTGTGTGGGTGGTTGTGTTGTTTGTGTGGATGTGTTGTGTGTAGTTCTGTTGTTTGTGTTGTTTGTGTGGTTGTGTTGTGTGTGTGTATTGAGTGTGTGTGTGTGGTTATGTTGTGTGTGCTGTGTGTATTGTGTGTGTTGTTGTGTGTGTATTGAGTGAGTGTGTGGTTGTGTTGTGTGTGTGTTGTGTGTTGTGTGTGTGGGGGGGTTGTGTGTGTGATTGTTTTGTATTTGTGTATTGAATGAGTGTGTGGTGATATTGTGTGTGCTGTATGTGTGTATTGAATGAGTGTGGTTGTGTTGTGTGTGCTGTGTGTGTATTTTGTGTGTGTGTGTATGTGTTGTGTGTGTGTGTATTGTGTGCGCGTGTGTGGTTGTGTTGCATGTATGCTTATATTGTGTGTATGTCTACCCCTCAAAACCACCCCAACCACAAGCACACATGTTATACCTGCCCGGCAGGGCAAAAAATGCTGATCTTAACCTATAAAACCAACCTATAAAACTTTACAAAGTTAAAAAAATAAAAAATTTACAAAAAACAACAAAGAATTCATTGTTTTATATAAAGCACAGGGGGAAAAAAGCTCTGAGGAGAGTTCATTCACTATATCTTCAAAGTACAGTCTTATATGTCTCAAATATTTCACAAGCTCAAGTTTTCAAATAAATCAAAATGGATGTGATATTGTTTCTTTAAATAATTCAAAGCTGTTTCCTGGATAATGCAGCTTTTCATATAGAAAATTTTTCTTCAGGAATATAAATCTTTTCTATGCATCAACAGCCTCAATATGTCTTTTCTTTTTGTGCTCTGACATCAGTTATATATATATTTATTTTGAATATATATATATATATATATATATATATATATATATATATATATATATATATATATATATATATATATATATATATATATATATATATATATATATATATATATATATATATATATATATATATATATATATATATATATATATATATATATATATATATATATATATATATATATATATATATATATATGTATGTATATGTGTATGTGTATATGTATATGTGTATATGTATATGTATATATGTATATATATATATATATAAAATATATATATATTATATTTTATTTTTAATATATAAATATTAATAAATATTAATATTAATAAATATTAATAAATAAATATTTAATATATAAATATAAATAAATAAATATTTATATTTATTATATATATTTTATATATATATATATAAAAAACCATTTAAGAATTATTAAAAAATTGAAAAAGAATATTATCATTTCTGAAGTTACTGAATACTTTATCTATATTACTATTTTTGCCTCAGACAGCTTTCTGTTTTCAATTTTATTCACCGTCTGGCTGCCTATTCCTCTTACTTCTACAGAACAAGCTTCAGAGATAAAGTCAAATAACTAATGGTTATATTTTCTGCTGTTGTCGCCTATAACCTGGGGTTCCTTTTACCCAATAATGACTGTTGATTTTTTTACAAAACAAAGCTTCAATGGAATACAGCTGAGTGTCAAATAAAGTCATTGTCAAGGGTAAAACACCAAATTGACTTATAAATTGACTCACAATTGTTTAAGATGCCACAATCTTTATTTTTTAAATGTTATTTTTTATTTGTTTGTTTGTTATTGTTTTGCCTCATGTCTGATATGCTGGCACCTTTCTGTTGCACTAGCTAAAGAGATGGTGTGCTCAAACTGAATGGATACAGTCGCAGGGTGCCTCCAGAAGAAGGGAATGGCAAGCTATTTCTGTGAATACCCTCCCTTGAACTGGTCACTATAAATCAGAATTGACTTGACAGCCTACAATTGTTATTATTGCCTATCATCTTAATGCAGAGACAGGACACTTGCTATAACAGAGGTGATTGTGGAGAGCCAGACGTAGTGTTTGTCCATTGTACTCTGGATTCTGCACAGCCCCTCAGGCATTTAGCACAATGTCCATCAGGGTGCGCTCCTGCATCATGCTGTCCTTAGTTAAGCATGTCAAATAAATAGCCGCTGCAGCCAGTTAAGTAGATTCATCTTTTGGACCACGGAGAAAAGATTCCTTTTTGTCTATTGAGATGCCTGCCTGCATCACAGTCCAAGGTGAGATCTGACCATTCCTCACTGCAGTGTGATGGTGGCAAAGCATAGGGGTGACTGTTCAGGAGAGCAGACTAGGGAGCAATATGGCTCCCTTATCCCACTTCACTTGAGAAAATTACTTATGGATAAATATATGGAAAAGTTTGGAAATCAATGGGCTGATCAAGAGTTGCTTGCTTGGGACCAGATTTTGTCATCAAATTTGACCCAGGGAGGGAAATAGCACCTCCTATGCACAACACAGACTGGCTCAAGTGGCTAAGACGCTGACTGGGAGGTGGAAGGTCAGCAGTTCGATTCCCTAGTACTGCAGGATACTGCTCGCGTCTTTGTCCCAGCTCCTGCCAACCTAGCAGTTCGAAAGCAAGAAATTGCAAGTAGATAAATAGGGACCACTTCGGTGGGAAGGTAACAGTGTTCCTTATGCTCCGGTGCCTAGCCATGCCTGCCACATGACCACGAAAACGTTTGCAAAAGCAGACAGCACTGGCTCTTCGGCTTTAAAACAGAGATGAGCACTGAACCCTAGAGTCAGATACGACTGGCTTTTGAGCAAGGGAAACCTTTACCTTTACCTTTATGCACAACACACAGTAAGGACGTCCTCTACTCTGGCTTAGTGGTGAAGACACTGAACATAATGATTGGAAGGACGGCAGGTCAGCAGTTTGAGACCTGAGTGCTGCTCCCATACTTATTGCTTACAGTAGTACAGTAGCTAAAAGAGTAAATATAACCTTTACATATTATAGCAAGAATATATGGAAATATAGTGAAATTATTAAATGCATATAAGTGTAACAAAATGGCTTAACGTACAAAATGGAATTGGCAAACTACATAGTAACAAAGTAGCAAAGAAGATTTGTAACTTTTTCAATGCACTGAGGCAAACTTCAAAGTGGCAAAATTTATCAAAAGGAAGATTAAAATATGCTTTCAACAGTAGCACTTATAGCATTTAAGGTACTTATTACTTATATTAATAACAAAAAGAGAAAGACAGGAAAACAACATGACGTTTTAAATACATCACCATCAAAACTCGTGTTCTCACTTATATAGTTAAGAAAGAGTTAACACAGCTTCTAGTCACAACAAGTAAATCATGTGTTTAAAATTAAAAGCAAAACTAAAGAACACTCCCAATTGAATAAGAGACTTAATATTTTCAATATTTAAACTATAAAAATTGGGTTTTTAAAAAATTAAAGCAGAATGTATCAATATTGTAAAATACAAGAGAAAACGAAATCATCGAACAGTGAGACTCCTTATCTATTGTTTTGGAACACATAAACAAAACATACTACTGTACTAACAAGCATAAACATACCCTTTCTTGGTACAGTGATCTGTGTCTGTAAGCAGCGGGTCAGGCAAAATTGGCAGAAAGCCAGTTGCTGTATTAAAACTATAAAGAGTCTTGTGTTTATACTTTGAGGAAGTAACATATTTCACCCTCCACCCCCTTATCAGGTTCCCTGACCAGGCAGAGCTTGGCCAGTTAACATTGATCCCCGTCCCTTCATCTAACATCTCTGTGTTTTTTCTTAACTGCCATGTTGAGCAGTTTTTTTCCATATAGAGCTATAAACAAAATCTCATACATTGCTTTCAATTTATTATTAATTTATGCACTCTGACACTGGCCTACCTATTCTTGCATGTCACCATTTTGATGGCCTAGACCAAATTCTAGCAGAATATTGCTGGTACTACATGCAGGTTTTTCCAGTTGGCTGCTAGACAGGGAGGAAGGATTGCTAGAAGTTGCAGATCTCTTCTTTAGGATGCAGAACACCCCTGAAGAGGTAATGATATAGAACAGATGTACAGAAGCTTTGTCTTTCTCTCCCCTTCCCCTGTCAACATGTCCCATGCTAAGAAATTGTGTTTCACAATAGCCTTTCCTTTTTTCTCCTTTAGGCTTTTCTGACGTTCAATGTGGAAGCTCTAAACCACGATATCATGTGGTATCAAAACCTTGCTCCATATTTTTCAGGTAGTGAGTTCCTCTCCTTGCTGATTTCTCCATTTATTTTACTTTGTGCTTCAAATTATTAATTTAGTTTTATTTTATTTTCAAAATTTAATGCTGCCACTTCGCCGAAGCAACTCCGGGCGGCTAACAGATAAAAATATACAGGTAAAACAGGTACAGAGGACATCATGATAAAATCATTTAAAATCCTCCCCATTAAAAACCCACCCATTAAAAACACACCCACCCCAGCCATAAAAAGGGAGGATCTGGATTATTTACACAAGCCAGAAGGCAGGGGTTACTCCTCCATCAGTGCCCCACACCTGCCCCGCCAGCCAGGTTTCAAGTTCTTTCCTAATGGGCAGCAGTTCCATCTGTAGCTGTAACTATATTGACAGGAGGTTCCAAAGACCTGGTGTGGACACAGAGAAGGCCCTCCTTCTTGTGCTAGCTGTAACCATCAAGTTTAAGACCTTGTCACAGGAGCCCAAGGCGAAGATCATCCACACTAGTGTATTCCTTACATTATACAGGTATATGGATATGAAAGCTGTACAGTGAAGAAAACTGACAGGAAAAAATAATTTGTTTCAAACATGGTGCTAGAGGATTACATTGCAGATATCATGGATTGCCAGAAATACAAACACATGGATCCTAGAGGTAATCAAGCCTGAATTGTCTCTGGAGCCAAAAAATGGTGAAACTGAATCTGTTGTACTCGAAGCACATCATGAGAAAGCAAGACTAGCTAGAACAGACAATAATACTAGGAAAAGTTGAAGGCAACAGGAAAAGAGGAAGACCAAGCATGAGATGGGTTCCCTCCATAAAGAAAGCCACAGCCTTGAGTTTACAAGCACTAAGCAGGACTGTTGACAAGAGGACATTTTGGTAGCAAATCATTCATAGGCAACATGACCACACAAAATAACAACATCAGCCATCAGTCCCTTCTTGTTTTTCATTATGTGATCAAAGCTTTCTGTGGTTTATGCACTTTATACAGTATATATTATAACAAATTAAGGCAGAATACATATATATAGCAGAATACATATATCATTACATGAAAAGCGAGAGATGTCATGCATTAATTCGTTATAATTGTGATGATCATGACGTATAGCGTACAGTACATGAGATTATGTGATGATTGTGGGTTGCATGACATTGGGGGGTTGGGGTTTTCATAAACTGTAAGACATAAGCATCAATATTATAACAAAGTAAGGCTTGAACTATCTCACTTTGCATGCAATTAGTCTATCTCATATATTTGTTTCACCTTTTAAGTTGCATTACTGAACTGAATGAACATTTGCATAATATTCTCATTTTCCGAGTTTCACCTGTACATTCTTGATCTTTTTCCATTTACTTCAGTACTGTACTTCTTTTTTTGGTTACTCTCTCTGTCAAAGAAATTCCTCATATCCTGAGAAAAAGCAACATTTCTATCATTTTTATATAGTAACCTGTTTCAAAATCCATGATCCTATGCCCATAACAGTAAAACCAGGAATACATAACAGCCAACAATGAGCTAGTTTTCAACTCTTATTGCAGATTACATTCTACATCTCAAATAAGATGCTCCAGGGCATTTGTGTTCTGACTTCTGTTGTATGGTTATAATTCCACAGTTCATTCAACCAAATCCCAAGGTATATATACTGTACTTGTCAACATGATCCAGATTTCATTTTAAATCTTTAATGGCATTTCTTGTGCTGCTTGCTTTTAACTGGTTACCATGAATGTGGGTCTCTCAACATTTCTTTTTCAACCATGTTCATTACTTATTTCATCAGCACTAATAATGATGATGATGATGATGATGATGATGATGATGATGATGATGATGATGATGATTTGATTTGATTTGAATTGAATTTATTTTTATATACCGCTTTCTTCGTCTAGCAGATGACCCAAAGCGGTTCACAATACATAGAAACATACAGAAATACAATATTACAATAGAACAAGGCAAAATACAGTTTTACAAGTAAAAAAATAATAATGCAAAATTGCATAACAGTACATAGTATTACACCAATAATAATGCAAAAATGCAATAGATACAAATCAGCCAAGACCACCCATGACAACCCCTGCCTTTAGAGTCTTTTGAGTCTGAGGGGGAGGGGGAGGGGGGAGGGCGGGGCCCAGGAACACTGGTCGGTGGTGTGGCCAGAAGGGCCTCTTCGCCCCCACTGGGGTCAGGAGTGCGGTGGCAGCAGCTCGCCCAGCACCCCCTCGCCTTTTAAGTCCTGGGGGAGGGGAGGGCGGGGCCCAGGAACACCAGCCGGTGGTGTGGCCGGGAGGGCCTCTTCATCCCCACTGGGGCCAGGAGCGCAGCGGTGGCAGCTTGCCCATCACCCCCTCACCTCTTAAAACCTAGGGCGAGGGGGGAGGCTGGGGCCCAGGAATGCCAGCCGGTGGTGTGGCCGGGAGGGCCTCTTCGCCTCCACCGGGGCCAGGAACGGGGCGGCGGCAGCTTGCCCGGCACCCCCTGGAAGTCCTAGGGCAAGGGGGAGGGCAGGGCATTTGCGAAGGTTTAAGTAACATTTGCAGAACACTGAAGTGCCTCATGCCAAATCCTATGCGTCTTCTATATTTGTGTGCAACTACTAGCAGTTTGAAAGCAAGAATTTGCAAGTAGATATATAAGTACCACTTTGGTGGGAAGGTAAACAGCATTCAATGCACTTTGGCTTCTAGTGATGCTTGCCACATAAACACGGAAATGTCTGCAGATTCAGACAGCACTGGCTCTTTGGCTGTAAACCGAGATGAACACCGCATCCTAGAGTTGGATACAATTGGCTTTCAAGCAAGGGTGACCTTTACTTTTACTTACATAGAATATAAAAACCTGGTTGTACCTGTTGTTGTTTTGCTCTCTAATCCCTTTGGTCTCATTCCCACACATTCTTCTTCTTTCCTTGTGAGCACCACCTCTTCCAAACTATGAATAATTTTGCAAATGGAGAATTGTCATTTGATTCTTACCTGGATTTCCTCATGGCTGCAACCAGTCTACTTGCTTGCTGAGTGGTGAACTATGGCATCTCTCTGGCTGATGTACTCCAAATGAAGGAAGGATGCAGAGTTTGCAGAGTCATCCATAACTGAGGACATACAAAGGGTGAAAGATTCACCTAAAGTACAGTAGGTCATCAGTACCTTCATTGGATTCCTGATAACCATATACAAATGTGGTACCTGAGCAAGTTGAAAAGACCGAAGGGGGGATGTGCTGTAAGATGAGATCTTTATTGATAGCATAGATCAGAAAGACAAAAAATGGGCATTAGATCAAATCAAGCCTATACCCTCCCTAGAAACAGAAATGATGTACTGAGGATATTGTACTTTAGCCACACCATGAGAAGACAATAACCAATGGAAAATATAATATTATAATACTGGGGAAAGTTAAAGGCTGCGGGAAAAGAGGAAGACCAAATATGAGAGAGATTGAAACAACAGCCTTGATCTCTCAGGACCTGAGAAGAGCTGTTAATAACAAGACCTTCTACAGGTCACTAATTCATAGAGTCACCATAAGTCAAGAACAATTTGACAAAACATGACAACAGCAACAAAGCTCCCCCACTCAAATGTAAGTGTTCAACACTAATAACAGCTTCTGTTTCTTTAGGGACTCTAACAAATCCAGGAGCTACCCATCTTCCCAAATCTGAGGATTAAAACTAAATGAGAAGTTTAAAGGCAGATTAGGTCAGAAAGAAAGGCTTGAAATTCTGCTCAATATCCAATGAATGCCTACAGGAAGTTGGTCAAAAGAGTTAAGGGTAGGCAGGCAGCATTAGAGTCTGCATATGTGTGCAAATTGTGCTTCCATTTATGGTTGAATTTCCAGCTTCTTATTGTTGCACGACAGTTAACAGTCAGGAGAGGATTGTTCTCTGAACGAGATGACACTCCAAAATATTATTTGATATTATATTTTATGAACAATCATGTTGTTTTAGAAAGCATTCTGTAACTTCTTGCAACTTAGGTATTCACTGGGATAATCATACCTCAAATTTTGTTTCAGGGATGTCTATTATATGGAACTGAACTAGTTTTGAAGTCTTTGACACTTTGAAACTTGACAGGGAGAGATAAACATAGCTGTACAACCTGCATGATTGCAAAGGTGTGAGCAGGAGCAATGGGCATCATTAAAGCTGAAGGAAAGAGATACCCAAGCCACTAAGGGAGGGAGAAAAGGGAGCAGATAATCGTGAAGATGGACACAAACAGACTTCCAGACAGAGTATGGAAATTAAGAGCAAACTGTTTTTAAAAGTTAATTTACATTTATCACTGAGTTTAGAAAGTATGGGAGAATTTGTAGGGTGGGGAAGAACCAATTAAAATCACTTTGCCATCACTGCTTGTAGAGAAGGATTGAGGTACCAGCAGAGGTGTGATGGGGGAAAAGTACAGGTACATTAAGGTGTACTGATCAATTGATCTTGAAGTGCTAAGGAATTAAATTCAGTCAGGGGTTCTCAACCTGCAGCCTGTGTGCCATATGTGGCCTGCAGCACAATTTCATGTGCCCCTCCCCACCTCTACCACACCAGGAAGTGCCATGTGGTGGAGGAAGGGCAAAATAGCCATCCGGCCCCTGAAACTGTCTGAAGGAGCATGGCCCGGCCCCTAGTTTTAAAAAGTTAACTTCTGAATTAAGTTGTTGACCAATAGCTAACTCCCTAGCTTCATAGATTATTAAACTTGAAAATATTTCTTAAAGTGGTTGAAAAAAAAACTCCAGACTTCTGCATTTCCAGCCCCTAAAACATTTACTTGTCCTTCACACATGAGCATTTTTTTTTTTTTTGCAGAAAACGGATGTTCTTGTAGCCTTGGCTAGAGGCCCCATGTGGGGTGGGGAGCCTGAACTTTCAGAAAATTCTGTACAGGAAGAGAACTGCCAAGGAGTGGGGGTGGAAAGTGTGCACATCCGTTTCGGCAGGGAAGGAAGGAAGGGTCCAGCTTACAAAATGCATATAACTTAACTGCAGCTTGTGTAAAAAGTCTGGGAAGAAGATCCAGCAAGTCGGGAGACCCAAGTGGGCGATACTGGATGCAAAAAAGAAAAATTAAAGCCAGAACTGTTGTGGGCAGGGAAGGGGATGCCTGGAAAAAATGGAAAAGAAGATTGAGGTGGCTCTGGGATGGGTCTTTGTCATTAATCTTATAGTGCATGACAAAAACCACAGTTATGTGTGTACTGTACTAGTGTTTCCCCAGCAAATATATAAAATGTAACCAGTTGACATGAAAATTTCAACAACAGTAAATGTAGATCTGCATATGCTGACTAGGGTACAGTCCCAAAATGCATGCACATGCTTACTTAAAGTCACATACATGTAACACAAACTATAAGTGTATACTGCAGGAAATCCTTGACGAATGCACGGTAACTGTATTTGCCAGTTAAAGACTGTTGTTCATTGTTAAATAAACAAACTAGCCAGAGCATCTTTCTTATCCAGATGTACTTTTCTGACATGTCTACACATTCATTATCTCTGTATCACTTATTTTAATCCATTTTGCTTGGTGAAGATCAAGTTTTGAAATGGCACTTATAAATTTTTTAAATGTGCATATCTTGTAAAATGGTCTATATGCTCAGGGGAAAGAAAGGGAGTTCTTAGAACCCCAATTGTGACATCACCCAAATGTGCTAGGGTCGCCAACTATCCAGAAAAAATATTAGCCTGGCTTCCTCTTACACCTACCTTCAACAGTGGCTGAATGAGTAAACATGATAATGTTCACAAACTGCAGATAAGCACCTATCATTTGCTAATCTCAACTCTTTGAGTTATTGTTAAAGGCACAGCTGCAGGAATCAGTGGGAAAGATAGTGACCAAAAGCTAAGAAGGGACAGAGAATGATTGGCAAACATATGGAGGCTTTGCCTCATGTTATAGTAGCATTTGTGTTTAATGGTATAACAGTAAGGATTTTTGAGGATCAAATCAGTCCAGTTTAGTAGAGTTGAGTTCTTGTAAATGGAGAGGTGAGGAACCTTCAGCCAATACACTGAATTCCACCAGTGTTCCTCCTCCAAGCCTATACATGTTATTTACTACCAGTGATCTGAGAAAAGAGATAAATGGCTATTTAACATCCAGGAAGTTATGGCCTGAACATGAGCTTTGGTTTGCAGCTTGGGACATATGTTATTGTTGCAGTGGGATTTATTCCTGAATAGCTGGCTGGCTTGCTCATAAGTTTGGCATTTAGTCGGGAGTTTGAGTCTTCACTGTGTCTCCCAGAAGAAAAACCAAATTGTGTAGTTATGGGCAAGTGGCACAATCCAGGGGCATCTCCAGAAAAAAGGAATGCTAAAGCACGTCTAGGTTCTCCATACCCAAAAAGTGTTGCCATAAATCAGAATTGACTCGACAGTACACAAATATTATTATACATGCATAGGGCAGAATTGTGACTTAGATGCTAGGACTGGTTCTGTCCACTTGCTTTAGGTCCCTGTGACCTGGACTCCACACACTATTGAAACATAGCACTGAGCCCCTTCCTATCTCTGCCATTGACCCACCGGTCAATTTCCTAAGTACACAGCAGATCAAAGAGGTGAACAAAGCTATCTTCTCTAGTGGATATATTTGCAACCATTCATATTAGGAGCTGTTTGGCTTTAGAGTTTGCTTGTCAACTGCCTAAATGATAAAATTCTCTCTGAAGGCTCTGGCCAGGGTGATGGTTTGAGATCCAGATGCTCCAATCTGCAATAACGTACCCAAGCACAACACCCATGTACCCAATATTGTGAGACGTGCTGAATGCTAAATGTTAGCACTGGCACGATAACTGGATTTGGGGCCTCGAGACACTGAAATTAAGGTCTAGTAGCCCATTCTCTGATCAGACAATTGCAGGGGAGAATGTCACATTAAGCCTGATCCCAAAATAGCCCTAGAAGAGAAAGCTGAACAATTCTTTCTGCTGTCAAAGGCAGGCAAGTTCTAACCCACAAGGCCGTCCAACCTCTCTCCCACGCGCTCCACCCCACTCACCGGTTTGAGAAGAAAAGGCCTGATTTCCTGCCATAGAAAAGGTCTGGGCTCAGTTATTCAATGGGTGTGGGTGTGAGGGAGCTGCTGTGGCTTGCACCTGACAGCCTGCACCCTCAGGAATGAGGTAAGATGAAGGTAGATGGAAGAGTCTCCAGATTGGGCGGGGTTCCCATTCATGCCCTCCATGCTGCCAGGAGTCTGTTCAAGAGTCCCACTTGTGCCAACTAGATTTGGAGACAGATGCCCTTGGTTGGCAAGAGGCTGAACCATTCCCCTCCTAACCCCCCCATGATCTGTCTCTGCTGTAGAGGCCTTTGGCAAAGAAAGGAGCCCAGCCATGGAGGTGAGTTCTGACTGCATTAATGTCACCCATCGTGAGCTGTGTGTGTTTTTCCTTTGAGTTTGTTAAATGTTTTTTTATTAAACACAAAAAGAAACAAATCCCTGCCTGACCTTAGCCCATCCATTCCTCCCTGTCATTTCTTTCCCCCACTCTACTTGGTAACCTGGCATTTATGCCTAAAACACAAGTATTTCTACACCATACAGGTCATTCATGCCTACAAGAACAGACAGGACAAAACACGTAAGGCACAAGGACAGGGAAGAAGGAGGGAATTAATGGCAGGGGAGAAGCATGGATGGTGAGTCTAGCAGTCTAGTAGCTTGCACACTCTCCTACTTATCAAAGCAAATCATGAAACCACTGTAGGCAACTGCCTCATATATTTTGATATTTTTATCCTCTCCCACCTGTTGTATACTGGACTTTCCTCCCTTTTGTGACCAGGTCAGAACAGGTCTGGCATTAGAGTTAAAGAACATAATTATAAAATGGTGTGGAGGTGGTACTTAACTCCAGTTAGACTGATGCAGATGGATAGATCTAGGAATGACTTGTGCTGGAGATGTGGCAAGAGTGTTGGAACTTATAAACCTATGTGGTGGAATTGTAAAGAAGAGGTTTTTTGGAAAGAGATTGAAAAGAAAATAGTAGGGATGTTGGGGAGACAGATTAAGATCAAACCAGGCACTGCCATGCTTACAGATTTAGAGATTTATTAAATAAGGAGGAACAAGAATTAATCGCGATATTTATGTCTACGGGTAGACAGTGTATAGCAAGAAAGTGGAAGGACCCAGCAAAATTAGTATTAGAAGAATGGTATAGGGAAACATGGCAATTGGCACTAAATGATAAATTGACATGGGAACTAAATGAAAAGAAAGGGATAGTTAAAGAAAATAGATTTGGGAAGATTTGGAAACCATTTCTCGATTATACATTAAGGAAAAGAGGTGGTTTTTCACCGGTACCAGATCAATTGAATTTCTGGTTATAAGGGTTATAAATGGATGGGCCGCAGCTCCCCTTTGCCACTGTATTATATCGTAGGGTGATTTATTCTGATTTATTACTCTTAATAATTAACGAGAAAGAGAAATTTAGAAATTGTGATAATCAGTATAAAAGTGATTTTTTAATATTACTCTCAACATCATTATTTTAATATCTGATTATGAAAGTTTTGATAATGCACAGTGTTTTCTTTTTCTATGCGGATTGTGATGTTCCTTTTTTCTTGTATTGATTTTGTATGTTTATTATTTTTTAGTTATTTTATGATTTATCTATTATATGTATTTTTGAAAATTTCTAATAAAAATATTTTAAAAAGAACAGGTCTGGCACTAATCATCTGGCAGATTTCTGGAGAGGGGTAGCAGCAACAGCCCCCCCAAAAAAACCAACAACAACAAACAACAACAACAACAACTGTTCCTCTTGAATCAGTTGACCTTTCCCCTCTCATGGAGGTTGGTGATTTGTGTGTCACACAGCCTGTCCTTGTGCAGTAAATGGTCTGCTGCCCTTAGGTGTCAGGGATCATCTTATCTCATTGCCAGTGCTGATGAAGAGATAAGTAAAGTTAATATTTCTGGACTACACCTCCTCTAGCACTCCAGCCAGCATAGCCAGTGCTTCAGAAGAGTAACGTTTCCCATCTCTAGTAGTGAGATAAAGTCTAATTGCTTGTGAACTTGTAGATGGTGGGGATGCGATCTTGACCTTTGACTTAGGCAGCAAATGTATTGGGTGCTCCCAAGGTCTGGTGCTATTCAGACCCTGTCCCTGTGAAATTAGGCGGGTACATGTTTTGGTGTATGCAAACCAAGACACAGGACACAGCCTCGGGCTGGGTTAACTCAGGTTTATTGCATCGTGGACAGAGGGAACATGAGGTAATGGCGGATCGATAGCTCTTTATATACAGCAGTAGTACATTTGAACGTGGTGCCATGGTAGCCCATTGGCTACTGTCTGCGTGACGTCATTTCGGGTCACGCCCTTCTTGTCCAGGTGTAGGTGGTGGCGGGAAAACTTCCCGCGCTGTTGCCTTTGATGAGTTCGGACCAAGAGAGCTTGGACGCTCGCTGCTGCCAGCTGGTGGTCATTAGCTCGCGTCCTATTACAGGGTTTATATGATACAGCTGAAGGTTACATAGTTGCTATAGGCAAGGTTACATTGGCTCAGATACATTGTAATCCATGTGGAAGGTAAAACCATCAGAACACAACACCCCTCCCCCCTAGGACGAGACAAAGTCTCGAGCCCACTCTTAAGCACACTCCCCCCCCCCTCAGGAGACAAAGTCTCTCAGCCAAGATGGCTTATTTCGAACACGCTGGGGTCTCGATGCGGGCTGCCTCTCCCCGGGTTTGCTACCATCTCTTTGTCCCCTGGTTTCCTGTCCTGTAATTGGAGAGGGAGACTCGTTAGTGGCTTGCCGTGGCTCCGCGGCGTTGTTGGGAGGTGTGCTCTTTCTTAGGGAGGAACCGGGGGCACTGGGGGCTAACGAAAAACCCCTCTTCTCGCTTGGATGGGTGGGGGAACACTCCTGAAAACCCCCCCGGCTCGCAAAATCCAAATCAAAATTCCAATCGGGGGCAGCGGTCGCGAACTCCTCTCCCCCTTCCCCGGCCCCTGATAGGACTGGCGTATCAAAAGGGTATGAGTCGGGGCCGCTGCTTCTGCCTTCCCCCCTTGCTTGGGACTGTTGTCCACTGCTGTCTCCCCCTTGGGTTAAGCGGGTGGGGGAGAACCCTAACGCTGAATCCTGTTGCTGAGCCCCACAGACTGGCCCACTCACTCGGTGCCTCAGTTGGTCTGCGTGCCTCCTCCAGAGGAGGCCGGTGTTAGTCTCGACCCGGTACGACACAGGCCCCGTCTGTTCTACAACCGTCCCTGGTACCCAGGCTGGCCCTGCGCTGGAATAGTTCCTGCAGTGAACAGGGTCACCGGCGGCGAAACCTTTCGAGACTGCCAACCCTATGTTTTTTCCTTTATCCTCGACTCTCGTCGGGTCTAGCCTGGACAGGATCGTGGTCAGTTTTCGCCGCATCAAGAGCTCCGCCGGCGAGTAACCTGACGCTAAGGGGGTTACCCTATACGCTAAGAGGAACTGGCATACTTGGTGATTCAGGTCCCCCGGGCCCATGCGCCGCAGCGCCTCCTTTGTTGTACGCACCAGCCGTTCCACTTGGCCATTCGTGGCCGGGTGAAACGGTGCGGATGTGACATGCCGAATGGCGTTTGCCTCCATGAATGCTCCGAACTCAGCGGAGGTGAAGCAACTAGCGTTATCGCTGACTAAAGTGTCGGGTAAACCGAATGTGGAAAAGACTCTCCTTAGCTGACTAATTGTCGTGGCGGAGGACGTGCTCTTTACTGGGATAACCTCCAGCCACTTGGAGAACGCATCCACCACCAGGAGAAACATGGTTCCTCGGAATGGACCAGCGAAATCTACGTGCACTCTGGACCATGGCCCCCTTGCTGTGTCCCATTCCCTATGCGGAAGACGGGCCGCCTCAGGTCGGGATCCCTGGCATGCCTCGCAAGTGCCGACCATGTGCTCAATGTCCGCGTCCAGCTGTGGCCACCAGAAGTAACTCCGGGCCAGCGCCTTTGAACGAACTATGCCCGGGTGGCTGACGTGCAGCAGTTCGAGCACCCTCGGCCGCAGGGGCGTAGGGACCACCACCCGTTGGCCCCACAAAAGGCACCCCCTCTCTAGGGACAACTCTAGCTTTTTCCGAAAGAATGGGTCGAACTCTGTACTCGGGGACGATGCCGGCCACCCCTTCTGTACCCATGAACTAACTTTCTCCAGCGTTCTGTCCTTGCCTGTCGCCCTAGCAATGTCGGCTGGTACTATTGGGGGTGCGTCTAAAACCTCAATTAGCAACACCTGGCGGTCTCTTTCTACTCTCGCCTTTTGGTCGTCCGACAAGGGCAAAGGGGATCTCGAAAGTGCATCAGCATGGCAGATCTCCTTTCCGGGCCGGTACTCCAACTCATGTTGGTATGCGTTGAGGAAAATAGCCCATCGCAGCATTCTCGGGGACAGGATTTGCGGCGTGGGCTTGCTTGCCGTGAAAATCCCTAACAGTGGCTTGTGATCGGTCACGATTTTGAACGGGCGGCCATACAAAAAATCGTGAAATTTTTTGGTTCCCGCTACTATTGCTAACGCCTCCCTGTCGGTTTGTGCGTAATTTCGCTCCGCTTGGGACAGGGACCTTGAGTAAAACGCTACCGGGGCCTCCCTTCCGTCCTCCAACACGTGGCAAAGCACCGCCCCCACCCCCACCGGGGATGCATCACAGACTAGGACCACCGGCCGTTTGGGGTCGAAGTGCGTCAGGATTGCCTCAGATGTTAGGAGTTGCTTTAGCTCTTTGAACGCCCTCTCGTGCTCGTCACCCCACATCCATGTCTCCTCCTTTTTCAGTAACCGATGGAGCGGTTCGGCCACGGACGCCTTCCGCGGGAGGAATGTATGGTAAAAATTGAGGAGCCCCAGGAAGGACTGTAGCTCGGTTTTGGATGTGGGGCGAGGGGCCTTTTTAATGGCTGCTACTTTGGATTTAGACGGCTTAATCCCCTCGGGTGTGATCCGGAACCCTAAAAACTCGACCTCGGTTTCGAAAAAGACACATTTGTCCTTCCTCAATCTCAGCCCCGCTTTCTCGAACACGGTCAGTACTTTGTCCAACCTCTTTGCCAGTTCAGCCTCACTCCCCCCTGTTATCAACACGTCATCAAAATAAGGCAACACCCCCTCCAGTCCCTTCAGGAGGCGTTCCACAAGCGACTGAAAAAGGCCGGGTGCCGAGTTCATGCCAAACTGTAACCGCGACACCTGGAACGCTCCTTTATGTGTAACTATCGTTTGTGCCGCGGCCGTGGCGGGGGTCACAGGAAGTTGCTGATAGGCTTGTGCCAAATCGAGTTTAGCGAAACACTTTCCCCCATTCAGCCTGGCCAAAAGGTGGCTGATCACTGGCACCGGGTATGCATTAGGGCGGATCGCCTTGTTAATTGTACACTTATAATCAGCGCAAATGCGCACCTCCCCGTTAGCCTTTAGAGCCGTTACAATTGGAGTTTCCCACTCCGCGGAATCAACAGGAATAAGAATCCCCTGGCCCACCAGTTTGTCCAGTTCCGCCTCTATCTTGTCCTTGAGTGCGAACGGCACCCTGCGCGGTTTGAGTCTTATCGGGCGGACCTCCGGGTCTATGTCGAAAGCTACAGGGGGTCCCTTGAACTTTCCGAGTCCTTTCTTAAAAACGGCGGGATGCGCATCGCAAACCGCTTGTATTGGGTCCCCCCCCACGGTATGCACTCCCCCTATGAACAAACCTAAGGGCTGAAACCACTGTGTCCCTAGGAGGCTACAGCTTCCCCCCTTGAGGACAACTAGGGGCAGTTCCGCAGAATGTCTCTTAAAATTGACCCGAAATTTCCCGACCCCCAACACCGGAATGCTGTTTCCCTGTACGTCTCGTAGCGTGGACCTCAACGCTTTAAGTTTGGGCCGCACGTGGGGGTCGATTTTCAAGAACTCTTTCTGGGGAATTATAGAATAGGAGGACCCCGAGTCAATTTCCATCTTAATAGGGGCCCCTTGTACTAATACCTCAACGAAGTAATGGGACTGTCCCGCGGACACGCTGAACACTGGGGCGTCGTCCTCGCTGTCGTCCGAGACGCGGCCCACGCTATCCTGCTTCCTCGTGGTCTGGGCGCCATCTTTGGGCCTCGCTGGACGGTCCGGTCTGGCCGCACGGTCTTGTGACTGCCTCCGGCCCTCCTTCCGTTTTCTGCATGCCTTGGCGATGTGCCCCCGACGGCCGCAGGTGTAACACTCGGCCTTCCTGAACGGGCATCTCGCGCGCTCATGGGCCGCTCCGCAACCCTCGCAGCGTCGACCACCCTTTCGGACCTTCTGGACCTCCTCGCCGTCGCTGCCTTCCGTAGACGACTTTGAGGCCCGTCGAGTTGCGTGCACCGACTGTCCGGACTTCCCGTGCACCGAATTTTCCGCCTTGCCGGCTCTAGGACGCCACTCACGCCACTGGTGCATCTCGTCCACTCCAGCATTCGTGGACTCTGCGGCTTCCGCGGCCTCTACGACCTCTGCCAGCGTGGGTGGCGGCTCCTTGTTCATCAAGCTGTGCTGTACCTCCTTGTCTTTCAGGCCACACAGCACGCCGTCCCTGAGGGCCATCTCTAGGATGTCGCCCCATTTACAGGGGGCGGCGGCTATCCTCATGGCGGCCACGAATGCCTCAACCGACTCATCCGGCGCTTGGACTCGCCTCCAAAACGCGCTCCGAGCGGGAAACATTGCCCTCGAGGGACAGAAGCGCTCTCGCAGCAGCTTCATGATGTCGTCCGCCTTAAATTCGCTCACCTTCTTCGGAGCGATGATGCCCACCAGCGTCCGCTTGGTTTCCATCCCGAGCATTCTGGTGAGGATGGCCCTCTTCCTCTCCTCGTCGTCTCCTTTGACTTTGAGTTCCACCAGCGCCGCCTGGAAGTCCATCTCAAGCAGCTCCCAGTCTTGCGGTTTGGTGATGTTGAACCCGCTCTGTGCCCTGGCTGTTCCGTGGGGATCCATCATCCCACCTTCGTCGCCAATTTGGTGTATGCAAACCAAGACACAGGACACAGCCTCGGGCTGGGTTAACTCAGGTTTATTGCATCGTGGACAGAGGGAACATGAGGTAATGGCGGATCGATAGCTCTTTATATACAGCAGTAGTACATTTGAACGTGGTGCCATGGTAGCCCATTGGCTACTGTCTGCGTGACGTCATTTCGGGTCACGCCCTTCTTGTCCAGGTGTAGGTGGTGGCGGGAAAACTTCCCGCGCTGTTGCCTTTGATGAGTTCGGACCAAGAGAGCTTGGACGCTCGCTGCTGCCAGCTGGTGGTCATTAGCTCGCGTCCTATTACAGGGTTTATATGATACAGCTGAAGGTTACATAGTTGCTATAGGCAAGGTTACATTGGCTCAGATACATTGTAATCCATGTGGAAGGTAAAACCATCAGAACACAACACATGTGGAGCCTTAAACCTTTCAAAACCCATTGACGTCAGATAATCTTTAAGCAAAAAAAGACTTGTAGTCAACGACAATGACTGGAAATTCCCTTTGTTTAATTGCTGAAGTCAGTCAAGAGATGAGCTGTGTATGAACACACACTTGAGACCCTTTGTAAATTGACACTTAATCCACAAGGTTTCTTGAAAGAGAGCTCAGCTGCCAATAACTCTCCAATTTAGTAAACAGCTAAATCCACAAAAATGAAAAGTGTTCTGCTGGATCAGGCCAAGGGTTTATCTAGCCCAACCTCCTTTTTCCAACAGTGGTCAGACAAATACTTTCAGAAAGTCTACAAGCAGGATATCATAGCGGAAGTCACATTACCACGCTACCCCCCACTAGATGTCCTCTGCGATTGGGATTCAGAGGCATACTGTCAAGACTTACATAAACAAAACTGGAAGAAATAAAAGCGACTCAGTATGCTGAACCATAGTGCTCTTGAGCTGTTGTAACCAAACTTCAGAGATGAACTAAACAGAAGGTTTCAATAGTATCTGTAGAGCTGAGAATGTCTTCAGTGAAACACGAACTGTTCTGTTACTCCTGAAAGCAAATTATGTTACACAGTTTATTCTAGAAATTGTATATACCAGTGATAGGGAACATTTGGCCTTTCAGGTGTTTTGGACTTCCATTCTCAGGAGCTCCACTCGGTATGGCCAGCAGGAGTCTTCCATGGGGAGAAAGGTGGCCTATAAAAGAAGCAAGCAAGTAAACAAACAAACAAACAAAAAGATATGGGAGCCACAGATCAAAAGCTTTGGAAGCTCACAAATTCCTTTTCCTGAGTGTAGAGTGAAAACCTATTAGTTTGTTTGCAGAAAACAGCAATGATTTGAAACCATGTTACCGTAAATGAAAGTGGGACAAGAAAATGCTAAAGCAGGAGTGCAGCTAAACATTAAGGAAATAAAAATTATCACTACAGAAGAACAATGCAGTTTTAAAGATGAGAATAAGGAAGTAGACATTGTTGGCAGGAACGGAGGACAGGCCGTGCCATGGAGGCACGGAAGGTGAGCGGCCCAGCTAAGAAGGGACTGAGGGGGAATGGGGGGGGTTCGTGTTCCCCCTTTCTCCTCCCAGACCAGGGCAGGCAGTGTGGCCCCCGGGCCCACCCCCCCTCAGTCCATGTCCCCCGCCCCACTTACCTGTTGCCGGCTCGGCCGTTTGCTCTCTGTGACTCCCCAGATCGGCCTTCTTAGCTG
This sequence comes from Bradypodion pumilum, assembly GCA_035047305.1. NCBI lineage: Eukaryota > Metazoa > Chordata > Lepidosauria > Squamata > Chamaeleonidae > Bradypodion > Bradypodion pumilum. The sequence goes on from JAWDJD010000002.1 coordinate 365,400,846, forward strand.
GGCCACTCAACTTCCGTGCCTCCATGGTGTGGCCTGTCCTCCGTCCCCACCATACCGGTTGGGGACGGAGGGCACCAAAGGCAGGGGGCCCAGCCGGCAACCAATGTGCCCACCCGCCCACCGTGGTGAACTGGGGTGGCTTCCCTCCGGAAGACAAAGTGTCTCCTGGAGGGAACTGGTTTGTGCGTTGCCAGCTTTTTGTTGAAACGTGCACGCCACTTGCCCCACCTCCTCCACGCTCGTGTCCTTCAGCCTGATTGGAGGACGCTGGGACATGTAGGTTTTTTTTATTTTCGTGTTTGTGGGGCGTTTGCCCCACTCTCTGTTTCGGGAACCTTGCGGCATTGTGAGTTTGGTTTTAAGATAGCTGTGGGCGGCTCGGTACAGGAAGGTTGGGCCGGGTGTAGATGCTAATGCCATACACTCATCACCCATCCACCTTCTTATAGGTAAAGATTTATTTATTGGTCATATTTATATTGCCGCCCAATTGGCAAGCGACTCTGGGCTGCATACATGTTGTGTATGCATAAATTCACCCACCACTGCTCGCACTCAGCTGCCAGCGATAGCGCAGCAGCTGCCACTGCACGCAGCTCAGCTGCCAGCTATAACGCAGCTGAAGGAGCTCAGCCCATGTGGCTCAAATCACCCAACCAGTAACAAGCACGGGAACCTTTCCCGCCACAGGTAAACCTTAGTCGGACCTTAGTCAGGTATGCAGTACATCCCAATGATGTCACTGCTACCGCAACCAATGGGCGCCCTTGGGGCGAAATTCAAATGTACTGTATGATATATAAGGAGCTGCGTCTCCACCGTTTAGCCATGTACAGATTGACCATGCTGCAATAAAGAAGTGTTTGGCCCGCCTGCTGGCTCCGTGTGCAATCAATCTCCCTACATCAAACTGGTGACGAAAGTGGGATAATGGCTTCCCACAGAGTTACCCTCACTCCATTCGACACCTCCAAGCCCGAGTCATGGGACCTCTACGAGGAACAGTTCCTGTATGCGATGAACGCGGAGAACATTGAGGGCAAAGCACAGAGACGAGCCTGCCTACTGGCTCAGTGCAGGTTGCCAACCCTGGAACTGGCGAGGAACCTCCTGATGCCAAGGGCCCTCAAGTCGGTACCCCTCGCTGCACTGTGGGCACATTTCCGCCCAAAGGTGTCTGTGTTCCCTGCAAGACTGGCTTTTCACCGGCGCGACCAGTGGCCCAGAGAGAGCATGGCAGAGTTTGTCGCCGCGTTGAGACTGGCGGCTGTTCCTTGCCGGTGGGGAGCCTTCCTGGCTGAGGTGTTGCGAGACCGCATCCTACTCGCATTCCATCTGCCCCATGCGTCTCAAGCCGCGCAGAGTGCCTTTTGCACTAAAGAACAAAATAGACACTGAGTTGGACAAACTGGTGGGCCAGGAGATTCTGGTTCCAGTGGACTCCGCAGATTGGGAGACACTGATTGTAACTGCATTAAAATCTAACGGGGAGGTTAGGATTTGTACTGATTACAAGTGTACTATCAACAAGGCTATTTGCCCCAATGCCTACCCAGTGCCGGTAGTTAGCCACTTGTTGGCCAGGTTACACGGGGGTAAATGCTTTGCAAAGCTGGACCTAGTGCAGGCTTACCAGTAGTTAACAGTCACACCTGCGGCCGCAGCTGCCCAGACGGTAGTTACGTACAAGGGTGCGTTTAAAGTGACATGCCTCCAGTTCGGCATGAACTCAGCTCCCGGGATATTTCAGGCGCTTGTAGAACACCTACTTAAGGGTCTCCTCGGGGTGTTGCCATACTTCAATGATGTATTGATAACAGCTGGGGATGAGTCAGAGTTAGCCCAGAGGTTAGACCGGGTGCTGTCTGTGTTTGAGAGGGCTGGGTTACACCTGAGAAGGGACAAGTGCGTATTCTACACAAACGAGGTAGAGTTTCTGGGGTTTCGAATCCTCTTTGGGGTAAAGCCCTCAAAATCCAAGGTTATGGCCATTCAGGACGCCCCCACACCAGCCTCTAAAGCGGAACTGCAGTCTTTCCTGGGGCTCCTGAATTTCTACCACTCCTTCCTCCCACGGAAGGCATCTGTGGCAGAGCCGTTACACTGCCTACTTAAAAAGGATGCAGTCTGTCACAGCCAAGCCCACCCCACAGATCTTGTCCCCTAGAATGTTAAGGTGGGCGATCTTCCTAAACGAGTACCAGTTCACACTGGTGCATCGCCCAGGGAAAAACATCGCTCACACGGATGCGCTTTCCAGGTCTCCCCTGCCGGAGCTGGGAGAACCCGAGTGCGAGGTTGAGCAACAGCACCAGGTGCTGCTCATCGAGTCCCTCGAATCACCCCTGATTGTGCCTGCGGATATCGCCAAGGCAACTGCCAAGGACAAGATCCTGTCCCAAGCGCTGGCATGGGCTAAGAAGGGCTGGCCCCTAACGTCCCCATCTGAAGAACTTGCATTGTTCTTCAGGAAACGTTTCGAGCTTTCACTCGAGAGAGGATGTCTCCTCTGGGGCCAGAGAGTAGTCATCCCCGAAGTCTTGCGAGCCAAGGTGCTCCGGCTACTCCATACGAGTCATCCGGGGATCATGAAGTCAAAAGCTCTGGTGAGGAGCTACTTCTGGTGGCCTAACATAGATAACGATATAGAACAGTTGGTGGGCGCGTGCGAGAGTTGCCAACTCTCATGGCCCAAGGAGCATAGGCTACACTCTAGGGAGTGGGACACAGCCCAAGGACCGTGGTCAAGGGTCCATGTGGACTTCGTGGGGCCCTTCAGGGGGACAATGTTCCTACTTGTGGTTGAAGCATTCTCGAAATGGCTTGAGGTCATTCCAATGCGAAACACGTCCTCCGCTGCCACAATCAAACACCTGAGGAAGGTGTTTGTGTACTTTGACCTGCGTGATGTATTAATTTCAGATAACGCATCCATTTTCACGTCCGCAGAATTCGAGGCGTTCCTCGAGCGGAATGCAATCAGGCATGTCACCTCTGCCCCTTTTCACCCTGCCACGAATGGCCAAGTAGAGCATCTGGTCCGCACCACAAAGGACACACTAAGGAGGATGGGTCCAGGGGACCTGGAGCTACAGCTCTGCCAATTCCTCATGTGCTATAGGGTCACCCCGCTCGCGTCGGGGCAATCCCCTGCGGAGCTCCTAATGCAGAGAAGAATCGCAACGTTATTTGACTGCCTGGATCCTTCTAGGGTGGAGGATAGGGGTACGAATGTGGCAATAAACCAGAGGAAAGGGTTTGGGGCAGGCGATCCAGTTTACTGTAGGAACTATCTAAGCTCAGGGCCAGCATGGGTACCCGGGGAAGTGGTGGAACAAACCGGGCCAGTATCGTACAAAGTCATAACAGAGTCAGGATTACTGTGGCGGAGACACGCTGACCAGCTTAGGAGAAGGGCCATGGAAACCACCCAGGGGAGTGATCCAGAGGAATCAGCGTTAGGGTTACCCCCACCCGTTTAAACCAAGGGGGGAATACAGGACTCATGACAGGCTGCATAGAGCCACGGGAGTCCGTCTCCCAACCCGGGGATGAAGACCCCCAGTTTGATTTTTTGTTTCAGGATGGGGAGAGTTTTTGCGAGTGTTCCCCCACTCATCCCAGTGAGCAGCAGGGTTTTGAGTTCTCCAAACAGTCCCCTCATCCTTCCCGTTTCAGAAATGCCCCATCCCTGCCCTTGCTAGGATTTGATGGGACCCTGCAGTTCTCCCGGGGGGGAGACTCGAGCGTAGCGGCTGAACCCAGCAGCGCCATTGAGCCAGCCGGTCGACCGCAGCGCGTCCGCCGGCCCCCACAATGGTTGAGGGACTTCGTCCCATCCTAGGGGAGAGGGATGTTGTGTATGCATAAATTCACCCGCCACCGCTCGCACTCAGCTGCCAGCGATAGCGCAGCAGCTGCCACTGCACGCAGCTCAGCTGCCAGCTATAACGCAGCTGAAGGAGCTCAGCCCATGTGGCTCAAATCACGCAACCAGTAACAAGTGCGGGAACCTTTCCCGCCACAGGTAAACCTTAGTCGGACCTTAGTCAGATATGCAGTACGTGCCAATGACGTCACTGCTACTGCAACAATGGGCGCCCTTGGGGCGAAATTCAAATGTACTGTATGATATATAAGGAGCTGCGTCTCCACCATTTTGCCATATACAGATTGACCATGCTGCAATAAAGAAGTGTTTGGCCCGCCTGCTGGCTCCATGTGCAATCAATCTGCCTACATCAAAGTACAACACTTACATCATAAAACACAGAAAAACACCCACCTTAAAACTATAAAAACCCTTTAAAACTCTTAAAACACTAAAACTACTCCCCGGTCCCCACCAATTAAAAATTCTTGTCAGTCCTAATCAGCTTGGCCAATTATAAGTATTTCCTTGCTCTTTCTCTGTGTGGAGATACCAGTACAAACATATTTAGGTCTACTCAGAAATAGATGTTGTGGTGCTTGTGCAAATTTTTCACATGTAAGTGTACATGCACTGCTGATTAGTATAATTATTAAATTCTTTTTGAATGTGAAATATAGAGTGCTGAAAGTTTGATAATTTCTGTTGGACCATTACCTGTCAAATCAGAACTCTTCACAATTCCCTCCCCTACACAAAGATGGGTCAAAATAAGCAAGGGTTTATTAGAAATACTGTAAAGCAAACCCTTTCAGTAGGCAGGAACTTTTAAAACTGACTTTATGTTAATATGCAAATACAGTAAATATTGTTCAACTATCAAAGTTGTTGTCTTTGTTAACATTTGCATAATACCATAAATTCAAAGCTGCACTTCTGTCTGTGGTCTCAGGCAGCATCTGATGCTGTGATTAAGCTTTGAACTCTGTTCAAATAACCACTGAGGCAGACAGAGGCTGGGTAATTCCTAGTTGGTGTGGTCAAGATAATGGTGCTGGGGAGACAAAATGTGAATGAGTGGCTGCTACTGGGCAGGTAGGAAAATCTAGGTGTATGAGGAGGGAAAACACTGTAATCCAAGGGAATGAGATCTAGGGATTCTGGTTGGGGAAAAGGATGGCAGCTACCTACACTCAGGTCAGAGCTGCATCCTTAGAGGAAATGACTCAACTCACTTTCTGCCTTTGACATAAGATGGTAACAAGAATACTGTACAACAATACAGCAACTTCCATGAGATCTCTCTTTTTCAGCCTCTCTTTCTTGAACACACACATAGACAACATTTATGGTGATTTACAATGTTTAAAAAGGGTGGGGAAGAGATATTGAGAGAGAATCCTTGTTCACAAAGATAGGATAAGCTAAAACAGATAATGGGGAAGATAACAGAAGAGGGAAAGAAGGAGATAAACTTAGATGAACAATGTTATCAAACGCAGTAACATATGACTACACTTAGTCATTGATAAGAATAATATTGTGAAGTAAGATCAGGGCCAGTTCTACCATTTGGCAGAATGAGGCAACTTTCTTAGCTGGCAGATGTGGGGGTCAACCATTGCAGTCCCAGGCTATTTCTTGGGAGCCTTCCAGCAATTGAAAGCATTGTCCTGGCACCTCAGTGTACATACTTAATCTTGGTCGGTGTACATAGACTGAAGGCACCATCTTGTCTTTTACCTCAGGCTACAAAATGGGGATACATTGGCTTAGTGGTTAAGATGCTGAGCTTGATGACCATAAGGTCAGCAGGTTAGCAGTTTGAGACACAAGTGCCACGCAATGGAGTGAGCACCCATTGTTTGTCCCAGCTCCTGCCAACCTAGAAAAAATATCTTGGTGTGACACTTGACAGGACACTCTCTTTTAAGCAACACTGCCTGAATACCAAAGCCAAAGTTAGTACAAGGAACAACATCATCAGGAAACTCACAAACTACAAATGGGGAACTCAACCATCCATGCTGCATACATCATCTTTGGCCCTGAGTGTCTCCAATCTCGTTCTGTGCAGGACAATGACAATAAAGATTTATCTATCTGCAGCAGAGTATGCTGCTCCAGTATGGAGTGCATTTGCACACACAAAACAAGTTGACATAACTGTTAATGAAGCCATGCGTATAGTGATATGATGCCTCAAACCTATACCATTTGAGAAAATATACCCTCTTGTTGGTATTGCTCCAGGGACTGCGGTGGCTCAAGTGGTTAAGATGCTGAACTTGCCAACTGGAAGGTTGGAGTTCAATTCCCGGGTACTGCATGACAGAGTGAGCTCCTGTCCCTGTCCCAGCCCCTGCCAACCTAGCAGTTTGAAAGAAAGAAATTGCAAGTAGATAAATAGGGACCACTTTTGTGGGAAGGTAAACAGCATTCCGTGCACTCCGGTGCTGAGGCATGCCTGCCACATGTCCATGGAAATGTCTGCAGAAGCAGACAGCGCTGGCTCTTTGGCTATAAACAGAGAAGAGCACTGAGCCCTAGAGTTGGATATGACTGGCTTTCGAGCAAGGGTGACCTAGTATTGCTCCACCTAAGATCAGGATAGAAGTAGCAGTGGACGCCGAAAGAACTAAGCAAGAGAATGACTCTTTACATCCTCTGAATGGATATGAGCTTCAGATCCAGGAAGAGCTTTATGGCAGGAACAAACATTCTTGAGGGCACAAAAGAATAAAACCAAATTAAAAGATGGAGGAAGGAGCTCACTGGACAAGGAACATCATTAAAGGAGGATATAGCTGAGGAACTCAACCTTTCCTACATCACTTGGAGGACCCTGAATAGGCTGAAGGGATGGAGTCCCTAAATACAAAACCAACATGCTCAAGTTGGGGCTGCTAGAGGGCATAAAGTTGCCATAATTCTCTCCCACAAAACCGGGACAGAAATACACTTGACAAAAATCGGTGGGTTGTCTACAAAATAGCCTTTTAAAAACAAACATAATATAATGACAGCTATAAAACACTTTCACATTAAATATATCAATACATAAATTAATTTATTTACAACAGTTAATTTTTGTTGTAAGATCTATTGTACTTCTGAGAAGTCGTGTCACAGTCAACTCTTAACATCCTCAGTTCCAAGAAACACACTGGTCACACTTATCGGGTAATGGTGTGAGGTGAGGACGTTAAGATTTGCCTCCAGGTATACTACAACTCCAATGTGGCAGAAAATTGCTCGTTTGATGGTGAGAGTTCGAATTTATTTTAATGGTGTGTTATAATACACAATAAGTAAGTTTTAAAAATCCGGGACTTTAACATGATTTTTATTGAACTGGCCAGGACACTTTTTCCAACCTTGAATCCGGGTCAATTCTGGTTTTCCGGAACATATGGCAACCCTAAACGGGCAACATGTGTGAATGTGGAGAGATACAGAGTCTGGCTTATTTACCAGTCTGCCGATTACTGTGAATAATTAAAATACGAATAGAAAATGCAAGATCCAACTTCATAAAAATGCAACATTTGTTATGCAGTAGAGATCTAACACTCCCAGTGTTGCTATGTGAAGTTGAAGCTTGGACACTGACTAAAGCTTCTGAAAAGAGGATCAACGTTTTTGAAATATGGATCTACAGACAGCAGCTAAGGATATCATGGGTTGACCATGTGACTAACATAGAAGTATTGTGCAGAATGGATAAAGAACAAGAACTCTTTAAGACCATCAAGCAAAGAAAGCTCCAATACCTTGGCCATATCATGAGGAATTACATCTATACCTATAAAATGGTGCGTTAACCGTTGGAATGTGACAAAGGATGTTTAGCCAGGCCCCACTAGCCCCGTCTGAGCCTCCATGCACTCGCCCGAACGGGGTTCGCAGGTAACTGTTGGGTTGAAATTTGTGCCAGTGGGGCAGGAGCCCCCCGGATGCAAACAAAAAAAGGGAAGTTCAATTCCCAACGTTCCTTGCACTGCGCCGCACCAGAACCAATCAGGCTGAGTGGCACGGGCAAAAGGAACGTTCGGAAACGTGCCGCGGCCAATCAAAAATAAGCTGCAGGAAACAAACCGCTGCACTAACTAAAATCGCGCAGCCCATGCGTAAAAATAAAAATTTTAAAAAACACAATTTAAAAACTAACCTCATTTGCATAAAAAAACCCCTTCCAAACCCATTTTAAAGAGCCTGGCACTGAGGAAGCCGGAGCGCAAAAAATAAAAATAAACAACACACTGAGAGCGCAAGTCCGCCGCAGGCGGACGCAGCGCCTCAAAGCCACAAATTCACAAAACCTTTCAACACCATTTAAAACAGCCCGGCACCATTTGTTCAAGAAAAAAAAACCCTTCACTATCCAACACAATTTTTTAAAAGCCCGGCACCGCCGGGCAAAATATGCTAGTAAAATATAGAATACTCCAACTCACTCTTCAAGGAATGATCCTTGGGAAGAGAGGCCCTGGACGTATATGGACTTCATGGCTGAAGAACCTGAGAGACTGGTGTGGCATGTGCTCGGAAGAACTGTTCTGAGAAGTTAAGAACAGGAAGACTATCGCCATGATGATAGCCAATATAGTGTCCAGAATGGATACAGCACCTGAAGAAGAAGAAGAATCTTTAGTCACCATGGACAGAATCCTGTTTGCTCTCCTCTCCCCCTGTACAACATACTGTTGGATAAGCCCTTTGTTCAAGGAGGCATCCGGTACAAATGTGGAAATTGACCATCTGCTCCCACAATGGATCATTACTGAGTGGAAGGAAATACTGTAACAAGATTCTACCCTGTGCATTTTGAGACTTTCAGTTTGGGCTCCCTAAATTGTAAACCTGAGGATTTTAAAACCTTGCCCTATGCAGCTCACACACTAAAAATCTGTTCTGAGTACCAAGTTGAAGCTCAGAACTGTGAGGACAAGAATGGAAGAAGAGACACACACATCCCTCTGAGTACGTGCAGAGTGCATTTCCAGTCAGGTCATATCTGGGACTGAGGAGCGAGGTTTTTATTTTTATTTATTTATTGCATTTATATCCCACCTATCTGGGAGATTTTCCCACTCTGGTTGGTGTACAACATATATGTACATACCTGAATATATTTAAAAAGGGTGACAGCACCCTCCCTCCCTCCTTCCCTACCAAAGGGAAGCATCTTGTCCCCTAAGAATTGACAACCAAACTAAACAAAGAGGGATGGCACTGTAGGAAGAAAACTAATATTCGGCTAGCTAAACGAAAGCCATGTTTAAGAATAGCTCCCCAACCACCAACCCACCCCGTGGTGCCAATGTTATATATGTGAGCGTGACATTGTTGCCCCTCCTGAAATTTTTTTGCCCCTCCTGAAAAAATGCGCCCCCCCCAAAAAAAAAAATCTAGAATACTGGCTACGGCCCTGGAGTAAAGGTAAAGGCCAGTCGTATCCGACTCTAGGTTGCAATGCTCATCTCTGTTTCAAAGCCGAAGAGCCAGCGTTATCTGCTTCTGCAGACGTTTCCGTGGTCAGGTGGCAGGCGTGACTAGACACCGGAGTGCACGGAAAGCTGTTTACTTTCCCACCGAAGTGGTCCCTATTTATCTACTTGCAATTTCTTGCTTTCGAACTGCTAGGTTGGCAGGAGCAGGGACAAAGACGGGAGCTCATTCCGTCCTACAATACTCGGGAATCGAACTGCTGACCTTCCGCCTCCCAGTCAGCGTCTTAGCTTATTATAAAGAATATCCGGCGTGGGAAGGGAAGGTTGTCACGTTCTGTCTGTAAAGCAGAAATTGAAGTTAACAAGTGGGGTTTTAGCCAAAGCTTTGGCAGTGGCTTTTGCAGTGGCTCAAGGGGCTCAGACGCTGACTGGGAGGCGGAAGGTCAGCCGTTCGATTCCCGAGTACTGCAGGACGGAATGAGCTCCCGTCTTTGTCCCAGCTCCTGCCAACCTAGCAGTTTGAAAGCAAGACATTGCAAGTAGATAAATAGGGACCACTTCGGTGGGAAGGTAAACAGCGTTCCGTGCGCCCCGGTGTCTAGTCATGCCTGCCACACGACCACGGAAACGTCTGCAGAAGCAGCAGACAGCGCTGGCTCTTCGGCTTTGAAACAGAGATGAGCACTGAACCCTAGAGTCGGATACGACTGGCTTTCGAGCAAGGGAAACCTTTACTTTGGCGACAGAAAAGCACCACTTGTTGAATATCTGTCTGTTGCATTTTTGTTTAAAAACAACAGGGGCTGGGAAAGGTGTGTGTGTGTGTGTGTGTGTGTGTGTGTGTGTGTGTGTGTGTGTGTGTGTGTGTGTGTGTGTGTGTGTGTGTGTGTGTGTGTGAGAGAGAGAGAGAGAGAGAGAGAGAGAGAGAGAGAGAGGGAGGGAGGGAGGGAGGAAAGGGCCCGTTTCCTGGGGAATTAAGCGCTCGGCGAGAAAAGAGCCTGGGCCACCAGAGCGCGACTGCCACGGCTCCCCCCGCCGGAGGAGGTGGGTTCGAGCCCCGCGCGCGGCGTGTGGCAGTGACTGCGCCCTGCCCACGGGGGTCCCGACCCTGCCGCCGTCCCCGCGGCCCCCTCGCTCCATCCATCCATCTGCGGCACCTTTTCCTGCCTCCTAATATGGGCTCTAATTAAATTACAACCGACCCGGGGCCGAGTGCGTTCAAGTTACAAGGGGGAGCCCTCCCTGCCTGCTCATTGGCTGCGGCTCCGGCGGAGGGGGCGAGGCCTCGCCCGCTGATTGGCTCATCCCGCTCGGGAGGAGGGGCTCCGCCGAACGGGGCGCTCTGACTCTTGGGCCGGCGGCTGGGCAATGGGATTGAATTGGAGAAGAAGAAGAAGAAGAAGCAGCAGCAGCCCCGGAGGAAGTCAGTCGGCGGCGCCGTCGAGCCCGGCCGCGGCGAAAGTTTCCCGAGCGTCTCCTCCTGGCGGGCCTGTCAGCGTCCCGGGAGGGTCCCTCGGGGCTCCACGGCCGACCCCAAACCCCGCCGCCTTTGCATTGCACTGCTGCGCTGCCTCCTTCCTCCAGCCCTGGCATGCACAGCGCCCGCCTCGACGCCTTCGTCAGCCACCTTCGCGCAGAAGTGGTGAGTCCCGTCGGTGGGGGGATCGGGGCCAGGCTGTGGCTGGGCTGGCGGAGGGAAGACGGGGGTGGCGGGGGACGGGGTGGCTGCTGCGTCTGGGCAGGGGCGGCACGGGGCCAGACCTCAAGTCGGGGGCTCTTCTTGGGACATCCGAGACCCTCGAGGGGAGGGAGGGTGGTGCGTGGAGAAGGCAGAGGCGTCCCTCCGGACGGAGCAGGCTCCCCCCGGGGGTGGGCGAGGGGGGGAGAGGCCGGCGATCGCGGTGGCGTCGGGTCTTATTTTCATTGTTCCTCTGGGCCATTGTCTGGGAAGGACGGGCGCTCCTTCTTCAGGAAAGAAGGGCAGCGGCAGCGGCAGCGGCAGGCAGGAGCAAGACCGGGCTTGCGGCTTAATCGGCGCGCCTCCTGGGACGGAGGAGGAGGAGGAGGAGGAAGCATCCCGGGGCGCTCCTCCGCCTTGCCCGCCTGACTGGCTGGCTGGCCGGCCGACCGGAGGAGCTGTCAGCCTGGCTTCCCCCTCGTTCTGGATGGAGTCAGGCGTTGGTTGGCTGGCTGCGGTTCCGTCTCACACGCTGGGTGAGAAGGTGGGTCTCCAGTCCAGGGCTGTAGCCAGGGGGCCCCCAGAGGGGAGGGGGTGAAAACCCTCCTGAGCTAACAACCCCCCCAACCCCCCCCCGTGATCACACACACACACACACACACACACACACACACACGCACAGAGAGAGAGAGAGAGAGTCTCTGGACCGCTTGACACTGGAGAGAATTGATCTAGCTGGGGAAGATCCTCTGCATGCTCAGTCTCGTCCCGTGGCAGAGCCCAGCACTCTCCCCCCCAAAAAAACAAAAATAAAAAATAAAACCTGCATTGCATCGGTTAAGACTAGTAGCCTACACTCCGGCAGTCCATGGCGCTTAGTTTTGAGTAAGGATGGCTCTGAGATGGAATGAGGTGATCCTAACTGGGACTGCTCAGAGCAAGGAGTCAGACAAAGAGTTGCTTTTAATTGTATTTTTTTGCACCCCAGAGGTGGAACTGGGGTGGGGGTGGGTCTGATTCTTTAGTGGCAAAGGAAATTGATTTTGGACGTGCTCGAGTGCAGCTTCCCTTCTCTTTCCAGGCAATAGCAATCACACGTATATACCACCCTTTAGCGCTAGCAGTTCGAAAGCAAGAAAATGGCAAGTAGATCAATAGGGACCACTTCGGTGGGAAGGTAAACAGCGTTCCGTGCGCTCCGGGGTCTAGTCACGCCTGCCACATGACCACGGAAACGTCTGCAGAAGCAGACAACGCTGGCTCTTCGGCTTTGAAACAGAGATGAGCACTGACCCCCTAGAGTCGGATACGACTGGCTTTCGAGCAAGGGAAACCTTTACCTTTACCTTTACTAGCACTTAGTGCACTCTGGGTGGTTCACAAGTTAATTCGCATTTTGCCCCCAACCTCGGAAGGATGGAAGGATGAGTCAACGTTAATTCCTGGCAGGATTGAACTCACAAAGGTTTGGTTGCTGGACAGTCGCTTAACCACTGCGCCACCAGGGCTTTCTGGTTGAGGGGGGGGGAGCACATACATTATAAAAATGCCCTGTATTCAACAGCCCTGCTCAGCTCTTGCAAACTCAAGCCTGTGTCTTCCTTTAGGGAGTCAGTGGTGGGCTCCAAAAATTGTTACTGCCTACTCTGTGGGCGTGGCATGGTGGGCGTGGCCAGGGGAAGCCCTGCGTCGCACCCAAATTAGAACTACTTTATTTCAAAACTTGGATGGGTGGGGCCAGCCGCTAGCCAGAATTTCTGCTACCAGTTGTGGCGAACTGGTGCGAACCTGCTGATGCCTACCACTAAAGCTTCTGCCTGGCAGGTTTAAACTCACAACGTGTCCATCTGAGCGCGTTTTCTGCATCCAGGAGTGACGAGGGTGGTGTGGGCCGGATGAATGGGCATTGGGGGCAGATCTGGATCCTGCCCACGGGCCGTAGTTTGAGCACCCTTGGTTTAACCACTGCACCACCAGGTCTCAGCCTTGCCACTCAAAATAGATTCTGGGCTTGAGGAGGTCCCAAGTTGATCTGTGGCTCATCCTGGAAGATGAAGAGGTATTTGTGCTGAAAGGAGGGGGGGAGGCAGGAAAGGGCATCAACTGGGCTGGAGTTCCACCCTCTGAGCCCAACCCTTTCTTTGAGGGAAGAGACTTGGAAAGAAGATGGAAACATGGACTCAGAAACTCAGGCCTTCCTATTCCTAGAAGCTCACTTCTAAACTTTCCACTTCAGTGGGAAAAGATCTTGGGGACATGAAAGGAGCCTCATTTGGGCAAACCCTGGAGCAGAGTTTCTCCAGCAAAAACCCTTTCAACCCAAAATAATTTCTGACACAAAATTATTATTACTGTACAGTACTTCTAAATTCTCAACTGCAGCTGGAGAATAGCCTGGTGTTGGAGACAGGAGAATGGGACTTCTGCTCAATTTGCCGCGTCTTTTAGGGAATCCACAAATTGTTCTTCTTGTATCTCCAGAAAGCCAAATCCCTCCCCCATTCCCCACAATGGGTGAATAGATTGTGGTTGGTTTCCACATTGCTATGTTGCCAAATTCCACATATAACTGAAGAGTTCCTCTACCAGCAGTGGGAAGCTTTGCTTACCCATTTCTCTTTTGATCCACTTGGACTGGTTTCACACTGTTCTTTAGTCTGAGCTGAAGCAAACTCATAGGTCTCAATCCCCAGTTGGATACAATGATTGTCTTGTAGAAATGTGTCCACATTCTAGGTAGGATTTACCCTCTAGTGGTTGCATGGATCCTGCAGAATGTGAACATAGCCTAGCCCTGAAAAGGGTGATGCCACTGCAGAGATTATGAATATTTTATCTGTACCTGTATTAGAAAGGAGATGAGTAAGAGTTGTCTGAAAGAGCTCTGCGGATCTCCAGGAAGCTGTAGTGATCTAAGTCTACCAGAGATACTCTTTGTTAATTAATTTAATTTAATAGATTTATATACCACCCTATCCATTGGACTCTGAGTGGTGTACACAAGTTAAAACCAATATAAAACAATTTTTAAAACCCTTAAAAACATAGCAATATTTAACCTCCGCTGTGCCATTTACTATCATAAAAACAAATATAAAATCTACAAAACCTTAACATTAAAAAATTTAAAAAATTATTACAGGAGGGGGGAGTCCTAAGGACATTCTGGTAGATCCTGTCCCAATCTGGTGGGCTGGCCCTGGTAATAGTGACGTACTTTTCTGAGCTGCCACTGTAGATTTCCAGTGGTGCTTCTATTACTTTGCTTGGGGGTATTGTGAGAAAATTAAAACAGTGGTTCAAAGACCATCCATGGTACATATCAGCATCAGTGGATGTTCCTAAGGCCCTACCAGCTTCCCAAGGTGTTGATGTCAGGTCTGCCTTTTTACTTCGGACATGCATCTAGCTCTTTTGAGCACCATATGGAGAAAAGGCAGGATCGAGATGTGATTAATGGAAAAGATGGGTTTTTCTCCGCTGTCTCTTTGGCCTTATCCTTCTAAGAAATGTTGGGCATAGCCTATTGCTTTTTTGAAGGGCCGTAGTGCCCACACTACGTATGGATCACAACAGAAAGTGAAATATTCCTAAACTGACCTATATCCTTCACAATAGCTGTTGCATGTTGCATTTGGATGGGATACCTTGTTTCCAAACTCACCGACTCCTGAGAATGCCATCATACAGAAGGTCTATTTGCATCTTCCAAGTGGTCATGGAAAGACAAAGGAGTGACAATTTTGGTACAGAAAAGAAAGTGCTCCTATGGGAATTGATGTAATGGTGGAAGGAGCCATTTGGAGGTTGAACTCTCTCTTCTGTGTAAGACTCAGAAGGCTGACAGATGTTTGTGAAGGATGAATGCTTCCAAAAAGCATAATGCAACAGTCTGTGTTTCATGTTTATATGTAATGCAAAATTACATTGCTTTTGACTATTGCCAGGATGGGGTTCCTATAAAGGGCCTAACTCGCTGCCCAGATAAAACCATACTGTGAGCATTGTTTTCTTTAGTACACAGGGGTACAAGGCATGTGTGATAGCTGCCCCTCCTCCCATGTTCTGTTTTCTGCAAGCCTGGAGGCCATAAATGCTTTCTCAGTATGCATTAATAAAATACATCATGAGTGGTGTGAGATAGGGAGATTGTACATGTAGTGTAGCTTTTTCCTGTGAGATGAAAGTGGCACTCTTTCCTTCCAAAATGCTTTCTTCTTCCCAAGAATGGCCATCGTACTCTGTTCTGTGCAGGAGGATACCATCGGCTGATCTCTTAGTCACTTCTGGACTCAAAACTTTCTTTGCTTGAGTCCTATATATGTTAACAGCTGCTTCTTTCTATTAATCAGTCAAGATCAAGTTATTTCTCCTGGCTTTGTTATTGTGGCAGCAGACAATGACAGTGGCAACCAGGTGCAGCGGGCACTATGCATCTCCTATGGAACTCTATGCTGGGAGAGGCATCCTTCCTGAGATCTGAGGGCTGTGATGGTGAGCCTTGGCACTCCAGATGTTCTTGGACTTCAATTCCCAGAAGCCCAAACACCCTGTGAATCCACACGAATGGGTTTACTGCGATTCATCTGGCCCGTACGGGCGCATTTTACTTCCACTTCCGGGAGCAATGAGGGCAGTGTGGACCAGATATATAGAATTTTCTGTAGTGCCAAGGTTTGCCATCACAGTCTTAGGGAGAGAAAATTTAATCCTTTCTTACTTATTCGTATTTGTTGGGATGACTTGATTAGTTTTTACACTGGTTTTTGGAGCACATTTTCAACTTGACCGCTCTCCACTTTATCATCCTACTGCTGCTGTTGTTAAGAGGTTTGAATGTAAAGGGGAAATGTTCTATACAGTGGCACCTCAGATAAAGTCCAATTCGGATAAAGTCGCGGTTTTCATGCGCACGTGATGCATCACATAATGTCCAAAACCGCTAAAAACTGGATGTTATCCGAGGTATTTGGTATAGGAACCTCGGATAAAGTCCATTTTTGGACGTTATCCGATGCATCACCCATTTGATTCAGATAAAGTCCAAAATCGGATAAAGTCCAAATTTGTGGAACGGAGTTTGGACTTTATCCGAGGTTCTACTGTACATTAAAAAGAAAGTCACTGTGGAGATTGAAAATGACTTACACTGAGTTTAGAAACTTTACACTTTCTGGAGCGGGTACCATAGAAAAGAAGTAGTTTTGCAGGATTCTGTTTTCAAGCAATTTTGAGATAGTTATGGACAGCTGAAAGCTTAATAATTCTCCGCATATGATGGAGTTGATGGTCCTCCATTGGGATAGTTTAAACTTGAGTTAGATAACTTCAGGTAGCCCTTCAGAAGTTGTTGGACCACAGCTTCCATTACCTTTACCATTGACCAGGCCGCCTACAGCTACTAGGAATTACCACCCAACAGAGGCAGTCACCTTGTCCAGAATCAGAGTCAAGGTCAAGGTCTCCTTTGCTTGAAAGCCAGTCATATCTGACTCTAGGGTACAGTGCTCATCTCCATTTACAGCCAAAGAGACAATGATGTCCGTATCTGCAGATGTTTCCGTGGACATGTGGCAAGCATAATTAGATGCCGGAGTGCACGAAACACTGTTATCCTAACCCTCAAAGCAGTACCTATTTATCTACTTGCAATTTCTTGCTTTCAAACTACTAGGTACTGGCCTATTTAACCTAACAATTATTTAACCCAATATGGTCCACTCTGACTGGCAGCAGCTCTTCAGGATTTGGGCAAGATTTTTTTCAACCCAGACCTAGCGATCCTTTGACTTTCAATTCAAGTCCTAACCAGAACACACCCTGATTGGCTTCCAAAATCAGGTGAGTTTTGGATAGTATGTTGGTAACAACATCTGGAATGCCACACTTTCCCCAAGTCTAGGGACTGAGTTCTTGAGTTTTCTGGCTGCTGGGGCCCTTGTGTGAGAAGTTATTGTCTGTGCTGAGGGCCCATATATGGTTCCAAGGCTTTTCAACTTTAACTGCCCAAGAGTCTGCCTTGTCTGTCCTTTCTTTCCTTGATGCCTTCACAAATATGTCTGGCCTCAACAACCTGACATTCACTGTGACGTGCCGCCTTGCATTGGCAGCTGCCATCAAAATGCTTTGCATGTGCCTCCCTCCTGCTATCATCACCCCTATTTCATCCCTCAGGCTAAGTCTGGCATCCTGTCAGGTCCTTAAGACTTGAGTGTGGTTGATGGAGAAATGAGATGCGTAATCCCCACTCAGCTCCTAGGTAAAGAAGCCATGGCAGTGGCACAAAAAGGGAGGAGTATGGAAAGAAAGAGGATGCCATGAGCCCAAGCTGGGTGGGCTATAGACTGGAGTCTAGCCATGGGCATCTTGGTGACCTATGAAGAACCAAAGCTTATGGGCCAGCAGAAAAACATCTCACTGAGCATAACATGGTCTTGCAAGAGACCCATTATCTGGCTTTTTAATAGTCACCATCTTCTAGATCTGGGGTTCTCAACCTTTTCAAGCTGAGGGCCGGGTCATGCTCCCTCAGACAGCTGGGGGGGGGGGGAATGCCATTTTGCCCTGCCTGCATGGTGGGGGTAGCCTGTACATTAAATAGGAACCACACATGGCACTTGCAGGTTTGGCGGAGGCAGTTGGGAGCCATGTAAAATGGTGCCGTGGGCTGCATCCAGCCCACGGGCCATAGGTTGAGAAAACCCTGTTCTAGATAGATGCTAAGACTCGAGCTCAAAGTCTTGGATCTGTTCTGGATCCTATTCCAAATGTTTGCCTGATCCTAGGGCAGGAAAATTTACCTCTGCTTCACAGCTGCTGTGCTTTGATTCTGAAGGAGCACAGTTTCCTAGCCTGTGCAATCGATGCTCAGAGTGGGGTGAGGGATGTTCCTTCTTAAAATCTGCTCAATGGCTGACTCACCATTGCAGTGTAGGTAGAATTTGTTTGATGTAAAGGTTAGAAATGGAGCTTAGTTTTCTTTCCTTGACAGGAAGTTCTGTGTATAAAGGTTGGGGTGGAGGAGAGGAAGAGATGTCCTACAGGCTTAAAGAAAATTTTATGGCTATGGAGGGAAGTTTAGCCTTGAAATTGTGAACAAAGCATGGCCCAAGGAGATATTTGATGTGCTCCAGGTTTTCAGCCAGACAGCTGCTGGCGGACTGTTTTGAGCATCTGAGTGTCACAAGACCAGCTGTAAATGAATCACTGCTCATCATGATGTCCACAAGCTTGCCTAGAGCAGCCGTAGTGTAAGGCGCATCTGTGGGCTGGCTGAACGGTAGAGTCTTGAGAAGCAACAGGAAGGAGGTCTGGTTGGACAGTGGAAGAGCTTGTCGTTTTAGTCTTCAGAGCCAGACCCCTGAGATTAGTTTGTGAACTTGTGAGAAATCTCTTACTCTTGACAAACTAGCGTGCTTTTTTAGAAAATGATTTCCTTTTGCACGTATCTTTTAATAACTACAGACCTTGCCTTTCATGTGCTCTCCTATGGTCCTGGCCAGGCTCCCTCAGTATTGACCTATGCTTTTCTGAACATCTGGAGAAGCCATGTCCTTTCTAAGGAAACTTGTATCTTTGTCAGTTTTTTTTTTGAGCTTTCTACCTCCTTTCTCTGGGACTGCGGTGACTTAGTGGTTAAGACGTTGAACTTGATGACTGAAAGTTCAGCAAGTCAGCAGTTCGAGACCCAAGTGCTCCATGACAGAGTGAGCGCCTGTTTCTGTCCCAGCTCCTGCCAACCTAGCAGTTCGAAAGCAAGAAATTGCAAGTAGATAAATAGGCACCACTTTGGTGGGAAGGTAAACAGCGTTCTGTGTGTCTAATCATGCCTGCCACATGTCCACGGAAATGTCTGCAGAAGCAAACAGCGTTGGCTCTTTGGCTTGTAAACAGAGATGAGCACTGAACCCTAGAGTCAGATACTACTAGCTTTAGAGCAAGGGTAACCTTTACTTTTACCTAGCTCCTTTCTTATAAGAAAAAAAATAGTTTACCTCCCACTGGCTTGCACAAATGTCCTAACTTTCCTTGCTCCTTTATACCAGGGATAGGAGAAGTCAGATGAGTGAAAGGGATACGCAGGAGTCCCCGAGAACTTTAGCCTTTGTTTATGCTGCTCCAGATCAACTCTGCACCCCTCTGCAACTGTCTGCTGACCCCCGTCCCTCATGCCTGGCCATGGCCTTATCTGTGGCTTTTTCCTCCCTGCCTTGCTGATTGGGGACTGCTTGTGTAATTCCTGGAGCCGCTTACACACCCTCTGTGTCATTTTCGGGCGGGTGGAGCAGCTCACTCGCTCTAACAAGCTGCTGCTTGCCGGCCCAGGGATGGGCTTGGAACGTGTGATGTTGCTGAAAAGCTCTGCCTCTGGGGCCTGGCCGGGGTGGGGCAGGGGCTTGCCGAGACGAGACAGGGCAAGAGGGCTTGCGCGTGTGAGTCTGGCTCCCTACCCCATGCCTTGGCTAAGTCAGCTCCTCCATGCCCCTTGCCCCTCCTGGCCACCGAAAACCACAGACAGCTCTCTGGCTCACAGCAGCAAAGGCAGGAGGAGGTCTCAGACATCCTTAGAAAAACCCAGCAGGGCAAGCGCCACGTCAGAGGGATATATTCCCTCGATAGGGCGCCTTAATGGGGTGAGGAGCTGAAGAAAATGGGTGAGTGCAGATAACAGAGCACTTTCTTTCCAGCAAATGGTTTTTGCCTAAAGGGGCCGGGTCAGATGGGGTCAGGAGCTCATTTCTGGAGTCAGCAGTCCTCTTGTCCGGTGTCTTCTTTTGCACTGTCTGGACTCGTAATCCGCTTTCTCTGGAATTGTAGCATTACAGTGGTAGGATGAACTCTGGAGAATTGGGCCAAAAATTCAGTTTAAAGAATCCATGCTGGTTGTGATTTTGTGTGTGTGTTTCACATACAGTTTCCTCTGAGGGGCCTTCTTCTCCTTCTTCTTGTGCTGTATCTTATTCCAAATCTTGACGATCATCCATGAAGAGTGTCCTGGAAATAATATAATGCACTGGCCTATCATTTGCCTTCTGCATCACAGCATGGCACCCATACCACTGATCCAGTTCCCCGAGTCACTTTCCGGTCCTGAGCCCTTTTGACACACAAAGGCCTGCTCAGCCCTAGGCCAGTATTGATGAAGCTGCTGCCCTCCATCAAAATGGCAGCAAGTGTGATTTAATCCACTTGGGGACCACTACCCTTCCCTGTGAACATTGTCATCAAGGCCATTAGTCCTCAGGGTTGTCAGGTTAGTTAACCGCTGCCTGACAATCAGCGTTGAATGGCTGACATGGTCCACTCTATTACCATAGCAGGATAACATGGTCAGCTGAGGGGCCACAGGATAAAATCAAAATCCCAGTGTTGCCAGAGCATCTGGTTCTTCATGATGATGGTTCCCAAGCTGTGGAACCCCTGGCAAAGGGGAGTTATGCTGGACTCTTTCCCAAAAAATCCTCTTGCTGATACACAAAGGTCTCCCTACTCCCACCCCAGGAAACCTTTGGGGCATTGACTGGCTGCAGAAGAAGGGGTTTCTAACAGAAGGGAGGTGTTGTACATTACAAACAAAACCAAAAACCAAAGTCCTTTTAAAATGCTTTTTTGACTTAGTTGTTTTAATATTGTAGTGGGGGTTTTGTGTGGTTTTTTAAAAAAACAAGTCTTGTTGCAAACAGCCTTGAGTCAGAGTTTTGGATGAAGGGTGGGAGGCGGATCGATGAAGCAGGCAGACAGTTGCAGGCATCTGACTGTGTCTGTTCTTCTCTCCTACAGTTGTGCATGAAGGAATCCAGTGAAGTCCTGCGGGGCCAGATGCAGTGCATGATGCGGACCCTCCACGATTTGAAGAGAGTGCAGGATCGAGAGTTTCAGCTGGACCCCCATGAGGTGAAGCCTCCCTGTGCTGTGCCACCCTCAAAGCCCTGTCCAGGCCCACGGGTGTCTGTGCTTTCTAAAGCTGACTCAGCGTGCTGCTTGGAGACGGCCGTGGAAGAGGAAGTGGTGGCCTTCTCTCCTCCGAGCAGCGAGCGGAGCCTGGAGTTTGACTCAGGCTACTCTGAAGTCTCTGGCAGCAGCTGGCGGGATGAGGAGGGGCCCCCACCCCTGAGAGCCAGTAAGCTTTCCTCAGGGGGATTCCTGCGCCGCAGAGCACCTGCCAGGAGGCCCCGGCCCAAGTCCGCCTCTGACGCCTGCCTGGAGCGGTGGCGAGAGACTGAACCAACCGAAGCGGGAGACTGGACCGTGTCCCTCCTGTCACAGAGTCGCAACCGGCAGCCACTGGTGTTGGGGGACAACTGCTTTGCTGACTTGGTGGAGAACTGGATGGACTTGCCTGAGGAAAGTGGGGAGCGGGGGCGGCTGCAGCGCTGGCTGGCCAAACCCCATGGCTTCCTGCTCAACCTCTCAGGCAATGTGCGGCGCCGGCTAGCTGGCATCTCCCGCACCGAGCGAGCCAAGCAGGACCCTGATGGCACCAAGCGCTTCTCTTGCCCTGCAGGCCTGGGTGACCGGCCTTTGATGCCCTACTTCCACCAGTCCCACGCCAACATCAGTGAACTCTCCACAGACTGTAGCAGTTTTGCTGCCCTCATGAACTGCCGAAGCCGGCAACCCATCATCTGCAATGATGTGATTGGCTACATCTAGGCAGGCCTCCCTCTTGTTGTGGTTCTTCATTGCCCCTTTTAAAAACAGATTTATATTTTTTATGGCTGTTTGTAAATAAATTTCTTTTTTCTTACATTTTAATCTGTTTTAATATCTATCTCTTTGTGTGTGTGTGTGTGTGTGTGTGTGTGTGTGTTTTATTAGGACAGGTGGAAATCTTCAAAAGACGCTGTGGAGCCCTTGCTTCACAGTGTGTGGGATTTTTACCCACTAGACCACCTCCCAATACGCCCTGCCACCCCACAGAACCGCCATCAGGCATTACTTCACGACGGGCAGAGTGGCTGTTTAAAACCCTCTTCCAATTTGGCTACTCACTCTCCTCCTCTATGCCTCTGGTTGTCCTCTTCTCAGTCTCTCCACACATCTAAGACATGTGCGCGCATATGTGCACGCAATGACACTGATTGACTATCGCATTATTATTTTTCAAGCTTTGACCATTGGTAGTTCATGAGTGGAGCAGAGGGATGTCCTCATGTCCACATTTTGGGCATGCCTTCTCTGCAGATTTCTTGACCCAACACCAAGTTGAGGAAATGTGACTCAGGGAAGCAATTGAAATCCACAGCTTTTTTTAATATAATGAGTATTATTACTGGCAACTTGAAACAGGAAGCAGCATGAGCTGTTTTTTTTTTAAGATAATCATTTACTTTGATAATCCACAGTAGAACAGGTCATGTATAAGAATGTGTCTTGATTTGCAAAAAAAAGCCCTACACTTGTGTCCATTTTGCCAGGTTGAGAATCGATTCAAATACAGAGGAATATATGGTGCACAGCTGAGGCATGTATTATCTTGCCAAAATGTAGGTCATTTTAAACTACCTGGCAGAGACTGTTTTGTTTTTGTTTTTTTTGTTTTTTTAATAATTTTATTAGATTTTTGACATAAGTACAATATATAAAGACAAACATCAAAATCACATACAATAATAAAAACAACAACAAATCATTCCGAACTCTTATATTTATTAGTACTAAATTTTTATCTATATCATTTATAGTTTTACCAAATCTAAATTTTTAATTTTTTCACCATCTCAGTATACATTTCATAATCTGTATTATATCTGATATCCACCAAGTCACACTTCTAACTTATGATTTAAGTACAAAAATAACATAACTAAATATAAAAATGAAAAATTTAACCAAAGATAAAGAGGGGAAAAAAAGAAAAGACTAACCACCATGTGTTATTTAAATTGCCCTGGAGAGCACGGGGTAACTCAGTAAGATCATTCCCAAAAGCTCTTGTGAGCGGGTACAGGTCTATTCAACTCTTCTCCCTTCAATGAATAATCCACAAAAGTTTTCCAAACCTTCCAGAATCTATTTTCTTTAATAATACCCTTTTTCATATTTATCTCATGTGTTAACTTATCATTCAATGCTAAATCCCACATTTCCTTATACCATTCCTCAATTTTTATATTCACTTCATTTTTCCATTTTCTCGCAATATACATTCTATCCATTGTCAGCATTATTTCTAGTAGCACTTTTTTAATCTTTACTTAAATTTATATCTTCCACATCTGTCAACATAATGGTATTTGAACCCAGTTTAATTTTTGTTCCCATAATTTCACTTATCTCGTTCTCAATTCCTTCCCAAAAATCCTTTACCACACTGCAACTCCACCACATATGTTCATATGTATCCAGTGCACTCTTACAACGCCAACACATTTTATCATTCTTTTTGTTTATCTGATGTAATCTCACTGGGGTCAAATACCATCTCCACAACATTTTATAATTGTGCTCCTTTACTCTAACCAACAGAGTTCTCATAATTCTTTTCTTCCATTTATTTTTCCCATTTTGATTCTCTATCTTTATCTCTAGATCCTGTTCCCATCTTGCTTTCAATTCCTCCTGTGGATTACCTTCCTTATTTATCATTGTGTATATTTTGCTCACCAACCCCTTTATTCCTCTTTGTCCCTTTCTTATTTTTAAAACTAGTTCTTCAAACTCTGTCCTCCCTCTTTCTAATCCAGCTTCATTCATAAATTTACAATTCCACTTGTTTACCATCCCTATCTGAAACCAATTCAGTTTCAATTGTGAATACAAATTTGTTTTTCTCTCATTATCTCTACAGGCCCGTATCCAATCTTTCAACAGGAAAACTTCATTCTTATCTAGTACTTCTTTAATCCTTTTATTAATTTTTATTGGAAAATTTGCAATATCCTCCAATTCAATAATAGGGGAAGTATCTGGTACGAACACCTTCCTCACTTTTTACCATATTCCTAATATTGTCTTCATCATTTTATTTTTAATATCTACTTTCCCAATGCCACCTCCTAAAAAGACTATTTTTCCCATATGACTAAGTTCTTTCATTTCAATTTCTTCCCAAATTGCCTTTTCCCTTGCTAAGATCTTCACAACGTTCTTGATTTGAAAAGCTCGATACTATGTCATTAAATTTGGCATTCCTAATCCCCCATCTTTCTGGGATAAGTACCAAAACATTTTAGCCAATCTGGGTCTTTTTCCCCCATTACAAAAACTATTAACCATTATTTGAAACTCATTAATTTCCTTATCCTTAAGTTGAATTGGGAGTGCATCAAATAAAAAATTAATTCTTGGTAATAACATCATTTTGCTTATTGCTATTCTTCCAAACCAAGACAGCTTCAATCTTTGTAACCCCTGTATTCTAACCTTAATTTCTTTTTTCAATTTTACATAGTTCAATTTCTTAAGGTCTTCAAATTTATTTGAAATATTTATCCCTAAGTATTTCAAATTATCCTTAATTTGTAGGTAACTCTTTCCCTTTATCTTTTGTTGATCTTCTTTACTCATATTACATAATATCATTTCTGATTTATCCTAATTTATTCTCAAACCCTTAATATCTTCAAAATCCTTTAATAACACTTGTATTCTGTCCAATGCCTTTACAGGATGTTTAGTTATTATCAAAGTATCGTCCGCATAGAGATTTATCTTATTACCTAAGACCTCATCTATTTCTTTATCTTCCCTTATAGCTTTTGCCAGCATTTCCATTGCCATAATAAATAGAATTGGGGAAAGTGGGCAGCCCTGCCTGGTACCTGCTTCTAATTTCACTTCTTCTGTGTCCTTACTCTAACTATTGCGGTACCTTGCTGATATAGTTGTTCAATTGTCTTCCTAAATTTATCTCCAAATCCATAACATTTGATTACGTCATTAATTATTACCCATTGTAAAGAATCAAATGCCTCAAAAATATCCAATGATAATAATCCTACTTTTTCTTTTGTAGAAAAGAGACCGTTTTATTTTTGTACGAATACTTAAATCGCTGTATTGTTCTGCATTCATGCATGTTGGCATAGGTTGTGTATTGTCCTTCTTGCCCCTTAAAGTTTGCAGGATTCTCTTCAGTCCTTCCTGTGATAGCAGTATGACAGTTCAGCAGTCAGCTGTCATAGCAAAGAATTGTTGTAAGGCTGTAACAAAGAAATAATTTTTTGGGGGGAAATTACCATGTGAATGGCTCTGCAGCAGATGTAGAAGTGGTGACTGTGAAAGCAGCAGAATCCCAAATCCCCTTCAGTATAGGGGACTGTGGCAGAAGAGATGGGCAAAGAGAGAGAGAGAGACCCAAAGAGGGACATTTGGAAAAGTAGGAAATCCGGATGGTGTTTTGTGGCAGCTGCAGGGTTAAAAAAAGCTCTGTTCATGTAAGGTTTCTTCAAAGGATGTAGAAACTGGGGAAAACAAACATGATCGTCACCTGATTTTTTTTAAAAAAAGATTGGAAACCAGATTCTTTTAACAGTTAAGGTGCACTCTAAGTCTCAGTACAAAGCTTAGGAAGGAACTAGGAGAAAAACAACCCTTGGCCTCCAACAACTGAGATCTCAAAGGAGCTGAGGCATGGTAATTATACATGTAGATGAGAAATGTGTAGATTGGCATTCTCAGAATCACTTGCATCATAGCGTATAACTGCAAGTATAATGGAGTCCACATTGGAGAGATGCAGGTGGAGTTTGTAGAGCAGAATGCATTTGCTCCAGTCAAGGTAAAGTTTTCCCTTGCTCGAAAGCCAGTCGTATCTGACGCTAGGGTTGCTCATCTCTGCTTATAGCCAAAGAACTGGCGCTGTCTGTGTCTGCAGACGTTTGCGGACATGTGGCAGGCATGCCTTAACACCAGAGTGCACAGAACACTGTTACCTTCCCACCAAAGTAGTACCTATTTATCTGCTTGCAATTTCTTGCTTTTGAACTGCTAGGTTGGCAGGAAATGGGACAGAGACGGGCACTCGTTCCATCATGCAGTACTTGGGTTTTGAACCACTGACCCGCATCCCAGTCAGTGTCTTAACTACTGGAGCCACTGCAGTCCCGCAAATCTTAACCTATAAATCCAAGGGTTAACCGTTAGAACTGGCTATAGGTTGCTATGCCTCGCCCTACTTGCCTGCACTCACCCTTCCTGCACACGGCCGATCTGGGTCCGCAGGTCAACGAAGGATTGAGAAAATCGGCAGTGGGGCAACAGCCCCACAAACGCGAAGAAAGGGAAACAACTTCACTTCCCAACATTCCTTGCGCCGCGCTGTGCCAGAGCCAATCAGGCTGAGAGGCTCTCGCACGGTGCAGCATTCGGAAACGTGCCGCAGCCAATCAAAAGAAAACCATTTTAAAAAAACGCAGCACAAACACAAAGCACCAACCCATAACTACAAGCCCCAGCGTCCTGCGTGCCATGAGCGCGCAGAACGCTGAGGAAGCCGGTGCCCAAAAAATAAAACAAAAACAAAGACACCAGGAGAGCAAGTCCGCCAAGCCGCGGGAACCAAAGCCCCCCTCCCGAACGGCGCCTGAAGCTCCTAATCGGAGTTTCCCCTTTAATATCACTGGGGGGGGTGTTGTGCTCCCCCTCTCTATTGGCTCCCCTGGGGTTGAGAGGGTGGGGGGGGACAAAAGGAGTCTGTCTCCCCCACCCTCCTGACCCCAGGGGACCCGGCAGAGAGGGGATTCCCTCCCCCCCACACACACGCCCCATATTAAAGAGAAGAAACCAAGTGGTTACTTCTCTTTAAAAACAGAGTGGGGGGGAAATCCCCCTCTCTACTGGCTCCCCTGGGGTTGAGAGGGTTGGGGGGACCAAAGGAGTCTGTCTGAGAGGGGATCCCCCCCCCAGGACACCAAAAAACACAAAAACAAACAATCAAAAACATTCAAAAATACACAAAAACAAACAAAAATAACACCAAAAAGTAAACAACAACAAACATTTCCAAACACACCCAGCACCCAGCCAAACACCACAAAATCCAACCACCACCACCACCCCAAATAAAGAAAAACAGCTAACTCACCACCACACAACCTCATACCACAACGACTGGGAAAAAATGAATAAAGAAAGAGACTACTTACTGGAAGAAGCTCCACCCAGAGGCCACGAGAGAAAAACAGTCAAAATACAAGATAACCCCTACCAGCAGCACTTGCTGCCCACAATAATAAAAAAAATTCAAAAAGACACAATAGCCCCACACAAAAGGCCCCAAGAGTTTTTCGAAAAAGTATATCATCCTTTATTCTTTTTTTCATCCACAAAACCAAAACACCAAACAAAACTCATCACAGTTTAAAACAGGCCATCAAAATTTTTTTGTATAAATAAAAAATTTAAAAATTTCAAATATAGATTAACCTCTTCTTTACAAACATTAACAACAACAACAACAAAATCTTTCCAACACCATTTAAAACAGCCCGGCAACGCCGGGCAACCTTTGCTAGTACATTTATAAATAACAATAAAAATCAAAATGCTTCATCCCCCGCCCAAGAAAATGTGGAAAACCCAGCACATATTGGCCAGGTTAGTCATCATCATTCTTTATTAATTCAATAGTCATTTGAACATATCAGGTTAAAATACAATACATTATATTAAATATAATTTCTTGCTTTCGAACTGCTAGGTTGGCAGGAGCTGGGACAGAGACAGGAACTTACTCCATCATGCAGTACTTGGGTCTCAAATTGCTGACCTGCCAACCTTCCAGTCATCAAGTTCAGCATCTTAGCCACTAAGCCACCGCAGTCCTTATTTGCACCAGTACCCACACAAAATGGTAAGAATATTCAGGGTAATGCTCAGTCCATAGTCAGTGTGATTAATATTCTCATCAAAATACTTTATTGGGCCATTAAACTGTGGAGTGTGATAGGTCAGAATACCAAACAGCAGACCTAATCAAGTTATGCAATTCTATACTATATATTGCTTTTCAAAAATGAAGCCCCATTGAGTTTGACATATAACAGACCCAGGGTAAGTATATGGAGAACTGCAGCCATTCAGTAAAGTCTTTTGGCTTGTCTTCTCAGAGGCAAATCCTACAATGTTATGGGAGTTTATTTCCTAGAGCAGGGGTTCCCAACCTTTTCAAGCTGGGGTCAGCTTCGAAGGCTCGACCGTCATTTTTCCCTGCCTGCACAATGGGATAGCTATTTTGTCCCAACAGCTTCAAAGGGCCAGCCATTTTGTTTCTTGAATGCCCTTGGAGGGGTGGGGGGCACATGAAATGGCACTGCAGGCAGGATCCAGCCCACAGGTCTTAGGTCGGGAGCCCCTGTCCTAGAGGGTATGTTTGTGATAGCAAGACTAATTGGTTATTCAAATGCCACATTCGCCCAGGCTTCCAAATGCTGTGCGCGCACATATTAAAAAGAGATTAAAAATACCTAGTTCTGGCTGAGCATTTTGTTTGTCTTTCCTTCATCTGTTATGCTTAGTGATAGAGCAGCAGACATACTATAAAGGTGTGGAAGACTCAAAGTCACACACTTCATAGTGTTGAGTTATTCCATCAGCAGCATTAAATACCTCTGAAGATTTGACAGGGAGAGCCACAAAAGGCCAATACACGTCAAGGATTTGCCTGCATTGCCAGCCCCAAGGTTCCTACCCATTCCTTGGAGTAACAGTAGCGGTAATAATGAGACAGATGGCTCATGATAACAAAAAGTGCAGGGTATATATGGAAAAGCTGTAGACAGTCTCAGCCCAGAATCTCAAGGTCCCATATGAAATACAATACCCTATGTTCAGGAAGGATCTATGTCAGAGTTAAGGAGCACAAAGAAGTCACAATAACACTTAAGCACTCTTTGGGGTGCGGGGACTGCAGGCAATTTAAGTGCTGAATCAGGCAAGGGTGCTGCAAGCCAGCATTCTCTCAACAGCTCCTGGAAACTTGCAGGAAAGGCATAAATGAGAAGGCAACTCTATTGTTTGTTCACAGCAGCTGGTCCTTGGTGGCTGGTTAGAACCTCCAGGTTTCATATCAGGAAAAAGTCTCCTTTTGTTTTATTTAACCTTACAAAAAGAGAGGACTAGGGCCGTGATGGCGAACCTTGGCACTCTAGATGTTCTTGGACTTCAGTTCCCAGAAGCCCAAGCCCCCGCAAATCCACACGAAGGGGTTTACCGCGATTCATCCAGCCCACGTCACCTTAGTTGCTCCAGGAAGCGGAAGTAAAACATGCCAGTCATTTTCCTGCTTCATTTCTGACTTCTAAACAAATCCTCCATCAACATTTGGTTCTGCTTTGTTCCTTTAACTTTGTATCCCAGTCATCTGGTTATAAGAATGAATTGTTTGAGTGTGTCATCAATTTTCTCCTTGATGCCTGAATAAAAGTCTTCAATTTAACCTTATTCAGTAGATTTGAATGATGATTATGTTGATCAGTTTTCTCAGGAATTTGATGGATATTATTTAGCTAGACTTTGCATTATAGGTCCTAACTGCATGTGCCACACTTAACTTCAATATTAGAGCCACTCCATTTCTCTTCAGAGTGGTAGCCACTTTAGTCTGTGCAGATATATCAGCCAAGAAACAAAATAAAGGAAAAGCAGAAAATAAATAAAGACAAAACATTGTGGTACTTTAAAGACTAACTGCTATTTTTTAATGTGAGCTTTTCTGGATCATGCCTGAGGAAGTAGATTTGATCCATGAAAGCTCACATTAAAATATTACAGTTAATCTTTAAGGTTCCACGTTTTTGTCTCTTTTAAAAACTTTTATTTTGTTTTTGTCTGTTATTTCAATTTCTTAAGAGTTTAACATTTCTTGAATAATATATTTTGTAGTTGTCTGATTGAAAATGCCTCATTCCACTCCACTTTAGTTCACTGACACCAACCATTGCAATATTTAAATGTTCCACTTCTTGCTTTCCAGTTTCCAGTTATGTTGTTTCATACTTCCCATGTTTCACAGTACAATTGTATGTATTATACAGCATCAGACTTTCCTTTCACTTCTGTGCACATCAACCACTAATTGTCTTTTTGGCATTAATCTAGTTGCATCTTTTGCTCTTCCCCAGGTGGTGGTGGTGAATGAGCACTTTCCATCCTGAGAGGCTCATCTTCCAGCACTATGTCTTGTTTCATTTTAGACTGCCTCATCATAGGGTCTTCATGGTAAAGAAGATTCAGCAGTGGTTTATCATTTCCTTCTGCTCTGCAGTACTAAGAAAAGTTAGCTTGTGTGTCACTGTTATTGTCTGCCAGCATCACCATCAGCTGCCACTGCTGCCCTGCAGGAGTTCTCCAAAAGTTTATCTCCCACCATCACCATTCGAACCAACCATTCTCTTCTGCTGATGCAGCCAAAGAGTGTGGATGCATCTTCCTGTGGTGCCTTCACTGTGACCATTCTGCCTCAGATGACACTGTTAAGTGCCCAGGCTTCAAGTGGAGTCTGGCCTCCTGACAGAATTGCTCTCAGGTTCTTGGACACACTCAAACCACTTCACCACATTAAGGTGTGCATCAAAAGAAAGGCAACATTTTCTACATATAGAATCAATTGGCATGGCAAGGGTGGACAAGAGAATCACTCTATCCTTTGCTTCTTCTTCCATATCCAAATCATACCTGTCAAGCACGGCTCCGGAGATTACGGGACCTGCGCAGAACGGTTCTGTGCAGATCCGTTCTACGCATGCGTAAAAGCCGTCTATGCATGCGTAGGCTTTTACACATGCGTAGAACGGACGTGCACAGAACCGTTCTGAGCAGGTCACTTCTACACATGCGTAGAAGGCTTCTACACATCCCCTTCTGCACAGAACCCTTCTACGCATGTGTAGAAGGGTTCTATGCATGCGTAGAAAGGACCTGCGCAGAAGGGATGCGCAGTAACTACTTTTCCCCCGTTGCCAAATTAAGGGGTAGCAGCAGCTCCGGTCGGGAAATGGAGAAAATCGGCGCAGAATTACGGGGTAATCCCGGCCAATACAGGGTACTTGACAGGTATGATCCAAATCTTGCCAGACATCATGGTGATCAGCCATGAAGACTGTCTTGAGAATATAATGCAGTGGCTTTTCATCTGGCTTCCGCATCGCAGCATGACCTCTGTACGATTTATCTAGTTCCACGAGTCATTTTCTGATCCAGAGCCCTTTTGGCATGCAAAGTCCTCATCAGCCCCAGGCCAGTATTGATGAAGCTGCTGCTCTCCATCAAGATAGATTCAAGTGGAATTTCATCCACCTAGGGACCATCACCCTTCCCTGTGGATCTTGGCACCCAAGGCTGTTAGTCCTCAGGGTTGTCAGGTTAGTTAACCACCGCCTGACACTCAGTGTTGAGTCACTGACAACATGGTCTATTCTATTACCATAGTAAGGATAACCTGGCCAGGCTTCTATCATTTGTCTCAGGCATCAGAAAGTCTTGGTCTAATTCTGATTCTGACCCTTCATCCTCTGCCCTAAAAAATCCAGTTTGCAGCATCTAACTTTTTGGTAAGCTTTACACCAGAGGTTCCCAACCTTTTTACGCCATGGGCCTGACCACAGCTCCCGGACATTTGAGCAGGCTGAATCACGCCCCAGAAGCAAAAGTAAATGCACCTGCTTCCCTGTTTACAGCAGCCATGGGTGAACTTACGGCTGGTGTAACCACATTTATGCATGCGTGTGTGCATTTTGTAAATACACCCACTTCCACTTCCGGGTGCAGTGGTGACAGCAGGTCACATGAAATGGTGCTGCAGGCTGTAAGTTGGGAATCCCTCTTTACACTCACTGGAAGTAGTGGGGATATGATTCATATAAAAGCAACCCATGCTTTTAAAGAAACAGAGATTCTCTGGATATGAATAGAACATATCTTCATGGAAAGGTATCTGTGTATCTAGGGAGCTGCACTTAATTTTTTTAAATGATCTTTTACCATCATGGACCAGTTGGACAAAATTTTCCTGAGCTGGGAATCTGATGAAATGTTACCAAATAAATCCAGACAGACTTAAGAATTCCAAGGATACAGAAAATGAACCACATTGTTCTGGTCTTACAAGAAAGAACATATGTTTCACGATGAGAGTCACATAATGCTGTGACACTTACCAGGAATATGGTAAACACCCCGACCCCCCTGAGTTTGAATCATTAGTTCCCGAATGCACACGCCTTGCCTTTTGAACTGCAATTCTTTCACCAACTTGCGACGGAAGGGATAAGTGGTAAACCCTCTTCTTTATTGGGGACATTGTCCCTCTTAGCACACGTATGTGAATGAGGCCTAAAACAATTGGTTTATGAGCCGTTGCCCTACCCTTTTGGCTCATCACAAAGCAGTGAAAGTGCTCCGAAAGCAAGTTTTCTTTGAATTGACAACCTCTCCCTTGATTCAGCAGATCAGAAGGTTAAAAAGATAAATTGTCTTCAGCGTATCAGAAGATGAAGGGATTTCCCCTCTCTTACTTATAACACTCAAATGCAGTCTATTGGGTGTTATGTATCACTACTTCCATCATTTCACAACTCCCCTGGGCTTTGGTGTTACATCTGAAGGCTTGCAAGGATGGATAATCTACTCAGCACCTATGTGGGGCTTTTCCCAGTTGTGAATCACTTATCTTGTTAAAATTAGCACCTTTAAAAACAGCATATTTGATCATTCATTTCCCAAGTATTTTAGTCTGCCTTTATCTTTAGAATAAGATAAACAAATGAGAAGAGGTCTTGTGTCTCTCACTTTAAGAACACTTT
Organism: Bradypodion pumilum; assembly: GCA_035047305.1. Taxonomy (NCBI): domain Eukaryota; kingdom Metazoa; phylum Chordata; class Lepidosauria; order Squamata; family Chamaeleonidae; genus Bradypodion; species Bradypodion pumilum. The sequence goes on from JAWDJD010000002.1 coordinate 365,433,591, forward strand.
TCAGGAACCAACTCTAGACATCTGTTGCGACCTTTCAGATAGTTTGAAGTGTTAAGTGCTGGCAAGTCTGAACCAATCTATAGCAAATCTAATAGAGTTTTTAGTGAAATATTTATCTTTCTTCTTCTGCTGTATCCGAATATTGGTGATCCTCATGGCCATGAAGACTGTCCTGAGAATATAATGCAATGGCCTTTCATCTGCCTTCTGCATTGGACTATGACACTCATACCACAGTTCTGCAAATCGCTTTCTGGTCCTGAGCCCTTTTGGCACGCAAAGTCCTCATCAGCCCCAGGCCAGCATTGATGAAGCTGCTACCCTCCACCAAGATGGATCTAAGTGGGATTTAATCCACTTGGGGACCATCACCCTTCCATGTGGACTTCGGCACTTTAGTGTATGAGAGTCAAGACACAAGGCACAGCCAAAGGCTGGGTTAACTCAGGTTTATTGCATGGTGGGCAGAGGGAACATGAGGTAATGGCGGACGAACAGCTCTATATATAAGGCAGTAACGTATTTGAATGTGGCTCCACGGTAGCCCGTTGGCTACTGGTCCGCGTGACGTCATGGCTGGTCACGCCCTTCTTGTCCAGGTGTAGGTAGCGGCGGGAAACTTCCCGCGCTGCGGTCTTGGAAGGGTTTGAACCAAGAGAGCTTGGACGCTCGCTGCTGCCAGCTGGTGGTCATCAGCTCGCGTCCTATTACAGGGTTTATGTGATACAGCTGAAGGTTACATTGTTACTCATTGGCAAGGTTACATTGGTTCAGATACATTGATATCACATGTAGAAGGATACACTATTAGGACACAACACTCCTCCCCCCTAGGATGAGACGAAGTCTCTCAGCCAAGATGGCTTATTTCGCACACGCTGGGGTCTCGGCGCGGGCTGCCCTGCCCCGGCTTCGCTCCCTCCTCCTTGCTCCCTGGCTTCCTGCCCTGCAATCGGAGAGGATGACTTGTTAGTGGTTTGCCGCGGCTCTGCGGCTTTGTTGGGAGGTGTGTGCTTTGTTTGGGAAGAACCGGGGGCACTGGGGACTAACGAAAAACCCCTCTTCTCGCTTGGATGGGTGGGGGAACACTCCGAAAAACCCCCCCGGCTCGCAAAATCAAAATCAAAATCGGATTCGGGGGAAGCGGCAGCGGCGGCCGCACACTCCTTTTCCCTCCCCCCGGGCTCGGATAGAACTGGGGTATCAAAAGGATATGAGTCGGGCTCGCTGCTTTCCCCCCTGTCTCCCCCTTGGGCTAAACGGGTGGGGGAGAACCCTATCGCTGAATCATGTCGCTGTGCTCCACTGGTCGGCCCCTCGCTCACTCGGTGCCTCAGTTGATCAGCGTGCCTCCTCCAGAGGAGGCCGGTGCTAGTTTCCACCCGATAGGACACTGGCCCCGTCTGTTCTATTATCGTCCCTGGCACCCAGGCTGGGCCTGCGTTGGCATAGTTCCTGCAATGTACAGGATCGCCTATGCCGAAACCTTTCGAGACCGCTAACCCTATGTTCTTCCCTTTGTCCTCGACCCTCGACGGGTCTAGCCTGGACAAAAGCGTGGTCAGTTTCCTCCGCATCAGCAGCTCGGCCGGCGAGTAACCAGACGCTAAGGGGGTCACTCTGTACGCTAATAGAAATTGACAAACCTGGTGATGTAGATCTCCCGAGCCCATGCGCCGCAGCGCATCTTTTGTGGTGCGCACCAACCGTTCCACTTGGCCATTCGTGGCCGGGTGAAACGGTGCGGATGTGACATGCCGAATTGCATTTGCCTCCATGAATGCCGCGAACTCAGCGGACGTGAAACAACTGGCGTTATCGCTGACCAAAGTGTCGGGTAAACCGAACGTGGAAAAGACCCTCCTTAGCTGGCGAATGGTAGTGGCGGAGGATGTGCTCTTTACCGGAATGACCTCCAGCCACTTTGAGTATGCATCCACCACCAGGAGAAACATGGTTCCCCGGAATGGGCCAGCAAAATCTACGTGCACCCTGGACCACGGTCCCCTCGCTGCGTCCCATTCCCTATGTGGTAGGCGGGCCACCTCCGGTCGAGAGCATTGACATGCCTCACAAGTGCCAACCATCTGCTCTATGTCGGCGTCCAGCTGGGGCCACCAGAAGTAACTCCGGGCCAACGCCTTGGAACGAAGATCCCCGGGTGGCTGACGTGCAACAGCTTTAGCACCTTCGGCCGCAGGGACGTAGGAACCACCACCCGTTGGCCCCACAACAGGCACCCCCTCTCTAAAGACAACTCCACTCGCTTTCGGAAGAATGGGTCGAATTCCGTGCCTGGGGATGACGCCGGCCACCCCTTCTGCACCCACGAGCATACCTTCTCTAGTGTTCTATCCTTTCCGGTCGCCCTGGCAATGTCGGCCGGTACTATCGGGGGTGACTCTAAAACCTCTATTAGCAATACCTGGCGGTCTCTTCTTACCCCTGCCTTCTGGTCGTCCGACAATGGTAACGGCGACCGTGAGAGCGCGTCTGCATGGCTGATTTCCTTCCCTGGCCGGTATTCTAACTCATGTTGATATGCGTTAAGAAAAATAGCCCACCGCAGCATCCTCGGGGACAGGATCTGTGGCGTGGGCTTATTTGCAGTGAAGATCCCTAACAGGGGCTTGTGATCAGTAACGATCTTGAACGGCCGACCATACAGAAAATCGTGAAATTTCTTGGTTCCCGCTACTATCGCTAGTGCCTCCCTATCGGTCTGTGCGTAATTCCGCTCTGCTTGGGACAGGGACCTTGAATAAAACGCTATCGGTGCCTCCCTTCCGTCGTCTAACACGTGGCAAAGCACCGCCCCCACCCCCACCGGGGATGCATCGCAGACCAAAACTATGGGCCGTTTGGGGTCGAAATGAGTCAGGATTGCCTCGGATGTGAGGAGTTGCTTTAACTCTGAGAACGCTCTCTCTTGCTCGTCACCCCACAGCCATTTCTCCTCTTTTTTAAGCAGCCGATGAAGCGGCTCGGCAACAGACGCCTTCCGTGGAAGGAAGGTATGGTAGAAATTGAGAAGCCCCAGAAATGACTGAAGCTCGGTTTTGGAAGTGGGGCGAGGGGCTTTCTTAATGGCGGCCACCTTAGATTTGGACGGCCTAATTCCCTCGGGTGTGACACGGAACCCTAAAAACTCAACCTCTGTTTCGAAAAATACACATTTGTCTTTTCTCAGTCGCAGTCCCGCTTTCTCGAACACGGCCAGGACCTTATCCAATCTGTGGGCCAGCTCGGCCTTACTCCCCCCCGTTATCAACACGTCATCAAAATATGGCAACACCCCCTCCAGCCCCTTCAGGAGGCGTTCCACTAGCGACTGAAAAATGCCAGGTGCCGAGTTCACGCCGAACTGTAACCTCGACACCTGGAACGCCCCCTTATGTGTGACTATTGTTTGTGCCGCCGCTGTGGCGGGGGTTACTGGGAGTTGCTGGTAGGCCTGTGCTAAATCGAGTTTAGCAAAACACTTTCCCCCATTCAGCCTGGCCAGAAGGTGGCTGACCACTGGCACCGGGTATGCATTAGGGCGGATTGCCTTATTAATGGTACACTTATAATCAGCGCAAATGTGCACCTCCCCGTTAGCCTTCAGTGCTGTTACAATTGGAGTCTCCCACTCCGCGGAATCCACAGGAACGAGAATTCCTTGACCCACCAGTTTGTCCAGTTCCGCCTCTATTTTGTCCTTTAGCGCGAACGGTACCCTGCGCGGTTTAAGTCTTATCGGGCGGACCTCCGGGTCTAAGTCGAAGGCTACAGGGGGTCCCTTGAACTTTCCCAGTCCACTTTTAAAAACGGCGGGGTGTGCGTCACACACTGCTTGTATTGGGTCCTCGCCTACGGCATGCACCCCCCCTATGAACAGGCCTAAGGGCTGAAACCACTGTGTTCCGAGGAGGCTACAACTCCCCCCTTTTAGCACCACTAGGGGAAGTTCCGCAGAATGTCTCTTAAAGCGAACCCGGAACGTTCCGACCCCCAACACTGGAATGCTGTTCCCCTGAACGTCCCGTAGTGTGGCCCTCAACGCTTTAAGTTTGGGCCGCACGTGGGGGTCGATTTTCAAGAACTCTCTCTGGGGAATTATAGAATAGGAGGACCCCGAGTCAACTTCCATCCTAATAGGGGTCCCTTGTACTAGTACCTCAACAAAGTAATGGGGCTGTCCCGCAGACACGTTGAACACAGGAGCGTCGCCCTCGCTGTCGTCCGAGATGCGGCCCACGCCATCCTGCTTCCTCGTGGCCCGGGCGCCATCTTTGGGCCTCGCTGGACGGTCCGGTCTGGCTGAACGGTCTTGCGAATGTCTCCGGCCCTCTTTCCATTTCCTGCACGCCTTGGCGATGTGCCCCCGACGTCCGCAGTTGAAGCACTCGGCTTTCCTGAATGGGCACTTCACGCGCTCATGGGCCGCTCCGCAACCATCGCAGCGGCGCCCGCCTCTCCGGACCTTCTGGACCTCCTCGCCATCGCTACTTTCTGACGACGATTTCGAGGTCGGTCGGGTTGCATGCACCGACTGACCGGACTTCCCGTGCGACGAGTTTTCCGCCTTGCCGGCCCTCGGACGCCACTCACGCCACTTGTGCATCTCGTCTACTCCAGCATTCGTGGACTCCGCGGCTTCCGCGGCCTCTACAACCTCTTCCAGTGTGGGTGGTGGCTCCCTGTTCATCAAGCTGCGCTGTACTTCCTTGTCCTTCAGGCCACACAGCACTCCGTCCCTGAGGGCCATCTCTAGGATGTGGTCCCATTTGCAGGGGGCGGCGGCTACCCTCATAGCCGTTACGAAGGCTTCTACCGACTCGTCCGGCGCTTGAACTCGCCTCCAAAACGCACTCCGAGCGGGAAACATTGCCCTCGAGGGTCGGAAACGCTCACGCAGCATTTTCATGATGTCACCGGCTTTGAAATCGCTCATCTTCTTCGGTGCAAGGATGCCCACCAGCGTCCGCTTGGTTTCCATCCCAAGCATGCGAGTGAGGATGGCCCTCTTCCTTTCCTCGTCGTCTTCTTTGACTTTGAGCTCCACCAGTGCCGCCTGGAAGTCCATCTCAAAAAGCTCCCAGTCTTGCGGTTTGGTGATGTTGAACCCGCTCTGTGTCCTGGCTCCGTGGGGATCCATCATCCCACCTTCGTCGCCAATTTAGTGTATGAGAGTCAAGACACAAGGCACAGCCAAAGGCTGGGTTAACTCAGGTTTATTGCATGGTGGGCAGAGGGAACATGAGGTAATGGCGGACGAACAGCTCTATATATAAGGCAGTAACGTATTTGAATGTGGCTCCACGGTAGCCCGTTGGCTACTGGTCCGCGTGACGTCATGGCTGGTCACGCCCTTCTTGTCCAGGTGTAGGTAGCGGTGGGAAACTTCCCGCGCTGCGGTCTTGGAAGGGTTTGAACCAAGAGAGCTTGGACGCTCGCTGCTGCCAGCTGGTGGTCATCAGCTCGCGTCCTATTACAGGGTTTATGTGATACAGCTGAAGGTTACATTGTTACTCATTGGCAAGGTTACATTGGTTCAGATACATTGATATCACATGTAGAAGGATACACTATTAGGACACAACAGGCACCCAAACACACAATCTATGCCATTTTTAGTCCAGTGACTGGACTGCTCTTTTCTAGGGGCCAGGCTGGAGTGATTTCCCAACAGATGGGTTGCTTTAAAGGAGATCACTCCAAACAAATTGAATCATTTTGGTGCGATCAGATGCAATCCTGTCTGACTGCACTCTAACCGCTGCCCCCGGACTTTCCTGCGACCGGGGCAAAGAGGCCGCTGCGGCGACAGGACCCTCCACCACCGCTGGCGTCCTGGGCCCTGCCCTGGGCCAGGGTACAAAGGCTGCTACGGCAGTGCACGGCAGGACTTCGCCGCCACCGCCCTTGGACTTGCCTGCAGCCGGAGTGGAGGGGGCCGTTGTACTATTGTATTGTTTATATTATATGTGCTTTTGTAGGATGAATATGGTATAATTATTGTCTTTATTGTATTATTGTGTTTACTGCATAGTATTGTGTGAGCCGCCCTGAGTTGGGTTTCCTGAATGGGTGGCATACAAGTCTGAGAATTAAATTAAATTAAATTAAATTAAACACAGACCTATTTCCATGTGAGGCTTCCTGAATGAGAATCCATTTCTTCAGTCTTCCTTTCAGCTTTCACCAAAGATCAGTTTAGCAGTCTTAAAGTCGAAACTAGAGAAGCATTCTTTTATTTTTGTTGTGTGTACTGAAAAAGCCAATCAAAACAATACAATTTTTCACAGAGAGGAAAGGTGGAAGCAGATCTTGATTTTCAAGAGAAAGCCTTGGGTAACATTTTGTTTTATATTTTACTGTTGCCACTCTATAATTTCTATTCAAAGAGAATGGCCAAACGGTGACAAAATCCACAAGCTAAAAAAGGCCGACTGATCGCAATTCCTATTTAAATTTTTCATCCTTCCACTTAGCCGTAGCAGGGGAAATGGATCAGAAGCTATTAGCCAAAGGGTACCCTATGCATAACTTGAGAGGAGCATTCTTAAAGGTACAATCCAAACTCAGAACAGCATTGTTTGATAGGAAGGATAAGGATTCGTCCAATAAAATACAGTGTTCATTCGAATACTTACCCCTAGCAAATCAAATAAGGAAATGTATATATATTTATTGGGTTTTGGTAACCGATCTACCTGGATGTGGAACATGCCCACTTATTGGTTTCCGACGTACTAAGACTTTGGGTAATTATGTTACATGCAGCGACTGTACCATTAGGCAACCCCAGAAACAGCTTGCTTCAGGCCAATATAAATGTTCGCAGTGCAGTTGTTGCAAGCATGTAATAGAAACGAAGGTTGTGAATATTCCCTATGCAAATTTCGCTTTCACATTACAGGGTTTTTATAATTGTGATACTTCAGGATGCGTGCACCTGATTTTTTGTCCGTGTGAGAAAATTTACATCGGAATGACGTCACAGCAAATTAAATACCGTATTTACAAACATAAATCATGCATTAGAAATCAGAATTTAACAGCTCTGCTCATAGAACACTTCATTGAAAAAAACCACAATCCAGATGATTTAAGGTTTTTAATACTGGATACTGTACGTTCGGGAAAGTTTCAGAAAGTCAACATTGAGAAAACACTTCAAACTGCGGGAAGCTTTTTACATCCATAGATTACGGACATTAGTGCCAGGGGGTCTTAACAGTGAATTGGATTTAACATGTTTCCTATAACAGTACAACAGGTTAGAGGGGTGTCATTGGCAATTTCAGATAAATTGAGTAGATATACCTTTAATTTGGCTTTGGAGGTTTTAACCAGCCACACGTGTGAGTATGAGGAACTAAATAAATTAGGTCATTCACTTTACCGTTCTCAACGTCGAGGGGCACTAAGGAGATAGCGAAAGAGGCCATTTCTGATGCGAGAGTGGTAAGCGAGACAATAAATGTGATAAGAATAATGATGGATAATCTGTATTAGATCGACAGTTTTTATTGATATATTTTGTGCTTTGTTACAGTAAAGAAAAGAACTTCTGAGGAAGTAATATTACGACAGAACGATTATCCGGATCAAGTTTCAGGTCCTAACAATTGATTTAAGTGAAAACTGTAGATTTGAAATATACAGTTAAAGATATATTTTTGAAACATTGCAATTATTTCATTACGCATTACTATAGACTTTGAAGATACTCCTTTAGAATTTTTTTAGATATATTCGTAAGGGAGAACATTAACTTGTGTTTTTCAGTTGTGAGAAGCATCACTTTTTATTATTTTGGACATTAAAACTTATTATTATTGCACACATTGCTGCCTCAAACGGTCTTTTTTAGCTTGTGGACTCTATAATTCCTAGTCATTCACTAGTGCACATTTGAGAATTAAGCAGCAAAGGAAGAGAACATCCTGTCTGAGTTCTATCCAAGATCCAAAGACTGGTTTCCAAAAAGCAGGGCCAGGGTTGAAACAAAAGAAGCTTCATTTCAACATCAAGTTCAGCTCATTACTCTAATGTGTTGGTAGAGGTTTACTGCAAATGGGAGATGCAATCTGTCAGAAGGCACTCTGCCACAACACTCCCAACTTCATGTAAAGCAGTAGTTATTTTACTTAAATTATATATTGTGGTCCGTGGGCCACACTCTCTCAGTTACTTTCATCAGTTGTTATCAGCAGCAGTGCTTCAGAAAACATTTGTAGTTGTGTGTGTGACACCAACCTTGTCTTTAAAATCAAACTGCTAACAAGGAATTGTCATTAAGCCCTATTTCTGTTAACAACCACTGTGTAATCATGTATAAAATAATACAAAGCACTTTGGGCCATTATACAAAGTGGCAGAATTCAGAGGTGACTGGGTGGGAGCAATACTTTCTCCCCAGCACAGCCTCTCTTGTGCCCCCAAACTGGCTCTGTAGGTCTAGGAAACCCTCTGGAAGCGTTCAGGGGCAGCATGGAAGGGAAGGAAACAGGAATTCATTCTTTACTCTTCACTGGTCGGAGCCAAACATGAACAAGAGGCAATTCACTATCCTCTTCTTCCTCCTCACAAGCAATTGTGAATACTAAGAGCCGGGGCTCCTGGGACCCTGTCTCTTCAGGGCTCTGGCAAATCAGTTCAGTCAGCCTGAGAAAACGAGATAAATAAACGACAAGTTTGACATGGAAGGGAAAACACAAGTACAGTATCCAGTTTGGAGAGATGGTTCCTGCTACTCCCTGGACAGGAGATGTTCTCCTCCAATTTTATTTTGCTCTTATCAGTAACCTAGGTTACAATCTCTCAATCCAGGGGTCACATGAAGAACTTGGAAAGTTTACTTGTTAGACTACACTTCCCAGAATCCCCCAACCAGGGTCAGAAGGGTGGCTGAAGGATTCTGGGAGGTGCATTGCAAAAATGTGTTTTTCTTTCCAAGGTTCAAAATCATGGTAAGGACTAACTGGTTGAAACTCATCTGGGATCCCTGCCTATAAAGCCCTTTTGGCAGATGCCAAGAAAGCACCCTAGTCATCAAAAGAGTCGTGCCAGTTCCGCATTGTGTAGCTCCAAAAGATGGTGCTTCTAGTCTACTCCAGTTTTCAGAGGGTAGCCATGTTAATCTGCTGCTGCAAAATGACAAAGAGTCATCATAGGGCACCTTGAAGATGAAGCGTCCACCAAAGGTGCATGTTGCACATAAATCTATCTATCTAACTATCTATCTATATCTATCTATATCTATCTATCTATATCTATATCTATATCTATATCTATATCTATATCTCTCTCTCTCTATCTCTATCTCTAATCTATCTATCTATCTATCTATCTATCTATCTATCTATCTATCTATCTATCTATCTATCTATCTATCTATCTATCTATCTATCTATCTATCTAGATAGATAGATAGATAGATAGATAGATAGATAGATAGATAGATAGATAGATAGATAGATAGATAGATAGAGCAAAATATAGAGCAAAAATGGCTGTTACAACTAAAGAGAAGCCATCGGTGGGTTTGCTATAGCCTGGCCTGGGGGTGAGGTTGTGGGGAGGAAGGGACACTGAGTTGGCAGAGGCTGCCAAAGAGTCTGGGAAAAACTGTAAAGCAAGGGACTAATGTTGCTGCTGCCATCTGGATGCTGCACACCGACGGCAGGGGCCCAGGATGGACCATTTTTGCCTGGGATGAGCGCGGTCTACCCCAGGAAGCAGCAGAGGAGGTGCTGACAGCAGGATGTTTACCCAGCCTGGGGAAGGGACAGGACGCAGAGGCTTTGCAGCTGCTGCTGCTGCTGCTGCTGTTACACTACCCAGGCTGTGCTCATAGGGGCCCTGCTACGGGGAAGCCATTGCCTCCCTGTCCCTCATGCTCTCTGGACAACCCTCTCTGTCATCTCCTTCTTTGTAACCCACAGGCAGGCCAGTGGCTCCCCAGCCCTGAGTGAGCGCAGTGGGCAGAAACCAGTCAGCCTCCATTGAAAACCCTGTGGGCACCAGGAGCAAGGATGGAGGGGGCTCACCCAGGGGACCATGTCCTCCTCCTCCTCCTCCTTGGCCTTTGGTCTCTGTGGGAACGCATGAGAGTCCACAGAGGCCGTCATCTGTCTGGGTACATTAAAAAAAAAACAACGGTTTTCATCTTGTTTGTTGGGGATTCATTTCTGAGCTGTTTTGGTTTGTTTCAATGTTCTCTGGTTTTTACTGGTAGCTTTTAAATAGTTGAAAAATTGCCTTGGGGCCCTTTTATGGGGGAGTGTTACACATGTGTTTAGAATGAGAGAGGGGGGGGGAAAGGGAGGGAGGGGTAGAAAAGGAAAGAGGAGGTGGGTTTGGAGTGAATTGGAACATGAAGTTGGGGACAGACTTTTAGGATAAGTCTCACAAATGGGAGGCCTCTCTTTCTCTTCAGCCAGACATCTTGCCTGGCCAGTCAGCCGTGAACCTTCCTAAGCGCCTCTCTTCCCAAGCCATTCTTGGGCCTATGTCGTGGTGTCAAAACCTGGCTTAGGTACACACTCTGTATGTCTAAGCATGTCAAGTTGTCACATGGCCAGGAGGGAGTTGTGAATTTAGGTAGGTTAAAGGTAAAGGTTTCCTTTGCTCGAAAGCCAGTCGTATCCGACTCTAGGGTTCAGTGCTCATCTCTGTTTCAAAGACGAAGAGCCAGCGCTGCCGGCTTCTGCAGATGTTTCCGTGGTTGTTGTGTTTGGAATATTGTGCCTTTAAGTAATGTAACACTCGAATGAGTGAATGTAACAATCACCAGCTGTAACACTGTAACCTTCCGTATGAGGACGCGAGCTAGTGACCACTAGGGGCAATAGCGAGCGCCCAGCTCACATGGTTCCAATTCCCCAAATACCTACAGCCGCGGGAAGATTCCCGCCACTACCTCACCTGGACAAGAAGTGCGTGATGGAGAGTGACGTCACGCAGACAGTAGCCAATGGGCTACCGAGGAGCCACATTCAAATGTATAGCCACAGTATATATTGAGCTGTTCGTCCGCCATTACCACAGGTTCCCCCTGACCATCATGCAATAAAGATGCGTTAAGCCAGGCTTTCGGCTGTTTCTATTGTCTTGGTTCTCAAACACTAAATTGGCGACGAGGATGGGATAATGGATCCCCACGGAATCAAGACAACACAGGCCGGTTTCAACATCAACAAACCGGAGGAATGGGAACTGTTCGAGATGGATTTCCAAAGCGCACTGATGGTGTCCGACATCTCAGACAAGGGGAAGAAAAGGGCCATCCTCATCAGGATGCTCGGGTTCCTGGCCATGAAGGTTCTGGTGGACCTGGTTTCTCCATGGATGGTGGGCGAGGTCCCGGACAAGCAGCTCCTGAAAGCGATGCGGGACCATTTCCAGCCCTCGGTCTCAATGTTTGCGGCTCGGGACGCATTCTGGAAGAGAGTCCAGGCGCCAGGTGAGTCCGTGGCTGCCTTTGCAGCGGCCCTCCATTTGGCCGCCGGCCCATGCAAGTGGGAGAACCTAGAAATCGCCCTCAGGGACCGCATGCTGTGTGGCCTGTGGGACGAGGAGGTCCAGCGAAAGCTGATGAACAAAGAGCCGCCCCCAATGTTGCAAGAGGTCGTGAAGGAGGCACAGGCGGCAGAAGCCACGAGGGCCGGGGTTAAGGGGTTCAGGACAAGGCCCCCACAACCCGACAAGGCAGCAGGCTCAGTGCAAGCGGCCAGGCAGGCACCACACTCCTCCATGGAGAGCAGTGAGGACGAGGACATCCGGAAGGTGCGGAAGGACGGCCGGCGTTGCGACGGCTGCGGAGCGGCCCATGACCGCAGTAAGTGTCCGTTCAGGAAGGCGGAGTGCCACAACTGCGGGCGCCGAGGCCACATAGCCAAAGTTTGCAGTCGACGGAGCAAAGACCGGAAAGGCTCGACAGACCGCTCACTGAAGAAGCAGGAGGGCGTCCGGCCCTCGAGGAAGCAGGACGGCGTGGGCCGCATCTCAGACGACAGTGACGATGACAGGGCGGTCCACAGAGTGTCCTTAGGACACCCACGTTATTTTGTAGAGGTACTGGTGCAAGGGGTCCCCGTTAAGATGGAGATAGACTCGGGTTATTTAGTGTATGGGACCAAAGACGACCGGACAACCGAAAGGTTGGTTTAACACAGGTTTATTGCATGAGGTTCCAGTTAAGCATGAGGTAATGGCGGTGATACATCTCAATATATACAGTAGCTCTCTACATTTGAATCTTGTAGCACGGTAGCTGATTGGTTGCTACCGGCGTGGCCTCGCCCAGGCACGCCTCCTTTCTTCAGCTGCTGAATGCAGGTCTTTCTTCAGCTGCTGAATGCGGGGAAGGTTTTCCCGCGGCTGTCCGTGATTGAGCAATGTGAACCATGTGAGAGTGAACGCTCGCAGCTACCCTCTATAGGCTGTCTGCTCGCGTTCCTTTACAGCTGATATCGTTTGTATCTGGAGTGGTTACAATCTTGCCTTACAGTATAATGAACATGCATACATACATAACATCCCTCCCCCCTAGGATGGGACGAAGTCCCGCAACCATTGTGGCTTGCCGCACGTTCGCTTGGGGCGTGCTTGCGCCTGCCCTAATTCTGGAGAGCCTGTGATCCCTGACTCCGCGGGAGCTTGTCCTGCAACGGGAAACGGGGATTCGTTAGTGGCTCTGTGGGGCGTCCGTGCCTGCCTTGCGCTTGGGGAAGGGAATGGGATGAACAGTTGGGAGGTAAATCCCTGCCTATTGCCCTCGGACCCCGGGGACCCTCCTAGTGTGAACCGCGGCACCGATGAGGACGCCCTTGGGGAATGGCTACCTTCTGATCCCTGCTCGGGGGACCTTAAGACTGTGGTGGTGGGCGGACTCGCTGATGCCTCCGGTCTTGGAGGTGTCGGTCTCCGGAACATGGGCGCTATGTTGCATTCTAACTCACAGGGGCTACTGGGACTGGAGGTACCAGGGGCTGAACTGAAACCCCTCTTTTCGCTAGGACGGGTGGGGGACCACTCCGCTAACTCCCCCTGGTACTGTAAATCAACGTCTAAACCTCTATGGGCCTTTGAGCCTCGGGGGGACTTCCGCGGCTTGCGCGGGGTATGAGTGTGGTTGGGGCTCCTCCTTTCTGACGGGGACTCCCGCAGCCCGGGGCTCCTCCTCTCTGGCGGGGACTCCCGCAAAAGATTTCCGTGGATCGATTCCCTTTCCTCCCCCCTTGGTGGGGACCCATGCTCCCCTTTTCCTCCCCCTTGGGCTAAACGGGTGGGGGAGTACCCTAACGCTGATTCAATGCTGGTCTCATCCGCGTCTTGCTCTCCGGGGACCCTACGCCTGAGTTGGTCCACGTGTCGCCTCCACAGGAAACCTGTACTGGTCTCTACGCGGTATGAGACGGGGCCGGTTTGCTCTACTACGGTGCCCGGCACCCAGGCTGGCCCCGCGCTGGCGTAATTCCTGCAGTGTACTGGGGCGCCTATGCTGAAACTCTTTGTGGGTTCCACCCCTATGTTCCGCCCTTTGTCCTCTACTCTCGTGGGGTCTAGCTTGGATATCCCCGTGGCCAGCTTCCTGCGCATCAACAGCTCTGCGGGGGAGTACCCTGACGCTAAGGGGGTGACCCTGTATCTCAGCAGGAATTGGCACAATTTCAGGTCGAGGTCTCCGGGACCCATGCGCAGTAGCGCGTCTTTCGTGGTGCGCACGAGGCGCTCTACTTGGCCATTGGTGGCCGGGTGAAAGGGGGCGGAGGTGACGTGCCGAATGGCGTTGCGTTCCATGAATGCCCTGAACTCGGCGGACGTGAAACAGCTAGCGTTATCGCTGACGAGGGTGTCGGGTAAACCGAACGTGGAAAAGACCCTCCTTAACTGTTTAATGGTTGTGGTCGAGGAGGTGCTCGAGACTGGAATGACCTCCAACCACTTAGAGAACGCGTCCACCACGAGGAGGAAAAGCGTTCCCCTGAATGGGCCAGCAAAGTCTACGTGAACTCGGGACCAGGGTCCCCTCGCAGCGTCCCATTCCCTAGGTGGCGAGCGAGCCTCTTCTGGCCTAGAGCTTTGGCACGCCTCGCAAGTGCCGACCATGTGTTCGATGTCGGCGTCTAACTGGGGCCACCAAAAATAACTGCGGGCTAGTGCCTTAGAGCGTACGATCCCCGGGTGGCTGACGTGCAGCAGTTTAAGCACCCTCGGCCTGAGAGACGTGGGGATCACTACCCGCTGTCCCCACAAGAGGCAACCCCTCTCCAGGGACAACTCCAATCTCTTTTTGAAAAATGTGTCGAATTCCGCTGCTGGGGAAGACACGGGCCACCCTTTCTGCACCCAGGAGCAAACTGTGGCCAGCGCTTTGTCCTTGCCTGTCGCTTTGGCGATTTCGGCCGGTACTACTGGAGGGGAGTCTAGGACCTCTATCATTAAGACCTGGTGGTCCCTCTCTACTCCGCCCACGTGGCAGTAATCCTGGGGAATGGGGGACCTCGACAGAGCGTCGGCATGGCTTATTTCCCTCCCGGGCCGGTATACCAACGCGTGCTGATACGCGTTGAGAAAAATGGCCCATCTGAGCATTCTCGGGGACAGGATCTGGGGTGTGGGCTTGTCTGCGGTGAAGATGCCCAGCAACGGCTTGTGGTCAGTCACTATGGTGAAGGGGCGGCCGTACACGAAATCATGAAATTTCTTGGTCCCCGCAATTATTGCTAGCGCCTCCCTGTCTGTCTGAGCATAATTCCTCTCCGCTTGGGACAGGGATCTAGAGTAGAAAGCTATCGGGGCCTCCCTACCGTTCTCCAGCACGTGGCAAAGCACCGCCCCCACCCCCACCGGGGATGCATCGCATATCAGGACCACCGGGCGTTTGGGATTGAAGTGGGTCAGTACAGCATCTGATGCCAGGAGTCGCTTCAGGTCATTGAAAGCCTTTTCCTGGTCATCGCCCCACTTCCATGCCTCGTCCTTTTTTAACAATTTGTGTAGCGGTTCTGCCACGGCTGCCTTCCGCGGGAGGAAGGAGTGGTAGAAGTTGAGCAGTCCGAGGAACGACTGCAACTCGGGCTTGGAGGTGGGGCGAGGGGCCTTTTTGATGGCGGCTACCTTGGATTGGGCTGGCCTAATTCCCTCGGGAGTAACACGGAACCCTAGGAACTCAACCTCTGTAGCGAAGAAGACGCATTTGTCTTTCCGCAACCTCAACCCCGCCTTTTCGAATATTGACAGGACCTTTCCCAACCTTGTTGCTAATTCGGCCCGGCTCCCCCCTGTAATTAATACGTCATCAAAATAGGGTAACACCCCCTCCAACCCCTTCAGGAGGCGTTCCACCAATGACTGGAAAATCCCGGGCGCTGAATTCACGCCGAATTGGAGGCGCGAAACCTGGAACGCCCCTTTGTGGGTGACTATGGTTTGTGCAGCAGCTGCGGCGGGGGTCACCGGGAGTTGCTGGTAGGCTTGGGCCAGGTCGAGTTTGGCGAAACACCTCCCCCCGTGTAACCTGGCCAACAAGTGGCTGACTACCGGCACCGGATACGCATTAGGGCGGATCGCCTTATTGATGGTGCACTTGTAATCAGCGCATATTCGGACTTCCCCGTTGGCCTTGAGCGCTGTTACAATTGGAGTTTCCCACTCCGCAGAATCAACAGGAACAAGAATTCCCTGGCCCACTAATTTGTCCAATTCCGCCTCTATTTTGTCCTTTAGTGCGAAAGGCACTCTGCGCGGTTTAAGTCTGATTGGACGCACTCCAGGGTCCAGGTCGAAAGTCACTGGGGGGCCCTTGAATTTTCCTAGCCCCTTTTTAAAAACCTCGGGGTGCGCGTCGCACACGCTCTGTATTGGATCAGTCCCGGCGGCGTGTGCTCCCACGGCGTGCACCCCCCCAATGAACAACCCCAGGGGCTGGAACCATTGAGTCCCGAGGAGGCTGCATTTTCCCCCCTTGAGGACGACTAAGGGAAGCGTTGCGGTGTACTTTTTGAACTGGACCTGAAACTTCCCAACCCCTAACACTGGGATGCGGTTCCCTTGCACGTCCTTCAGCGTGGCCCTCAACGCCTTGAGCTTGGGCCGCACGCGGGGGGCGATTTTCATGAACTCCCCCTGGGAAATAATGGAGTATGAAGAACCCGAGTCCACCTCCATTCTAACAGGGGCCCCTTGTATTACTACCTCAACGAAGTAACGGGGGTGCTCCGTGGAAACGCTGCAAACCGGCGCGTCGTCCTCGCTGTCGTCGGAGACTCGCCCTACTCCGTCCCGCGTCCTCGTGGTCCGGGTGCCGTCCTTCGGCCTCGTGGTGCGGTCCTGCCTCGTGGTGCGGTCCTGCCTCGCCGAGCGGTCCGGAGAACTCCGGGTGGCCTCGCGTCGTTTCCGGCAGACCTTGGCGATGTGCCCGCGCCGGCCGCAGTTGTGGCACTCGGCCTTGCGGAATGGGCATTTGGTGCGGGCGTGGGCGGCGCCGCAGCCATCGCAGCGCCGGCCCTCTCTCTGGACCCTCCGGACGTCCTCGTCGTCGCTGCTCTCTGCAGACGAGTTCGAAGTCCGCTGGGCCGCGCGCACCGAGCTCTCTGCCTTGGCGGTCTTCGGGCGCCAGTCCTGAAGTTCGTGCACTCCGGCCGACGTGGCCTCTGCGGCCTGTGCCGCGTCGAGGACTTGTTGCCACGTGGGAGGCGGCTCCCTTTTCATCAGCGCGCGCTGAGTCTCTGTGTCCCTCAGACCGCAGAGCAGGCAGTCCCGGAGGGTGACGTCGGGGAGTTCCCACTTGCAGGGGCCGGCGGCCAACCGCAGGGCCGCGGCGAACTCATCGACCGATTCTCCGGGTGCCTGGACTCGCCTCCAGAACGCGCTCCGAGCGGGGAACATCGCTATTGCCGGCCGGAGATGGGCGCGCAGCGCCGCCAGGAGCTCTGTGGCCTTGAGGTCGCCCACCTTCCTCGGCGCGATCAGGTCCACCAAGGTCCTCTTGGTTTCTTGTCCGAGCATGCGGACGAAGATGGCCCTCTTTTTGGCCTCGTCGGAGACTTCGAGCTCCACCAGCGCAGCGTTGAAGTCTATCTCAAACAGCTCCAAGTCTCCCGGCTTCCTGATCTCGTAGCCGGCGCATGTCTTGGTCCCGTGGGCAGCCATATCCCACCTTCGTCGCCAATTTAGTGTATGGGACCAAAGACGACCGGACAACCGAAAGGTTGGTTTAACACAGGTTTATTGCATGAGGTTCCAGTTAAGCATGAGGTAATGGCGGTGATACATCTCAATATATACAGTAGCTCTCTACATTTGAATCTTGTAGCACGGTAGCTGATTGGTTGCTACCGGCGTGGCCTCGCCCAGGCACGCCTCCTTTCTTCAGCTGCTGAATGCAGGTCTTTCTTCAGCTGCTGAATGCGGGGAAGGTTTTCCCGCGGCTGTCCGTGATTGAGCAATGTGAACCATGTGAGAGTGAACGCTCGCAGCTACCCTCTATAGGCTGTCTGCTCGCGTTCCTTTACAGCTGATATCGTTTGTATCTGGAGTGGTTACAATCTTGCCTTACAGTATAATGAACATGCATACATACATAACAGGTTCCTCATATTCCATCATTTCCCAGAGAGAGTTCTTGAGGATTTCCCCCAACGTGCGGCCCAAGCTCAAAGCACTGAGGTCTACGCTGCGGGACGTACAGGGAAATAGCATTCCAGTGTTGGGGGTGGGAAAATTCAAGGTCCAATACAAGCAACACGCCTCGGACCTCCCTCTGGTTGTTCTCAATGGGGGGGACTGTTGCCTCCTCGGGACACAATGGTTTAAGCCTTGGGTTTGTTCATTGGGGGGGTGCACGCTATTGGAACTGACCCAATACAGGAGGTGTGTAACGCGCATTCCGAGGTGTTCAAGAAGGGACTCGGAAAATTCAAGGGGCCCCCAGCTGCGTTCGACCTGGACCCGGAGATCCGCCCAATAAGACTCAAACCGCGAAGGGTGCCTTTTGCACTTAAGGACAAAATAGAGGCGGAACTGGACAAATTGGTGGGCCAGGGCATCCTAGTTCCTGTAGATTCTGTGGAGTGGGAAACTCCGATTGTAACAGCGCTAAAGGCCAACGGGGAGGTTCGAATCTGCGCTGATTACAAATGTACCATTAATAGGGCGATACGCCCAAATGCGTATCCGGTGCCGGTAGTCAGCCACCTGTTGGCCAGGTTACATGGGGGAAAGTGTTTTGCAAAGCTGGACCTGGCGCAGGCTTATCAGCAACTCTCAGTAACCCCAGCTGCAGCAGCTGCGCAGACGATAGTCACTCACAAAGGGGCGTTCCAGGTGACGCGCCTACAGTTGGCATGAACTCGGCGCCAGGAATATTCCAATCATTGGTGGAGCGTCTGCTGAAGGGTTTGGAGGGGGTCTTGCCATATTTTGACGACGTATTGATAACAGGAGGGAGCGAGTCAGAATTGGCTGAGAGGCTAGACAAAGTACTGACGGTATTTGAAAAGGCGGGGTTGAGGCTGCGGAAAGACAAATGTGTCTTCTTCGCAAAAGAGGTTGAGTTTCCTGGGTTTCCTGGTAACCCCTGGCGGCATAAAACCCTCCGAATCAAAGATGGCCGCCGTTCAGAATGCTCCTCGCCCCACCTCCAAGCCAGAATTGCAGTCGTTCCTGGGGCTCTTAAACTTCTACCATTCCTTCCTGCCTAGGAAGGCGTCGGTAGCGGAGCCGCTTCATAAATTGTTAAAAAAGGACGAGGCGTGGCGATGGGGCGAGAGTCAGGAGAGGGCATTCAATGAGCTGAAACGACTCTTATCCTCAGACGCCATACTAACCCATTTTGACCCCAAGAAACCAGTGGTTCTGGTATGTGATGCGTCTCCAGTGGGGGCGGGGGCAGTCCTGTGCCACGTGTTGGAAAACAGGCGGGAAGCCCCGGTGGCATTCTACTCCAGGTCCCTGTCTAAGGCAGAGCGTAACTATGCACAGAAAGACAGGGAGGCATTAGCGATAATTGCTGGGACGAAGAAGTTTCACGATTTCCTCTATGGTCATCCCTTCACCATCGTGACTGACCACAAACCCCTGCTAAGCATTTTTACCGCAGACAAGCCCACACCGCAGATCCTGTCCCCTAGAATGCTAAGGTGGGCCATTTTTTTAAACGCGTACCAGAACACGCTGGTTTATCGCCCTGGAAAGGACATAAGCCACGCGGACGTCCTATCGAGGTCAACCCTGCCCCACATGGGCAGCCCCGCGTGTGAGGTGGAACAAGACCACCAAGTGCTCATGATAGAGGTCCTGGATTCACCCCCCATAGTGCCCGCGGAGATCGCTAAGGCAACGGGTAGAGATAAGACATTGGCCCTGGTTAGTTCATGGGTGCAAAAAGGGTGGCCAACGTCTTCCCCAGCGGCTGAATTTGCTCCGTTTTTTAGGAAGTTAGAACTGTCCATGGAGAGGGGTTGCCTCCTGTGGGGCCAGCGGGTGGTCATCCCTGAATCCCTCAGAGCAAGAGTGCTCAAGCTGCTGCACGTCAGCCATCCAGGGATTGTCCGCTCCAAGGCACTGGCCAGGAGCTATTTCTGGTGGCCCCAGTTGGACGCTGATATTGAGCACATGGTGGGCACTTGCGAGAGTTGCCAAAGCTCCCGGCCCGAGGAGGCCCGACTTCCGCACAGGGAATGGGATGCGGCAAAGGGGCCGTGGTCCCGCGTGCACATTGATTTCGCTGGCCCGTTCAGAGGTTCGCTCTTTCTCCTTATAGTGGATGCTTATTCCAAGTGGTTAGAGGTTATTCCAGTCGCAAACACCTCCTCAGCCGCAACCATTAAACAATTGTGCAAGGTGTTCAGTTCGTTCGGCATACCCGATACACTTGTGAGCGATAACGCAAGTTGCTTCACATCCGCCGAATTCAGGGCATTCATTGACATTAATGCCATCCGGCACATCACCTCCGCACCTTTTCACCCGGCGACAAACGGTCAGGTAGAACGCCTTGTGCGTACCACCAAAGACGCGCTGAGGTGCATGGGCCCCGGGGACCTGAACCTACAGTTATGCCAATTCTTGCTTGGGTATAGGGTGACCCCCCTGGCGTCAGGTTATTCGCCCGCAGAGCTCCTAATGCGCAGGAAGCTGACTACGGTACTGACCAGGCTAGACCCCACGAGAGTGGAAGACACTGGGAGGAACATCGGGATAGCAGGCACAAAGAGTTTCGAAATAGGCGCCCCGGTCCATTGCAGAAACTACGCTAACGCAGGGCCAGCCAGGGTTCCGGGAGTAGTCATTGGGCAAACGGGACCTGTGTCGTACTGCGTAGAGACCAGCACAGGTCTACTCTGGAGGCGGCACGCGGACCAACTCCGACGCCGGGTTCCCGGCAACCAGGGCGGGGAAACCGCGAAACAGGACTCAGCGTTAGGGTTCTCCCCCACCCGTTCAGCCCAAGGGGAAGGAGAGCGGGGCCAGTGGCCCCCACCGAGGGGGGAAGGGAATAAGTTTGTCCCCGCAGATATCCTGGAGGATGCCCCCACAGATATCCCAGTAGATGATTTTGACTTTGAGTTACAAAACTGGGGGGGGGGTTTCGGAGTGGTCCCCCACCCGTCCAAGCGAGAAGTGGTGTTTTTCATTAGCCCCCAATGCCCCCGTTTTTCCCACAATGGAGTTTACCCTTACCCCGAAAACCGCAGAGCCACGGCGAGTCGCTAACAAGTCTCCCCCTCCCATTGCAGGACAAGAGACCAGGGAACACAGAAGTGATAGCGCCCCTGGGACAAGCCAGCCAGCCTTGCGCCCGAAACGCTCTTGCAATAAACCAGATTGGATGAGAGACTTCGTCTCATCCTAGGGGGGAGGGATGTTGTGTTTGGAATATTGTGCCTTTAAGTAATGTAACACTCGAATGAGTGAATGTAACAATCACCAGCTGTAACACTGTAACCTTCCGTATGAGGACGCGAGCTAGTGACCACTAGGGGCAATAGCGAGCGCCCAGCTCACATGGTTCCAATTCCCCAAATACCTACAGCCGTGGGAAGATTCCCGCCACTACCTCACCTGGACAAGAAGGGCGTGACGGAGAGTGACGTCACGCAGATAGTAGCCAATGGGCTACCGAGGAGCCACATTCAAATGTATAGCCACAGTATATATTGAGCTGTTCGTCCGCCATTACCACATGTTCCCCCTGACCATCATGCAATAAAGATGCGTTAAGCCAGGCTTTCGGCTGTTTCTATTGTCTTGGTTCTCAAACACTAAAGTGGTCATGTGGCAGGCATGACGAGACCCCAGAGCCCTCGGAACACTGTTACCTTCCCACCGAAGCTGTCCCTATTTATCTACTTGCTTTCGAACTGCTACGCTGGCAGGAGCTGGGACAAAGACGGGAGCTCATTCCGTCCTGCAGTACTCGGGAATCGAACTGCTGACTTTCCGCCTCCCAATCAGCATCTTAGCCACTTGAGCCACTGCAGTACTTGTGAATTTAGGAATGGTGATTCTAAAGCTGCTTTGTTGTATCACCGGATGCCCAACAAAACTCTGATAACATGGAGAGGCTCCCATAACAGGGCTGTTACTTAGGTCTGTCTCCGCCATTGCTGTTTAAATAAAAACAAGCAAACCAACTGTTAAAGGTACAGTATTTCTTTTTGATTCTCTCACCTGTAAGAAAGCAGCCGCTGTCTGTCTTTTGATTCCCAGGATCCATCATAGACAAGAGATGTCCCATAGAAAAGCTTTTGCAGCACCAGGCCCTGCTCCTTCTGGGGGGGGGGGGGGAAGCAGACAGAAATCAGCATTACACAGAGGGCTAGAAGAAACGGAAAGAAGCAAGGGGAAAGCCCAATAAGGACAGCATGGGAAAGGGCTAAAAGAAGACAAAGAAGAAATTGTGGGTCTAGTAAAAGGTAAATGCCGTCCTCGCTCGAAAGCCAGTTGTATCAGACTCTAGGGTTCAGTGCTCATGTTTACAGCCAAAGAGCCAGCGTTGTCTGTATCTGCAGACGTTTCCGTGGACATGTGGCAGGAATGACTAAACACTGGAGTGCGTGGGCAGTTTACCTTCCCATGGAAGTGGTTCCTATTTATCTACGTGTAATTTCTTGCTTTAGAACTGCTAGGTTGGCAGGAGCTGGGACAGACGGCAGCTCACTTCATCATGCAGGACTCAGGTCTCAAACTGCTTACCTGCCAACCTTCCAGTCATCAAGTTCAGAGCCTTAACCACTAAGCCACTACAGTCCCTAGTACAAAACAATAACTGGAAGAAGCTAAAGCAGAAAATGCTATAGCATGGAAAACTACGTTTTGGAAAGAAATACTGGATACTCCACAAATCTGGGGACTGCAGTGGCTCAAGTGGCTAAGATGCTGACTGGGAGGCAGAAGGTCAGCAGTTCGATTCCCAAGTACTGCAGGACGGAATGAGCTCCCGTCTTTGTCTCAGCTCCTGCCAACCTAGCAGTTGGAAAGCAAGAAATTGCAAGTAGATAAATAGGAACCACTTCGGTGGGAAGGTAAACAGCGTTCTGTGCGCTCTGGTGTCTAGTCATGCCTGCCACATGACCACGGAAACGTCTGCAGAAGCAGACAGCGCTGGCTCTTTGGCTTTGAAACAGAGATGAGCACTGAACCCTAGAGTCAGATACGACTGGCTTTCGAGCAAGGGGAACCTTTACCTTTACCACAAATCTAATGTGGGCTGCCCCACAATGAATTTCTTGCCATCACCATAGTTGCCACCCAGAATTAGGGGTGATTGTGATAGCTCTCACAGACTCTCACCAGTCTGCAAAGGACTTCCTTTTCTCTGAAAGGAAAGCAAGGGTGGGGAATAAGTGGGTGTTTGTGTGTGCCACTGCCAGCTTGAGGTAACACAGTTCAGTGAGTTGTAGAGAATCTGGGTGATGGGAGGAAAGCTATATATCTGGAGCGAGCTATATGCAATTCATGGGCCCCACACTGCCCATTCCTGGGCTGAAAGATATGGAGTGGGATGGGGCTGAGCAGGGATCATCAGGCCATCAGCAAAGGGCAAGGTTGAATCATAATGGGACACTCAAGGTGGTAAAACGCTAAGAAAGAATGGGGCACCTCATTGGTACTGGTGTATTTGGGTAGGTGGGGGCCTGTTCACATGAGTCCATATATAATGACCCCAAGAATGTCTGTCTGTCCAACCAGAGCAGACTGGAGGGGCTCTCTTATCGTACCATCGGCTAGAGGGGCTCGCCTCTCTAGCATACGAAGGAGGGCCTTCTCCGTGTCCGCAACAGCCCTATGGAACCTCCTGCCGACAGAATTACGGCTACAGACGGAACTGCTGCCCTTTAGGAAAGAACTCAAAACCTGGCTGGCAGGGCAGGTGTGGGGTGCAGGTGGGGAGGTGTCCCCCGCCCGTTGGTTTGTATAATTCAAGATTCCCCCTTCTCTTCTTAGGGATGGGGTGGGTGGGGTTGTTTTTAAGATTGATCGTTTTAAAATTGATTTTTAAAAAGGTTTCAGTGGGTTACTTGTTTGTGTTTTCTGTAAGCCGCCCGAAGTCACTCCAGTGAGGGGATGGCAATACAAGTACAAACAAACAAATAATTAAACTAATAAATAAATAATGATGGAATATACACTGGGCCTAAATAGCCTGCTGTGCTCCCAGCCCTTCAAGGGCTTTAAGACATGCACAGCCTGTTGCCATGATTTTGGAAAAGAGCTTCTTGCCTGACACTGTCATAAAAGCCACTCTGAGAGCATGAATGGGAGTAGGCAGTGGAGCAATGGGCCATCTTAGTTTATTCATAGTAGGATTCAGTTGGGGTCAGTCCAGAAAGCCTTCCCCTTCTTGGTCATCCTTGTCACCTGGATATGATCACACAGCACTCTCAAGGTGATTTCTTCTCCTTCGGCATCAACACCTGGCACTTCAATCCTGTCCCAGCAACTCCATGTCTTCTGATGGTACTGAGAAAACAGCAAATTCCAGAGCCATGTTGGTTCATTGTAGCAACCGACACAATAAAGTGTCTAGTGGCATCTTAAAGCAGGGGTTCTCAACATTTTCCAGCCACGAGTTGAGTGGGCTGGACTGGTGCAGTAAAACGTGTTGTAAACACATTTACGATGGCCACAAACTCATTTACGGCTGTAGGAAACACGTTTATGATGGCTGCGGACTCATTTATGGCTGCATAAATGTGTCGCAGGGCCAGATTATTTGGAGCCATGGGCCGGATCTGACTCACGGGCCATAGATTACGAACCTCTGCCTTAAAAGCTTACACATTTACTGGGTCATCAGTTTCAGTGACCACTTACTTCATCAGACATTCAAAATTAGAGCAGAAGCAAAAGAAATGAAGATGGAAGACCATAAGAGGCCCTCATTCTGTAGGGTGGGTTGGGCCAAGTCAACATCTTGAACTGTTAGCAGGACTTTACACACCATTGATAAACAGAACATTAGCATAAAACAAGGATCTTGATGCCACAGATACAGAAGGAACTGCTGTTGAAACCTCATGGACACTCTATGCCCATTTAGGTTTCTCTGTTCCTTTACTAGTCAGATATTAGAACAGAAGAGTGTGTTGAAAACAGAAACTTTCCAGCAAAGGACCCTGGAAACTCAGTCTGTTCATCTTATCAAGAAACAAGGTTAAGAGGTGAACTGATTGTAGAAGACCTTCACAGGAGAGAAGGTTTTCAGTACCAAATGGCGGCCCTTTAATCTAGCCAAGAGCAATGTAAGAACAGACAATAAACATAAAAGATAAAACTAGACAAATTCTAACCAGGTATGGGGTTTCAAAGAGCGTATATCAACTGCAATGACACCAAATGCCAAGGGCATGAGCAGGGTCCCTCTCCAAGCCAATCCTATATACAGCGTAATGCATAGGTTTGCTAGCAACAAAGCCCAGATTCAAGCCGGTCACTGAGCTCACTACTGTGTTGCTGTAAGGCTAAAACACTGCTGTGAGTATCTTGCATTAAGGAAGGACAGAGTACCATTTTAAGAAACAGACAAACACTGTAATCTCATGATGAAGACTGTCCTGCTTCTGAAACAAGGTTTTCATGCAAGCCAAGCACAAAAGAAACACCAGGCCATCATGTGAACAGAGGGTGTCATTTGCCATGCGTATAGGAAGCAAGATTTGAATGACTTATATGATTCTTTCCAGTTTGGATATTTCTTAACCCAAAAAACCAAAAAACAACAACCCAGCCCTTGAGCAATGGGCCAAACAGAGGAGACTCTATAGGGCTCCCTTCTGTCTATTCATGATCCATAGTTTTTTGCTGCACAAAGACACTTTGAGAAGGCGTCCTGTGCATGTACAATTGCCCTTTTCTTCAGAGTGAGGCCCAGAACACTGTCTTAGTCCCCTAGTTGTTGGTTCTGCCTATTTTGGCCCTGGGCAAAAAGTATCCACTTCTGTAACAAGGGACCCTTTGGGTATGATAGTTACTAGCTCATAGCAGGAAGTGCCCTGACCGGACAGAACTTCATGGGGTCAAGCAGCACAAAAGGGATACTGTCCTGGGTATACTCAGAGGGAAAGGCATCCTAGGGCTGTGATGGCGAACCTTGGCACTCCAGATGTTCTTGGAGTTCAATTCCCAGAAGCCCATGTGAATCCACATGAATGGGTTTACTGTGATTCATCTGGCCCACGCCACCCTTGTTGCTCCTGGAAGCGAAAGTAAAACGTGCCCTTATGGGCACGTTTTACTTCCGCTTCCAGGAGCGATGAGGGCCGGATGAATCGTAGTAAACCCATTCGTGTGGATTCACATCGGCTTCTGGGAATTGAACTCCAAGAACATCTGGAGTGCCAAGGTTCGCCATCACAGTCCTAGGGCTCCAAAGCAAATCTGCTTTGTTGCTAGGAATCTCAGGAATAAAGCAGACGTATATGTCACTCTAAATGCAGTTACCAGAGATGGCACCCTACCAAGCCCCAGCTCAAAGCTCTTGTGGGAGTGTGAAAGAGAAAAGACGTTGCATCCTACTCACAAGGTGGTCTCCCACTGCCCTCATCTAATACTTTCTCAGAAAGGTGAAGACAGCTTCTGCTGCCCTATAGAGAGGTGAACTTGGACAGTTGAACCACTGCAACAGCACAGGTTTTGGTGGACAGCTTCTCCCATTTGGTGCTCTCTCAAGGTTTTAGGTTCTCATTACCAGCATTTTGGCTAGCCTGGCCATTGTAGAACTGCACCCTGCTGTTTAGAACCCTTTTGAGAAGCATACGAGAGGATCACAGCTCTTTCCGAACAGACCTTGGGTGACTTCAATGTCATGTCATTGGAGAGCATCTAGGCAGTGATGGCGAACCTTGGCCCTCCAGATGTTCTTGAACTTTAATTCCCAGAAGCCCTAATCAGCTGGAGTGCTGACTATTGCTTCTGGTAATTGATGTCCAAGAACACCTGGAATGCCATGGTTTGCCATCACTGATGTAGGGTAACAGTAGGTGTGCACGCTTTGAGAAACATGGCAGTGAATGGTTGGGCCTTTATGCAGCTTGGTACAGCAATGCCCCCTTGCACAAGTCCCCAGCTAAAGCGTACCAGTAGCTTAACTGTCTCTGTTCTCCCCATGCCTAGACTGAGAAGCCATAACATCTGCTTTGCATCTATCGGTAGAGCCAGAAGAGAATCTGGCCGAGGCTCAACAGTCACTGCCAGTCAGTGCTGAAAATGCTAGGCTAGAGGAAATAAAGCAGATTTCCATACAGCTAGAGGAAATAAAGCAGATTCCCATATTTCTAGTAATTTGAATATGAAGGATAGCACTCTGCCTCTCATCCTTCGCGAGAAAGGAGCAAGCCTTCTATTGGCACATGGTGTACAGGCAAACAATTCTATGAGGCTGGGAAACCTATGAGATTAAGGTTGAAATGGATGTAATGGTATCTGTACAGTTGTTTGTATAGGATAACCCATTTCAGGCCTTTAGCTGAATGTATGAAATTTGATTGGGGGGGGGGTGGAAATAGCAGATGCAATCCCATTCCCACTTCCAGGAGGTCAATGGGAAGATCTGAAAGGGTCTACCAGACTTAAGAACTGGGGTCATGTCTTGTGCTCTTGCTTTGCCTGGAGAGCTATACGTTTTTTTCATGGCTTAGTTTAGACTCATGTTGCGATTCTATAGAAACCATGGGAAGAAAATGGGGACAGATGAGAATGGAAACCAGAAGTCCCTACTTCTTGCAATGAATGGGAGGCCAAAATGGAAGGTTGAAGGAGGAAATAGGAAGGCAGGTATTCAACTAGGTGGTACAGTAGACTAGAGATTCCCAGCAGCACAGGCTGATCATGAATGCAAGCCCTATCAAAATCACTTTGAACAAGAGAAAAGCTAGCTCTCTATCTAGCAGTCTGCTAGGCTTTGGTTTGAGAGAGAAAAGAAAAATCAGATTTGTCTGCTACTACCTGTACTCTTTGGAAGGGGGGGGGGGACAGAGGGAGGCAAAACTGGACCATTTGGAGCCATATGGCCTGTTGTCCCATTTGCACAAACACACACATCCCTCTGCCAGACAAGCGGTCTCCTCTTTCAAGAGCACCATATGGTTGGCTCGGCCTCTCTCACCTGCAGGGAAATGTTAACAGCTCCTCCCCAGCTTTCTTCTCTCGCCCACAACCTTAATTCTCTCTGTCTCTCAGCTCAGGTACTCCCATAGCCAAAGTCTAACTCAAGCAATGGGGAAAGTGGGAACTGATTGGGTTGCTCCTCAGCAAAAGAACACATTGTGGGGTACCTCTTGCCAGCAGCAGCATTTTTCTGAGGCACAGACCGACATATCGGGTTGTTAGTGCAGGGGGCGGAACACTGTAAACACCTGGAGGGGACAAAGCTAAAATTGTACTGTTATGTGTCATCAAGTCAGAAAAGACCCTAACAGAGCTTTCAAGGCAAGTGAAGTATTTAAGGAGTGGCTTTACCACGTCTACATTTCTCAGTGAGCTTTCATTGCAGAGCAAGGATTTGAGCTCTCCTGAGTCCTAGTATGTTACTCTATCTACTACACCACACTGGGCATTCCTGGAATACTGGATTCTTATTCTACATGCAGGGTAGAGAGTATGTGGCTCACAAGATACTGCTAGACCAGTGATAGCAAACCTTGGCACTCCAGCTGTTCTTGGACTTCAACTCCCAGAAACACAAGTCACTGTGAATCCATACGAATATCATTTCAGGTACCATTTCATCCATTTGTGTGGATTCACAGGGACTTAGGCTTCTGGGAATTGAAGTCTAAGAACAGCTGGAGTGCCAAGGTTCGCCATCATGGTGCTAGACTATGACTCTCATCAGCTCCAACCAGCATTGCCAATGATGAGGACTGATGGGAACTGTGTTCCAGTAGCATCTGAGAGGTCAATGGGTTCCTCCTTCCATTCTAACCAATGCACTCAGTTTTCAGATTGTGGTATATTTGAACCACAATCAGGTGTACCCTGGTAAAGGCAAGCTTATGTTACTGGCTAATCATTCTCACACTAGGTCAGGCAAAAGGAACTGCAGAATGAGCTCACCAAAAAGGTGCCTTCATTTTGGCAGTTCCACGTCTGGCCTAGACACAGAAAGGCTGGCAAGTCAGCTGTTCGAGACCCAGGTACTGCATGATGGACTGAGCACCTATCTCTGTCCCAGCTCTTGGGGACATGAAAGGAGCCTCATTTGGGTGTTCCCTGAGTGGAGTTTCTTCTGCAAAAATCCTTTCAACCCAGAATAATTTCTGACACGAAATTATTATTACGGAAGATAGTTTGCAAAACCACTTTCTCAATGCCAAATTTCATCAGGGCCAAATTTTAACTCATCTCACTCAAGCTTATCCTTCTCAGATCCCTGAAAACGTATGGTTCTCAGTATGCCCTCCACCACTCCAAAATCTACTCCAGTACTGAGGAACAAAAGTCCAATGATTCCCTGGTGGCGGGGGGGGGGGGAATCTTTTGGCGCCAGGATAAGATCTCCCTTCCCCCAGTTGCCAGCCCTTACTAACTAATGACTCCCATATGCTGCTTAATCAACTCCATAAGCACAGCTCTACATGGTCTTTGGCAAATATCACACACACACACACACACACACACACACCAGCCTTCCATCTTCTGGTGCTATTATTGCCCCCCTTGCCCCTTCCCTCACACGACTTTCTATTCTCATTGTGAGCCCCACCCACTCCATGCTCCCCACTGGTTTCTTGTTCCCCAACCTCTAATTCCACAACTGCAGCTTCAGGATTTCAATTAAGGATTTATCTCCCTAAATTCACCCCCTGGGGAAAATGGACCTAAGTGGAGCCCACCCCAAGTGATGTTCTCAGGCAGAATGTCGTCTTCTTCTGTGTCTAGGCCAGATGTGAAATTGCCAAAATGGAGCCACCTTTTGGTGAGTTCATTGAGCAGTGGCTTTCGTCTGACGTGTGAGAAAGATTAGCGGGCAACACAAGGTGGACATTACCAGGGTATTCCAGATTGTGGTTCAAAAATACCACAATCTTCAAGGAGGCACTTTCTGTGCACCTCACTAGCATTTCTTGCCTAAGATGCTTCTGTTGCTTTCACCACTAGGCTTCTGAAGCCTGTGGGACATGGGGTGGCCAGATGGTTAGACTGGGACATGTGAGACCCAGGTCCTCCCTGATCCATGGATGACCTTGGCCAATCTCTTAGCCTGATCTACCTCACAGGGCCGTTGTGAGGATAAAAATGGGACAGAGGAGGGATGTGCTCATTGACTTGAGTTCACTGGACAAAAAGCAGAATACAGATTCAGCTAATAAACGATCATGATAACAACTCCTTTTTTATATAGAACCCTGAGATCCAGCAATAAGAGCTCAGCTCAGTGGATGCTTATCTACAAAACCTTCACAAAAGTCAGGAACTGGGTAAAGGTACTTTTTTAAAACTAAAATTCCCATAAGGCTTAGGCTAGCATGAGGCATTCAGGAAGCTTCAGTTATTTTTTTTATTTTTAGCTTTTCCAAGCTCTGGTTCACATGTTCAGCCTACTCCCCCCGCCTGCCTCCCAGTACCAGAACTGAATGCAGCATCTCAACACAGAACAAAGTTTGGTGTATGAGAGTCAAGACACAAGGCACAGCCAAAGGCTGGGTTAACTCAGGTTTATTGCATGGTGGACAGAGGGAACATGAGGTAATGGCGGACGAACAGCTCTATATATATGGTAGTAACGTATTTGAATGTGGCTCCACGGTAGCCCGTTGGCTACTGGTCCGCGTGACGTCATGGCTGGTCACGCCCTTCTTGTCCAGGTGTAGGTAGCGGCGGGAAACTTCCCGCGCTGCGGTCTTTGATGGGTTTGAACCAAGAGAGCTTGGACGCTCGCTGCTGCCAGCTGGTGGTCATTAGCTCGCGTCCTATTACAGGGTTTATGTGATACAGCTGAAGGTTACATTGTTACTCATAGTCAAGGTTACATTGGTTCAGATACATTGATATCCCATGTGGAAGGTTACATTATTAGAACACAACACTCCTCCCCCCTAGGATGAGACGAAGTCTCTCAGCCAAGATGGCTTATTTCGCACACGCTGGGGTCTCGGCGCGGGCTGCCCTGCCCCGGCTTCGCTCCCTCCTCCTTGCTCCCTGGCTTCCTGCCCTGCAATCGGAGAGGATGACTTGTTAGTGGTTTGCCGCGGCTCTGCGGCTTTGTTGGGAGGTGTGTGCTTTGTTTGGGAAGAACCGGGGGCACTGGGGGCTAACGAAAAACCCCTCTTCTCGCTTGGATGGGTGGGGGAACACTCCAAAAAAACCCCCCGGCTAGCAAAATCAAAATCAAAATCGGATTCGAGGGAAGCGGCAGCGGCGGCCGCACACTCCTTTTCCCTCCCCCCGGGCTCGGATAGAACTGGAGTATCAAAAGGATATGAGTCGGGCTCGCTGCTTTCCCTCCTGGCTTCGGACTGGTGTCCCTCTCTGTCTCCCCCTTGGGCTAAACGGGTGGGGGAGAACCCTATCGCTGAATCCTGTCGCTGAGCCCCACTGGTCGGCCCCTCGCTCACTCGGAGCCTCAGTTGGTCAGCGTGCCTCCTCCAGAGGAGGCCGGTGCTAGTTTCCACCCGATAGGACACTGGCCCCGTCTGTTCTATTATCGTCCCTGGCACCCAGGCTGGGCCTGCGTTGGCATAGTTCCTGCAGTGTACAGGATCGCCTACGCCGAAACCTTTCGAGACCGCTAACCCTATGTTCTTCCCTTTGTCCTCGACCCTCGACGGGTCTAGCCTGGACAAAAGCGTGGTCAGTTTCCTCCGCATCAGCAACTCAGCCGGCGAGTATCCAGACGCTAAGGGGGTCACTCTGTACGCTAATAGAAATTGACAAACTTGGTGATTTAGATCTCCCGAGCCCATGCGCCGCAGCGCATCTTTTGTGGTGCGCACCAACCGTTCCACTTGGCCATTCGTGGCCGGGTGAAACGGTGCGGATGTGACATGCCGAATTGCATTTGCCTCCATGAATGCTGCGAATTCAGCGGACGTGAAACAACTGGCGTTATCGCTGACCAAAGTGTCGGGTAAGCCGAACGTGGAAAAGACCCTCCTTAGCTGGCGAATGGTAGTGGCGGAGGATGTGCTCTTTACCGGAATGACCTCCAGCCACTTTGAGTGTGCATCCACCACCAGGAGAAACATGGTTCCCCGGAATGGGCCAGCAAAATCTACGTGCACCCTGGACCACGGTCCCCTTGCTGCGTCCCATTCCCTATGCGGTAGGCGGGCCACCTCCGGTCGAGAGCATTGACATGCCTCACAAGTGCCAACCATCTGCTCTATGTCGGCGTCCAGCTGGGGCCACCAGAAGTAACTCCGGGCCAACGCCTTGGAACGGACGATTCCCGGGTGGCTGACGTGCAACAGCTTTAGCACCTTCGGCCGCAGGGACGTAGGAACCACCACCCGTTGGCCCCACAAAAGGCACCCCCTCTCTAAAGACAACTCCACTCGCTTTCGGAAGAATGGGTCGAATTCCGTGCCTGGGGATGACGCCGGCCACCCCTTCTGCACCCACGAGCATACCTTCTCTAGTGTTCTATCCTTTCCGGTCGCCCTGGCAATGTCGGCCGGTACTATCGGGGGTGACTCCAAGACCTCTATTAGCAATACCTGGCGGTCTCTTCTTACCCCTGCCTTCTGGTCGTCCGACAAGGGTAACGGCGACCGTGAGAGCGCGTCTGCATGGCTGATTTCCTTCCCTGGCCGGTATTCTAACTCATGTTGATATGCGTTAAGAAAAATAGCCCACCGCAGCATCCTCGGGGACAGGATCTGTGGCGTGGGCTTATTTGCAGTGAATATTCCTAACAGGGGCTTGTGATCAGTAACGATCTTGAACGGCCGACCATACAGAAAATCGTGAAATTTCTTGGTTCCCGCTACTATCGCTAGTGCCTCCCTATCGGTCTGTGCGTAATTCCGCTCTGCTTGGGACAGGGACCTTGAATAAAACGCTATCGGGGCCTCCCTTCCGTCGTCTAACACGTGGCAAAGCACCGCCCCCACCCCCACCGGGGATGCATCGCAGACTAAAACAATGGGCCGTTTGGGGTCGAAATGAGTCAGGATTGCCTCGGATGTGAGGAGTTGCTTTAACTCTGTGAACGCTCTTTCTTGCTCGTCACCCCACAGCCATTTTTCCTCTTTTTTAAGTAACCGATGGAGCGGCTCGGCAACAGACGCCTTCCGTGGAAGGAAGGTATGGTAGAAATTGAGAAGCCCCAGAAACGACTGTAGCTCGGTTTTGGAAGTGGGGCGAGGGGCTTTCTTAATGGCGGCTACCTTAGATTTGGACGGCCTAATTCCCTCGGGCGTGACACGGAACCCTAAAAACTCAACCTCTGTTTCGAAAAATACACATTTGTCTTTTCTCAGTCGCAGCCCCGCTTTCTCGAACACGGTCAGGACCTTATCCAATCTGTGAGCCAGCTCGGCCTTACTCCCCCCCGTTATCAACACGTCATCAAAATATGGCAACACCCCCTCCAGCCCCTTCAGGAGGCGTTCCACTAGCGATTGAAAAATGCCAGGTGCCGAGTTCACGCCGAACTGTAACCTCGACACCTGGAACACCCCCTTATGTGTGACTATTGTTTGTGCCGCCGCTGTGGCGGGGGTTACCGGGAGTTGCTGGTAGGCCTGTGCTAAATCGAGTTTAGCGAAACACTTTCCCCCATTCAGCCTGGCCAGAAGGTGGCTGACCACTGGCACCGGGTATGCATTAGGGCGGATTGCCTTATTAATGGTACACTTATAATCAGCGCAAATGCGCACCTCCCCGTTAGCCTTCAGTGCTGTTACAATTGGAGTCTCCCACTCCGCGGAATCCACAGGAACGAGAATTCCTTGACCCACCAGTTTGTCCAGTTCCGCCTCTATTTTGTCCTTAAGCGCGAACGGTACCCTGCGCGGTTTAAGTCTTATCGGGCGGACCTCCGGGTCTAAGTCGAAGGCTACAGGGGGTCCCTTGAACTTTCCCAGTCCACTTTTAAAAACGGCGGGGTGTGCGTCACACACTGCTTGTATTGGGTCCTCGCCTACGGCATGCACCCCCCCTATGAACAGGCCTAAGGGCTGAAACCACTGTGTTCCGAGGAGGCTACAACTCCCCCCTTTTAGCACCACTAGGGGAAGTTCCGCAGAATGTCTCTTAAAGCGAACCCGGAACGTTCCGACCCCCAACACTGGAATGCTGTTCCCCTGAACGTCCCGTAGTGTGGCCCTCAACGCTTTAAGTTTGGGCCGCACGTGGGGGTCGATTTTCAAGAACTCTCTCTGGGGGATTATAGAATAGGAGGACCCCGAGTCAACTTCCATCCTAATAGGGGTCCCTTGTACTAGTACCTCAACAAAGTAATGGGGCTGTCCCGCAGACACGTTGAACACAGGAGCGTCGCCCTCGCTGTCGTCCGAGATGCGGCCCACGCCGTCCTGCTTCCTTGTGGCCCGGGCGCCATCTTTGGACCTCGCTGGACGGTCCGGTCTGGCTGAACGGTCTTGCGACTGTCTCCGGCCCTCTTTCCATTTCCTGCACGCCTTGGCGATGTGCCCCCGACGTCCACAGTTGAAACACTCGGCTTTCCTGAATGGGCACTTCACGCGCTCATGGGCCGCTCCGCAACCATCGCAGCGGCGCCCGCCTCTCCGGACCTTCTGGACCTCCTCGCCATCGCTGCTTTCTGAAGACGATTTCGAGGTCGGTCGGGTTGCATGCACCGACTGACCGGACTTCCCGTGCGACGAGTTTTCCGCTTTGCCGGCCCTCGGACGCCACTCACGCCACTTGTGCATCTCATCTACTCCAGCATTCGTGGATTCCGCGGCTTCCGCGGCCTCTACAACCTCTTCCAGTGTGGGTGTTGGCTCCTTGTTCATCAAGCTGCGCTGTACTTCCTTGTCCTTCAGGCCACACAGCACTCCGTCCCTGAGGGCCATCTCTAGGACGTGGTCCCATTTGCAGGGGGCGGCGGCTACCCTCATAGCCGTTACGAAGGCTTCTACCGACTCGTCCGGCGCTTGAACTCGCCTCCAAAACGCACTCCGAGCGGGAAACATTGCCCTCGAGGGTCGGAAACGCTCACGCAGCATTTTCATGATGTCACCGGCTTTGAAATCGCTCATCTTCTTCGGTGCAAGAATGCCCACCAGCGTCCGCTTGGTTTCCATCCCAAGCATGCGGGTGAGGATGGCCCTCTTCCTTTCCTCGTCGTCTTCCTTGACTTTGAGCTCCACCAGTGCCGCCTGGAAGTCCATCTCAAAAAGCTCCCAGTCTTGCGGTTTGGTGATGTTGAACCCGCTCTGTGTCCTGGCTCCGTGGGGATCCATTATCCCACCTTCGTCGCCAATTTGGTGTATGAGAGTCAAGACACAAGGCACAGCCAAAGGCTGGGTTAACTCAGGTTTATTGCATGGTGGACAGAGGGAACATGAGGTAATGGCGGACGAACAGCTCTATATATATGGTAGTAACGTATTTGAATGTGGCTCCACGGTAGCCCGTTGGCTACTGGTCCGCGTGACGTCATGGCTGGTCACGCCCTTCTTGTCCAGGTGTAGGTAGCGGCGGGAAACTTCCCGCGCTGCGGTCTTTGATGGGTTTGAACCAAGAGAGCTTGGACGCTCGCTGCTGCCAGCTGGTGGTCATTAGCTCGCGTCCTATTACAGGGTTTATGTGATACAGCTGAAGGTTACATTGTTACTCATAGTCAAGGTTACATTGGTTCAGATACATTGATATCCCATGTGGAAGGTTACATTATTAGAACACAACACAAAGCCACTCTGGGTTTCCTCTTTAGCACTTGATGCTTTCTTAGCCTAACCCAGGGGTGCCCAAACTTTTTGGGCCGCAGGCTGGTCACCTGGTTTACCCCACTGGACGTGGAAGTAAAATGTGCCTTGCAATCTGTTTTACAACAGGATAAGATTTTAAGCTGCCATTTTCTCTGCTTAAACCAGGGGTGCCCAAACTACAGCCCATGGGCCGGATCCAACCCCGACGCTGATTCATCCAACCCACGCCACCCCCGTTGCTCCCAAAAGCAGAAGTAAAACGCGCCCATATGGATGTGTTTTACTTCCACTTTTGGAAACGACGAGGGTGACGTGAGCTGGATGAATCAGCATCAGGGGCCGGATCCGGCCCATGGTGCCCCTGGCCTAACCTGACAATGAAGCCTTGTTTTTAAAACTGTTGAGAGCGAGAAACTCAAGGCCCCATTCAAATTGTCAAGGAATCTACTGTAGGCCCCTCTCCTATGACAATCGTCAACACCAGGATTTCACAGGTCACTTGGGCCTCCTGCCATCTCAGGACATTCCTCTCCTCAGTTCACAGAATTCACACCACGGGGTGGGTTGGCAGATTTCTACATTTCACAGGAGTTAAGGCACTGTACCTTCGCTTCCTCAAAGAAGCTTTGGCGGTCATTTTAGGGGGTGCTCTACACAGTCATGCTGTTCCAAAAATGGCACCCTTCAGAAAGTTGAGAAATACTAAAAGTCCACATTTGGCAATAGGTGGTGGGTTTTGTGTGAGTGTGTATTTGTGGGGGGGGGGGGGCGTGGGGGGGGCAAGAGGGAGGAGGAACAGCTCTGAAAGCCATGGAAATTGTTGAAGATGGAAAAGTAGTCGTCCCCCCCTTTCCTGTCTACCGCTCCCTTTTGCTCCCACCAATCTGGTTCCAATCTGTGCTTCCTGTGTAGCAGGAAGCCCCAGTCTTGCACTCCATAAACTCAAGACAAAAAGGCTTCTATTCAAACAGACGCTCTTAATTTAGTTTCTCTCCCCCCCCCCCATCCCCAAACTTTCCCTCATCATTCTGGCTCTGGTTTCTTTCTTCAGAAAAGGGAGGTTTTTTTGCAAGGAAGCCAAGACTGATCCCAAGCCCAGCAATCTCAGACTCATGCAAAAGCAAACTTTGGAGAATACTATATGGAAGCTGGGATAAAAGACGAAGCCAGCTGGAAATCTGTGTTATATCTGCATGCTCATACACACACACACATGAATGAGTGCATGCACAGACGTGCCTCTTTATGTCGATCATAAAAACCATGCTGACCAAGGAATCCTGGGAGTTGCAGTTCACAAAGAAACTTTTCCAGGCTTTGGTAAAAGCACAGGTCCTCATGGCAGAATGCCTTAAAGATGGAGTTGCCAACCATAGCCCACATCACAATTAGTAACACCAAACGCAAGGCGCTCTTGCACGACCAGACATGAAAGACCAGCTGGCTAGTTGCCCTTTTAAAATAGTCTATTTCCTGTGTAATTTCCCTTTTAGGCTAAGTAGTTCTGGGCCCATCTCTTGGGAAGGGGTGGTGGTGAGACACTGCCTAGCAGATCTATGCTTGCTACTTGGGAGTTTACTGGAAGAAGGACTGGACAGGAATGTTAATACGTCAAAAAACTTTATTGCACAAAGTGTCTTCCTAGAGAAAGCTCACCACGAGCAGGAGTAGAATACTGTAATACAAGGAATGTAATCTCTCCAAAGAAGAGGTACATCTCTTTCAAACAGAACTAGATGGCTATGATGATGATGATTATCTTCCACAGCTGTCAACACAAGGGCCTGCTCACAATTTGCTTGGTAGGTCAGTCTGCTGGCTTTTTATGGTAGTGACACTATTACCACGATGGCTCACAAACAGCACTCAACATGTCAACAGACGTCAATGATTATTACGCGGTTCTCTTGCTATTTTAAAGCCATCTCAAGATGCCCATGAGATATCTATTGTTTGTTTATAAATCCTAAGAGAAGTCTCTGTGTGATCTTTTCATGCAAAGTTACCTATTTTAAAAAGGTAGAGGTTTCCCTTGCTCAAAAGCCAGTCGTATCCGACTCTAGGGTTCAGTGCTCATCTGTTTCAAAGCCGAAGAGCCAGCGCTGTCTGCTTCTGCAGACGTTTCCGTGGCCATGTGGCAGGCATGACTAGACACTAGTAACACTAGAGCGCACGGAATGTTGTTTACCTTCCCACCAAAGTGGTCCCTATTTATCTACTTGCAATTTCTTGCTTTCAAACTGCTAGGTTGGCAGGAGCTGGGACAAAGACGGGAGCTCATTCCGTCCTACTCAGGAATTGAACTGCTGACTCTCCGCCTCCCAGTCAGCGTCTTAGTCACTTGAGCCACTGCTGGATTTATTGGAGGCTTGTGGAATAAACATTCTGCAGTCCAACCCAGGGCACAGCTAGATTTTGGGTACCTGAGACTAACAAAAGGCAGTGTGGGTAAAAAAAGAAAAACCTGAACCACAGATCCAGCTCCCCACTGATGTGCAGCATAGAACCAGCTGGGCATGTCAGCTGCAGGTTAAAGACCATTTCCTGTGTCTGACAGCTCCCAGGCAGGCTTGGCCCTCCTTCTGCGCTGCTGCTGGCTTGCTACACACTCCAGGCACCAGCTTCTGAAACTAGATCTCCTTCGCCGTCTGTCTGCCAGAAGGGGCTCGGGAAAGGCAAGGTCAGCAGCTGAGCAGGAACAGCCTCCCTCCTTCCCCCTCCCCACCAATACTCCAGGTCTTGGCAAGGGCTGAATATCCAGCACCCAGACAAGAGATGGATTATCAAGGCTGCCTCCACAGTGTGGAAGTAGTAACTCTCATTCCTTGGGCTAGAAGGTGCCCATTCTGACAACTCCCACCATCCTGATCTAAAGCAGTCACCAATCCCTGTTTAATGCCCCCATGTTCTGACTGCATAGCCTCCTTCCAGAAGTGAAGTCTGGCCAGCCACTGGGGTGGGAGCGGC
Organism: Bradypodion pumilum; assembly: GCA_035047305.1. NCBI lineage: Eukaryota > Metazoa > Chordata > Lepidosauria > Squamata > Chamaeleonidae > Bradypodion > Bradypodion pumilum. The sequence continues at coordinate 365,471,897 of JAWDJD010000002.1, forward strand.
AGATACACACATGTCTGAGAGCATCATAACACCACCATCAGCAGCATGCTCAAGTGCTTTGAACTTCAGCCAATCCTATTCATCGTAATATCCAAAGGAGAAATTGGTCCAGGAAAAATGTGCAGCTTGTCCTTTAAAACATTCTGATTGTTCTGATCTGAAGTTTGGCCTCAGGTTTTACACCAGCAAGATCCGGAGGTGTGAAACATTCACACATCTAGGTGGCTACATAGTCTTAAATTTCCAAAGTCACTCTCTTAGGAGCAGTCTTCAATATAAGATTTAAAACATTTCTATTTCTTTTTCCTTTATTAAAAACAGAACTAGAGAAGTGAGGAAGTAAGAAAGACAGAATTCAGTTGGAAATGAGTTTAGTGTATGGGACCAAAGACAACCGGACAACCGAAGGGTTGGTTTAACACAGGTTTATTGCATGAGGTTCCAGTGAAGCATGAGGTAATGGCGGTGATACATCTCAATATATACAGTAGCCCTCTACATTTGAATCTTGTAGCACGGTAGCTCATTGGCTGCTACCGGCGTGGCCTCGCCCAGGCACGCCTCTTTCTTCTTCTGCTGAATGCGGGGAAGGTTTTCCCGCGGCTGTCCGTGATTGAGCAATGTGAACCATGTGAGGCTGAACGCTCGCAGCTGCCCTCTATGGGCTGTCTGCTCGCGTTCCTTTACAGCTGATATCGTTTGTATCTGGAGTGGTTACATTCTTGCCTTTACAGTATAATGAACATGCATACATACATACATAACATCCCTCCCCCCTAGGATGGGACGAAGTCCCGCAACCAATGTGGCTTGCCGCACGTGCGCTTGGGACGCGCTTGCGTCTGACCTAGTACTGGAGAGCCTGTGATCCCTGACTCCGCGGGTGCTTGTCCTGCAACGGGAAACGGGGATTCGTTAGTGGCTCTGTGGGGCGTCCGTGCCTGCCTCGCGCCCGGGGATGGGAAAGGAATGAATAGTTGGGAGGTGAACCCCTGCCTGTTGCTCTCGGACCCCGGGGACCCTCCTATTGTGAACCGCGGAACCGATGAGGTTGCCCTTGTGGTTCGGCTACCTTCTGATCCCTGCTCGGGGGACCTTGAGACTGTGGTGGGCGGACTCGCTGATGCCTCCCGTCTTGGGGGTGTCGGTCTCCGGGAAATCGGCGCTATATTGCATTCTAGCTCACAGGGGCTACTGGGACTGGAAGTACCAGGGGCTGAACTGAAACCCCTCTTTTCGCTAGGACGGGTGGGGGACCACTCCGCTAACTCCCCCTGGTACTGTAAATCAACGTCTAAACTTCTATGGGCATCTGTGTTTCGGGGAAACTCCCGCGGGGTATGTGTGTGGTCGGGGCTCTTCCATTTTGTCGGGGACCCCCGCAAAAGATTTCTGTGGATCGATTCCCTTTCCTCCCCCCTTGGTGGGGACCCATGCTCCCCTTTTCCTCCCCCTTGGGATAAGCGGGTGGGGGAGTACCCTAACGCTGATTCGATGCTATTCTCGTCTCCGTCCTGCTCTCCGGGGACCCTGCGCCTGAGTTGGTCCACGTGTCGCCTCCACAGGAAGCCTGTACTGGTCTCTACGCGGTATGAGACGGGGCCTGTTTGCTCTATTACGGTGCCCGGCACCCAGGCTGGCCCCGCGCTGGCGTAGTTCCTGCAATGCACCGGGGCGCCTACGCTGAAACTCTTTGTGGGTTCCACCCCTATGTTCCGCCCTTTGTCCTCTACTCTCGTGGGGTCTAGCTTGGAGATTCCCGTGGCCAGCTTCCTGCGCATCAACAGCTCTGCGGGGGAGTACCCTGAGGCTAATGGGGTGACCCTGTATCTTAGCAGGAATTGGCACAATTTCAGGTCGAGGTCTCCGGGGCCCATGCGCAGCAGCGCGTCTTTCGTGGTGCGCACGAGGCGCTCTACTTGGCCGTTGGTGGCCGGGTGAAAGGGGGCAGAGGTGACGTGCCGAATGGCGTTGCGCTCCATGAATGCCCCGAACTCGGCGGACGTGAAACAGCTAGCGTTATCGCTGACGAGGGTGTCGGGTAAACCGAACGTGGAAAAGACCCTCCTTAACTGTTTAATTGTTGTGGCCGAGGAGGTGCTCGAGACTGGAATGACCTCCAACCACTTGGAGAACGCGTCCACCACGAGGAGGAAAAGCGTTCCCCTGAACGGGCCAGCAAAGTCTACGTGTACCCGGGACCAGGGCCCCCTTGCTGCGTCCCACTCCCTAGGTGGCGAGCGAGCCTCTTCTGGCCTTGAGCTTTGGCACGCTTCGCAAGTGCCGACCATGTGTTCGATGTCGGCGTCTAGCTGGGGCCACCAAAAGTAACTGCGGGCTAGCGCCTTTGAGCGGACGATCCCCGGGTGGCTGACGTGCAGCAGTTTAAGCACCCTCGGCCGGAGAGACGTGGGGATCACTACCCGCTGTCCCCACAAAAGGCAACCCCTCTCTAGGGACAACTCTAGTTTCTTTTTGAAAAAGGTGTCGAATTCCGCTGCTGGGGAAGACACGGGCCACCCTTTCTGTACCCAGGAGCAAACTGTGGCCAGCGTTTTGTCCTTGCCTGTCGCTTTGGCGATGTCGGCCGGTACTACTGGAGGGGAGTCTAGAACCTCTATCATTAAGACCTGGTGGTCCCTCTCTACTTCGCCCACGTGGCAGCAATCCCGGGGAATGGGGGACCTCGACAGGGCGTCGGCATGGCTGATCTCCCTCCCGGGCCGGTATACCAACGCGTGCTGATACGCGTTGAGAAAAATGGCCCACCTGAGCATTCTCGGGGACAGGATTTGGGGCGTGGGCTTATCTGCGGTGAAAATGCCTAGCAAAGGCTTATGGTCAGTCACTATGGTGAAGGGGCGGCCGTACACAAAATCATGAAATTTCTTGGTCCCCGCAATTATTGCTAGTGCTTCCCTGTCTGTCTGAGCATAGTTTCTCTCCGCTTGGGACAAGGACCTAGAGTAGAACGCTATCGGGGCCTCCCTACCGTTCTCCAGCACGTGGCATAACACCGCCCCCACCCCCACCGGGGATGCATCGCATATCAGGACCACTGGGCGTTTGGGATCGAAGTGGGTCAGTACAGCATCTGATGCCAGGAGTCGCTTCAGGTCATTGAAAGCCTTCTCCTGGTCGTCGCCCCACTTCCATGCCTCGTCCTTTTTTAACAATTTGTGTAGCGGTTCTGCCACGGCTGCCTTCCGCGGGAGGAAGGAGTGGTAGAAGTTGAGCAGCCCGAGGAACGACTGCAACTCGGGCTTGGAGGTGGGGCGAGGGGCCTTCTTGATGGCGGCTACCTTGGATTGGGCTGGCCTTATTCCCTCGGGAGTGACACGGAACCCTAGGAACTCAACCTCTGTAGCGAAGAAGACGCATTTGTCTTTCCGCAACCGCAACCCCGCCTTTTCGAATATTGTCAGGACCTTTCCCAACCTTGTTGCTAATTCGGCCCGGCTCCCCCCTGTAATCAATACGTCATCAAAGTAGGGTAACACCCCCTCTAACCCCTTCAGGAGGCGTTCCACAAGTGACTGGAAGATCCCGGGCGCCGAATTCACGCCGAATTGGAGGCGCGATACCTGGAACGCCCCTTTGTGGGTGACTATGGTCTGCGCAGCAGCTGCGGCGGGGGTCACCGGGAGTTGCTGGTAGGCTTGGGCCAGGTCGAGTTTAGCGAAACACCTCCCCCCGTGTAACCTGGCCAACAAGTGGCTGACTACCGGCACCGGATACGCATTAGGGCGGATCGCCTTATTGATGGCGCACTTGTAATCAGCGCATATGCGGACCTCCCCGTTGGCCTTGAGCGCTGTTACAATTGGAGTTTCCCACTCCGCAGAATCAACAGGAACAAGAATCCCCTGGCCCACCAATTTGTCCAACTCCGCCTCTATTTTGTCCTTTAGTGCGAAAGGCACTCTGCGCGGTTTAAGTCTGATTGGACGTACTCCCGGGTCCAGGTCGAAAGTCACTGGGGGGCCCTTGAATTTTCCGAGCCCCTTTTTAAAAACCTCGGGGTGCGCGTCGCACACGCTCTGTATTGGATCAGTCTCGGCGGCGTGTGCTCCCACGGCGTGCACCCCCCCAATGAACAACCCCAGGGGCTGGAACCATTGAGTCCCGAGGAGGCTGCATTTACCTCCCTTGAGGACGACTAGGGGAAGCGTTGCGGTGTGCTTTTTAAACCGGACCTGGAACTTCCCAACCCCCAACACTGGGATGCGGTTCCCTTGCACGTCCTTCAGTGTGGCCCTCAACGCTTTGAGCTTGGGCCGCATGCGGGGGGCGATTTTCATGAACTCCCCCTGGGAGATAATAGAGTATGAAGAACCCGAGTCCACCTCCATTCTAACAGGGGCCCCTTGTATTACTACCTCAACGAAGTAACGGGGGTGCTCCGTGGAAACGCTGCAAACCGGCGCGTCGTCCTCGCTGTCGTCGGAGATGCGCCCTACTCCGTCCCGCGTCCTCGTGGTCCGGGTGCCGTCCTTTGGCCTCGTGGTGCGGTCCTGCCTCGTGGTGCGGTCCTGCCTCGCCGAGCGGTCTGGAGAACTCCTGGTGGCCTCGCGCCGTTTCCGGCAGACCTTGCCGATGTGCCCGCGCCGGCCGCAGTTGTGGCACTCGGCCTTGCGGAACGGGCATTTGGCGCGGGCGTGGGCGGCGCCGCAGCCGTCGCAGCGCCAGCCCTCTCTCTGGACCCTCCGGACGTCCTCGTCGTCGCCGCTCTCCGCAGACGAGTTCGAAACTCGCCGGGCCGCGCGCACCGAGCTCTCTGCCTTTGCGGGCTTCGGGCGCCAGTCCTGAAGCTCGTGCACCCCGGCAGTAGTGGCCTCCGCGGCCTGTGCCGTGTCGAGGACTTGTTGCCACGTGGGAGGCGGCTCCCTTTTCATCAGCGCACGCTGAGTCTCTGTGTCCCTCAGACCGCAGAGCAGGCAGTCCCGGAGGGTGATGTCGGGGAGCTCCCAGTTGCATGGGCCGGCGGCCAACCGCAGGGCCGCGGCGAACTCATCGACCGATTCCCCGGGTGCCTGGACTCGCCTCCAGAACGCGCTCCGAGCGGGGAACATCGCTATTGCTGGCCGGAGATGGGCGCGCAACGCCGCCAGGAGCTCTGTAGCTTTGAGGTCGCTCACCTTCCTCGGCGCGATCAGGTCCACCAAGGTCCTCTTGGTCTCGTGTCCGAGCATGCGGACGAAAATGGCCCTCTTTTTGGCCTCATCGGAGACTTCGAGCTCCACCAGCGCTGCGTTGAAGTCTATCTCAAACAGCTCCAAGTCTCCCGGCTTCTTGATCTCGTAGCCGGCGCATGTCTTGGTCCCGTGGGCAGCCATATCCCACCTTCGTCGCCAATTTGGTGTATGGGACCAAAGACAACCGGACAACCGAAGGGTTGGTTTAACACAGGTTTATTGCATGAGGTTCCAGTGAAGCATGAGGTAATGGCGGTGATATATCTCAATATATACAGTAGCCCTCTACATTTGAATCTTGTAGCACGGTAGCTCATTGGCTGCTACCGACGTGGCCTCGCCCAGGCACGCCTCTTTCTTCTGCTGCTGAATGCGGGGAAGGTTTTCCCGCGGCTGTCCGTGATTGAGCAATGTGAACCATGTGAGGCTGAACGCTCGCAGCTGCCCTCTATGGGCTGTCTGCTCGCGTTCCTTTACAGCTGATATCGTTTGTATCTGGAGTGGTTACATTCTTGCCTTTACAGTATAATGAACATGCATACATACATACATAACATCGAGCCACTAGCCTGGATGGACAGCCACACTTATACCAAAAACACATGCCAACAACACATAACTTCTAATTTTGGAACAGACAACTTTGGACTGCAGCTCTCATAGTACCTGATAATGTGCTACAATGGCTGGGGTACATGGGAGTTGTAGTTCAAAATAACTGGAGAGTGCCAGTATATATACCCCTGTTCTAATTTAAAACAGAGAACTATATCCTGAGAAGATATCATTCTGCCCTTGGGTGACTCTTCTAGCCTACTGTGCTTAAATTTTGCTACATCTCACAGTATCTCTTAGCCCTGACTATACAGAACAACAGCCCATCTGGAAGCATAAAACATGGGCCACCATCTCCTTCTGTCCCCTGCTCTGCAAAGAAAAATCATCAGTGAGTTTACGGTGAATTGCAGCTTGCTTCGTGGCAAGCAAAGAAAAATACTGTAGCCCCTATAGAAATGATATTTTACTATATATACATATACATATACATATACACACACACACACACAAATGCACGTGTGTGTGTGTGTGTGTGTGTGTGTGTGTGTGTGTGTGTGTGTGTGTGTGTGAAAAGTCTGCCAGAAGGGGCTCGGGAAAGGCAAGGTCAGCAGCTGAGCAGGAACAGCCTCCCTCCTTCCCCATCCCCACCAATACTCCAGATATATTTTACTACTACTGCTGCTGCTGCTGCTGCTGCTGCTGCTGCTGCTGCTGCTGCTGCTGCTACTATTTGTTCAAAGCCAGACTGTTGCAGGGGCTCACCTTGTACCTCACTGGCGCTGCCTGGGGCTGGAAGCGATTGAGCAAGGGCTCGGAGAGACCCAGAAAGATGCTACGATAGGCGCTGAGGTCTCTGCGTCGCTGCACCAATTTGTAAAGCTCCAGACACACCAGGCCAGCTACCACTGCCGTTGTAGTGGCTATGGCAGGAACAATCCTGCCCACAATCCTCTGGACCTGTTGAAATGGAATTGGGCAAGTGCATGAAAAACATAGTAGGGAGACCTTGGAGGAAGGACCCACGATGACAGCACCCTGTGGGGAAGAGAGTTCATGGGGCGGGGTGGGGATATTAGAAAACGAGTTGTCATCCCCAGCTACTTTCTTGCCTTTTCACATGATAAGCTTCCTCCCCATTCCCTTCTCTTGGGAGTCAGCATGTGAAAAAATGCCATCACCCCCACATGCATGTCCTGGAACCTACTGGTAAGGAAGAGTACAAGGCAACATCATAGCTTGGAAAAGTGACTTTCTGGACTACAACTCCCAGACTCCTCCAACCAGCAGGGAGGCCATTCTAACGAGTATGAAAGGACTGGTAGTCCCTTTGTAAGTCCTTTGGCTAGGTTCTGGCCAACAGACCTTCCCCAGCCATGCCACACCGCTGGCACTTGGAGTAATGAATCTACTAGCCTCCCCTCCCCTCCCACCGCTTCACTTACCTGGAGCTTGTCAGCAGGAGGGATGCGATAGTTCTCAGCTCGCAAATTGGCTGCCGTGAAAATGAAGTCCAAGTGACAGTCATTATCCTGAGGGCCCAAAGAGTTATACCATCGTTTCACAAGTGGGAAAAGGGTGATGAAAATGGGAGGAGTGATAAGGGGGTAAGATGGACGTTATTCGAGTTTACAAAAGGCAGCAAATAGATTAATAAATGACACAAGGTATAACCAGGACTTTACGGATAATATGATTTCACCCAAAAAAGGCATAAAGTTTAACACTGGGCACCAGAGAATGGGGCTTCTGATGTTCCTAACTTTTTGAACTACAGTTCCCACAACCCCTTTACCACCAAGTGAAACTGTCTGGAGCCTCTGAGAACTGAAGTCTTAATATCTGGTGTTTCCCATCTGTAATAGAGTAGAATACAAACCCCAGATTTCTTTCTGGGGAAATATAAGTCTTCAGGCTCTATGGCAAGAAAAATACAACTGGGATTGTATGTGAAATGCTCAGAAAAATCTCACAAACCAAAATGTAGTTGAGTGAGACTAACACAGCCAGCACAGCTATGGGGCCATTCAACAATTACATGATCCTCGTGAGGGGGAGGGGGGCTGCCATCTAAATTACGGAAAATTACTGGGGGGGGGGGCAGGTCAAATATTACGTAATCCATTTGGAGCTGTTGTGGTTTCGAAACATGGCACTTTTTTTGGTTTAAAAATGATCTCTGGGAATTTTGATCCGATTTGAGATTATTGAATCCTCACCGATAGGTTCTGCATTAGGCACCGATAGTGAAAAGATCTAAAAAATTAAGAGTTTTGATACAAAAACTCTGGATTATGTAATTTTAAAGGGGGGCGGGGCTCAAAGCGAAAATCACGGTTGGATTACCCCCAATAATGAATCACGTGATTGTTGAATGGCCCCTATGATGTAACATCAGTCTTAGGGTTGAGAAATCAGGCAGCAGGGCTGTGAACACCCCTTCCTTCTCCTTAATCTCTTCCTTTTCACATGACAAATCCATGCCACACCTTTCAAGAGGACTCCTTGTCACCTCACACCAATGCAAACTCTACACGGGTGGTTCTTCGAAGCCAGTTTGGGGAATTCTTATACAGTGGGAGTGAATTTGGGAGTTTGAGGGTGGGCAAACTGCTAACCTCCTGATATGACCCTGTGGAGACCAGACAACCACAGCTTAATACTGATCCCCAACACTAGTTAAAATGGATGTTTATATTAAATATACATCGGGAGATGGGGTTAGAAAGCAGTTAGAAAGTAGACAGAAAGGTGATCCAGCTTGTTCAATGCACAGAATCTGGGTACCAATAGTACAATGTTAGCTGTTCTGAGTGTATGAAAGGGAGTCGTGGATCTACAGCGCGTGACTTGCATGCAAAAAGTCTGAGGTTCCAATTCTGACATCTTTTGTCAAAAATTCAAGCAAAAACTAGGATGGGAAATATTATTTCCTGAGACTCCAGGAAGCCAGTGCCAGCCAAACCAGTTAGTACTGTGTTATGTGGACATACAACCTGACTCATTATGATAAAAATTCTTATAAACAGTGATCAGTGAAGATTCTGTTTAAAGAAGACAGAAGAGACAAGCTTCTTGGACAAAGGACTCGGCTCCCATTTTGTAGCTAAGAAACAGAATCTTCTGAGCTTTTTGCTTCTTTCCTTTACACCCAGAGAAAAGCACAACTGACTGCAGGAATGGGCAGTGTGGGGCACTAGATCCTCTTACAGCAGGGGTGCCCAAACTATGGCTCATGAGCCGGATCCGGCCCCCAACACCAATTCATCCGGGCTGGGCCACCATCACCACTTCCGGAAGTAAAATGCACCTGCACATGCGCAGAATGCTGCCGTAAATGCACCCACAGCTGTCATATACGCTTCCCAAGGTTATTTCACAGCTCCCACCCCCACCAGACTCCATTCCCCTATACTAAAAAATGGGCATGCCTGGGGGGGGGGAGTGTGTGTGGAGGGGGAAATCACCGCTTCTGGGAGTTTCTAGGAATAGAAAGTCTCCTTTTACACAGGTTGCCAGAATTCACACCCACAGTGGCTTATAGAACAATTTAAAACATGAAAGATGAAAATACAGTAAAATACACCAAGTCATTCTGGTGGTGGTGATTTTTGATAGTTAAAGACTTCCCCAACCCACAACACTGAAAGCTGAAGGCAACGAACACATCCCCACTAAACAATACTTTTATCAGATCTGTCTGACAGTAGTTTTCAGCTGAAACACCAGTATATGGAAAAATCCTTTCCTCTTCCCCTTTAAGTAAAATCTAGACCCAATCCTGGCAGCGGATGACATACTGGGATTTAATCCTGGTGTAAGATTCCCACACAGCATCTGCAGCTCTGTAGACAAACACTCCCTGTGTACAACAAATTCAGCAAGCAGTAGCTGTGGAACAGAAGTGGTGCCAGTTCACAACCTGGTTCAACCCAGTTCCACTGGTCCTTCAGCTGAATTAAACAGTCTCTCTGCTGCAATACATAAACAGATGTGGGTGGGGGAACACACAGAAGGCCCTAGCCCAGTGATGGCGAACCTTTTAGAGACCGAGTGCCCAAACTGCAACCCAAAACCCACTTATTTATCACAAAGTGCCAACATAGCAACAGGGCAGGAAATAAATGCTTCCATTGGGCTGCTGGGCAGAGGGACGGGGCAAACTCTGTGCTGGGGGGAGGGAGGAAGAGCTCCCATTGGGCTGCTGGGCAGAGAGGCATGTGAACTCTGTACTGGGAGGAGGAAGAATTCCCATTGGGCTGTTAGGCAGAGGGGCGGGGCAAACTCTGTGCTGGGGTGACTGCACGGGTGCCCACAGAGACGGCTCCATAGGTTTGCCATCACTGCCCTAGCCTATCTTTTGGATTTTAACTTCTCTCTAACAGATCTCAAGGTGTGAAGTGATAGAAGGCCTCTGGCCTAGGACTCTGGAAAGCCAATGCTAGTCCAGGCATACCCAAAAATAAAAATGAGCAAAGTGTGAATGAATCCTCCCTCTAGCTTTCCTAGAAATTCCCAGCTCCCAGTTTCTTAACTGCTTGAAATTTTTGGTTCAGAATGTTTCCTTAGACCTTCTATGGCAGAGATTCCCAACCTATGGCTTGTGGGCCAAACCCAGCCCACGGCACCATTTCATGTGGGCTTCTGCCAATGCACCCGGAAGTGGAAGCGGAATCGTTTATGTCAGCAGTAAAACACGCCCACACGTGCATAAATACACTCAAGCTATAGTAAATGCGGAAGTGGGCACATTTATGACAGCCGTAAATGTGCCACTTCCGCTTCCGGGGCGTGGCGTGGTCTGGCCTGCTCAGCTGTCCAGGGTTCACGGTCAGACCCATGGCATAAAAAGGTTGGGAACCCCTGATTTCCTGAAACTTGACAGGTATGCTATGGGGTTGTTTTTGTTGTTATGTGTTGTCAAGTTAGAATTGATTTATAGTGACCCTAACGGCTTTCTTTGTGAGTGGTTTTACCAGTTCCACATCCCCAGTGAGTTTCCACAGCTGAGCAGGGATTCAAATCCAGGCCTTCTGAATCATAGTCCATCATTCAACCCGCTACACCAGACTGGGTCATCCCAGCACTTTTGTACCAGACATGATCTAACCCTGATTTTTTTTAAAAAAAAATACTTTGAACCTCCTGACTTTACCAGCTTTTTACATGAAATGGCTCTGTGTGTCATCTCAGGAAAACACAGTTGATTTAAATTAAAAGCACACTATCTGTCCCAAGGTTTAAAAAGATACTAGCATGTACTCCTGGAGGCTATGTTCTTCCTCAGAAACTGGAGAAGTTACAGTGCTGGATATGAGATCCTGGGAACTGGTAGTCCAAAAAAACAATTAAAAACTCCTGCAGCCAAATATCTCCTCATGATTTGAGTTCGATCCTGACAGGCTCAAGGTAACTCTACCTTCTATGCTTCAAAGGTCAGTAAACTGAGTACCCAGCTTGTTGAGGTCAAAATGCTAGTTATCTTGAAAATCACTCAGACAGTACTCTAACCACTGTGGGCGGTATATAAGTGTTATTTCTATTGCTACTCTTTTTTTGGAATCCTGGAACCCAGAGGGAAAATCAAGCCACAACAGAAAGACATAGGAATGTTTGTACCTTTTCAAAATGAATGGGTTCCATAAAACCATGTGTGAGGTTGTCATCCTTTTCCAGTTCTTGTTTTAGCTCTGTCAGTTCCTTCCTCAGTTCTTGCAGTCTCACCTGATCTAAAAGACACCGTTGATGACATAATAGACCAGCAAAGGGAAAATCACCAGGCTCAATGGTTTTATGTTTTATGTGAGATCTTTGCTCTCCAGTTACACCTGTTAGCAGCCACCCCTTTGTGCCTTTCAATAGACAGAGCTGGTCCAGGATATTTTTCTGTGTGAGAGGAAAACAAGATGGCATTCCTTCACTGGGTTCCTTACACTTTTCTGGGAGAGCAGTTTCACTTTCGCTTTGCTTGCCTACACTGGCTGGAGCCTTTACTTGGGTGGGGTAAAATCATGATAAACTAGCACTGCCACGGGACTCTTCCCTTCACCGACCCAGGCGTGGAGGGAATTGGGGCCAGCTGGGCAGCCCAACGCCAGCACAAGAATGCCGTGCTTGTTGTTGCCTCCACTATCGTAATGTTTTCCTAGATATATATTGTATTTTTTTTTTTTTGCTCATATGTACAAATTGTATTTTTGCTATAAATGTTATGTGTTTTGCTATTTGAACCTATACCTTGTATATTTTGTAAATTTGTGAACCGCTTTGGGTCGCCCCCAGGGTGAGGAAAGCAGTATATAAATACAAGAATTTATTATTATTATTATTATTATTATTATTATTATTATTATTATTATTATTATTATTATTACTACTACTACTACTACTACTACTACTACTACTACTACTACTACTACTACTACTACTACTACATTGGCCTTATTTTAACAAGGAAAGTGAGCGTTTTCTTAAGTAAGTGAGAAAAGTGACCAAATTTTAGAAAAAGTGAGAAAAAAATGAAAAAAGTGAGTCACTGGAAGGCCTGCCTACACATCCCAACAGGACAATGGCAGTTGAATCTTACTTTGACCCTGGTGACATTAGTTTTCTACAGTTAACTGAGGCAGCAGGCCAGGCCAGCTTGGAAGCCCTCAGATGGGCCATGTAGCCCACACGGCTCTGTCCTTCAACACAGAGAAAATCCTGTGCTTCAGGAGGAATAATTCAAGTGCTGTTGCTGCCACCACCCCTCCATCATTTGCTGGCTGACACAGTTCCCTTGCTTTACCTAAAGGCAGGATCCACCCTCTTGACAAGAACTGGCCCAGTGCCTCCACCTCTGACTGGAATTTCAGATATTCAGCAGATCTTTTGGACTACTTACCAACAGCATCCTGTGGATCCTGGATCTCCTGGTCTGTGAAAGGGAAATGTGCTCCTTGACATGGCTGTAAGTCAAGGAGGACATGGAAGACGGCAGCTTGGTCCTCTATCACGTGCAACCTGTGCATTTGGGCAAAGAGGCGACTGGCAGCCCAAATGAAGGTCATGTGAGCGGTCTGTAAAAACAAAAGCAAAAAAAAGTATATTCAATAGGGAGAGTCCTTCAAATAACGCCCCCCATCCCAATCCAGCCACTATTTCTTCCTCCTCACAACCATCTGCAGACTTTATTTCTGCCCTTAGATGTGACAGAGAGTTCTTCGGATACAGTTCAAAGCATCCTCTCCCATCCTAGACAATCAGGGTGGGGAACAATGGCTATGTGCAGGACTGTAACAAGAGTAGGGCAACTTGGGCTTTGCTTAACAGTGCAAAAATTTAGAGAGCCCTGATATCTGAAGTTAAATCTACTGGTAGATGAAGTGAAAATAGATGGTAGCATCTCCCGGCCCTATTCAGTCTCATTAGCAAAACTAGTCTGAAAACGAGAAACTTTATCTCGTGTTTGGGAGACACAACATTTTGCTCCACCTCTTTTTATGGAGACTTATGCCCAAGTTTTAGTACAGGATGGGTAGGAGAGTGAAAGCATTTACCTCAGGTGCCCAAATTTCTAGTTACAATTTGGGAAGGGGGATGTTTTTCCACAGCCCTCCATGGATGGGGTAATGCCATGGAGCATAACCATACTTCGTCCTCCTCATTGGGTTTCCCAATCCAATATCCAAGTGAAATACTTGAGCTGAGAATATAGCTTCACTACTATTGTTCCCCTTCCCTGTCAACACAGCACTTCAGTTCATGAAACCTGCCAGTCACCAAACTAGGAACCAAATTGCAAGGTGTAATGCATTCAGGATTCCTGCATACCAAAAGCAGTATGATAAATAAATCCAGGACTGGTTGTAATACCCTACCAACATTTTCACAATGAAGAAATCAGACTCGGACTCTCTTCCACCCATTACAGATGTTTGGACTTAATTTAAAAGTACAGATTCTGAACCCTCAACATCTGGCCAATATAGTTTCTGGATTTCTCTCTCCCATCCATGGGCTAGCCACCACTGGTTTCCAGGGCCTGTCCTGAAAAACAGGCATGTAGGACTCAAAAGCTCATCTGAGTTTGATGTTTTTGTTATCTAGGAAATATATCCCCTTTACTGGCTGTAGACTTTTGTTTGTTTTACAGGACCAAACATCTTTTCTTTTCTTTTTTGGTCTTTTTCGATCTTTGGAACACATTTGTGCTTGCCACAACAGATGGCTGGAAAGCAGCTAAAGTTGTTCCCCCAAGATGGTCAGTAATTTCTGCACACTGAACTTTTTTTTTCTATTTGGGCAAATCTACATTTGTTGCTTTTTAGAACTGACATGTGGCCAGCCTAGCAGAATAAAATATCCTGATCTCTACATGTTCCTTTCTGAGGGGCCAGTCTGTCATATCCAAGGATCCCTTGTTCCCAAGCCCAGAGTTCACTCACATTGTGGCAGTCAAACTCCAAAGGCTGTGGGCATCGTTTCAGCCCTGACCAGAAAGGAAGTCCAGATTTTGTCTTCTGGAAACAAATGCAAATAGTAGCAGTCAGGAAGCAGCACGAGATGGGGGGTGGGGAGGAGTTCAAGGAAGGAAACTTTTTGTTGGCCAAGGGTGGGAAGAGAGCCAAGTATTTCTGCAGCCAAAACGCCAGGGAGAGAAGAGCGAGTGGGATGGCCAAGAAAAAGGAAACAAGTCTTCAGGTCAAGGAGGAGCCGAGAATGTAACTTCTTCCCATGTCTAGGCCAGGCATGACGCTGCCAACATGAAGCCACCTTATGGTGAATTCATCTCTGCAGTTCTTTTCGCCTGACCTAGTGTGAGGAAAAATTAGCTAGAACAACAAAGTTGATGTTGCCTGGGGTACGCACACTTGTGGTTCCAAAATACCATAATCTTTGAGGATTGTTTACCCCAAGAATGTAACTGATTTTTCAGAACTGTGAAAGAAGTACTAAATGTTTGCGACCACTATTACAGTATCACTTCTACTGCAAAACTGTGTAATTCAGGTCCTCTAGGACAGTGGCCCCCAACCTTTGGGTTTTAGACTTCAATTTCCAGAAGTCTAAGTCAATTCCCCAAAGCACTGATCAGCCAATGTACTTACTTAGGATTCTGGGAATCGAAGTCCAAAACCCAAAGGTTGGGGACCACTGCTCTAGGACAATGGTAGCGAACCAATGGCACACGTGCCAGGGGTGGCACTTGGAGTCCTCTCTGTGGGCACCCGTGCAGTCACCCCAGCACAGTTTGCCCTGCCCCCCTCTGCCCAGCAGCCCAATGGGAGCGCTTCCTTCCCCCCCCCAGCACAGAGTTCACCCTGCCCCTCTGCCCAGCAGCCCAATGGGAGTGTTTCCTTCCTCCACTGTTGCTGTGTTGGCATTTTGTGATAAATAAGTGGGTTTCAGGTTGCAGTTTGGGCACTCGGTCTCTAAAAGGTTCGCCATCACTGCTCTAGGATATCTGTGGGACAATGTAATGACTTACCACAAAATTATCACAGCCAATCATCAGAATTATGTCAATAATGCTGTCACCAGCCTATGGTATGTGTAAGGGCCAAGTAGAGTAGTTAATTCATAGAGGGAGGGAGAGGTTATCTCAGCATCTAGAGGAAGTATATTAGAAACCACAACAGTATCATTATCGAGAAGGGCACAGTCAGGGACTCAGCAAGGAAAAGAAAGGGAATCTGACTCCCGCTAAAGTGCCATGGAACTTGCTGCTGAGGCCACAGTGTTATCACAGGTCTGCGTTCACAAGCAGGGGGCAACAGGAAGGACTAAGGATGAAGAGTGGCCTTTCTTACATCAATCAATGGATTGAGTTGTTCCAGTCAAATGTCACGACACAGACAGGTCACAACAAATGGATATAATAATCCACGTATACCGTGTCCAGCAGTGTTATGACAGGAGCAGAATATAGAGACAGATAATAAACCCATTAAGTTCAGTGCTTTCATTTCCTTAACCATTTATACCAATTATATTTAACATTAATTTTTTTGGATCTTCCTTTCTGCTATAACAAGGAGAACCAATATGCATGTTCTGCCAGCAATGGACATGTTTCCATAGGAGCATTTGCCTCATGCTCTCTTTCTATTTATGATGAAATCCCATGCTATTAACATACATTATTTCAATTCCTGGTTGTATGCATCCCAATAGCAGTCTCAAAAGTGTACAATCACAGACTACAGGGATGAAAAATGTGCTTTGCTGGACTACAAACCCCATCAGGTCTCACCTACATTTGCCACTGATGAGAGACAACAAGAACCACACTCCATCTGGAGATCCACATGTTCTCCTGCTCTGATGTATCACATGATAGTCCTTGTAGCAGGAAGACTCATAGCCAGCGAGCAGGTCAGAGAAATCAGGTGTCCTGGACAGCAAACTTTGTTCCACAGATCCTATAAGAACTTTTCTGGTTTGATTCCCAGCAGACCTTGTCATCTGAGAGCAAAGAATGCTACAATGCCTTGCCCTGCCTTATCAAACCCACTTTTCTGTCTTTCACAGGTGGTTTGTCTATCCTGCCCCTTGTTCTTCTGGATTTTTGATTGTTGCTTTGGCATTTGGACCCGTGTTGCCTTGGAATGTTTCATCTGTCTGACCCTTTTACATCTTGAACTTTCCACAGTTGACAGCCAAACAACAACCTTCCCTAAGCCAGTGGCCTCTTGCTATGACATGCCAGACTACAGTTCCCATTATCCCCAGGCAGAACAACTATTGGCAATACTTCTCAATGCAGCACAGCTGGATGTCACCAATTTAGGAAAGGGGTGGAAATAAACAGTTTTCATGCAGGTTTACATGAAGCTTTACAAATGTGACTGTGTGATTATATCAATAAAGAACTCAGAATGGGGATTTCTGGGACTATGGATGACCTGACAACTCACATATGCAGGATTAACAAGGCTAAAGAAACCTATGAGACTTCATGTTACTAATCAGTGGGATAAAATCCAAATTCTCAGTCTAACCAGATTATCCTGCCATGGTAATAGAGTAGACCATACTGCCAGTGACTCAACATCAAGTGTCAAGCAGCAGTTAACCAACGTGACCACCCTGAAGACTAACAGCCTTGGGTGGCAAAGTCCACAGGGAAGGGTGATGGTCCCCAAGTGAATTAGATCCCACTTGAATCTATCTTGAAGGAAGGCAACAGCTTCATCAATACTGCCCTGGGGCTGAGGAGGACTTTGCATGCCAAAAGGGCTGAGGACTAGAAAGTGACTCATAGAAATGAATTGTACAGGTGCAATGCTGCAATACGGAAGGCAGATGAAAGGCCACTGCATTATATTCTCAGGACAGTCTTCATGGCTGATCGCCATGAGGATCGCCAGTATTTGGATTCGGATACGGCAGAAGAAAACCCATATCAAATGCATGCTTTGTTTGAATGGCAAGCCATCGGAAGGCCATCACATGGTCTTCATATATCCCATAAAACAGCTACCAGCAAAGTTTGCTGCATTCTGTTCCAGACATCTGTACTGCAACTCTGTGTTAAAGAACGGGAATGTATGATGAGAAAAGCAGTGGACAAGCATCTGCTTGGGAATACCCTGAAGGAAATGGTGAGCCACTGTGTGAGACAGAATGCTGGACTGGCTGGGCTGTGGCCTGTTCCAGCAAGGCTGTTCTTATGTTCTTATGTTCTTAAGGAGCCAGGAAAACACTGGGGGTGGGGGGTGGGGGGTGGGAAGCAGGGCCTTTGCAAATGACTGTGGTTAGGTCTTACATGTTCAGGTGGAAAGTTGTGCAGCAGCTTATGAATGTCATTCACGAAAAGACATTCCCAAAGTCTCCAGGCCCAGGTCAAACAGTCCTTCCAGTTGTGTGGTTTCTCCTGAAGGCTGATTTGCACTAGCTTCAGTGTCTCCAAAGCCTCCCCGTCTTGGGTTTCAAGGAAGTCTGAATTCCTGTGAACAACACCATGGACTGTGGGTGTGTTTGAATTTCAAGACAAATTTTGCTCTTTTGCTTACTCTGAACCAGCAGCTTGTATCAATTTTACCTCCCTACATCCTGAAGAAACTAATGAATATTGGCAAAACAATAAAAAAAATTGAAAGCAGCAGCTAACAACCTTAACTTTAGATTCTTTGTTATAAACAGAGGCTTTAGCTGCCTAATCTTCAAAAGCCATTTCTTATAAATAAGTGTTACGTTTCTTACTATGTCTGTGCAAAGAACTTAGAAAAGTAACTTTTCCTACTGGTGTGTGCAGGAGGCCAGAATCAGGAAGAAAGAGCACATTGGACTTCATTTGATTGCCGGCTTCATTGTTTTGAGACAGCTACCCAAAAGGTTCTGCTGTTTCTTTCCAAATATATAC
Organism: Bradypodion pumilum; assembly: GCA_035047305.1. Lineage (NCBI taxonomy): Eukaryota > Metazoa > Chordata > Lepidosauria > Squamata > Chamaeleonidae > Bradypodion > Bradypodion pumilum. The sequence goes on from JAWDJD010000002.1 coordinate 365,489,996, forward strand.
AGTAAAGCTTACATATGCCTCAAGTTACATAAAATTCAACTTACATAATGATTTTGTGCTAAAACCATGTCCCGATTTACGATTTCCTATGGGTTTGCTTCGAGTTACATAAATTCTTTTTCCTATGGGTTTGCTTCGAGTTACGTAAAAAAATAATTTTTCCTATGGGTTTGTTTTGAGTTACATAAAAAACGATTTAAGCAAAAGCCTACGGAATGAACTTTTTCTGTAAATAAGGGTTTTACTGTATTGTAACCTAGGTAAGAAGGGCTAGGAGACCAAACAAAACAGAACAGCTAAAAAAAAAGGCAAAAAAATGTTGTAGCACCTTAAAGACTTACTTCTGTATTTAAATGTGAGCTTTCGTGGACCAAGTCCACCTTCACCAAACTACCTGAGTTTATTTAATCTCAGATATGCTTGCACAGGCTAACATGGCTACCACTTCAACCACTTCAACTAGGACAGGGGTTCCCGACCTTTTCAAACCAGGGGCTGGGTCACACTCTCAGTCAGCTTCAAGGGCCAGACAGCCATTTTGCTCTGCCTGCATGATGGGGTGGCCATTTTGTCCCAACAGCTTCAAAGGGGTGCCCTTGAGAGGATGGGGGCCACATGAAATGGCACTGGGGACAGATCCGACCCACAGGCCTTAGGTTGGGAACCCCTGAACTAGGTGATCAAGAGGTCTCACACCAGAGTCTCCTTCTGTTGGTTTCCTACCAAGCTCTGAAAGCAACAAGGATAGGGAAGCTGATGAGTGGCATTTGAAATCAAGCAACATAAGGAAGAGCAGGGGACCAAAAAAAGTAGGTAAGGAGACAAATATCAATATACTGTAAATGTAATAATAATATATAATATAAAACAAAGAGTCTTGTGTCTCCTTAAAAAACTAACTACTGTAATTGTATTTGGCATAAGGTTTTGTGGATTGCTGTCTTCTTAAGATGCAATCTCAACATACCTGTCAACCTTCCCGGATTGGCCGGGATTTCCCAATTTTCGGCGCCAATTTGTGCCATTTCCCGCCCGCAGCTGCCAAAACCCCGGAATTGGCAGCGGGGAGAAAGAGGTACTGCGCGTCCCTTCTGTGCAAGTCGCATTCTACGCATGCATAAAAGCCTTCTACGCATGTGTAGAACACGACTTGCACAGAAATGTTGTGCGCAGGTCCCGGATTGTCAGGAGCCGCGGTTAACAGGTATGAATCTCAATGAAGTGCAAATTTCACTGAAATGTGGATGGTAGGAAGTGGGCCTGGAGAAAGGACTTGCAGCCCATGACATCTTAAGACAAATAAAGATTAAGATGCTGCAAGACTGTTATTTTTGCTGCAGCAGACTAGCTATGTGCTGCTTCTCTAAAAATTAAGAGACAAGTGAATCTGGATCTCCCCAGTTCCAAACAGCAAAGCTAGTAATGATTACTATGTAATGATTGCTAGTAATGATTAGCTATGCGCTGCTTCTCTAACAATTAAGAGACAAGTGAATCTGGATCTCCCCAGTTCCAAACAGCAAAGCTAGTAATGATTGTGGGATTCAGAGAGTGGCTGAAATCCATTTGAAGAGGGTGCAGATATCTCTTTCTTGTCATTCATTCTTGCTATACGTCCTTAGTCTAAGACTGGAAGAGTCCTCCAAGCAATTCCATGTTTTCTATCCTAAGTATTTAGGCTAAGAACAAGCCACCACTCTACTGCCACTCAGAAGTAGATATAAACCAGGGGTTCCCAACCTTTTCATGCCGTGGGCTGGACCAGGCCTCCCGGACAGCTGAGTGGGTCGGTCACATGGTTCCTCCCACCAGAACACTGCCATAAAACACATCCACAGCTGTCATAAACATGTTTATGACAGCCACGGGGGCATTTACAACAGCGTTTATGGCAGGTGCAGGTGCATTTATGGCTGTCATAAATGCTTCTGCTTCCAGTAGCAGCAAAGGTGGTGGTGGGCCACATGAAATGGTGGTGCGGGCTGGGGCCAGCCCACAGACCATAGGTTGGCCACCTGATATAAACATGTAGCAAGCGTCTCACCTTCTCTCCCCCCCCCACACACACACACCAATTTAAAATCACTGGTTCCCAACCTTGGGTCCCCAGAGGTTCTTGGACTACAGCTCCCAGAAAACTTGGCCAGCACAGCCAATTGTGAAGGTCTCTGGGAGCTGCAGTTCAAGAACCTTTGGAGAGCCAAAGTTGGGAATCACTGATCTAAATGAACCCTTAAAGAAGTTCTCCCATTGATGGCTCATCCTGGCTTTTCATCCGCAACCCCATCTCAGCCGAGTTCCTGCCCCCCATACTCACTTGAGGAATTTGTTTACACTCTCTGCCATTGCCGTGAAAAGATGTTCAAACTGATTTTTGGCCCACTGAAAAAAAGAGCAAAGGAATTCTGTCAGCATTTACTTGGGTTTTTAAAAGGTCCATGATGAATAATGCAATCCTGTGTGTTTCCTGACACGTCCACACCATCATAATTTCAGAGACTTCCCTGCAAATGTTCCTTGGGTCCATTTTGAGGCATACACTGAGCATGGAGGAAGCCAAGGGTCTTGACAAGACAAAATGGGCACAGTAGGAGACCCTCCAGTTCTCTTTTCTTCTCCCCTGGAGCATACAAAAGACCCCAGGGCTATAGGATAAGGAGAGGCTTCCCTCATTTTTGCCTCAGCCACAGAAACAGGAACAGCTGAAACTCTTAAGAGGGCAAAAAGATTTTGGCCAGGCTTAGAGGCAAAACAGCTGGGCCCCATATCCTGCCGTCAACATTGCTGACAACCCTGGCCTGTTTTGTAGCAGCTGCCTGGAAAATGGAAAGGAAGCCAAAGGGGCCAGCCAAGGAGCTCAAAGGACTCCCGCTTGGCAGACGAGAAGGAAGAACAGCTTTCTCTCAGTAGGGCTGGGCCAACTGGAGGATAAGGCAGGAGAGGAGCCCTGGGCGGCAAGGGTTTGCTCCAGAGCTGGGCCCCTGGGCTGAAAGAATAGAGTGCGGCGCACACATACATGAGGCCCAAGGGGTGAAATCAAAATGGCATCCCTTCCACTGCCATGTTCAAAGCTGACTGAACTGCCAGTTGAATTCTTCTTCAATGCTGGCAGGACAGCATCCTCCACCCTCAGTATCCAGGGGATACACATGCTGGCCACTCCCCATGATCCCCAACAATGCTCCCCACCAGTGCACTGCAGCCTCCTGCCCCCTGAGGCAATGGCCTCACTTGGCCTAAGGCAGTAGTGGTGAACCTATGGCATTCATGTCAGAGGTGGCACTCAGAGCCCTCTCTGTAGGCACCCATGTAGTCACCCCAGCATAGAATTCTCCCTGCCCCTCTGCCCACCAGCCCAATGAGAGCGCTTCCTCCCTCCCCCAGCACAGAGATTGCCCTGCCCTTCTGCCCAGCAGCCCAATGGGAGCACCCCTCCCTCACCCCAGCACAGAATTCAACGCGCCCCGCTGTGCAATGAGATAATTTCCTCCCTCCCATTGCCGTGTTGGCACTTTGCGATAAATAAGTGGGTTTGGGCACTCGGTCTCTAAAAGGTTCACCATCACTGGCCTAAGGGCATGGCTGGGCACAGGTGGTGTGGAGAAGAACAACACCCCTACCTGTATAGTATGCTGGATGGAGCTGGGGAAATGGCGCAGAGTGCACAGAGGGTACTCCTTCCCTTCCCCATTCCGGCCTTGTCCATAGGGCTCCGTCACAAAGGGCACACAGACTTGGACGTGACCCAGGGTGCCATGCGTTCCTGAGTCGAGCAGAGGCTTCAGGTACTGCACACATCTTTCCCCCACATATTCTCCTGCAAGAAAGATTTTTTTAAAAGAAGGGGAGGAGAAGATGTGCCAGCAAATATTTTGTGATTTCCTCCCTTCACTGCCCTTGTGACTGGAGCCTTATGATAGACATCAGGGAGGAAGACAGATTAGAGCACCATCACCCTAATCACAACACAATGGTCATTGGAGTGCTGCTAGTCAAGGATACCTGGCTGACTAAAGGCAAAGAACAACACTAACATGTCCTCCATTGTCCTTGCAGGCAGTGGGCAGTTTCAGGGATGCAGGATATGTTCCATTAAAGCAAGGTGGCCAAGGGGATCCAGAGGGAAGGTTGTTTGGGGGGGGGGGTGTTACCATTACTGCCCTCAGACGTCAGGACCTGCCATCAGCAGTAACATCACTCTGTCTAACAATGGGACTGGCCCTTAGTTTGAACAATAGCAGCCTATGCTTTCTGAGAGCATTTCTTTTCTGGTGTATAAAGTTGATGTATGGAAGACTCTGTACAGAAGAGGATTTTTGGAGCTCAAGGAACCGGAAATATGTTGGGGGGGGGGAGATGGGGATAGGAGGACCATGGCTTGCTTAAGGCCACGTGGAAAGTTCATGGTTGTGATCCTAGGCTAGGACATCTCCACTCATACTTTGCACTTCAGTTAACAACCCTGTGTGTTCTGTGGCTCTGCAACTATGAATCCCCAGGACACATCAAAGACTCTGGATATAGACTGAGATGCCTTTGATTGTCTGGTCAACAAATGGGAGCAGCTCTGTTTATCTAAGCCCCCTTGACCCTGGGAAGCAGCTCTCCCTTTCTTCCTTCCCACTCCATACACATCATTCAGCCTTCAGCCTCTATATACAAAATATAGTCAACAATACAGACTTATTTTATGCCTTTCCCCAGATATATATCAAGTTTCCAGATGCTCCATGTGATTTCCTTTCAAATGCTCATATTCTGTATATAGGAGAATAGTTTGGAAAATATTTCTGCAAGTTTTGTGATGGTTCACAAGTCAGCAGGTACACAGCCAATTTGTCCAGAAAGGAATAGCATCTCCTGTGCCAACCTATTCAAAAGAGCTTGGGGGGAAATTACCAAATACAGTGAAACATACCTCCAAGTGAACGACTGCATTGTGAATGAGAATCCCTGGTTTAATTGTAACCAGTTTATGAACTCACGATGTGGCCTTAGGCACACCTCTCTCTCACCTTTCCAACTACAATACGGGAATAATAATGGCTTACCTTGCATGGTTATTGAACATAAGCAGATGCTGCCTATGGAACATTTCAAAATCCTTGCCAGCATTCCTTCAATGCTAATTAAATCTTATTTAGGTTATGTCAGCTCCTTAAATATTATGCAGATTATATAAGCATAATGTGCTTGTCATCAAGACCCGGGACCACATGTAAAGTTTAGAACTGCAGGCAATCCATCTGAAGCACACTCACTAGCTTCAAAGCTGTCCAGAGCATTGACCACACCATCCAACCCAAGGAAGAAGTCATCTCCATAAAAGCGCTCTGTATCAGGCCCAACTTGATTCTGCTCAGCCATCACATTGATACTGGGATTCATGAATTTTATAGCAATGGCTGCCACTTCTGACTTTGACTTCTGCAAGGACAAAGGAGGCATCATTTTAGATCTGTGATGGCAGGGAAAATAAGTCAATTGCTGAGCATCACTGCCCAAAGGAGCTGAGCCAGAACTTAAGACTTTGTTCTTCCATGTTAAAAATAGGCAGAGATGAGAAATGCAATACTCTTTTTTCCCCACTCTTTTTTTTAACTACAACTTTTAGAACGCCATGGCCTCTGTGACTAACGAATGCATTAAGAGACAGAATGCAGGGAAATAAAATTTACAATTTCTGTAGATAATTTGCAAGGGCCAAATTATATGTTACATGTAGCCCATTGTTAGAGAAGTCTTTATTTTCTACAAAAGTCTGATTGTCCGAACAGAAGATAGTCATATCTCCCATAGTTTTGTTTTGCAGCTCATCACCAGAAACTAAGCACAGGCTTTGTTTCCAAGAATGACTGACCAAGTCATAAAGGTTTGTCTCATTCACATCTCTTGACCACTAATGGATTTGACAAGCAATCTGTAATGATAATGGCATGCTACCTGTAACTATAGAGCAGGGGTTTCCAAACTATGGCCCATGGACTGGATCCGGCCCCTGACACCAATTCATCTGGCTCATGAAGCCATCGCTCCTGGAAGCGGAAGTAAAACGCACCCATACTTCCACTTCCAGGAGCGATGAGGGCTTTGCGGGCTGGATGAATTGTTGTCAGGGGCCGGATCCAGCCCCCCGGCCGTAGTGACCAGCTCCCTGATCTACATGACTGGCCCATGGCCCGAAACGTTTGGGCACCCCTGCTGTAGAGTATGGTGCTCAGCTTTTGCCTGAGTTCAGTTTTGTTCACAAACAAACTGTCCCGTCCCCCAACCCCAAAATGTTTTCCCCGACACCTCCAAGGTAAGACTTACAGAAATATCTTGAGGTCGAAAGAGGAACTGCCTGTTGAGGTTGGAATACTCAATGGTGTCCATGTCTGTCACCGTGATGCTCCCGCCCTCACCAGCAGCCAAGCCAATCATAGCAAAATTCTTCAGCAGCTCACAACCAATGGCACCTGCTCCCACCTGAGAAAGTGGTTGTATGATTGGTTAAATTCAGTGGTGGGCTTCAAAAAATTTTACTAACACGATGTGGATGTGGTATGGTGGACGTGGCCAGGGGGAAAGCCCTGCATTGCACTAGGATTTAGGACTACTTTATTTCAAAACTTGGATGGGCAGGGCCAGCCAGAATTTCTGCTACTGGTTTTGGCGAACTGGTGCGAACCTGCTGATGCCCATCACTGGTTAAATTTCTCTAGACATGGCTTGGAGCCAGGATGATACCTGGAAGGCTACGGGGTAAGTTAAGGGTAGCCAACTGAGATTTTTAGGGATTTGGGAAAGGACCAGCCATAAGGCACGCACAGGTGTGGCTCCACATGAACGTCCCGCACAGACATCAGGTAAGCAGGCACACAATAATTGGCCAGCCTAACAGAATAGTAACACTGTATTATTTACTCTCAGATATGCTTGCACAGACTAGGCTATCACTTCAAACATAGATGTCAGTCATTGGTAATCTTTTGTCTAGTCTGACTTTTTTTCCACACTTGATAAAAGTGTCCAACAGCCTTCCTCAGCATTCTTTTCTGATATGATACTTTGATTTCTGTGTATGTTTTCATTTGGTAGAAAAGCAATTATCTTCAAAGAAACCTGGAATTATGTTTGAAGGTTTCAGTATGTTGTACATTGAGACTGCAGCGAGTGGTACTGATTTTACGGTAATATGAAGCTGCTGCAGAAGCCTCAGTTTTCTAATCATGCAATCATAGAGTGGAAATCATATTTTCACAAACTGAACTACACCCCTTTATGGGAAGCAAACCATTCACCAAATTCTATATTTGGTCACAGATTTTCTTTAGCCAACACGTGTAAAACGAAGGGAAGCATCCAGCATATTTTTATCCCATCTAATGCTCTATGTCAGGGGTTCTCAATTTATGGCCTGCAGGACAGACCCGGCCCATGGCACCATTTCATGTGGACTGTGCTGCCACTACTGCTGCTACTAGAAGCAGAAGCAGGCACATTTATGACAGCATAAATGCTCCTACAGCTGTCGTAAATGCGTAAACACTGCTGTAAATGTGCTTATGACAGCTGTGGGCACATTTTACAGCAGTGTTTACGGAAGGGAAATGACCAGTCCAGCCCGCTTAGCTGTCTGAGGGGGCGTGGTTCGGCCCATGGCATGAAAAAGTTGAGAACCCCTACTCTATGTTTAGTGTTTGAGAACCAAGACAATGAAGACAGCCGAAAGCCTGGCTTAACGCATCTTTATTGCATGATGGTCAGGGGGAACATGTGGTAATGGCGGACGAACAGCTCAATATATACTGTGGCTATACATTTGAATGTGGCTCCTCTGTAGCCCATTGGCTACTGTCTGCGTGACGTCACTCTCCGTCACGCCCTTCTTGTCCAAGTGAGGTAGTGGCGGGAATCTTCCCGTGGCTGTAGGTATTTGGGGAATTGGAACCATGTGAGCTGGGTGCTCGCTATTGCCCCTAGTGGTCACTAGCTCATGTCCTCATACGGAAGGTTACAGTGTTACAGCTGGTGATTGTTACATTCACTCATTCGAGTGTTACATTACTTAAAGGCACAATACTCCAAACACAACATCCCTCCCCCCTAGGATGAGACGAAGTCTCTCATCCAATATTGTTTATTGCAAGAGCGTTTTGGGCGCAAGGCTGGCTGGCTTGTCCCGGGGGCGCTATCACTTCTGTATTCCCTGGTCTCTTGTCCGGCAATGGGAGAGGGAGACTCGTTAGCGACTCGCCGTGGCTCTGCGGTTTTCGGGGTAGGGGTAAACTCCATTGTGGGAAAACCGGGGGCATTGGGGGCTAACGAAAAACCCCGCTTCTCACTTGGACGGGTGGGGGACCACTCCGAACCCCCCCCCCCGGTTTTGTAACTCAAAGTCAAAATCATCTACTGGGATATCTGCGGGGGCATCCTCCAGGATATCTGCGGGGACAAACTTATTCCCTTCCCCCCTCGGTGGGGGCCACTGGCCCCCCTCTCCTCCCTCTTGGGCTGAACGGGTGGGGGAGAACCCTAACGCTGAGTCCTGTTTCGCGGTTTCCCCGCCCTGGTTGCCGGGAACCCGGCGTCGGAGTTGGTCCGCGTGCCGCCTCCAGAGTAGACCTGTGCTGGTCTCTACGCAGTACGACACAGGTCCCATTTGCCCAATGACTAGTCCACGAACCCAGGCTGGCCCTGCGCTAGCGTAGTTTCTGCAATGGACCGGGGCGCCTATTTTGAAACTCTTTGTGCCCGCTATCCCAATGTTCCTCCCAGTGTCTTCCACTCTCGTGGGGTCTAGCCTGGTCAGTACCGTAGTCAGCTTCCTGCGCATTAGGAGCTCTGCGGGCGAATAACCTGACGCCAGGGGGGTCACCCTATACCCAAGCAAGAATTGGCATAACTGTAGGTTCAGGTCCCCGGGGCCCATGCGCCTCAGCGCGTCTTTGGTGGTACGCATGAGGCGTTCTACCTGGCCGTTTGTTGCCGGGTGAAAAGGTGCGGAGGTGATGTGCCGGATGGCGTTAATGTCAATGAATGCCCTGAATTCGGCGGATGTGAAGCAACTTGCGTTATCGCTCATAAGTGTATCGGGTATGCCGAACGAACTGAATACCTTGCGCAATTGTTTAATGGTTGCGGCTGAGGAGGTGTTTGCGACTGGAATAACCTCTAACCACTTGGAATAAGCATCCACTATAAGGAGAAAGAGCGAACCTCTGAATGGGCCCGCGAAATCAATGTGCACGCGGGACCACGGCCCCTTTGCCGCATCCCATTCCCTGTGCGGAAGTCAGGCCTCCTCGGGCCGGGAGCTTTGGCAACTCTCGCAAGTGCCCACCATGTGCTCAATATCAGCGTCCAACTGGGGCCACCAGAAATAGCTCCTGGCCAGTGCCTTGGAGCGGATAATCCCTGGATGTCTGACGTGCAGCAGCTTGAGCACTCTTGCTCTGAGGGATTCAGGGATGACCACCCGCTGGCCCCACAGGAGGCAACCCCTCTCCATGGACAGTTCTAACCTCTTCCTAAAAAACGGAGCAAATTCAGCCGCTGGGGAAGACGTTGGCCACCCTTTTTACACCCATGAGCTAACCAGGGCCAACGTCTTATCTCTACCCGTTGCCTTAGCGATCTCCGCGGGTACTATGGGGGGTGAATCCAGGACCTCTATCATGAGCACTTGGTGGTCTTGTTCCACCTCACACGCGGGGCTGCCCATGTGGGGCAGGGGTGACCTCGATAGGGCGTCCGCGTGGCTTATGTCCTTTCCAGGGCGATAAACCAGCGCGTTCTGGGACGCGTTTAAAAAAATGGCCCACCTTAGCATTCTAGGGGACAGGATCTGCGGTGTGGGCTTGTCTGCGGTAAAAATGCCTAGCAGGGGTTTGTGGTCAGTCACGATGGTGAAGGGACGACCATAGAGGAAATCGTGAAACTTCTTCGTCCCCGCAATTATCGCTAGTACCTCCCTGTCTGTCTGTGCATAGTTACGCTCTGCCTTAGACAGGGACCTGGAGTAGAATGCCCCTGGGGCTTCCCGCCCGTTTTCCAACACGTGGCACAGGACTGCTCCCACCCCCCACTGGAGACGCATCACATACCAGAACCACTGGTTTCTTGGGGTCAAAGTGGGTTAGTATGGCGTCTCAGGATAAGAGTCGTTTCAGCTCATTGAATGCCCTCTCCTGACTCTCGCCCCATCGCCACGCCTCGTCCTTTTTTAACAATTTATGAAGCGGCTCCGCTACCGACGCCTTCCTAGGCAGGAAGGAATGGTAGAAGTTTAAGAACCCTAGGAACGACTGCAATTCTGGCTTGGAGGTGGGGCGAGGAGCATTCTGAACGGCGGTCACCTTTGATTCGGAGGGTTTTATGCCGACGGGGGTTACCCGGAAACCCAGGAACTCAACCTCTTTTGCGAAGAAGACACATTTGTCTTTCCGCAGCCTCAACCCCGCCTTTTCAAATACCATCAGTACTTTGTCTAGCCTCTCAGACAATTCTGACTCACTCCCCCCGTTATCAATACGTCGTCAAAATATGGCAAGACCCCCTCCAAACCCTTCAGCAGACGCTCCACCAATGATTGGAATATTCCTGGCGCCGAGTTCACGCCAAACTGTAGGCGCGTCACCTGGAACGCCCTTTTGTGAGTGACTATCGTCTGCGTAGCTGCTGCAGCTGGGGTTACTGAAAGTTGCTGATAAGCCTGCGCCAGGTCCAGCTTTGCAAAACACTTTCCCCCATGTAACCTGGCCAACAGGTGGCTGAATACCGGCACCGGATACGCATTTGGGCGTATCGCCTTATTAATGGTACATTTGTAATCAGCGCAGATTCGAACCTCCCCGTTGGCCTTTAGCGCTGTTACAATCGGAGTTTCCCACTCCGCAGAATCTACAGGAACTAGGATGCCCTGGCCCACCAATTTGTCCAGTTCTGCCTCTATTTTGTCCTTAAGTGCAAAAGGCACGCTTCGCGGTTTGAGTCTTATTGGGCGGATCTCCGGGTCCAGGTCGAACGCAACTGGGGGCCCCTTGAATTTTCCGAGTCCCGTCTTGAACACCTTGGGATGCGCGTTACACACCTCCTGTATTGGGTCAGTTCCAATAGCGTGCACCCCCCCCCCATGAACAAACCCAGGGGCTTAAACCATTGTGTCCCGAGGAGGCAACAGTCCCCCCCCCTTGAGAACAACCAGAGGGAGGTCCGAGGCGTGTTGCTTGTATTGGACCTTGAATTTTCCCATCCCCAACACCGGAATGCTATTTCCCTGTACGTCCCGCAGCGTAGACCTCAGTGCTTTGAGCTTGGGCCGCACGTTGGGGGAAATCCTCAAAAACTCTCTCTGGGAAATGATGGAATATGAGGAACCCGAGTCTATCTCCATCTTAACGGGGACCCCTTGCACCAGTACCTCTACAAAATAACTGTCGAGCCTTTCCGGTCTTTGCGCCGTCGTCTGCAAACTTTGGCTATGTGGCCTCGGCACCCGCAGTTGTGGCACTCCGCCTTCCTGAACAGACACTTACTGCGATCATGGGCCGCTCCGCAGCCGTCGCAACGCCGGCCGTCCTTCCGCACCTTCCGGATGTCCTTGTCCTCGGTGCTCTCCGTGGAGGAGTGTGGTGCCTGCCTGGCCGCTTGCACTGAGCCTGCTGCCTTGTCGGGTTGTGGGGGCCTTGTCCTGAACCCCTTAACCCCGGCCCTCGTGGCTTCTGCCGCCTGCGCCTCCTTCACGACCTCTTGCAACGTTGGGGGCGGCTCTTTGTTCTTCAGCTTTCACTGGACCTCCTCATCCCACAGGCCACACAGCATACGGTCCCTGAGGGCGATTTCCAGGTTATCCCACTTGCATGGGCTGGCGGCCAAATGGAGGGCCGCTGCAAAGGCAGCCACGGACTTACCAGGTGCCTGGACTCTCTTCCAGAATGCGTCCCGAGCCGAAAACATTGAGACCGAGGGCTGGAAATGGTCCCGCATCGCTTTCAGGAGCTGCTTGACCGGGACCTCGCCCACCTTCCTTGGAGACACCAGGTCCACCAGAACCTTCATGGCCGGGAACCTGAGCATCCTGATGAGGATGGCCCTTTTCTTCCCCTCGTCTGAGATGTCGGACACCATCAGTGCGCTTTGGAAATCCATCTCGAACAGTTCCCATTCCTCCGGTTTGTTGATGTTGAAACTGGCCTGTGTTGTCTTGATTCCGTGGGGATCCATTATCCCACCTTCGTCGCCAATTTAGTGTTTGAGAACCAAGACAATGAAGACAGCCGAAAGCCTGGCTTAACGCATCTTTATTGCATGATGGTTAGGGGGAACATGTGGTAATGGCGGACGAACAGCTCAATATATACTGTGGCTATACATTTGAATGTGGCTCCTCGGTAGCCCATTGGCTACTGTCTGCGTGACGTCACTCTCCGTCATGCCCTTCTTGTCCAGGTGAGGTAGTGGCGGGAATCTTCCCACGGCTGTAGGTATTTGGGGAATTGGAACCATGTGAGCTGGGCGCTCGCTATTGCCCCTAGTGGTCACTAGCTCGCGTCCTCATACGGAAGGTTACAGTGTTACAGCTGGTGATTGTTACATTCACTCATCTGAGTGTTACATTACTTAAAGGCACAATACTCCAAACACAACACTATGCTAAGCCTTAATTTTGCTACTACCAAGCAGTGGAAAGAAAACCCACATGTCCCTCAGATCTATTTGCCAATTAATCAAATGTGTGTAACATGTAATGAACAAAAAGAGTTCATCAAACAAGAAAAAGGAGTAAAACCAGGATGTAACATCAACCCAACCCTCTTTTATCTTATAAATCAACTATCTACCAACTCTTTTTGTAACTGTTGTGAAGTCCAGGATTACCAGTATGTGACTCAGAAACATACTACCTGTTCTGCATTGGTGACCTCGCTGTGCTCTCATCACCACCAAACTTAACTAGTTAACTAGAATGGTTTCATACTACAAGGAACAGACAAATAAATAGGGAGGGTGGAATAATATCATATATAAATTGCATTAAATGGATCAGTACAAGTGTAAATTACATGCATCCTAAAGACGAATGCACGAGGAAAGTTTGGAGAAGATTGTACTGGCATGGAATGAGAAATACTGAATGCATCATTGAATTCAAGTTTAAAGCACTAATTAGATTTTTAAAATGAGGGCGGTTGAGTACTGTCTCCGAATTTCCAAACACTGACTCTGACAGGCTCAAATGCTATGCGAAAATTATATTAAGCAAATCCAGAAATGTATATGTCTTCCATCAAGTAATATAACTGAATTGTTTATTTTTATTCCAAATATTTGATTTTGAAATAGAAACTGACATGATGCAGGGTGGATGAGGTTTACCCTCTGGTCCACACATGGAGAATATCTCTTCTCTCCCACCCCAGGGAATGGATATCAATTTAAGAAGATTTGGGGGGGGGCACATTCTAAGCTAGAGTACACTGGGCAATCAGTTATTGATCATTCCTACCAAACCGGCACATTTCCCCCACCAACAAAGTCTATTCATGTCTACTCAAGAGCAAGCCAAAGGGAAACAGCGTCCTGGACCAAAACATACAACTCCATTCCCTGCCATGACTTCCTTGACTGCAGCCCAGAGCTTCTTTCCATTTAGCGGTTTCCCAGGCCTTAAAATATTTTTGGCTACCTGTCCTTGATGAAAGATAAAAGTGAAAGGTGGCTGCAGGTTTTATGGACAGCCACGATGGACCACAATATCCCCATCTCTCTTCTAAATGTGGGAAATGTTTACTGGCCCATTCTGTCCATCCCCATGGATGCTGAAAGCCCACTTTCTAATGGATCTGAGCCATGTTTTCCCATAATTTCCCGCACATGTTTAAATATACAGTAAATAAAATAATGAATCCTTTGCATTCAGATTTGCTGAAGGTAACACCCCAGATATAACAAAGATGCATTATTTGCATTGTTTTCAGTGGTGGGCTGGCCCATTGGGCTACTGGGACACAGCTCAGAGCACACCCCAGGCCCCCAGTACCATGGTGCCCCTCTGGATGCAAATCCAAAGAGCCGAGGCGAGCTGCGATACCCAGAATGATAGAGCAAATGAGCGGGGCTCCTTGTTCCTCTGCTTGCTTTCCTCCTCCTGTGCATACCTGTCAACCATCCCGATTTGGCCGGGATTACCCTGTAATTCGGCGCCGATTTGCGCCATTTCCCGACCCGCGCTGCCAAAACCCCGTAATTTGGCAGCGGGGGGAAGGAGACACTGTGCAGCCCATCTGCGCAGGTCGCGTTGTATACATGCGTGGAAGGGCTCTACACTTCCGTAGCTCCCTTCCATGCATGCGCAGAAGGCTACGCTGCCTGCGTAGAAGGCTACGCAAGTGGCGTAGCCCTCCACGCGCATGCGTACAATGCGACCTGTGTAGACCCGGTCTGCGCAGGTCCCGGATTCGCCGGAGCCGTGGTTGACAGGTATGCTCCTGTGCTGCCAATGATAAGATTACAAAAGTAGCTCCATTGACAGCAGAGCTGCTGTGGCTTAGAGGTTGCAGTTTTGCCTTGTAAGCAGGAGGTGTTGGTTTGAACTCCCATAGGGGAATTGAAATTAGAAGGTGAGTGGGAACGCAGACACCCTTCATCACTCCTTGTCCAGCGCCCTTTTAGCATAGAGAGCATACCCCTGAGTGTTTTCCAGTGACTGTGATAAAAATCCAGAGTCAACATTTGCCAACTGGTTATGGTAACTACAGAGATATCTTCCAATTTATTCAGTCAGCAGTTGTGCTAGCAAATATGCTATTTACAAAGAAACTCCTTATAGCAGCTGCAGAACAAATCTAGCTCAGTTTTTCATCACATAAAAATAATTCTTCAGTGAGTGTCAACTCTCAAGCTAAAGCCAACAATGCCCCCCTTGCTGTAGAAGCACTAGAAGCCAAAGAACCCAAGTCAAATGAGAAGAAAAGCCATTCCCACAATGTCAGTGTCAGAGTTAATAAATTACCCTCAACTGTGAAGGAAACGTTGGCAATGGTAGGAAAATTTGGAAGAGTTACATATGTCTCATCATAAAATGTTCCAGCTTTTCCCACTCTAAGGGCCTGCGGTGGCTTAGTGGTTAAGATGCTGAACTTGATGACTGGAAGGTTGGTAGGTCATCAGTTTGAGACCCAAGTGCTGCGTAACAGAGTGAGCTCCTGTCTCTGTCCCAGCCCCTGCCAACCTAGCAGTTCAAAACCAAGAAATTGAGAGTAGAATAATAGGTACCATTTCGATGGGAAAGTGAACAGCCTTCCATGTCTAGTCATGCCTGCCAAATGGCCATGGAACCATCTGCAAATGCAGATAGCGCTGGCTCTTTGGCTGTAAATGGAACTGAGCACCGAACCCTAGAGTTGGATACGATTGGCTTTCAAGCAAGGGTGACCTTACCCTTTCCCCCAATCTGGCATGCTCCAGGTCTGCAGAACTACTTTCCGTTATCACCAGCCAGCGGCTTTGCTGCCTAGGGACAATGGGACTTGCAGTCCAAAACAGCGGAAAGGCAGGCTGAGGAAGGCTGGAATAAGCTGAGAGAACTGGAAGGCACAAAAGACCTTCCTGCCTCAAGACAACAGAGGTTCCCTAGCCAAACTGATGGAAGGAAAGTTGCTTAAAGTTTCTTATTATTACAGGGGAAAGCCCATCCTATCATGGAGGAAAGGCCAGAGATTTAAGGATTGTGCTATGTTGCATCTTACTAGTGCAGCAGCATCAGATCTGAAGGCATGACAGAGCCCAAATGGGTGAGAGGACTGTTACTATAGATTTAGTAAATCTATTACTTCCCCATTACATCCCAGTTTTCTTTTTTTCTTGTGCAGTCTTGCTTTACCACCATCTCTCTCCCCGCCCCTGCCCCCGCTGACACAGGCACACAACAATATGTCACCATCCTACCTTAGTGATAAGGGGCCATTCAACAATTACGTGATCCATTTTTTGGGGGGAAATTGACACACACACACCATGTAATCCGACCATAACGTTCGCTTCAACCCGCCTCCCTTTAAAATTATGTAATCCAGAGCTTTTGTATCAAAACTCTAATTTTTAGAGCTTTTCACTATTGGTGCCTAATGCAGAACGTATCGGTGAGGATTCAATAATCTCAAATTGGATCAAAATTCCCAGAGATCATTTTTAAACCTAAAAAAGTACCATGTTTTGAAACCACAACAGCTCCAAATTGATTACGTAATCTTTGACCTGAACCCCCCTCCCCCGCAATTTTTCGTAATTCAGATGACAGACCCCCTTTTGTTCTCAAGGATCACGTCATTGTTGAATGGCTCCCAATACAGAATTTGAACCAAGAAATATGCTCACAAGAAAAGTTAACCTCTATCATGAATAATTAAACACCATCCTCCCAAGCTGAGAGTGTGTGCACTACAACTCCTGGCACTGGACACTCTGTATTCACACTGGACAGTGTGGTAAGGACTTTGCTTAATATGGTTTTTCACAATCCTCCCATCCAACCATGCTCACCACAAAATATTTCTGCTTCCCAAGCTGCTCCTGGAAGTCAACCCCGAAGATGGCAATCTGCCCATCATAGCGGCTGTCACGCTGTCAGAGGGCAGAGATGGCAGGCATTAGTGAACTCACAGAGGCATCTTCCCAAGAAAAGAAGATCAGGAATGAATGCTGTCCCCATGGAGCTAGCTCACACCTGTCCTGACACATGCAGACTCTGGACCCTTTCTGAATACCAAACCTAATACAGTAGTTGTTGTGGTATGTGGAGAGAGAGAGAGAAACCAAAAGAGAAAAAGAAAGCAGAGAGAGCTTGGAAGAATTACTTTTTCAAACTTTCAGCATCTCCCACACATCAGAGACCATCCTGGCTGGGGGAATCTGAATGCCCAAATCCATGAAGGGGGCATTTTGACTGCAAAAAGACCTACATTTGCTCCAGTTTTGCTAGGTTCAGAATCAATTCAAATACTGAGGAATACACAAAATGCAGCTGGGGTGCACCTTATCTTGTCGAAATGCAGTTTATTTTAAACAACCCAGCAAGGGGTGTCTATTTTGTACCAATTCCTAAACTGCTGTATTCCTCTGTGTATTGTGCCTCTTTGCCCCATAAAGTTTGCAGAATTCCCCACAATCTGAAAGTGTTTCCTTTCCCCGATCCTTAATGTTATTGCACTATGAGAATTTAGTGGGTCAACTGTCATGGGAAAGAATGTTTGTAATGCTGTTATCAGTAAAATATAATAAAAATAACAATTGGTACCATGTGTTAGGCATGGAGCAGCAGCAACAGGGGTTGTGCTTCAATGATTCTGCAGTAGAGGCAGAGGTAGTGACTAATACAGCAACAGCTATTACCCTCTTCTTTATGGGGTGTACTTTTGTGGGAATAAGTAGAAAGAGAGAGAGAGAGAGAGAAAGAAAGAAAGAAACAACCAACCAACCAACCCACCCACCCTATGGGGGAAATTGGGAGGGTGCTTTGCATTAGCAGATGCAGAGATGGGGGGAAAAACATTTGGGAAAAGATTCCGAAAGGATACAGAAACCAAGACAAGCACCGTGTGACCTTCACCCGATTAAAAATATGATTGAAACCCCAATTCTTTTAATACTCAAGCAGCCAAAAGTAACTTTTTCAACTCTGACACTTCTGTAGGATCTGAAAATGATGGCCATCATGGGCCAGTGCAGAGGTGGGGAACAAATACAAACAGATGTAACTTTTTTCCAGACCAGCGAGGCCAGCTGCCAAATAAGGCACTCTCCGCCTGTCTCCTGGACTGGGAAGCAATGTAAACAGAGGAGAAAACCCCCCTCTAGTCTCTGTCCTGGCAAAATACCAACTTCAGAGACGCAACACTCACAGGCACACAGTCATCCCATGTCAACCGCACAGCCTGCTCCTCTCCAGGTAGACACTCAAAGGCATCAAAGTACAGCCACTGGTCCAGAGGGGTGAACTTCCCTGAGGCAGCCTGTGGGGAGAACAAAAAAGAAAAAGCTAATCAGGCCTTCCTCTAAAATGAAGAGTTTTCAGCTTTCACTTGATGTTGATTTGGGGCTTTGTGCCACAAATATGAGCCTGGATGCCTGCCCCATAACAGAGGGGTCCGCCTCCTTTACTGACAGTGGAGAACCTTTTCTTTGCCCACCCCACCGCACCCCCAAATATAAAATATGGTCTGTATGAGAATGTCTGGGCCAAAACAGTCAATTTCCTGACTGTAGCCTAGCCTTCCATATCATCACCTCTGACACAAGAACCCCTGGAGTGATGCTCTTGACCACATGTTGTACTTTGCAAAGGATAGGCCTTCATTTGAAGAGGCCTCTGGGACAAATCTCATTTAAAAGAACCACAAAGAGATGGGAGCAGAGAACCAGTCCACCAATGGCAAGCCCTTGGACCGCAGACTGGGTAGCCATGCAAAGACTGCTTGACCCACAGTCTTCCCCTCTAGGGTGGGTGTTCATTTTTTATTTATATATAAATATATATATAAAAATGATGGCAGCAATTTTTTACTTTACATTATACATACAAATGCAAAGCCTCTTTCAACCTCTTTCTTGCTTATGCATAAGCTGCCACCTTCTCCTTGGCTGAAGCAGTGTTTGTAAATGACAAGTCAGGACTAAGGAGAACCAGCTAAACTGGAGGCACAACAGAAACAATTTAGAGTTCAAAAACCTAGCGAATGAGCGCCAGAACTATGCTAGGGATCAGACAGGTAGACAGGTTTAGCTGGAGGGAGAAACAGCAAACATAAAAGGGTAACTGGAGCCAGATACTGATGAGAGATCTTGAGTTTATAGCAGAGCTGTTGCAGGGCAAAAATAACCTAGATATCTGATAAAGAAAATTATGCAGCTGTTAACCTTTAATGGATTAATCCATTAGATTAACTAAATGTATTTGAAATTGACAAAAGCTATTCACATACTCTTTAACCACCCCCCACAGGAAACACATTTCAAAGGAAACTACTACTACTAACAACAACAACAACAACAACAACAACAACAACAACAACAACAACAACAACAACAACAACAACAACAGTAGTGCTAGTCTTGGATGAGGCTCTCTCCTTCACACAAAGTTGTGTGTGTGTGGGCTTTTATTTTGCCTTTCACCCCATTTTCTAACAGAGTTTCACTGCCTAAAACTAGAGGAACAAGGTTCTTTCTTCATAGTACCTGGATTAATCACATGAAAATTTATGCAAAGTTCATTAATTAAAACTTCTATCCAGCTACAGCTCTTTAAGAATGTAAGAAACATTATGTTCAGTATCTAGAGCAGGGGTCCACAACCTTTGGTTTTTGAACTTCAATTCCCAGAAGCTTAAGTCAGTACATTGGCTGACCAGCCAGTGCTTTTCTTTCATTAAAAAAAACACCATAGGCTGGGGACCCGACTGGATTGGAACTCAAATAATCCAAGTTCAAACCCCCGTTTGGAGCTGAGGTTCACTGGGTATGCATTCAGCCTCTCTCTGCTTAACCCACGTGAGCAGGTTGTGAGGAGAAAGTGAAACAAAAAAAGACCACGTACATAACCCTGCACCTACTGGAGGTAATGCAGACTAGAAATAG
This sequence comes from Bradypodion pumilum, assembly GCA_035047305.1. Lineage (NCBI taxonomy): Eukaryota > Metazoa > Chordata > Lepidosauria > Squamata > Chamaeleonidae > Bradypodion > Bradypodion pumilum. The sequence continues at coordinate 365,509,613 of JAWDJD010000002.1, forward strand.
GGCACATTAAACAATGTTCTGCTTATTCCATTTCTGTTTTGGTTTGCCATCATCCTGCATTTAAGTCTCTTAGCTAAGATGCAGCAGAATCCCTTCATCTCTTACACATTTTTCCTTTTTCCAGGGAGACCAAATCAATCCATGTGTCCATCAGTTTGTCCAGCTGTAAGACATCCCTAGAGAATCAGCTTCAGAAAACAAGATCCTGCCTAATCTATGCTATAAGATACCCAGCAATTAGTCACAATTTGAGGGCAGATCGTGAGCTATTGGGTTACTAACGGCCGTTTGCTTTCTTATAGTCAGTATGTATCAAAACACTTAATAGCTTCCATGGCCCTCTAAGGCATTAGCACTCCGCCATGTTGCAAACCAACCCGGGGAGGAGGCTTTTACAGTGCAACTGCCCTGCCTCATTCATAGAATTTTTACAGGGACTTCGGACACCAACCGCTGCCATTTGTTACCTCGTGATGCTTCCCCAATCCTTCTCCAAACCAGTCTCTTGCCATAAAAAAGCAAAACAAACAAACAAACAAAACAAAACCAATTAAGGCTGGAAGGATGGATTTACCACACAATGCTCTCTGTGTTGAAGGACCCTTAATTTTACTTACAGTGGAACCTCGGTTAACATAGTTAATGCATTCTCCGGGACATTTCTTACAGCAAAAATTACGGTAACCAAATTTCCCATGGGAATGCATTGAATGCAATTTCCCATAGGAATGCATTGGAAACCAAAATACTTTAACCGAAATGCAGTTTCCCATAGGAAAACCAATTCATCCGTTCCGGGGGAAAATCCGTAAACCAAGTCACTATTTTCTATGGATTTCCTTTTGTTATGCGGTTTTTATGTTAATCAGGCTGTTTGTTAACTGAGGTGCCACTATACTTCATAGGGAAAAGTATGCATCTTGCTTTTTATGTGGTTAAACATCACTCACCCCTTACACTCCATTTCATGGTTTGCCTAAGCTGATTAGTAAGGTAATGAGGGAGGTTAACAGTTGAATCAGAGATTTTACCCCGTAATCTTGCTGAGCCACGTTTCGCAGGAAGCAGAAAGTATGCAAGAAAACTAGCATTAAAACAAGGCTTGCAGTCAATAAATATTTGAGGTATCCTAGATATGCCTGTTGGATAATATGGGTCACAAACCGGCAACAGAGGATGAAAAGTGTCCTACTCTTTATGAAGGAGGTGTTGTTGTTGTTGTTTTTTAAATCTGTCAGTCAACAGTCCTTTGTTTGAAGGCCTTGTCTATTTCAAGGGCTTTCCAGCATAAAGATAACTATCAGAAGCAAGAACAGGAACTCTGGGGTTGTCTCTGACTGAGTGACACAAGGATCATCCGAGCCCCAGTCTTTCTCTTTATAACAGGGTATAATATCTTTTTGTTTATGCTGTAGTAAGTACTTCTAAGTGTACAGCTAAACATAAAGACTAGAATGTACCAATTTTACACGGAGCCCATACAGTATATTGGATAGAACAAAGACTAGGAAACAAAATACTGTATGTGATTTCAAATCCCCTCTCTTGTCACAAAGGTTCCCTGAGGTGTGGTGATGGTAAAATCATTCCTTGAACATCTCACAACCTCAAAAACCCTGTTGGAAAGCACTTGAAAGCATATAATGAACACATTGTATGCAAATCTATGCTATCTTTTATGGTAATGCTTTGTCTGTCTGTCTGTCCAGATATTAAGGATATAATGTACCTAAACATTCTTATTGTTGTTGTTCTGCTGTATCTGATTTCGAATATTGGCAATCCTCATGGTGATCAGTCATGAAGACTGTCCTGAGAATATAATGCCATGGCCTTTCATTTGCCTTCCTCATTGAAGCATGACACCCGTACCACTGATTCAGCTCAATTAGTCACTTTATGGTCCTGAGCTCTTTTGGCACACAAAGTCCTCCTCAGCCCCAGGCCAATATTGATGAAGCTGTTGCCCTCCATCAAGATGGATTCAAGTGGGATTTAATCCACTTGGGGACCATCACCCTTCCCTGTGGACTTAGTCCTCAGGCTTGTCAGGTTAGGTAACCTAAACATTAGGATCCTTGAAAGGCTATTTCCCTCTTGTTCTTTCCTGCTAGTTGTCTGAACTGAAGGACAATCTAGCCTTGTGAGAACAATTTCACAGCTTAAAATGCCACCTCGTGGACACCGGGTAAAATGGCACCACAACCATATCCACCAGCAAATAAAAAGAAATAACATTTTGTTTGTTTTTAAAAGTAACAATTGACACTACAACTTCCTCTGAGAGTATATAATTGTGCTCTTCTGCTTGGTGGATGAGCAAGACTGAAGTTAAAACAGGGTGGATTAAATTTAAACTTATTTAAATTATCATTTAAATAGCAATTTAACTCACTATTGAGGAAGAATTGGTTCAATCATACAATTTCCCCCTGAAGATGTGCCCTTTCTTGCTGTAAAAGGTAATGTATTCTTTTCCACAATACATTTTTTCACAAATTCCATGCCCAGGTCAACGACACCTCCAGTAATTCTTTCTTCCTAAAAAAAAGTACTCAGGACCAAACACTAATTTGAAAAAAATCTTGGCACCACCCTCCAACAGCAGGGAAGGAGGCTGTAGATAGGCAAGTCTGGGGGTAAAGTGAATTGCACACCTCAGAGCCAGAAACAATTCTTACCAAGTTGGACATTTTCCAACCCAGTCTCCAAAGCACAGGTCAACGCTAGGCAAGCCTATTCAACATAAGCTTCCTGGGATGCAAACATCAGCTAGGGGCCACACACCATCTTTTTAGGTCAGGCTTTCTCAACGTTTTCGCGTCGCAGGTTGGATCACTCCCCCTCAGACAGCTGAGTGGGCCGGTTGCATGATTCCGTGCATGTTGCCACACATATTCTTCCACATTTTCGGTTCATTCTCATGCAAAAACATGTTTTCATAGCATTTTTTGCACATTTTCGGCGCTTCTGCCACTTGTGGTGGCAGCAGTGGAAACAAGGGTGGAGGGCCACATGAAATGGCTCTGTGGGCAACATCTGGACCACGGGCCGTAGGTTGTGAATGCTTGTTCTAGGCATTCAGCAGCCTTTTGTCTCAGAAAAAAAGAAAATGCTTACATCTAGAATAGACAGGGCATTTCCACCCACCCTCAAATTGCATACAGCTCAGGAGAAATAGCAATTACACTTCTACACCACATCTTAATGCTTAGTGCACTCTGAGCGGTTCACAGGTTAATTAGCATTTTTCCCCTAACACACTGGGTACTCATAGATTCTGACATTTTAACATTTCATCCCTACCCCCAAACCTACATCGATCTTGGGAGGCACAAATGCCTCATGGGAATTATCTTCCAAAGCAGCTCAAAAAGCCACCTGCCATCTTAAAAGAACCGACAGACCACTCACCTTCAAGACTTCTTGGGCTGCTAGGCCTCCAAAGAGAGCATTGATAGGGTTCAGGTCACCCATACACCCATTTGCAAAGGTCCGGATCAGATCCTCCTGCAGTGGTGACCCCTTGCTCATAGGCAGAGTCTGTGCTAGCTTCACCATCTTGTCTGCATCAACCTGCCAAGGAATAGGTTTATGGATGAGGTTGAGACTAGCATCGTGACTGCTAGCCAAAAAATCCTAATGAACCTTCCTTTTTATTTATTTTTATTTTTGGTAGAAGCAAAGGAACTTGTTCCACGGCTCGTTGACAAATTATTTTGAGTAAACTTTTTATCTCATTTTATTGTGACTCTATCATCCTACTTTTAACCTGTTTTTACCCTGCTTTATGTAATTATGTAATTATCTTTAATATAATGTATTTTATTTTAACCTGATATGGTCAAATGATTATTGAATTAATAAAGAATGATGATGACTAACCTAGCCAATATGTGCTGAGTTTTCCACATTTTCTTAGGTGGGGGATAAATCATTTCAATTTTTATTATTTATAAATGTATTTGCGGGACTGCAGTGGCTCCAGTGGTTAAGACACTGACTGGGAGGCAGAAAGTCAGCAGTTCAAAACCCAAGTACTGCATGATGGAACGAGTGCCCGTCTCTGTCCCATTTCCTGCCAACCTAGCAGTTCAAAAGCAAGAAATTGCAAGTAAATAAATCGGTACCACTTTGGTGGGAAGGTAAACAGTGTTCTGTGCACTTCGGTGTCTAGGTATGCCTGCCACATGTCCATGGAAACGTCTCCAAATGCAGACAGCGCTTGCTCTTCGGCTATAAACAGAGATGAGCACTGAACCCTAGAGTCGGATACAACTGGCTTTCAAGCAAGGGTGACCTTTACCTTTACCTATAAATGTATTCAGTTGGTTTATTCTTCATGTTTAATGTTTTAGTGTAACTGCAAATATTTTTTCAATGTGTTGTAAGCCACCCAGAGTGGGAGAATATCCCAGATGGATGGGATATAAATGCAATAAATAAATAAATAAATAAATAAATAAAATGCGCTGAGATCATCAGTTAAGCCTGTGACAGAGGCATGAGTTGTTGCTGAGTTGCCTGAAAACTTACTTGATCTCTGGGTTTAGGAAGCCGCTGCATCTCACTCCTGAAGAGATGAAGGGCCCAGAAGGCTATGTGGAGTGTGTAATAGTGAGGCAATTTTCCCGTATCTGAGGTCTTGATCTTAGGGTTATCTCTGGAGACACGGAGGGACTCCTAAGAACACAAAGACATCAGCTAGAAGACAAAGAAGTGCCTAAGTCTCTCTCCCACCACCCTCACGTACTTTTATGGGGAGGAGGCAAGAAAGGGCCTTTTCGGTGACTGCTCTGGACTGTGGAAGGCACTCCCTCGAGAAAGCAGGTTGGCCCCTTCCTTCTTATCCTTCCATTATCAGGCAAAGTCCATCACTTTTAGGCAGGCTTTTGGGGTACACAGAAAGAGCTTCCTCAAAGATTGTGGTATTTTGGAACCACAATCGGGCATACCCTGTTTAGTGTATGGGACCAAAGACAACAGAACAGCCGTAGGGTTGGCTTAACACAGGTTTATTGCATGATGATCCGTTGGAGCATGAGGTAATAGCGGTGATACATCTCAATATATACAGTAGCCCTATACATTTGAATCTTGTAGCACGGTAGCTCATTGGCTGCTACCGGCGTGGCCTCGCCCAGGCACGCCTCTTTTCCTGCTACTGAATGCAGATCTTTCTCCTGCTGCTGAATGCAGATCTTTCTCCTGCTGCTGAATGCGGGGAAGGTTTTCCCGCGGCTGTCCGTGATTGAGCAATGTGAACCATGCGAGACTGAACGCTCGCAGCTGCCCTCTATGGGCTGCCTGCTCGCGTTCCTTTACAGCTGAGATACCTTGTATTTGGAGTGGTTACATTCTTGCCTTTACAGTACAATGAACATGCAAACATACATACATAACATCCCTCCCCCCTAGGATGGGACGAAGTCCCGCAACCATTGTGGCTTGCCGCACGTGCGCTTGGGGCGTGCTTGCGCCTGACCTAGTGCTGGAGAGCCAGTGATCTCTGACTCCGCGGGTACTTGTCCTGCAATGGGAAACGGGGATTCGTTAGAGGCTCTGTGGGGCGTCCGTGCCTGCCTTGCGCCCGGGGATGGGAATGGAATGAACAGTTGGGAGGTGAACCCCTGCCTGTTGCTCTCGGACCCGGGGGACCCTCCTATTGTGAACCGCGGAACCGATGAGGTCGCCCTTGTGGTTCTGCTACCTTCTGTTCCCCGCTCGGGGGACCTTGAGACTGTGGTGGGCGGACTCGCTGTTGCCTCCTGTCTTGGGGGTGTCGGTCTCCGGGAAATTGGTGCTATGTTGCATTCTAACTCACAGGGGCTACTGGGACTGGAAGTACCAGGGGCTGAACTGAAACCCCTCTTTTCGCTAGGACGGGTGGGGGACCACTCCGCTAACTCCCCCTGGTACTGTAAATCAACGTCTAAACTTCTAGGGGCATCTGTGTTTTGGGGAAACTTCCGAGGGGTATGTGTGAGGTCGGGGCTCTTCCTTTCTGCCGCGAACTCCCGCAAAAGATCTCTGAGGATCGATTCCCTTTCCTCCCCCCTTGGTGGGGACCCATGTCCCCCTTTTCCTCCCCCTTGGGCTAAACGGGTGGGGGAGTACCCTAACGCTGATTCGTGGCTATTTTCGTCTTCGTCTTGCTCTCCGGGGACCCTGCGCCTGAGTTGGTCCGCGTGTCGCCTCCACAGGAGGCCTGTACTGGTCTCCACGCGGTATGAGACGGGGCCGGTTTGTTCTATTACGGTGCCCGGCACCCAGGCTGGCCCCGCGTTGGTGTAGTTCCTGCAATGCACCGGGGCGCCTACGCTGAAACTCTTTGCGGGTTCCACCCCTATGTTCCGCCCTTTGTCCTCTACTCTCGTGGGGTCTAGCTTGGAGATTACCGTGGCCAGCTTCCTGCGCATTAACAGCTCCGCGGGGGAGTACCCTGACGCCAATGGGGTGACCCTGTACCTTAGCAGGAATTGGCACAATTGCAGGTCGAGGTCTCCGGGGCCCATGCGCCGCAGCGCGTCTTTTGTGGTGCGCACGAGGCGCTCTACTTGGCCGTTGGTGGCCGGGTGAAAGGGGGCGGAGGTGACGTGCCGAATGGCATTGCGATCCATGAATACCCCGAACTCGGCGGACGTGAAACAGCTAGCGTTATCGCTGACGAGGGTGTCGGGTAAACCGAACGTGGAAAAGACCCTCCGTAACTGTTTAATTGTAGTGGCCGAGGAGGTGCTCGAGACTGGAATGACCTCCAACCACTTGGAGAACGCGTCCACCACAAGGAGGAAAAGTGTTCCCCTGAACGGGGCAGCAAAGTCTACGTGTACCCGGGACCAGGGCCCCCTTGCTGCGTCCCACTCCCTATGTGGCAAGCGAGCCTCTTCTGGCCTGGAGCTTTGGCACGCTTCGCAAGTGCCGACCATGTGTTCGATGTCGGCGTCTAGCTGGGGCCACCAAAAGTAACTACGGGCTAGTGCCTTAGAGCGGACGATCCCCGGGTGGCTGACGTGCAGCAGTTTAAGCACCCTCGGCCGGAGCGACGTGGGGATCACTACCCGCTGTCCCCACAAAAGGCAACCCCTCTCTAGGGACAACTCTAGTTTCTTTTTGAAAAATGTGTCGAATTCCGCTGCTGGGGAAGACACGGGCCACCCTTTCTGTACCCAGGAGCAAACTGTAGCTAGCGTTTTGTCCTTGCCGGTCGCTTTGGTGATGTCGGCCGGTACTACTGGAGGGGAGTCTAGGACCTCTATCATTAAGACCTGGTGGTCCCTCTCTTCCTCGCCCACGTGGCAGCAATCCCGGGGAATGGGGGACCTCGACAGGGCGTCCGCATGGCTGATCTCCTTTCCGGGCCGGTATACCAACGCGTGCTGATACGCGTTGAGAAAAATGGCCCACCTGAGCATCCTCGGGGACAGGATTTGGGGTGTGGGCTTATCTGCGGTGAAAATGCCTAGCAAGGGCTTATGGTCAGTCACTATGGTGAAGGGGCGGACAAAATCATGAAATTTCTTGGTCCCCGCAATTATCGCTAGTGCTTCCCTGTCTGTCTGGGCATAGTTTCTCTCCGCTTGGGACAAGGACCTAGAGTAGAACGCTATCGGGGCCTCCCTCCCGTTCTCCAGTACGTGGCATAACACCGCCCCCACCCCCACCGGGGATGCATCACATATTAGGACCACTGGGCGTATGGGATTGAAGTGGGTCAGTACAGCATCTGATGCCAGGAGTCGCTTCAGGTCATTGAAAGCCTTCTCCTGGGCGTCGCCCCACTTCCATGCCTCGTCCTTTTTTAACAATTTGTGTAGCGGTTCCGCCACTGCTGCCTTCCGCGGAAGGAAGGAGTGGTAAAAGTTGAGCAGTCCAAGGAACGACTGCAACTCGGGCTTGGAGGTGGGGCGAGGGGCCTTCTTGATGGCGGCCACCTTGGATTGGGATGGCCTTATTCCCTCGGGAGTAACACGGAACCCTAGGAACTCAACCTCAGTTGCGAAGAAAACGCATTTGTCTTTTCGCAACCGCAACCCCGCCTTTTCGAATATTGCCAGGACCTTTCCCAACCTTGTTGCTAATTCGGCCCGGCTCCCCCCTGTAATCAATACGTCATCAAAGTAGGGTAACACCCCCTCTAACCCCTTCAGGAGGCGTTCCACGAGTGACTGGAAGATCCCGGGCGCCGAATTCACACCGAATTGGAGGCGCGCTACCTGGAACGCCCCTTTGTGGGTGACTATGGTCTGCGCAGCAGCTGCGGCGGGGGTCACCGGGAGTTGCTGGTAGGCTTGGGCCAGGTCGAGCTTAGCGAAACACCTCCCCCCGTGTAACCTGGCCAACAAGTGGCTGACTACCGGCATCGGATACGCATTAGGGCGGATCGCCTTATTGATGGTGCACTTGTAATCAGCGCATATGCGGACCTCCCCGTTGGCCTTGAGTGCTGTTACAATTGGAGTTTCCCACTCCGCAGAATCAACAGGGACAAGAATCCCCTGGCCCACCAATTTGTCCAACTCCGCCTCTATTTTGTCTTTTAGTGCGAAGGGCACTCTGCGCGGTTTAAGTCTGATTGGACGTACTCCAGGGTCCAGGTCGAAGGTCACTGGGGGGCCCTTGAATTTCCCGAGCCCCTTTTTGAAAACCTCGGGGTGCGCGTCGCACACGCTCTGTATTGGATCCGTCCCGGCGGCGTGTGCTCCCACGGCGTGCACCCCCCAATGAACAACCCCAGGGGCTGGAACCATTGAGTCCCGAGGAGGCTGCATTTACCTCCCTTGAGGACGACTAGGGGAAGCGTTGCGGTGTGCTTTTTAAACTGGACCTGGAACTTCCCAACCCCCAACACTGGGATGCGGTTCCCTTGCACGTCCTTCAGTGTGGCCCTCAACGCTTTGAGCTTGGGCCGCACGCGGGGGGCGATTTTCATGAACTCTCCCTGGGAAATGATGGAGTATGAAGAACCCGAGTCCACCTCCATCCTAACAGGGGCCCCTTGTATTACTACCTCAACGAAGTAACGGGGGTGCTCCGTGGAAACGCTGCAAACCGGAGTGTCGTCCTCGCTGTCGTCGGAGATGCGCCCTACTCCGTCCCGCGTCCTCGTGGTCCGCGTGCCGTCCTTTGGCCTCGTGGTGCGGTCCTGCCTCGCCGAGCGGTCTGGAGAACTCCTTGTGGTGCGGTCCTGCCTCGCCGAGCGGTCTGGGGAACTCCTCTTGGCCTCGCGCCGTTTCCGGCAGACCTTGGCGATGTGCCCGCGCCGGCCGCAGTTGTGGCACTCGGCCTTGCGGAATGGGCATTCGGTGCGGGCGTGGGCGGCGCCGCAGCCGTCGCAGCGCCGGCCCTCTCTCTGGACCCTCCTGACGTCCTCGTCGTCGCCGCTCTCCGCGGACGAGTTCGAAACTCGCCGGGCCGCGCGCACCGAGCTCTCTGCCTTGGCGGGTTTCGGGCGCCAGTCCTGAAGCTCTTGCACCCCGGCAGTCGTGGCCTCCGCGGCCTGTGCCGTGTCGAGGACTTGTTGCCACGTGGGAGGCGGCTCCTGTTTCATCAGCGCGCGCTGAGTCTCGGTATCCCTCAGACCGCAGAGCAGGCAGTCCCGGAGGGTGACTTCTGGGGTCTCCCACTTGCATGGGCCGGCGGCCAGCCGCAGGGCCGCGGCGAACTCAGCGACCGATTCCCCGGGCGCCTGGACTCGCCTCCAGAACGCGCTCCGAGCGGGGAACATCGCTATTGCGGGCCGGAGGTGGGTGCGCAGCGCCGCCAGGAGCTCTGTGGCCTTGAAGTCGCTCACCCTCCTCGGCGCGATCAGATCCACCAAGGTCCTCTTGGTCTCGTGTCCGAGCATGCAGACGAAGATGGCCCTCTTCTTGGCCTCATCTGAGACTTCGAGCTCCACCAGCGCTCCATTGAAGTCTATCTCAAACAGCTCCAAGTCTCCCGGCTTCCTGATCTCGTAGCCGGCGCATGTCTTGGTCCCGTGGGCAGCCATATCCCACCTTCGTCGCCAATTTAGTGTATGGGACCAAAGACAACAGAACAGCCGTAGGGTTGGCTTAACACAGGTTTATTGCATGATGATCCGTTGGAGCATGAGGTAATAGCGGTGATACATCTCAATATATACAGTAGCCCTATACATTTGAATCTTGTAGCACGGTAGCTCATTGGCTGCTACCGGCGTGGCCTCGCCCAGGCACGCCTCTTTTCCTGCTGCTGAATGCAGATCTTTCTCCTGCTGCTGAATGCGGGGAAGGTTTTCCCGCGGCTGTCCGTGATTGAGCAATGTGAACCATGCGAGACTGAACGCTCGCAGCTGCCCTCTATGGGCTGCCTGCTCGCGTTCCTTTACAGCTGAGATACCTTGTATTTGGAGTGGTTACATTCTTGCCTTTACAGTATAATGAACATGCAAACATACATACATAACACCCTGGTAACAGCAACCTTGTGTTCCTGGCTAATCTTTCTCACACTAGGTCAGGTGAAAGGAACTGCAGAATGGACTCTCTAAAAGGTGCCTTCATTTTGGCAGTTTCACGTCTGGCCTAGACACGGAAGAAGAAATGCAATGCCTTTACTCCTTCCCTTGCCAGATTTAACATACAAAATTACCTTATATTGAAATACTGTAGATCACTGTTCTGTTTACTCAGTTTTGTCTACCTCAGGGATAGGTGAAAACATGGCCCTCCAGGTTGTATTCCCCTTGTGTCGTCCCCTACTGATCACCACTGGATAATCTTTCTAGAGCTGGGGAAAGCTATATATCTGAATAACATCTGAAGAGTTTTCCACTTGTAGTTTATACTGGATGGTAGTTTCTCTGCAAGGTCTAAGACCAGGGCTGTAGTTCCCAATGTGGGGCACATGCCCCACAGGAGGGCAATTTGATTTTTAAGGGGTGGTGGTTTAATTTGAGAATGAGTTAGACCAAGTTAATGGCCTTTTAGGCTTTCCTCACATTAATAGGAGTTCACTTTTTGAATAATAAGAATTATGTCAAAAGGGGGAGAAATCAGGATTTTAGAGATGCTTAGGTGGGGCATGACCCAAAAAAACATGGGAACCACTGGAACAGGTTCTTTCATAACACTCTCTAAAATGCTGTGGGTTAAAATTGGGACTGTGATACCATCCCACCCTGATTCTCTGCAGTAACATAACCCCAGAAAACCAGGCCTGGGTGGTTGCGGATCAGAAATATCACAATCAGCCCTGTGCTCTTTTTCCTGGTGAAATAGTACTGTATTTTCTCTAGCTAAAACACTCAGCCATTATTATATCAATTCATCTCTGTGATGTAGTCTGAAAGAAAAGCCCCAGTTTCCCACCTCTGCAATCTGTTTAGTAAAGAGAGAAACACATACAAAGGAATATTTCTGAGGCATCTTGACTTCAGTGACGATCCCACCACACTTGTATGGAGAAAAGGAAGAGGTGTCTCCAATTTCCAAGTTGTATTCCCCTAGAAATAGAACACAAAGAAGAGGGTCTCTGCCTTGTTCTCTCACCAACAGGACTAGAACCAGATAAAACCATAACAACCAGTGGTAGGCTCCAAAGAGTTTTACTACCACACTGTGGGCGTGGTATGGTGGGTGTGGCCAGGGGAAAAGCCCTGTGTTGCACCCGAATTAGGACTTACATATACCTCGAGTTACATAGAATTCAACTTACATAATGATTTTGTGCTAAAACCATGTCCTGATTTAGTAAATGTCCCAATCCCCGTAACACGAATGTGACAGACTGGAGGATACCCTGTGCTTTTTCATACCTTGTTCTTTAGCCTCTGCAAAATGGTGATTTCAAACAAGTGGGAGTTAGAAAGAATGTAAACATTCTTGCCTCATGGTTTTGGAGAACTGAAACTTACTGTGTGATTGACACGTCTTATTGTAACATCATTGGATGGAGTCCCTAAGGGGGAGGGTCAAAAGGTGGACCCTGTGGGAGGAGATATCACACACAGACACAGCAGCTACTCAGACACTCTCTGGAATGTGTGCTTTGCCAGCCGGCAAAATGTAGGGGCTTGGGAGAAAAGGGGGGCCTATAGGCTTATGGGCTATCCCTGGAACATGCAGCTTGCTTTATTTCTGCTTTGAAATGGACTGTAACCTGAATCTTGCTATGCTTTCAATATATTTCTAAAATGTCTGAAGAGACTCTGGAGTGGTTACATGGCTCAACGCTACCTGATTCTACACACATCTGAGGCCTGGGTTGTCCAGCCAGGGGGCTGCAACTCAGAAGGACAATAGGGCCTACTTGAGAGTAAGGATCCTACTGTCACAACGATTTCCTATGGGTTTGCTTCAAGTGACATTAAAAAATCATTTTTTCCTATAGGTTTGCTTCGAGTTACATAAAAATTCATTTCCCTATGGGTTTGCTTCGATTTTAAGATAAGATAGGATAAATCTTTATTGTCATTGTCCCCTTGCGGGAACAAAAATAAAATTTTCATTTTTCCTATGGATATGTTTAGAGTTATGTAAAAAAATTTTTTTTTCCTATTGGTTTGCTTCGAGTTACATAAAAAACTGATTTAAGCAAAAGCCTACGGAATGAACTTTTTACATAAGTAGGGTTTTTACTGTACTTTATTTTAAAACTTAGATGGGTGGGGCCAGCCAGAATTTCTTCTACTGGTTCTGGCAAACTGGTGTGAACCTGCTGATGTCCACCACTGATAACAACTCTTGGGCCACCACAATGGCTTCTGCTATATTGTCCTCTGCATGCCATTCATAGATGTCTTGTCCTATCAGAGAATTCATCTTCCAGATTGACTCTCCCAACATTCCTCTAATGTCTCATATTACATCTTTCCCACCTTTTCCACAATAGAATTCCAGTCTTTTTAAAAGATTCCTCTTTCATAAAATGCATAAAGTCCTTTTTCTTTATGCCTTCCTTGTATTAAACTCCTTTCTTCTCTCCTCTAGGACACATCTTGTGTACAAGCAGGAATGTCATATAAAAGCCATGAGAGAAATGACATAGAAAGCCTGTTACCTTTCACATGGATGGGCCGGGGCTGGGAGCCATTGAGTTCAGTCATCCCCTCCACCTCCGAGAACATCACCCAGTCACCATCGACAAAGTGGTGGCCTTGTCCTTGCTCCTCCTCACAGGCCACTGTTAATACCCCAGGGTTACTCTGTAGGAAGAAAAGATAGTAACTCCCCAGCCTAAGAAAGATATATGTCGGAATTGCACTTGAACAACATCTGGTGGGTCACATGTTGTGCTCCTTTGATCTAGGAGATAATAGAGGTGGACCAAGGAAATGCAGTTTGAGTGCAGCAGTAACATGGAAGAGGCAGTGCTAATGAAGACACAGATACTGAGTGCATCCACACAATGGTCCAGCCATATATCCTGCAACTGCTTTACCTAGTTCAGGATAATTTTATACAGGATACAGATGTCCTCTCTCCCATTTTTAAATCTCCCTTATTGGCCAAGTAGAGACTGCAGTGGCTTAGCGGTTTTAAGACACTGAACTTGATGATTGCAAGATTGGCAGGTCAGCAGTTTAAAGCCCGAGCACTGCATGATGGAGTGAGGTCCTGTCTCTGTCTCATCTTTTGCCAACCTAGAAGTTTGAAAGCAAGAAATTGCAAGTAGATAAATAGGTACCGTTTTGATGGGAAGGTAACAACACTCCCTGCACTCTGGTGTCTAGTCATGCCTGCCACATGTCGACAGAAATGTCTGCAGATGTAGACAGTCCTGGCTCTTTGGCTGTAAACGGAAATGAGCACTGAACCCTAGTTGGATATGACTGGCTTCCAAGCAAGGGCAACCTTTACCTATTGGTCAACTAATTCTTCCATCTTTATTCTTGACAAGAAAAGTCAATTATAAAGGTAAAAGGGGAGTAGCTCCACAATAGCATTTGACTGGTAGCATTAAGAGCTGTCCACTATGCAATGGCGAAGGAAACTACCTGGGTAATGTGTTGAATAGCAGCAGAAACAGGTTCAGCCTCTGATGGATCATAGACCACAAACTGTTCTCCAAAGTCACAGAACAGTTGTCTGGAGCCAGGAAGAAAAAAGCAACAGATCACATTTCTAATACATCTCAGCTAAATGCCTTGCTGTCAAATGTATTTCATCCCAGGATTTCCTTACCCAGGTACCCAGTGCTTGCAGGGTCAATGGACTGGGCCATTTTTATTAGCACAGACAATTACACCATCTCTCCCACACATATCTGCAATCCTCACAGTGTGCTTGCAAAAATTCTTGAGAGTCCTATCATGGCTAGTATACAAAATGTTCTAGCATGGCTTGGTCTCAGATGAACAATTAAGACCATTAGCTTTACAAAAGACCTAATCCTCATGGAAACTGAAATGTCTAGATTTGGTTTGTTGATACAGATTGTATCTATGCATTACACAGATGAGCACAGCTGTCTTCATTTATTTAACTCCCCCTGGGTGCTAATGGGAACAGTCATGTTAAGTGCCTGCATTGCAAAATTTACTACTACCGTTTCCCCGAATATAGGACCTCCTCCCATAATAGGACACCCTCCCTTTTTTTCCCTGCCTTTGAAATATTAGGCCCCATCCAAAAATAAGACCTCCTTACCTCCTGGCTGTAAGGTGGCCGGCGTGGCCCATAAGAAAGCCTGCCGCATCAGAGTCTCGATCCCACTCTCACCAGGGGAAACTTCCCTTGGTTGTGAGCGGGGAGGCAATCAAGACTCTGATGCGGCAGGCTTTCTTATGGGCCATGCCGGCCGCCTCACAGCTGAGGCCAGTCTCAATCGCGCTTCCCCACTCACAACCAAGGGAAGTGTCCCTTGGTTGTGAGTGGGGAAGCGTGATCGAGACTGGTATTCTTCTTCATGGAAAAATAAGACATCCCCTGAAAATAAGACCTTGTGCTAATTTTGGAGTTTTTAAAAATATAAGACAGTGTCTTATATTCGGGGAAACACAGTATACTACTGCAGAGAAGATTCCTCTTTGCTATTCTGAAAATCAAACAGAACTGTAGATTTTGTTGTAATTCAACCCACGGTCCCATCACACACTCCCTACTACAATATCTCCTTTTAGAAACAATGTACGACAAGTCTCAGCAACACTTACCCAGCAAGGCCTTTTGTGTCAACTAGGACAAAGCAGATGTTATTGGTATGGCAGAAATCACTGATGTGCAACTGTTCTTCCAGGGGTGAATTGGTCAGGACCACAACCTGGAATGAATGTTGAGGTTTACTGCTGAATGGCAGCAAGCATGATGTCAGAAGCATCAGAATTTGAATCAAACTAGACATCAGGTTTTGGCATATTGTTATGAAGAACATTTCTTAAATGACGGAAGACATCATAGCATGAGATTTTCTCACCTCCTGCATCTTGAAAATTAGTTTGCTTTGTTTTGTCATTGGTCTTTGGGAAGTAAACACAGGCTTAATTTGCAAGTATCTTTGCTCAGCTACGCAACTTTCAGGCAAGTGCCTTAATGTGTAAATAGTTTGGTAACAATTTCTAAATATGAAGCTGGGGTTTCAAGCAGATTGATTCTAAGGAAACACTATGACAAAGAGAGCACTTTCCAAAACAGAGTCTACTTCTATACAGATTCCGAATCAGAGATGGATAAGATAGAATTTCCTTTCTTGCCATTTGAACCCATCATTCAAAGATTCCTTAAAGAAGAAAATGTCCATAGTCAAAAAGGGTACTTTGCAAACTTAACTTTTTAAATTAAAAGGTTGTCACAATGGGTTTTTCTTAAATAAAACTAAGTGTAACTTTTTAAAACTGAACAAAACCCTTCATATTCTCTAGTGGCCTTTTTTTAAAAAAAGTTTTTTTAAAATGGGAGGGGGAGCCCCAGGTTGCTGGGAGCCTCCGGATTTTTTTTAAAAAAAATGTTTCATTGAGTGTATAATAGGATTTTCTGGCCTTTAAAAAGGTCATTAAAAAAACTGGGGATGAGGTGTGTGATCTTCATGTTGTCACCCTGGTTTAGAATCATATACAGTAATTATAAAATTGAAAGAGTTATAAAAGGTCAACTGGCAAATCTCCCTGTCCATGCAGTGTCACACAGTTAAGCTATCCCTAATTAGTAGCCATTCAACCTCAGCTTTAAAAGTTCCCATGATAGCCTGTTGTGTTGTTGAACAGCTCTTATTATCAGGACATTCATCCAAACATTTAGCTGCAATTTCCTTTCTTACAGATTGAACCCATGAGTTCAGGGATCCCTTGAAGAAAACAAGCTTGTTCTGTCTTCCATCTGGAAGCCCTTTAGATGTTTGCAGCTGGCTACATGTCATCTCTCAAGCTTAGTTTAAGCTTAGATTTTATGTAAATAGCAGTTATAGTGACTTATTTCTAGCCCACTAGCATTGTTTCCTCTTATACAGCCAAGTGACATAAAAAACATTGTTCAGTCCTTACCTGGAAATCAGACAAGAAATTTTCAGACAGTCTTTCAGTATAGGATACTACAGGGACTCGCCTGTTCAGCTTGGCAAGATGGCGCTTGGATATCACTGCTCGGTTTTGCCCTACATCTTCCTCCGACAGATAGAACTGCAGAGAGACAGAAGTGTTAAGCATGGGGGGGAGGGGGGGGGAGAGACCACATCATCTTTATATAGAAGTGTTTCTGATACAATTCTGTGTTAACAGGTAAAACAGGTATTTTGCTCTTTTGCTCCTGTACTTCCACTAGGTTCATGAGTATGGACTCAAGATTTGAAATACAGCTCCATTCTCAGACTTTGCACACCATCAAACATAATTGAATGAGAGCTTGCCTACATCTCTATCAGCCCAATGCAAGCAGACCTGCTTGCATTCCACTCAACAGACCTGCTTGCATTTCACGAGTGTCCCAAGCAAGCACGAAAAGGGGCACTGGACAAAGAAGTCATAATTGTGAGGATGTTGGCTTTCACTTATTTTAAAAACAAATTTCTTCTTTAAAATTGATAAACTGTCCTCAAGTGATCCTATGGTGGCATACATAACATTATGAAAATCCCAGCGTAAGGATTTTCCCTAATCATTGCATGATGAGCTGGAGAATATGAGAGAAATATATGTACCCCAGAGAGGCTTGACAGATCTCCACTGGCAAAACAGCAGGACTCTTGTGACTTGCACTTCCTTGACCAATTCCTGTACTCAAAGAGTGAGGAATCACTTTTGGTCCACTAACCAGAGAAGTTCTTGAGAGCCACATTCTAGTGACAGCTGCCGAATTCATAGGCAAATGGGTAGAACTAAAATTACAAGTATATGTTTAACTAATAATTTTTAGCATAGCTGAACTAAGTATCTGATGCCAAGTCATAGATGTGGCCTTTGATTCTCCACTGTGCCTCTCCAGAGAAGAGACAACCTGTGTTGTCCTGGGCAAGCTGTGTTGTCTAGGTCCAGAGCACCTCTATGAGGGAATGGTAAACCGTTTTAGTACACTATAGAAAAACCTGGGAAAGGGTCGCTATTGGTCAAATTAATTTGACAGCACATTATTTTTATATCTTAGAACACTTACTATTATTTTTCACTGTAAGGAACCTAGCCTTAGAAAAACCATTTCAACACAAAAATGCCTTTAGTTAAGATAGGGAATGACCAAATAATAACCCTAAGGGGAAGGGAACGTATAACAGAAGAAATGTCTTAGAAGAGAACAGTTTGGTAAACAATCTTGAAGCATTTTACTAAGCCCAATATAATAAGAACAACAGTTGTATGCGATCAAGAAAATTCTGATTTATGGTGACCAGTCCCAGGGTTTTCTAGGGAGAGAATACACAGAAGTAGTTTACCATTCCCTCTTTTGGGGGCACCCTGGAACTGTGCAGTTTGCCCAATACTACACAGGCTGGCTCTTCATCTAGTATGTATAGTGGAGAATTGAATTCCCAACCTGATTTTGCAGCCAGATATCTGAAGCCCTGAGCTCTCTCCACCTAGCCAGCTCAAAATTCCCATTTAATAATTTAGAGGCAACTCAACAGACTTAAAAAGAGTAACAGATACTATATAGTTGTGGTTGTACAGCAGACTATAATGGTAGAGACTGCTTTCTCTTCCTTTTTCTCTTTGCCAACTTTTGATTATAGATATTATCTACTAATGCTGCAATTTTATTTCTCATTCTTATCACCTTGTGAAAGCTTTGAGTTTGCGCTTGTATTATTTCCCTAAATGAACAATTTAAACTGGCAATTGTTGTTATATGTCATCAAGTTGTTTCCAACTTATGGAGACCCTATGAATGAGGAATCTCCAAAATGTCCTATTATCAGTAACTCAGTGGCTCAAGTGGCTAAGATACTGACTGGGAGGTGGAAGGTCAGCCGTTCGATTCCTGAGTACTGCAGGACGGAATGAGCTCCCGTCTTTGTCCCAGCTCCTGCCAACCTAGCAGTTTGAAAGCAAGACATTGCAAGTAGATAAATAGGGACCACTTCAGTGGGAAGGTAAACAGTGTTCCGTGCGCTCGTGTCTAGTCATGCCTGCCACATGACCACGGAAACGTCTGCAGAAGCAGACAGCGCTGGCTCTTCGGCTTGGAAACAGAGATGAGCACTGCACCCTAGAGTCAGATATGACTGGCTTTTGAGCAGGGGAAACCTTTACCTTTACCTTACTCAGCTCCTGTAAGTTATAGCCCAGTAATGGCAAACCTTGAACTTCAATTCCCAGAAGCCCTGATCAGCAGGAGTGCTGACTTGGGTTTCTGGTAATTGAAGTCCAACAATATCTAGAGTGCCAAAGTTGGTCATCACTGTTATAGTCTATGGCAGTGATGTCAAACCTTGGCACTCCAGGTGTTACCAGAAGACCAAGTCAGTACACCTGCTGATCAAGGCTTCTGGGAACTAAAGTCCAAGAACAGTTGGAGTGCCAAGGTTCGCCACCGTGGGCCTATGGCTTCTCTTAGGGAATCAATACATCTCAAGTTTGGCCTTTCTCTTCTCTTACTGCACAGCCTTATTGTCTTTTCCAGAGTGTCATGATGCATCCAAAGTAGGATAGTTTCAATTTCATCTAGCAACTATGGGGTGAATTTTTATTTTTACATATCCCCCCTACACCTTTTGAGTAAGTCTCAATTTGAAAGGAACAAGTTTGATCTTGGAATGGTTTTCTGGAAGAGAATGATGCCTTGGAAGGTTGCCCCCTTGTGGTTTGCAGAACCTTTTTCTTTTTTCTTTAAAAAACTTTTAAATGGCAACCTCTCCTGCATGAATAGGTGATTTCCTTAGAGCAGGGGTTCTCATCCTATGGCCCGCGGCACCATTTCACGTGGCCCACGTCATTGTCATTGCCACCACTAGAAGTGGATGTGTTTATGACAGTCATAAATGCATTCGTGGCTGTTGTAAGCGGTTGAGCCACTTCGGGTCACTCTTGAGTGAGGGAAGTGGGATAAAAATGTTTTTAAATAAATATATTTAAATAAATAAATAAACGTGTTTATGACAGCCGCGGATACATTTTACGGCAGCGTTTACAGTGAGGGAAACTACCAGTCCGGCCCGCTCAGCTGTCTGAGGGGTGTGGTCCAGTCCACAGCTTGAAAAGGTTGAGAACCGCCGCCTTAGAGAAAGGTAATTGGAGGGCTAAACCAAAGTCTGAACAGAAGATATGTCAAAGTATAACTACCTGAGAGAATTTGGTGATCCCAAAGGTGCTTTCTTGCAATTTACTGTACTTTATTTACATAATAGCTTTTAAGGCAATTCCCCTAACCTTAAGTTGTTCAATAAAGACAATCTTTTCCCAACATGATTGGGAAAATTCCCATAACACATAGTTGTTTTTTTGTAATTGTAACTTCAATAGCCTTTTGCATATTCTTCCCTTTGCCTTTCAAATTTGTTCAAATGACTGGGAACATATTTCTTTTATATGCGTTTTTAATGTGCCTTAGGTCAGGGTGCCCAAACTATGGCCCATGGGCCAAATCCAGCCCATGATGCCAATTCATCAGGCCCGTGGTGCCCTCACTGCTCCGAGGAGTGGTTCTGGACGCCCCCATGCATGCATAAAAGCATCCGTGCCACTCCTGGAAGTGGACGGGGTGCCTCCGCACATGCGCCCGCACCCCTTCCAGAAGTGGCATGGATGCTTTTGTGCATATGTGAGGGCATCTGGAACCACTTCTGGGATTGGCGCAGGCACGTTTGCGTACGCGCAAACGTGCCTGCACCACCCCCGGAAGTGGTTCCGGACATGCATGTGCAAACATGCCCACTTCCGGGTGTGTGGTCAAGCTCACTCAGCTGTTCTGGGGGCATGGTCAGGCCCCCCATGCAAAAAGTTTGGGCACCCCTGCCTTAGGTAACGAAACTTATTCTACCGTGTATGCCACCTGTGTGTCTGCCTAATGTTTATTGTGCCACATTATAACCTAATGCCCTTATTTTGGTTGATTAGATTGGCTCTTCTTTGGTGCAGTGCTACAGCTGTAAACATGAGGATTTTCTAAAATATCTTCTAGGAGAATGCTATCAATACTAGTGGCAGTGAGAGGATAAAAGCAGCATGAATGGGCAAGATTAACTACTCAACTTATATATTTTTTAAAAAAACGTGCCTAATACCCAAATCACTAAAGCTAGCTATCTTTTGGTTCTCAACATCTGACTACAGATTCCTCATAGATAAAGGTAAAGGTCACCCTTGCTCGAAAGACAGTCGTATT
The DNA here is from genome assembly GCA_035047305.1 of Bradypodion pumilum. NCBI lineage: Eukaryota > Metazoa > Chordata > Lepidosauria > Squamata > Chamaeleonidae > Bradypodion > Bradypodion pumilum. The sequence continues at coordinate 365,530,324 of JAWDJD010000002.1, forward strand.
TGACTCTAGGGTTCAGTGCTCATCTCTGTTTATGCTCAAGGAGCCAGCACTGTCTGCATCTGCAGACATTTCCATGAATCCATGGACATGTGGCAGGCATGACTAGACACGGGAATGCACAGAATGCTGATTACCTTCCCACTGAAGTGGTCCCTATTTATCTACTTGCAATTTCTTGCTTTCGAACTGCTAGGTAGGCAGGAGTTAGGACAGAGATGGGAGCTCACTCCATCGTGCAGTACTCAGGCCTTAAACTGCTGACCTGCTGACCTTCCAGTCATCAAGTTCAGCGTCTTAAACACTAAGCCACTACATTCCCTTAGCCAATGAGGTTACATTATATTGGTTTCCAATATGTCAAGGGTGGACTTGTAATCAGTACAGTATTTCCAAACTGATCTGGATTTGTGATCTGGACAGAATTGGATAGCTCTGGATCTGTCCAGAGCAAATCAGGGACTGGTCTAAACCACCAGACTAGCCTCTGAACTAAACTGGAGTTGTTGCGCACTGGCCTAGGATCAAAACTTTAAAGCAGCAAATTTGCTCTGCAGGTCTGCCTACAATCCCCAAAGCTTTACTTACGTAATTGTAAGTACAGAACAGTCTGCAGACTTTTCCATGGTCATGTGACAGGCATGACTAGATACCAGAGCACACGGAACGCTGTTACCTTCCCACCGAAGTGGTCCCTATTTATCTACTTGCAATTTCTTGCTTTCAAACTGCTAGGTTGGCAAGAACTGGGACAAAGATGGGAGCTCATTCCGTCCTGCAGTACTCGGGAATTGAACTGCTGACCTTCCGCCTCCCAATGCAATATTCCTGTATTTAATGTGACTCTCTCAATCAAAAAGCAGAGCTCATATAGAGTGGATAATCGCAAGAGAGGAGGCAGGGAGACTCTATTTCTGGGACTAACTTGCTTGGTTGTTTTTTTTTTTTGTTTTTTTTTGCTTAATAAGCAATTAGAAAAGTCCCTTTCTTCCCACCATTTGGTTCTCTGAATGTAATTAGCATGCCTCCTATCTTCCCCTTTTCCTTGCTGTGAGCAGTTGGCCTTTAGTTCTAGTTGGAGACAGGGACTTTCTCCATTCTCTCAGTCACCTGGCTGTAAAAGTGTAGAACTCTCTTCATTCTACTTTTAATCTTCATTCTCTACTAATAAACCCACTGCCATCCTGTCAAGACTGAATAATTGTTTGGCTGGGCAGCATGTACAACATGAGGGGAGCTTGAAGAGGGAGAGGGCTTCAACAATTCAACCAACAATTCAGCCTTAATAATTGCATCACTTTTTTGTGCAACTAGAAAGCTCAGCCATATTAAGGCACAACAAGGGTGCCTTAGTGTGCTAAAATTGTGAATGAGAAAGGAGGTTGACCAGTGGTCTACATTTCCTCACATTTGGGGTTATGACTTCAACCATTACTTTATGCTTTAAACTATGTTGTTAGGTCCTTGGTTCAGTCTTGTACAGTTAATTTTATACCAGTCTTTGATTGTGAATCTAATGGTAGATTTATAATAATAATAGGTATTATTATTCATAAAATAAATAGGCGACTGATTCTTAGGAGACAAGCTATGAGAAACCTGGGGAACATAGTGAAAAGTAGAGACATCACATTGCAAACAAAAATTCACAGTCAAAGCAATGGTATTCCCGGTGGTAATGTATGGCTGTGAGAGCTGGACCATTAGGAAAGCTGAACGCAGAATAATAGACACCTTTGAAATGTGGTGTTGGAGGAGAGTTTTGAGAGTCCCCTGGACAGCGAGGAGAACAAATAAGTCGATCTTAGAAGAAATCAACCCTGATTGCTCATTGGAAGGTCAAATAGTAAAGATGAAGCTGAAGTACTTTGGACATAAAATAAGAAGAGAGGATTCACTTGACAAAGCCTTGATGCTGGGAAAGGTGGAAGGCAAAAGAAGGGGGCGACCAAAGATGAGATGGCTAGATGGTATTGTAGACGCAATGGGCACAGAGTTGGGTGGGTTGAGCGTTGAGGAGGATGGTGGAGGACAAGGGTGCCTGGAGGGCAATGGTCCATAGGGTCGCAAAGGGTCGGAATCGGCTGTGCGACTGAACAGCAATTATTATTCACATTTCCTAGGCAAAATCTCCAAACAGCTTACCTGTGAGGAGAGGTCACTCCACTGAGCATTGTTCTCGTCATGGAGTGTGACAGATTTCACACCTGCCAGGATAATGTTCTTGGCGATTTCCACCCCCAGCCCCTTCATTCCAGAGATCAGCACATCAGCAGTAGCCATCTTCTGCATGGCTTCACGGCCCAGCACATAACTAGGAAAAACAGCACATCTTCATCCATTAGAAATGAAGGGAGTATAACATCACTGCCTCATCGCCTCTTGTTAAACTCCACTTCTGCCATTCCATGTAACTCTCCTGCCGACCACCAGATCTTGCCTATTCCAACTCAATCTCAATCCTGCTCAATTCTCCCAGCTCACATTGCAGCAAGTTCTGCGCCCTGCTGCTTGAGGAAGGGCCATATTTTGGACTCAACCTGAATGCCTTCTGCCACCAAACTACATGTCACACAACTTACAGTTGGCGAGAATACAGCTCCACATCGATCTTTGGGTAGCTCTCTGCGACACTCATCCTGCACCTGCCCATCAGAAACAAAAAGGTGAGGTTTGAGGTGAATTGTTATCAGATCAGTGGGAAAGGGACCGTTCCTGTTTGGGTTTGTGTATATTTCAACATTAACATTGAATAAAATTCACAAAAATCATAGGGGAAAAAAAAACAGTGCCTGTATTTCATATGATATATCACAGGAAGCTGCATCCTGGTATATTGGGCAATCGGGCTTTGTCCCACCCCGCCCTTGCCTCTGGCGCCCTGAGGTGCCAAGAGCAATGTATGGGATTACCCCCAACCCCCCCCCCCTAAATAGGCGCCCCACCACTCCCTGTCCAGTGCCTTCCCACGGTGCCGTACACACCTCTGATCACAGGGACTGGGTTTTTATACTGCTAGCCTCAAATACTCTCCAATAGGCTTTAAGAAAACATGGCAGGCTCTGATGGTTCTCAATTAATGCCTTTATATAATACTATTTTTAGGGAATGTGGTGGCTTACTGGCTAAGACGCTGAACTTGATGGCAGTTCAGTAGTTCAAGACCCGAGTGCTGCATGACGGAGTGAGCTCCCGTCTCTGCCCCAGCTCCTGCCAACCTAGCGGTTCAAAAGCAAGAAATTACAAGTACAGTAGATAAATAGGGACCACTTCGGAAGATAAACAGCATTTTGTGCACTCGTGTCTAGACATGCCTGCCACATGTCCATGGAAACATCTGCAGACAGCGCTGGCTCTTTGGCTATAAACAGAGATGAGCACTGAACCCTAGAGTTGGATACGACTGGCTTTCGAGCAAGGGTGACCTTTACCCATAATATTATTTTAAATATCTTGGTTATGTTATGATATTTTTGCAATTTGTATTTACTTTTTTGTTACGTGTGGTTATTACATCTTTTAGAGCCTTGAAAAGGAAGAATGGGTGGCAGACATTTATGCCCGGAGACCCCAGTCATTAAAGCTAAGGCTTCTTCCTGCTGGCAATGCCCGCCTGTGGTTCCTTCCAACTGTGTACTCAGTGAAACAGAGAAGGAAGGGAGGAGGTTATATGTTCACCCCGTGGTGGGTAGTGAGATACAGCACACAGCCTCACATGGGGGCCATTCAACAATTATGTGATCCATAATTTTTTTTGTGCAAATTGACCCCCTCCCCCCTTATGCAATCCGACCGCTTTGACCCCTCCTCCCCCTTTAAAATTATGTAACCCAGAGCTTTTGTATCGAAACTCCAATTTTAGAGCTTTTCACTATTAGTGCCTAATGCACAACAGCGCCAAATGGATTACGTAATCTTTGACCTGACCCCACCACCCCGATGGCAGACACCCTCCCCCCCCTTCAAGGATCACGTAATTGTTGAATGGCCCCATGGCACCAACCAGGTATCATTGGCATTCGGGTTCCAGAGGTGGCTAGCCAGGGGGAAGAAGGGAGGGGGTGTGTGTGAGAGTTGCGCAGAACATCTTTCCGCCCACCGCCTCCGTTTTCGAGGAACCGGGCATTTCACAGTTATGTCTTTGGGGAAACAATGGAGAAAGCTTACCTGAACTTAGGACTCCGAAACCCACAGCGTCGGGACTTCACGGCTTCAGGCGACGAGGCGCGGCTGAGATTCTTCAAGAACCCAGAGAGAGCTTCCAAGTTTTGTTTCTCCCTCGCAAGAAGTGCCGGAGCGAAAGTGAAAGTGGAGAAAGCCGGCCTTTCGCAGAAGGAAGGGGGGAAGCGCGATAGTCATGCTCTTTGAAGAGTTCGGGAACGGGAAGGTTTCCCTTGCTCGAAAGCCAGTCGTATCCGACTCTAGGGTTCAGTGCTCATCACACACACACACACACACACTCTTCTCTAGCTCAAGTGCTGTAGCTTCTTCTTCCGTACACACACACACACACACACACACACACACACACACACACACACACACACACACACGGGACTTTGTTTAATGTTTGATGAAGCGGACCTGAACCAAAAAAGGTAACATCAAAATACAGCAGTTCGTCTTTAAGGGGCCACAACGGTTTATTGTCTTCTTGGGTCATTTTAGTTACTCTCTGTTTAGTGTAAGGGACCAAAGACAATACAACAGCCGAAGGGTTGGCTTAACAAGGGTTGGCTTAACATTATTGCATGATGATCCGGAGGAACATGTGGTAATGGCGGCTGGGTAGCTCAATATATACAGCTGGCTATACATTTGAATGTGGCTCGTTGGCAGACTATTGGTTGCTGCCTGCGTGACGTCGTAGAAGGTCACGCCCTTCTTGGCCAGGTGAGGAGGTCGCGGGGAATCTTCCCGCGCTGCTGATCCAGGTGGCTTTGATCCATTAGAGCTGGACGCTCGCTACTGCCCTCTGGTGGTCACTAGCTCGCGTCCCCTTATTAAGCATACATTGATACAGGTGATGGTTATAATGTTGCACACAGAAAGGTTACATTGATAACACATGGTAAAGGTACATGTTAAAGGCACTGCTTTACAGAACACAACATCCCTCCCCCCTAGGATGAGACGAAGTCTCTCAGCCAAGATGGCTTGTTGCGTGTGCGTGTGGGCCGTGAAGAAGGCTGCCCCCCCCGGGGGCGTTATTGCTTCTTTGTTCCCTGGTCCCTTGTCCTCAACAAAGTAGCGGGGGTGTCTTGTAGACACGCTGAACACCGAGGCGTCGTCCTCACTGCCGTCGGCGATGTGGCCCACGCCGTCCTGCTTCCGCGTGGCCTGGGTGCCGTCTTTGGGTCTCGCTGGGCGGTCTCGTCCCGCGGAACGGTCTGGGGAGCTCCTCCGGGACTCGCGCTTCTTCCTGCACACCTTGGCGATGTGCCCGCGGCGGCCGCAGTTGTGGCACTCGGCCTTCCGGAAGGGGCATTTCACACGGTCGTGGGCCGCGCCACAGCCGTCGCAACGCCGGCTCTCCTTCCGGACCCTCTGCACGTCCTCGTCGTCGCTGCTCTCTGTAGACGTCCTCGAAGTTCGCCGGGCCGCATGTACCGGAGCCTCTGCTTTGCTTGACTTTGGCCGCCAGTCCTGGAGTTCTTGGACCCCGGCCTTCGTAGCTTCTGCGGCCTGGGCCGCTCTAACGACCTCCTGCAGCGTGGGAGGCGGCTCTTGGTTCATTAATGTGCGCTGGGTCTCGGCGTCGTTCAGGCCGCACAGCACACAGTCTCGGAGGGTGATTTCGATGTTCTCCCATTTGCACGGGCCGGCCGCTAGCCGCAGGGCCGCCACGAACGCGGCGACCGTCTCCCCGGGCGCTTGGACTCGCCTCCAAAACGCACTCCGAGTGGGAAACATCGCCGTGGCGGGCCGGACGTGCTCACGCAGCAACTGCATGAGTTCCTTGGCCTTGAATTCGCTCACCCTCCTCGGTGCAATCAGGTCCACCAATGTCCTTTTTGTTTCTTGTCCGAGCATTCTGGTGAAGATGGCTCTTTTCTTCGCCTCTTCCGTAACTTCGGACTCGATCAGTGCGGCCTGGAAGTCCATTTCGAAGATCTCCCAGTCGCCCGGTTTCCTGATTTCGAAACCGGCGCATGTCTTGGTCCCGTGGGCTGCCATCCCACCTTCGTCGCCAATTTAGTGTAAGGGACCAAAGACAATACAACAGCCGAAGGGTTGGCTTAACACAGTTTTATTGCATGATGATCCGGAGGAACATGTGGTAATGGCAGCTGGGTAGCTCAATATATACAGCTGGCTATACATTTGAATGTGGCTCGTTGGCAGACTATTGGTTGCTGCCTGCGTGACGTCGTAGGAGGTCACGCCCTTCTTGGCCAGGTGAGGAGGTCGCGGGGAATCTTCCCGCGCTGCTGATCCAGGTGGCTTTGATCCATTAGAGCTGGACGCTCGCTACTGCCCTCTGGTGGTCACTAGCTCGCGTCCCCTTATTAAGCATACATTGATACAGGTGATGGTTATAATGTTGCACACAGAAAGGTTACATTGATAACACATGGTAAAGGTACATGTTAAAGGCACTGCTTTACAGAACACAACATCCCTCCCCCCTAGGATGAGACGAAGTCTCTCAGCCAAGATGGCTTGTTGCGTGTGCGTGTGGGCCGTGAAGAAGGCTGCCCCCCCCCCGGGGGCGTTATTGCTTCTTTGTTCCCTGGTCCCTTGTCCTCAACAAAGTAGCGGGGGTGTCTTGTAGACACGCTGAACACCGAGGCGTCGTCCTCACTGCCGTCGGCGATGTGGCCCACGCCGTCCTGCTTCCGCGTGGCCTGGGCGCCGTCTTTGGGTCTCGCTGGGCGGTCTCGTCCCGCGGAACGGTCTGGGGAGCTCCTCCGGGACTCGCGCTTCTTCCTGCACACCTTGGCGATGTGCCCGCGGCGGCCGCAGTTGTGGCACTCGGCCTTCCGGAAGGGGCATTTCACACGGTCGTGGGCCGCGCCACAGCCGTCGCAACGCCGGCTCTCCTTCCGGACCCTCTGCACGTCCTCGTCGTCGCTGCTCTCTGTAGACGACCTCGAAGTTCGCCGGGCCGCATGTACCGGAGCCTCTGCTTTGCTTGACTTTGGCCGCCAGTCCTGGAGTTCTTGGACCCCGGCCTTCGTAGCTTCTGCGGCCTGGGCCGCTCTAACGACCTCCTGCAGCGTGGGAGGCGGCTCTTGGTTCATTAATGTGCGCTGGGTCTCGGCGTCGTTCAGGCCGCACAGCACACAGTCTCGGAGGGTGATTTCGATGTTCTCCCATTTGCACGGGCCGGCCGCTAGCCGCAGGGCCGCCACGAACGCGGCGACCGTCTCCCCGGGCGCTTGGACTCGCCTCCAAAACGCACTCCGAGTGGGAAACATCGCCGTGGCGGGCCGGACGTGCTCACGCAGCAACTGCATGAGTTCCTTGGCCTTGAATTCGCTCACCCTCCTCGGTGCAATCAGGTCCACCAATGTCCTTTTTGTTTCTTGTCCGAGCATTCTGGTGAAGATGGCTCTTTTCTTCGCCTCTTCCGTAACTTCGGACTCGATCAGTGCGGCCTGGAAGTCCATTTCGAAGATCTCCCAGTCGCCCGGTTTCCTGATTTCGAAACCGGCGCATGTCTTGGTCCCGTGGGCTGCCATCCCACCTTCGTCGCCAATTTAGTGTAAGGGACCAAAGACAATACAACAGCCGAAGGGTTGGCTTAACACAGTTTTATTGCATGATGATCCGGAGGAACATGTGGTAATGGCAGCTGGGTAGCTCAATATATACAGCTGGCTATACATTTGAATGTGGCTCGTTGGCAGACTATTGGTTGCTGCCTGCGTGACGTCGTAGGAGGTCACGCCCTTCTTGGCCAGGTGAGGAGGTCGCGGGGAATCTTCCCGCGCTGCTGATCCAGGTGGCTTTGATCCATTAGAGCTGGACGCTCGCTACTGCCCTCTGGTGGTCACTAGCTCGCGTCCCCTTATTAAGCATACATTGATACAGGTGATGGTTATAATGTTGCACACAGAAAGGTTACATTGATAACACATGGTAAAGGTACATGTTAAAGGCACTGCTTTACAGAACACAACACTGATATGCAAGAGCCGTGATCTCAATAAACTTTCCATAAGTGATTCCCACCCCACCCACCGTTTCGAACAAAGCTGGCTGAAGATCGCATGCCAGGGAGTAGTGACCAGCTTCTCCCAGTTAGCTTTCTTGCCAAAAACGATAGCGAGATAATTTTTAAAAAAGTTATAAACCAGCAACAGTAAATGCATAGGGTACACAGAAAAGAACCTCCTTGAAGATTGTGGTATTTTTGATCAACAACCGGGAGTACCCTATGGCAGTGGTGGCGAACCTATGGCACGCGTGCCAGAAGTGGCACTCGGAACCTTCTCTGTGGGCACCCGTGCAGTCACCCTAGCAGTTTGCCCCGCTGCCCCTCTGCCCAATGGAAGCATTTCCTCCATCCCCCTAGCATAGTTTACCCCACCCCTCTGCCCAGCAGCCCAATGGGAGTGCTTCCTCCCTCCCCCAACACACAGTTTACCCCACCCTGCTGCCCAGTAGCCCAATGGGAGCCATACCTGTCAGGTTTCGGGAAATTTCTGTCAAATAAGGGAAATTTCCCAGCCAAAATGGGAAATTGGACAGCTATGCTTATTCTGTGCTGGCCTCCAGTCTAACTGAAGTCTAACTAATACGGGATGACGGCGGGAAAGAGTGTAAAATACGGGGGTTTGACAGAAATTTCCCGAAAGTTGACAGGTATGATGGGAGCATTTCCTCCCTCCCCTGCTGCTGTGTTGGCACTTTGCGATAAATAAGTGAGTTTTGGGTTGCAGTTTGGGCACTTGTCCTCTAAAAGGTTCACCATCACTGCCCTATGGGAACAGCCATCTTGTGCAGGTAATAAAAAAATGCAAAGGATACAAGAGGAAGGTGATACCCAGCTTCCTGAGGGTGGTCATTAAAACACCATCAACATTTTTTTGCTGTTTGTCCAGCATGCATCTCTACGAAGAGCGCCTGGCACAATAAGACTGTGCCATGAACTTGTATTAATATTTTTATGCCTGCCTGATGAAGAAATCTTTTGATTTCGAAAGCTTGCAACATGTTTTTTTTTTTAGTGGTCCAAAATAAAGGTATTATTGTGATGTTGAAACTGTATGTGTATTGCTTATTGATTGTTGTAGCCACTCTGAGTCGGCGTGCTTGAGTAGAGCGGGGTATAAGGTAAAGGTAAAGGTTTCCCTTGCTCGAAAGCCAGTCGTATCCGACTCTAGGGTGCAGTGCTCATCTCTGTTTCTAAGCCGAAGAGCCAGCGCTGTCTGGTTCTGCAGACATTTCTGTGGTCATGTGGCAGGCATGACTAGACACCGGAGCGCACGGAATGCTGTTACCTTCCCACCGAAGTGGTCCCTATTTATCTACTTGCAATTTCTTGCTTTCGAACTGCTAGGTTGGCAGGGACAAAGACGGGAGCTCATTCCATCCTGCAGAGCGGGGTACAAATCCTATTATTATTATTATTATTATTATTATTATTATTATTATTATTATTATTATTATTATTATTATTATTATTATTATTATTATTATTATTATTATTATTAATAATAATAATAATAATAATAATAATAATAATAATCTTCCTCTTGTATCCTTTCCATTTTTTAAAAAAATACTGTACTTGAACATGGACAATGCGGCCAATTTCCTTTGTTGTGCCGGCTAATCTTTCTCACATTTGTTGTTGTTGTTGTTCAGTCGCACAGTCGATTCCGACCCTTTGCGACTCCATGGACCATTTTCCTCCAGGCACCTCTGTCCTCCACCATCCTCCTCAGCCCACCCAGCTCTGTGCCCATTGTGTCCACAATACCATCTATCCATCTCATCTTTGGACGCCCCCTTCTTCTCTTGCCCTCCACCTTTCCCAGCATCAAGGCCTTCTCATGTGAGTCCTCCCTTCTCATTTGATGTCCAAAGTACTTTAGCTTCCTCTTCACTATTTGTCCCTCCGATGAGCAGTCAGGGTTGATTTCTTCTAAGATCAACCTATTTGTTCTCTTTGCCGTCCAGGGGACTCTCAGGACTCTCCCCCAACACCACATCTCAAAGGCGTCTGTCTATTCTCACATTATTAGGTCAGGCGAAAAGGAGCCGCCGAATGCATGCGCCGAAAGGTGGCTTCGTTTTGGCAGTTTCACGTCTGGCCTAGACAAGAAGAAGGAAATGCACCAAGAGGAGGCGTCCCCCGCCCCCCCCCCGCCCCTTCCCTGCGGAATCAGCCGTGCTGGCACGGGAGGAAACCGGGATTAAGCAGGCTCTCCTCTGGACAGCCCCGACCTTCCCCCGCACAAAATAAACAAACCCGCCCCGGGAGAAGGGGCGGGGCTTGCGTGGAGGCGGGGCCTGTCCTCCTTTGGCGCCTGCGCAGTGCGGCAGAGCAGCTCCTCCCTCGCGGCGGCGGGGCGTCTCCTCTTCTTCTTCCCGCCATTGCACCGGCGGGCCATGGCGGCGGCGGCGGCGGCGGCCGAGGGAAGCGCGGCGGCTGGGTCGGAGGAGTTGGAGGCGCCGACCCGTCTGCTGCGGGCGCTCAGCTGGCTCGGGCAGGAGTTTCTGTCCGACTGGGAGGCGCAGGACCTGCGGGCCGCCCTCTTCCAGGTCCTTCTGCTCTGGCTGCTGGTGAGCTTGCTCGGCATCCAAGTGGCCTGGCGGGTCTACGGCAACACCGTCACCGGCCTCTACTACCGGCAAGGTAGGAGGTAGAAGGCGGCCTTTGCTTTCCCGCCCCCGCCCCCGGGGCTTGCTTGTGCGTTGGTGTGCCTCTCTCTGCGGCTGCTCTCCCGGGTCCTTTAGCGCCAGTGTTTCTCAACCTTTGGCGTTTGGACTTCAATTCCCAGAAGCCTAAGTCAGTCCATCGGCTGATCAGTGCTTTGGGAAATTGACTTAGGCTTCTGGGAATTGAAGTCCAAAAGCCAAAGGCGGAGAACCACTAGCCTCTCCTCTCGGGCGCCCCCCACTGTAGGGGGAGGGCAGGCAGCTGCTCCTTCCTCCCTCCCTCCTCCTCCTCCTCCTCCCTTGTTTAGACCAGACGCGAAACTGCCAAAACGAAGGCACCTTTGGGTGAGTTCATTCTGCTCTTCCTTTCGCCTGGTCTAGTGGCTCAAGTGGCTAAGACGCTGACTGGGAGGCGGAAGGAAGGCCAGCAGTTCGATTCCCGAGTACTGCAGGACTGGAATGAGCTCCCTGTCTTTGTCCCAGCTCCTGCCAACCTAGCCGTTCGAAAGCAAGACGTTGCAAGTAGATAAATAGGGACCACTTCAGTGGGAAAGGTAACTGCACTCCGTGCGCTCCAGGGTCTAGTTATGCCTGCCGCATGACCACGGAAACGTCTGCAGAAGCCGGCAGCGCTGGCTCTTCGACTTTGAAACAGAGATGAGTACTGAACCCTACAGTCGGATACGACTGGCTTACGAGCAAGGGAAACCTTTACTTAGTGTGAGAAAGATTAGCTGGCAACACAAGGTGGCCGTCTAATCCCCAGGGTATGCCTGGTTGTGGTTCCAAAATACAGTAAAAACCCTACTTACGTAAAAAGTCTGTTCCATAGGCTTTTGTGTAAATCGGTTTTTTTACTTAACTCGAAGCAAACCCATAGGAAAAATATTTATGTAAATTGAAGAACCCCAGAGGAAGAATGAATTTTCTATGTCACTTGAAGCAAACCCATAGGAAATTGCTACTACTACTACTACTTACTTTATTGCAGAAATTGTGTTATGTAAATTGAGACATTTATGTAAATCTGGACATGGTTTTAGTGCAAAAATCATCATGCAAGCCAAACTTTTATGTAACTCGAGGTATATGTAAGTCAGGGTTTTACTGTGCCATCATCTCGGAGGAGGCTCTTTCTGTGTACTCTGGCAGCTGTCTCTCGCTCAGTGATGGCTAACTTTGGCCCTCCAGCTGTTCGGGAACTTCAATTCACAGAAGCCCTGATCAGCAGGGAGTGCTGACTTGGGCTGCTGGTAATTGAAGTCTAAGAACAGCTGGAGGGCCTGTCCTTCCCTGTTATGGGATGATGTGGATTCTGTTTGCTGGCTCTTGTTTGCTTAGTCATTTATGCAGCAGGGAGAACTTGGCAAAGTGGTTGCTTGCTCGCTCTTCCCCTGAATATCGATTCTGTCTCTTCTGTGGGCTTGACTTGCCTGGTGTTTTTAGACTTACACAAACGTTGGGTTTCATGTAGGCCCCATAATGCTCCTGCTGTTGTGCAACCTGTTTAAGTTCCATCACTTTTCATAATAATGCATCTTTGAAGACAGAGTCAGTGAACTTTTTGCCCTTTTAATGTTTTGGACTACAAGTCCCAGGGCCCTTTACCATTGGCCCTTACTTGACTGGGAGTAGGGTTGCCAGATGGTATCCTAAAGGAGGACATGTCCTCCTTTTCTATAATACTTATTGGTATAAAAAACAACCAAGAACTTCTTTCAAAAATTGGCAGTTCAGCTAAATATGATTAAAATAAAGTAAATTATATTTTTAAAAAAATTGTTTGATTTGTGAAAGTCCTCCTTTTTAGACCCATCAGCCCTCCTTTTTCAAATTATCATCTGGCAACCCTAACTGGGAGCTGATATACAAAATATTTGGAGAGGAACAGATTCTTCACCCTGGCACAGGAGTTAGCCTTTAAGTTAGTCTTTAAGGTGTCACATTTTTTTTGGTCTTTTTTCTTGTTGTTCTGTTTTGTTTACTCTCAGATATTCACCCTGGTAGTGCCTAGGTTTTGTGAGTCATTGCTGAGACTGTTTTGTACAGGAAGGAGCTTTTCCTATCATTGGCAAACTTCGCAAGGCAGGGCTGCTTTCTTTCATAATGATGTTTATGGGGAGATGGCATCTCCTTCCTGTCATTGCAACAGAATATCAGTTCCTCTGCTGAAAAGTTGCCAGAAATGTTGCCTTTCCCAAACTATGTTCTGCGAAACACTGGTGGACTTCAATTCCCAGAAGCCTAAGTCAGTACATTGGCTGATCAGTGTTTTGGGGAATTGACTTAGGCTTCTGGGAACGGAGGTCCAAAGAACTTAAGGTTGGAAAACACTGGCTGAAAATAATCGGTTCTTTGATGTTTTTAGAACTTTTATTTATTTATACTGGCTTAAACTTTACTAGTCAGGGCTATACTTCCTCAGCTTTCTTGAGGCTTGATATCAGCAGTTTAGAACTGGAAGTACTTTCTGTGATGACACCACAGTCTCATGCTTTGTTAAGAATCTGCACACTCTAGTGTGCACTGACCTTTCTGGACATTTGGCACTCCCTTAATCTAGATTTTTAGAATTATCTTTGAAACAATAACTTGTTAGAATAATAGCAATTTTGTCCTTTGCTGCTAACTTGATTGAGAAGGTTCTTTCCCCACCTTCGGCATTTGAAGCAAACATCTCCTTCTTTAAGTCCTCTTGCCTTCGTTGTTTCGTCGACAGTCCTTCCTTCTCTGTCTTCCTCCAAGCACCAAACATGGAGGGTCTCTCCATATGCTGAAGACACAATTTTTCCTATTATTTTTTGCTGACTGTAACTAGAAAATGGTAGCTGTAAGTAAAGATAATTTTCTTCTATTTAAAAGCTTCTAGTTATTTTATTATACAAAATGCTAGTTTGTATTGGGGAAACCAATACAATAAATGATCTAGAGGTAGGAGTAAAAAGCAAGGTAGCCAAATTTGCTGACGACACTAAATTATACAGGGTAGTGAAAACTGTGAGAGATTGTGAGGAGCACTAGAGAGATCTCTTGACACTGGGGGAGTGGGCAAAACAGTGGCAAATGAGTTTCAACATTAGTAAGTGCAGAGTGATGCATGTTGTGGCAAAAAAAAACAATTACATTTATAAACTGATGGGGTCTGAACTCTCTGCGACAAACCAGGAAAGGGACCTTGGTGTCCTGGTGGACAACTCAATGAAGGTGTCAACCCAGTGTGCCTCAGCAGTGAAAAAAGCAAACTCAATGCTAGGGATCATTAGGAAGGGTATAGAAAATAAGTCAGCAAGTGTCATTTTGCCTCTTTATAAATCTATGGTGAGGCCCCATCTGGAATACTGTGTACAGTTCTGGTCGCCATACCTCCAGAAGGATATTATGGAGCTGGAAAAAGTGCAGAGGAGGGCAACCAGAATGATTAGGGGACTGGAACACCTTCCTTACCATCTGAGGCTGCAACGGTTGGGCCTTTTCACTCTTGAATGATGGCGTCTAAGAGGTGATCTGATTGAAGTTTATAAAATCATGCACGGTGTGGACAAAGTAGATAAGGAAAAACTGTTTTCCCTATCGCACAACACTAGAACTAGGGGACACTCCATGAAACCTTTGGGTACTAGTTCTCAAACAAATAAGAGAAAGTACTTTTTCACCCAGAGGATTACTGGTCTATGGAACTCCCTGCCAGAAGAAGTGGTGGCAGCTGTCAGTCTTGACAGCTTTAAGAAAGGATTAGACAAGTTCATGGAGGACAAGGGTATCAATGGCTATAATTATGGATACTTAAGGACAACCTCCAGGTTGGAGAGATAGGCAGGATATCTCTCAATGCCATTTCCAGGGAATCCTAAGCAGGTGAAGGCATCTCCTTGGGAATAATACCCTGAAGCAAATGGTGAGGCTGTGTGAGACAGAATGCTGGACTGGATGGGCTGTGGCCTCTTCCAGCAAGGCTGTTCTTATGTTCTTATGTTCTTAAACCAACGGGGTGTTAATGAGACTCAGCTGATCTCTTCACATTTTCTCTGTGTTGCTACTTTTTCCACCTCATATTCTGCTAAGGAAGAGAGAGAACCCAAATTCCCCAATATAATTATACCTTTCTTACCATCTGCTGGATTCGCAAAGGTGCTTCCCTGAAACAAGGCCCCAGAAACATGGGGTGATTGTTCAGGTCCAGTTAAGTTGTGAAGGTTTGTTCCTGTTCTTTTTACTACTGTGTACCACTGGAGAAGGGACTGCGGTGGCTTAGTAGTTAAAATGCTGAACTTGATGACTGGAAGGTGAGCAGTTCGAGACTTGAATGCTGCACAATGGAGTGAGCTCCGTCTCAAGTCCCAGCTGCTGCCAACTTAGCAGTTTGAAAGCAAAAAATTGCAAGTACAGCAGAACCCCGTATAATGAAAAAGCTCCGTTCCACGGAGCTCTTCGTTATACGAATTTTTTCGTTATGCAAAGCGTTATTGGCAATACCCCGCATAACAAAAAAAAATTGTTGTATGGGGTAGACTCCGCACAATGAAAAAAATATGTTCGTTATACAGTGTATACCCCGTGTAACCAACCCCCCCCCCTTATGCAGGGTATCACCAATAGCACAAAAATGCTTTGTTATACATTTTTGTTATATGAAGCGTTTGTTATACGGGGTACCACTGTAGATAAATACATACCACTTCAATGGGAAGGTAAACAGCATTCTGTGCACTCCAGTGTCTAGTCATGTCCATGGAAACGGCTGCAGATGCAGACAGCGCTGGCTCTTTGGCTATAAACAGAGATGAGCACTGAAGCCTAGAGTGGGATACAACTGGCTTTCGAGCAAGGGCGACCTTTACCTTAACCACTGGAGAATGTCATGTAGGTGGCAGTGTTTGAGGACCACTCCCATATGGTTCCCATAGTAGCTTGATTTTCTTATTGAGACAGGTGTGGCTGAAGAATTGTTTTATCACAATGTGACAAGTTTGTTTTTTGTTTTTTGGCTGCCTGCAGCATCGGTTTTGTTTCCAGTCCTCCACCTCCCCTTTAACTAATTGCACTAGCAGCCTTTTCAGTTTTATTTTAAAATTTTTGAAAATGTAAGATTGTCTCCTTGGGGTATTTCTGAAATTCTCAAGAAACAGCCTGGGAGTGCAAGTATTGGACTAAGAGTTGCTAATCTTCTATTTTCTTGAACAGATATACAGTAGAACCCTGGATAACGCCAGAACATGGTTCCACGAGTCTTAGCGTTATCCGATTTTTAACGTTATGTAATACATACATCGCATAACGTTAAAATCCTATGGGAGGAATCACATAACGTTAAAACTCCACAGAGATACATTGTAACCGGCACAGGCTTCAGCGAACGTTATGCGATACATCCCATAGGGTTTCAATGTTATGCAATGCAATTTTTTTTCCAGATTGCTTAACGTTATGCGGTTTTAATGTTATCGAGTGCAAACGTTATCCGAGGTATTACTGTATCAGTATGGGATAGAGAATGAATTAAGAAATATTAAGAGAAAATACTAAAGTACTATTAAGAATCTCACAATGGGGCAGTTATGGCGGAAGAAAGGCTTGTGGCATTTTCTCCAATTTATGCAGCAAACAGTAATCAGTAGGGACATTGTTTGTAATCACAGTAACATGTTGTATCATGTGCAGCTATGCTGCACTATAACCACTAGTAGTTATGAGTGTGTCATACCATAGTATATTACTGCTGCTGTTCACTTTAAACCAATTCACTATTCGTTTTAAATCTGGCCTTGCAGGCTTAAAGAAGTTTATGACGGCATACGGCTAATTAGTTTAACCTGTGCCTGGATTTAAGCCAGTTTACTTCTTCTGACTTCAGTAGGATGTTCCTCTTAAATCTATCAGCTTCAACATAAGTGGATTTGCATAATGTTATCTCATCAGAAATGAACTTTATTGTCTAGCTTTTACTCTTTTTCATGCAATCTGAGATAAGGCTGGCTTGCGTAAGACTGTCTAGAACAACTCGATTGATTTAGAACCAGTACGGTATATTATATTGAGTGTCAGACTCTGGAGACTTGGGTTCAAATCACTATTCAGCAATAAAAACTCACTCCTTAAACATCTAGTATACATTGAAAATTATATGAGGGTCACTGTAAATTGGACATGATTTGATTGGATTTAATACACATTGATATGTGTTTTATCAGTTATTAAATCTTTGCACAAAAATGAATATAGCAAAGCTGGCTAAACAAAACATTGTACAAGAAAATAAAATCTGTGTTAGAGTAATTCCTTTATTAGGTTGACTCAGAGGTTGCAAAGGATCTTGCAAGCTTTTAAGTTCTTCAGAACTCTTCATTGGCCTTTTAATTTTTATTTATATAATGCCCTGTCTGGTGAGTTCTGCAGATCTTGGAAGTTTCCCCAGTATTTTGTAACCTTTCAGTTGGTCAAAAAAAAAAATGTACAATGTGGGAGCAGAATACTGTTGTATTGTGTGGTCTCCTAAAAGTAATCACACAAGTGGTGGTGCTTAGTTCACTGTCCATTGCATGCCTGTTCCTCCTTGATCATGCAGTTGTGCACACAGGTTTTAATAATAGGATCCTCCTGACTACAGTATACTAACATGGATTTTAGCCTTTTCTTTTGAAAGTCATGTTCCTATGTATTCAGACCTTACATACAAATGATCTGGTAATACTGTGGGTCAAATTGTGGGGCCTCTAAGAACACATCTGCCTCATATCCTGTCGTACTGTTGATCCATCTAACTCAATATAGCCGACACTGGCTGACGGTGTCCCTATAACACAGGACTGTGCATAGGTTTTGGGTCCTCTCAAACTAAAAACTGAGAAATGAGGACAAAACTCAATTCCAGTTATGAAAATTGGGTTATTTTTGTGTCTGTTAAGTCAGTCACTGGATCTTAACCCAATAGAGCCTGCTTTTCACTTACTGAAGATGAGACTAAAGGCAGAAATGCCTACGAACAAGCAGTAGCTGAAGGCAGCTGCAATAAAGGCCTGGGAAAGCAGCTCAAGGGAAGAAACTCAGCATTGGATCATGTCCATGGGATCAAGAGTTCAGTGTTTCTTTCAAAAGGGAAGGCGTGCCTCTCAGGATGCTGTTGTTTTCAACCATGTATTGAAGGTGATCCTTCCGTTTGTGCTGATGTTAGTTTACTCCATTACTTAGATAAGGGTAAAGGCAGTAGTATGCTGCTCCCGGTGTGCCCCCCGTACGGGCGTACCAGTAGCAAAAATCCCCCTTGGCCAATCCCACTTGACTTGCCAAGACCACTTCCCTACTCGGGAGATCAGCATGCATGCGCTACTTCATAGCTTAGTGCTTGCGTACTAAAAGCTAAGTCAAGCTGCCGTTTTCTGAGGCAGTGGAGACAGTGTAGGAGGAGGCTGAGGTGGCGGGGCGACAGCGGCAGGGATCTTGCGGCGGTGGCAGTCGAGACAGCGGCGGCGGGCAGAGCAGTGGTGACGGAGGCAGCAGGAGCAGTGGCAGCGGAGATTGAGGCAGCAGAGGGGACCTTGTTGCTGCCGCTGCCTCAATCTCCACTGCCGCCACCACCGCCTCCATCTCCTCTGCCACCTCGGTCTCAGCCGCCTTGGTCTTCTCCACCTCCGCTGCCCACCTGGCCATGCCCACAGTTAGCCACGCCCACATCATGGTAGTAATTTTTTTTGGAGCCCACCACTGGGTAAAGGTTACCCTTGCTCAAAAGCCAGTTGTATCCAGCTCTAGGGTTCAGTGCTCATCTCTGTTTATAGCCAAAGAGCTAGTGCTGTCTGCGTCTGCAGCCATTTCCATGGACATGTGGCAGGCATGACTAGGCACTGGAGTGCGTGGAACACTGTTTCACTTCCCACCAAAGTGGTACCTATTTATCTACTTGCAATTTCTTGCTTTCAAACTGCTAGGTTGGCAATTCTTACTTGGGATCAGTTCTTACTTATGACCCATGACCAAAAATGGAGTGGTGGTGGTGTCTGCCAATGGCTGTACTTTCTGAGTGGTTAATGTCCCACTTTGGTCAAACCCCTTGCATTAACATTGGCAGTCCTGACTTTGCTCACATCTTGAGTGTTTCCTTCCATCTTCACTGTGGTGGGGTGCAGAGGCCACATGCCAAAAAAAGAAAGTTACCTGTGTTCTAATATTTCTGGACCTGACTGTAGTATGAGGAATGGATTTTGCCTGTGTGCTTGCTCATGTACTTCTCTAATACAGGTAGTTGTTGGGTTTGTTCATTTGTAATAGAATAAATTGCGAGGATGCTATAAACTCCAAAGGAAATAGGAAGTGATTTTCCATGCATGTTTTTTCAACTCAAATGAATGGGACTTACTTCAAGATAAGTGGTGTATAGGAGTACAGACTTTGCCTGCTTATAGAAACTTTAAAAGTACCGATGTAGAACTTGCATTCAGAAGATAGGAATCCTCCTCCCTAAATTTGTTCCTACATTTTCCTTGTCCTCGAATCAGAGATTAATTGGGCTCCCTTTTTATCATAGGTTAACTTTATGCATAGGGAGTTGCCCACCTTGAATGTTGTCAATCCTGCTTTATTCTATATCCGTGATGGCAAACCTTGGTACATCAGATGTTCTTGGACTTCAATTCCCAGAAGCCCAAGCCCCTGTGAATCCACATGAATGGGTTTACTGCTATTCATCCAGCCCACACTGCCCTCGTTGCTCCCGGAATCAGGAGTAAAACGTGCCCGGATGGAGAAAGGGTTAACCCGGAAGAGTCTTAACCATACAGGCGTGTTTTACTTCTGCTTCCGGGAGTGACGAGGGCAGCACATGCCGGATGAATCGCAGTAAACCCATTTGTGTGGATTCACAGGGTGCTTGGGCTTCTGGAAATTGAAGTCCAAGAACATCTGGAGTGCCAAGGTTCGCCATCACCGTTCTATATTAATGAATGTCCTGGGGCAGGAGGGAGGAACATGGTGTTTCCCATCTGTGGCTGGACAATGACTTCCCATCAGCCATAGTTAGCTTTTCCACCAGTGAGGAATGGTAGACATTCAGCATCCTGAGAGGCGCACCTTCCCTTTTGAGAGAAGAAGCACTGACATTCTTCCTTGGATAGAAAAGCTCTCCCCCCTTCATACCCGTGGCTACCTAAAAATGTTCTCTCTCTCTCTCTCTCTCTCTTTTGCAGGCCCTGGAGGACAGAACGGAGGGACACCAGATGGGTCCTCCTCCTCCTCCTTCTCTATGTGGTGAGTCCTTTCCTCTGCTTGCTTGCTTCCATCCTTTTCACATGATCTACTCCAGGGGTTCCCAACCTAAGGTCCATGGGCCGGGTCCAGCTCACGGCGCCATTTCATGTGCTCCCCTCCACCCTTCCAAGGGATTTAAGAAACAAAATGGCCACCCTTCTGAAGCTGATGGGTCAAAATGGCCACCTCCATCGTGCAGGCAGGGTTGAAGCTGACTGAGAGAGCATGACCCAGGCCCCGGCTTGAAAAGGTTGTGAACCCTTGATCAGTGGGTTCGGATGCCAGAGGAAGGCAGGATGCTCTCCCTCTCTGTTTATCTTTCTCTCACTGAGCTTTTTGGTTAGTGTGGTGATTTTCTTTTTCTCCAGGGAAGGCTCAAGCAATGAGGCTATGAAAACACACCGGGAGTGATGACAGAAGGCTTCTAACTGCTCCAGGAGCCCGAAGGAAGAGGCGGATGCCCGTCTGCCTGGGGGAGGCCTTGCTCTTTCAGTGCTGGGGAAACTGCAGTCATTTTTGCCGTCCTTTGCCCATCCTACGGCCTGCCTGCTGGCCAACCATGGTGCTCGAAGGACTGCGCTACTCCACCCACGTGTCAAGCACTGAGTCTCAGGATTGCTCTTACTCAGGTTGGGGAAGCTGTCGTTTCCCCCTCTCTACTGCTGTCTGCGTTGTCCTTCCTCTTGCTGTCTTGCGAGTCTTTGTTGCAGACGAGCCCTAGGATTGTTTCTTTTTACCGTCCCACCCGTTATCGGCATTTCCTTCTGCAGCGGTGCATAAATTCCCTTTTGCCTTGAACCGGCCTCAATTGAGTGGAAGATCATTCCTTCCATTTAGCTCCCACTTTGTCTGCTCCCTTTTCCCTGGTCTTGGAGGTTCGGTTCAGTGAATTAACACTCATGCATAGGGGTCAGTGCCAAAAGCTATTCATGCTCACTGGTTTTCTAAAACAATGTATGTCTCCAAGCCCTAGTCTGTGGTGCTTGGACCCTGCAGGAGTAAAAGCGAAGCTCTCTGCAGTTCAGTGGTGCCAGCAGCGTCCAAGTGATTTTGCACCCCCCCTCTCTCCCCGTGTCAGACTCTGCTGTTTATTGTCTGATTAACTGCGTGTAATTTATGAACTATAAAGAAGTGATGGGAAAACCAAATGTAGTCTGGATCTTACTGCAAAAGTTGTGGAAGGCTGGCACATGCAAGCAATAGCTTATTAATCAAGGGCTAAATTACATACTATACTTGAGATAGCTGTGATCTTATTAGGTAAAGGTTTCCCTTGCTCGAAAGCCAGTTGTATCTGACTCTAGGGTTCAGTGCTCATCTCTGTTTCAAAGCCGAAGAGCCAGCGCTGTCTGCTCCTGCAGATATTTCCATGGTCATCTGGCAGGCATGACTAGACACTGGAGTGCACGAAACACTGTTTACCTTCCCACTGAAGGGGTACCTATTTATCCTCTTACAATTTCTTGCTTTCAAAGTGCTAGGTAGGCAGGAGACGGGACAGAGATGGAAGCTCACTCCGTCATGCAGCACTCGGGTCTCGAACTGCTGACTTGCCGACCTTCCAGTCATCAAGTTCAGCATCTTATCCACTAAGCCACTGCGGTCCCTAGTCTGACCTTATTAATCTTACACAAATGCATGGGACGGGTGAGTTACGTAGCCTTTCATATGTTCATAGATCACAACTCCCGTGATTGCAAGCAACAGTCCTACCAAGCTATCCTTGCTAAGGGCTGCTAGAAATTGCAATCCAAAACCTACAGTTGCCCATTCCTGCTGTAACGTACGTGGACCACTTAGTACCAAATCCAATCTATGTCACCAGAGGAGGCTTATGTCTGTGTAACTTTCTTTCCCCTTCCATTAGCTTTTCCCCCCAATCAAAGCCACTCCATCTGACACTATGGTAGCCCTATAAGATGTGGGTACGGAATAAACGGAGCTGTGCTTGTCCCTCCTTCATGGGTCTTATATTTCAGCCTTGTGTTTGATTTGCTATGGTTCACAGCTGCTGTCAAACAATGAGCACTTCATGGGGCCAAGGTATAAAATGGTACATTCGAATATTGGGGTACTGAGCTGTCTAGTCTGCATGGAAGAGAGGAAATAAAAGGTGAAGCATTAGTCAAAAATACTGCTTGACACGGATTCTGAGGTTATCATCAAACATTATTTCAGCCTACTAGAGAGCCCCTGCCCAAAAACAAAATTGGTGAATTGTTTTCTTAATACAGTAAAACCCTGACTTACATATGCCTCGAGTTACATAAAATTCTACTTACATGAATATTTTGTACTAAAACCATGTCCCGATTTACACGATTTCCTATGGGTTTGCTTGGAGTTACATAACGATTCTTTTTCCTATGGGTTTGCTTCAAGTGCAAACTGCAGTGGCTCAAGTGGCTAAGATGCTGACTGGGAGGCGAAGGGTCAGCAGTTCGATTCCCGAGTACTGCAGGATGGAATGAGCTCCCATCTTTGTCCCAGCTCCTGCGAACCTAGCAGGTCGAAAGCAAGAAATTGCAAGTACATAAATAGGGACCACTTCGGTGGGAAGGTAACAGCGTTCTGTGTGCTCCGGTGTCTAGTCATGCCTGCCACATGACTATGGAAACATCTGCAGAAGCAGACCGCGCTGGCTCTTTGGCTTTGAAACAGAGATGAGTACTGAACCCTAGAGTCGGATACAACTGGCTTTCGAGCAAGGGAAACCTTTACCTTTATTTGCTTCGATTTACATGAAAGTTTCATGAAAATTTCCTTTTTCCTATGGGTTTGCTTCGAGTTACATAAAAATCCAATTTAAGCAAAAGCCTATGGAATTGACTTTCCCCCCGTAAATACGGGTTTTACTTTATTCATGTTGAGCCATCTGTCTGTGTATACTGCTGATATAAAAGAGAGAAAGTAGACCCGGAAGGAACTTTGGGATCTGCTCACACTTTCGAACCGGTTGTCTGTTCTTTCCTACAGGTAATAAAGATTTCTCTGCCTATATTGCAGGGAGTAGAATTACGCCTTTCCCCCTACAGGACAAAACATGGGAAACATGCCATTTAAGACTAAATCATTTTATCCACTACATGGATGCGAGAAAAGACTCTGCTATGCTGGAAGTAAAAGCTAATCTACTTGCTCTCTACCCTTGCAGGTCTGATAAGTCAGTCGTACTGCCGTCTCTACTCCTAGCTGCATAGGCAGTTGCAAATAGTTGAGCAAATAGGGGTCAGAAAATAAGGGAGGAGCTTTACTATTTGGGAAAAATGCAGAAGGCAGGCCCAGAAGTGCAGGTGCTTGTGTGCAGGGTCTGGAGGGAGCTGGTTATTTGTATTGTATTCATACTAGCCCGGGAGGGGGGATCATTTCTCTTCATGGGCCCATACGGTGCCGGCCTCTTTGACTGTTAACTCCTAAGGAGGCCTCTTCCTCATAGCAACCAAAGGCCATTTCCCTCTTTTCTATGGCCGTCTTTTTCTCTCTTTCTCTCCTGAATTGATGGTGTTGCCACAGCCATTGTAGAATCTGTGTGGTTCCCCCCTGCCCCTTTGCACTGCAGATCAATGTACAATTGAAAACCTTTCTCGGCAGGCACTCATTTCAGTGTGTAGTAATGGGTGGGGACAAAGGGCATCTTGGTAACGACAGCTGGGCACCTCTTCTTCCTCACCTCAGCCGTGAGGGCTGTGCCCAGTTTGCTGTATTGGTTCTCCACGTAGCCCATGGCAATGTTCTTCTGCAGACAGGGGGATGGGCAGCCACTAGTCACTTCACCTAATGCACAGTGGGGCAGAGAGAGCACCATCAGTGAGATTGCCAGATTGCAAAGGGGGGGGGGGAGAGATGATAGGCATCCTCTGCCATCCCAGATCCCTACTGTGTTGTAATTTGAGGGGGGATCACCTACCGATGGTCTTGCCCTCTGGGCTGAGAATGGGCATGTGCTGCCGGATGGGAGGTCCAGTGGAAGTTAAGCCCACACGCTTCCTTTTGGGCTTCTCTTTGATTTGGGCCAAAATGATAGGAGCACCAGGGAAGTCCATGGCCACGCGGCGACGTTTTCCTGGAAAGCAATCAAACATCAACTCTTTTGCTCACACTGAGCAGAGCAGAATTCTCTCTGTCGGGATCTAAAATAACCTTCCACCCAAAGGGCAAGCAATTTGCGAGATCGTTTTTCCATCCTCATTCATGGGCTTATTACATCTTCTTTCCCCCATTCCCAAGAGATAGAGGACTTGATTCAGAAAAAAAGAGTGGAGAGGAACTTCATGCAGCAGCAGCAGCAGCAGCAATAGAGCTTTCCTGGTTATTCCTCTTTCCTTGCAAATAGTCAAAAGTTGATCCTGATGGTCAAGGGCTTTCAAGAATTATGACAGGCAAGGAAAATGTAACAGGTGTGTAGCCTTCTACCACTTGTGCAAGTGACTGTTGGAACCAAACTGCAGCCCTTGCATTTCTTGTTCTAAGGGCCCAGTGATGGGTTTGGGAAGGTCTGTATTAATTTGGCAAACCTTGCGTTGAGTGGGAAGGAAGGGAGAGGTGGTGTACAGGTAGGTTGGGCCTGACTGGAGCAAGAACCGCAGCAGTCACCTACCAAGGGTCCATACCAGACTGGCTTCCACGGGAGTCGTTCTCTCGTCAATATCGTTTCCGTACAGACACAGCCCTGCCTCTAAGCGCAAACTGTCCCGGGCAGCAAGCCCAGCAAGCCAAACAGCAGGATCCTTGAGCAGCAGCTCGGCCAGTTCTGCTGCTCTGTTTGCCGGGACAGAGATCTGGGCATAGGAAAGGGTTATCGTTTGGTTAGCATAGCTTTTGCCACCACTTCCCATCCAGTTTCTGACTTCAGCTCACCCAGCCCAATCCTGTACTTTAAAGCCCATTCATTGTTATCTCTGGGCTTGGCTGTCTCTCTTTCTCTCTCACTCTCTCTCACACACACACATCATCTCATCTGAACCATCCTTATCCAATTGTCCCTTCTCTGCCAACCCCAGTTGGAAATAATTCAAGGTGTCAGAGAAACACACGCTCCTCCACATACACGCAATCAGATGCCCCCCCTTCCACCTCCATTCTGCCACTCCTGCTCTTTCCCTCTCCGCTGGCAGACAGACCCAAGACCAGCCTGAATGGTACCTCTACGCCGTCTTCCCCTGTGTAGCCACAGCGCGTCACCCTGCAGCCCGGCACGCCAAAGACAGCCATCGCCGCACTGCTCATGAAGGGCAGCTGATTCAGATTACCGGACACCCCAGCTTGCAGCACTCGGGCCATGGCAGGACCTGGCAGGAGAAAAGAGGGAAGGAGTGACCAGAATAGAAGCTGAAAGGCTATGAGGAACTAGTGGTGGTGGTGGGTCAGTTCTGCAGGCTCTCTCGAGGCATTTACTTAAGCTTCTGCTATATGATGAAGCTGAGCATTTCAGCTGAAACCTACCGATAGACTACTTGTAGAACATGGTGATAGCTAATAAATATGTGCTGTCCTATTGATGCTGGAGGGCCAGAGTTTTGTAGGTACAAAGGGGACTCAGTAGTGATCAGGGCCATAGCCAGGATTCTATATTATTATTATTATTATTATTATTATTATTATTATTATTATTATTATTATTATTATTATTATTATTATTATTATTATTATTATTATTATTATTATTATTATTATTATTATTGGGGGGAATACAATGTCACACTCACATATATAACATTGGCACCACGGGGTGGGTTGAGGGGGGCTGTATCCAGTGGTGGGCTCAAAAAAAATTACTACCACACCATGGGTGTGGTATGGTGGGTGTGACCAGGGAAAAGCCCTGCGTTGCACCCAAATTAGGAGTACTTTATTTCAAAACTTGGATGAGCAGGGCCAGCCAGAATTTCTGCTACCGGTTCTGGCGAACTGGTGCGAACCTGCTGATGCTCACCACTGGCTGTATCACGCTAACAGCTAGGCTAGGACGTAGGAAAGGGAGATCTTTAGCGATCAGAGGCTGCTCCAATATTCCTTTTCAAATGCCACGCACACTCCCGACTGCAGCCTTTCCTGCCACCTCCAGGAATCCAGACTTCAGCCTGCTGAGCGGATTCCACAACTTCCTCCCAAGAGTATGCGAATTGTAAATGTGATAGCGTGTTAAGCAGAGAGCTATGGGAAACCTGGGTACACCTGATTAATTCAATGTCCACTCAATAAATCCTTGTTGGTTATTTATTAAGTATAGCATCTGAAAAAGAAACAGAAGCAGAATACAGAAAAGAAACAAAGTTAGTTTGGGCTCCCTTCAGGCAGAGGCCCGGCCGGACAGGACTTGCTCCGTTAAGATGTTTTATCTCTTCTCGAGATTTGGGCAATGTTCCAATGAGCCAGTGATAGCATCAGCTGGTGAGCCAATTTGGTGGTGGAATTCAGCTCCTTAAATCCACACAGAGAACAACTTTCCTCCTCCCAGAGAGGTTTGGTCAAGATAAGAGAACCCTATTAAAAAGAAAGAGCCTCTCCTATCTGAGATAAGTGTTTCTGATTTGATTAGTCCTCCCAAAAGATAAGGGGATCCAATCAGATTACAGATTAAGATAAGGATTAGGGACTTTCCCAGTGCTCTGGCCCCCACCTTTGGTGTGTCCTTGAGTCAAGGTCTTGCTGCTTGGAATGGAGTCAGAGACAAAATGGAAGTAGTTTGGTTCATCAAGATCATGACAGGCTGTTAGCTCAGGAAGGTTTTTGCCCCCCCCCCCCCGCGGCTACGGTCCTGGTAGTGATATATCCATCCCTTTTTTGGGTGGCCCTCTGGGACCCTCCAGCTTGCCCAAGGTGGCGCAGGTTGGCTGTTCTCCTGGAGAGCACAGCAAATAATTGAATTCCTGACTCTGGGTGCTCCAACCCACTAGGCCCGTGATGGCGAACCTTGGCACTCCAGATGTTCTTGGACTTCAATTCCCAGAAGCCCAAGCCTCCATGAATCCACTTAAATGGGTTTGCTGTGATTCATCCTGCCCGCGCTGCCCTTGTCACTCCCGGAAGCGGAAGTAAAACGTGCCCGTATGGAGGAAGGGTTAACCTGGAAGAGTCTTAACCATACGGGCGTGTTTTAATTCCACTTCCGGGAGCGACGAGGGCGGTGTGGGCCGGATGAATCACAGCAAACCCATTCGTGTGGATTCATGGGGGTTTGGGATTCTGGGAATTGAAGTCCAAGAACATCTGGAGTGCCAAGGTTCACCATCACGGCACTAGGCTATACCACTAGTTGCATTTATGTCTCACCTTCCCTCCAGTGAACTCAAATGGAACAAGGCAAAAAAAAAAAAATCAGCACCCACCCACCAACTAACCTGTTACAGGAAGATCAAGGTTGGGTTGAGAGAAACTGTTGTGTCAAAATACCTGGTAATTCAGTATATTTTCTCTCAAGGCATTCGTGATAATCCCACAGGTGCTAAGTACGTAGCAGGGAGCCATTAACTATGGCAGGGCTATTATTCACCTTGTAATGCAAGCAGAGCATTTTCTGAAACCTCCAAGTTCACATCCCAGCCAGTTGCCTTTACTTCCTTTGCTCTGTTCTGGGAGAGGATACAAAGACAGTGTTACAGTTATGGTGCCACATGGGGTTGGTTAACTCCTCTCAGCTATTTCATTCTCTCTCTAGGAACAAGGGTGGGGAACGTATGGCTCTCCAGATGTTAGACTGTAACCCCATCAGGGGCTCTGTTGGTTAGGACTGATGCCGGCTGTTGTTCAGCAACAACTGGAGGCCTGCCAGTTGCCCTTTCTTTGCCTTAATAGGGTCCCCCATCAAATGGTATGCAAGGAAAAGACGAGCCTCTGCCTCTCAAGTCATAAATGTCACTTCTCTTACCTGTTTCTGCCTCATCAACTTCTCTAGAACGAACTGGGCCATAGCTGTCAAGTGTCCTGTATTGGCCGGGAACCTCCCGTATTTTACCCTTTCCCGGTGTCCTCCCATATTAGGTAGACTGCAATGCCCTAATGCTGCCACTGGAGAGCTGCACAGGATAAGCATAGCTGTCAAGTATCCCATTTTGGCCAGGAAATTTCCCTTATTTTCAAATCCAAAACTTGACAGGTATGAACTCGGCAGACCAGGCTCATGGAAACCACTTACCTGCATGAGGGCTAAATCCTTCTCCCTGCAACCTGCGTTAGACACTACGTAGAGGTGCTCCTCCGAGGTGCTGGTCACAATTAAGTCATCTATGATGCCTCCTTTTTCATTGGTGAAAAGAGAGAGAGTGCCCTGAAAGTGAAGCTGATTTGAACTATGGGTTTCTGAGAACAGCATTATTGCTATTATTATTATTGTTGTTGTTGTTAGAGAACATTTACATCCTGTTCTCCCTCTTATGAGCTTCAGGTGGCATACATGGCTCTCTCTTTCCCAGCTTACCCTAACGCTAGAACTTTGAAGTAGGCCAGGCTGGGAGAAAGGGATTGATTGAAAGTTACCAAGTGAATTCCAGGTCTTTGTAGGGACTTCAACCGGAGTCTCCCAAGTCTCAGTCCTGCTCCCACTATGCTACTCTGGCTCTCGGTAAGCAACAGAAGCAGTGGTGGGCATCAGCAGGTTCGCACCAGTTCTCCAGAACCGGTAGCAGAAATTCTGACTGGCCATGCCCACCCAAGTTTTGAAATAAATTAGTCCTAATTCGCGTGCAATGCAGGGCTTTCCCCCCTGGCCACGCCCACCATACCACGCTCACAGTGTGGTAGTAAACTTTTTTGGAGCCCACCACTGAACAGAAAGAAGGTTTCAGTTTTATAACAGGGTAGAAAATTAATAATAAAAGAAATTTCAAAGCCATGCGATCACTAAACAGTGACTTCCCCATCTCATGCACCTCTGTTTTCACTGTTGTATGAGATGTAGTTGCATGAAAAGTTGGCAGGACAGCATTGGCCACTGTCAGTGATCTCATTAATAATGAACAGTGCAATTCCCTGTCCTCTCCTCATTAGATAGTTGAGTCAGGGTTGATGTTTTTGAATGCTTCTGTAGTGCCTGTGTACTGTTTTACATGGCCATCAGCTCTTTTAAATTGGAAAAAGAGCAGCAAGCCTAGTCAAATATGCTCTCATTCTGTGAAGCTTTCATAATTTGGTTTTATTAGGCAGGGCAGACTATCACTATGCTGTCCACTTTCATTTTATTTTTAAGGGGAAATAGAATGGTGTGACAATATTGACCTGGGAGTCTGTCTGGTCTTTGTTCAACTGCAGTATCCCTAATCGATGACCAGCTAGCTTCTGCTTACATGTCTCCACCAAAGAGCATCCCACCACTTGCAGCAGGCAGGGGATAGTGGCCCATTATCAACACCATTAGGGAAATTTCATTCCTCCCCCCCAAAAAAACTTTTGCAGGGACATCATGTGCCTCCGGGTACAATTCAAGGTGCTGGTTTTGACCTTTAAAGCCTTTCATGGCAGTGGACTGGGTTATTTATGGGACCACATCACCCCAAGGCATTCTACCCATCCTACGAGGGCAGACCAGAGAGGCTCTGTGGTGGTCCCTTTGACGAGAGAAGCACACCTGACGGGGACCAGTAGAAGAGCCTTCTTTGTGTCTGCCCCAGCCCTGTGGAACCTCTTACCACTGGAACTGCACCTCCAGACAGAGCTACTCCCCTTTAGAAAGGCATTCAAGACCTGGCAATGCCAGAGGGTTTGGGATCCGACATGTGGAACAGCCCAGGTCCGCTGGCTGGTTTAGCTGCCTTAGGTTATCACTGTGATGGTCAGAATTTTGTACTTTGTCTGTTTTTATGCTTTTTTATGGCTTTTATCTTTTTCACTTTTACTATTCTTCTCTTAAGGGGTTAGGGAGGGACTGTAGGGTTCTAGGTTTTTAAAGATTGTGTAGGTATTTATTGTATCTTTTGTATTATGTATTGTGTTGAAATTGCTTTCTTTTGGTTTTAAAAAGCTTTCTCCTTTTATGTTGTTAGCCGCTCTAGGTGGCACCTGCGCCAGAAGGGCAGGATATAAATACCCCAATAAATAAATAAATAAAATATAATTTTCCAACTGTTTCCAGTCTTGCTTACTGAAGCAATAAAGAAAATGACAGCTTTTCCAATGCCTGAAGACCACTGTCTTGTCTCCCCTTAATTCTTCTCTATTCCAGGCTAAATCTGGATTCTGTTTTCAGATGCTTCATTCATTGCTCTGGTCAGCCATCTTTGGTCATGCTCCAATTTTTCAGTGTTTTAAAATGTGGTGCTAAGAAGTGGATACAACACATTGGCTTGACCAGTACAGAATAGAGTGCAACTATTACTTAGTTTCATGTAAACACTACCGTTCTGTTGGAGTAAGCCAATAGTATATTAGTTTTTTTTATAAAAAAAAAGTGGCTGTAGTGCACTACTGGCTAGTACTCAGTTTGTGGCCACCTAAGCCACCTAAAGCCTTTCTACATCCTTGACACAAGTCTTGCTGTCAACCCCAGTCAGATGCCTTGCTCATGCCTTTGAATTCTGATCAACTACCTCTTGGAAGCAAATCTCTCTTCATCTCACATCCTGAGCCATTGCAGAGAAATATTTATTATTGGTTCTGGCTTGCAGCTTGCAGAAGCATATCATACAAACGACAAAGTCGGTTTTATTTTTACCACACAGAAAAGGTCCATCAAAGACAAGGCTATAAGCACATTTTCTTTTGACTTTGTTTCCTGCCTTTCCTAAAAGACTCGGGGGAAGTTTGCAATATGTCTTTACCCAATGTTCCCCTCTAAAACCCTCCTCTGAAGTGATAGGCTGATTAATAATGATCTTCCCAAGCTCCATAACTGAGGGTGCATTTGAAACTGGGCCCCAACTTACCTGGTTGGGCTTCAGTTCTGCAATGTCTCCAACCACTAGACTTTCTAGGAACTTCACCCGGTCTTTGCCAAAAACTTTTGTCTATAAAAGGGAGAGTGACCTCACATTACTTGTAGGTCATACGAAGAATAAAGCAAGTATACATGCAGTGTCTTAACTTTGCGGCAATCAACTGCTTGGGAAGGTGCCGTTATATCACATATAACAAGTATTGCCGGTGAAAGACTTAGTTTCTGAGTCAGCAATAGAGTTAAAGTTGATGTCTGCCATACCTACTCAACCAGATCTCCCTGCATATGTCCTGCCAGGGCAGCTCACAGTCAAATAAAATAATAATTTTAAAAGATATATTCCAGACCTGCTCCAAAGGTTCAAAAGGCCTTTCCCTGCTGCTAAAACAGTGTCAGAAAAGGCAGTAGAGGAGACAAGCCATACTGAGGAGAGCATTTCAAAAGTAGTGCGCCTCAACCAGGAAATCTCTGCCCCTCCACTCAGCTAGCCTGGTTCAGAAGCAGCGGGGAGCAGGAGCAGTTGCTTGTATCTGAAGAGAGACTGTGACCCGGGAACTGTAAGGCTCAGTCCCTCTGTGACGTTCAGAACTCTTCAGCTTTACCTGAAGCATGTGGGATACATCAAAAAGTGAGCAGTGCTGTCGTGTGTGCAGGTGGGAGTCCAGGTGGCTGTGTGTGTACTGCACTGGGAGGCTCCAGCCTGCAAAGGCCACCATCTTCCCACCGCAGTGTCGGTGAAAGTCATAGAGAGGCGTCTGCTTCAGCTTCTCCTGCAGAGAGAGGGAAAAGGGGGGGAGGAAGAGTCTTGGGGGACAGTCGCCAGCAGCCCACATCACAAGGTAATCCAGAAAACACGCAGAACAGAGTGGACAAAGAGAGCATCCGTCCTCAGTCTTACCACAGGCATTCCCAGTGAAAAGGAAGAACATTTTCCTACTCTACGGTAGAAATGCACCGTCTCACTTAAGGGAAGAGCAGGGAACTCTTTGTCTTTTCGGATGTCCTAGCCTCTAACACCCATCTGCATGGCCAATGGCAAGCAATTGCGGGAGTGCTCACCCAAAATACCCCAAAGGTCAAAGACTTCCCTTTGCTAGATCAAAGAATGATAAGCCTCTTGCTTCTGTGGTTAAACTGCTGTGCTGCAGCCAGAAGGCTGTGAGTTCAATCCTGCACAGGGCTCAAGGTTGACTCAGCCTTCGAAGGTCAGAGAAATGAGTCCCCAGCATGTTGGGAGCAAAAATGCAAATTAACTTGTGAACCGCTCAGAGAGTGCACTAAGCACTATAGAAGTATTATTGCTATTTCCTGCTATAAGACAGGCCAGGGATAAACAACTTGTCCAGATGTCACTGGACTGCATCTCCCACCAGGGAGAAGAGGGCCCTGCAAACCAATGTTTGGAGAACCACAAACTCTGCACCACTGACCTTGTTATACTCCATTAGTATCCTCATAGTAGACCTATCTTTCTAATCCAGCTGTCATTCAGGTCCAACTGCTCTTCTGGGAGTGAGAGGGTAACAGCAGCTCCCTCCCAGCTGCCTGTGACCTTTCTTATCGGTCTTGTTTGCTTGTGCTTTATCCCTAATCCAGCATTAAGTAGAAAGCAAACTTGCCCACTCTTGGTGCCCCACAAGTCCCTTTTGTCCCGGTTCCCGTGTTGTTAAGTTCTTATCTATAGACTTATGGCTAAGAGATTGTCATAATTATGTTAATTGTAAATCACAATATTTTAAAAAAAAAAACATTTATGAAAACTAAGGCTAATAATGTTTATAGTAAAATCAGGCAGGAGAGAGAAGCTACAGGCAGATGTAAGAATGGGTGATGCCAACTAGTACTTCCATAAAATAAAGGTAAAGGTTTCCCTTACTCGAAAGCCAGTCGTATCTGACTCTAGGGTTCAGTGCTCATCTCTGTTTCAAAGCCAAAGAGCCAACGCTGTCTGCTTCTGCAGACGTTTCTGTGGTCATGTGGCAGGCATGACTAGACACTGGAGCGCACGGAACGCTGCTACCTTCCCACCGAAGTGATCCCTATTTATCTACTTGCAAATTCTTGCTTTCGAACTGCTAGGTTGGCATAGGATATCTATGCCAAACGGAGCCGCGCCCTCCCCGCCCCCACCATCGGTGGGGAGATAAAGGGCCTGGGAGGCTCCGAAGGACGCCGCTGCTGCGAAGCATCGTGCCCTCCCGGCCCTTTGTTCCTCTTGGAGGTTGACTAGGGCGGGTAGTTTTTGACTTTGATTATTTTTGTGGTGGCCTTGTTGTACCTGGACATGTGGGGCTTCTGAAAAGATGTGGTTTTTTTCTCCCTTCCCTTTTGTCTTGATGCTTGCTATTGGAGGGTTGGAGGGTTGATATTGTATTATTGTGATTATTGTTTTTCTGTAATTGTACTGATTAATTATTGTGTTTTTTGCATAATTTTATTGTAACAGTATGTATCTGAGTCGGCCGTGGGTTGAGTGGAGCGGCATATAAATTTAAATAATAAATAAATAAATAATAAAAATGGGTGATGCCAATTAGTACTCCCATAGGATATCTAATCAATGAAGCCCAATCATAGATAACTGGGTGCCCCTTACCAATCCAATCCTCCCCACAGCAACACTGAGACAAAGAAGAGAAAACTGGTGACTGAGCATTGAGTTTGGGGCAGTGTAGCAGAAGAAGGGGGCAAACCTCCCAAAGGGTCAAGTTTTTTTTACTTTGGGCCAGGACTTATAGGCTTCTCATACTGGAGTCTCAACAGATACCGGGCCATGCCAGTTCTCCAATGATTAGCCATCAAAGCACACAAACTGCCCCTGTTTCTTCTTCAGGCTGCTATCTGAAGCCCTCCTGCCTGTATTTAGTGGAAATCTCCCCTCCTCCATTTAAGGGCACTTCTTCAGTCACAGCCTGTGACAGACCTCAGAAATGATCTCTTTCAGCTTCTGCCTTCTAGAAGAAGATAAGTAAAGGTAAAGGTTTCCCTTGCTCGAAAGCCAGTTGTATCCGACTCTAGGGTTCAGTGCTCATCTCTGTTTCAAAGCCGAAGAGCCAGCCAGCACTGTCTGTCTCTGCAGACATTTCCGTGGTCATGTGGCAGGCATGACTAGACACCGGAGCGCACGGAACGCTGTTTACCTTCCCACCGAAGTGGTCCCTATTTATCTACTTGCAATTTCTTGCTTTCGAACTGCTAGGTTGGCAGGAGCTGGGACAAAGACAGGTGCTCATTCCATTCTGCAGTACTTGGGAATCGAACTACTGACCTCCCGCCTCCCAGTCAGCGTCTTAGCCACTTGAGCCACTGCAGTTGAAGGTATAGGGTCATAAAGACCAGGACCAGCTGCTTGAGAAATAGTTTCTACCCAAAAGCGGTTCTGCAGTGCAATGCAGTCTATGAGGGAGCTTCGGTATATAGTTTTTAGAGTTTTAGAGCTTTTTAGGGGTTAAATGTGTATATGTGGGGTGGGAGTATGTTGATAATTTTGTACAGTTGTGTTTTGTTTAGGTTTTGTTGGGTCGATAAGTGGTTTTTCAATCTCGTTGTTCTGTGCAGGACACATACCTGTCAAGTTTTGGGAAATTCCTGTCAAATAAGGGAAATTTCCCGGCCAAAACAGGAAACTGGACAGCGATGCTTATCCTGTGCTGGCAACCAGTCTAACTCCAGTCTAACTAATATGGGATGATGGCGGGAAAGAGTGTAAAATACGGGGGTTTGACAGAAATTTCCTGAAACTTGACAGGTATGGCAGGACAATGACAATAAAGCATTATCTCTCTATGTATATCTTTGTTCAGTGAGGCAATAGGCTCAATGCAAAACAGTGCTGTAGCAGATATTTAATTACTTTCACCGCCATTAAGCAGTCCTGTCTGGAGCCCCGCTATCCAATCACAGCCAGTCCCTCCTCTGATTAAGGAGTTCGATCCTTTTGAGTTTCGGTTGGTTGCCTTTGCCATCATTATTCATCATTAGTCCCGCTTGCCAGTTGCAGGCAGGACTCAGAAGAGAGATGCCCTGCCCTGCCCTGGTCCCGTTTCCAATGGCTGCCAAGTATCCACTCACTGTGACCCTGAAACGCCCATAAAGCCAGGGCAAAGTCCTCCGTTTCTACAGAGATCGGTTTAAAGAAGGGATTGCACGAGTGCCTCCTAAACCTCATCTCTAGCAAGCGGAGTGGTGTTTTCAAAGTACACGAGATGCCGCCCCCATCCCCCGCCCCCCATGAATGGCTTTTGCCACTTCCACCCCACCCACACCCGGTGCGTTTCCATGCCAGAGCGGGGATTCGAACTCGCATCACCCAGAGAGAGTCCTAGTGTCACTCCGTTTAAACAGCAAGGGACTGGACCGGTTTGCTGGCCAAAGTCGATCTCTGCCGTAGAATGCCACACACCCACACACCCACGGAGCCACTTAATCCGAAAGACATGCATTCTGCACATGCTCGGGGGTCGCCTTGTAATTATTAACGCGCGTGATCAGTGAGTGAGAGGCTGCAGCTGAAGCCCGGCGGGTGTTCTTGGCGAGGGCTGTGCAGTGCCAGGGACGCCCCCCCCCGACACCCCCCCTCCTCCGTCCACTCACCTGCTGCCCCGAAGCGCAGCCCCGCTTCCCACCCACCGGAGCTCCGGGGAGGCCCAAGCGGAGCGCCGCGCGCCTCCCAACCGCGCCGAGAGCAGCTCCTGCCCGCAGCATCCTCCGAGTCCTGGCTGAAGCGCTGCAGCCCCCCCCCCCCCCCGCAGGCCTTTTGCGAGAGCGGAGGAGCCTGGGAAATGTAGTCCCCACCCCACCCGCCCCCGCCCTGTTGCTCAGAAGAGCCAACGTGAGGGAAAGTAGTGTGGGAGGGGGTTGCGGGCACTGGTGGGCATCAGCAAGTGCGCCCCAGTTCGCCAGAACCGGTAGCAGAAATTCTGGCTGGCCCCGCCCATCCAAGTGTCTAATCATGCCTGCCACATGACCATGGAAACGTCTGCAGAAGCAGACAACGCTGGCCCTTCGGCTGGGAAACTGAGATGAGCACTGCACCCTAGAGTCGGATACGACTGGCTTTCGAGCAAGGGAAACCTTTACTAGTCCTAATTCAGGTGCAACAATGCAGGGCTTGCCCCCCTGGCCACACCCACCCTGCCACGCCTACAGTGTGGTAATTTTTTTGGAGCCTACCACTGGTTGCAAGGTGTGGGTGTGCAGTGTCTGTCTCAAAGAAAGACGGAATAAATAACCAACAGGCAAAAACAAGTGGACTTGATCCACGAAAGCTCACGTTAAAATATAGCAGCTGTATAGAAGCTATGAGAAACTTGGGGAACATAGTGAAAAGTAGAGACATCACCTTGCAAACAAAAATCCGTATAGTCAAAGCAATGGTATTCCCGGTGGTAATGTATGGGTGTGAGAGCTGGACCATTAGGAAGGCTGAGCGCAGAATAGACGCCTTTGAGATGTGGTGTTGGAGGAGAGTTTTCAGAGTCGCCTGGACAGTGAGGAGAACAAATAGGTCAATCCTAAAAGAAATCAACCCTGACTGCTCATTAGAAGGTCAAATAGTAAAGATGAAGCTAAAGTACTTTGGAGATCAAATGAGAAGAGAGGATTCACTTGAGAAAGCCTTGATGCTGAGGAAGGTGGAGGGCAAAAGAAGAAGGGGGCAGCCAAAGATGAGATGGCTAGTTGGTATTGTAGACACAAAGGGCACGGCTGTGTGGACTGAGGAGGATGGTGGAGGACAAAGGTGCTTGGAGGACAATGGTCCATAGGGTCGCAAAGGGTCGGAATCGACTGTGCGCGACTGAACAACAACAAGTCTTTAAAGTGCCACGTTTTTTTCCTGATAAGACAACAAATCAGAGAGTAAGTAAAACAAAACAAAAAGATAAAAACGTTGTGGCACTTTAAAGACCATCTGCTGTATTTTAACGTTAGCTTTCGTGGATCAAGCCCACTTCATCAGACATAGGAGAGACTTCATGGCATCAATTTATACTCCTCAGGTACAGAATGGTTGGTTAGCTAACAGATCAGTATACAAATCAATATGGCTTTTCACAACTGGTAATAGCAGAAGATCTCTGGTTGTTATTTGGATTAGTTGTGAAGTTTCGCCCTGTTGAATTGCAAATGGTTAGTAGGTGGATGCAAAACAAATACCTAGCATCAAACATTTGCTAATGAGTTTAACCTTCAGCATCTACTGACCATCGTATGAGTTCATCCTATGTTGTTTGAGGTACCCTGAGGCTGTGGATGACAACTCTACTGAAGTAGTTTCTGTGAAAGTGATATAACAACATATTACATACTACATACAACAAAAACAAGCTGTTTATGACACCATAAAAACTGTATTGTCCAGGGTTATTTGGGGTAAGTTTTCCAAGACTGTAGCCCTCTTCATTAGACTCTTGGAGCACAGCCTGAGAGGATTACTTACCTAAGGGCAGGAATAAATTATTCCAATCTGCCTCCTGCAGCTTAATTAATGGACAAAGGTTCATTATCTCCTGTTAATCAACCCACCCATGTAAGCTTGATTTTTACCACCCAACTACCATTTGTTAAGGATCATGGCTAATACCATGTTCTAGTACAGGGCCTCTCAACCTATGGCCTGTGGGCCGGATTCGGCCCATGGTGCCAAATAATCCAGCCCCTCGCTCTCAACCCAGCCACTGCCACACCACCACTGGAATCGGCCACAGACACATTTACAGCCGTCATAAATGCATTTATGCCAGCCGTGGACTCATTTTACGGTAGTGGTGAGGCTGTCCTACTTTGGGCACATCAAGAGAAGGCAAGACTCTCTGGAAAAGACGCTGATGCTGCAAAAGGCTGAAGGCAGCAGGGAAAGAAGCAAGCCAAATATGAGATTGATTTACTTCATAAGGGAAGACCCAGTCTTGAGTTGACAATATCTGAGCAGGGCTGTTACGGAGATGACATTTTAGAGGTCATTCATTCATAAGGTCGCCAAAAGTTGTAGGTAACAAGGGCCATTTTTGTCCCTTCTCCCACCTGCCCTGCAAAAAAAGGTTTTATACTCAAAAGGCCTCTTTGTGTCCTGTGGGTGGCAATTAACCATGTCTTAAGGCTTCTCAGCACCCACAGGCTCTTCATATTCCACAAATGTTGATAATTACACACACACACACTTTGGCAATCAAAGAGTACAAGGAGAACATTTCAGTTTAGATATTTTTCATTTAAGAAAATCCTGTTGTAGCAATCTTTCTGTTACATAACTTCTGCATTAAGTAATGTTTTAAAAATAATTTTAAGTGAATTAAATATGCACATCAGGCTCTTTGGTGACAACTAATCAAAATTGTGTAGTAGAACAAAGTAGAGTGACTCAAGGAAAGCAGTTAGTACTTTCCCTTCTTAATTTGTAGATCTTTTAGATCTTCATTTGAAAACCTCTTTCTGCTTGTCAAGATCTGCCTCCTTCCTTTCAAGTACTGCCTCATTGATAATGGACTGGAAAAGGGCCAATACATGGAAACTGAATCCACTTAAGACAGAAATCCTATGGTTGGGGAAGCTCATCACACCAGTTGCAGTGTTGCCCAACGTGGAGCACACACACACCACAGGAGGGCTTGAATTCCCAGAAGCCTAAGTCAGGACGTTGGCTGATCAGTGCTTTTATGGAATTGACTTAGGCTTCCGGGAATTGGGAGTCCAAAAACCAAAGGTTGGGAAACACTGGCCTAGAGGGACATTTCTTTCACCTTGATGGGATTACACTTGGTGGAGTTACACTAGTGAAAACTGAATTTATATAAAGCTGCTTTTTACTACTTCTCTCTACTTGAGATCTTCAATGTTACTTTGTTTAATTCTATTTAAAGACAGGTTTTTAGCTAGTAACAGGGTTTATTTATTTTATGATATTTATTGAATTCCTTTTTGCATTGTTCTTTTGAGAGGATTTAGTGTGTTGTGAGTTGCCCAAAGAGTGCTTGTCTACGGGCAGTATACAAGCTGAAATAATACATTTCTTTTAAAAGTTGCTTATTTAGCAGTGGCTCAAGTGGCTAAGACACTGACTGGGAGGCAGAAGGTCAACCGTTCGATTCCTGAGTACTGCAGGATGGAATGAGCTCCCGTCTGTGTCCCAGCTCCTGCCAACCTAGCAGTTCGAAAGCAAGAAATTGCAAGTAGATAAATAGGGACCACTTTGGTGGGAAGGCAACAGCGCTCCGTGCGCTCCGGTGTCTAGTCATGCCTGCCACATGACCACGGAAACGTCTGCGGAAGCAAGACAGCGCTAGCTCTTCGGCTTAAAAACAGAGATGAGCACTGGACCCTAGAGTCGGATACAACTGGCTTTCAAGCAAGGGAAACCTTTACCTTTGATAAAGAATTTGACAGCAACTCTTCCTATCCATGTGCATGAAGTAATTATTAAAGCGTAAAGTAGGTTAAAATTTAAATTTAACAAGGGTTTGAGAAATGCAGAAAAAATTTCACAATGTGTGCATATTCAAGAAAGAACAAAGTGCTACACATGCATTAAATTTTATTGTTTCTTTTTTTATTAGATTCTACTGGGAGAGAGTTAAGTACATCAATCCTGATTTAATACAAGGGATTGGAAGACCACTGTAGTTCTTTCCAGTTATAAACAGCATAAATAGTTCAGAATAAATAATATGAAGGAAACCACACAATATACAGAAAAAGAGAACAGGCTTGCTCCCAAGATCTAATGTCTAGTATTAAAAAATATTCCCAAAGCCACAATCCTACTGCAATAAATAATTCTGTTCTATAGTTAGTCTTTCTGGTAACTACAGATTGTGCGCAAGACTGCTGGAAGCATTTCTTACCATAAGGAAAGTGTGTGAAAGTTATATACAGAAATACACAAGTAGGGAGAAATGGCCAGATATCTTATTTTAAGCAGTCAGATGTGGTTTACTGATAGATCAATGGCAAAAACTTCTCAAAGACAGCAATTCCTGATGCATAAGAGATCTGAACCCAGTTCTTTCCCCTTAACAATTTATATATGTACCCTTGCTCTCAACACTTATTGAGTAAGTGCAGTGATTCAATGACTGTGAAGAAAAGTCTAACCTACCACACAAGGGCTAGTTGAAGAGCTGAAATAAATGGCTAAAATAAGGATTTTTTTTAAAAAGAATACACAAGCATCTGCTATTTGTGATGTAATTCACCTTTCTATAAGGTACTGTTCCCCCTCTGTCACGAACATCAGGAGAACGTGCTCTACTGTTTTCAACACTAGAAACGATCAAGGGCTCCATACTTACGCTGAAAAACCAACATGCAGCTGGTCTGGCAAAGTGCAAAACCAGCATTCCACTTTACACCATTTTCCTCTAAATGCAATCATTATTGCATTGCAGTTACTGCCACTACCGGCTTGGGAAATTATGAACTACTAAGCTATTCACATGCCACTACCACAGGGGCGGGGAATCTAGACCCACACAGACATCGTTGTATCACTACCATCCCCCCCCCCCCTGCTAGACATGCTGACCATGTGTCTGTTGGGAAGCAGAATCCAACAACATCTAGAGAAGGGGGTAGACCTCCAGATGTGTTTGGACTACATCTCCCATGAGCCCTATCCAGCAGAGTTCAACAGCATGTAGAGGTAACACTTGGCCCATGCTTGATCTAAAACCCTACGAAAACAGACTACCTTTGCTTTAAAAAGGATGGGGAACTTGTCGTATTCAAGAAGTGTCCCTTATTACGCTTAATAGCCATGCATGCTATGATTGCAAGTGAGGTAGTAGCCATAGCACATGAATTCATGTCATAGCACTTATTTCTTTGAAGCTCCCATGCTTAGATTTCAGAACAAACTGCTGACAATTCTTGGCTTCTCAAGCCGTCCCGCTGCCAAAGAAAGGGGTTTCTTTTCACCCTGTTTTTATAGTATCAAGTTCCTCACAGAAGATACTTAGCCTTTGTCTTCGAAAACAAGCTTGCGTGAAGTAGTAAGGTCTGAACAACAAAGAAGAAAATGACAAACCGCAATAAGGCAGCTTCCATTTGCGGAATCCAGTTTTCTAGGGTTTCATGTAAAGACACGGAGGCCGTTTTCACACTTGAGGTAAAAAAGTTGCCTCTGAATGACAAAAGGGAGAGGATTGAAAACATGAAGCCAACAGGCTTAGCCTTAGATTTTCTTCCAAATTGCTTGGCTTCAGTCCAGTGAGTTTGACTTTGAGCTGCCTTCTGGTCTTCTAACCCGGGGAGAGAGCTCAAGTGTATGACAGGAGATTTAGAGAATAGGAGCCATCCACCTGAAACAAAGACAGGTTTGTTGTTGTTAGCAAGCATTTAGCAGAGGAGGAACACTGCGTAGACCAGGGGTGCACAAACTACGCCCCGCGGGCCGGATCCAGATCTTGATGCCAATGCATCCGGCCCGTGCCACCCACATCGCTCCCGGAAGAGAACAGGGGACCTTGTCGTATTCAAGAAGTGTCCCTTATTACGCTTAGTAGCCATGCATGCTATGATTGCAAGTGAGGTAGTAGCCATAGCACAGGAATTCATGACATAACACTTATTTCTCTGAAGTGCCCATCCTTGCTTCTGCTTTCAGGAGCGATGAGGGCAGCATGAGTCAGATGAATTGGCATCATGGGCCGGATCCAGCCCACAGGCCATAGTTTGAGCACCCCCGGTTTAAGCAGAGAAAATGGCAGCTTAAAATCTATCTCATCCAGTTGCAAAGTGCATTTTACTTCAGCTTCCAGCGGGAGGAACCACGAGACTACGCTGCTGAACTACATGACTGGCCCGTGGCCTGAAAAGTTTGGGCACCCCTGGTGTAGACTATGTTTCTCCAACAAACCCTACTGTAATCTACCAGTATAATCTAATGGTTAAAGAGTATTGGACCAGGACCTGGAAAACCCAGCTTTTAGTCGCAAAATTCACTGAGTGACCTTGGGACAGTCAACTCTTTCTTAGGCTGATCTACCACACAGGGCTATCAAAAGGTTATCATCAAAATCCTGATAGTGATAAGGTGTGAACTAGGGCAGTGGAAGGAGCATACCCATCAAGTGTGGCTCTGGAAAATACGGGACCTGCTCCGGCCTGGATGCGCATGCACAGCAACAACTCCTTTGTGCATGTGCAGAACCCCTTTGCGCATGCGCAGAACCCCTTTGCGCATGCGCAGAACTGTTTCTGATGGGCGTGCATGCGTAGTAACCCCTTTCCCCGCTGTTCAAAATACGAGAGGCGGCGGGAAAGGGGAGGAATGAGTGCTGAAATACGGGAAATCCCGGCCAATACAGGATACTTGACAGGTATGGGGAGGAGCTTGTGGCTCTCCAGATGTGCCAAATTCAGCTTCCCATCAGCCCCACTTTGCATGGCCAATGGCCACAGATGGACGTTGTTGTTACACATCTGGAGGACCTCAAGCTGTCCACCACTAGACTCCCCCTCACTCTACAGAATGGCTATACAGTATTTCAGTCCCATGTGCCTAAAAGTCAAGAAGAGAAATATTTCACAGTAGCCATCCTATGTTTTGTGGAAGAAGAAAAATATGAGACAGAGGGATTTCACAAGGGATGGAAACTCCTTGCTGTGGGGCTTTCGATACGCCCTGCCTCCAATGGACTAAATGGAACTTTAACCTGATTCATAAGTAGAGGCTGGGATTGTGGGAAGCATATCTGTTCATATCGCTTGAAGACATCTACACATTGTGGGACAAAGCTTTTAACCATTCTTGGTGTGCTTGGATTTTGACTAAACTGCCATGAAGGAAACTCTACCAGACCAAGAAACGGAAGCAACAGGAAACTAACATCAAACCGCCCAATCCGTGTTGCTGGCTGGCTGGCCTGGAGCATCTCGGTCAGAACCCACATTTGTTGCACTTCAGTAGACACTCGGGCGGCATCAGGGAGTCCCTGGAACCAAAGGAGAGTTACAGTTCCCCGTTGTGTGGATTCAGCACCACATGCTCACAAAAGTGAGCCTGTCCTCCCGTCAGGAGTCAATCCACGGGGAAACTCTGATCCAAGTCTCCTGGGTAATACTTACATCATGCAGGTTTGTTGGCAGCTCCTGTGGGGAGGAAAGCCAAGCTGGAAAGCCTTTCTGGGGACTCTAGAAGAGAAAAAAGAGCCTCAAGAGGGGAATACACCTTAGGCTTGACAGGTTAACAGGTTGTAAGACATAGGTCAGTAAAGGTCACCCTTGCCTGAAAGCAAGTTGTATGCAAGTCTAGAGTTTGGTACTCCTCCTTGTTTACAGCCAAGAGCCAGTGCTGTCTGCATCTGCAGACATTTCAATGGACAAGTGGCAGGTGTGACTAGACACTGGAGTGCACAGAATGCTGTTTACCTTCCCACCGAAGTGGTACCTATTTATCTACTTGCAATTTCTTGCTTTCGAACTGCCAGGTTAACAGTAGCTGAGACAGAGACAGAAGCTCACTCCGTCATGCAGCACTCAGGTCTTGAACTGCTGGCCTGCCGACCTTCTAGTTGTCAAGTTCAGTGTCTTAACTGCTAAGCCACTGCGGTCCTTATAAGACATATGCATACACAGTATGGCATGCTTCATGGCAGTGAAAAGTCTCCTGCTTCCTATGGTGGGAAGCACAACTGGCCTGCTATGTGCCACCCTTGAATATTTACAGAGGGAGGAGGAGGAGGCTAAGGAGAGGGGCTTGTTTTGAACTGCTTCTGGCTACTTGGTCACCTCTGGAGTATGGCCATACTCCCTGCCCTAAAGCCTGGGTCTGCAGGCTTGTCACAGTGCCTTGGCCACAAAGACCAAAGAGTAGCATCTGTGCTCTGAAGGTGCAACCAGGAGCAACATGCCACCATGATCCTCACCCTCTTCTACCTTGCCTCCCCCACTTGGAAGTGTTCTTTTGCAGCAGCAATAGGGGTACAAGCGGCAAAGATCCAGGTGGCAGTGACTGGGTGACATTGGCTCTGCTGTCGTTCCCAAGCACACCACAGTTGGAGGCAACTGCATCACTTCACCTCATGGCTGCTTCAGCCCTGTCTGTGAGCAATTTAGCCTCTCACAGCAGGCAACAGGCCAACGGAGCAAAAGGGATGGTAAGCCTTTCTAAACAATTTTGTCACATCTGTTCCCAGGGAAATAAAGGATTTGCTTTCACAAAGACTTGACATTCTTTGCCCAGCCTTTCTTAGGAATATTGCTTGCTAAATGACTAGAAGGAGACCAGATAGGTATATTTCCAGGATAATCCTTTTCCCCTTTGCTTCAGCTAGATTTAACAGTACAAGATCAAACTAGGGGCCTGTTTCAAAAATGCATCTGGCCACTGAAGAGTTAACATCATTGCCGGATTACTAATTAGCCTTGCATACACAGAGGAGCTCTGGCAGCGATATTCAGGAGTAACACATGCAGGAGGTGAGTTTTAAGGCAAGGGCTTTAAAAGGAAGGAAGGAAGCAAGCAGCATGCTAGTTCCATGGACGACAGAGATCCATGAATGGACTAATCTGGATCTGGCAGGTTTGATGGTTGGGTCACATGGGAAACTCAAACAAGACTCAGCCAAGCAATGAAAGAGGACAGAAAGCATGCCTCCATGGAAACCAAAGGAATGGCTTTCACTACTGAAATTAACCATCTGAAATCAGGAAAATGGGGTTG
Organism: Bradypodion pumilum; assembly: GCA_035047305.1. Taxonomy (NCBI): domain Eukaryota; kingdom Metazoa; phylum Chordata; class Lepidosauria; order Squamata; family Chamaeleonidae; genus Bradypodion; species Bradypodion pumilum. The sequence continues at coordinate 365,574,918 of JAWDJD010000002.1, forward strand.
GCTTAGAGCAGGGGTGGCCAACCTATGGTTCACGGGCCGAATCCAGCCCATGGCCCACAGTGAGGAATCTGCCGCCACCTCAAGCACTGAAAAAGTGCTGAACGTACGGCAAAAACAACTGAAAATGTGTCGCCCTCACTCCCACTGCCACAGAAGCAGTGAAAGTGGCGGAAACAGCTGGAATCGCACCGTGAATGCACCCGCCACTGCCGCAAGCTGGAAGCAGCAGAAGTGGTGGGAGGAACCATGCCTCTCCCCTGCACAGCTGTCTGAGGGGGCATGGTCTGGCCTGCAGCATGAAAAGTTAGCCACCTCTGGCCTAGAGAATAGGAATCAAAGGATTCCTAGGTGTATTAGTATCACCAGTTCAGCAGGCTGGCTTAGCATCTCTCAAGAAGGAGATGACACTTTGAGAGTGTGGAAGAATTAACTCCTTCTTCTTCTGCTGTATCCAAATCTGAATATTGGCAATCCTCATGGCGATCAGTCATGAAGATTGTCCTGAGAATATAATGCAGTGGCCTTTCATCTGCCTTCCACATCGCAGTGTGACCCCCGTACCACTGATCCAGTTCTGCAAATCCCTTTCTGCTCCTGATCCTTTTGGCACACAAAGTCCTCATCGGTCCCAGGACAGTATTGATGAAGCTGCTGCCCTCCATTAAGATGGATTCAAGAGGGATTTAATCCACTTGGGGACCACCACCCTTCCCTGTAGACTTTGCCACCTAAGGCTGTCAGTTCTCAGGGTTGTCAGGTTAATTAATCGTCACCTGAGGATCGGCGTTAAGTCACTGGCGGTATTATCTACTCTATTAACTAGAATTAAGTAGAAGAATGAATCAGACAACTCCAAACCCCACCAGAAAACAACTTCATCTGGCCACTATTCACATAGGTCAGTGGACCTGTATAAGATAAACTGGACAGTAACAATAACAGAAGGGAACAGTTCTCATAGGAAAGGTGGGTCACACACCTTCTGATTCCCAGGGAAAAGCTGCAGCTCCTCAATGGTGAAATGCAGCCACACAGGAGATGGCTGGCGAAGGATGAAACGCAAGGCAGCCACCCGGTCCACATCACAAAGCATCTGGCAAAATAAAGGAGACAAGGCATTGCTGAAGCCTGCTGGGGCCTGTTATAGTCCAGTTACTCCCAAGTAGGGCCTTGGCCTACAAGTTAGTGGGAACACACCTGAATTGAAGCCCTGAGGATTTTGCTTGCCTTCTTACAGATCCTGACCTAAATCAGGCAGTTAGAAAGGTAGTGGCTAGAAAATTAAATAATTCCAGCCTCTTCGTGTCTTTTAAAATTATATTTTAGCAAAAATAGGTTACAATAATTCTAGCCAAATAAAGCATCTTCAATTCAGATAGCACATTAAAATAATGAAAACCTTTCTAAGTTTGGAAGCCCTGAGGGCCCCCTCTAGTTAAAAAAGACTACATGATTGCTGAGTTCAAAGAACTACTTATGAAACATTGCGAAATGAACAGAGACCACTCCTTTCTCTCCCACTCCCTTTATCCCCTCAAACAAATTTGCCCTTCCTCTGAAGGATTCCAGCCAATCACTACACAGTCCATCCAAACTTGTTTCATTTTTCCAGAGCACGAGGTTTTGTTATGTCTTACAACACTTTTTCCCTAGTAACAACCCAGAATGCAACATATCTCCTCCCCTTCAGAGAACTACACTCAGACATCTCCATTACAGGTTCAAAAAACACAAGGGTGCATTTCTATCTATCACAGGCCCCTGCAACAGGAAGAGGACAGACTGGAACTTAACTTGCCAGTTTTTCACCAGAGTTTGGTATTCAACTGAAAGCTTCCTACCATACTGTGTTAAATTTAACATCTGAACGCCTGTGTCACCTGCCACCTTGATTGGAATGGCCAATATCAATAATGACATTGTTGTCTGTAATTTCCATCAGATGTCATTTTCCATGAACCACCCCAGATGGGTATCTGGGATTCTACATAATATTTCATTCAATTGACAAAGTGAACAATAGACAATGGAAGACCAAACTATCCTGAACTTGTTAGCTTTTAAGATGCCGTAAATAGAATTTCTTCTATAACCTGACTATAAGTTTGAAAAACATTATCAGGCCAGCTCAGAGATTACACAATGCTATTTAGGCTTTAAAGTTCCCAGATGTCTTCATCAGGAAAGATAGTAAACAAAGCAAAAGATGGGTTGGAGGTGAAAGAAAGTTGCTAAAGTCCAAAAATATGTATCTGGTGTTAAAATGGAAACTGGGGGAGACTGCAGACATTTGGTCGTCTTAGTTTTTAACTGCCTCCTTTACTTCTGGATCTCAACATTTTAATAATTGCTGTGTTCTTCTATTTTCTGCTGTTTAGCCATGAAATAAAAAGGCGACTCATTCTTGGGAGACAAGCTATGAGAAACCTGGGGAACACAGTGAAAAGTAGGGACATCACCTTGCAAAAAAGTTTGCATAGTCAAAGCAATGGTATTCCCAGTGGTAATGTTTTTATTATTTTATACTTTTATTCTCGGCTAGGTTTTGCTGGTTGAACAATAGCCATTAAGAAAGTATGTTACTGTAGTGGGTGGGGATTGTGTCATTTATATTTTACATTGATTACCATTATGTGTTTATGTTATTGGAAACTGTTCAGAGTGGGAGCACAACAGACAAATATTTAATTAATTAATAAATAAATACAAGCTATGGCAAGCACACAGAGTCCTTGCTAATTCCCTTATGTTGTCCTGTGATGCTGTAAATGCTATTTTTTTTTAAAAAAACACTGATGATGGAGAGAATAAACAGAAATGATGAAACTCTGAATACATGATGCCATGTCAGATAGCCCTGAGCTAGGAGAAAAATCACACCAGCAACATGCAATGCTAATATTCTGACCTGATGTCTTGAAAGAGAGAAGTAATCTTGAGAGCCTTCCTCTGTATGTGGATTGGGCATCAAACAGTAGTTCCTCAGGCAAGTAACCCATTTGGAAGGGCTCTCCTCCCCACCATCTGCAGGGCTGCGGCGCTGCACTCGCAGAGTTACAAAGGCTGTGTAGTAATTCTTGAACACAATCTCATGCAGCTGAAACAGGAAAAGAGCAAGCTAGCTGAAGCCATATCAAGCAACACGTAATCTACAAATATAGTGAATGTCCATGACCAACCTCCCCCTAGGTGCTCCTTTTCAAACGTACATCAATGACCTGTGAGTGTGGGAGCACAACATCGATCACCAAAACACCAGGCCGTCCGAGCTCCGTCCGTGTGTCACCCACTTGCAGTGCCACCGGGCTCTTGACGGTGCAGGGAGCAGGCTCATGGGCCATAGTCCCCATGCTGGAAGAGAAGAGGAGAGTTAGCACAATAATTACAGCCCTACGGAAGACTTTCCTATACTGTACTGGGATTCAGTGAACTCTCTGCTGCAGGAATGGTAACGACACACAGAATCTCATTTTGCAAGTATCTGGGAGTGGCACATTCCCACCTAAATACCAAGACCCAGAGAACACCCTGTGAGCACACGCACAGCTTTGCCTCTGCCAAAATGAAGGCACCTTTTGGTGAGTTCATTCCACAATTCCTTTCGCCAGACCTAGTGTGAGAAAGATTAGCCGGCAACACAAGGTCACCGTTATCAGGGTATGCCGAATTGTGGTTCAAAAATACCACCAATCTTTTAGGAGGCTCTTTGTGTGTAAGCTCTCATCCCTCACTAAATTAGCTTAGACGAGCCTTTATTTGGCAATTAGCTCTCCTGTACACAACAAGCCACACCTCCCAGGGAATAAACAGGATAGCAAATTGTGTCTTTTTGCAGTACTAGGTCAAGGTCTCCCTTGCTTGCTGGAAAACCAGTGGCGTCTGACTCTCTAGTAGGGTGTGGTGCTCATCTCCGTTCACAGCCAAAGATCCAGCGCTGTCTGCGTTTGCAGACGTTTCCGTGGACATGTGGCAGGCATGACAGGACACGCTGGAACAGGAATGCTGAAGCAGGAGATCTTCTGACACCAGAGTCAGCCTAAGGAGAGACCCTTTTGGCCACTAGTGCCAACCCCTCCCCACAGCTTTCCTTTATCCTCAAGAGCAGATCCCGGATCTTGGGGGTGGGGGGGGAGAGACACCACGGCGAAGAGAGAGACTGGATCCCGAGAAGATGCCCAAGACAAAGGACCAACGGAGGAGGAGGAGGAGGAGGCGGCGACCCACCCCCATCAGCATCCCTGGAGCTCAGCCATTCGCCTCAAGGCAGCCCTTGCAGCAGCTTCTGCCTCACTCTCGCGCCGCCGCCGCCGCCGCCGCCTCCTTCTCCACTCGCCTCTTTGAACGAGAGGAAGGTGGGCGGGGCATAACGGCGCCGCTGCACTGGCCAGCCCAGAGGAAATGCCACTACCAACATGGCGGCAAGCATTTGACGTCACGCACGACGACGACTTCCCGACGTTTCAAAACTCCACCTCCATGACTCCACATCGGCTCCGAAAAGAGGCGGAGCCTCATCGGAGGGCGGAGACTTAACCCGAAGCCGCCCTGTTTGAGCCATGGAGGTATAAAAAACACGAGATGGCACTATAGGCTTCATGCTGTAAGTTTTTGAAGCCAGTGGGCGTGGCCTGACGCCATATTAGGTGGGCCAAAACATTAGCTGACTACCGTTTACGATTGCTTCTTGTGTTAAAGGGGGGTGGATTGATCCCCTCTCCTGGGT